>JBCAMK010000001.1:0-1402213 GCA_038503065.1 Paragyromitra xinjiangensis | reverse complement strand
AGTCAGTATTTCGACCTGAGGATACTAATATACATTCCAGGGCATGTGGGGAAGGAGGGGAGGGTAGAACAATTGGAAATATTGGTGACTATGTAATTGAGTGAGACTCGTGGCAAAGGTTGCGACTTGGTCAGCTAATGAGGGTTGGAGATTTCATAGCGAGTGAGAGTTAGAGGACCTGAGTGTGATGCCGAGCAAACACTCTCCATTCAACATTATCTACTGAGCGGTATATATGAGCGACCTTCAACTAGTTACAATGTTTATTTTCCTTCCCTCTTCCTAACTTTCTCAAATTTATCATGAACGATTCCCAGCCCCTAACACGAATCCACAAACTCACAAACCAACACGATTGGAGTCGCATCTTCGCCTGCAGGAATATCGCTCCCAAAGTGCACAGATCCACCAGGTGAGAATCCTGCTACCGTATCGCCATTTAAGGAAAGATGCTGATCACTGCTATTTGGATCCTGCACACAACTCCAATTCCCCCTGGTTCCTGTAATATCCATCCAAATGCTGGTATAAAACAGCTTCGCCCCGATGGTTTTCCATGCCCAGACATCTTGGGTAACGCCAGGATGGTTGATCACCTTTATACCATTTTGGGTCACATCGTCCCAATCCTGGACTTGCGCGAATTGAGAGCACAGGATGGTTTCGCTCGGGTCACCGGTAGAGAGGAACGTCTGTTCGCGGTAAAACTTGTTAGAAACTCCCAATAGTCATAGCGAGAGGCGAGGTAATTCATACATCGGCATCGTTATCGTATGGAGCACCAAGGATTACTTTGGTTCCAACGGCGCTTGGGTCACTAGGAGGCTTTGCAACGAGCTGAAAGAAACCGGTAGTGGTATCGCGTTTCTCAATTGGTGCAAGGACTGCAGCTGCGCTGGCACCGAAGGTAAAGCTGAGAAGGGAAATGGCAGTGATAGAGAAATGCATGATTGCTGTTTTTATTTTTAAGGGAGTAGGATTTGAGTTGTGTGATGTGATATTGATACTGAAAGCAAATAGAACTCGGGAAAATGCTCTCTTTATATACTCCAATTTTGAAGGAGTTCAATGGACATCCGCGATAGAGAGTTTTGGAGAATTGTTTTTTCCTGTTGGAACTGACCATTATGCTAGTACCATTATCTGCACACTTGGAAATAATTGCCTAAAGGGAACGCGTTCCCCAACGCGATCTCGTGTATACAATATCCGCTCAAAGCCGGTTGGCTTTTGGCCTAAGCGGGACTTGTTGGCGTTAAGGTTCGCAATATATTCCTGTTAAAGACCTGAAATTCGCGGCAGAGTATGGTTCTATCCCTAAAAGATCTCGGAACAGTGATTCCGGAGACGGGACGCAGTAGCTGTAGTAGGTATATTTGGAACACAGTAATTATTAGTGCAGTGGCAAGCCATACTGGTAGTATCATGGTGGTGTAGTACATGAGCGGGGTTAAGCGATTTATCGGTAATCGAAAAATGGCGATGTTGTAGAAAATTATTAGAAATGCAGTTCTTGGCTTGGCCCTGGAATACTTGTTGGTATTCTTTGGCTGCAGAAAGTGGCTGCTTTTTTTCGTGTGGTAAACCCTACGGTCACTCCTGGCCACCCGACGAAACTGGGCATTGGACGAAACTTGCTGTGAAAAAGCGAAAAACTATGAGCTCCCAGGCTTCAAGTCAGGAAACAGCGGGGCCAGGGCCCAGTCAGCAACAAATCCCATTTGTACAATATTTTGGCCATCATGTAGTTACAATTTTTGAGAGAGTTGTGAAAGTCTCCTAAGCGACAACCTCTGTTCGTCAAATAGCCAGTTTCGTCGAGTAGCCGGGAGTGACTGTAAACACAGGTAAAGTACAGTTACCTTGCTAGTATAGAGCTAATTTTAGCCTGAGCCTGGCTATCCCGTTGTGGAATTGGAGAGACTTGTGAGTTTTTCAGCGAATGGTATGGTATGGTTTATTGTATGGTTTATTGGTAAGGAGGTCAGCGGGGAGCGAGGCCCGCCGGCGGAGGAAGGGAGGAAGGGAGGCGTGTTGATGATGCGAGGACGACTCCTAGTGACCGCTTTAAACATAATTGTCGCTTCTATGATATTTAATCCGCTGAGGGGGTAAATTGCGAATTGCCCTTACTCGGGTTCAACATAGGCATAATTACTCGAGCTGACTCTCCTTCCTCCATAAAAGTTCACCGTTAGTCTTTGCGGCAAGAAATGACGGGAGGTGTCGTTTCTTTTCGCTTCCTTGCTTTTAAGCCCCAAACGAAATGACTTTTGTTCTTTCAGAAACCCCCGCTTGCTTGGTTGGTATTTATTGCTGGGTGTGTCACATAACTGACACCGAGTTGGCTTCTTCGTCGCTGTGCGCAGATATTGTCGCACACGTGATGTGAGATTGGGTTTTCTGGTGGGTTGTAGCCTAACAAAACTGACTACCCGTATCAGGGCCAAAAGGAACCTCTGTTTTACAACAGAGGTTCGGAATTCTTGAGTGTCCTCTCCTTGTGTATTCCAAACAATTTCCAGCATGCCTCTCTATCTCTAACCATCATCATTGCCAGGGGCGTCTTGGAGCATTGCGTCGCCGCAAGGGCCGGCAAAGAATGGACTGCGAACGGCAATCTTGGGTCCACAAGCGGCTGTTGAGAATAGGTTAGCGGCACCGTCCCGTGTCAGCTGTGGAGCCAAGAAGCGGGCGTTTGATTACAGTTTCAAGGAGGCCCGGTCAGATTGCAGCGCCTCTCTCTCCCCTCTTCTTTTCTTCCGACTCGAGTCCCGCTTTTCCCTTGATTTTTCTGTTTCCTTGCCTCCCCACTTCATCACCCACTGTCACAAGTGGCATCTTGAGGCGGTTTGTTTTTTGGAGTTGTCTTTGTTTCTTCCTCTCGCTCTTGTCCTATCTTTGCACTCTCAGCTTATTTATTTTTTTGAGGGGAATTAATTTCGCTGGTGGAAAATGTCAGAAAGGCTTATGGTCCTACTGACTCACTGACTAGCGGAGGACAGCAGACAACTTTGAGGGGGGGACCAGAAAATACCAATATGACGGACGCGCTGACACGGAATGGATGGGCGAGACTGACAACAGAGCCAGCTGTGAGGCGATTTTCTTTCGGTGTGTTCTGGCGCAAATCCAAGGGGGGCGAATGGAGGGGACAAAGCGACGCGTCAACGGCACACGGAGAGAGAAAGAAAGGGGCGGGGCGGGCAGGAAAAAAAAACAGGGAGGCTCTAAGATGAACAGGGGGTGCATTTGCGACTGGCAATCACCAACCAACAGGACCGTGGCAACAGACAACCTTCATCGGAGGCTCTTCTCTTTCACCTTCCAGGCTGGGCTGGAACCTTCTGTTGTTATGATGTGTATCCACAGAGGGAATGGTTATTACGAGATGGGAGCGGGGCCTTTCTTTGGAGGGGGGTTATTTATTTTATTCGCGTGGGTTTTTTTTGTCTGCATAGTTCTTCTGCATCGCCGACCAGATGGGGCTGTACACTGCTGTAGTTTTCTTTTGTTGGTGGAAGCAAAAAAAGTTGCCTTCGGACCGGCTGTTTTAGGTGGTGGATAATCGTTGTTGTTGCAGCCTGGTTTGTGAAAAGTCTGCGACTCACCCCCCTTCATGCGCCGAAAAGGGAGTGCTAGAGGCGTTTAGCGTGTGTGAGTCACATCTGCGGCACAAGGCGAAGTCTTGGCGCTGGATGTATATAAGCTGGTCCGCATCCCGCTCACCCTTCTCTTTAAAAACCTCTGGCCTCACCCACGCGCAGAACCAACCCCCGTTTGTTCATCCCCCCACGACTCTGTTCTTATCGTGCTGATCAGCGTATCTTCGACATCCCCCGAAGCGCTGTTCGATCTCCCTCCTTCGTAATAATCAGAACGCCTGCTTTCTTAGTCATCGCGACAGAAGAAGAAGAACCGATTGTCTGGATCGTTGGTACTTGTGTTGCATATTGCGTCGGTCGCCACAACAATCAACATCACCATCTAAATAACATCATCACAACCCCTTAGCAGCTTTATCAGCAAGCAGCGTGAACCGTCTGTCCTTCATTCTTCATCGATAGCAGCCACTCCTTTACAAGAATCAGAAAAAAAAGTCATCAACCATCAATCAACAAAAAAGAACTACATCGTCACCAAGTAGGGGAGACATTCGGTTGTTCTTCTCCTTAGCCGGTATACATTCTTTGAACACCAAAGAATAACAACCAACCAAACCAAACTAAATCAACCAAACCCTCTACCCTTCACCCTTCCGTCATCGGTCTTTGGTGTCGCTCTCATCTACAATCATGTCTGCCATCATCTCTCATCCGCAGAATGCTCTGCAAGCGAAGGCTTTCACTAGTCCGGCGTCGCTGTCTTTCCCTGGTGGTGCCGGCGATCTCACTCCCCCATCTTCTGATGTCGAGAGCCAGAAGTTGAACGGCCAACAAGGCGAACAGAGCGAACAGGGCGAGCAAGCTGATGATCAGTCGGGACCTGTTGCTACTCCTGCTACTCCTGCTGCTACGCCTAACGGTACACCATCAGTTAGCGGGATTGTTCCTACCCTGCAGTGAGTAGCCCCAGTTTTTCTCCATTTTTTTTAACACAAATTAAATTGGCATGCATAAAGAAACATCGTCGCAACCGTCAATCTAGATTGTCGATTGGACCTTAAGACGATTGCGCTGCATGCTAGGAACGCGGAGTACAATCCTAAGGTACTACTAACCTATTTGCTACTCTGATGACCCTGGTTCTTTTTAGCACTTACTTATGCTGTCACTGCTGTAGCGTTTCGCCGCTGTTATCATGCGTATTCGCGAGCCGAAAACTACCGCATTGATCTTCGCCTCCGGCAAAATGGTCGTCACCGGTGCTAAGTCTGAAGATGACTCTAAACTTGCGTCGCGCAAATACGCTCGTATCATCCAGAAGCTCGGCTTCAACGCCAAGTTTACCGACTTTAAGATCCAGAACATTGTCGGATCTTGTGACATCAAGTTCCCGATCCGTCTCGAGGGGCTCGCCTCCCGCCATCACCACTTTAGCTCTTACGAGCCGGAGTTGTTCCCTGGTTTGATTTACAGAATGATTAAGCCAAAAATTGTTCTGTTGATCTTCGTGAGCGGCAAGATTGTCTTGACGGGCGCGAAGGTCCGTGAAGAGATTTACACGGCCTTCGAGTCCATCTACCCTGTGCTAAACGGTATTGTCACCTTTCTCTACCTGTTTATTGCTCGATATTTTACTGACAGTGTAATAGATTTCCGCAAAGTCTAATCTACCTGGGTCGCTTGACAATATCCACTCATCATTTGTATTATTAATTTTTTTCTTCATGACGGGACGACATCAAAAGTAAATCGGGAGGGGCTGATTGAAAATGAATAGGGAACGCGGTTTTATTTCCTTTTTTTTACCGGCGAAAGAAACAGTAAGGGAGGCTCTTTCACCGTTGCTATTATAACTTGCATCGTGTGGTGTTTTTGTTTGGGCTTTTTTTCCTTTTTTCTTTATGGGTATGGGTTTTTTTCTTTACCGGAGTATCGCAAACTAGAGCCCTGGTCTTGTGTTCTTTTTGAGATTTCCTTTTCTCTTATTTTTTTTCCCTCTAGCATCTTTGTTGTTTTTCCCTGACACCTTTACACTTCTTTATTTGTTTTACCACGCATTGTCGGCGAGAGATACTGAGGGTAACTGGGGATTTTGATCACGGCGCGTGGAGATCCGCGACCGATGAATTTGGGATGAGAGAGAATGATCAGAACTGCCAGTTAACGTTCCAGTGCGCCGAGAGCCGCTGAGAATGGATTACTGGGGGGTTAATGGCTTCCTCATGTGAGGAAAAGAGGAGGGTCTACAGGCTTTGTCTAGCTGTCGAGTATTTTTCCATCGACGGCTCTCCAGAATGTGCTCTTAAAGAAGCCTTCGCTGCTCGTAATAAAGTTTTGCGTTGGCTCTGACCTGACCTGGCTTGACCTGATCCAAAGCTGCCTCTGCGCTCTGTACTCTCTGCTCGATAATAGAGTAATTGAAGATTGTATTGTATTTAGGAAAAACGAAAAAGATTCCTGTTGGCTAAAGGCAATACGATATGCAGTGATTGTGAAGTTTGTAAACAAAGGGGGAAAGAAAACATGGTTTCTTTTTTGGATAAAATATCGCCCTGCCTATGAGGATTGATCGTATATCTGCGGGGGAACGTCGGGATCCTGCTGCGCTCTTCAGCTTGTTGGACGAGACGGTGAGCTGTATTCCAGAAGAGGCCGGAAAGGACAGACAGATACAGAAAGACAGTGTCGTGGGAGCCGCAACGAAACCTCCAAGTGTCATCTTCGCAAGATCGAATTTTAATCCCATGCCAGCGCCAACAAAGAGCCCTAGCGCTACTCCATACTTGTCCATCCAACTCCATCTACACACCACTCCCCTGTCTATCGAGTTCGTCGTCGTCGTCGCGCATCGCCGTTTGAGACTATCTGCACATCCGCTGTTCCTGCTGCTGATCGTGCTGTCTGTTACGAAGAGGCTTAGGCACTGTTTAGCAAGTACTGTGAGGTCTACTCTTTCAGGGGCTTCGGACGCATTTGGGATATCATGGTATGTCTTTCTACAAAACAAGAAGAATAAGGCTGTGGGATGAAGTTGTGGGTCGGGTGGGGTGGGATGCTGATGTGTGGTGGTGGCAGAATTCGCTGTTCAATTCCGCGCTGAAGCAGACAGGGTCGATCAAGAAGGACCTCAACACCTTCGCTGAATCACCTGTGAGCTCGTCCCCGGCGCTACAAGGTATGTCTCTGCATCTGCGTCTCATCATGATCATAATCGATTCTTGTGGTGGGGGGGGGGGTTCAAGCTTCTACAACCTCAGTCTCACTGATAGCGATGATGGAACAGGCCAGATCTCCGCATCACTCGCATCTCTCGCCCGCACCATCGATGATTACGATTCTATGGCACGACGGGAGATCGTTCCCGCCAAACAAGAAAAGGCTTTTCAGCGCGCCAAGAACTTCCGCAAGGAAATGAGCGAATACCGACAACAATTCGAAAAGCTGAAATCCGACCGTTCAGAGCAAGAGCACACCGTCGCCCGCGGGGAGCTCCTTGGGCGCCGTGGACATAGCTCCGCGACGCCGGAGAACCCGTATGCTAACTCCGCACACACCCGAACCCACTCAACTACCTCCCATTCTCCCTTTGCGCCGGCACCCGGTTCTGGACTACAGCATGGAAGCCTTGCTAGGGAGGATCAGGTGTTTAGGGAGAGAGATTTCATGGGCAGGGCTAATGAACAACTGGATGATTATCTAGACCGTGGGAGGGCTGTGCTCGCGGACCTGGGCGAACAGAGGGCGATGTTGAAAAATACCCAGAAGAAGCTGTATAGTGTTGCGAACACGCTGGGGGTGAGCAGGGATACTATTAGGATGATTGAAAGGAGGGCGAGTCAGGATAAGTGGATCTTCTACGGAGGAGTAGTGATTTTCTTTGTGTTTTGCTATTTGGTATTGAAGTGGCTGCGCTGAAGACTGCTGGGCAGGTTGATATTGGGATAGAGGATAGTCGTGTGTGAACGAGGGATGCAGATGCTACAGTGATTCATTGGGAGGGGACTCATTTTTTTCTTTTTGGGCGTTTCTATCTTCGTACTGTTTATTCTTTTCTTCTTCTATGTGGCATGTTATGTGCGTAATAGTTCATGATTCTTTCGGCGTCAAGGAATTCAATGGCAAGAAGTTTCTGGGATTACTCGAGTTATCAAAGGATCGCGTAGTTCGGTACGGAATTTATATCCGTACAATCTGGAAGCCATAGCGAGTGATGATCTCTCGTTTGCTGTGGGATGTTGATAGCTTACATCCCAGTCCCGTATTTGGAAACTCTTTCGAAACTGGGCACACGAAGTTCCAACGACGTCAACATCAACCCCATGCCATCCTCATCACTCCACCCACTGCCATTCACCACATCCGTATCCTCCCCACACCTCCTCAGTGATGCAGCTCGGCGAAAAAGAAATTCCTTTGGTAGCGGCAACAGCAATGGCGGTCTCGGCGGTAGCGGTGCAGGTCCAGGAGGAGGGGGAGGAGGTCTCTCAGATTCCGACGATGACGACGTAGATTCAATTTCTTCCAGTAGCTCTACCGCGTCACTTCCGAGCTGGGCTTCTGGCGGAGCGAGCGGTGGTGGAATGCTTCACCCCAGCTCTTTCGCACCGCCGTTCTACAATCGCCCTCCTACAGTATACTCCCTCCACCCCTTACTACACTGCAAACTGAGCTTCCTACTGACATTTTCAATAGCCTCTCCCACCTTCACCCTCTCTGACCTCACTCTTGCGACCCCCTTTCACGCCCTCACGTCCAACCACACCCGACAGCTCCGACTCCGAGGCTGTTGCGACTTCTTCCCGGATCGCACAATCAACTCCCCGCGCCTCACCGAAGGTACCAACTTACGAATACTATGGCTTCGTCCTATACCTTGTCTCTTCACTCGCCTTCTTAATCTACATAATTTGGTCCTACTCCCCCGCGGCGCTCCTGCACGCAGTGGGAATACACTACTACCCGTCACGATGGTGGTCTCTTGCGATACCGAGCTTTTTGGTCATGTTGGTGGTCTACGTGTACGTTGCGCTAGCAGCATATAACATGGAGTATCTAACTAGAGGATTGGGGAATATCGAGAGTGTGGTTGATGATGCTGCGAATATTGCTGCTGTGGACTTCGAGGCTGTCCCTGGCAAAGAGGTGCCTGTTGTGGTTACTACCGAGAGTAGGAGTAAGGATGGGAGTAGAGAGGCTGTAGGCGGGGAGTCGCCGATAAGTCTTCTTGATATTGGCCTGGACCGGAGGCGAGAGGTGTATGAAGCGAAACTATCTGCGAAAAGGTCTGGGAGAGGCAGAGCAGAGAGTTGCAGTGAGAAATGGAAGGGAACAGGAGTTTTGGAGAGCACGGGGGGTGTGAGGGATTGGAAGGCGCTCTGGGGGAGGGGGACTGACGCGGTTATGGATATTCCGGTGGGAGGTGTGTGTGAAGTTCTCTACGGAGATGGAAGAGAGAGAGAGGACTTTGAGGTTGGGCTCGATGATGAGGCGCTGTATAGCCTGGAGAATGCGAAAGGGTTGGGTGCTTGGTGAGCATCACGAGGGCGTTGTTTTTATTTTTTATTTTTTACATATTTAGATTACTTCCTCTGTGGGTTTTTGTTCATTCCAGGCGTTTGGTGAAAGAGAATGGTCAAGGGGTATTAAAATATTGGGCAAGTTTGTAGGATTTTAAAAGTTGGGGGAGGCACTCGGAAGAACGGTACATGATATGATATCCAGTCCGTTTTTGGACCATTGATAATATAGTAATAAAGCCTTTGCGCAGCCGGCGCTGGAGTAATTTTTAAGCTATCTTAGTGTCGCTGCTAAAGAGCGTCAGACCCTGCCCCAATTGTTGACGATTTTTGGTTCCCTGTGAAGTTAGGAAATAGCCCTATCGATGGTAGATGTCGAGGCCAGGTACTTGGAGTTTGTTGCTGGTGTCGCTGGTGTCGAAGTGTTGGCACATACTATACAGCGTGACAATACAAGATGGAGGGACTTACGGCGAGAGAGAAGACTAATTGACCTTGAGGTGGTGCGTGGTATACCTATTTTAGTATAGGTAACTGTAATATATGATGGTGACGATGCACTCCTCCCTATACAGAGTTGCCTCGCTAACGACCACTGCTACATCAGCCATCGACTAAATGATACCCTTCCTAACTAACAGCGGGGATAGTTAAAAGTAGCATTAGAAAAGATGGAGAAAAGTGTTCCGGGAACAGCTTTCGCACGCTCCCCCATACCAAAAATCGGCAGCTTTTCCACCTGCTACCCCGTTATAAGCATAATAGAAAGAATAGAGATGAAAAGAAATAACACGCTTCTCCTAACGCCTCGTTGCCACGAAATAGAAACTACATCCATACGTGTACGTATGCAAGAAAGAGGTATAAAACACCTAAAAAGATAAACGCTCCAACGAAATCATACAAAACGTAATCCATATCGTGATCATGTCACTTCCTAAACCCGTATCGATGGCATCCCGATCCTCTGCTGTTTCAGCTTCCCCGTCTTCAACCACTGTTGATATGCCATATATCTATTCTTGCTTCTATCCGTCTCGTCCACGCTTAGAGGGTTTTCTGGTATCTCGACGAATTTTTCATATCGACTGATATCTTTGTCTCTTACACCCATGCTCGCGACAGCTTCTGGAGAAGTACTGTTGACATAGTCGACATAATCCATGTTTGTGTTGGGTGGGAGTTCGGAGGTTACTACAAGCGGGAGATTAAGTGGATGAGACATATACCTATTTCGTAGAATTAGCGAAGTGCGTAGATAAGAGTAGGGAATAGGCTTACCGTTCGTATTCAGCGGTTTCCTTATCGCTAATCGACGGATTCAAACTTCGCTCAACAGCCTGCTTCGTATTCCTTTGCTCAATAGGGAGCAAATCCTTCCCAGCAAAGTGCTGTTTGACAGGACTAGAGCTGCGTAGCCCATTATGCATATCACCACTAACTTGATTTTGATCTCGACCTTGGAGCTGGAACTGGATATTCGAGATTTGTAACTTTTGCCCCTGCTGCTGTTGCGTGTTAGGCGGCGGCGATGGCCATCTAGGAAGGGCCGCTATTTTCTTGAGACGGCCTTCCGCAGTTTCCGCGTCTTGGTTTGTTTTGCTACTTTTGTCGGCGTTTTCGGCGCCATGGTGATCGGCATGTATCGTGCGCACTTTAAACGGGCTAAGATCGTATTTACCTTCCTGGGTTTGCTTCAAGGGAACGTATCTCAATGTCGAGTTGAGATTATAGGAAAACACCTTCAGAAATGAAGATACTGCTTTTGGTCGGTAATACTCTAGCCAATAGTCGTCAAAGTAGCTGTATGGCTTGCTTGAAAATTCGGCTAACGGCTGTGTTGTAAGTGGCATTAACCTCTTCTCAAGATTCTTGGGTGTCCACCACTTGGTATAGCTACGTCGTTTCTTGTCAAGTCTTGGATCAGCGTGATGGAGGTAGTAGTCTGTTGACAGGTCCCACAACATAGGTTGTCCCTGAGTAAAAATATAGTTTCCAAGGAAGAGGTTATACGCCTCTTGTCGTTGAGCATCTAAGAATGAATTGTTGTAATACCGTTTGAAGCTCTCCAGCATATCCCTCGAATGGCTTGTCCACTATTGATACCGCTAGTTAGCAACTAGCGATACGCTTGATATCTTGGTAATCAGACTAACTTGATTGATTTTTCGATAAGTTTCCATGGTATTAACCAGATGACTTCCTGCATACTGTACAGCAATTGTGTCACCATGATCATGATACATATGCGTAAATAGATCCACTGCATCAGTATCGTATTCGACACTAGTATCCGATATAACACCTAACGCATGTAACTGGTGTCCCAGAGCCCTTTTCCCGATAACAAACTGCGCGGCGTTGGTACGGTCTAGACAGTCTATGCAGTTTGTCCTGCAAACTCCGTTTTGGAGAGAGGCTTCGGCACCGTCTGCTGATGGGCCATTGTGAAAGAAACCAGTGGTGTTGAGAACGTTTTCAGCAATGGTTTCGAGTGTTTGAATTACATCTTGGTCGCGACTGCCGTTTGAGTTTAAGCCAGATGAAAACAGATTTAATACTATGCGATGGTAGGTTACCTTTTTGAAGCGCGAGACATGTCCCACGCAATGTAGTGAATCTTTTTGTCAACCGGGAGAAATTGGTTGAGGTAGTTAATTGCTTGTGTAAACTCTTTCAGCAGTAGGGATTCTCTAGGTGTTCTCTCTTTTGACTGTGGCCATTGATATTAGTAGGCAGGTCACGAATATGGATTTGATGATACAGACTTTCACAAGATTTAGTACGATGACTGGTGCCCCATATCGCTGGAATAGGTCGTCAAAATGTAATGCCGCAGCACTAAAGAATGGATCCACCAAATTCACTTTATTCTAGTTAGCTCTTGCTGATCTGAGTTTGGGGGGGGAGGAAGGACAAACTCTCTACAGGGGGCTTGGGTGTGGCCGCATCATTCTTCTGTGTCCAAAATAGTGGAATGCTTCCACGGTGCTGTACATATGATGTGTAGTTAGGGTTTGAGTAAAGGTTCTTTCCCGGAGCATGAAATGATGTTGTCAACATTTCAGAAACGATCTGTTCCGTTTCCACATCATTTGCAACATATCCCTACATGGATTTATAAGTTGAACTGAGTATCGCTTTGAATTGCTTAGGGTAATATACCAAATCATTGGCACCGCGCTTCAAAAACCTTGCACCAGCAAAGTACCTCGAGCGACGAGCAATAACAGTAATGTGAACAATCCTCCCATACACCGAAATCGCTGATACGCCCCAGATTAGTCAAATATACCCATCTTTCAAGGAATGTGACCATTACCAGACTGATCCACATAGCCATGGACGATGGGCATGCACCAATCATAAGTATTTTTCATATGTAACTTTGCTGGCTCCAGCAAATAGTGATTCCATGCAAACATATCGTTGTAGTCATGATTTTCTGGGTGCGCTAACCCTATACGCAAGGCTTCCCTTTGGCGGATAATGTTGTGTTGGAGTGTTCGAGTGATATCATAAGAATAACTAAAGTAAAAAGACCTCGTCAGGTCTAAATTTCCTAAAATACTGACGAAGCGAGCTTCTTCAGAATTTCGATCGGGCCTGCGCGCTGAATTTCCAGCTGTAAGGGGCACTAATTCGGTATTGTCAATCTTTGTATATTCGCAAAAAAACGTTAGAATCGTACTATCATATTGTGAGATTTTGAATTTTTAAAGGTGGGCGCACTTGATAAACATAGTGACCCCCAATCATAGCAACATTGCTCCTCTTCGTGATAAGCAGCATATAATATGCACCAGTAAATCTGACGAACCCTAGAAGCCCCCAAAACGGGCATCTATGCTTTAGTCCTCCTGTAGACTTGTTCCCATCCTCGATGGTAGCCAGCAATCTTGATGTCTCCTCTCGGGTGTAGATAACTTCGTCCTCCGTTATGCTAAGGTCTCCAACCTCTGCCGTACGATCGATTTTCAAAATCCTGAATCTCGAATCTAAAAGATCTGAGCCGACAATATAGAACCTAGTAGCAGTCTCGTATAATGTGAACTTGTGCATTCGTCGCACACCATCAAAATCCTTATCTTCGTAGACCTCTTTCTCTTGTCGCCCAAGCTTCTTATCAGACCTGTCGAAAGATTTTGGGATAGATTCGTCCTTGTCATTTATCTTGCTGGTATACTTCGATACAGGACTCGCTGGTAGGGTGTTGGAGAGTTGGGGATATATAGGTTGCGGCGGCTCGGAGGTCCCCACGTGAGCTGGAGGAAGGGGAGGAAGGGGGGGAGGCGCTGTGGTCTCATCTAGGGCGAGAATGGTGGGAGATGCGGGACGGTTATCGTCGCCGGTCTGGGAGATCTGCTTCTCGTCACCGATACTGGATCCGGATGGTGGGGTCGTATGAGGATCCTCGATGGCGATGCCGCAGATGGAGGAGTCGCAAGAGGCCTCGCAAGGCTGCTCGCATGGCTCACATGGTCCTCCTCCTGCTGTCGTTTTGTCAAACTCATTTTCCATCGAAATGAGAATATAGTCGTGCGGAAAGGATGTATAGCCTGCAGGGTTCTAAATAAGCATCACGAACTGCTGAACCCGGGAGCTCACAAATGAGCTCCTGGTAGAGAAGGTAACGCCAAGCTTCCGATCCAACCTACCACCCCTAACCCCGAATTTCAGCTATGGATAAGACATCTAGATAATCGGGCTCATACTAAGCTACATGTACCTACCGGATCCTAAACCCATGATCAAGGCTTCGCTTAAATGCATTCTCACTACTAGAAAGTGATCTGGTGTCGCCCTCCCTAGTACTTTCAAACGGAAAGCACGACGGTGGACTTGGGGTCCATGGCTATTGCTACTTCCTCACTGGTTCTAAAAAAGAGGATAATTCCAGCAGATATACCAACTCTTATAATATAATATTAGTGATGAGAAAGATGACAACGATGACCCTCATTCGCCTGCTTAAACCTAGGAGCTTCCAAATAGCTACCGTGACATTCCTAAATAACATGAAAGCTTGCCCCGGGAGATCATGATAGTTTGGTGTTAGGGTTTCTAGATGCGGGATTAGTCATAGAATCCGGCGCGCATGTTCTACTCTTACCCAGATATATTTTGCCAGTTCTGCAGAATCCTTTCGAGGCCAATGGTCTAGGTTATTGTAGCCCCTCATACCCCCCCCCCCCTCTACGCACCTATCCCCAACACCGGGTCGATAAAATCTTAGGCTACTAGTACATGCATATTTGGTTAATTTGTGACTCTTATTCTCATACATTCCCATTTCACCCCAGATTTCCCTAAATTATTCAAGCTCGATAAAGCAACTTTAGACAACCTAATGCCCCTGTACATTTTCTAAATACTAAATCCACTAAACCCAAAGTTAGGTATGTTTCTGCCCTTCGCAAGACCAGATTAAAGGTCGAATACACATTAAAATTACACTTCTATACCGAAACAACTATGTCATAAGCTTTACCACCTTCTAGAAGAATCGATCGCTATACTACATGTACTAGGCAGGTCTCTGATCTATAGTACAGAATATCGTTGCGCACTAAGTAACCTATGGCAGGAGAGGATGAGGACTAGCCTTGTGATATGCGATTTTGATAGTCTACTAAACCTCCTTGCCAGTTACAGGTAAGGCTGATGGTTAGCGTATAATGACCTGGAAGACGCGTTGGTGCCGGTGCACAAACTGTCACTCGGCGAACGTGCTGGTTTAACGGAATTGCGCGACCCCTAGGGCACAGGATCAGTACCTATCTCGCTCAATACTCATAAAAATTACATATACCTTCCAATTATGTGATCTAGGACTCCCAAGACATGAGTGGAAATTTATTTAAAGTGTTGAAAGCTTAATAGCCATACAAAATGAGATTCTTACTCCGATTTTGTTCGTCAGTGAAACCCCTCCAAAAGTAATATTAACAAGAACCATGACGTTTCTGTACATTCTCATAAAACATTCCACAAGTCGGCCAATAAAGTGTTTGAAACTTCTTGCCCTAGGCTTCATCCCCACATAGAATTAAATAAGATAAAGGCAGAAGAAATAGAAAAACAGATAATATCGTAGCATCCAACCACCCTACTCCCAGATAAGAATTCGATTAACAGAAAATAATAAACCGATGTAGTCCCCCCGCAAAACGATCCCTAGATAGATATAGTGAATATAGAAAGTCGTCGCCAGTCAATAAAACGAGAAGCACTAGGAAATATGCGAAAACACAAGAAAAAGAAAGAAAAAGCCACCAAATCCCTATAATAACCCGGAAGAATGGAAGAAACGAGCAGTAACCAAATTTTCGGCCCCCAAGGGTTTCTTGGCCTTCGGCTCCTAGATCCCGGGCTCGGTGTGAAAGAATAACCCTCACTCTTAAGGTCGTCAAGGCCCCCACACAAACTGCAAGACACTGTCCCGTTGCGGTGAGGATCTAACCAAATCCTCGAATTCCGGCAAGGCCGCTCCCAAGGCCACCCCCTGTGGAGAATTTGGATTTCTTCTTCTCTTTCTTCTCCTTCTCCTTCTTTTCTTTCTTCTCAATCTCTTTTTTGCCGATATTTTGCACGCCTCCTAAAAATAGAGATTCCACTGGTTAGGTCTCAGAACTTCCAGAAACAGGATGTAATTGACAGATTGGGAGGAGACGGGACGAAATAGAAAAGAGGCAGGGGGAGAGGAAATGAGCCTAAGAAAATCATATATGGACCAGCCTCGTCTGACAGCGACCTAAACAGCCGCAAGCGATATCGGAGAAGTCGCGCCGCCGGCTCACGGTACAGGTTCTTCTAATGTTACGTAAAGATTTCCGCAACTGGATACCGCCCACGTGGACACAAGAAGTCACGCTTTTTTTTTTGACAAACTCTTCCACCTTTTTCTTACATTCATAATCACTCTGAAAACAAAAAAAATATGTTGATGGGGAAGAGAAGGGATAGAAAATGAAGAAAGTGATAATTATTTACTTGAGGCAAGACTAATTGTTTGTAGTTGCAAAAAACCGAACGTAAACAATTGATCCCGCCCCAAATAGGGCAGAAGATTAAAAAATCAAAACTTCACGAACCTCTTCCACGAATTCGAACCTCTGACTGTGGTTTAATGGTCTCCTTTCGTTTTTCTGAAGACGTAGTTGATGTGACTGTTCTCATGCTCTGGCTGTCCCCGCTAGAAACCATACTGTCCACCATAGATGGCTTATGCCTCAAGGGCGGCGGGTTTGGGAAGTCGTGGGAATGGTGCGAGTAATTTTGCTGTTGCGATGACTCCACAGGGCTAGTCGTGTATACCCTAGGAAACTTGCCGTTGCCTGTACTTGAATGTGGTCCTGGGGAGATGTAACCTGGTGACAAAGGGTTCGCTGTGGCGGAAGGCGGTGCACTCTGAGTCTGGGCTGATGGGAAATGTATACTCTGCCCTGCTGCAGAATATGTGCTATTTGTCGACTCTGAATAGCTAGCTGAGTGCGGGCTCAAGGATTCCTCTGAGTGGTAAGGGTTTCCTCGTTGGCTTTGATAATGGCCCCTCTCGCCATCAGATTCACCGTGCGTCCCATGCATATCAGCATAACCTTGTTGAGACATACTGCGATGACCCTTTTGGGAGCCGTGGTTCGCCGGTAGGTTACTAATTTCTTGTTGGGCTTGGAGTTCGATGAACTTGATTTCTAGTTCAGTATACTTGCCAAGGAGCTGAGTATGCGCCTTCTTTAAAGATGCGAGGCGAGAGTTCGCAACTGACAGCGCATTATCGATCATACCCTGAAAAGCGGGGTTGGGAGGTTCTCGGGATTGAGGATTATATGGCTGCGATTTGAGCCTTTGCTCTAACTCATGGATTTTAGCTTCGTAATTACTATACGGACTGTTAGCATGCCTGATAATTCAATTTCAAATACTAATATTCCAACGAATTAAACTGGAAGCTTACCGCCTAGTATTTTGGCTCTCATGTTCTCGGGCTTGCAATCTCAACTTCATCCTATCTACTTGCGCGACAGCGGCTTCCTCGTTATGTTTCTGCATTTCAAACTCTTCCGAACGGGACTCATATTCCGTAAGCTTGTTAGAAAGGTGATCTACAAATGTCCGCAGTTTATTGACTTCGTCCATTTGTGCTGTTAGAGATTGAAGCTTCTGGCGACAATTGAGACCTTCTGCTTCGCTCTCAGCCAATAACTTTCGTAGATGGTCTGCTTCCTCCCTTGCTGCTTGTAATGCCTTCTTCGTCGCCTCCTCCTCGCTCCTCCATGCCTTCTGCTCCTCACGCAAAGTCCGTATCTTAGAGCTAAGTTCCGCTTCCCACTTCTTCGCCTGGTTCTTGCTCTTCAATGCCTCCTGCCTGGAAGCCGTATACGCCTTCTTTGCCTCCTCCAACTTAGCCTTCAATGTTCTGTTGGTATTGATAAAATTCTGAGTTTCGGCCTCTGCTGCAGCTTCTTTAATGTGTTTCCTTTGCAGATGGCCAATATGAGACAAATGTTGCTGCTTAAGGTACCGTTCAAAGTTGAGATCGTTCTTCAATAACATTACTTCACGCTGAAGGAATGCAACATTTCCCTGGGTATCTGTTCCGGCCGGTCGGAGTGCAGGCGATCTGGGGATAGTATTCTGGTTGAGTGAATGGACGTATGCGTCTAGGCGAGGGGATGCTGTCACACTGCCATAGCCCGGGGGAGGCCCAGGCGGATGGCCAGGAGGAGGAGGCCCGATATTTTGCTGGAGTAATGAATGCGTCGAAGCATTTTTTGAGTCCATGAAATTTGCACGTAATGTTTCCTGCAAACGAATCATATCTTGAACCCTGTCTTCATCGGAAGGCGACAATGCATGTGGAATCGTTGGACTATCCGGGGTTTTATTATCCCGTGGCTGGGGGCTCGGAGAGTCTTTTCGTGCGTATCCTGCTGGGGGGCGTGCGAATGTACCAAGGACTTCAGAATGGTTGTTATTCTGGTTCGACTGAGTTGAAGAATCTGCTCGTGAACTGTAAGTCGAGGAATCATCGTAACTCAAGAGATAGTCTTCATCGACAGGATCAGAAGACAAGAGACTTTCGTCAGGAATATCTTCCGTGGGAATCAATGCCTCCGGAACGAGTGTACTCGCCCTCGATTTGTCACGACTAGACGTTATCGGAAGGTTATTGTTCACAAGACCTATGCATTCCGCCGTTACATCTGCCGGCTCGACCTTCATCCACCTACTCTGGTCACTAATTTCGGTCTCCGCAGTATATACCAAGAAATTTGGATGCAGCGTATGTCTCTGTCGGTAAATTTCGGTTCGCTGTCGTATGGTCTCCTCCTCGATATCCAACTGATCGATATCCTTATAATCTGCACGCTCCAAGAACTTATACGGCTCTTGAATAAACGCCATGAGGTTGATTGGGTACAATCCGTACAAAAATGTGAAATAGTCGCTGACATCCGGCGTCGTAGACGATGCTGTCTCAAATGAAGAATCCAGCTTTTGCCATACGCCATTAACTGAATTCTCAGGTTTGGTAATAGATACGGGAGTTGAGGTCCTGGAGTAAGGGTATCCGGAAAATCTCATTTCTTCGAGGTGTACCACCCCAAACTTATCCCAACAGAGAACTCGCGTGTAAACCACAAACAGTCGTGGGAGGTACTCAGCCAGAGAGTTACATAGATGAGGCATGAACATTATTAGCACCGTCAGAGCAAGTGATATGACAGTGGTAGATGTGTCGTTCTCTAGGCATTGAAGAAGGTGGTCTAGGAGTGGTGTTTGCAGAATTTGGTAAAGATGCGGCCCTTGTAAACGTACGAAGCTGCAAAGCAGTCCTAGGGCCTGCAACCTGTACTCCTTTTGAACCACAAAACTGTCTATCTTCTCAAGCAAAACCTATATTCCTGAGAATTAGCTAGAGTATCACCTCGAACTATGCAAAAATCGACAAACCTTAGGCCGCCGTTTTCCAAACGCTAATAAGACTGCTTCAACATTCGCACAAACGAATCTCTGTCTTTGTTCCTCTCTAAATCCAGCGCCCCTATCCAGCGAGAGCAGCTTTGCCTTTTCCAAGAATACTTCGAATAGCTTATTCGTGAATACCGCCGAGGCCTTCGCTTTCTCCATCGTCGGATCGTCATCTTCATCATAGGCTAGCACACTCAATACTATTGCGCGGGCGTCTGCCACAACTGCCTTCGCTTGGCCCATAGAATCTAACGTGGGCCTCACGAGTATCTCCCACCATTTTAACATCTTTTCGACCCCAATTATGGCAGGTTTGAGTGATCGAAAACATGCTAAGAAAGTTGCATGCTTATCAGGATTGTTTCGAACCTTTTGTTCATGCAGACTGAGTAATTCATCATGAAGGCGTTGGGAATCATGGTCTTCGGTGTTTATATGTCTGTTAAGATACGCATGGATGACGCTGAGGACATCGTCGGGTAAAGGGTATAGTGGTAGAGGAGCGGAGAGCGCTGCGTTGAGCGTTTTCGAAAGTTCTTTCAATGATCTATCAAAGGCAGCACATTTAGTCTATATGACATGTGCCCGTAGACATTCGAGTATATCGGTGCACAGCAACACTTATACCCAAATGCCTAAACACGATTCGGAAACACGTTTCCAAGATAGCGGAAAAGAAGTACCCACCCTGTGGACATAATTCCAAATGACTAGTTCTCCTTGAGATCCCTAATGAAGTTGTCTGCCAGGAGAATATTTAATAGTAGACGGCAACGGGTAGTAGCGCAGACCAAATGCACAACTACGTCAATATAGCGTTGTAAGACTTGAGACTTGTTTTCGGTTGGTGTCGGCCAGTCGGGACCCAGAGAGCAATTTAGAAATTACTCTCTTTTCACTCCTGGCAGGCTGGCATGCGAATCGTTTTGTGTAATTGGGTGGGTGGAGTGATGGATAGATATCGAGTATGGTGATGGGCACGGCGAGGATTAAGACCCACAATACAGCCGGTTCAGCGAAAAGAGGAAAAGCTATTTCAACAATAACAACAAGTCTGCTTCCGTAAGAGACAAGCAAGGGGTCCGATGGGGCAGATAAAGCGGGCTCTAGAAAGGTCAACGTGGGCTCAGGGTTTATGGCGTTGAAGCGGCGGCGGGGAGCGCAAAAAAAAGAAATCGGGCAGGAAAAAACAAAAGTATGCAAGGGTGACTCTTGGGGCTTTGACAGCCGAACCAGAATAAGTCTAGTTAGAGAGATAAAGTCATACCGAGGATAGATATTTCGGCGCAACCTCTGTGAACCGCGATCCAACTTGCTGCAGCAATCAACACCAGCCCACGACAGTAGCGAAACCTGCTGAGACTTCTTGACAGTGAAAGGGGCAGAAACACCGAGATGATTGGTTTATTAGACTTGGACCTCTGTTGAACGAGGCGTTGTGAGCCTGAGCTGGCTAGGACGAGATGCTAAGATCAAGTGTGGGGAGTTGTGGTTGGCCGACGGGGTTATCGCCTTTGCATGTACCGCGCCGTGAAAGCAAAATATGAAATCGAATCGAATAAATCCCAAGAATAGGGGATTCGGGAAAAAGTACCTTCCGAAAAAAAGGAAGAAACACTCCGACAGAGCCGTGCCTCGATTCTTAACAAGATGAATAGACAGACGGGTGATCGATACAAGCAATCCACTAGTGTTTCCGGCCCTGCATCTTCTAGGAATATAACTTCTATGAGGGATAACGACGAGTTCTAGCTCTCTAAGTACTATGGTAAACTATCGTAACGATCCTCCTCTCCATCGTCTGGCATAATCAAAAAATAAATCCTGCGTTCGCTAAGCATAACACCCTGCTAGGCACCACGTCTAATACCATTGATGCCGTGCCTTGTCAAAACTGATGGATGTGTTTCGTGAGATTCCCCAGAAAGTTGGTCTA
The DNA here is from genome assembly GCA_038503065.1 of Paragyromitra xinjiangensis. NCBI lineage: Eukaryota > Fungi > Ascomycota > Pezizomycetes > Pezizales > Discinaceae > Paragyromitra > Paragyromitra xinjiangensis. Next base: position 1,381,181 of record JBCAMK010000001.1, on the reverse strand, counting down.
GCCGCTTGGTCCAACGCGAAACCCGGTACTTTGGGTATGGGGGTCTGGTCGATAAGAGAGCTGGTCGGAGCTGGCCGTGCACTTATGCTACCTCATGCATAAACCCTCTTCTGTTATCAGTAGAGACGCGATATGTAAATGCTCTGGTTCAACCACCTATAATAAATACCTTTTCCGTATAAACTACCAACTGCCTCTATACATTGAACGATCGGAGCGGTGTTATGGAAGCGTCACCTCGCGGTTGGAATAAGCCATTTTGCTTCTCCCTTGCAGAAAGCTTCCCATCCTCATCTCCGCAGATATGTAGGAACCAATAGCAAAAGATAAATGTGGGGGGCAATTTTTCCTTGCCGATTTCAGCCCTGTCTGTATATGTGCATGGACACCGTTAGCGGTGATGACAGAAATCTTTTAATAAGGAGGTAGCGAATTCGCAACCATGGCGTTTCTCACGGAAAACCCTTTTTAACGCTCGGACTATTCGTCACCTGCGCCTGTTCAACCTCCGAATCTCGGACAGCTTATCGTTCTCCGGTCGTCGATCACCCCACAGAGTCTCAATTCCATCTTGAATCTCCGGCCAAGTATTCTGAACTTCAATTGCCAGTAAATCTTCTAGGCGACATGTGTATATGCTCCTCCGGTATTGTTGAGACCCCGATGGCAATTGATGTTGGTATTGTTCCTGGTCGCCGGGATACCTCCCATTCATGCGAATGACCCCCATGCAAAAGCGCCGATACATACACTAAGCCGATTTATGTAAACCGATACCTTCCCTCCAAAACCCCGTATCTCTGAAAGTGTAGCCTATAGAGCACCTTACCCGGCACCAAATCACCGGAAGGGGATGATCGTGAAGGGATCGAATAGGTACCACTTCGATACCAGGGTTCCGTAGCCCTGAATATGACTTTCGCTTTAGGGGTTCCGTGGCAGCGTGAAGGGTTCAAATTACGCATTGCACGGTTGTTTGTGACAGCCACTATCGATAGGTAAATTAGACTCAAGTTCCGAGTCCAATCGCGACGCATGAATGCATTGCGTATTTTATTCACTAGAACCAGAAGTCGGGGCAGCAACAATCGGGAGGTATCCAGAAAAAAGAGTACAATGCACTTAAGCTAGTTGTGCGCAGGTACTTTATGGGTATGATCGGAATTCGGGCATAATCATACGAATTATGCCACTACACAAGACATGCTATAGTTAGGACCAAAGCCCCAACTACCGTCGACTGCTTTCACTGTGTTGAAATCCAGGACATCAATACGGCTTATTATTATCCCTGGGGTTTCCGTTCAGCTGCACACAAGGTTCTGCGCCTTCTATGCGGTTTATCTTCCAGGGAAATGCCCTTTAATATATTGTTTATCTATTCACGAGTAGACCTGGTGCCGAAACCTGTAAGTCTGCTTGGCGATAAATAGGAAGAGCCTTAGTACTAGAACCTCACGCGATAACGGTTTGATAGAAGAGGATACCAATAATTGTCTGTTACTTAGGAATTAAAGGCTTAAAACCGAGGCATCGGTGATAATCGGGGTTCTCGCTATGGGAAACGCCTTATTACCACCTCACACGACACTGGAGCAGTAATATACCTAGGCTCCAGTATCCTAGATTTCTGGTGCTCACTAGCAGCAGATAACCAAGCTGATTACCAGGTTCTTTATTCGTGCTAGCTTTACCGAATCTATAAACTATCCTAACTACATAAGGGAAACAACAAACTTCAAAGGCATGTGCTCTTAGAACTATTCGGCCCTAGATCCCTGGCTGCTTTCTGCCTCAACTTTCTCGGCTGATTCGTTATCAAAGGCCTCGAGGATACATACGGCGCATACTCCTTTTAGATGCTAGCCAAATGACGGTTGAAATATACTTTGCCTTGTGGTTCTAGCTGACCAATAGGTCCTCCGATACTAAATGGGCAAAGTTAATTGGTTGAATAACCCTAGTAAATGATACTCTACATGTAGCAGAGTTAGTGTAGGGTTAGTTACTGGTCAGGTGAAAAGAATTGCAAAAAAAACTTTAAAGCACAGGGTACTCTACATTAAACCCCTATCCTAAAAAAAAAGTTTAGGTCAATGAGAAACACGGATTACGGCGGACATAAACCAGTGATCCCTACCTGCGGTGGTCGGAATCCCGGCCTTTAAACCGATTTCGAGAAGGATAGGCGATCATGCGAGAGGTTGCATCAATGAGAAAGATCCGGGGTGGCGATAAAAGTAGAGATGCGAGATCAGGGATGTAGTACATGCAGTACTTCAGAAACATACATGTACTAACACAGAACCCGCATCTAAACGTTAACAACAGATCTTCAATTTGCATGTATCTGAAACACTTCTATGTGAGCCAAAAGAGCACCTCCTGTTACAAATGCAGGGTAGCTATTTTTGTCTTTTAGCGAGGCTCGGGGCCGCGAGAGAAGCCTGATATCAAGTTGGGAACTGAGGTATTTGATGTGAGTAGCAGGTATTTTGTACTAAAACGCTTTGCAGAGTACATACATGTACATGTACATGTAATTATTGCTATTCTTTGGGACATCTCCGAAATGCATGGCGTTATTTGGCCTCTTTGGTATAGTTGGACAAGCAAGGGCAAGTTATTTTTGGACATTGTAACTAATAGTTCTGTGAGCGCATATTTTGGAAAGGGGTTTAAGCAAGTCCTGCTCGTGTCGCCGAAAAGTCTTCGTATCACGTGATTGATAACATGCAGTTAAACCCCAATAACTGGCAGTTTTGCACGTGACGCGAAGACTTTTTGATGGCACGAGCAGTGGGTCGGACACTACATAGCCACTTACCCGGCTTTTGGGATGTATCTTGGCACCACACCCACCTAGCCACGCGAACGCGTAAAGCGCGTTTACCAACAAACACCCAGAGCTCATCACCCGTAAATCCATATTTCATCACTTCACTTCGAATTTATACATCATGAGTCAGCTCCTCTTCCTCTTCACTATGCTTTCGGAAATTGGCTTATCTCATTCCTAGATTACGGTGGTTATGGAGATAACGGCTATTCAGCGAACTCTTACGGAGGTGGAGGGGGTGGAGGTGGTGGTGGGTTCGCGAACAACTACGGTGGATCCCAGGGTGGTGGCAGCCAACAAACGCCAGGAAGTGCCTCAAGGGTTGGTTCCACTCAACTCAATTTCTACCCAGTGATGTTTACTGATGAGATACTCCTACAGGCTCGTGGGGCGAATACTCTTCGTCCGGTGACGATTAAACAGGTTCTCGAAGCCTCTCAACCTCACCCAGAAGCAGACTTCAAAATCGATGATGCTGACCTTAGCCACGTGGGTTTTTTCTATCTTTCCTCTGCTATCTCCTAATGACCGACACTAACGAAGCTATACTTGAATGCTGCAGATAACCTTTGTTGCCCAAATCCTCAATGTCAGTGTACAGGCTACCAACGTGACATATAGAATGGACGACGGCACAGGAGTCACAGAAGTGAAACAATATGTTGATTCCGATAGTATCACCGACGACGACTCAAGCCCCTCGGGGCTAGCTGCGGGTCAATACGTCCGAGTACTTGGTAGCGTAAAGCCGTTCGGTGGCAAACGTCATGTCGGAGCTCATAAAATCCACCCCATCACTGATTTTAATGAAGTTCATTACCACCTTTTGGAAGCTACAGCTATCCACCTGCATTTTACACGAGGTCCCCTAGAGCAGTTTGCTCTTGCTGGTGCCGAGACGACGGCTTACGGGCAACCCGCGCCTATCAAGGGTGAACATGATACAGCTATGGGTGGGATGGGTGGAGGTGGTGGAGGTGGTGGAGGAGGGGCCAGTACTTGTCCGCCGGGTGCTTCTGCGACTGCCAAGAGGGTTTTCGATGCTATTCGAGCCTCTCCACATAATAATGACGGCATTCATACGAACATCATATCGCAAAAGAGCGGTATGAGTATGCCGGAGGTTTTGAGAGCGGTGGATGAGTTATTGACCCTTGGTGTTGCGTATACAACGACAGATGATAGTCATATTGCGGTTATGGATTTCTAGTGATCGGGGGATAAATGAAGTACCATCTAGTTTCTCGACTGTATTTGGGGATTTCGGGTGAAGAAAATGCACATGATAATGATGTAAATTAGTTCATACCACAGTTGGTGGGAAAGTTAAGGAGTCCAATTGATATATTGATGTTTCGTTTCTCTATCTGAAAGGCCAAGATTATTCTGCCAAGAGTCTAGGGGGATGCAGAGCCGCAGGGATAATATTTCCGGATAAGGCCCCCAAATTTATCGCGAACTATTCTTGGGAACTGGACTCGTCAGCACGCGACAAAGCTAACAGTCTGTCTCTACTGACCTCCAACGTCATCCTGCCCTCCTAACAAACACTACTCGGTTCCAACTTCAGTCGCTCATTTTCCCCACCGAGGTTTTATTTGCGCCCATCATGGAACTGGAGTCGCACGGCTCTCCCGAGTCACTCAGCATCATCCTTCCGCTCCCCTACCGAGTTCTCCTAATATTCATCATAGGTCTGTCCCGAGCACGCCCAAATCCCGAAATTTCCTGCGCGCTGATGGAATCCTCATCGAAATAGGCATATGGCTTTTCGGCTTCAATTTACATTACTTTCAGATCATCCGAATTGAAGCCGGGCCGATGTTACGGTACACCCGTGGTTCGAATGAGCCTCCATTATACCGTTCCGTATATCAACTGGCATTTCTTTTGACAGCGCTTTTTGGACTGAACATTGTGGCTTTTTGGGTGTTTACGGCTGGGAATGAGGAGATGGTGAGAAGATGGGAGGTCTTGCCACTGTTGTTATTTGGTGCGATTATGGGCATATTCTTGTGGCCGTTTGGGGGGTGGCATAAGAGAGGCCGATGGAGGTTTCTACGGTATGTCCAATCTTGCTATTGTTTTGCCCACGGACGAGCTGTGTAGGGTGTTATGCCCCCACGACCGTTCCGGAACAAAACTGCAACATATTCTTTTGGGTGCCAAATCTAATTGCTTTTTCTCAACCCTAGAATGCTCCGGCGGATCATTATCGGCGGCATCCATCCCGATCTGCGATTCGCCGACATCCTCCTTGCGGATGCCTTGACGTCATACGCAAGAGTTCTCGGGGACTTTTCTGTTTGTGTCTGTATGTTCTTAAGCGGTCATTCTTCAACCAACATCAGCCCTGATCGGGCTTGCGGTGGGGCATATCTGGTCCCCACCGTAATGGCGTTGCCATACATGATACGGTTACGACAGTGTCTAACCGAGTACGTCCGCGCTCGCCGCAAAGGCGCCACAGACCGACGTACTCATCTCGCCAATTCGTGCAAATACGCCTCAGCATTGCCTGTTATTATCTGCTCTGCTCTGCAACGAGGTTTCGATCCCAACGAGCCACATATGTTCACACAAGCGACACTTTCCCGGACATGGTTGTTCTTTGTGATTTTTAACTCATTTTTCTCATTCTACTGGGACGTAGCGCGGGATTGGGAGCTGACGTTGTTTTCTTCGAGACGTTCTTCGGGAGATTATCCGTGGGGGCTGAGACATAATCGCTATTTTGTAGCAAAGGAGTTTTATTACAGTGCTATTATTCTCGATTTCTTGCTTAGGGCTACTTGGAGCTTTAAGTTAAGTCCGCATTTAGATTATATTAATGAGATGGAGGGCGGTATTTTTATTTTGGAATTGTTGGAGGTGTTTAGGAGGTGGGTGTGGACTTTTTTTAGGGTCGAGAAGGAGTGGGTTGGGTCAAGAGCTGGAGGGGGTCTGGGATTGTTAGAAGGTGGAGAGGGGATGCAGTTGCAGGAGTTTGGAGTGAAGATTATTGAGGATTAAAATTGCGAGAGTTGGCATAATAGGGTGCGAAAAGTTGTACTAGTGGTGGGTTGTTTGGATAGAAGGTAGGCGGGGAAAAAAATCATTTGGCGTATATCTGGGGGCATTTTTATATATACATTAATTAGCAATGATTTCTTGAGTTACTCAACGTATTTATTGTACCATATTATAGAGTCTAATGTTTTAAATTTAATGGTGCTTGATAACTGCTTCGAATCTTTAGACAACTATATACAATATCAGTATGCTAGGCATTCACTCCAAACTGGGGTATTTTTGGTAGATCACTGATGTTGGTGTCGTTCAACGAAAATATTTCTCTCGACGCTGGTGCTATAAAGGATCCCAATCCACTAAGCGATAGAGGATCCGCTGGATTAGAAAAATAATTTGAAAGTTTCACCCCTAAACCATGCCCCCGGCTTCTTCGGAGAGAAGTTTTGACTCTTGCCACCACCAAAGACTACATGTAGTTGCAGCCTTCATCTCCTCCCCACGATCAGCCTCAGCACGCGCGCTCATTGAACAAAGAGGAGCTGCCTTTTCCTGGTCCTAGGTGTGAGTGTTAGTCTCAGCTCTTAGAATCTCACATAAGATTCCTTGTCCTCAAGCTATAGTAGTACGATGGTGCGTTTTCCGGGACTGCCTTTGGCCAGGGCCAAAGCTGTGGGGAATTTTCAGTAAGAGGAAAACGAGGATACATGTATCTGGACTAAGGGCTCGAGAGGGCTCGAAAATTTTCACGAGAACACAAGACTTTCCATAAAGGCCCTAGCTCACCATAAAATTAGATGCTGGAGTTTTAAGTCCTCCTAGCCAGGTTTATCAAACCTACATGTAATTCCTCCATTGATACTCAGATTAGGAGTGGTCGAAATATTCTTGGGTCTGGTTTCTGGACTCAAATTATAAGCTGAAGCTTGTCGAGCTTGGAGTAGCTGGTTCTACCAAGTGATAACTAGTGACTTAGTCGACTTTTTCGATGGAAAAATCACTCGAGTGATATTACATGACAGCTTTTATCGATAGTAACTGCATCTCACCAAGATATCAAACTACTACAGGAGCCAGAAATATTAGGTTCCCATTGATACCGCTAGCTTAGGCACTGTTTCCGTCTCGTTGGAGAACTATACTAGATCCGCTGGGGAATCCCGGGGGAGTTAGTCGCATTGCTATTTACCTCGATATATAATACATAGAAAGAGGTGCGGTATGCTAACCGCCCTCGGCCATTCACTATACTCAATTTTGACTTGCCCACTGCTATCTAAATACATACATGTAGTGCTTATGCCTTCACTATACATGTATCTCATTTCTCAAAAATGAGATCTCATCTATTACCAATATACCCATTTACTCACACCAAACCGATTCCCTAAGCCTTCAATTCCTTCTCCACCTCAACCGTCTCTTTCTTTAGCAGGAGCTCTTCCGCCTGGCGTCGGATCTTGGCACGTATTGCAGACGGCCTCTTCGCGGCATCTGGGCCGAACCTCTCACTATACTTTTCTTGCTCCTTCTTCAGAAGGTCATAACTTTCCTTATTCCATCTGTTCGCAAAAAACACAAGAAAATAGATCGTTAGCGTTGCCAGGTCAAGTAGAAGTGAGATCAGCTTGGTTGAATTTCAAGATAGCAGCAAAAAGTGAGTCATACGCTGTGAAATCCGTTGGCTCCTCAGGATATACAAACGGTTTTGCCAGCTCCACCGTCATTTTCTTAATTGCCCTAGGCCGGTACCATTCCACATGTCTCCCACCCTGGTGGGGCTTCGACTGCGCAATCTTCTGTTGCTCGATATATGAACGAACACTTAAACACTCGACACCGTATGCATGGTATAGGTAGTCCTTTAGGTCAAGTTTGTTGATGTTGAGAGGTACAATAAACTGTGCGAAGTTGGGTGGGAGATGGGTTGTCCGCACTAGGGCGAGGGTGAAGTTTGGCCTATCATTGAGGTGTTAGATTATGGTAGAGGGAAGTGTGCAAGAGGTAGAAGAAAGTACGCACAGGTAAATCCTCTTGTTTCCGAATTTAACCATCGTAACAGCAGCGGTGGAGGGGTCGTGATTCGTGAGATCGGGCGTTTTGGTGGGATGCGTTGCGGCTCTTGGGGCAAGGAAATTTCTCTTGGCATGATCACGTGCTCGAGACTACTGAGATTTGAGTCGTAAATATCAGAATTGCGACTGCGGCTGCATTTTGAATTCTCTGCAGGACTAATGACCAATGGACCTTGAAATAAAGATATATTGTCCTTCAAATTCTGAGAACTGGCGATTCTTTAGAGTTCAGTAATTTGGTAAAGCGTGAATTTGTTTCTTATACAGTATCATACGTTCCAGTCTCCCCACCTTCCTTGCTTGGCTGCCGACGTTTCCCGTCCTCCGATAATTGAAAAGAGAACCTGGGGGATTTCTCCCGCAGTGTTCAGCGTCTTCGTGCGCTCTCCACCAGATCCCCACCCCTCAGCGAGCGCTGGCCAACGTTCTCACGCATCTCTTTTCTTTGTCCTATCAGCCAACTCCGTCACCGTGACATACTGCACGGATCTGCAAACGGTGCTCGGTGGTGGCAACCCCGCATTTCAAGAAACGTTATTAAACAGCACACGATCGTCCACGCCGTCAGTCAACTACGGTTAAACCAAAAGACTCGACCGAAGCTTGATTGTGAAAGTCGAACGACACGGAACGGTCAATATGGTCAAGTTTTACGAGAACGCTTTTTCCTATGAGTATAGTCCCTATTGAAATCTCATCCCTCCTCCATCGGCATTCCGATTGTGGGATTCGCTAGCTCTCTGTCTTAGAATCGCGTTATCTGCACGTTTACTTTTGATGGAACAAGATTGCTAACACTTCATCCACTACAGCTACCAATGGCCCGCTGTAACGCTCGCCTATTTTCTTCGCTATCCTAAGTGAGAGTCTCTGTTCCCAAAAGAATCTCACAACGTTAACATACTCAGCCCCTACTCCACCCATGTCATTTCCACCGATACTCTTTCATCTCACCTCGACCCCGTCACCGGAAATCTACACATGACACGCCTCCACCTCAAACGTGGCAAGCTCCCTGCCTCCGTCGCCCGTTTCCTCCCGAAAATCAAGGAATCCTACATCCTCGAGAAATCTATTGTCGACGTTAAAAACCAACGTCTCGAAACTGAGACTCGCAATCTGGACTGGGAGGGTGTTTTGAGTGTTGTTGAGAGCCAGGTGTACACCCCCTCCACCATCAACTGCTCTCTGGCAAGAGAGGAGGAGGGCAGGACAGACGTGCAAACTATCGTCCGTTTTGAGTCGCGGCTAGGCTCTGGGAAGCCGTTGCGGGATGCGGGAGAAGAGAAGAAGGGATTCTTTAGCAATTGGACTACAGGCTCTGTGCAGAGGTCTATTGAGCTGGTCGGTGTAAGAAGGATGAGGGAAGGACTTGGAAGGAGCAGAGAGGGAATGAAGGTTGTTCTGGAGCAACTGAGGGAGAGAGGAATGGTTGGTGTACTGAGGGAGCAGCGGCGTGGTGGATGGGAAAGATGGAAGAAAGTCTGGAGGGGAGAAGGTCTAGAGAGGGAGTTAATGGAGGATTTCACTATGGAAAGGAAGTAAGTACTGACGTCGGTGTTAAGTTAGCGATTCATGTTGAAGGTATGTATCATGGTATTGGAAGAGGGCACTTGGTGTTTGTGGTGTGGATTACGAAAATCCTAGGGGTTGGGATATGAAGATGGGAAGGTACGATTCACTGTGGGAACTATCATGTGAAGATTTGTATCATCTTCATATCTCGGCCCCTAGCACATCGCCAATATCCCAGAATAGAGATCTTTGGGTCAAAAGCAAATTTCTTGTATGATATGGGTTCGTACTTTGTTCAGCCTTTCCTTCTTACTGACTAGGGTTTTCATAGGCTTGGGAGGCATCTTCTTGCTTTTGTGTGAACTTTTCGATTGGGAGGTTCATTTTCATTTTCATTTTCATTTGTATCTTCTATTTTTTCGCCTTCAAATTTCGCTGTTTGATAGCACTGTATTATAATTAGCGAAGCCGGGAAACTTGAGATTATGGAATCTCGTGGCACATCAAGAAAAAGAAGATCCTTCCCGATCAAAAATGAAATCTCTACTCCTTGAATAGTCGATGTGTTCTATTTTTGCATTTGAAATTAATTTTATGTGGCTCACATACATACTGGCCATAAAGCTTTGATGAGAAAGAGCCCCATACTTTTAGTCATGTTTTTAGTGAGTGAATCCACTCCCTGAAATTAACTTCACTATATATCACTCGACACATCGACCTACTAATCAACATGGACATGCAAGTGAACCTAGCAAAAAAAAAAAAGGTCATTCACATATTTACTTTACAGATACACTCAATGGTGTAAACTTTCTCCTCTATCCACCAAAGAACCACCGAATTTTTCTCAAGCTGTGGTGTTTAACTCGAAAGGGTTTCGTCCACAGAAGCTACTTCCTAATCTTGAATCAATAGTTTCAGTCCCTCCCTTCCCAGTTAGGGTTCTAACGATAGTTAGTATTTTCTCCCGGAATATCGTTCTCGGGAATAGGGATGGCCAACCTTTTTAAGGATCACAAGCCCTTCTAGAGTGTTGCTAAGAGAGATGTATTCGTCGTCTTCGAGCTCTGCCCTCTCGCCATACGCTAGCAAAACAGGGGTGTTCTGAGTTTGCCAACCAGTGATCGTCTTCGGTCTTCCGGCCTGTCCAACTACATCTACGGCTTGCCCAACCCTAACGTTCACCGGGAGGGGCTGTAGATTTTCGTCTAGAGTAATGAGGAAGCGGGGATGCATAGCTGTTACAAGGAAGTACAACAGATAGTGTGCAGAATCAAGAACAACTACCTATATGTTAGCCAAAATGCCGCCCAGGACGCTAGAAAGATATTGCTACTTACAACTCTTAGCGTCCACCAAACTAATGAGCACCGTAACCAGGCCAGCTGTAGCCACTCTGCTCAAGACGCTGCGATCGGTGTGGAATGGGTTTACACTCAGCGTTCCCTTACCCATATGTACCAAACCCTGTGCTATCCTGACCATAAATAGTGAATTAGGATCCCTATGGTAGTAACTAGCAAGCTGTCTTAACAACTGAGCCAGACGCGCATTGTTTGTCCCTGCACCAACCAAACCCATGGCAAATATCGCATTTATCGCAACATCGATATCGTTGTCGTGGGAATATCGAGAGAGTGTATCGTAGACCTTGATCTGTGGGTTCGATGCGCTAAGAAGACCCATAGCCAAAGGTACAGTTTTACGAATTACACCATCGCCGTAATGCATCAAATGACCGAACTGTCGAAGGGCCATCTCTGCACCAATGTCCTCTCCCATAGCGATGAGAGCCAGTCCAATCACAGCATATGATTGGAAAAGATCGTCGTCTTTCTTCTCATCTTCAGAGGAGTCAATATGTTCGTTGCATAGGTGCAGCATACTCTGGAACTTGAGAACATTGCCAGTTCCTGCATAAGCGCAGGCATCCACTAGGACTCCGGTATGCTTAGCAATCGGATGCTCGATGGCCTTCAGTGTCTCCAGGGTAGCATCTGCATCTTCTTGCCGACCGATGAACAGCAGAGCCAAACCAAGGGCAAGGAAACGGCCCCACTTATCCTTCAGCTGGGCATCATCCCGTTCCATAAGAGTCTGTAGGATTGCACTCGTGATATCACCATTGCTTGAACCGACGAAAATCAACCCTAGCGACAAAGCTGCCATAGCTGAAATATGCATCGAGAGCGCCGTGTCGCTGACAATGGGCAGAAGAAGGTCCAAAAGATCATCAACTCGTTGAGATCCGGCGTAAGCTAGTCCAAGACCCATGATAGCACTTACCCTGACATGCGGACTTTTGCTGTCAATATAATCCCCATCGCCAAGCAGTGCCAGCGCGGGATCAGACTCCGTCCGAACGCCAGAGTTTAGGATGCCAATGGCGAGAGCAGCACCAGCTTTGATATGATCCTCTGCACCATACATGTACTTATCGATGATGCCTAGCCCAATCTCCACATTCCACTGGTGTAACATCCCGATACTGGCAGTGGCGCTCAACATTCCAAGATCTTTGTTCTTGTAAACCCAGCTATTGCTTTCATCTTCTACAAGCATCAGCTTGTCAGTCCCAAATCCAGCATTAACGAATGAGTTGACAAAACTATTCGCCAAGTTTTGTTTCGCCGAGTCCACGGTTCCGCCAGGACCACCACGCGAGCTTTCGAGGTGTGATTTATATATGTCTTCAGGGGTCTTAGGGTCGAGGATGTTCAGTTCTTTTCCGAGTGCAGCGAAATAGTCGGACAAACGAGCATTGTTAAGACAATCACTGATTTCCTCATCAGGTGTTTCAGGTGTTTTGAGTTCGAGCCAAATTTGCTGCCGAGAGACAAGGAAAGCAAGTTGCTTCTTGAGGACCTTGTCATCTGTTGCATCGAAATCTTCTTTTATCAAGGCTAGATCATTAAGGCGAATAGCAAGAGTAATAGCTTGTGCCAGCTTATTGTACTTGCGATAAATACTGTGTGCAGTTTCGAGGGTGGTTTTGTCGTCGGGAGGAGAGAGCAGAGGAACCATGCTAGAAGCCATATTAGCATTACCATTACCATTCTTATAAAAACTATCACATCTAAACAAAAGTTGTTCATACCTAACCATGTACAGGCCTACTCTCTGATAAGTGTTCTCATCCACAAACTCTGGCAACTTCTCGATAATTTCCAGCTCCAATAACAGATCTACTGCATCGGCCTCTGCATTATGTTTAAGGAAAAAAGGTACGAGATCCAATGCCAGATCGGTCAAATCTTTTGTGTCCGCCTCCTTCTCTGAACGGGATGCATATTCTGCACCAATTTCGAGGGCTAAATGCCGAACATATTCATGTCCCCATGAACCAAGGTCTTCGGTGGGGGCAAGAAGTCTATATTTAAGCGAATCTAAGGTATCTTCGTCTGAATAGGTCATTCCCAGAACCGAGAGGACATCAGCAAGTGCGATCTGTTGATATTAGTCATTAACATTCCCATCATCCAAGACAAAAAACCGACCTTGTCATCTCCTGCCGGCCATTTCTCGTAAAGTTCAGTCATTGATGGATAGTGAGACCGTAGGAATTTGAGGGGCTTGGGAACAGCTGTCATCGACGAGGTTGATGTCCGGATGAAGGTCTTGATGGCTTCTAAAGCAGGTTTGTAGAGTTCGGTATTTGACTCCTGCACTAATCAATCAGAAGAGATATCCTCGATATCTAGTAAGTGTAAGAAAATAACCTTTAATCGCTCCACAAGCATTTCGAGCTCCGACTTCAACTGCTGGTCCTCTTCTGATAGTTCTTCTACACTATCGTCAACTTCATCAAAATTTAGCTCCACCCCCCGAGCGATTAACATACCTTCCTGGGGCTCATCTTTCTTATCCTTCTTCGTATTGTTTGAAGACTTTTCGGTGGTGGGCTTGGAGGGGTCGACATCCTTCTTATCCGGAGTGTCAACGGCTTTTCCCTTGCCTTTGTCGAGCTTTGCCGACTTATCGCTCTCCTTGCCCATAATGCTGCGCAGGAGCTTGACGCTGGATATATTAGGGAGGCGGAGATGGAGATGGATGGATGGATGGATGGATGGTAGATGAGTGGGTGGATGGAGAGCGGAGTAGGGTCGGTGATGCTAGGATAGAGGGTGAAGGTGGGAGAATGATGTACAGTTGAGCGGGAGTGAGTAGCGTAACCTCTCGCGCTGCTTGGCCCCACGTCTTACTAAGGATTCCGGAGCAGCCTCACCACCATGTATCCAAACTCTCCACCGAGGTGTCAAAATGGCTCCACGGCTCCACGGATAACCAAGCGATCGCGCTGTTGATGTTATCGAGCGATTCGGTATCATATTTATCGCTCTCGCTACCGTCTCCATAGCTGCTATCCTATACCACGCGCTCTAATTGCTCAACTATTCGATCCCTCGCCCAGAACATTCGCAATTGTTCGTCTCCTCCGCGCTGTGATACTCGTTGATGGTAGTTAGATGGCTCCCCCTCTCGACCGCCATGGCCTCCATGATCACGCATGGAAAAGGCGTACCGGTTTACCCTACTTAACCTTCCGCCTCCCCCGCCGCAGCCGTCGAGCAACATACTTGTGTTGGACGATAATAGTATTCCTACTTTACCTCATCTTAAATTCAGTCACCACACCATGGAGCCACATCCCGAGTCCAGCGAATTTCCACAGATCAAAGGAAACTATCCCTATCAAATTCTCAACCCTTTTCGATTCGCTTTCTCGTTTGAAAAGTGGAAGCAGGCCCCTCAACAGAAATGTTCTCTTTGCAGCAGAGAGCCTAGAAGCTGCAAGCAAGCTTGCAGGGATTGCTTGTGAAATGGCCGATTCTAGGAGGAGCAACGTACACTTTGCGTTTGTAGGAAGAGATGACATAGACATTGAGTTATTCAGAGAGCTCAACGGAATTGCTGGAGGGGCTGGGGGCTGTAAAGCGATGTTTCACGATGCACGGGCAGATTTCGCTAACCGCATGTCGGAGGACCGACTGAAGATAGCTATCAGGATTGGGTTGAGGCATCTACACGATTTTATCCATCCTCAAGCGACTCTGTTTTCCATGGATCATGAGGAAGAGTGGTTTGTCGAAGCTGCGCGGAAGACGACTCGACAATTTCAGATGCAAACAATAGAGCTTCCTGAAAACGCAGCAAACGACCTAAGATGGATCACAAAACTTGACAGCGGGTCTATTGGGGGTATTTATCCCCTATGTTTCCCACCAAATTTTACTCCACCTCCATCATAGCTCCCAAGAAGAAATAATAACTAATCAATACCTTGACCACCCCAGCATGGAACAAACCGTCATTCGAAATCGTGGTCCACGCTGATAAGCATTCTGGAAATCTAGAACGCCTTCTAAAATCCCTCGAGTCCGCCTTTTATCCCGCCGGCCATCTCCCCAAGAGTTTGACCATCATTCTCGATCCATCTGCTCCTTTGCATGCCTTTACCAAGTCATTCATTTCGGGATACAAATTCCCATCACTTACCCGCGTCTTCATCCGGCGGCCGCTCCTCCCAGCGTTGACCGCAAAAGATACCGCAATACGCTTCGTAGAATCATTCTACCCGAGTAACGATAATACCTTCCTTTTGATATTAGATGCAAACATCGAACTCTCAAAATGGTACTTCCACTATCTCCTCTTTACTACACTCGAATACAAATACTCCGCCTACCAACTCACAGCCACCAGCTCTCTATACGGTATATCCCTCGAAGAGCCGCCGTCATTCTTAAATGGAACCTGGCCTTTCCCCATCCCTTCGGGGCAATCACCATTCCTTTACCCAGCACCAAGTAGTCGTGCAGCACTTTATTTCCCAAAACATTGGTCTGAATTCCATTCTTTCTTTTCCAAAAACCTCCTGTTTCCTATTTCGGAAAGGACTGTCACAAATAAAACGATCCCTATACGTCTTGTGATGTCTGAAGAAGTTGCAGGCTCTTGGTCAACGCCATTCATCGATTTTATCAGGGCCAAGGGATACGTAATGCTCTATCCCTCATTCCCTCGCAATGCTCTCGCGGTGTTTCATAATGAACAACCATCCTATACACGCTCAAAGCACGGTTTCGAGAAACCCTTGATGGACAAGAACAATCTCCTCGGAGACCTTCCTGATGAAGACCTCCCAATCTATAATCAGATGCCTTTATTAGATTGGTGGGGGAGATCAATGCTATGGGATAAGTTAGAGCTAGACGCTCTGATATATCGACAAGTGATATCGTCATGCCCAGATGTTAGAGTCTTAAGAAATAATTTCGACATTGAAGATTTGTTTTGCGATGGGAGGGGAAACCGATTAGATTGATTTGGGGCGTATGCACATGTAGTTTCTACCATATAGGGCTACATTATGTTTGTGAAAGGTTTTCGCGGCGTTAGAAGGGAAAGTTTACTTTATAATCCCGGGAAAACATATTTTTCGTGATCTATTTCATCAAATGTTTTTGCTTTCTTGCATATACCTTTTTGACATCTCTTTTCCCACCCTAATGTATTTCAAAATGCATGTATCATTGGGCCCAAGTTTCCTACTGTAGATATAAGATTTATAATAGCTCAGGCGCCCCCTGCTCGATACTCCATCGAGACAAATACCTGCTATCAGCAGGGCAAATTCTTTCCTAGAGGTGATTCATTCTACAGGTTTGAACCATGCCTCCGAGCGAACCAGGGATATACACATAATGACATACAAACCCCGGACGAGCAAATTAGAGCTCGAACAGCATATATGAAATCACTTTGGAGCCCCTTTAAACTAATTCAAAGTTGTAGCATACGTTCAATTCACTCCCATTCTCCACATGATCAGCAGCTATACCAAGATATATAACATTTTAGAAGTATCCTACACCATTCCAAGACTTGATATACTTACATGTAATGTTGAAGAACGTCTTCCTAACGGCTCATAGAATAGAAAGTACTGCTAGTATGGGGGAACATAGAAGTGGGCTCAGGAAAAGTGTCTGTCAGAAGCCGTGTATATAAGGAACCTGGGAATACTCCCAGTGAGATCAAGTCTTCTATTCATTCTCACTTAACTCGCCATTAAGAATCTCTAGACGGTCTAGGTATTTGCGTAGTAAGGCAATCAAAAACTTGTGAATGAACCCATAAATCTATTACTATAGACCAAATTACCTTACAGCCCTAATACACATTTACAGCATGATAAACGTTAACCCCTTCAATCCACCAGTTTAGTTTTCATTTGTTACTGCTGTACTTTGAAAAAAACACTAGCTTCCCCGAGCTAAATAATACTAAGAAGCTCTAGGAAATCTCTGTAGATCAAATCCAAGGTAAGTACTAGTCAATCATTATCAATCACTCGACAACTAAAACTAGCCCGTTGGATATCACAAGGAATAGCTATCAAAATAAAAACAAGTTATGCCGAAGAGTTTCTTTGGCCCGTACCCGCATACCGCCTAGTATATAAGCCTTCTAATAAGGCTCAATTCGACGATTCTCCTTTTATTTATGGGTTTTCCTAATCTGCTCGTGGTTTTAGCCTCTCTAGGGCTCGTACCTCGTACGCCTCCAGCAAAAAATTTCAATAAGTCCTGGATAAAATAGGATGGGCACGAGTCAGAGATTTCTCCTTGCTGGTCAGATCGCTCATGTATATACGCAGAAGTATTTCGCGTGTTGTTGGACAAGGGGGCGGGCGACCTCGATACCTATATGCATGATTAAGAAATTTTTGAATAGCATACGTGCCGTGTATCCCTGTAATTTCAAGTGATCTTCCTCTGGATTTTGACTTCCAACTCCCAAATCCGCCTCAATTCCCTATTCCCTCCATTCCCTATTCCTCTCAATTCCCTCTCTGGTCATTTATTCCCTTAGGCACATTAGCTCTAGTCAGTGCTATGCCTATCAAGGCGGCCAAAACATGTCATCATAGATGAGGTTTAATATAATCCAATGCAACTGGTGAGACCATTGAAGAAGAGTTTCTAACCAACCCTTCCTAGTTATTTTAAGCTTGCAAGTTACTATTACATAACAAATTTAGCAAAATTTATGAAATCAGAGAACAAGTCAAAAGACGAGCTTTCACATCACACTCACTTTCCATGCTACCTTTGCCACTAGGAGGCATCTCACAGAGTTCCTAAGGAATTCTAGTCAGGCCACAGACCAACACAGCCACGACTATATATCGGCCAATCCTTAGAGAAGTTGCCTATACCACAAAAATTATACTAAGCGTATTTCAAAAGCAAGACATTCGAATCAGTAAATAGCTTACGGAATCGATACAGTGATACCGCACGCCTTCTCAGTCACCGTTTTTTCGGCGGAAATATGGTTGGTTTATGACGTCAAGATTTTAAATTCTAAATCTAGTAATCGAGGATCGTTCTAGAGTATTACCTTGCCAAATGTCGCTACACAAGCGGAAACTTGGTACCAATACGAGACACGCAACCAATTCAACCAATCACATATCATAAACTTTGAGATGCTGAGAAAAACGGCGACTGACCCGCCACGGCGACTGAGAAGGCATGCGCGGTAAAGCCCACAAAAGAATTACAATACATGTAACTATAAGATCCAAACTACCTATTGTCAGTGGCTGCGACACTCTCGCGCCTACTCGAATCCTATAATACCATATGTACCAGGAAAATACGACCCGGCGCTAGATTTTTGCTAGAGCCTATATGGTGTGGGTTGTAGCTCTATGGATGTAGGACAGCCTCAAAATGACGGCACAAAATCGTAATAGTGCTTGTGGGGGTGAGGAGAGTAGGAGCAGGTGTGGACTGTGAAGGTAAACACCGTTAACATGAGCCACAGCCTACTCCATATCGGCTCTAGTAAAAATCTAGCGCCGGGTCGTATTTTCCCAGTACATACGGTATACGTATGATTGAGAGACAACGTGTACGTAGGGAGTGACATTGTAACCAACTTCAGCCACAATTTTTTTATGGGTGTTCGTCGCGTCCTTATACCTACTAAAACTAGGGAGAAGCTGGCTTGAGCGCAGCTCCCAAGTACTCGCGCATTTAAGTTCGGCCTCAAACACGTTCCTGAGCTAGAGTGGGCCGCTTCTTCTTCTACCAAAAGGGGATTTAATTATTAGGCCTAGCATCTGAGTGGGTAGATACATGTAGATAGGCTATTTTATAAAGTGTATTTAACTATATGGGCGTGCAAGGTGATTGCAACCTAACGACGACGGGTATGGTACATCTACTTATACCCTATCGCAAGTAGAACTCAGCCATTAGCAATATTTTGAGATTTTAGAGAATTCTAGTTCTTAGATATACTCGAGCCCTTCTTAGCTAGCTCGAGCTTTGAGATTCTCGAGCATGCTGCAGCTGATATGGCGAGTAGCTGCCAGCGGCTTTCGCTTAACACCAACGCCCATGTCTAGGTTATACCCACTAAACACTGGAGCTACACAGGATCCAGGCGAAATCAAATACACCCAAAATTAAAAAGGCACCCATAGCACCATCTATATGTAGTGGGGTAAGGAAAAGAGCAGATTCTAGGGATTATCCTGCTGAACTTTGCTCACAGCACCCCAATCATAAAAATTATGTAAGGGAACCGGTACCCCAAGGTGCCATCAGTGTTTTACGTGTCATATATTGGTTCTAAGTAATATATATCGCGGGAACTCTTAACTAGCTGGGCGCGTTGTATAGATGGGAGAGAAAGGGTTATCATGAATTAATAATATACTTTTGCTGCTAAATCCACCCCCCTACTACTAGCTTCCCTCTACCAACACCGTGGCCCATGCGGTAACGCATATGCAGCCCCTAGTAGATTTATAAGTGAAGGAAAGTGCAGAGACTGGGGTTACCCTGGTTTATGATAGTACAGTCGATTGATATTATCGGTGCGTCATAGAAGGGTGTAGAAACGCAGAACAAGAGCCTTTCTAAAACCATCATACCATCAGCCATTGTAGCCTAACGGCTATGGTGTCGCCCAGAGGGGCCTGGGGAACGCAGGTTCATTCCCAAAACATTATCTACCAAGGGATGCCCATTTCTTACCACACGGTAGGAGGAAGTAGCAGGAGGGCAGATTTGGCAACAAAAGAATATCAATTCATGGTGACTCTTTGTCTCCATCTATCTAACACACCCAGCCAGTTAAGAGCCCAGTCGGTTGAGAAGTAGAATATTCCTCGCTTCTCACTTCGTCCACTTCGCTCGTACTATGGTCAAGCTCCACCGCGACCAGCATAATCTCATAATCCATAACTACATGTACACCTAACCTTTGCCAGCAACAATCTCGAGACTAGTTCCGAAGACCTCAAGAAAGTCTTACTGTCAGGATACCCCAATCCTTAAAGATCTCATCCAAGATCCCCAAGCCTCTCTCACCACATACTTCCAATAACAGAGTGCCACAACCCGAGTGGTTGGATGACCTAACTAAAAATACCTATCCACCGCTTTTAGCAAAATCCGAATTCAAGCTTTCCCAAACAAAGATACGAACAGGAAAGATGCCAGGTTTTAATATCTTCACAAACAAGGATATTATCTAATTGACCCGTCAACTTGATATATTCGTTACTAATCTTACAGAAGATTCACCACCGCTCCGTTGAAGATACCACGTGACAAGGTCCTCAAAATTACCGAGTGATATTCAATGACCAAATACTCGGTCACAAAAGTCACACATAGGGACAAAATCTGACTGTGCTGATCACCATTTGGATAACGTTACACAAAACTTGGATCTACATCGGATACTCAGAACGCAATGTAACATAAGCTTATTTATCCTGAGTCATGCCTGGGGTGATGAATATCTTATTACACTCAAAACAAACTCAGCTCCCAGCAGCCATATTATAAATGAACATTTATTCAGAAAGTGAGCCCACTTCCAATGATTTCGTGCTGATTGAACTATTATTAAACAGGGAAACCTTTTCCCACGCGTTTGAACATTAATTCGTTGTGCAAGAGGCTAGAGTGTACCCAATTAAAATAATTCCAGTAAATAAAATAAAATAAAAGGCTGGGGCAGGAAGACGGCACAAACCTCACATTACTTGCACAGTGATCTTGAAGAATGGATACCCTTTCATCTTCACATCCCAACCGTAGTATAGGGGTGCACCAAAACGGCCCCTCGCCCATAATTACTCGGAAAAACTTGCTTGTTGGTGGTAGGAAACCAAGATTATATGTAGCGTTATCGAAGTCGAATAAAGTCAAGGCTATAAACCAAAAAAAAAAACAAACCTCACAATTTCATGGTTTGGAACATTGCGCCAAGGCCCTGCACCTATGGACTAGATAACTATACATGGGCAAAGAGTAGAGATTTGGCCGTTCCGACTAACTCTTTATGAAAGGACAAATTTCTCAAAACCCAATACATTATCTGGGGTAAAATGACCTTCTGAGGCGCAAGCTTAGCAGAGTATTTCAACAGAAAAGCCAAAGCCACCTTCCCCTACAAAGCGCATAACTGCATAGTTCTTCACTCGAAGCCCCGAATATACACCCTGACAGTACATTAGCTCTGTTTTACTACAGCCATACAAGTAGTGTGATTGAGACACCCAGCGTGCTCATCTACAGCAGTTAAGGCGTAAATAGCTCTTCCCCGATACCTTAGCTACTCCAACTCTGCTACCCGTAGGCTTGTAAGCCTACTGGGCTGAGGTCTGTGTATACTATAGCACTGTTAATCAGAGACCGGCCTCTAGTACTTCTCAAATTGGTCGTCGCTAGTAATGACTTTTTATTTCATTATAGCTTATGCCGGGATTTTAATAGCTTTGCCACTAACGATAAATCAAAGTTTTAAAACATATGGCGCATGCATCCAGCCTGGCAAACGTAATTTCAAGCATGCCTTCTAGATCACTATGATAAAGATAGACCTTAAAACTAGTCAGAGTATAATCTAAAATGTCAGGAGACTTGGATTTAAGAAGTAATCACACCCCCTGGGCAGATGTCTCTTGCTCGCGAGACTTACGCCCGAATCAAGTACCGATATAGGCAACCGAAAATTGATGAAAGGCGGGCAATTCACCAAGATTACCAGAATTGCGCGTATAGATAAATTCTGTATAATACACCGCTCCCGCCAATTCAGTCTATACTCCGTCACTAATACACGCGTAGAATCGCCCCTAGTTAATGTATTTGAAATTCGAAACCCTTGCCATCGCGTATAAACCCCATCAAAAAGGGCCCCGTAGCGAAACGAGCCCGTAGCTACTAGAACAAGCGAATCGAGGCCAGAACCTATAGAAGATAGTTGGATATCGCTAAGTCTCTACTTCAATTAGGCAGCTGTCGCATCAGTCAGATTTACTAAACTTACAAGGAAAGGCAATTCTCCTGAAGGCACCACGAACCAAAAAATCGGTTTTACTCATGGCTCTCACCACCCTTTCTCGGGACCGACCCAGCAGTATTCTGGTACAGAAACTAGAGCTTGTGGGAGCGTGGTTTTCCAACAGCAGACGAGGTCAGGGCAGAGTGGCCATCCAAAATGGGCTCATAAAGAGCTAGTCAAGACTACCCCCAGCGAAACAAAGCTCCTTTCTTAAGAACTTTAATTATAATATTATGCACTCATACTTAATATTATAAAGGGAGCTAACCCAAACTATATTTATCACATTCAAAATGCGAGGAAAGCACGGGGGAAAATTCCCGATCTATTCCCGCATCAATTTCTTATCAGAAGCCAGTTTATTTTCTACCTACTCTATTAACTCATAGAATTTCGTTCCTTTGTCTTATACTGTATGAACCGTTGCAGGTTAAGCACAGCTTCATCTGCCCTATGTCGATCTTCGGGGAATTTCTTTTTGTCAATCCTCTTGACCTACATAATGGCACAAAATTGTCAGTACCCATACGATCATTAAGGAATGATATTTTCCAACAGCATAGCCGTGCAAAGCGCTTACCATTGTCCTGGCATTCGGTAAAGCTTTCGATAAATGTGCCAAAAAGCCATTCTTGACAAAGACAGGTTCATCGTAATCGAATTCTGCGTCTGCGTATATGTCGAAGATTGCATTAAGAGCTTCAACCGTTGGGCCCGCTGGAGTATTAGGCGCACCAGCGATCAGGGTCATCATAAAGATGCCGATTCCCTAAATTATTGCAATCAGGTTTGTTTGTGAAATCTCGCCCACTTTCTTCCTAAGGTCGATGTAAATTGTGCAGCGAATCCTAAGCTTACCTTGTTTACCTCAATTCTTCTTTGGAGGAGTCCTAAACATCCCAAGACCCCAACACATTTTGTCCGAAGCTCATCTGAGTTAGCAGCATGATATAAATTGATAAACGCTTGGTGCTGCCCTTGTGAAACATCGAGACTGCCTTTTAAACTCTTTGTAATAGCCCATGATAAGCCTGCTACCGCATCGGCAAGTTCAATATCAGCGGTATTAACGAGAAGAATGGGCGTCACACAAAATTCCCAGATCTCATGCGCTAGTTTCTCCCAAGTTGGCCATAAAGACGACTCCTCTGGGACTATTATACTAGCGGTCCATGAGATGTTGTTAATTACACTCAAAGCGCGAACCTGAACAGCAAGAACTGTTTCGGGACCCGGTCTCGCAATCCATAGGAGCACGGGCGATGTTTTTTTGACGAGGTATTGAATGATAGCTTCTGCTGAAGGTGATACTGCCACCTCGCTACTGCCTTCCCCCCCGATAACCATTTCCATGTCCCGCAGGACGCGCCCATCCACTTCACCGCCATCCTCCTCTTCATCGTCTTTCATTATACCTTCTTCATCAAGAAGTTCAACATCACCATCCGCGTCAACTTCAAATTCGCCATTCGCATTTTCTTGAACGGCAGTCGCGATGGAGGCTAAGATCTCCAGCGCGGTTTGCACAGCCAGTATTCTTTGATCAGCGGAGAGCGATAGAGGAGCAAGGGAGATATCTCCATCCAAATTTTGTGATAATGACGTCGATTTTACAATGTTAGTTAGTATGGGGAGAATAGCTGAATCTGAGATGCGGCAAGCGGCTGCTCCACCCGATCCGGTAGTGGCGAGTGATATGTTGTGGAGAGAACCTAAGGCATCCACCTTCAGATAAAACGGCATTAAATACAGAAACATTCATCAAAGGATTCTCACCACAGATGAAAATAGTTTTTAAGCAAGCTGAGGCATCCGTGTCGTCCACAAGCAGCATTAGAAGGGAAAGATAGTTCTCATTTGTAACTATCTTTTCGACGATGGTATCGTTATCTTCAGTAAGGGCGTGCAGGCACTGCGCTGCTATCTCTTGTACGCTTCCAGGAACTATCGCGGACGGACTCAAAAGACTCGTAACAAAATGCAATATATCCAATTTGGTAATCGCATCTACAACTTCCTGGTTGGTTTCACTATATCGAAAGTCAGCAACGATAATGCCCACCATTTCCACGCCTTGGGGGAGCACCATAAACTTGTGATGAGACCAACAACATTTTCTGCATACTGCCATAACAACTTTTTTTCGCCACTATTGAGGGTTGATGGGCTCTTGATAATATTCCCGATAGCCGACGTTATCTGTACGATAGCCAGTCAGCCTTTGAAACGAAAGCAGATTTGAGTTCGAGATTCGATTTCGAGATACGTACCATCTTTATGGCAGCTGCAGCGGGGGTTAGGATATCCTTCCGGTACATGTATATGCTCTGATCGTAGCCTTCCTCAGCCGCAATGTTTCTGAGAGCTCCCCAACCATACACAACCACTTCCTGGTTGGAATCATTGAGCATCTCCTCCATGAGCTTTTGTACAACACGTTCCTTGAGCAATAATCTCCTGCAAGTTACATCTTCGAGAAGATTGTTAATCGCATGAACCGCCTCCGATCGTTCCTTAGGATTGGCGGATCCGAGATTCTTTACCACTGGCAAGATCTTCGATTCGCGAAGGGCATTGTTGGCAGCAATTTCTGCGGGATTAAGTAGCCTTGCCGTGGGGCTTGACACACCCCTTGCATTATTGTTTCGGACCTTGCTCGCTTTGCCCATCGCTGCGGTGGTTCGTCGATTCTGATTTGACCAATGCCTGGGATTTCATTCAGAAGAAATTTCCGGCCGCAGAAGAAAATAATCTGCTAACCGTGGAATACTAAAGTCACGTGCATATAGCCGGGTAACTTCTTGTGCCGCGTCACACACGTCACAGAACGCGACTTCTCGAATTATGTTAAGTCGCGTGTCCACTACAGCCCAGCCTTTCACCCATTGAACACTTTTATTATCATCACTATGAGTTCCGATACTAACAGCATGAAACGTAAAGCCGATGGCGATCCTCCGCCACTTCCTCAGCCCCCTAGAAGGATCAAGGTAGTTATCTCGACATCCTAGTATGACCCTGGGCTAAATCAAAACTCCGCAGGCTCTAGACCAGGTCGTTGTCAATAAGATTGCCGCTGGAGAGATCATAGTGGCTCCTGTACATGCGCTTAAAGAATTGATCGAGAATTCAGTTGATGCAGGTTCCACTTCACTCGAGATATTGGTGAAAGAAGGTGGGCTGAAATTACTCCAAATCACGGATAACGGGCATGGCATCAATGTGAGCATCCCCAAGAGCAAGATCTTTGGATCACATTTGCTCACTTGGCCAACTCCAGCGAGATGATATGCCAATACTTTGCGAAAGGTTTACGACGTCAAAATTGCAATCGTTTGAGGATCTCTCAGCAATTGGGACATATGGTTTTCGGGGAGAAGCATTAGCAAGTATTAGTCATATAGCCCATCTTACTATCACGACCAAAACAAAAGATTCGAACTGTGCCTGGAGGTTCGTGGTTGTTAAATTGTTCTCAAAAGCCAATTGGCTAACACCCACCCAGAGCCGTTTATTCGGACGGAAAGCTTGTACCCCCCAAACCAGGACAAAGCCCAGATCCAAAACCAGTAGCTGGCAGACAAGGAACACAAATAACTGTACGGTCCATATTTTCCTCAATTTATTCTGCCAGTATCCAAAATATACAAAAAAAATGCCACTCTTCACTCTAAATTCCTGACTTTTGCCAATCAGGTTGAGGATTTGTTTTACAATGTGCCAAGTCGTCGCCGCGCCTTTAGAAGTCCCTCAGAAGAATATTCGAAAATTTTAGATGTAGTCGGTCGATATGCTGTACACTGTGAGGGAGTTTCGTTCTCTTGCAAGAAGGTAATCTCCTCCCCCACCTTGTTTACTTCTGACTAGCTTCTGAAATGTCTTAGCATGGTGATACAGATATGGGAGTATCGACTACGACAAGCTCTTCTATCACTGATCGCATTCGGCGAGTTCACGGAAGCGCTGTAGCAAACGAACTATTGGAATTTGAAGTCTCCGACAAATACCTCGGATTCACAGCCAAAGGGATGCTCAGTAATGCAAACTACCACGTGAAAAAGACGACATTGCTTCTCTTCATCAATCGTAACTGCCCTTACCTTTGACCGTCCTCGATGTCAATATTAACCGAACCCTAAATAGATCGTTCTGTGGATTCATCGTCTATTAAAAAGGGCATCGAGGCAACATACTCAGCTTTTCTCCCTAAAGGCGGCCATCCGTTCGCTTATCTATCCCTAAACATTGAACCCCATCGTGTCGACGTCAATGTTCATCCTACAAAGCGAGAAGTCAACTTTCTTCACGAAGATGAAATCGTTCAGAAAATATGCGAAACTATCCAGGAGAAACTAGCAGCAGTAGACACTTCAAGATCCTATACACTTACGCAAACTCTTCTACCAGGTGCAAAAGGACTTCAAGAAACACTATCCGATAAAAGCAATGCTACGGCTGGTTCTAGCAGAGCGAAAGATGGCGCAGTGGCCACATCATCGAAGACGAGAAAACCTTACGAATACAATATGGTCAGAGTAGACAATCGAGACAGGAAGATTACTACCATGCTACAACCCAATACTGGCTCACCCGAAAAGGGTGAAGCCAATGATGACCAAGGTGAAGAGTACGAATATGATGATAACAGTCAATGGACTCTCATCAACTATACAACAGTGAAAAAATTGCGAGCGGATGTTCGGGATTTGGCACACAAAGACCTTTGCGAAATGTTCCAAAACCACACGTTCATTGGCGTGATAGACGAACACCGACGACTAGCGGCAGTGCAGCATGGTGTAAAATTGTACCTAGTCGACTACGCTGCCGCATGTTTTGAGATGTTCTACCAGATTGGACTCTCCGATTTCGCAAACTTCGGTCATATCCGACTCGATCCACCGATTCCGCTTAAGGTCATACTTGAAATAGCAGTTGAAGAAGAAAAAAGTCGTGCGGCGGAGATGCAAAATGACAACAATAACACTGAATTTGACTGGGAAGCTGCTGTGCAGGTATGTACATGCACATATCATGCAACAATCCACTTTTCGGTTATCGTCTCGACTTACTTCCCTCGCCTAGACTATCGAAAAGCTTCTTATCGATAAGAAACAAATGCTAAAAGAATACTTTGCAATGGAAATCACCGAGTCAGGCGAACTCACAAGCATCCCGTTGCTACTAAAGGGTTACATGCCTAGTCTTGGAAAGCTTCCATCCTTTGTTCTTCGGCTCGGACCCAACGTAATACGAGCCCCCCCCATATTTCCCCTGCAAGGCTGCAATATGATCCTCTTTTCCCCAGGCTGCATGAATCTAACATATGTCCCCAAGGTCGACTGGAACTCGGAACTCGAATGCTTCGACACGTTGTTACGCGAACTAGCGTTGTTCTACATTCCAGAAGTGCTACCGAAGTCACCTCCGGGGTCCGAGTCACCACCTGCAGCAGCAGTGGCAGACACTAACGGTAAGGATACCGAGAACAGCAGCCGCAGTGATTATAGCGGGTGGGATGATGTTGCTGTTGCGACAAGGAGGGGTGAGCTGAAGCGCGCGGTCGAGGCGGTAATCTTTCCTGCGATGAAAAAAAGGTTGATCGCACCAAAAACGCTACTGGGGAGTGTGACCGAAGTCGCCAATCTCAGAGGGCTTTACCGAATCTTCGAGAGATCTTGTTAGTGAGATGACAACTTTAAGCCCTGTGGTCGGCGAGATGCGAGACATTCCTTAGAGCGTTAGCAAGAAAGATCCTACTTTCGGCGTATGTGCATAGAACACGTGATAACCTTGAAAATAGTAGTAATAGTAATAATGTATTATTTTGATGCCTCAGAATTAATTTCTGAGCATCGAGGAGTGTCTATCTATCTATTTTAACTGGCTAGCCCGGCCAAAACGAATTCTATCAGGAGGCATTCCATGCCGACCAACCCAATACCAAAATCTATACATAACCACAAAGTAAATAGAAATAATGAATGACCGCCGAGAAAAAAACCCCGCCGCCCAAGGACAAAAGAAAGAGCAGAGAGTCGTAATGCAAATGCCCGAACCCAACCGAAATACAAGGACAAACGTGATAAGCCATTAAAATAAGTAAGTGAAAACACAAAAACTCCATATCCGTATAAAAGAACTCCCGTGAGGAAAACTCCAACACGTTGAATGTCGCCGCCCATGATGCAAACAACCCGTCTATCCGCAAAAACCATCTATCCCAACTTTTTTTTTCCCCCATCATTACATACACCGTATCAGTGTACGGTGTGCTCCTTTCCCTCATTTTAGCCGGCGCTTGCTGACGAGCGACGGCAACGAACGAACAAATAACAACGCTCAATCGGTGAGACGGTGACCACCCATGGGTACAGGCACAAGCTTCTCGCCAACCCAATGCATCGGAACTCGAGTCATGATGTCGAGTGGAACGGGCTTTTCGCTGTCAGGGCCGAGTAGGACGCGACTTTTCTTAGAGAATCCAAATCTCTCATACATCGGTACATTGTTGATATGACTGCTTTCTAGATAACATGGTGCACCTCCTTCGAGATCGATCTAAGAAACAAGAAAATGTCAGCGTCATGGCTTCACCAAGTACAGCTAGAAAAGGTAAATTTTTAAATTGCAAGAATCTGTCCAATGGCAATCACAATCAAAGGAATAAAATAACACTTTAATACCGAAAAATTGACATACCTTTGACGTTACAAACTCGATGAGTTTCCTCGCGTAGCCTCGTCCCCTCGCACCCGGAGTGACGCCGAGGTAAACTAGATACCTGCCCAATGATTAGAGAGATGATCCTGTGTAACTTTACCACTGCACTTCTAAAAAGCTGCAGCTTATGTGGAAGGAAACATACCATGCATCTTTGTCCTGGTCACCCATTGTATTTACTCTGCAGAAAACGAACTTCAGTCAGCGATAATTCTTAGATCTTTTAATAACGTGATTTTTATTTAGATGATGGCGATGTTCTTGATATCACACCCTCGCATGAATATTTCTTCTTTTGAGGAAAGTCCCAGCGATGGTGTAACCGATTACAGGGAAGGGAGCTAGGGAACAGGGAGAAAAATTCGCGTGGCATTTTACGTACTTCGTCTGATGCAGAACCTCAAGGAACTCCTCGAAGTACCGCTTCTTCCCCTCCTTTGTCAACTTCCACCACAGCCTCCACATGCCGGAGCGGAAGATTGTGAACCAGTCATCCATGTTTTTTCCCGGTGGCATCCTAGATACGAGCAACCCCGGAAAGTCAGCCATACATTGCTTTTTATATAATTGTGATGTTGCCTGCAGATCTCTAACTCGGCTCACGCACACCCATACACCCGACGGCGGCGAGAGCGACACTGCCGGTGACGCCTCACTCAGGAACACAATGTATGCAGCTGAGGAGCCTGGAAGCTAGCTTGGAAAGGAGAGGATGGGCAAGAAGGAGACATACCACAATGCAACACCTTCATTATTCTCGCCTATACTCAGTACAAGACCGTTGTAACAGTGAGCTGCCACGATATACTCTAAGATTTCCAGATGTAATGGGTAAAGCTCTTCTCGCGTCATACCACCGTTGTCGGGAGTCTCAAGGCAGTAGAAAGCTACATCATCCTTGAAGAAGGCATCCGCTAGTGTTCTGGCAGCAGACTTGTAGTCTTCAATGCCAAGTATCCGTACCTCATCATGAACATAGGAGCTTGTTGTTAATGTTATTGTAGTCGTCGACATTTTTATGCAATGGTTACTCTTTGTTGAGGGTGTAGCTTGGTGAAGATGTACAGATGGTAGAAGAGGCAGATGAATTAAAGATAGTGGGTGGTATGGATTGATGGATGGATGCGATGATGTTGAATGGATGGGAGCTGGATGTTCTAGAAGAAACGACAGAAGGGCGGGAAGCTGATGTTCTTATTCTTTCGGTTCCAGCAATGGGGGTCCCTTTATTGTTTTTTTTTTCCTTCTTTTTTTGTTCCTTTCTTCCTTTGGTTTGACCCAAGGAGCTAGTAAGCTAATGAATGAGAGACAAATGTTGGGAGTCCGGGACCTGCAAGGATGCGGCTGTTTGGGACGGGTGGGTAGGGGCAGAAAAAACGAACCGGTCCTAGGAGTGGGAACGGGGATGAACGGGGATGGGGTGGTATAAATAAAATTGGCATGACGAGGAACACGCCGAGAGGCGGCGAGAGTCACATAGAATCTCCCGTAGGAGGCCCAAGGGATGAGGCAAGTCAGGCTGCGAGCATAGTAAGTGATGTCTCTGTTGGTCGACCCATACACCTCACTCGACGATTGCTTTGCTCTACTGTTGGAAGGTATGAAGCATTGGAGCGCTGGAAGTAGTTTTCGTTGTTGCATTGCTGCTCCTCCTGTTCCTTTTTTTCTCGTCATACTGCGGCCACAGCCTCTGCCTGCGTCAGACACAAATTGAACTGGGCAAAAGCATTAATCAATATGCAGTTCAGAGTGATGATGTCTCTGATCTCTGGTCTGTAATTTCTATCTCGTTTTCTGTAACGATCTCCCCGTTCTCTATCTGAAATCCTGTCCGTCACCATTGCCGTGGCCGTCCCCGTTGGCCCCATTCCTTTCTCTATCTCTCGCCGCCGCCTCTCTATCTATCTCACGTGCTCCTCATGCATTCTCCGTCACCGATTTCTCATCTTAAATTCTCTAAGCTACATGTACATGTAAAGTCCAAAAATTTTTACTCTGCTGCGTTTAGCCAAACGCTCAATGACGCAGTCAGTGTAAACCGATTTGAGTTCATGCAGCCTCTGTCGGCACTCGGGTCACAAGACCAGGAAAACCATACAATCGGGCAGCCCACCCCTTGCCCGAAATCAGCGAATTAGGACTTTCATGTAAGCCGCAGACGCCGTGGGGTTGTTCCCGCGCATCCCATCATCCCGTCTGATAGTCGACGGAATGTTCTTTGAAACCTAGTGTCCACGGGGCTCAGCTAAGACGCCCCAGGGCTGCATTGTTAAACGCAAGCTATCCATAATAGGACAGGGAAAAGAAGGGAAAAAAAGAACTGAACGAAAGAAGCGAAAATAAAAATCTAAAAGCCTTGCAGCAACAGAATCTTCATGTAGCCCAAATGAATGCCTTCATTAAATGCTGACAAGTAACTACCCGTGAAACCCAGCCGGAACATTTTTCTTCCTCAAGCATCGGCGAGCTTGACGCTCGAGCTCCAAAAATAAAGAATTGTTACAACGGAGACGTTCCGATGTTGATTCGATCACCACACACTTGGTACGGAGTCACTGCGCACCAGAATACAAGGCTTTGGGTCTCCCTCGGTGGGTTCAGGGTATCTGTCTGTCTTGCACACTATCTCGTGATTCTACTTCTAGCTTTCGGTTGGTCGAAGCCATTGGGGAATTAAAGGCATTCCAGGTACGGCCAGGCAGCGCAAAAGGAATCGAGATGTAAAAACGTCACAGGCTGGTCGTGACTCGTCAAGCGAAAAGGGGGAGGTTTCGGAGAGTGTACAGTACCTCCACTTGACACCCCCGACACAGCATAGGCTTACTGTTCATTCTCGCCACTAATAGGTAAGCGATTGTTCAGTTGAACGTTTTGATGATTCACATTAGATGTTCTTCGCGGAAATAAACATGGAATTGGGGACGCCGCCTTAGCATGCGAGAACAAAGCGCATCTATCGTGGCGAACTGGGTTGAAGCCAGAAGCCGTGCCATCCAACAACCGGGTCCAATTTGGAAAGGGACCCGTCTTCCTGGAACCATACAAACCAAAACACACTGAACACTATGCCGGGCGCCCACTTTACCCTTATCAACCAAGTATGGGGTTCGAGCGTAAGGGGATCCTTGGTGTGGCTGGCCGGGGCTTTTCATACCGCGGTACGGAACGCAGACTAGTGTCGGACGCAACGGAATTTCCAGAATATTTCCTTCCGCGTTCTCACACCGCTCATTTGCCCGCTCGCCCAACTCTGCATTGCGCATGTACGATATGTTGATGTGCGTCTTGAACAGAGTACTTACACATACGCTACGTGGACCAGAGATGTCGACTTCATCTCCAAGCCTTCGATCCCACCCCAAAATTCCAACATAATGCAACCTTCCCTCTTCCAATCGAACTATTAGCTCTGAAGTATAGCTGAGTGTGCCGCCAGCGTGGTTAATATGACGCGCTACAGCTACGCAAAGTTAGTAAAAAATGCTAGCCCCATAGGACGCGCGGGGCAATCGACATCTGGTATGTCTGTTCACTAAATAGATATGTACATAGGCAGGAGTTTATGGTAAACTAGGGATAGAAAGGGGGATTCAGCTATGGCGGTTTCAGCGATCAATTATCCAATTACTGGGCAATACCGTCGATCACGAGTATTATCACACAAGGATAGTTTCTCAACATTATCAAATCCCAGGTATCTGCAATTTTGAGTTTACGGTACGGCGTAACCCAGATATTCCCGCACTCAAACATCGTCATGTACCTACGGACATCTCTCCTAAAGAAAACTTGACATGCACTCTTTCCATTGACTAGGTTATCCCTCCCTGTCACGATCAACTGGTTCTCCAGCAAAAAAAAGAAAAGAAAGGAAAAGAAAAGAAATAACCGAGAGTGGAGTGAGCGAAACGAGACCCGGGTCCACAATGCAGGGACAAAGAAGCACTCATGAATATAATTGTATGTGCATAGACTAGCAACTCTATAGATAACTTACTTTCCTAGCCCACCTCAATTAACCAGCGGGTGATCACACTTTCACAGCAGCCAGGTGCCTACTAATTTGCGAGGTGAGGGGAACATAACTTACAGCTCGCATAAAGCTTACCACGTGACCAACCAGCATGGGCCAATTGACCATTATGTTTCTACTTTCGTAGGATCATCCACTTGCATACGATACTTGAAGTTCTTCCGCTGCCCGGGTATGTACCGCCATCGTACATATGTGTCGCAGCACGTCTGCAGCGTCAAATATGATACGCTCAAACGCCTTAAACGAGCCCGGGAAAATGCCTAGTGTAATTAGGCCAAGTACCGGAAAGAGCGAGCGTACATTAATAGCTACAGGCCGTGTGAAACTTGGAGAAACGCAAGACAAGCGACGTAAAAGGGCACACAGGAGTCCGAGTAACAGCACAAAAACAAAGTCATCACTCAACAATGACCTGCTCCCGTTTAGTGGATAGAACTATTAGATAACAGTACACCGTGTTGTTGCTAGTCTTTTCGTTAGTATCCTAATTGCTGGTAGCCTATCGTTTTGCTCCCCTCCGCCTGCGCCTGAGCTGACCCCGAGGCATCGTGCCTTGGGGATAACCTACATATAGTACATGAAGGTCAAGTAGCCACGCATCACTTTTCTTGTAATTTCCAGTCTGGCATATCCGTTGCCCCCCGCGCAGTACCTCCACATTAAACATTTTGTTATTGTTTTGGCCCTATCAGCGGCGATGGGCGAGGTCTCATAATGAACACGAAGTGTTCTAAAGCTAGGAGGGTCAAATTCAGAAACGCGAAATCTTTGGTATAGTACAATAAACCAGTGATACGCTACACCGTCCACGAGGAATTAATCTGGATTGATGTTCGGTAGGAGCTACGTAGGCGTAGCTATAGAGACCTTATTTGTGTGCAATAAATCACGGGTCTCTAGGGCCGCCGCCGGGCACAATGTTCTGTTTCGGCAAAGGCTGTGCAATGAAACGACTCCTTTCCTCAAAACTGACTCTGTCCAGGATAAATTTTGAAATTACCACGTTTTCGTAGCTTATCTTCCGACTTGCTATTCCGTAATTAGTTTAGGCTACCAGTTAGCTGTTTTGTCTGCAGACTGCAATTAGTGTTCTGCTGTAGCAATCACATGCATCTCGTTAATTCTTCAGCTCCAACGTGCATATGAAAAACCAGACTCCTCGTGAAAACATTTTTGCGGGCTGGCATAAGGTTCTAGCTAGAAACTATCACCGGAATGCCTAACTAAAGAAATAAAATCTTGAAAAACATAAATTAATGGGACCAAAGACATGGCTCCACCGGTCGGGCTAGGGTTGGGGATGTTGACCGAGGTTTAGTAAGACTCCAAGACTCACATGCTGGAGTCTACTAATGCAAACATGTATTGTTTACTAGTGCGTCGGATCGTTCCCAAAAACCTTACATGGAGAACTCTCATCACGTTTCTAAACCTTTACCACACTGGGAGCAAGGGTATGTCAGAAGTCCGCGGTTATCTTCCTCCTGTCTCAGTTTCCCAACTTATCAATCTGTGACATAGTATAGCAGTACATGTATGTGTATGTGCTATGCCTTGAGCTCTTTATTTCTCCTCTGGAATTTTAGCTTTCTACAGTCTAGAAAAATTAAATCGGAAGTAATAAGTTCTAATATAGCAAAAAAGTGCATAGATCTCCCGGTGATTTGAGAGTGTCTCGCCTAATCCGTGGACGAATGTGAACCCTTTTGCTATCTCTATTCCTCGTTCGGTAGGGACGCTGTGATGGGTTGTGCTTGAAGGGCAACTGCGGCAACCTAATCGTAACACTTTCACAAGAAACGCAAGAAGCACTTTGCATTATGTATGTCTTTCGGATAACTGGTCTTCTGTAGCATATAGTAAACGGCTACTCTGTATAGAAAACACACCCCGACCAACGACGTCATCCTGAGAGACAAAATCCATGGGCAACTTTTATTGTAGGTACATACACTGTTTAGACAAAAAAAACATTGCTGGAGGCATAAAGCCTCCTTTAGGAGAAGATGCAGAACATCGGCTAATGTACCAGCAGAAGAATGTAGGAGAAAAGTACAAATTGTCGCCCAAAATTTCCACAAGACTACCAACTTCTTCCACCTTTGCCTTTCTCCTATGAGAAAACCAGTAGATATGCGCCTAATACGCATTGGTATCATCGCCCCTTTTAGGGCAGAGGGACACTAACTAGATCAACACCAAACAAACAAACAAATGAAACCAACCACCTTCCCACATCCCACCATCCTTTTCACATAACACTGGCCCCCATTTTATCATACCCGTAGAAAGCTTTTGAAGTAGAAAACAAGAGAAAGATATAAAAGCAACGAAAAGAAAAAGAACGACCCACCAAACGGTACAAGTACCAGACGCCTAACCTACCAACACAACCTAGCCCAAACAAGAGGTATAGCACGAAACCCACGTAAAAAAAAGGATTAAGAAACAAAGATCTGGACAGGAGATTTCATGTCGCGGTTAGAATACATCTCCAGACATCTCCAGTCCTCCGTAGCTATCTCCAGGATCAGAGAAACTCCCGCAAGAAGCTTTACCAACTGACTCGAGGGCTGTTGGGACGGTGGTAACTTCGGACTCGCAATCAGAAGAGGTATCGTCCCCATTCTCATGGACTGTTTCCAATTTTACTTGTGTTTCTCCAGCAGCCCATGGAGTCTTGTATGATTCTCTTGGAGACTCATCATCACCCTCGGGACGGTATTCGGACGGGTTTTCCCAATCATTGGGATGTGCAACAGGAGAGCCTTGGGACGGCAATGAAACGCCCGCATCGCTAGAGCTTGTTTACCGTCAGCTGGTATTAATCATTTTGGAGGACTCGAAGAGAAACTAACTAGTTCGAGGTGGTGGAGTTATGCCTAAGCCAGACGCGGTTTCTGTACTGGACGGGAGGAAGTTGTTGTCCATGATGTCCAGGTGACGGCATATAATTGCCGTTCACAACACTGTTGTATTCATTACTGCGGAATTGTCTTTTTTTGGTTGTAGTGGCTTTCAGGCGCTTCTGGGCGCTAGTGTCGGCATAACGCACTTGGAGTGGAAGCTGTTCCTCTCCTACAGGCTTTCCGTGGAAGTATTTGATGATGTCGTCACAGATGGAGCGATCCTCAAAACTATGTTCGTTAGAGAGTCACCTGACAAGATATGTTAGGGACATACCGAGCAAATCCTACTCCGCGACTATTGCCGTTGGTGTCCCTCAAAATCCTATTAGAAACAACGATATACCCTGTAAAGATATCTTGCATATCCTATGTTATAAATTTTATTAGCTATAAGCCATGCAGAAGTTTGGCAGGAAGGACTTGCCTTCTCATTCATGTTACGAGGAAGATTGGAAACGTAAACGTTGGTTGAGTTAGGGTCCGCAAGTGTCTTGAGGCGGGCATTAAAAGATTCCTAGCAAAATTATTAATAAGGTTAGGGAAGGAGCGGAAATAGCATATCGACCACATACCCTAGCAAAACCCGCTTCATATTTTAAACTAACTAAACCACGAATACAGTCTTCAGCCTGCTCGACAGATTCATAACGCGCAAAACCGTAACTATAAAAGTGTGAGTTATTTGCTCCGAATTTTAGGAACCCAGGATCATTACCCTTTGCAAGTGCCATGTTCAGTATCCATGATGGCCTTATGAGAAACGATCCCCCCAAAACGGCAAGCCATTTCATAAAGTTTGTCATCATTCGTGTCCGGGGGTAATCCACGGATGTAGACATTGGTTGTAAAAGTGGGATTTTCAAGAGACTCTCCCATGGTCTTAGCAGAATCCGGTGAGAATACCGCAGGGATTGGGTGAGGAAGAGGAGGCCCGGCCAAAAGCAATGATTCAACCCTCTTTCTTGAATATATTTGCCCACTATCTCCATTTGAAGCTCCCGTGTAGCTAGTATGTGCGTCTCCTCCGACGATCACTGGACTCGCTTCAGCGTGGGCGGGGGGCATAAAAGGAGTGGCAGGGCTCTCAGATGCTCCCGAGGACGACCACGAGTTCCTGCGTTGGTCCAAATCGGGAACCGCATTTGAAGTTATAGGCTGCACACTTCCACCGAAATTAATATGAGGTGGAGTAGGGGGGAGCATAGCTCCCCCATAACATTCTGCTCCAGGTGTAACCTGATATCCATACGATGTTCCGGATTGTGGAGGAGTATTCGGGGGTGAATGGGTGTACCCTTGGGGCGGTGGATAGAGAGCCATCGGTGCGTGGATAGGCCAACTGTTTGGATGGGGATAGTAATAGTATGGTTGGTCTTGAGGGCCTGCACTGTATACATGCCCGTAGCTCTGGTGCTGAGCATTCATGGGAGCATAATATTGACCATTCATGTGTCCAGGATATGGAATAGCTCCAGCAATTACCGGATTGTATTGTGGCTGCATAGCCGCCTGAGGATGACCAGGAACATGACGGTAAGTGTTTTTCGAATGAGGCATGTACGGGGCACCGGGGCCACTTATTTGAGCTTTCATTTCCAGCGAGTTCCCAGAGGAAACGGAAATAGGCGGTTGGTGATGGTTTGTAGCCATTTATGGACCCTTGTTTATTATTCAGTAAACAGTCTATAACCTTGAATTATTTTAAAGAGAACAAAGACTAACCTTCTTCTGAGAAGTTGGCCCTATACACTGAATACTTTTTCTAACGGGCTTAATAGCAAAAAGTCAGCAGGCGACCCAAATAGATATCAAGTGATGGATTTACGGACCCTTCAGACAAGAGATCTTCAACAGAAGCAGACGATAGATGCACCTAACAAAGCTACACCTTAGAGGAGTATATGTAATGGTGAAATACGCTGATGATGGTGATGGTGATGGTGATGAAGAATAATGCCGGAGCGACAAGAAGCGATGAGACTGCAATTACTGACGGCAAGCTGCTTCCCGCTGCAGGAACAAGTGTTCAAGCGAGGGGAAAGATGGGAAAGGATGGCTCTGCTCGCAGTATTTGATGATGGATAGATAGACTGATGGGTTGATGGATGGGATGAAATGGAATTGAATGCAGATGAAATAGAAAAGCGGAGAGGATGGAAAGAAGAGGGGATGGCGTGAAAGAAAGCAAGACGAAAGCAATGAAGAGATCCAGCCCTGGGGAACGGTGGGGGTTTAAAAGGAAGACTGCCACTGCAGCAGAGGAGGGGAAAGGGCTGACTGCAAGGTATGCACATAGAAGGGAGGTTTGTGCACAACGTGGTGGGGTGCGGCAAAGGCTCAAGGTCAGAGGGGGGTTGCTCGAGTGAGAGCTTGCGTGGTTGAGTGTAACATCAAAAACCAAGCGGGAAACAGGTGCAAATCCTCACCAAGTTGGCGGATTTGCGGCTGGTGCCCGAGTTTGGGAACCGCTGGATCGGTCTGAGTGCTCTGCGATTCAAATGCCAGGGAAGGAAAAGTGATATCTCCCTACCCCCGAAGAAAAAGTCCCGACTCGGCTACTTCCATTTGATATGATACGCAGCTACAGCAAACTGCGGACATATCTCACGGATAAAGATACAGGGTTTGATTGGGATAGGTCTGTATTCTGTATGCCTGAACTTAGAGAAGTTTGTCTATCCAAATCAATTGAATATCAAGGTTTTCAAGCTGCCGGCATAATCACAGCTTTCTGCAGTTGATTTTTGCCTTGTTCTCCGTTTCCCTAACCTGCGGCGGTTGTTAGCTGTTTTAAATTCTTCTGTACGAATAACAATTGACTGTGGGTATGCCACTTGTATGGCACCAGCCAGTCGTGGCTGTTGAATCGAAAAAGCCAAATCCACTCACCTATTGGCCTAAAGTATCTCCCATTGATTGCTCCCCGCATACTTCTTCGCTTGTGCGTAAGACAGCAACTGAAGTAAGTCAATAGCACAGGCATCTACTCTACACGGGCAAGACATCGCCTCCGTCGATCCCAGCCGGGTGAGGCTGTCTCAATATGGTTTAAGGACAACATTTGGAAACTGATTCAAAGAGTTTGCCCACCACTATCACAAAATCTCCGAGAAGAGTACACCTGTGGTTGGCCCAGCTTAACATCCGCGGAATCATGCACATACCAAGGATCGAAACAAAAAAAGGTGTTTGGTCACTTTCTCATTGCAAACCAAGTACCAGCCCAGACTAATAGAGTTTTCAAGAAGCCAGTTCGTTGCTTACGCTCACAGTGCCAGCAAATCGATATCGATGTCTGGGGTTCCCTGTAAGTCACCGAGAGTATACCCGAGAGCCGATGCCACCAGCTCAGGTGACAGGTGGGATAAATAAAGGTTTCGGCAAGCAATAGGCACTCGAGTCTTCTGGGACGTGGGGAATTCTTTGTTTCGGTTTCAAAGACGGGATACGTACCGATTAGACGTGATGGGCTGTGGTTGAGGTCTACCGAGCTAGGTATCCTTGATTGCTTTTTTCCCGCTAGATACCAAGCAAACCACACAGAACAGCTCGCCTTCGACCTCCTTTCCCACCGGCGGTTACGCCACACCATGCAAGTGGGAAGGAATCGAAATGTGTCACTTAGTACCCGTCTAGGATTCTGGAGGTCTTATGCCTTTGAAATCGACCTTTTTTTGACGTTGCGTACGCAACTGATACGACTCTGTTCGCATCCTTACAAGGAAGACTCCTGTTCATGAGTGACATCTGCTGCTGGGGGCATATCGCGCAACGTCAGAACGTTGCAGATGACCAAAGCTAGTGGTTAGCCTGTTGTATCTATTGGATCCAATTGATCGAAAATTGCCCCAACAAATTTTCATCAGAGACGAAGGCTGACTGCACGATCACTTGGATCGCGGTATACCTATCTTATGTTTCAGTTTCAATCTTTATCAGAAAAGGAAAGTATTTTCGTAAGGAAAGTATTTCAAATAGGAGAAGTAAAGTATCGGTACCAGAAGTGGCCAAGGTGCGATGTGTGTGCAAGTATATCATTTCTATCGTCGATGTCGTGGAGTCATCTAACCTCATTAACATGGGTTGTAAACCTAGTTTCACATAACCGGCAGATAGACGCTGGGACCTCGCCGAAGGTATGGTGGGTTGCAAGAGGAGGAACTGACAGCTGGATCAAAACGACCCAGGAAGAGGGGTTGCAACAGATCTCGCTTTTCGGATGTGGGCAGCGAATTTCGAAGCTGATCTTGGCGATGGAATAGGAAATCGTTCTAGCTCCCCACATCTGAAGGAAACCCCCACGTCGCAATGACTGGCGACTGATGCTTCCTAGATCTAACTACTCCTGATTTTCAATGAAGAGACATTTTTGCGACAACTTGGGAATATTCTCGCCAATTTTAACACCCTCTTATGCACAACAATGTCAGAAAAACACAAATTCCCAGGATCCATCTCTTCCAATATCTGTACTCCACCCCAGGACATCATTAGACCGGATGAACATGGAAGAAGTCAGCAGCGATCTACGAAGTCTAGACCACTCGAGACTATACTTGCACAGTAGTAAAAGCACAATTTGGCGAGAAGGCGAAGATGTTGCACGAGTTCACCATAGTTTGATCTGTCTTTCAAGCAAGAGGAACTAAAAGCAGGCGGGAATAGAGTAAGCCCTAAAAAACGATGAACGATGATTTCCTCATTGATGTATGCTTGCATTCCCCGCACCCTAGTCAACACGTATGCCGCCAATTCGTCCCGATCACGTCTAAAGTGATGGCATTTTTTGATAGTTTGTGTGAATCTCAAACTCATCAGCTCAGTATGGTTGAGAACGAAGATACCGAAAACAGATACCCGGAACCTTGGCTCCTCTAAGGTTGGTACACCATGACGGCGAATGGATTCGCTTAGCCACATTCTAGGGCCGTGCGCATAACTGGAAGCACTGATATCTCCGATCCCGGCCCGACCGCATGGACCAGTTGAAGATCCCGATACATAACATTCTACTTGCTCGTGATCATGTCTCTAGTTCATTCGCTAGAATCCCAACGTGGAGCCAATTGTGATTTGCTTTTGATGCCTGCTTTAGGCATAAAATGTGCAACGAGTTTGAAAGGCCAACCAGGGAAGGTCCCCTGAATGTTGCCTACTTTTTTGGTTAAAAAAATAAAATGATACGACCCGGGGCGGAATCGAGCGCCCTCCCGCTACTTTGCATGTCCTGTCGTCCCTCACGTACCCTGGTTTGTTACTGGCTACCCAAGGATGTGTGCATGAAGCATCATCTCATCTCGTTAAAAAAACTCACGATATATTGCCCGACACAAGGGATAGAGTGTGGGTGGGCGCCTCACAAAGATTGCTTGGGTTGGAAGTCAATAATACCACGCTGGGCGCCCCTCCAAGTTCTTGCTCAGCCTTACTTATTACATTTTGATTAGTAACTAATCCAACTTCCGTGTGGATCCTGGCACCCTAGATTCGGGGTTGTTTGGAGAGCCGACTCCAGCTGACTCTCCATTAGCTTCTCTCGATCTGCGATCGTTTCCGACAAAAAGAAAAGCAGCGCCACAACACTAATTAATAGGTGGCATCATAAAGGAAACGCTAGGTTTTAGTAACGAAGCGCAAAACAAAAATCCCAATCCAGAAGTAAAAAACAAATTGTAGGTGGTGGGGACGACGGTCCTGACGTGACGGTTTCCTGCCTACCCAGTTTCTCGGGTTAGTTTCAAATTTCTGCCTGCCTAACCCCATGAAAGCCACAAAAAAAGCAACAGAAACACCGACTAAATACCGTCATCATCATGCGCTGAGAATCGCAATAGACATGATAGCCCGTGAAAACCTCCATCTGTCCTTGACACACTGACATCACGGGTCCTCAATTCCCAAAAGTAGTCATGTCTTGAATCTAAAATTTGAGATCCCTTTAAACTTCCTGGGGTCCTTTAAATCGCTCGAAATCGGAGATCGCCCGCAGAGAGACCGGAGAAGATTCCCTTGTCTGTGTTCCCTAAGACCTGACTATGAATACATATATACGGAGCATTATTACGGCTGAGTAAAAGTCTCGGTTACAGCCGAATGCAGAGTCTGAACGGTTGTTATGCCTGCTGATATTGTTAAGCTTCGCCCTAGTAACCTCACACCGGAGCCCAACTGCTGATACTAGACTGCTACTAGGAAATATTAACGAGGAAGCATACGTCCAGATTGACTACTACCACTACCTACCCATGGCCATGTTGCCGCCTTATGCTACATATTGGCGTGGGGGGGCCGCAACTGCACAAATAGTTGGTACTATCGCTGTAAAATCTTTATTTGGAATTAAGCCTGATATCGCTTCAGATCAACTCTTAAAAGGTTATATATAATGTTATTATCAAGAGACTTCCCGTATCTGAGAATTCCTGCACGATAAATCTGCATCCCCACGCAGGGGGATCGATTTCCGGGATCTTCACGTAACGGGGTTGGATTGGAACGAACAATTGGCGTTTAGGAAAATAGAAACCAAAATCATTGCCTACTAACCATGACCGCTGCGCATGGCCAGAAATATGCCGGTAAGTTGTGACGAGCAACAAACCTTGCATAACTTCCGCG
Organism: Paragyromitra xinjiangensis; assembly: GCA_038503065.1. Classification (NCBI taxonomy): domain Eukaryota; kingdom Fungi; phylum Ascomycota; class Pezizomycetes; order Pezizales; family Discinaceae; genus Paragyromitra; species Paragyromitra xinjiangensis. Next base: position 1,339,076 of record JBCAMK010000001.1, on the reverse strand, counting down.
GCCGTACAATTGCGCCAAACCGCCGTCCACCACGCATGAATATGGCACTAGCACGAGGAAGAGGGGAAAACGAAGGACTGGGTGCTCGAGGATCAATGTCTCAGATGCATGTCTCCCTTATCCCTGCTTCTCTATTGTTTACTGTTCCCGTGAGCTCGGCCCCTGTCCCTCCCTTTCTTCTCACTTTCGGTGCCTCCGTTCATCTCCTGGAATTAATATATATGTACGTGAATTATAGGTACATATCAGTATTTTTCTTTCCAGCTGAGTGACACAGACACAGACGACACACGTTCCTCGTCTGTCTTTGCCTATGTTCGCCCCCGCGCTACTCCTGTCAATGTAACGAGCAATTATCGATGTCGTCGTTCCCGCGAACCAGGACGGCGGATAGGCCCCTTTCGCCAGAAATGCCATAAACCATATCGACTGGGATATCTTCGCAGTACCGTGGTGGGGGCAACCGGACTTTTGTGATACACCCAAATAAGAAACGAAATCATCCTAAGGCACCGGGGTCGACATCGGCCCTCCCGAGTGATAATGCCGCTGGATAGTCGGAGAGACATATAGTATGTGTGTGTGTAGTCATAATAATAAGCCAGAACTGAAGACACAGCACGACTAGCAATCGTAACGTCACTACTACAGCGAAGGGAGAGAAGAAGAAAATCATAAGCCCAAGTCGGCAACGTGGGTAGGATAATCAGGCCAGACCCAGCAAAGAATTAAAGACTGATCGATCCCGAAAACACTTCAACGGATCACTGATCACGCCCCCCCCCCACAACATTCATGAAACAACAGGGAGCAAAAACGTCACTATTACAATTAAGGGAAAAAAAGGTCTGATTCAAATTCAAAGGGAAAGCCGGATATCTCAATGCAAATAGCAGGGGTATTTGCAAAAAACATAGAGTGATTGCCACCATTAATTGTTGGATTCTTACGTATGTACTGACGGCGTCGCCAGCAGTTACCCAGTTCCAAAACCGGAAGGAGGCAAATCTTTCGAATCTTGCAGAGTGAATCCCCCCCTATTGACTTCAAACAAACTAGAAGAAAAATTCCGGTTCATCACTTATCACAAGCTAAAAGAGGTCCAAGTCGAGTCTCGAGACAATTAAAGGGAGGCGAAAGAACTAGCCTCCTAGCAGAGACCCATCATAACAACGGGATCTAGTCCGAATACGAGAGGAACTTGGAGTAATGGGAAAAGAAGGGCCTACATAAGCTTAGGGGATGAATTCCAGAAGCAGGATACGGGCGGATGTACTTTAGGGCCCGTACCAGCATGAAACCAGCCACCGGGTGAGCCTCAGCATGACCCATGATTTTGGGTAGCTATATTTCTTCAGCTCTTTGTGGAACATGATGTTTTGCAACCGTGAACTTCTAGATACCGTAGTATTTCGCGATTAAGCCTCGAGGCCTAATGTCAAATGGAGAGAGAAAAGTCCGCATAAAAGATGTTTCGGATGGCTTCACCCAAGCTTTTGATTAGTACAGTTGACTTAACCAAAGAGTAACCCTAGAATCAGTGGCATTGACTCTCGCTATTGGCCAAGCACCAAGAATCTGAGACTTTTCATGCGGACTTTTCCCTCTCCACTTTACATTAGGCCTCGAGGCCTAACCGCGAAATACTACGGTACTACATGTATGATCAGTATCACACTATATGTGTTTTTTCTATCACGGTTGTACGCACACCTAATCACTAGGGTAATCCTAGCACCACCAAGAGAAAAGCAAAAAGCAAAACGCCCAACATCGCAGCGATGCAGCTCGGGAACGAATAAGCTCTTGTTTCCCCCTCCCCAAGGAGATGGTAGTGCTCAGTTAGCTGCATAATATGGGAGTAAGTGAATTCCTATCCAGGGAGGGATCCCCCTTCATAATTTTGGACCTAATCCCGGGCTGAACTGTGGTTGGGAGAAGTGCGGACCCTAACCAGTTGGTTTTGCGAGGAAAGCAGGGGGCGTGTGGCTTTGCATGTCGCGGCATCTGTGCCACGTGCACGGCTCAGTAGCATGCAAAGCCACTACTCTCAGGTTCTTGCTGGAGGACGTATTTTCCGGTTTGAGCTAGCGACAAGCAAACCAAACGATCGTAGCCCGATTGAAATTCCTAATTAATTAATTGTGCTACATATCATTGGCTCAAGCTAATTCATAGGGTTGGAGAATTTTAGACAAACTTCAGTCCCTCGAGTAAAGGGTCTCACCGCCACATATCGCTAGACTTTCCCATCACTTATAGTACGGAGGGAAGGGTTAAAACGGCCTTCTCACACCCACGCTGGCTTTCTCAGGTCAAAGATTGACGGCCTTTCTGTCCGATTCTGGCTCAGCTATTCCTGGTTCCATTGCTTTCCAGGAGATCCACCATAAAGAAGCTATATATCTAGTAATTGGTATGATAGTGTCTTTTTCAAAGGTGAAGAAGTTATTTACACAGTCTCGCGGACGGGTACCAGCTTCTCCATGCACAGTTGAAAGCTATTACGGATATTATGTAGGGAAGAATTGAGGTCAAGAACGGTATCACATGCATCACTCCGCCTCTTCCCCAAATGCATAAGACTACATGCGTTGCTATCCGTTACTCCCCTTGAGAAAAAAAATATGTATCAAAAATCCCATCACGATCTAGGAGACACCAGTGGCGTGTCTCAGAATCCAGCATCTGTCATCAAAAGAAGCAAAAGAGAATCGTAATCTATCCGGATAACATCCCTATCTCGATAAAAAGAAATAAAGACAAAGACTCAGAAGCCCGGTAAAAAAACAATCAAAAAGGCAGATAAAACACCGATATAAACCAAACCCAGTCTTCCTTTTCCGCTAAACTTGAAGAAAATTAAAAACAGATGTTTAATATGCAGGTTTCCAAAGACAAAAAAACAATCCTGGGTTTGGTGGGCTTTTGTTTTGTTTTGCGCTTATGACCAGACGTCCTCCTATAGGTGCAAGTTTTTCTTGGGTCAGCTATGCATCTAAAACAACGGATGGGGTTAGGAGGGGGCAATCGGGAAGGAGAGGCAAGACAGGATCGTTTCTAAAACGATTCGCTATGTTCTCGATCTCGATACCGTATATATTGAGATGCAAGTAGATAATGCGGGAAATGTGGGGAGTAGGACTCACTTGATACAGGTTGTTGGTACGTAACCTTTTCACAATATCCTCTCCTTGAGCCTCCGTCAAACCTCTTTCCGCGGTAATGATCTTTCCCAGCGTAGCGTTAACTTCCCGCGCCATATGTGCTGCGTCACCGCAAACATAGAAGTAAGCTCCCTGAGCAAGTAGTTCATTGACTTCCTTGGCGTGCTCGCTTAGTCGGTGCTGGACGTAGACCTTCTTATCACTTTCGCGGGAAAACGCAGTAATGAGCGAGAATGAGGCGCCGAGTTTGCTCGCGTATTCCTGCCGAAGAGGTAGATTGAGTTAGCAAGAATGATGCCGAATGTTTGTTTCGTTGGGTAACGCGTAATAGATTTCAATTGAGAATGATTTAGTGGTGGTGAAACTAACCTTCCATTCGTCCGCATACAGGAAATCCTCTGAGCTTTTCCTGCACCCAAAAAACAACAAAGTTTTTCCAACCTTCTCCCCTTTTTCGGCCAATGCTGCCCTCTCCTGGACAAACCCCCTAAATGGTGCAACACCAGTGCCCGGCCCAATCATAATCACCGGTTTGCTTGGGTCACTTGGTAGTCTAAAGTTCGAGCCTCTAATATGCACAGGAAGATGAATACCGTCATACTTATTCCTAGGGCCGGTAATGGCATATGTGAGGCCATGCGGGTCAGGCTCGGGGTCACCATGCTGTTTCTGCTTCAGGGCAAGAAGGTAGTTCGAAGTGACACCCTTTAGGACGTTGGTTCCGCCAGGGATACGAAGAGATTCGACGACTGCAGTGACGGAGACGACCTTGGGCTGTACAAGGGATGAAGAAGAGATAGAGTAGTATCGGGGCTGGATACGGTTGAGACCCTCGATCATCAGAGAGAATGGAACCGTAGACCAGGTCTCGCCGGGAGCCATTTTTTCAAGGACTTGCGCGATGTTGAGGTATTGCGATGATATAATTTCTTGGAAACTGTCTTTGTCACCACCGAGATTTGTCATGAGCTCCTTTGCGGCGGGTGTCGGAGCGAAAGCAGCGAGGGAAGCGACGAATTGACGAGACACTGCTGCGCAGATTTCTATTTGGTAGCGGGCGATAGCGTCATAGGTAGTCGGGGTTGGGAATGGAACTTTGGCGGTGGAGTCAAGGCCAGTAACGTCGACAACGGTGTGGCGTTTGTCTGTAAGGCCGAGGACATTCAAGAAGCGGTCAACTTCCTTGCCGGCATTGGTGGGCCAGACGGCAACGTGATCGCCAGTGGTGTACGAAAGGTTGGAGCCGGTGAGATCGATTTCCATGTGAAGACAGTTACGGTCCTTAACAGTAAAAAGTTCCTTGGATTGGCTGATGGGGGCAATGAACGGGTTATGGGCGTTGTAGGGTCCTTTAGATTTACCTTCAAGGTGGTTCTTGTTGGGTTCACCGAGGTACACAGTGTCGTCTTCAATCGAGAGGTCATCCCTTTCCTTAACCGCGAAAACTGGTTCATAGACAGCTTCTCGCTCCTCCAAGCCGAATTCCTCGGCGAGAGCCTGCCACATAGGTTCCTTCCAAGCCAAGAAATCCTCTTCCATAGTTCCGGCACCATCATCACCTTCACCAGCGGTACCAATCCTCTTGGCACCAAGTTTACCCAGAGCTGCGTCGACACGGCGTACCATGGAGTTGTAGTGTTCATAAGTATTGTTCCCAAGACCGAATGCAACGTACTTCATGTTCTGTAGTGGCGCCGAGTCTGGAGACCCACCCTCGGAGAAGGACGGTTCTTCGTTCGTGAAAAACTCATAGAATTCGACAGCGTTATCGGTAGGTTCACCTTCACCATACGTAGCCAAAACGAACACTGCAACCTTATCCTCAGGAAAGACGTCCAAATTGTCGAAATCGTATTCCTCGAGATCAGCAACCATAGTCTTAAGTCCAAACCTAGCGCTTCCCTCCTTCGCCAGCCTAGAAGCGTAATCCTCGGCAGTCCCTGTCTGAGACCCATAGAAGATGATCATGTTCTTGTCTGATTCTTCCATTTTCTTGATGATGTCTCTTGTCTTTCCTGCCTTAGCTGCGCCGTTAAGTTTCGATGTTGCAAAGGCATCATGCGACGTGTCCTTCTGAACTGCCCAAAGTGAGCCTTTGGTGAAGTAGGCTGCGGTTCCAAAAAGGAGGGCAGCGAGGACAACGATGTCCAGTGTATCAAGTTGTGTGGCCATGACAATCTTTGAGTTCTGTGGGAGAGCAGCGGAGAACTCGAAATTAGCGGGCTGACGTTTAGGTTAGGGTGAAGCTGAACTTCGACGAAATATTTATTCGCGGACAGGCAACAGCGGCGAGGAAAGGGGGAAGGTGTGGGGGCAGCAAGCAGGTGAGTGGGACAAGCCAACTCGACAACTGTACAAATCGGAATTGGAAGGAATAGTAGAGAAAGACAAGGAAGGGAAAGGGTTGAAAAGAAATTAAATAAAATGGATCAAAAACGGAAACGGGAATTCCGGAAGATCAAAGATCCGACAGAGCGGGAAAAGGAATTAGTTGGAGAAGGTGATAAAAGAGACGCAATGCACGTTCAATCTGCTTGTGAAAATCCCCATGAAACGCTCTTTCTCGGCTGTGGCTAGCCGAATATAGAGAAACGAAATCTGGAAAATCTCCGCCAAGCCATTCAAGGGCGCCATCACTACAGATTCGAACGACAAAGATTTTGCTGGTAACCAACCATGCGTGACCGAAGAATCATGATCTCCAACGTGGCAAAGTAGGGCCCCATCGCAGCGGGGATCTCCTGAAATATCGTGTAGGGGGGAAAACGAGGGTGTGGGCACAGGGTACATGGAAAGGAAAACGGGATCCAGAGTAAAGTATGAAACAAAATCACTTACATATTGGTTGGCTCTGGTGTCATAAGCACCCAAAACCATTAACTTCTCCATCTTTCTTGTGTTTGAGTGTTTCTAGTTGAGGAACACCCGTGGAGGAGGTGCTGTTTGACTCCGATTATTCGAAACCAAAAATCTGGCTCCCCGGTTAACGACGAAGGGTTCTTTGAGTCTAGGGGCTCAGTATTGTCTTTAGCTATTAAACTGGTGGGTGAGATATAGCTGGCTGCGATTAATTAGGGTAGGAGGAGGAGGGAGGATCTTGGTGGATGGACTGGTTGATAGCTGGATCACAAGGTGTTCATCAAGATATTGGTGGGTCGAATGAAAGACAGGATAGCTGAGCAACTAAATAATCTCAAGACTGGGTGGTTGATTATCTTATAGAAACTATGGCCTTGGTGATGTGGGATTCTCTACCCCATATATATAAACCCGATGGTATCACCGCATCCCCACCTGTGAACCTAAAAACCAGACTACGGTTGGTGCGATGGTACAAAGCCCCTCTCACTGGATCCCGAGTAAAGGTTCGGCTTTGCGCATACATCAATAGGAGTGGAGAGAAAGGCCCAGTCTCGAGATTTCGGGCCGAAACGCCCCCGACATCTCCGAAAAATCTTTACCCATGTATTTTTCATGTTGCACGATGTACATGTAGCTACTCATCGTACATCACACCAGAGTGAGCAACGCAATGAAGTATTGATAAGTTCTCTTGGAAGACTTGTTTTTGGTAGCATAGCCCCCTCAGCCGGTACTTTTAGGCTTAATATGACAAGGAGAGTTCACCGACACTAAAATGTGCTATCCACGAGCAATTATTTATTATCCCTCTTGCAAGTAATCGAAGAAACAACATATCTTCTCGCAAACATTTTTCTGCTGAAGTGTGGAGGGATTGATATTAGTGTATTATATTGAAGATTTTTAGTTCGCTAGAACGCATGGTCTCGCCATAGATTTGTAATTTCGTGTAGAATACATGAGAATTGGGATGTAATAATATAATACATGTACACATCTATTCTCAGCCCGAAGTTTTCAAATTGGGAGACAACCTCTGTGGTGAGGCTCTGTGCTACGACGTTTCAGACTGCTCTCAGGATTCCAAATCGTCGGGATTTCATGTCAATATGCAGGGAGAGATACAAAAATATAGACCTTTAAATTATCCTTGCATCTTATGCAGGGTTTTCCCATATTTTGAGTTTGTTCTCACATCTCATTCCGCCGCAGCTGTCAAAGTTTCCCGTGAGACCAATCATTGGCGTCGCGACCGAGGTAAATTTCGCTTTGTGCAACTCTAAAGTCGTTTAAGACCCATGTTTGTACAACCTTTTCGCAAATTGTTTCCGCAGATGCATATCTCCATGGGTATTAAGCTTTATGTTGTTAGTTAGCCCAAGCGTTATATCCGAAAGCTTCAGCCTCCAGGCGATCTTTGTAGATACAACAGTCATACCTACGTGTATCTGAGATATTTTGTACAGGGGCTTTCCGAGATCCGGTCGGGCTAAAATACATCCGAGTCCGAGAAATGGATTTTGATGATAAATTTTCGCCATCTGCCGCGCTGGAAGAGTCGGATATGGGTGATGGTTGTAGCAGAATGAAATCAAATCGCAGCTCACGAAAACTATATAACGCTTCCAATTCTCTTAGTTTTCTCTATTTTTGTCCATGGAATCGCCAGATTTCATGATTTCATGAGCGTCTGCCGGGCCCAGGGTAAGCTGCACAAGCAATTAGCAAGAGCTGTTGAATGTCCCGTCAAGCTCGGGGACCTTGAGTGAATCTCCTCCGGTCATGGAGAAACGGAATTCCGTGGCTGGCCTATCGCCGATGAGATACTAGGGCAAGGGCTGTGTTCCAACTCTTTCTGCATGGTAAATCACTCGGCATCAACTGGTAGCCGAGGATTAGGTTTGTTCGAATGTATGCACGGCGCATAAAAGCCCATCCCCCATCCTGCACTACGCGTTTCAATAACTTTCCCAGTTTATGGGAAAGGGTCTCCCCATCATCTCTGAAGCCCTACAATTTCTTAGTTATTCCCTCACGGTCGGCACTTTCAGGCTCCGTGCGGCTGCTCTTGTATTGTTCCGCGACATACGTATACCCATCGTTGCTTGTGCGTACCGAACCGAGGTTTGCTAATTTCTGCGGTAAACATATCTTATTATCTGCTGTGAATCTCTAATAAACTCTTGACTTGTAGAACTTGGTTGCGCTGACCATTTAAATGATGTTTTTGCCCGTAACTTATTATTACACACCAGCATCGATATCGTCACAGGTTATTCGTTTCCCAGAACAGAACAGAATGAAGTGAAAACCGCTACCAATTACTCAAGATACTAGAAAAAAGCATTAGAAGGAAAAAAAAGCCCATAAAACCCATGCAACTACTTTTTACTTTGCCGATGCTAGACAATCAGAAGAAAGATGAAGAGAATAAATAAAAAGCCAGGACGCCCAATAACATTAAATACTTAATTTCCTTTTTGAGAACGCCAATTCGACTTCAGCGTTGACCATGATCTAGTAGTGGTAATGGTGATGATGGCGAGTGATGGTGTGATGAAGGAGCCTCGTGGTTAGGCTATACCCCGGTGCATTATACGAAAGAATGAATGAAAAAAAGAGAAAAAGACGTAGATTCGGTCTCCCTTGTATTCAGGAGGGTTGAATCAAATAAAAATATGTAAAAGGATGTATCCAGTACCAGCAATCAAATGAAGCCATACTTTGATCGGAAAGACAGATCGAAGAACTCTAGGAAATGAAAGAAAAAAACATAAGATGGCACGTCAAATCATCTCTAAAACCCATTATGCATCCCTCCTCGATACTCCCCCCTCTTAAGATTCTTCGGACTTTTAGGTGTCCTGCTAGTTGGCCCTCTTGATGGTGCTCTACCCGACGAGTTTTCGCTCTTGTCTTTGTTTCCACCCTTGAATACCCTTCTCATCCCAGCTCTCCCTCCCTCACCGAGCCTATCGAGAAGGTTGTCTAATAGGAATGCACTGTCTGGGGTTCCTTCCCGCGGGGCCTGGTTTACGGTAGGATCGCCTGGGTCTAGATCTGAGCCATTAAGGTGGTCATATTCTTCTTCGGCTTCCGACAGAGACTCTTCCCCAGTGCGGCCCATCATCTGTAGCTGTGGCGACGAGACCGATCTTGGAGCGTATCCTCCTCTTGCCGTTGGGATCGGCGGAGCGGTGAAAGCGGTGGGGGTCATGACACCCGGCTGCTGATCTCTCGAAACCAGTGGCGTGCTAAGCGAATCCGCAAACGATGTCTGGAAAGAGGTGACACTAGGGGTGCGAGCCAGAGATCTGTTCAGGATTGCATATACACGATTATCATACACCTGCGGAGCTGTTTCGCCGTTCTCTGTAAACTCGGCGTCTGCTTGAGATATATTTTGATTGTGGTGTGGTATGTTTTCATCGCCGCCAAAGAATGCGTCTAAGTCACCAAGGCGTAGGACTGTGTCACTGAATCCACCTTCACCCCTTCCATCTTCGCTCAGCATCGTCGCTGTTCTGTCTTGGATGCTTGTATAAGAGTAATCCTCCATGTGGAACTCCACGTCTTGGGTAGGGGGTGCTTCTTCCTCCGCAGCCGCCGCCTGACTGCAGGTGTAAAACACGGCGTGAACATTATCTCTCGTCATAGCTGCATTAATTGCCGGCATGGGGATTGCCCAGCCACTTTCGTCTGGGATTCCAAATAGTGTTTGCGTCTTCTCATACTCCTTCCGAATTGTCCTATTCCCCATACTCATGCGCATTACGTGTCGATCCATAGGCCCACCCGAAATAGTGATCATTTTGTCCAACACTTCCAACGCTTGCTCAACGAAATCCGTCTGTAGCAACCTCAGCAGCGGGGAGATGAGATCGGCCCCTACGCCAGCGAAGGCAGGTTTTCGCATGTCAATGGAAGGTAACATTATTGTCAGTAGCTCCATTGTTTTTAGTTTGACCCATTTCAGTTTGTTTGACAAGAGCCCAACTAAGAAAATTAGAGCTTGCGCCTCGTAGGTAGGGAAGAAATTTTCCTTCAAAGCATTCACTGTCTGTGATATGAAATCCTTTTTTGATCTAAATCTCTGCCCAGCATATAGGCCCATCACTCTCGTTAAGGATTTGTGTTCCTGAGTCTCTGCTAAAATCTTCAACCGCTCTGCGCAGAGTAGGACATCGTCGCTTGGTGTTCCACCTTCTTGCGCTTGCGAGAACCTTGGTAAGTTGGCTAATATCGCGAATAATAGCCTGCTATCGCCTCCAACGAGCTCGTTTGTTGGGATTATATTGAGTTTGTCGAATACTGCTAGAGTCCTTTCGAAAGACACTGAAGATCGGAGACCTTTATCGATGAGACTCTGAAGTCCCTCAAACTTTCCAAACCACTTTGGCGGGAAAGCCTCCATGAGATAAGATACTTTTGCCGGATCCGCTAAATCAATCTTGTCCAATAGCATTTCTAGCAATGACAAAACCTCCATAAACTCGCCTTCATGGACGGTGTTTAGGCAAGCGACAGTTACCCAGAACAGTTGTGGGTACTGCAGCAGGTAATCTTCGTCCATCTCTGCAATAATAGCGTTCAATGTTATGAGAATTTCCATCGCAAATAATCGAATATCCGTAACGTCATCTGCGATTGTGTTTGACAATCGCGCAAGCATATCCGACAGCATACCATGATCTAATGTTGTGAGAAGGCACCGAAAGACTTGAAACGACCTGCATGCCAGATGTCGGACTGGGCATGTAGTAGCCCATGAAAGCGCAACTTTGCCCCAAGCAGGTTTTAGCCCTGGTGAAACAGCAGAAAACATTTCTAACACGCAAGTAATCATGTGACTCATCGATTTTGGGACTCGAAGACCGTTTTCTTCGGTAGAACTAATTTCGTCGTACGGCCAGAATGTCTTTGAATCTCGCTGGCGAACGGTCTCGATGAATTCCAGAGTAGCAAGCCTAGTAGGAGTGTCCTCTTCCGCGTTCAACGAAGGAATGACAAGTTCATGGATGAGATGTATCAACATTTCTTTCGCTTGCTCTTGCACGAGCGGGACATAATGATCCCACAAAACAAACACAACTTGCAAGAGAAGTGTTAGTTTTTCCGCCATCTCCGGCACAGGCCCAACCAAGAGATCAACCATCATGATCATTGCAAGATGCCCAAGAGAAAAGCCAGTCTAGTTGACGTCAGTACTATTAAACATAACTATCTTATAGAAGGACTATATGCTCACTGGTTTCCCGCTATTTGGCACACACTTAGTTAAGTCCGCCACGTATGGAAATTGTGAAGCGTCTGGCGGTGGTGTTGGCTCTCTGACACTGATGATCATCAATCTTGGCTGAAGGTATCCTATTAAAGCCTCTACCAACTTTGCCCCTGCCATGGTTTCGGATAAGAAAACGATGACCTGCTTTCCAAATTCGACAAAGTTTTGTTCTCGACGTTCAAGGCTCTGGTTGAATATAAAGTCAAGGATAACCTGCACATTACCAAGGAACGGCGCTGTTGCAAGAGATTGCCATACTGCCTGTATTTCGCTGTGAATCTTGCTGCTAAACTTGACAGTAATTTCATACAGGTTTGCGAGAACCATATAAGATGAAGGGAAGAGATCGCCATTCGGTTCAAGAGCAAGATCGATAGTCTGAATCCACGGCAACAAAGCATGGAGAATGTCTCTTTGCGCCTTCCCTTCCGTAAGGTTGAAGAACATGGTGAGCTCCGAAAATATGAACATCGCCTGTTCAGGATGATCCATCGACAGACCCTTCGAGAGTTGAAATTGCGCACGCTTGTAGACAGCGACTGTCTTATCCGAGATACTAACTTCGAAATCTTGAACTCTTGAAATCCCCCATCCGCGCTCCTCCGTTACCCTGAGTAGCTTCGCTGCTTGCAGTCGAACTTCCGCATTCTCGTCGCCCAATTTGAACAGGGTTAACGCCATAATTTTCCATACGCCATCCATGTAATTCGGAACCTCTCTTAGTACCTCTGAAATGACAGCAAAGTAGCTTTGCGTGGCTTTTGCCGATGAATCGTAGATATAGCATAATCGGATGGCGTCATTCAGCAAGGAAGTCTGTTGATTATATAACAAGATATTTTTCAACGCTCGCCGCCCAATACGATGTGTTCTATCACTCGGTGTCGCAAATATTGATTCGATCCATCGGAACAAACCGTCAACGTTGAAAGACATCGCGGCGTTATGAGTAACGTCACTCAAAACAGGACCAGCCTAAAAACATAATTAACCTACCGCGCACCACACAAAAACCGCAATGGGAAAAGGCAAAAGCCGTAACTTACACAGAGCGAGGCCATTGCGCTCAACGCCGCAATCTTAAGGTTTCTCTTCTCGATCTCCATAGCAGCTCCAAGTGTTCCTTGGTCTGTCGGATCACGCTGAGTTTCCATTACGGATCGTCTCATCTTATCTTCTCGATCTTTCGCCACTTGCCAGTTCGCCCCATGCCCACACCAATCCTGCATTAAGATAAATATCGACAACCTCCCTTGGAACGGGAGCCATTGAATTGGTTTATCTGTCTTCTTAATACCTTCAAATAGCTCCTCAGTGAGTCCACAAAAGTATCTCCGCAGTTTTTGATGCTCCCAATCGGTTTGCACCTCCGAGTCCTCTAGAAACGTTTTCATATCCTTGATAAACGCTACCATATGTCGTAATATCCAATCATCCCTGTAGACTTCCTCCTTCTGCAGAAAATGTGACGTAAGCTGGAAAACATGAGTTACCTCTGCCCTAAGCCTATCTTGCATGCGATTTCGCCGAGGCGAATCGACTCGTTTTCCTCTCATAGTTGGGTCCTCGGGGCTCCATCTTTGCACAGTAGGTTGGAGACTCTCGATCAGCGTCTTGTAGAGGTTAATGTTGATGTTCCCTAGCCCAGCAACTACTGCTTCTCTTATTGTCTGATTGTCCAAGCTCAACAACGGGATGACCATCTGAAAAACTGATCTAGCCGATGTGATTCGATCAAGGTGGTATGGAGCTAAAGGAGTCTGGTTCTTCGATGGCTTCCTTGCATGCTGCGGGGTCTGGGGCCGTGGCCGTGGTGCTGTTTTCTCTCCGTCCGTTGAAGTCAACGTCGAGCAAGCCACAATCAAGTAAAGTTTCCATTGCTCAATCATGACTTCTGGGCTAGTTTGCGGCAATGCCCTGACAATCTGCTTTGGAAGCATGTCAAATCCTGCGTTTGGTGCTCTAGAAGTTTGCGCAATTGCACATATCGACTGATGCATCTGCACCAATCTTCCACATACTAAATCCCTACACAATGCAACTGTTGTTGGACATCTCTCCACGCAGACCCTAATTAGGCTCGGAAATACCCTAAACCACAGAGACGAATCGTACTGATTGTCGCTTATGGCCATCTGTACTAATGCGTCCTTCGACTTTGAATCCTTCAGCTCTCGCTGCAACCTACTTCGTTCCGCCACTGGGAGATTCTCGTCATTCAAATTCATAACGTTCAACGAATCACTCTCCAAGATGTGAATAACGCGGGGATATGCCGGGGCCGTGGAAATGTGACTCGGCTTCCTAGAGTGCGCGGCCGATTTTCCTCCAATATCTGCCGGCTCGCTCAAAACCACGTCGAACTCCGTAATGATTCTCAAAACCATAATAGCGAACCGCCGCACCACCCGTGACTGCGAGCATAAAAAGAACAAACCATTGGACTCGATCTCGTCCACATGTGCTTGAACATTCGAATACTCCAATTCCTCACTTCGGTTTCCAAGCCCCCTATCATCTAGCATTGAAGGAGAATCCGCTGCTGAAGCAGCGGCGTCTCTAGTGCCTTTGACTTTCTGCTTTATCGTCTCAAGCCATATCCGCAACAACTCAATGTAAAGCTTTAAAGTGCTTTCGATGTGTCCACTCCCGAGCATCCCCCCATCGGAAGTTGTGGAATATCGCTCATCAAACGCAAAGATAAATCGTGCGAAGCCAATGATAACTTGTTGGGAGTTATATTGTCTGGCGATACTTTTCAAGGCATTGGCAGATGCGGTGGCTACGTTCTGGTCGATATGTGCTGTCCCGCTGCATAGTAAAGTGACTACCTTGTAGAATGGGATGTTCGGCGGAAGGCACCGGGGAAGAGCCTGAATGGCCACATGCAAAAGCTCGTAAAAACTCTGCTTCTGCTCCGCGGAATCTGTTTTAGCATCATCCTTGATTCCGAAGGAGAATTTGTTCTCCTGTGGTGTCTTGGGCACCCCAGCAAATTTCTCGTCTAGCACTGCTTGTCCGCCGAAATTTGTATCGCAAAGGACAATGATTCTTCCGAGCATCTCACAGAAACGGTCATAATATTCTTTAGCTGTCGTGCCAAGCTTTTCCACCGCCACTGCTTGGGACCTGCGATCAACCTTTACTTTGACGCCATCTTTCTTTTCTGCCTCGATCTTTGCGAGCCATGTAGACGTTGGTGGGATCTTCTCGGGAGGGCTGGAAGCAAAGGTTACTGGAAATGGCGGCAACCCTGATTCTCCTTTCTCCAGATCCGCCATTATTGCCAAAAAAGCCCTAATCCCAACTACCATACCTTCTGGCGATAGCTGGTCCAATTTCAGCATATTTGTCCCTGATAACAATTCCACGTTTAATAATGGAAACACCACGGTCCTAAAGCATAGATCCTGGTACTTAAACCCAATGAAGCGAATAAGTTGGATGCAAGGCTCGACAACCTGCTGCTCCGCCGTTACCAAAGACTTTTCCTTCTTGTCTCTTGTCAACAGAATTTGAATTATCCTCTCTAGTTTCTTTGTTGTATTGTTCATACTCTCAGAACAGCGAAACAAGTATGTCCAAGTCAATCTTGCCAGCGTTTGCACAATTGGTACGCGCATCGTTCTGTCCTTATCTTTCAGCCTCGGGAGATTACTCTCAACCAGATGCATCCAGAAATTAGCGAAATAATCGTTCGGGCTAACACACAGTAGAGTCCCCATAAGCGGGAATGCCGTATGCCAATGCCGCGGTTTTACCATCATTTCATTAACTTTTGGGTGTAATAGATTCACGAATTCTTGCCAGGTGGGGTGGTTGAGTTCGGTTTTAGCGGTTGAGGCGATGGGAAGGAGAAGTTTTGAAAAGATCTCGCAATACGCACGTTTCGCGCGGAATCCGTGGGATTTGACGAAGAAATTGGCCATGGATACCATGAAATCCGCGGATTCCTGTAGGGCACTTTCGGGGAAAAACTGTCACAGTTGCAAAACATGTGAGCTGGAGCTCTTCCCTGATATGATTGCAATTCGTCTTCGCAAGGACCAACAAGTGCAATGGGGGAATTAAATATAGACGGAGAATATGAACCTTCAGCTTGATATAGCTCATTCCTTTTACGATCAGTTCAACTTTGGCTTCCGTATCTTTCGTCATAGTGTTGGCTATCTTTTCCAAGTCCGCAAAGAAACGATCAGTGACTCTCTCAAAGTCAATGCTACTCATGACCCCAAGCAGTTGCCCGAACAATGTCCAATTCGCCATTCTCAGGGGGGAGGAAGCCAGGGTATCTGGGTCTGCTGATCGCAGCTGATTAAATATGATATCTTCCAACTTATCCGCCATATCTTCTGTAACGCATTCTAACGTTGTCTGGCCTATCACTTCAATTAATACCCTACACAGGATATAAATCGAAATCGTGGACCGCCTGTCTGCTACCATAGAATTCTCCCGGAGCCCAAGATTTAGGTTGCTGCCATCACCGCTACCGAGAGGCTCCGTATTTCGACGAGGCATCATCATTTGATTTTGGAGATTACGGGATTGCTTTTCAAAGATTAGCAAGAAGTTAGTCAATATGTAACGATTCAATTCATGTTGTACCTGGGACATTTCT
This sequence comes from Paragyromitra xinjiangensis, assembly GCA_038503065.1. Taxonomy (NCBI): domain Eukaryota; kingdom Fungi; phylum Ascomycota; class Pezizomycetes; order Pezizales; family Discinaceae; genus Paragyromitra; species Paragyromitra xinjiangensis. Next base: position 1,323,142 of record JBCAMK010000001.1, on the reverse strand, counting down.
TGTCTGGACAAGGCAGCTGCTTCGCTTTTACTTTTCCTCCAGAACATCACACTATCGATTACGGGTTTCGGTTTATGGCGCGCGATATAACCTAAGCCTCTGTAAGTCTACATTCATTATTCTATGTTACCTACGGCGTACGAACCTAGTGATCCAATCAATTTATCGAAGGCTGGGTCTACCCCAGCCCCACAAATGCCCTCAATTTGCGGTTCAGTCTCTAGAGGCCGGTTTGGAGGCAAACAACTATTTATTTTCCGGTCAGCTACTCGCACAAACTGCGTAAACAGTATATGAAGTGCATATTCTGCTGGTGTCTTCGTTTCTTCCTCACGTGATCGTGAATGTGAATTGTGGTGATGAGAGTGTGAATGATGATGTGATCTATTTCTCGGTGGTTTCTGGAATTGCATTACAGCCGGTAAGGACTGCTGCGATGTCATAGCTGGTCGGTCGCCACTTGGAGGACCTAAACCACCAACTCCTCCATTCATAGCTGTAGCCATATTGACCCCATCGCTGGTTGATGCTGCGCTCGAGGTTACTGGCGACGAAGGTATTTGCGGTAGCTGTATCTGATCTCTAACAGAACTCGTAGCACCCGTAGGAATCATAGGCGTCATCGGTGATGGAGGTATTTGTGGAATGTGCACCATGTCTCTAGGTCCAATAGTAGCATGCATTACCAACGGTGGAGATAGTGGCGAAGTCGCGGGTGAATTGACCCAAGAGCCAGATCGTGAGTGGGGGGCGCCAGATCGATGTGGTACACCGTTGACAATGGAGGTTTGCCGGTGGTGAGCGTGCGAACTATAACCAGGGTTTGAAGGCTTCCGTTCAAGTCTTCCGGTTTCGGGTCGCGGCGACTGGGACCGTGGGTTATGAACACCGGCCATAGCGCTCAGTTATATTGCAGGGGAACAGGTAGGTAAACGGAGATATTCAGTGCGGCAAGAACTGCCGCCGAGAGTCGCTGGAAGTAATTCTGAAGTCAAAAATTGCGGGCGAGTCGCAGGATATCACTCAGTCACGGAGAGTATCTCGGATAAAATATAAGCTAGAGCGATAGACTATAAGAACGCTTCAGCAAAAAGTCTAAGGAAGTCAAGTTGGGCGCCGAGAGGGGAATCCGAGACCCAGGGGTTTCCAGGGTGTTATTAGATAGCGGACTGGCTCAGACGGGGGGCCGATAGCACAAGGGGAGCATGGTCACCTAGGACAAGGGCGAAGACTTGCTGGTAATTGAAGAGTTGGGCGAGGATGAGGATAGGAGGTGGAGGTTGGTCCAAGCTCTTGTTGCGGGATTGTTTTGCTTACTCAGCGATGCTCTGCACACAGGGGCAGCAAGGTGTTTCAAGTAACGTCACCTGCGCAGAACAAGTGGCTCTGAGCGTTAAGGCCTAACTACATGTGAGTACTGATTTGAATTCAGGTTCTTAGGTCATTTCCGGTACGCCCGTGGAAACTAACTCCTAAGGTAAACCCGGGTTCATTCGAAACACGAAAATCTAGTGTGGTAAGCCCCTTTACCATTCACAAGATCTCACTCGTCGCAGAATAGGATACATCATGGAATCTTCCCAGATAGATAGATAGATAGATAGATAAATCATGGAATCGTCTCAGGTGGAACTCCAAGTGCAGCATACAATGAGGTTGATAAAACTGACATTTAATTCCGCCCCAGCATGTTCATATCATCTATATTCAGGAACATCGAGACCGCGCCTTCGCATAGAATGAAGACCTGTGGATGTAGGGCACTGTAAAGCTTTCTTCTCCCCAAGCACCAGAGTCGTGTGACTCGTGTCTACTTCATATTGATTGACAAGGTTCAAATTTAGTCTAGCTAGATTATTTTCGGAGTTAATTCTATGAAATTGGTAAAGAAAGTTGGGAGTGTACATGTAGTTGTTGAACATGCGCATGCATGGGTAGATTTTCGATCAACCGGAGAAAATGAGTTTAGATTTTATGACCAGGCATATTCTCATATCCCTGTGGCTTGTTCCTAGGGGTTCTTGCTGTTTTCTTGTTGGCCTGTTTTCCGTGTACTTCTTCTATGTTAGGGTTTTGGCTACGAGGGAGGCTACGAGGCTTGTTCTGTCCAAACCCGAGGTGTTATTGATCTTATCCTCCAGATATCACTCGTGGTGGACTGGACCCTGTCAAGCAGTGGACGCGCTAACGAAGCAGGAACAACCGAGTTGCACTGGCGACGCTATTGAATACTGAGGGGTTCTTCCCGAAATTCAGTCACAGTTTCGGGACTGTTTGTTCCGGGTATAGCGAATTACGGAGGGCAGAGGTGCATAGCAAAATAGAAAACCATTACGTTCTGGTGGGGCGATGCTATGGTTGTGACTCGATGAGAACATCCTTGTTGGAGCTATATGCTGGGTTGCTGCAAAATGATAAGAAGCTCTCCAGCCGACGCTCTGTGGGTCGCGACTACACGCATCCTCAAACACTTGTCGCGTAAAAGATATCCGTCGGTCTGAATTGATGTCGCTTTCAGGATGCTCAATCGCCGTGAGCGGTAAGTTTCTGGGGTACACTCAAGGTCAGTTTTTTCAATCGCATGAGTCTGTTTAGCGCTGACCTTAGCACCCGCTGTAGCTAAATTAAAAGCATTGATGACCAACAATGGCGCAAAGTTCGAAGCGAGCGGCGTCACGTCCACTACAACACATCTCATCGCCCAGTTGCCAGAGTTCGATAAACCGAGTCAGAAACGTATACAAGTCCTGGAAGATTACTTTATATCGTGACGAGTTCTGACTTTTGTAGTAAGCAACGCGTGGGCAAAGGGAATTCCAGCCGTTAGCTTAGATTGGCTCCTGGACTCGGCTAAAGAAAATAAAAGATTGGATGAATCGAATTACTCTTATAAACCACCAGGCAGTCAGGAGGATGATGTCCAGGACGGCAACAAGCGGAAAAAGATAGAACCTGTGAATGAAGTTGAGGAACCTCAGGAGAAATCTGCCAAGAGACGGAGAGGTAAACGAGCAGCGCCGGAGCCTGCTGCGGATGATGTGCAAGACACAGTAATGGGTGAACCTGCTGAAGAGCTGGTTGAAGAAAAGTCTAAGAGAGGAAGATGGAGACCAAACGTTGTAAAGGCCGAAGCCCCGGAGGAGGAAAAAGAAGGGGAAGCTGCAAAAGAAAAAGAACTCCAGGGGCCCAGGAAAAGAGGGAGGCCCGCAAAGAAAAATAGCAAGCCGGAGCTCGATACCAACTCTGAAAAGACTTCTGTGGGTGAAACACTATCGGAAACGGGTCAAACGATTGAGGTTAGAGATGTAGGAGTGCCGAAAAGAAGTGGGAGGTTTGCAAAGAAAGATATCAAACCTCAACAGGAGGTCGATGGAGTGCTGAAAAAAAAGCAGGACCCAGAAGTTAAAGTTAGAGAATCGCTGGAACAAGGAGACAATATGATCAAAGGGGATATCATAAACGTCGAAGAGCCTAGGAAAAGTGGAAGGCTAGCAAGGAAGCCCACGAAGCCTGAACCTGAGGCTGATGCCGAAGAAGCCCCGGTAGGAGATTTAACATCAAAAAAGAAGCAGAAAATACTTGCTACAAAATCCACAGACGGCATAAAAGCAGCGATGGCGACGGAGAAGAAAAATGTACCGATTGATGCTAGCTGCCCTCTTATAGGTACATGAAATTCTTTCCTGCACTGCTCATATAAGAACTAACGAAATAGCTACGCATCGTGTTTATATCGATCCTTCTGGAGCAATATTTGATGCTGCTCTCAACCAAACTAGTATTGGTAAAAACAACAATAAGTTTTACTTAATTCAGGTAGGCCCTTAAACTTGCCCGAATTTGATAGAGCGATCATGCCAACCTATGGTTCAGCTTCTCGAGCCTAATGTCGGCAAACCCTATGCAACCTGGACTCACTGGGGTAGGGTTGGCGAGTTTGGCCAAAGCGCACTTTTCAATAACCAGACCCTTGAAGGAGCGAAAAAAATATTTGAGAAAAAATTTACAGATAAGTCAGGGCTAAAATGGGAGGATCGCCACAATCCGCCAAAGGTGGGAAAGTACACCTTCATCGAAAAGAACTACATGGATGATGAGGACGACCAGGAGGAGTTTGACAGCAAAGTGGTCAAACCCGAGTCAAAACCCGTCCCAGCATCAAAACTCTCGCCAGAACTCCAATCGTTAATGCGACTCATATTCAATCCGGACCACATGGTATCGTCCATGGCATCCATGCGCTATGATGCAAACAAGCTCCCTCTCGGCAAACTCTCCAAAAAGACTCTCAGCCAGGGTTTTGCTGCCTTGAAAGATCTTGGGGAGGTTGTCACTAATCCAACCTTGGCGCAGTCAAAGTACAGGGAACCATTGCGAGATGTGCTCGAGGATTTAACATCCAAATATTACACTGTGATACCTCACAGTTTCGGGAGGATGCGGCCACCAGTAATCGATTCCGAGGCGGCGCTGAAGAGAGAGATTGAGCTCATAGAGACTTTAGGTGATATGGAGATAGCTAATGAGATTATGAAAGATGCGGAGTATCTAGTCGATGCTGATGGAATCCCGATCAATCCTCTGGACTCTCAGTTTAATTCTCTGAATCTAGAGAAGGTGTCCGTGGGTGAGTTACCACTGAGCTTTTTCCGGAATATTCATGCTAACTACAGTAGTCAATAAATCAACGACTGAGTTCGTTGAACTCGAGGCCTATCTCCAAAAATCCCAAAAATATCTCACCCAGTGCAGACTTGTTGAAGTATTTCGTATCACTCGCCCCGGCGAAGCTGAGCGCTTTGAAGAAGGTGGATTTTCCGCTAGTCAAATCGACACCCACAAAATCAATGATTCTCGAAAGCTCCTCTGGCACGGCTCGAGGAGTACGAATTTCGGTGGTATCCTATCTCAAGGACTACGGATTGCGCCCCCAGAAGCTCCAGTGAACGGGTATGCATTTGGGAAAGGCATTTATCTCGCCGATCTCGCGTCTAAATCCTTCGAATATTTATATCCTGGGACCTCTGGAAACCAGGGACTTCTCATGCTTTGTGAAGCTCAGCTTGGCGACCCGGTGTATGAAAGATATACTCATGACTCAGATGCTGCAAGTAATTCGAAGAAGAATGGGGCGCTTTCGACGTGGGCGCTGGGGAAAACACAGCCGGTGGGATGGAAAGATGCGGGGGTAATCTCCCAGGAATTGAAAGGAGTATTGATGCCGGATGTAGATAAGGGGTTGATGAATCCACAAAATATGCCACCGCAGGCTTGGATTCCGGATAATGAAGTAAGTTAACTCTCATACATTGAAGGTAATCAATGGTACTAACGTAAGCAGTATATTGTGTATTCGGTTGCTCAGGTCAAAATTCGGTACCTGTTTAGGGTTGATTTTTCTCTCACTGCGGCATCCGTGGCATCCGCGGCATCTAATTGCAACGTGGTATAAAGCGTATGTTCTTCAAAGATTGACAATTTTGCGTGTTTTGAGCTGGCGAAATTGGGGGGATTTTGTAGTCTGCATGAAATAAGCGGGAATATCAACTCTGCGTGGTGGTTAAGTCTTTGGCACATTTTATCGGACATATAGAAGTAAATGACTGCGAAGCCGCCACCAGTTTATGTCGCAAATAAGAAAGAGAAGGGGGGAGAGAGGTTAATTTTGTCAAGAGTTAGAAGAGAGACAGGTGTCAATAAATATAGGGTTAAGGATTGCGTCTACAGAAGGGGGTTAAGGAAGGGGCTTTCAGCCTTCGAAATTTCCCTTGGGGTAATACCCCTTTTGAATTACCTTATAAAGTTTCTCAATGGAACTACTGTTGGTATATATAATGAGATACGAAGATGATCATTCTGTTCTGCAGAAATCAGTCGCCTATTTGCTTTATTCACTTATTTTTTCTCTAATACTAGGGACTGTCCATGTGTTACCACATGGGCGTTGGTAGGGGGAGGGTGGATTTGACAGCAAAGGTATATTGGTTCATGATGACTCTCATCTATCCAACACACCAAGCCAGTTAAGAGTCCACTTTGTTGAGAAGCAAAATATTCCTTCCTTCTCACTTCACTTGCTTCGCTCGTTACGCTCAAAAATCGTCATATTTTGGCTTCTCAGCCTCATCCCCATAAGATATTACTTAAAATCAATTACATGTGGCTACTTTTGGTGCCTTGGGGTTCCTAGTGTAGCAGGGTAACCCCAAGTTTCTGCCCCTTCCCTATTTTATATATATAGATTTAATTTCTCTTGTGATAAATGGATGGGGGGTTTGCTGCTGGATTTAATGCCGCTGAGGGAAGCACATTGATGAGCCTGCTGCTGGCTGATACTGCATCATCGATTTCGTCTATTTTAATAGTCTTGGCTATATTAGGCACTTTTTTGAGGTGTGTTTTAGGAGGGGAAGCTCATTACCTTAGGTGAGATCATCGGGGTGGATCAAGTAGCACGCCTGGGGCTACCATATCATTGGGATGGGGTTCGCTATAATGGTTGAAAAGAAGAGTAGAATGATTTATAGGGGGCACTAAACCGGGAAATATCTTTACCACCCTTTTCCTCGTAGGTTTGAGAGCAGTGAAAACATTATTGGGGGATGTGTAGGCTACTTATTTCGTGTAATAGGCGGAGTTGTAAATTATGTTCTTCGAGTGATATGTTGTGAGTAATTGACCTTGGGGGGTTTCTTTGCACTTTAAACACAGCTACAAATATCAGGAGCCCTCTTATATTATTTTTGGCGGTTGATAAACTTTAGAGTAGGTAGGCTTGTGGCTGACAGGCTTGCGGAGACGTACTCGTGCTAAACTTCAGGTAAAGATTTGGGGACACATGGGAGCAATCGAGGGGCGCTTGACGAGTGTTATTTTATATTCAAAGATTGTCTTTCAGAATTTCAAGGCTATCTGAGCACCATCTCTCGTATGAGCTTATACAATCCTACACTTGAAACTGACCACACGCTCTATGATACACACAACGAGTGATTACTCATGACCAATCGCATCCTCTTGATGCTTCCAGTGCCCCTCCCAATTAAACTTCAATGCTTCATCACCCCACGTAAGCCACCCTTGTGTTAGGTTGCGTCCAAATATCTCACAAGCTCTATACGATGGTGGGAGATAAGGCTCGATAAGCTCTGGATTATACATGGATATCAGTTAGGTAAGTAACTCGGATATTGAGAGAGCAGTATAACCTTTTATGCAAGGCTTCCGTGAGTGTAGATCTGGAACTGCAAGTATAATTTTTCTGGGTATTGTTGATACTGATGCTGTTATCACTCTATCTCCAAGCACATCTGCCACTTGACCTTCGCCTCCATTTGCTTCCCGCTTCCTCTTCTTTTTCTCTCTTTTGGGGCTTAGAGCCTTCCGTCCAAACAATAAAATTTCATATGGCTTTCTCATACTGCTTTCAAGGTCGAACATCGGTTCTCCAGTTGTAGTTATTTTTAGCCAGATCCATTCTCCTACCGGTTCTACCCTCCAGCTCGGGAAAAGTGTTTCGAGTACATAGGTCCGAAATTTCGGTTTGTTGGTTATCCATATTCCAACTAGGCCGCCGTCCTGAATTTCCCCTTCAATACTTCCCTTCCTACTACCTTCACCGCTTCCGTTATCACCGCTTCCAGGCTGAACCAAAGCGCTCCCCAGTGGCAGCCGCAAAAGATCCTCCATGTTAAACCTCGATAAAGTCGAGTACATGCTCGATCTTAAAGCGGACCTGTTTGGCCATGGCGGATCCAAGAGAATGAAGTGAAATCTCCCTAATTGCTCTGACAACGCTGTGAAAGTTCTGGTGGAAGACTGAAAGCTAGATAAAAGGAATGACGAGTTTGGGGGGATATGAAATCTCTTGGGAGGGTGAGGATGGGAGAGTGTTAGCGATATCCAATTGCTCGAGGAAGAGATAATTGGTAGCGAGAGGATATCGGAGATATCGGAGAAAGCCATATCATTCTCTAGCGTCAACGGTTCCTCTGCAGAGTCGGAGAATTCAAGGAAAGGAATATTGGTATGAAAGTCGAGTTCCTGACCCGGTCCGTCATTGTCTTGGGCTGAGAGGATCCGGGGGCGATAGCAGGGTGCTCTATGATGTCGTTGGATGTCTCCCAAGGCCTCGAGAAGCGAGGCTCTGAAACGACTGTGGGCGTGGGAGAGTTCCTGGCTGAAAATTGTCTGCACCTTGGGCTCGGCAATAGTGTATGGAGTTTCTAGAGGCTGATGCGGACAGCGGGGTATGAATCCGTGGGGAGTGGAGAGTGACGCAGGGATATCGATGAGGACAATGGCTTTGGTGGAGGACTCATAGAGAATTGCGGGGGAGGGGGGTTGTTGCATTGCTGATATTCAAGATGCAGGTACCGGTACTCAATGTTGAACGGAGGTATGCTGGTACCTCTTCCAGTATCACGACATAAGGTTCCGGTATCCATGCAACATGCAATTGGTCGCTGCCAGGCTACGAGCATTCTTCGATCTTTATTGGGTGGAACCTCGGGTTGGGGCATATGGGGAGAGGGAAGAACAGAAAGCTTGGTGACGCTACCCCCTGTGCCGGCAACAACAACAACGACACCTCGGCATCAATCCTAAGATTGTCACATTCCTCGGCATCTTTATAATCTTCCATCTTACTTTGGGGTACATCGAGGTGCTTTCGCTTCTCCTTTCTTCACCACTCCTTAAGACTCGGCAGTCATGGAGTTCATGTCCAACGTGTCCTCCGGTCTCGACGAGTCCAAACCCTCCCTCTTTGAACTCCTTTCCGAGTCGCAGCTTCGTGATCTCCTCGAGCCCTCGGTCCGCTATGTGCTAGCCGTCCTCACACAGCGCCATCCCCGGTATCTCATCCATATATTCAACCGTTACGATGAGTTTTACGCTTTATTTATGCTGCTCGTTGAGCGCCACTATCTGCGACGATGGGGTGGGAGCTTTACGGAGAACTTTTATGGGATTAAGAGGGAGAGAGTGTTGGCAAAGGATCTGCCGAGGGCGGGGAGGAGTGTGCCGGATATTTTGGCGGGAAGTACGAGGTTAAAAAGGGCGGATGTTTGGAAAAGTTTATTCATTATCGTGCGGAAACACTATGCCACGGTTCGAATGGAGTTCTGGAGACAATTGGGCTGATGGTGTTTGTGGGTATAGGTTGGCGTGCCATATCTAAAACGGAAACTCGACGATGCGTATGAAATTCATGCTGGAGGCGCAGCGGCCAACCTTTTTGGCGCGAACTACCGTAGGGACGAGCCAGATGAGAATGTGCGTTGCCGATGAACTCTAGGATCTGGCTTTGAGGGCTATTCATTGACTGACAGACCACCATTACTAGGCTTCCGCAAGAGAAAAACTAATATATCAACTCAAGCGGCTTCTACGGAAAATCTACCCCACGATAAATGCAGCTTATTACTTCTCAACCCTCGCTTTCAATCTAGCATATCTATTTGACAAATCACATTACCATACACCATTCCACTTCCTCGTTAATATCCGTATGCGCCGCTTAACCGAAGCAGATCACGTAAGAACCTCCTTCCTTCCTTGCATCCCTCATGTATATTTGATTTCTTGAGTATATAATTGACCTTTTTCAGCGCGCATTTGAAGCTGCTTCTCGACCGGTCACTCGCCCCGGAGCCCCTCCACTAACATCTCGCTCTCTCCTCTCTCCGACAGCTCTTGCTCGTCTGGTTCTCCCTCGTCTTCTCGACAGCCTCAAGATCCTCCTACCTACATCTATCTTCTTCCTCAAATTTCTGGAATGGTGGCACGCCTCTGATTTCGCTCGTCAGCTCTCTGCCAAAACTGCTGCCTCAATCGAGTTACCACCACCATGGGCGATTCCGCCTCCCTCATCTGAAGAAGAGTCGGAGGATGAGGAAGGACGGCTGGAGCGGCAGGGAAGGAAGTTGGTGAAGCTACCGGAGGATAGTAGACTGTGTGCGATTTGTGGGGAGGAGTTGACGAATCCGACGGCGGTGCAAACTGGATATGTGTTTTGCTATCCGTGTATCTTCAGGTGGGTACAAGAAGGAGATGAAGAGCCAGGGAGTGGAAAAGGAGGGTGTCCGGTTACGGGAGTGAGACTATTGGGTGGGACGGAGGGGCTGAGACGGATTATGGTTTAAAACGGTTTTCTCAGGGTTTTTGTTTGCGGGTTTTATTTTCGACTTTGTTTTTTTGTCACTACACCATATATTATTTTACAACAGACGATAAACTGGGGATTGGATTTGGAGGAAGGTGGCATCGATTGGTACACCATAATTTGGCATGGCATTCTGTCGCATATTTCTATACTCAACTAGGGGTCTATGTGAATAGCACAGTCCTTATCTACTGGGCTAGCTTTTGGCCTCAGGGGTTGCGTCCGGTTTTGGTCTCTTTAACACTAGAGTTCTTGCTGCAACTTTAGGTTCGCTATAACTTTAAGAACTATGTAATGATACGATTCATTTTCCAAACTGAGCTAGGGAAGATCGCCGTGGAATACTTATCATAGACGGAGAAGAGTTGTGATGGGGGTTGAAGTTTTGAAAGTTAATACATGGCGATGCTACAAATCCTATATCAGATGATGTAATCGACACAAGCAAAAGGCGGTCTCTAACTTTGTTAAGCGTGGTGTTGGATACACGATTTATCAGGCTCCGAGCTTGCCCTAGAGTAAGAATCCAACTTTGACAACAGCTTATTCTAGGGTGTCTCTGCGCTCAAATATTATAACGAGGTTCCGCAGGTTTGGTCATGAAATAGTAGCTATGAATAATCGAAGATTTTGCTTGTATTTTGCTCATTGCACGTTACAAAATTGTGAGAAAAAGAAAAAAAGAGGGAGAAAAAGAGAAAGGATATACGCCAATTTTGATTTAAAGAAATCCAATATGCTCCGCGCGCTGGGGAAGGAAAGTATCATGAGAGTACTCGTATAAGCTGCTGCTGCTGCTGTTTTTTTTCTTTTCTTTCGATGTTGCCCGTTAAGGTTGGACCATGGGTTAGTTTTTATTGCTGCCTGTGTGGGCGTTGGTTCCAAGGAAGAGGAGGCAAGTCGCGATTATGGCGATGGTGATGATCGCAAGTGTCTAATCGATAGCAAACTGCGTTAGAAATTATTGCTTATCGTAGAGTAGTGATTATGTTTGGGCTCGGATTGAAGTGGTGTGGTAAGGGGGTTCTATCGAAACGCTAGAGTTTTGGGGGAATGTGGATCTGATGGCGGTTAAGGAGGGGGGATTTACGGCTTGAGTCTTGGGACCGCTCTGTACAAGCGCGCGCTTTTTGCTATACAGTCGAATACTGTAGTGTTCACCGATATATTAGTGAATGTTTACGGGGTGTGGGAATTCAGGTGGGCAATCTCAGCGCTTGGGCGAGCAGCCCGGAAACTTTGTGTGGTGGTCACACAAGATGTAAGACATTTGAGGGGAAAATTTTGGGGAAAACACACGTCTTGAGATAATTCGCCAGTCCAGCGAACAAGCACGCAAGGCTCAGTATCCAAAAGATCAATCCGAGTGGTAAGCTCATATCCCTCTCCAGCCGTGTAGGTTGGCTCTTGAAATGGAACGAAATAACAATGGCGACAGAGACAATGCAGAGGTACATTGAGAGCCGCAGCCAAGAGAGGAAGTCTGGTTCATAATTGTGAGCGATTGAGGGGTCATGGTGTCTCGCTTGACTTGTAAGAGTGGGTGAAGTTCAAGGTTAAGCAGCTAAGAGGGCTGAAGAAAGCCTGAGGAAGAGGATTGCATACTTCTCTCGTTCGCACAATGATCGCGGGCATCGCTGGCATCGTTTTGGAACAAAAGAGAGGAGACGAAGGGGGATGCGAGGATCAGCGGGCCATTGGAATCGAGCCTGGAGGGAAGCAAGGTACTGTCAGCGCCGGCAACCGCCATTTGAATTCCAACTGCGTTTCCGTATATAGGGCTGTACTCACTCATTGACAAACACTGGTCTGGGGATGCATTTAGACATTGTGGTGAACTCAGGGAACTCTCGATGAATTGATGTCGACGAGTCTCTCGATACCGGACCTTGGTTTTTAACTGGTGGCGACTGATGGCGACCCGAAGCTCTGCGTAGCTTCTCGCTTATGACCGCACAAGACCGAGTGACGCATGGGTAGATGAGGCTCAAGAAAATACTTCAGATCCCTATCAGGGTGTTACGTACCGACACTCTTCCATATCAAGACGTAATTCTTCACAAACAAGGATTTGGCAAAAAATAAACCCGGCACAAGTAACCCACGTGTTAGGCCTGATGCCGAGACTACATGCAGTGAGCCACATCCAGAAAAGTTTGAAGGGAAAGCTCTAGCAGGTTTGTGGGCCCGTCTTCCCAAGTCCAAATCATGTCGGCAATCGATTACCGGTCAATCCACTTTCTATTCGGAGACCCTCCCCAAAGCGAGACATTGTCTCAATCGTATCTCCCTGCTGAACGGTGAGGATAACCTCGAGAGACATCACTTACTTACCCCGATCACTATTATCGAACCGCAGGTAAGTGAAGCCCAAAACCAATATTTCATGTCGCAACCGGAAAAACTTGTGGACAGCCTTATTTCAGATTGTGTCTGATACTCCTGCGTTTTTAGTTGTGTTGCGTGAAATAAAAATTTGGTACTACTCTTTGTACTCGCCCTCCGAACTGGTCACTACACCGCTTCTCCATAGGGTATATACCACCCGATACTGTCTAACATGCGTGTTTCCCCCGATGCAGCAATTCTCTCACACTTCCCGGTACTTTGCTCATGCAGATTACTTACATATGATGTGCGAATAGGGTTGAATATCAATCAGGGAAGAGCTGGATTACGACCAGAAGTTCAACAGAAGGGTTTTAGCGGATCCTGAATCTTAGCCACTATTATCATGTCTCCAGACAACCCCGCCAAGGATGGACGGTCTTGCGGCCCCTCATCTCCCTGGGGTTATCATAGAAACTCTCTTCTCGCCTCACCGCTCGAGGACGAGGCTACCATAGCTACTGCCGTGGAAGATGCTGATATTGACCATGAAACGCCGCTCCTCTCACGAAATCTTGACTCCCGCCGTCTATCGCTTGCAGGAAGTTATCGACGCCCTTCATTCACATTTGGTAGCTCTCGTCCGACACTTCTCGCCTCATCTCCAGTACCCACAGGGGTCAACTTCTTGAACCCGTCCGAAATAGACATAGTGAGGGAAGAGGAACAAGAACTGTTGAAGGATAACCATATAATCCCGCCAGACTATGGCACTCTAAGACCTCACAGACAATATGAGGCCCCATCGCCTAGGAACGACGGACAGAATAGCGTATGCAATTCCGAATATGAAGAGGCTACTCTCGCACCGAAATGGGATAAAGCAGTGACAAGTGGGTTGGTGCACACGACATATAAAAAAGAGGCGAAAGTACTTGTGAAGTATGCGGCACCGCTATATGTCACGTTTTTGCTGCAATACAGCTTAACATTTGCATCTTTGTTTTCGGCTGGAAATTTGGGTAAAAATGAACTGGCAGCTGTCACCCTAGCTAGCATGACGGCGAACATTACGGGTTATGCTATTTACCAAGGTACTATTTTTTTTGGCGGGTAGATTGTGTACTGAGAATCATGCCGTCCTCCCGTCCCCAATACCCATGAATTGGAGTTAGGTCAAGAATGGTTTCTCAGCATAAAGTCCACGCGTACTAACGAAATGGGAAGGCTTGAGTACATCTCTAGATACTCTCTGCGCACAGGCATATGGGTCCGGAAACAAAACTCTTGTGGGCCTTCATTTGCAGCGAATGTCACTTTTTCTCGGAGTGGTCACGATCCCTATTGTGATCGTTTGGATGTTCTCAGAGGAGATCCTAATGGCCATTATCCCTGAAGCTGAACTAGCTGTGTTGGCTGGACAGTATCTTCGAATTCTTACTTTCGGAGCCCCAGGGTATGCACTTTTCGAGGCAGGAAAAAGGTTCGTGCAGTCACAAGGGATTTTTACGGCTAGCACTTACGTGCTGCTGATTTGCGCACCTCTAAATGCGGTGCTGAATTATGTGCTGGTTTGGGTTTGCTTCCGAGATCCTTTTTGATTTGGGTGATGACTGACATTGAGATTAGCATCCGAGATTTGGCTTTGGCTTTTCTGGCGCACCAACAGCAGTAGTCATTATGGATTGGTTAATGCCATTGCTACTATTCTTGTATGTGCGATTTATCGATGGATACGAGTGTTGGGGTGGATTTACTAAACGAGGGTTTGAAAATTGGTGGCCCATGGCATGTTTATATTTCTATCCTAGTGTTTTATTCTCTCTTAATTTGTTGGGTAGAGGCTAACGTGGCTATTATTCTCCTAATGCAGATCAAGCTCTCCCTCCCTGGCCTCGTAATAGTCGAAGCCGAATTTCTTGCGTTCGAAATGCTTACGCTTTTCTCCTCCTATTTTGGCACAGCCCACCTCGCTGCACAATCCGTCCTTGTCACCGCCACCAGCATAACGTTCCAGCTTTCTTTCGCCTTATCTATCGCGAGTTCGACCCGAGTTGCCAACTTTCTCGGCGCAACCCTCGGAGATGCGGCGAAGGTTACAGCGAATACGGGGCTCATAGCAGCAGGGTTTATAGGCTTATTTAATTTTTGCCTGTTGGCGGGTGCTAAAAGCTATTTTGTTTTGTTGTTCACAAATGATCCGAAGGTTATTGAGTATGTTGTGCAAGTTATGCCATTGACGGCACTGTTCCAGTGTGTGGATTCGTTTGCGTGTATGGGTGGTGGACTGTTGCGGGGGCAAGGTATACCGACTGCTTCTCCCCCGCTTCCTACAGGGTCCTGGGTTTAGTGCTCTAACTAGTTGCGTTCATGATTATAGGCCGACAGCACATAGGTTCCTACATCAGCATCGTTGCCTACTACGTCATCGCAATCCCTTTCTCCGCAACAGCCGCCTTCGTGTTTAAATGGGAGTTGCTTGGATTGTGGTCGGGTGTGGCGATTGCATTACTGTTTGTATCGATTTTGCAGACCGCAATTGTATTGAAGACAGATTGGACGAAAGTTGTGGCTGATGCGAAGGCGATGATCTCAACGGCTTGAGTGAACTGAACGAAAGGAGAAAGTTATGCGTGTTGTCTAGCTATGGCTTCAGGTGAGTAAAGAAGCAAGGAGTTAATTGGCGGATGGGATATCATTGTAGCAAATATGGGGTTGTGTCTTCGCAACTGATATTAATTGGTCATCTACTTAGGAGTATACCTTAATATCTAAAGAGCTAGTTTTATGTATATGGGCTATGCAGCAATAGAAAGAGGGGTAAGGAAATTGTGAATTATAGAGGCAGGTAGGAGAAGGTTTTCAATGCCTTCTTAGAGATATGGCTTTCTAATATGTGGCTTTCTTTCCCTTGGGTTTGTTGGCTCTTACCCTCCGTGACATATTTTGGGGCTTATTGATGCACTGCGTAGCATAGCCCGTGAGGCTTTCTAGAGTAGAGTCGCAGATATCGATCCTCACAAAGAAAAGAGCAACAGAAGTTTACGAGTGATTATTTGGAGGTAATTTTAAGGAAACATAACTTCTTTTATTTACTATGTTTTGGTGGCGGCCAGATGATTAGCTAGCAAAGGACATACATGTACCCAAGATCCACGACTAACAAATCGCACAATTTGCGAAACGAATTTTTAACCCTAATATCCCAAGTCAGTTGGAAGTATCTAGGAATTGTGTTCAGGAAACACAAACCTCGAAGGGTCTTTCAGCTTGCGGCGTAATCCTAGCCAAGTGGCGTCTCTCGCCAGTATCCCAATCCAAAAGAGCAGAGTGTGCTGTGACGCGATTGTCCCATACAACAACGGTGCGAGGTTCCCATTTCACCCTAACTTGGAAGTCCACTCCATAGGCGATGTGGTCATAAAGGAATTTAAGCAATGCGTCACTTTCTTCCTTCTTATACCCGACAATATAACGAGTGACTGTAATTGGAATGGTCAGTAGAGTCACATTTAGGTACTCTTGAGGAGGCTAAAGGAATCACATTGAGGGTTGACATAAAGTGCTTTCTTTCCCGTAGCCTTAAATCAGGGTAAAAATAGATTGTCAGTGGAGGCTGGTATCCTTAGCTGTGGGAGACATACCGGGTGAGTCCTAATAACTGGATGCTCAGAAGTCACCGGCTCCCTTCTGACAATTCCTCCGCGTTTCCTAGAGAACTCAGCTTGTTCATGAGCTGAATGGACTGCCGTCAGTCCTTCGAGACGCTTGCGAAAAGGTTCACTGAGTCTGTTGTATGCTTCCACTTGTGAAACAAATGCTGTGTCTCCACCTGAATACTTATCGTGGAGTTTGGGAATATCAAGAGCATACAGGAATGTAGTTCCGGGAGGCTGTGGGGGATGCGTCAGAGAAAGAGTCCGGAATTCTCCTAGGTAGTATTCGTACCTGATTTTCATATGTAACATCTGAATGCCATGCCACGCTGCTTGTACGAGTCTCAAGTATACCGCTTCCCGAGGGGTCTCCGGCACCCCGGTGGACCAAGTGAATTTCAGGAAACCCCTTTGGCTGACCAGAGGTAGGGTGAATATGATGTCTCCCGAAATAACCGCCAAATTCCAAGGCCTTCTCAATTGGAATGTCCGCGAAGTCCTGGTCTCTAAACGCTACCACGCCACGCTGGGCAACGAAAAGCGCAAGCTCGTCTTTACCTGCGTTGGTGAGAGCGCTAAGCTGAATACCGCGAACTTCGGAGCCAAACTTAGGGGAAATGTGAGAAACATCCACCTTGCCATTAGGCAAAAGGTTCGGTAGTTTTGGGTCGGCGTCTTTCCCATGTTCGATGTGCCCAAAGGGTTCCAGAGGTCCATAACTAAGAGAAAGAATGTGATTATTAGCCCAATTATCTAATCAACGCGCTAGAGACAATTTACCTTTTATCACCTTCCCAAGTAGGGAGGTAATGTGGATACTAGGTAATAAAAACCATTAAACCAGAAGATCATGTGTAGGTCATATTTAAAGCTGGATAATACATACTGTTGCCGGAGCATGCTTGTCAATGCCCTTTATTTCGTTCTCTTTATTGAAGCTCTCCGGACCATAGCCAACTTCCTTGTATTGGCCCACGGAAAGATCTGCCTCTTTGGAATTCTTGATAGTTACCGCAGGTGCCATTGTTGAATGTGAGTGTTCACTAGGAAATGATCTTCGGGAAATTGGTAAACCAACGGCGAGAGTGTGAGTTTTTATAATGGAGGATCACATCTCTTTATATTCCTCGGTAGCTAGATTTCATATACAATTTACCCAAGTTTCCAATTACTCATCAGAAAGATTTCGTGATGTGATAAAGCCATGATGTGCTTGTAATCCAAAATCAACCCTTTATCAGGCTATCAGCAGATCCTCGACCAAGCGAACTTTTCTAACCAGTTAGATACATTTTTAGGACTTCGCCTATCAACAATCTATTCCATGATAAGAATTTATGGGACCTGCTTGCCGTTTGAACCGAAACCTGTACTCGTGTTGTTGAGATGTGAAGTACTCACGTGATCATATATTGGTGGTTAATATACCATTAACCGATCACGTGGGCACCTTATATATATTGGTATGTGGAGCTGGAGGTGTGTGGTGCGTGATCTGAGAACATTTGAACGAAATATTGATGTTGGATCACGCAATCGTTTCCGGGGTGGGCCCATGGGTTTAACCATAGGTGTTCACCACAAAACAACTCTCGATCTCATCAACGCTAGAACTATAGAGTGCATATTGCTTCAAAGGAGACAATCTCATTAGGGTACTAGAGTTCGAAAGGTACAGCAACTTGTTGGATGTGTGTGAATTTCTCTCTGTTCTCTTCAGGCACCAGGATAGGCCTGGATGCTCTCCGTATACCGTACTGCTGACTCAGATTAATATACATGTGACGTTCGCTTGCACTTTCTATATACAGGGGCAAGCCCAATAGAAATAGTAGATCTACTCGTGATACAATCGGTTATTCAATATTACAGAGATTCGAACCAATCAAGATATGGAGTGAATATGGTGAGAAACAGCATCAATAGCCCGAAAACTCCCATAAATGGCTTGATCAACAAAGTGGCGGTGCCATACATTACTGCTTTGAGTCTTGTTCACCCAATAGGACATCCCTCTTCATTAGAATCTCTGTGTCATTGAATACCTAATCGTATCACGAGTAAAGATCGATTAGATAACATGACTAATCTCCTGTAAACGTTCGTTGGCGCTCTCCTATACAGGGGCAAGCCCCCGTACCCCCGTTCCTATAATATAAATAATAGAATAGATGCAGACGCCTTCACGGTCTACCCGGACAGATGATGATTGGTTAATATTTGGTAGAGAATTCCTGCTTAAGCAGCAAAGAAGCTGGTTGCAACGCCAGAAACTTTCCTATTCCCGTTAGTTGTCCGGGTGAGGGGGGTGTCTAGGTGGACCGTGAAGGCGTCTATTAATTAAGAGCAAAAGTTTGATCTACCCTTGACGATTAAGATCTGGTTTAATCTACCTTTTGGGTTTAATCTACCCCCATGAAACTGTATCCCTCCCCAACACAATTCATCCCCATCATGGCTGTCATCCATAAAAATCAGCAGTCCCTTTCCGATAAGATCTTGTATATAAGAGTGTCTCCTAACAGCAGCCAAGCAAAAAGAGGTAGCCCTGCTGTTGCGCTCAAGCAGAGGGCGCCAGGGGCACAGGCAGGTATGCAAAATGTATGTACTTTCTCCAAATAGCCTGGGGGGTGTCACAGTAGCCAGAAATGTGGACGTAGGTCATGGTACATAAGAAAGAAAAGAGCGAGTCTTGGGGGCGATTAAACCCAAAGGATAGATTAAACCAGATCCTAATCGTCAAGGGTAGATCGAACTTTTGCTCATTAATTAAATATATAGTGGATGCTAACTAAACTATTAGTAAGACACACACTCACCCTTTTGGCGTTCTTCTTCGTGTAACGCCGTTGCATAGCTATCTGTCGCCAAGCGAATACAATCCTGAATAGATACTTCACAGTGTCATTCTTGAGTGCTAACCATGTATGAGTCAACGCTCTCAACTAAAGCCTCGCGCTATCCCTTACGGTGGTAATGCTGCCAACTTTCGTGGGGCTAGATAATGACCAGTATTTGGGGCTGTGTGATGATTAATGTTGTTGGGTTCTCGACTACAATATGAATTTCTGAGAAATACATAGGTAGTCCTAGGCATTAAGTGAGGAATAATATCTGCCCTAGATAAGCCACCCCTTCCGCTCCGAAACCTCGGATAAATGTTGGCGGCATTGGAGTACCAGCGTAAGGGATAGTCAAGATTCGATACTCACCTTTCACTACTAGTCGGCTTCAACCGAAGTATTAGCTAACCCAGTCACCACTCCCTCTGGCTGTCGCCTCCGCCCGGGTAATTGATTCACTTTGACCCCTAATCCCTAAACCGGTCACTAAACCTCTAATCCTCCTAACCAAGCTCTCCTCGCTTCGCTCCTCCGCATACGTCTAACCACTCAGCCTCCAAATCTCACGATCTTCCATCCTCGCTAAACCACTAACCCTCTAACCCGAGGATCCTTCCTTTCCGTTTTCGCTCTCGCTTCGCCTAGATGACTCCTACTTCCGTATCCGTCAGTCTTGTCTGTCTCCGCTTTCGCTTCGTCAGCTAATCCTAAACAACTAAACCTAACCGCTAATGCTAAACTACTAACCTCTAAACCCGAGGTGAGTGTAGTGAGTAGTCGTGATGGCTATCGCATAACTGTATCGTCGCGTGGATCAAGAGTGGCGTCTTTCTTCAAGAGGGAAGTGCCAAAAGAGGGTGGATGCCTCCCTATATATCATTTCTTTTTAGTCCGGGTAATCTAAAGTGGTGTGTGGCACCAACTGCTGGTGCGTGGCGTTGGTGTCAAGGGCTAGGGTTTAATCCTGCGGCTTGAATGTAGAACTGAGTCTGGCGCCAGGAGTTCTACACCTTGATAGAAAACTACTGCGTACTTTGCTCACTAGTTCCTGGTGCCAGAGACTCCTCATCGGTATCTGAGACGGTCTCTTTTGACATACTTACATGCAGATGGTCGGATAGAATGAGATCGTTTCATCGCCCGAAAAATGCAAAGATGGTCCAGCAATTTGTAAGAAATTGGTAAGCAATGAGTAGTACACATTGAAATCTTAGGATGCTAAGTATCACCCGGGCAGTTAGATCTAGGGATAGATTCCTCCTACTTAGTTAGGATCGTACTATCTAGTACTAAACCACACTTGGAAATCTTCATAAAACAAACACCAAAACCCAAAGCCACCCCTCACCCAAGGTTTAAAACAAACTATACGCGCGCACGACGGATCTGTTTTCAACCTTTTCAACATCGTAATTACATGTAGTCACATTTAGCCTACATGACGCTAGCTGCAACGATGAAACCTTCTTAAAGCTGCCATTTTGATGTAATCAGAAGCGGAATTTATCCCCAGCCTAGACACGGGAGCTATCTACCTCCCTCCACAGAGATTCAGAAGTAGAAATGAGAAGTAGGTATGTCGCGACGCCCCAATCTTCTCGTGGCTAAACTCAGTTAGACCTGTAAGTGTCTCGGCCTGAACAAGAAAGGAAAAATACATGAAGGGAAAAATAATTTGGTGAAATTCTGCTTAAATCTGTTGAAGGAAGTTTTCGTAGAATCCTAGAGCATGTAGAGCGCTATACAGCCTAGCCCAACCCTATTTTATGGCCACGGTGCTATTTACACAATTTGCTTTTATAGTAGGAGGCAAAAGTTCTGCAAATCTGCAGATAGCAACGAAAATGATCGTCTTTTTTCCATCACCACACAACACAACAACCAGGGGGTATGAGCACCTGTTAACTGACCAAGAAAGTGGTGTGATACTTTGGAAT
Source organism: Paragyromitra xinjiangensis (assembly GCA_038503065.1). NCBI lineage: Eukaryota > Fungi > Ascomycota > Pezizomycetes > Pezizales > Discinaceae > Paragyromitra > Paragyromitra xinjiangensis. The sequence continues at coordinate 1,302,213 of JBCAMK010000001.1, read as the reverse complement.
ATGATTCTATATTTTCTGGCCTTCTTTGAGGTACATGTAGTTTTGGGGGAGAAATTAGATGTTGTTGCCCAAAGCTTACCGCCTTGGCAAAACTTGGCGCCAATTTGCAGAACTTTTGCCAGCAGCAGGTGGCTTGTCAACCATCATGAAAAATCCCATTTTCGAGATCTTTCAACAATGGTATTAGTGAGTGTCCAAGAAGTTTGATAAACATCCTAGTCTATGCCTTCTGCTATTTTAATGAAACTTAGGGGATTTTTCCGATTGACTCCGGTGGCTATATCACCTGTTTTTGATCTCAAAAATTGGTGTTCCATCCCCGTTGCTAAGCAAAGATTTGCAGAACTTTCGCCTCCTACTGTACACAAGGCCCTTGCACATAGTTGAGTCCCTTCATGAGCCTATATATTTGAACGTGACCTGATAGGGCGATGTTATCGGGTGACACTTTCACCCAAATATCGCACCATATACACAAACAAGATAATTTAAAGTAAACTGGCGCTACAAAAGCTAACTAGCGGGCTTCAATTGGAAATAGAACCAAAATCGAAGCATGAAATGAATTGTTATACAAAGCAACCAAATAAGCGATATGACTCACTAGATCATAGATAAGCGGACTTCTATGTAAATATGACTTGACCCTGATTAATCCAAAGGATAGAATAATTCCTTTATGTCCCGAACCTGACCTTGGCCATATAATAAGTAGTTGTATATTTATATGGGTAATCCTTCACCCTATCTTCACAATTGATATATATCCCCTATTTGAAACAGGGATCGTGATACGAGAATTCAGACAAGTTCTAAGATAGAAACAAGCATAAGACTACTCCTATATCGAAACTAGAAATATACCAATGCCTAGGGAATATTCTAGTTGACAAACTACTTATGCACTCTACGAAAGAGAAAACGCTCTAGCAAGAATACGTATCCCTTGATATTTGCCCTTACTTAGTCTCTTCCTCGCTGGTCCCTTCGTTATTGTTGTCCTCATCATCACATACGCGTCTTCGCCATCTCATATGCCTTGTTTGGCTGACTCTCAAGAGCTCTTCGAGTTCTTTCTCCGCCTCAATCCAATGACTTAGCGCCACCATATACTTCACAGATTCCTTTTTGAGATTGACTTTCAGCTCAGCATTTTCATGCGCAACCGGTCATTTTCTCTTGTCAGATTCGTTACCTGTCCGGGGGTTCCATATTGTTGAAAATAAGAAAGTTCCTGGCCATGGGACTGAAGGTCAGTGTGGCCATATGCAGCGAAGTGGCTAATATAAGAGTTACTCACACCAATAGACTCCTGTGGGTTCACCGGCGGTCTTTCTGGTGGCTCCAAGACATTCTCTAGGGGAATCTCCGTAGTACGTATACTCTGGGTCTTTCTCTCACGTAGCAATGGTTCGCAGTCGATGCTTGACCCGGAAAACGAAGAGCTTCGATGAGCATATGCTGTTGATGGTACGCGGTGCTTCAAGCTGTGATATGTAGAAATGGTTTCTACCTGAAGTGCTGGTTTTATCGCTAACCTAATGTTTTCTTGGAAATTTACGGAAAAAATCCATGGGCTAATGGGACTGGGGGCAGGTATTTTGGGGTCGGATCGTGAGAGTCTCCTATAAACTTCTCATATGCGCGCGAGGTGGTCGTACTTTATGTTCGAGGGGATTTTAGGAACGTATATTTAGCCGACAAGATTGAAGATAGATGCAAGTTCGGTACTTCTTGCCGTTCCACCTCTTGAATTTTGACAAGAGAATTGACGACTGTGTGCATGTTATGTTAAGGCTGGAAAGTCATTAGAGGAGCTCTGAAACTACATATACTCAAGGTTCAGATGGGCTTCGTCCGAGATGCAAGGACGAGCACAGACAATGACGAATTATCCTTGGATATGAATTTCTACCCCCAAAACGTTTGAGCGTCTGAAACCTCCGGCTTTATCTTCAAGCATTTACCTACCTTTGTAATAAAGAATATAGCCAGATACATAGAGTTCGATTCCTGCTTCAAAAAAAGGGTGTTTGGCCTGCCGGCGTATACCTCCAAGCCAACTTTCGAGTTTAATTTGAAACAAAAAAAAGGCATGTATTGCCAAGACGTTGCAAATCTTATAGCATTTTGGTTATCTACTGTGAGTTCCGGCCTTCTTCGCTATATCATTTCCTGTGATGTGATTTTTCGTGGGCTATCTCCACGCCTGGGGCGATAGAGGAGCTTTGTGCTGACTACCGATGATCTACAGGGCCTATAGAGCGTATTTCCAGCATTGAACTAAAATGATGCTGTTAAGTTTCTGGTTCGCGGACTTGTGCAGCGAACTGGCCAATCTGATGAGTGAATTCCAAGCTTCAGTGGGTTTGAGGATTTCTGTGTAAGAATATTAAAGGTGCGTGTGGATAGGTAAGAATGGTGTTTCCGCTCCGTATTACGCATTATGTAGCATATTCAACCGGTGGAAGAGGCACTTGATGCGACCTGAGGAAGCAAGACCTGAGGAATAAGGGTCGTTCTTAATCAAATCTAGTTCATCGAAGGACCAGCCAATTCAAACCAACAGAGGGGTGCCATAACCGTGGGTACAGGACCTAGCGCCGATGTGTGCTGGCATCGCAGAATCCAAAAAGAAGGGAAGCTGTCCTAGCGAGCGCTCGCCCAACCAGAATGCCTATTCCCAAAGACCATCACTGACGGGCCTAAAGATTTGAGCCTCGTCCAGAATCTCTTGTCGCGTTTATAAGGTGGTCTTGGCTTTTGAGGGGTGACGACGGCATGAGAAAGTCTCTGATCAGGAAGCAGACTGGAGGTGAAGTGGAAGATGATGGACGTGTCAACAGCGCTGCTCACATGCATCATGCCTGTGTGCGAATGAGGTTAGCCAAAAGGAAACCTGTCCATCATCCACCTACCACTATAAGAAGCTCTGCCTTCAGAAACCGAAACCAATTCTCTCCCGAGCGAACAAGACGAGTATTGATCCTCGAGCATCACCGACGGGACGGTGTTGCTTACATACTGCTGCGGATCTAGTGTTAGGCGGCGAGGCGGGCGCTAAGGTCACAACACGCGAACCAGCCCTCCACGTTCTTCCAGTTCGCGACACTTACTGCCTGCCAACTTCTTTCCGCGGAAACAGAAGATTCTAACTACGGGAAGAAAAAAAACTTAGGAGAGAGGCTACTATCTTTTAAATCACCTCACGTAGGGCTGCGCTGCCGATCACATTCTTTCACCATTACCTACACCAATGCGTCTGTCGCCTCTGGAATCAACATTGAAGCGGTTTTCGACCCCACTTCCTGAAAGCGACCGCTGATACCAGGACAGCCTACACCCTTCACAGTACCAACCCGACACAGGAATTATCGTTGGTCTCACGACCTTTTACTGTGCTGCCTTCTAACGGTCGCACGGGTGCTTGGGGGGTATGGCTCGGCGGGATGAGGCTGGGTATTTTGAAAACGAGTCCAATCGATATCAGTCAGAGGACTTTCGCTCTCGATCTCAGGCAAGTGATATTCTTTTGTTTAATATTCCGTTTCTGCTGCTTGACCACGTTTGATTTCTCTTCATGATGCAATATTGTTACCCGTCCTGGGAACGAGATGCACTCATGAATACTTGTAGAGGGAAAAAGCCGGGAGGCTACAAAAGGAAAAGAAGTTGGGTCATATCTGCACATGATGATTTCCTGGTAAAAGGTCCGACTGCAATCACGGGACGTTTCCAGGGCTACTCTATCCTGTCGAGCAGTCATCGGCTCGCTGGGCTCTCCCTCCGGACTATCTGATCAGCTCATCAACCACTTCAGAATCTTTGAAGTTTGGTCCTGCTTCACTTCATAACCTACCTCATTGATCCCTGCTCTCTGTCATTCATCATCGATCCAAGTACATCTATGCATTACCAAAATCCTCGTCCTTTCCTGAGCCTATAGGCCTGAACGACGGTAAGCATAGACAAATTAGACAAGTACCACAAAATGGAGCTTCAGCACCTCCTTCCTTCTTTCAATTAGGGTTTGCTTCCCACGCCTTTTCGATGCTTATAGCTTCTTTCGACCTCCTGTTCTATCGGGACCACTCTTGCAGGATTGGAGTTATAGAAATGCATTAGCTTGTTCTCTGATCTCCGCGCCTTCGGGAAGCGTTCGAGAGCTTTGGATAGTTGGTGCAGGAGACAATCCATGACTCCTCTCCTTTTTGTAAGGGCTCCCGCGTGATTGGAGGAAGTTGGATGGCGAACGCACGGCATTGGTCTGGATTTGAAGTCTCTGGTTATTGAGGGAAAGCAGTATGTGAGCTGAAGCCAATGGCAGTGGAGTACAAAGAGTAGAGAAGTTTTGATGCTTGGGTGTTTGATATTGATGAGTGCGTTTGGGGAGGTATGGTTTTGATGCAAAAGCTGGAGCTGAGCTTCAGGGAGAATGATGGGGATGGGAAGACAATAGTCACGGTTTGGTAAGGCCAGCAGTTGCTGTTTGCACGATGGAAATGATAGAGTGCTTTGCGTCTTGGCAGGGTGAAGTCTAAACATAACTGAAAAGATCTGATGCAGATAATACGAGTTTTAATGCCTACCCTCTTGATTTGCCATCTACGACGTTTTGAAAACTGACATGATCATCTAACTAACCAACGGTTTGACACGGTAGGACCCCAAGAGATTAGACACAATAAGTCGCGCGGGAAGTTTGCGGAATGAGCATGAGGTAGAACCTCCAATAGTAGTAGTGAGATTCTACAAACTAATTACTAAATAGTCACTACGTTCCGAGGGTTCAAGCCATGGTAGAGATTTGGGGAGAAAGCATTCTTCTCCAGCCGAAAACAACTATTTTCGGCAGAAGTCAACCGTTGCACGTAAAAGTTCACGACGTGGGAGTCAACCCGACAAATACTTACACTCAGGAATTACTCATGATCAGGTGCCCTTTCGCAGGCCTTCACAATCAAAATCGATAGGGCAACAGCGCCGCACTCCCCGTGAATCATCACAGCCTAGCCAGTCTCCGCTAGAAACCCCACCTAGGGGACCTTCCCTAGATCGGCAAAACATACACTTAACGGGTTTAAAAAACAGCAGGGTGGAGGCTAATAGACCGGGTACATTAAATGCTAGGAGTGGTCGGACCAATGATCAAACTAGGTGGGCAAAAGATAGTGATCTAAAATCATGCAGGACGATATAACTGAAGGTACCCCGGACAGGCAAAGGCGAAAGCGGACAGAAAATTCTAGTTCTAGAGAGCGTATACCAGGGAGCTCCCCAAGAGAACACGCGAGGCGCGATGACTTCGCTCACTACCCAAGGCCTAAGTCGCCGGTACCTACAGATAGTTTTGATTCAATAGGGCGGCATCGGTTGGGGAATCGAAGCCCTATTGCCAAGAGCGCGCAGTCATCAACTGAATTCAATGGGTCTGCTTATCAGCCAATATACGTGAAGCAGTCGGGCTGACGGTTTCATTAGTGTACTAGAAACCAACTTGGATCACCCAACATGGAGTCTTCAGGGCCAGCACGCAAATGACAACCGATATCAACATTCTTCAGTACCAACACAGCCCGAATCCCTCTCCAGGCAACGTGTAGGTCCACCAAGACTAAAATTACCACCTTCAAGTCCCCACAACACCTCGAACGGTGATTCAGCCGATTTGGCAGCTTCCGGGAAATTGTCAAATGGGAATGATGTTATCACGCCAATTTCGACGTCAGCGATGTCAATCTCTAGTGGTAGCACCCCACCACAATCCGTCTCTTCTCCCAGCCGAAAGAATTCGCAACATCGAAAAACAAATGCCTGTATCATGTGCAAGAACCCCCAAGTTCCAGTTATTGACCTACTGGTTCGTTGTAATCAATGCCGTGCACAGTACCATACATCATGTCACAATCCTAAAATTACATGCACAAAAGGAGATGTGTAAGTGAATCCTTTTGTTTTCGCTCCTTTGCACGGTATTTATAATGAGGGGTGTTTTATAGTGATGTCGATACTGGAACTTGGAAGTGCCAGCGCTGTGTCAAACGCTCCGAGCATCCTCTTCAAGCTGCTAAAATTTCTGCCTCAATAGCAAAGTCACCACATTCGACTGAATCATCGGAACACTCGTCTATCACATCAGAGAATTCAGCCACCCAAATATCTCTAGCTATCAATTGTTTGACATTGTATGGGAGAGGTTCTAAAAGCGCCAGTAGCGCTAGCACTAGCACTGATCGTCACAATTTGCGTGCTCAACACCCGAGAAGACGTTCTGAAAAGCTTCATGGTAATTTACACGACCATGGCGCTCTTGATACACGTTACCACAATGACACTCCTGATTTTGATGCCGGTCCCCCCAGGAAGCGCCAGAAGAGCAGTACCTCCTCGCCCAACCACCACCATATCCAAGGACAACCAGGCAGAGCAGTAAGCAAGCATAACACGCAGCAGATCCATCGGAATGGGAACTTACAGCCTGTAACTACTCCTGGTGCCTCAAGCAGAACATCCGAGAGGTTTGAACAAGATCGGCAACATGAAGATTTGTCAAGATCCTCGAGTATATTTTCTGAAAATCGTAAGCTTGCTGTCGTGATTCATAGTCGGTCCCGTAGCGCCTCAACTTCTACCAACAGCAAAAGGGGGTATCAAGAACTCAATAACCGACCTCAAACTCCAACAACATTGAAGGACTTACAAGAAATACCTTCATCAGACTCCAGAGCCTGCTACCAAACCAGCTCACAAAACAGCCAACCCATCGCCACCGGCTCAGACAATGACGAAACCCTGAGCCTGCCACGCCACACTCCTCCGTCAGAGATTAGGGGCTCGCAAGACTCTGAGGGCGAATTAACCGATGCCTCGATGAGCTTAGGTTATCCTGAAGTCTATTCACCACTCCCCCCAGAGCCCAAAGTATTCAACAGGACCTCCGCAGCATGGGAACATTCTCAGCCCCAATGGAGGTCACGTGGAGAAGGCGAGTTCTACATGAATGCAGAAAGGCCATCAGCGCATGCAGGCCCAGATGCACAACCTACGAAAGAATCCCCTCGGTATCCCCCAAGTGTTGGAGATACTAACGGGAAAGACGTGAATGGTCACCTTACTAGTCGGGAATATCGCGATCCGTCATCTCCCCCATATAGCCCACCACCTCCCGATATATCTGAAGCGCCTGAATCAGCTAGTCGAGCAAAACCTTACATCCCGCCACTCCAAACAACCATAATAGACAATCAGCCAACACGAGAAGATGGGTTTATGTGCAGAAAATGCTCTTTTTATGTTCCAAACAACAAACAATACAAAGATAAGCTTTGGTATGAGCCCACCATATGAAGCCAAATTTGCCAAAACCACCGCTAATATGACTTCTTATCAGCGGTTCCTGTGATATCGAAACCACCATTCGGCACGGTAACAATCAAATTCCAGAGTTATCTACGTTAAACTCAAAAGTATCGAAGAACATTGCAAGGCCAGCTCAATCCTCGTTATCAGCTTCGCATCCTCGCTCCTGCCTACAGCGACATCGTAATTCTGCCCCCGCTCAATCACCTTTTCCCAAAACCCTGGGTTCAACCGATTCTTCTGCGATTGCTAAAACAAGCGAAACTTCGAAAAACTTAGGCTCAGAGGAAAGTTCCCAAACGCATACCGCGATTCCGGTTAAGAAATTCCAAACATCAAAGGATAGGGTGATTGAAAAGTATCACATGACATTTTCTGAATCACCTGAGATCCAAGGAAACGCAAACATTATAATTCCGATTAATCTCACCAATTTAAGTAAGAGAAAACGCGAGGAGCCTGTGAGGCCAGCCCCGCGACGACGCATTAGCATCAATGAAGCCCTAGAAAAGGGGAAAAGTAAAGCCGTCATGAATAGTGAGAAGTCTAAGCCTTACAATCCCGCGGGCCCGGCAAGGAAGTTCCCCAGCAAGCCTACTTCTACCAAAGTTCCACTGCCCACGAGAACCTCAAGACATATCAGTGTGGATCGGCCTGTAACCCGTGACGAGAGTGTCCCTCCAAAAAAATCCGAATGGCGAGGGCCAGCAATGAAACATGCGGGCCAAATTTTCATCCCTACTCCTGATGAAGATGATAACTCTGCTGGAGATGATGAAGATCAGGTGAAAAGGCTTGAGGAGAAGCTGCGAGAACAGAAAGGATACACAAAGAAGCAAATGGAGAAGGCCGTCGAGCTGCAGCGGAAGCTCATGCAGAGTGAGAAGGAGAAAAATGAAATGCGGGAGAAGCAGAAGAAGCTCGAAGCTGCTTTGGCAGCAAGCCAAAAATCCGCTGCCCCACCATCTCCGAAGCAGCCACGCAAAATCAAGAAACCGAAGCGCCCCGCACAATTAAATCGGGACGACGAAACTGAAACAAATACTCAGCCAATAAAACCGGGCACTGGAAACGGTGGGGGTGAACACAAAAAGAGACCCTCTCTAAAGGACCTTTACAAAGATTACACGTTCACAGCGAATGATCCCTGGAGTTATCCTGCTTCTGCCGAACTGCCTACACCAAACCCCGATAACTTTCGCACACAAAGCTGGCACAAGATTCCTTACAGGCCATGGAAAGATAAAGCAAAATTAATGAATGTCCACGTTCATCGTGAACTGACTCGCATTCGTGGGCCAATCAATATCACGACCCAGCCACTCTTGGACGGCAAGAGTAGTCATTCCGGCCCCGCTGAAAGCAGCAGAAGTGCTAGTCTTAACGATGAGCCTGATGACGACTTTCGTTGGCCCAGAGGGGGGAATAGAACTACTTTCGACGCCTTCATAGGGATCCCTGAAAATATGGTCCCATCAGTTAAAGACGGATTCTTGGGATTCAGGGCCGGGATACTTGTAAGTTTGCTATAGACACCAGGTAATCTCAGCTGTTGCTAAAATCTTACAGAATCATCGAACTCGGCGCCTTGACAGAAACGTCTTCCACTACAAAATTCGCGTTCCTGGAGTTCTCATGGATAAGAACTAGCCTTATACGTCAGATACAGATTTGAAATTCTGGCCCACTTAGGCAGACTTACTACATCCTCCCTCCCATATTGCACCAGGGTTTTGCTTCTATGGTTTTTTTTACTCTCATTCCGGATCCCGACTCGATTCTGTATAAATACTAGGGTGTGTAGTCCCGGTGGCCTGACATTTAATGAGTTTCCGTCATTGCCTTATCCCTCGGCTTTTATTTCATTTGTATTGGGTTAGCATATGCAATTGGTGTTTGGGAATAATCAATTAGGGGCATTGATTGTATAGGTGCATTGTTTGGGTTATTTTTTAGGCTTAAAATTTTCTGGGGAGTTTTTTACATCATTTTTACGTCTCTTCTGACGCACCTACCCTACATTCTCAGCATGACCTAAAGTGAAAAAAGGTGTTCTATTTTCCGGGCTTGGTTCCTGTATCATGTGCTTGTAAAATATACATTACTCAAATAGGTGAAACAACAGGAGTTATCATTGGATCAACCAAAAGTCCAACGGGAATATGACGTGAAAACGCAACTCTAGAAGACCAAAGTTACTAAAATTCTCTCCCATAGTGCAGTTCCGAACATAGTAAGGTCAAGGTACCACTGCCCGTCCAGAAAAGATCGGGCATTGCCGGTTGTAGTAACGGAGAAAATAGTCATAGTAACGAAATCTGGGGCTTTAGGAACTGTTCTTGGATTTGTATGATCTTAAATTCCCGAGTGATAGATTATGACTGAACTCGCTCCCATCCCCTTCTAAGAGAAAAAATCTGGGTGAGGTTGCGCTGAGCTGGGCCAACATTCCGCGGGTTTTTTCTATGCTTATTTGATAGCTGGTTCTAATTATGAAGGATTAGGTCTCGCGTTACTGGGGTGTATGCACAGACTTCGTCGACCATATTCCTACTGTGTTGCTATCATTCATTGTATCACCGAGCCCCAGTTCCGGAAACCCCCTCCAAACCATTTCCAATATCGATGTCGAACGAAAAGCCCAGTCTTCAGCCCACCGAAACGATGGTATTGATTGGACAAGAGCTTGCTGTGGAAGAATACACAGAATTTAGAAATGGTACTGATGATATGCACTGAGGAAAAATTCGATGACACTAGCCAATCTTTTCAATCTATTCTAATCAATACTAAAATAGAGTACACCAACCTTCATAAGCAAAACTAATAGTACGTTCGCAAGGATGTGATGCTCAGAATCGGCAGGCATCTTGGACCTATAAAGCACACCCACCCTAACCTTAGCCACGATAGTTTCTCTTAAATTCAAATTAGAATCCCGGGCCTAGAGATCCAGCACCGGTTTCCCTAAGAGTGCATATGCCGCGAGACCAGGTACTCAAGATATGTACGCAAGAACTCCCGCGCCTCTTCCCGTTGTTCCAGCAGGTGGCCCATAAAGGGGGTGATTTCTTCATGTTTGCTAACAACCGTATCCAGGGTATCCAGGGTATCCAGGGTATCCTGCGCAATTCCATCGACGACGCAGTAGCTACTGGGCGTGCGAGTTTTGGCTGGTTGAATGCTGGTTGTATTTGTCGGTGGCCTTAGTAGGGCCGAAATATAGGGATCGGTAGATCCGTATGCGTTAGGGACATTGCCCATTCCCCTTCTTATAACGGCGTGCGTTGTTGGTGCTGGTGGAGATGGGTGCATAGGAAGCGACGAGCATACAGGAGATGATAGAATAGTCGCGCAGGCTCGGGCACTAGCTGCTGCGGCCTTAAAAAAGGCGACCTGAGAGTGTCGAATGCAACAGAGGTCAAAGGCTTATGGTGCGCAGCGAGCTGCGCAGTAGGTCAAAGATACATTTGGGACATTTCTACGTCCGAAGGCGACTATAGCAAGCGACACACCGCTTGCTCACACCTTGAGGATACCAGACACAAGATGCATTCCAGATAGTTAGTTTGCCTAAGAAAACATGCGCAGCCAATAATCAAGGTGTGCGAGGTTTTGCTCGGTCCCAGCGGTCCCATGACCCCAGAACTGTGGCGTTAGTCTAGCATCCACAATGAGGCGCAAAATATTCCAAACGACATCATTGATTTCCAAGCATCAATCTCATACCAACCATCCAACTGACGCTACATTATTTGAAATTAACCAAACCTCATCGCCATGGCATCCCTGTTTCCCAGGTCTCTAATGCTCAGACAGGTATAAAACCTCAATCCTAATTGTTCCGCAAGCAAAAGAAAAAAAGAGAAAAAATGGTTGGAATACTAATATCACACTGCAGGTCACCACTCGGCTCCTCCGCACACCACAATCTCTCCAGCGATTCCAATTACAACAGCTGCGGCGCCTCTCGGATGAGACAAAGAAAACTATCGATGGGGTCCTAGAAACAGCACCCGTAGTCCTATTCATGAAAGGCACACCAGAAATGCCACAATGCGGGTTCTCACGTGCCTCGGTTCAGATCCTGGGGCTGCAGGGCGTGGACCCAAAGAAGTTCGCGGCGGTCAATGTACTGGAGAGCGATGAAGTCCGACAGGGTTTGTTTTTCTTCCTTTACTCCCCGTTTGTTCGCTTTCCAAATCCTTTACAGGTACTTGTTATAGAGAAGCTAGTGTCTAATTGGCAATATCAATAGGTATCAAAGAATATTCCAATTGGCCTACCATCCCACAACTGTATGTGAACAAGGAATTTATTGGCGGTTGCGATATCCTCGTTTCCATGCACCAATCTGGCGAACTTGCAGACCTCCTAGAAAAGGAACAAGTACTTGCGCCACCCGAAGATTTGCCTCCGACAGAGGACGCGAAAGCATGAAGGGTGAGCATATCAGTTCGCAAGTTGAAGTGCTTCTGATAGAGGATCTGAGTAATGAGAGTCTTTAGTAAAGGGCGTAAAAAACAAGCATCCCCACCAAGGAGCATGTTGCATCTATGCTGCACAGATTCCTAAAATTGCGATGCCTACTTTCCCTTTCTCTTCTCCGTAAATACTGTACGCTACATACACGACGAACATATGACGACTCAAATATTCGCCCCACATATACACCTGACTATGATTGCACATGTCCATAAGAGCCCGAGCGAAACGCTAGAAAAAATGCGACCTGTCAAACCATTAAACCAGGATCGAGATAGAAACGATTCTGCACCCCGAACCCCAAGTGCCTGCTGGCCACCCGTCACCCCAATATCCGTGAGATGACCAAGAGATGCATTCCCAGGTCATATTGCAACTGGCGTTTCATATTCCTAAGCTGAACTCATACCTAGCCCCCTATCTTCACCGGATAGCATTCAATGTTAACCTTTTTCTCATATTACGCTATATCTCGTCAGCTCCCAACATTCCGACATAGTAGAACACAAAATCTGACATTCACATGCCAGACTTTAGCATCAGCTCTCTTGTGCAATGATAGGCTGAGTATCACCACCCACCCGATGTAATTTCAGGCATCGTGTTGATATGTACATCCCATTTTTCTCGAACCATAAACTGGTAACTAATCGCTGTATACGATTGTACGAGCAACTTGGTGCATCAGCATTCTAGGGAAATCCCTACCAAACTTTGATCGTGGGAATCTAAACCTGTAAGCACAGGGTATGCCAACTCGACATCAAGCTACCCCCGTAGGCATAAACGCAACTGGGTCGGTCGGATTCAAGACTTCCACCCGAACAGCACCGTTTCAACCTAGTTTCCAGAAGCATCTGCTTTGTCTACTTTTTGAACTTGCTAAGCCCTTGCTCCTACCAGGCTACTTAGCACTCTCTGGATGGAGTTAAGACTTACTAAACTAAACCTCTCTACTTATAGCTTTGACTTCAAACGCAGCGGCTCCAGCGGTCACTTATTCTTTCCCCGCACAGCCCCCTCTCCTTCCCATAGATATACACATCTTAACACTTGAAACTCTAACTTTTAAATGAAATTCTCACGCTAGTACCCAGGCCCTCAACACTATAAGACTAAGTCATTTGCACGTTGAAGACCCTACCAAAATACTGTAACTTGTTGAAAATAACCGGCTGTTAACCTTGCGACTACGCTTCCCTGCCTCGAGCACTCCAATACAACCACAAACATAGTTACAACGCCGATATAAAATATAGGATAAATACCTAGCATATTTAATGTTTTGTGTGTTATTCATCTACTTCAATAACTAGTAAAACACCTCCTATTATAGGTTCTACCAAAGTCGCGAAAGAGCCAGCTTTCAGCATTTCCTGATTGCAACAGCAACTCCACATTCATCCCAACACCAGCCTTAAGAAGAATAAAGACTAAGGTAGTGCTTCCTAAGCAAAACTCTTGTTAGCTACAAGTTGTTCAATGGGGTTGATATCTGGTAAGTAGTGAATCCGAAGCCAGTGAAATTGAAATTGCTTATACATCCATACAAACGTGTGTATATATATATATATAATTTACTTTGTTAATACAAAGTAAGGTTCTTTCCGGAGAGTAGCTAATGAATATGGCATTTTTCTTATATACTAACATCACTATTTTAAGGTGGTGAGAATAGAGGGTTACGCTATACATGGTTAATTTTAGATTTGACAGCGCTAATACTATCGTACTATCTCTCAAATTTGAACATCTCAAGCTAAAATAGGCACGCCAACCCAGTTGTCTTTCCTGCCTAAATTCCTAAGTAGAATATAACAATCCCGATAACAATAACCAAATACACATGAAGTTTATGTTCTCCGTATAGTTTGCTAAGTTCTGGGCTTTAGATATATGCCCGTGACTTGAAGAGAACTTCGTCATCGGCCTCAACCCAATCGAAGACCATTCCTTTCCTATAATTCTCTTGCCTATTAATAAGCCTTAGTCTGAGTACCTCATCTAAATCTAGCTCCTCCGAAAACCTTAGTATTAGCCTTCCGGGTATTTTTACGCTTAAGGCACCTACGAAGTCAACAGGGATATTCTTCCACCCCATAAATATGACGTGTTTGAGTGACTAGACTATGATATTAACCGGACTTTTTTTTCCGGACTACGCATCATAATGTTAGCTGTTGAAATGCTGGCATCCGGATCCCGTATTTAAGCTACTCCGACTAAATCCGAAATCTAAGCTACCCGTCTTGGCCACTTCGTACTCAGGATGCTGGGCAATCCTTAGATTTGTAAGTATAACAAAATACAAAGCTGTCACAGTGGTTTTTTCATCCCCATCAAAACCACTCATGCCAATGTCATCCTATCCCATCGATTTCCACCAGCCAGCAAGAACCGGTCTGATACCCGGATCCCCAGTCACCCTTAGAGATTTCACGACTCCTTCCATCCTTTCCGGTAAGTAAAGCCGATTAGGAATAGTGGCCCCAAAGCGTGTTGCCACAACGAGATTTGGGCTTCTGAGAAGATTTTCTGACTTTCCGCATCAAATATAACCCCGCCAAAGTATAGTAGCAGCGTACGCTATGCCGCATCACTATCCGTGATATTTTTATCAAAATAGGTGTAAATTACTAGGTTCAACTTTTTCAATGACATTAATAACAAATTTTCTTGAGCTTTCCGGGCTTCGAAGGCGGAATTCGAGGTTTGGCATATCGTAGTCTGAACTTTTGGATATATCTCCCATAAGAGATCAGATACTTTCAACTACTGACGGCGAAGAAGTGATTCTCCTCGCAAAGCCGCTATAAATTTCTAACGATATCACTCGTAAGTCCTTCGGCCGCCATCCTTAAATCCAGGAGCGGCCAATACCCGAGAAATTGAACTTTAGAATCAATTATTTGTTAGGTTCGATCTTGCCTTCCTTAACATTCTTATCGACATCTAGGCCTTATGCCCATACAGTAAGCTATTACCATACTAAATAAATCTAAAGGTAATATGACCGCTGCACTTTAAAAAGTAAGGCGTACCCGCTTTTGTGCTGCACGCCATGGAAGTGCTAAAGCATGCTGATTGTGAACTTTTTTCCGAACTGGCGAGGCCGGAGGAAGAGTATTGTATTTACAGTTCGGTCATTCAGAACAGAGATATAATTGATCTGGCTAAATAGACGGAACCATCAAGAGAACGGAGTTCCAAAAAAAATTACTGAGAATGTTCTTTGGAAAGCCCTCGGTATTGTTTTTGCTTCTCTGCATCAGAAGCGTGGTTTTGATTGGCTATATAGTTTGGCGGTCTAGGTGACAGAACCTTTATATTGGTTGCTGAAGTCGCGGTAGCTAGGGTAGAGGGGGGGCTAGAGAGACTAGCCTATGTTAAAAAAATCTAGGGCCAAAGGGAGTAGTATAAAAAAGTAGCGAACCCAAACTGTAGAACGACGTATATGGTAAGAGTGGAGGCTTCGGGCATTGAGAAGGGGATAACGATGGTGATGGAAATGTAATAGAAAACACTAAAGATCACGTCAGCTTAAGCTTAAAAAGCTTCCGGCCGTAAAAAACATTATACCATACGAAAGGTCCCTAGAGGCGAACAGGCGGTCGGACGAACAGATTCAGCAATTGGGTGGAGCAAGGTACGGCTGCTGTGCCGAAACAAAAAAAGGTGGGGGGCACTGGTACTCTACCAAAGTACTAAATTTAATTTCGGTACTGACGAGATTCGTGTGGGATTAGAGTGCTTTGGCCACACAATATTCCCAAATTTTGAGCCTAGAATATGAATTATTGGCAATATTGAAGATACGTGTAGCTAGTATACCATACTTTCTCGAAATAGCGAAATGGTCTGGCCTAAGATCACATAATAGTATGTACTGTATTATTGCTGCTTGAGGGGGAAGAGCTCTTATTAATCGGGTTTCAATTGTCGTAAATGAACCTCAGTGTCTATCTGGCCAGTCAGAACACAATACCTATCCCGCAGTCCCGGGCCAGGCCATTTCACCATTTTCGAGAAAGTACCGTAGCCTGAAAAAGTAGATATGCGTAGGTATCGGGTTAGGTACCAGGAGATTACTCTGGCTAGTAACTCCTATTGATCCCACACCCCACCTCTCCCCTTTACCTCGCTTCAACGGCCCCCCACCGAACCAAGAACTCACATTCCAAGCTTAAGATTTAGAGATGCAGTGTGGCCAAAACACTCTAGGCTCATTCTCATCCCCTACACTACACAACGTAGGACGAGAAAACTGCTTTCGGAGGCACCCTTCCCGGACAGGAATTTGTCTGCTCTCACAATATGCTCATAGCGCGAATATACTTAAATAGAGAATATCTATATCAGGAGTCTACTGTATCACACATCATCACCAGGACAGAATACTCGGGACAAGGCTATAGCAAAAAGATGCCCTAAGTCCATACGGCTAAACCCGAAGATCACCAATCTTTCCGTTTGGATCAAACGTAAATGAATCACCCAAACTTTGTATCCCTCAAGAATCATGTCGTATATGTCTTGCCAAGGATCTCTAAATATCTCCTCTTGCAACCTGTTAGCTTCAGTTATAAGAATATCCCGGCCATCAATTGCTCACCACTGTTCACTGACACGTCTATCTCTGCGCCTCCCCCGCGATCTCCCTCTAGCCTTACAAACTCTAAAGAAATTTCATCTGAAACTTTTAGTCAGGTACAAACCTTCGTTCTCAAACATTGCCATTTAGAAGGCCCTCAATGCAGAGACACAGCTACACTGCCACAGTTGATAAACGTAGATCCACAATTTAAAGTTTGCTGCTGCTGATGTGTTTCAAGATCAACTACTGGTGTCTGCCGCGATATCATACCGATGCTCGGACGGCTGAAGAGTAATCATAAAGCCACGTGTTACTATAAATAGATTTTTATACTATTCTCCCAACCTTGCCGGCCAGACCTCCCCAAAAAAGAACCCATTAGCACTTATTCCACGTGTATAATGAAAACTAGTAATCACCCCTTAGCTCAAATCAAACCACCCCAAACATGCAATACACACCCGCTTCGCGAGATACAAAGGGAGATTTCCAAGCGGGGCATTCGCTGTTATTTTGTTCTATTCATAAACATTTAAATAAGGCAGATGCAAGGTCCAGCTTTTAGCTCCAGAGTAATTCGTCAAAAAAAAAAGTCAAAAATGTGACAAAATCACTTCCCTGACCAATCAAGGAGGAGCTTTATAAATGCAAGTTTTCGAAAATAGCTATACCTATCAGGCTGGGCTAGATAAGGTGATAGCGTCCCCAAGGAAACTCAAAAAACTTCAAGCTGCATAACAACGGACCATAGCTTCAATTTTATCTTTCGCAGAAGCTGCTCAGGTGGTCGGGTTGTCTGGCATAACCGGAACCAGCTGGCAGAATGCCAGCATAAACATTAACATCACCACTGTGCAACCAACAAATGCATTCGTCCTAAATTCCCCTTTCAAGAACAATATGAATAGTTTGGGTGTAACGTGACAGATTAGCTTAAATACTGAGTTTTTGCCCCATCCTTTGGATGTCTCAAAAACGGTCACGATTGCAGAACTTCGAATACATTTGCATCTTTGCGTGACTCACGACATCTCGGATAAATTGCCGTCGGTAATAGTTGCCGTTCCTTAAAAGGAGATGAGGATACATATGCAGCAGATCTCACGTCGCACAAAAGCCGTCGGGAGCGGCGAAAGCCGATGCATAGAAAGCAATGTTCAGACGAAAGTCACGTGAAGTCAACATTTCAGAGTTGAGCCGTTGGCGAGTGACCAGCTGTGAAGTCGTGTATGCCCAACTTTTGAATGGAGCTACCAATGTGTCATTTCTGTGCCGAGTGCCACAAGACATCGTATCCGCCCAAGAATCTTTCCTGGGAGCCGTAGGAGGCTCTATGGTTTGGGGCTGATCAATTGCTCAAACTCTAATGCAAAGGTACCTACCTGAATACCTGAATACCATTAACACTATTGATTTGTGGAATGTTCGCCTAAAACCCATACCAGGTTCCTAAGGCCGTATGAATATTCCAAAGCATACATTCAGATAGGAAATCCCGGGCTTAGCTTTACCCGCTACCAGTGTGGATTTGGAGGACTAACTAGATACTTCCTAAGCAAAGCTAGAATATCTTAAATGTAAGTATCAAGAGCACACTTATCTGAAAATAGCTTTAGGTTCAAGCAGGTGGTTCACATTTCCACCGATTCTCCTAGCGTACTAAGTAGGGTGCTCCGCCTGGACCGAAATACATGTACCTACTATTTGCCAATAAGGTAAAATCGTCCACTACACGGCAATGG
Organism: Paragyromitra xinjiangensis; assembly: GCA_038503065.1. Lineage (NCBI taxonomy): Eukaryota > Fungi > Ascomycota > Pezizomycetes > Pezizales > Discinaceae > Paragyromitra > Paragyromitra xinjiangensis. The sequence goes on along the minus strand of JBCAMK010000001.1, from coordinate 1,284,033 downwards.
CAAAAACCGAATAGGAGTGTCGCCGTTTTATCGTTGCCAATTTTTGCGCTGCACCTAGTCTTTATACAAATACTGAGCACGAAGTAAAATGTGTAATTTCTGCAAAAAAAGGGGGGGGGGTGTTGATTATGTAATCTCATTAAGGAATCAACTGGAACTTTCAAATCAAATCAAAACAGCCAATTACTTTGGTTTGGTTGTAGGCATCATTTAGCAACGAAACACTTTCTTATATAAGCCATTAATTCACTAGTAATTCCTTTTCCGAATGTGGAAATAATGATATCAAAGATTGAGAGTTCCAGATATAGTCTATTTATAGAAGAAAAAGCGAAAGAAGAAAAAGAAACCCGTTCCTTTTTCTTGCGAATCAGCTATACTTACCACATCAAGGAACCATTTCCCAACACAAAACAACCGGAAAGGTCCCTAATGTCGTGCGTACAGACTAGCGATCGAATTTGTGACCGCTTTGTGCCGAATTTCCCGCATATCTTCCAAGAGTTGGTTGGGGGGATATCAAATCCATCCTAGCCCCAAAAGTGAACCTCGTTGCCACGTCCCGTAGTACATGGCCATCAAGATACCAACTCTCCTGGTTTCCAAACATAGACGCATCCTCGATTAGCCTAGTTGCAAAAAGTGTCGTGACCTTGGCTAACTATTTGCCACTCTACAACCACAACTGCTAGCTGTTAGTCAATATCGTGCAAGAAAAGAAACTGCAATCTCCAAATGAACATAATTTCTGTCCTCCGATAGACTAAAAATAACAGTAGTCTCCCCATAACTCGCCACCGCAATCTCGGCAGAAGGGCTAGAGCGGAAGGTATATCTTCAAAGGAGCACAGTTGCAGCAAGCTGCTGTTGCTGGAGGACTTCATTCGCAATTTTCTGTAGGAGGTTAGTAAGCATATCGTAGGTAGAAAATTGGACATATCAAATTTCCAAAGCAAACCTTCTCACTGTTTTCCATCTTCTTAGACCAAGCTCTGCCCACCGCCTTGATTTCATCAATAAGACAATCAAACTCTTCACCATCTGTAGCTTCATCCAGAAACTTATCCTGGCCCTCTGCCAAGGACAAATCCTCCCCATCCTTCCTGCCCAAAATACCCTCGTCTCTGCCCAGTCTTTCAATCCCTCCCATGCATCTCACCCATTCCACCCACAACCCATCTAACAGTTCCCTTTTTTCTCTAGTCAACTCCTGAAACAATACGATCTCTTCTCTGAAACTTGCCGATAATAGCGGTGAGGACGTAAATAGTCTACTCTTGAGTTCTGAAGCAGCAGCTAGATACGTCATGCTACGCGCTGTCGTTGCTGTGATGCGCGAGAGAGCTATCTGAAGTTTATCTGAGAGGTCTTGAGGCATCTTCGCGGAGATGTGGGATGTAGTGTGGGAGAGCGAGTCTGTGCCCGTGATGGGACGCGTAAGTGGGGACTTTGACAGAATTAGGATCAGAATGGGGAAGGGCCGAAACCGGGGAGTCGGCGAGAATCCCTATGAATCGTGAAAATAGGGTATATGGGGGCCATGGCGTGAGTCTGTTGCACTGGGGGCAGAAAGGAACGCAGAGCAAGCATATTAGGTTTCGAGTAACGGGTTGGAAGAAGGGCAAAAAGGGAAAAAAGATGCCTTTTAATGTGATAGGATAACAACAGATAATGACAGCCATATGTAGGAAAAAAAGAAGGGAGCACAAAAGCTTTGACGGTGAGATCCCGTGAGCTCTCCAATTGGTGTTCCACGTCTCTTAGAGCTCCACACAGCAACAAAAATAGCAATATACCGGTATCGCCTAAAGGCATTTCGCACAGTCCGGATGATTCCAACTCGCTAACAAAAAAAGAGTCGGCGAACTGACCAGTGAAAGCTTTGGCCAACGGATGTTCCTCCGCTGTCTTTTTTTTCTTCTTCTTCCTATTCCTGGGATCCCTCCTGATTCCTCCAGCCGAAGACGCGATCTGCTTCTTGCCTGTACCTGCCAAGAATAGATCTTTCTTCTTAGTTCCAGATCTTTTGCTCTTGTCAACCCTGTAGGTCTTAACGTTTGCTTTAAGAGCTCTGGGGGTCTTGGTTCTGCCACGGTCGTTGTTCTGTTTGGTCATGATCGAGGTAATCTTGGTTTCCCCAGTGCTCTGGAATCCTGAAAGATGGTCCTGTCAATTATTCTTGATAGTCTCCGGTGAAGGAGTCGTGAGCTTAATTTTAACTTCCGCTGATCAATGGGGGAGGGCCCGAACAGGTCTGGTTGGTTGGTCAGAAATGGGGGGGAGTTTCAGGGTGCATTTAGAGTGTGGCTGAGGGTAGTGGCTTACTCCGCAATCCCTGTTGGAGCGATCTCTTTAGCTGCTGGAGACATATTTAAAGATTGTACAGCCACAACCAAGCGAGATGCACGAACGAGGTACCGTTAGTAAAAGTTGCCTAAAGCTTAGAAAATGTGAAGTATGCAAATATTTAATTTATATCCAAGAGCGGAAGCGCCTGGCATACTCGGGAATTGGCGATGCTTATGATGCTGATGATGCTGATGACTGATGGAAGATGGGGTTATTTGCAGGGCCTCGTGATGTGTCAGCGACGGGCAGGAAGCAAGCGGAAGCTGTGCGATGGGATAGGCTAGACGGGCGAGAAAACACCGACGGAACGACTGTGGAGCCATAGAGGCGAGCGGTCGTCACACACATCCCGATTTCTTACTTTAGGTATCGTCACTGCCATAAGATTGCCGAGCGTAATTTGAAATTCTGTAAATTGGTATTGCCACATTTGATGCGTGAAGGTTAGAGATTCCAAAGGAGCCGCTGCAGAGCCGCCGACGTACGAGTAGAGGGCGATACAGCCGGAGGCCGGTCGGCGGCGTAAGCAAGCGACCCCGAATTCTCGTAACCGGACTTGTGGCTCAAAATAGGCTCAAATCCAGCCAGGCCTGTCACGCAAGCTCGGACCCAGCAATAGAGTCTCTGGAAATTGAAACCCAGGACCAAAAGAGCCCTGGCTGTGGCTTTCCTGCACTAGTCTCTGGCATGCCACATGCACGCGTTATTTTCTTGCATACGTTCTGGAATCGTGATATCCGCCTGCCCCCATCTCCAGCATGGGTTTGACTCGCCCCAGAAACTAAAGACAGCATGGGGAAGACAGCCAAGGAACATCATCGAACGAACTGAGACACAAGCCTGAGAATAAACAGCGGCCCGTGGAGCCCGTACGATTGTGGAGGGAGCTCGACAGACATAAAGGTCGCCTGTGTTCCCGACTTCCAGGACACAACTTATTCCATTCCTCAAGCATCTTATTCAGCCCCTAGATTTTAGATCACTACAGGACGTAACCGTTCTCAGTCAGGAAATTTTCTTCGTCCAAGAAAGAGATACAAGTGTAAAGATACTCAGGCGGCCGCGAAGCACGAACGGTGTTGCACTCCTCATCTGAAATCCTACGTCAAACAATCGAAGTTTTCTTCTATATACGAACTCGAGATGTCAATTAGATTCGGCCGCAGTGGTAATAAACCTTCGAATTCCTAATCCTGATCATCACACATGCTAACAATTCTTCTCAGGCAATGGGTACGATAGCTCAGAAGTTATGGAGACCGAGGACGATGATTGGCGCAAGGTCACAGATCTCAACGAGCGCAGAAAAATCCAGAACCGACTGGCACAACGGAACTATCGTGAGTCTTCCCTCCCCTCATAGGATATCTATAAATACCCTATGCATAACCAATCCCGGCGGTTTCCGAACCTGTTCTGATACCTAGTGTTAAGGTCGTAAACTCCGCCAACGTCTTGAGCAGCTTGAACGTCAAGCTGGGGAAAACAGTGTGACTAGCACAGCTAGCACGACTAGCCCTGAGCCTGCAAATAACTCTTCCTCAAAGAGGAGAAAACGGCAGCTATCTGCTGAGACAAGTAGTACGTCTCGCAAGGCTGAGAGGAAAGATAGGGAAAGAAGCACCACCCGGAAAGTTAGAAACTTAGAGGACAGATCTTCGACTCGATCACCCATGTTATCAAGTGTAGCCACGGCTGAGTCTCCCAACAACCAGACCAGCGAATCCGCATCGCGGAACCTATACACCAGTGATTTTGGCCCGCTATTTACGAACTTGGATACTCGACAACAGAATATTCGACAACAGGCGGACCAGCAGCTGCCGATATGGCCTCCGCAACCATATCCCCAGCAGCAACAAACATACGGCCAACATCTTGTTCCACAACCTTACTATCACAATAGTCCCCCACCAAGCTTTCCCATGACACCAGCCTCCCAGGCAGTTAACTCGGAATCTCCAGCCTCACCATCACAACAGATCCAAGCGTACATCTCCCTCCTCCCAAACGACCCACCACTCCCCGTATCATCTTCGCTAACCCATCGTGGTGAAGCTTCTCCTCCGAATACGCATACTTCTTACCGCCCCAACGCTCCCCAGAACATCAGTATTGACCCCCTGGGTTTCCCAGAACTACCCCCCACATACTCCGCGAATCCATCCATAAATCCCAATCCTTATCACATCAATGGAACTCCACTCCCAACAGACAACTTTTACCTGACACTAAACTATGCGACCCTTTTCAACGCTACAATGGAGATCGCGAAGATATTACAGGTATCAGAGGCGGATATGATCCGAGATGATACCAACTCTCCCTTTACCAATCGGGACAGTTCCTCGTCCCCACTGCAACTGCCGGATGATATGGATGATTTAAAGCCAACAAAGAAACAGCTGGAGATTGAGCACCATCCATATATCGATGCAGTGCCGTTCAAGGGGTTCCGGGACAAGCTACTAGATTATGTGAAGCGTTCAGAAGAGAAGGGCGATTACGATCAAGAGTGGAAGGTATGTGCAGGAATGTATGAGGGCTGGGGGGTATGGGGGCAGGTACCGTGGGAAGGAAGAAGTTGGGAAATTGGTGAGGCGTTTGCTAGGTGAGACTAATTTTTTCCGCGGTGATGCTTATATTCATTCATTCATTTCCTTTTTTCCTTTACACCTTTTATCATGGGTTACGGTCACGGAATACGTGTAATGTATTATATTATGTACAACAAAATGGCGCATGTTGGGCAGGTAGGAGCGACTTGATTTACTGATTTTACTTTATTGTTCTTTCTTACGTCTTATACCTTTACGTTTATATACTTTGCATCATACATTTACTTTGTAAACCTCTACACTATACACTTTCAATTTATACCATCTACACCTTAGCCGAGTCCGAGCCTGCTTCGTTCGTTTCAAGTTCGAACATCAAAAAAAACAATGGCTGACTAAACACCCGCACGTACAAGAAAATACTGGTTCCTGATGGATGAAGAGATGATTAGATGCACAAATTGGTGGAGGAGACAGCGAGGTATGAAACGTCTGAAAATTCAAGATCTGAAAGGAGCAGGAGGGATACTTGGGGAGATTGTGTAAGCCTATTTCTCTGGCTGTGTATATTTAAATTTCTACTTATCAGCATCAATATATATCACCACTCATCCAATTACATATACTTCTAGTCTCGTGCCCAGCCCCATACACGCAGCCGCAGCAGCCATAGGCAGTAGGGGATGGGAACAAACCTAATATACTTCCCTCCAACGGTGTTCTTCCTGGTAAGAGCTTTTTGTTTAGCCGAATTTGAATGGGTATCGGCAGAGGCTTGGAAGTCTTTGCTTGACATACGGCTAGAGTTCGTTCTCGTACCTGCGTTTTGATCGCCTGGTTATTGCTCATTTATTTATTCCGCTTCGCCCCTTTCGATAATTGATTTTGAGTTGGGTCTTAGTAGCGACTTGAGGTATGTTACTACGCCGCAGATTCTTATCTATTTGCTGCCTGTCATCTCTTTAGCTAGTTATATTCGTATATACATGTAGTGTCACAAGGGTTTTCAGGGCTATCTTTTTTCTAGGTTTAAGGTCATACCTAATTGTATACCTTCTTCCTGAAGCAGTGCTGTAATATTCTTATTGATCCACTGACTGGAATGTCTCCATCATAGGATAAATTGATGCAAAATATCTTTCAGCGGATCTGCTGTAGCTTATAACTGTTATTCGCTATGATGCGGTTTGAGTGTTTGTTTTTCGGGTCCGCTTCAGCCGATTCTTCAGCTCTGTTTAGTATTACCTATTAGGGAGATTTTGCAGAAAAGTTCACATTATCATCACCCTTTGCAACTACAGTAACAGCTAGGGAGGGCCTGCTCATGCTCTTTGCTGTGCATATCCTCCCAAACCACTTAGAGGCCACTAAGTAATTCGACGATAGTACAAGCTTCAATCGGCATTAAAATAGTGCCGTCGAAAAGCTACACTACAGACTATAAACAAAGGGTAAACAAATCGTTGATTGGTTCAAGACCCCTGTTTCTAAGCTCACTATACCCTGTCAGCACAAGTTAGAAACAACACTTCACCAAATAAAATTTATTTGATCTTTGAACTAAAAATTTCCCTCGGTCGCACCTAGGCCAGATACGCGCCCCGACTCTGCCTAGAGAAAGTGTGCACTTCATTGCAAAATCTCCCTATTCTCAAAAAGTAAGTCCATAACAGGATATCTTTCACTATTTTATTTTTAGCTGAATACCCTGTTGGCTACGTCCTCCTGTTTAGGTCATAGTGCGTAGCTAACGAAAGACATTCGGTTCCAGAAATTAAAGATTTAACGTGTCGATCAGTGCTTCTTTCAACTACCTACCTCCAGATGGTTTTGGGGCAAACTTGGTTGGCCAAGTCTGGCCATTTCAAACGGATCCAGCGCGATTGGCTTCTTCCCGAACGAGCGGTTGGAACTCGTTGCTATCATTGACTGCAGGGGTTCTGTGTAACGGATTGTGAACTACTGTGTACTCCACATTATCAAGAATTTCAACTCTCTTATCTACAGCAATGGGTAAATATATGCATCTCTGACACCTCCGCCGGTTCACCTCACGGACACGGAAGAGCCTCGTGTTCGGCCTTCTTAGTTAGGACTTTTTATCGGACTTTTGAGGTGGGGGAGCGGGTATCGTCGCCTACTAGCGGCAAAGGGCGAGCCAACAACCTAACCTAACGGTGCAGGTGTTTCATTTGGGTTCTAGTCCTTCCAGAACCCGGGAAAAAGAAAAAAAAAAGACGGATCGCTGGATCCCAATTCGATAAAAGGATATCACGAGATGTACTTAGATGAGATAAAAGCAAGCGTCGACGTCGTTGCGGCAAGGGAGCCTGCTTCAACCAGTATGAATTTCCTGGTGCTGCAAGTTGGACATACCGGTATCTCATTCCGCATCCCTTGTCTTGATAGAATGCCTAAAGTACTTACTTACCAGGTATTAGTATTCGTACCTATTTGGTCCATTCGGAGGGCCTAGCGGGGGAGAAAGGAAACAGGTCCCTTTTTTTCTGGGCTGGCTAGAGTCGGCGCTGAGTCACCGGATGCGGTTCGGGGGAACTTAAGAAGAAGCTTTCCCCCCTTCCCAACTCCCTCCTCCGCATATACTTTTTCCCAACTCCACGAGACTCAATTGTGGATCCATTGCCCCTGCACAACTCTTAGCACAATGCCTCCCCCTTCGGCTATCCATCAAGACCTGACCACTGCCGCAGTTGCGTCATCTCTCGCCGATTCTAACCGTACAGATGCCTTTGAGCCCTCCTTCTCTGCCGTTCCGGTCACTGCGGCACTTGCTGAGCTCGATCCCTCTAAAATCAAGATCACATTGACAAAGAACCCTAAACCATTCCATGAGGACCCCAGCGCCCCCGATGTGACCACCGACCACTGGATCACCGCCAAATGGACCGAGAAGGCTGGTTGGGAATCGCCCGAGTTGAAACCCTCGGGGCCTATTGATCTCTGGCCGACTGCGTCATGTCTTCACTACGCAACTGAATGTTTCGAAGGTCTCAAGGTATACCGTGGATTTGATGGCTCCCTGCGTTTGTTTCGCCCGGACCGTAATGTTGCAAGAATGGTTGTCTCTAGCACTCGTATTGCACTCCCTAGTTTCTCTCCTTCGGCGCTGGAGGAGCTTATTAAAATGCTCCTCTCACATGATGGGCCAAAGTGGCTGCCGAAACCTGGCACTTATCTGTATGTCCGCCCTACCATGATTGGTACTGGAAGGGCGCTTGGTGTGCAAAAGCCAAAAGAGGCGATGCTTTTTATTCTTGCGGTTGTTTTCCCAATTCTGGACGCAAAGCCGATGAGGTTGCTCGCGAGTAGGGAGGATAGTATTCGTGCTTGGCCAGGCGGTTTTGGATATGCTAAGGTTGGAGCGTAAGTCATTCCCGTATCGTACGAGTACATCATGAACCATCACTCACTTTCATTCAGCAACTATGGTCCTTCCCTAATGGCGCAAGGGGAGGCGCAGTCAAGAGGCTATGATCAGATACTCTGGCTATTCGACAAAACCTGCTTTGTTACCGAAGCCGGCGCTAGTAACTTCTTCGTAATTTGGCGCAATAAGGATACCAACAAGCTTGAACTTGTCACTGCCCCATTAGACGATATGATTATCCTCGATGGTGTCACTAGGCGCAGCGTTTTGGAACTTGCTAAGAACCGTTTGACCGGCACTGGCGGAGAACTTGAGGGTCTTGAAGTCATCGAGAGGAAATACACTATGAATGATCTTATGGACGCTCACAAAGATGGACGTTTGGTCGAGGCCTTCGCCGCGGGTACTGCTGTATGTTTTCCTCCTTATCTCGTATTCCCCTTACTATACAAATTATGGATCTTGATTAATGTTTCTATATAGTTTTTTATCGCCTCGGTGTATGATATCCATTTCCGCGGGACTGATATCCAGCCCCTCGAGAAGTCTGGCCCCTACACTAATCTTATCAAGAATTGGCTCAAGGGTATTATGTACGGCAAAGAGCGTCATGAGTGGTCTGTTACCATTAAAGAGGTTGGGTTCGAGACCGAGACCGTGGATGAAGCCGAGGTTGAGGCGCTCGCACGGAAGATTCGCGAACTGAAGAGTAATACTGCATGGGAGGCTGCACTAGAGAAGGTCCGGAGAGAGATTTAATGATGTTCATGTTCATGGTAAGATGTTTGAGGGCTGTTCATAGAGTATTTCTGGATAGGGCCGGACTCTTTTCTTTTCTTTTCAGCAGTATAGCTTAGACTGGTTTCCGGAAGCTTGGCTATATGAGCGCCAATTACTTTTTCCGGTTCGAATGGTAAACTACTTTGTACCTGGAGTAGCAAAAGGGGTTCCTTTATGGATTTTTTTAAAACTGTTTATTTTTCTTATATCTTTTGTGGGGGTATATTTTTCTGGCTGTACTTTATTTAGGTTATAATAAATAAAGTTGCTTTGGCACAAAGGGAACGCCCAGACATTACTCGTAGCTTCAAACGCGTTCGGAGTTAGTATCATGGCTTCTGGCACGTCACCCTCATACCGACGAGATGAATCCCTCCAAAGAAACAGTGGAGGTAATTAAGCTGATTGTATGCTTTGATTGTGCGTACGCAATTATGCATAAGTGCAGCTCCAGTTTACTAGAAAAGTCTAGGGTTTGAGATAGAGAAGCACAATTGAGAATTGGTTTGAATCGTGTTGTGAGGAAGATGTCACCTGATGATGTGATGGGAATGGATTTAGCTGCATTTCTTCTTTCGAGTGATAATTTGTGATTATAATGGAGGACTTCCCGCAAGCGATAGAACGAGATCTATGAAGATACCCATTTATGAATAGACTCAGTTCCCGTATTAGAGTGAAAGCTTCTACTCAAGAGGCCGGGATCTTTTGAGGTCACGTTACGCCAAGTCTAGCAGCATAAATCGAGGGAAATCGTTGGTGTGGAAACCACGTGACCTGAAAAGATTCCGACCGCTTGAGTACAGGTTATAGGATTTCTATTCTGCCTCTAGAACAAATGGGGATCATGGTAAAAAAATTTTCCACTACATGCAGTATGCTACTAGTCACTAGCTACTTGTATGCTCTACCTTAAGTACCCGAAAACAGGGGTGTGAATTTGGCCAACCAAATCGTAAAGTGCTGCCGCGGTGTGAATCAAAAACTGCTGCCACACGAATGCATTTTCAGGTAATTATGGTAGAGCATAAGTATAAATCATGGTCGCTTAAAAATCCCGGTAGCCTAGCTAATTGTAGCAAGGCACAGTTGGAATTCTATCCAATAGACCCCTCCCCCTAGGGGGGAGGGGTCTATAAGAATTAGATAGATACCCCATTCTATCGCTTGCGGGAATTCTTCCAATGTTTATTGGTTGCCCGACTGATTGATTCATTAAAGTACATGTGATTATAACGTAAAAGCTTAAGAGGGTGATTATTCTATAATAATAACACTCATTACTAGTGCAAACTCTTTTTGTGGTTATTATATCTAGCTTGATGACTAGACCCTTTAGAGTGATGGGGCCGGGGGTCTTTTGGTTGCTGGTTAGAGGGGGATAGGTGGTGTTGTTCTTGACCAAGACGTCTATTTTCTCTGTAGGAGATTCTAGTTGTCGTGTAGATTTATTTGGTCATACTGCACTACTGGTTCCGGTTGTGGAACCCCGGGTATTTGATCGGGTTAGTAGCGAGTTTTCGGGTTGGCCTCGACTAATATTATTGCGTGGCAGTTATCTAACTCCATTGATAGTGAAGTTTACTGCTGATTTTAGTGGCTACTGCTTCCGCGGGGGCAGTAGACTAACGAAGTGGTACCATTGAGAATTTCAATGGCTTAAATGGACTGGCCTTGAATTTGAACAGGATGAAGGGGAAAAGAACTGTTGATATGATCTAGGTTTCGTGCTAGGTATCAACGACGTTGAAGAAATGATAAACTTCCATGGCAGTCAAACAAACTATGTACTCTGCTCTCAAATCTGATCCTTAACCTCTATGATGCTTTGTATCTACCTGAAAGTTCGGCATGGGTATCTGAAAAATTGTTAGAATCTCGCTTAACCGGTATTTTTTTGATAAGAGGAACATCGTACTTTCCGGGGAACCCTTCGCTGTCATCTATAACCCACTTTACTCCCGTCCCAGGCAATGGTGGTAATCCACCCGCTCCGAGGACTTCACTGATAGCTTTCTCGCCACCCTTCTCGAATGCCAAAGCTAAAACTCCCTTGGCACCATCCTCTTTGATAGCAACAAGTTGCTTAGTGCCTGCCTCGCCAGTTCCAATCCTAGGATTCGCGGCAGAGCCCACACTTAGCAGCCCGGCGATATCGGACTGTTTAAAAGTGCTTAGCTGTGGGTAATTGCGCCTCATGTCACGCTTCCAGTACGGATTCTCAGCAATGTCGGCCGCAGGCACGGTCACAGGGTCTGTGTAGTCGGTCGCGGGGATAGAGGCGGGGGCGGGGTTACGATACGTGGGGTTGAGAGGGACACCGGAGGAGCGTTCGGGATCGACGGCAAGAAGTCGTCGAATTTTCTCCCAAATTCCAATAGAACCGACAGTGTATTTCTGTGGTGTAATGGCGATTAGAATGTCGAAGAGCTCGTGGAAAGGTAGAGCGGACGAACCTTAACAACTGGTTGGACGGACATTGTGATGACGGTAGGGGGAGATACTCTAGAGGAGGTCTATCAGCGCAATGAAAATTTTGAAGCAAGCATTAATGATGCATACCTTCAAGGATAAGGGGAAACGAGGGCGGCGAGCTGAGGGCTCGAGTGATTGCTATCACGGCTGGATGGAGAAAGGAATGTTGCTGAAGATTGTCCATGCCAAGAAATGTTTAATAAGCAGTAACTAATCCTGGGAAGTTGTTTCTCGTGACGTCTTCCACCGGAAGTTCCCAGCTATAACTTCTACACTTGAGACTTCATGATTGAAGGCTGCAGGTAACCGAATTTCGACTATCATGGCATTGTCTTCATCCAATCATCCATCTTCTCCGCCTATCGCTGCCCAGCGTCGATCTCCCGCAGCTGGGGATCGAAATGCTGAAAACCTAATCACTTACTGCTGCGTCTGCTTCCTTCCAGTCGCTTCTACAAATACAGCTAGGGGAGACGACACCAAAAAGAACCCACCGTTTTGGTTGACAAGCTGTGGCCATATAGTGTGCGGATCGCACGTGTTTCCTGGTGGTGGTACGGACATCGATGAACAAATAATGTAGAAATGATAAGCACAAAGAGGCTAATGCTATACCCAAAAATCTATAGTGCCTCAGGACGCAGCGAAAACAACGCACACTTGCCCTTATTGCAATAGTTGTGGAATATCTTTGGCTGATCTGGGCGCCGGTAAAGTAAAGTGGGCTGTCATTTGTGCTTCAGCGAATTAAGGGCTCTGATTTTCGTACTCGATTGAAGGTCTCTCTGGAGCTTCGAGATTATTTTCGCCCAGAATCGGATCTTCTTGAAGATGTAGCCGGTGCTATCAAGGTTTTATATACTTTCCCTAAAGATCCTATGTAGGAGCCTCAGGACAGGATTGATGGGATGCGCAGTTTCGAATGAGTAATGCCGTAAGGATCGCATCTCACTACAAATTACTTGCGGAGAAGTTGCAGAGTAAGCTAGATGATCAAAGGCGCGTGCTGTTGAAAGTGAAGGACGAACTTATAGAAGGGAAAGAGCTTAAAAAGTATGGCCTTGTTTTTATTAGAGGGATCACCCTTTGTTGACTGATTGGGGTAGGCAAAAGCTAATCATGGAAAACGAAATGATCAATCTTCGTCAGGAGATTTCCCAGCTTCGTGCCCAACTATCATCCGCTCAGCTATCATCCTTGGATTGCGATGGTGTACAATCAGCTCAACGGCAATATCGGTCTTCGACCGAAACCCTCCAACAAAACTCTATTTCCCCTGCTACCATAGTAGCTGAGATTGATAACCAACACAAAAGAAAGGCTGACGATGATCCAGCGTTTAGAGCAAGAGAATTTCGAAATGAAATGAATAAGAGACAAGCCATGCCGCCACCAGTGCTACCACAGCCAGTGAGTCGGACTGAACAATATCCAGATCATGAGAGAAAAGAACGATATGATACGCAAAGACGGGATCAGCACCAGAAACAACATGTTGATATACGTTCTGAGGAATATAGTGGTCAGTTTCAACAGTTGGACTACTCTCCTCAGCGGCAACGGATACATGACAGCCAACTAGTATTCAGGGGAGTATCTAATCAGCACGATGGGAAACTTGCATATCATGGTGCTTGTCAGCAGCCTCCTCGAAGCGAACATGAGCGTCAATTTGTGGATCTTACTAGGCAAACTGAATCTTCTATGAACCCACCATCACCACCATATCCCCGAGGCAAGTTCACACAACAGCAACGACAGGATGGTGGTAGTAACCAATCGAGAGCTGGTTATGCTAATAATGTTAATGTTCCTTTCCGTTCACCAGTTAGAGCACCAACCCCAAGGCCTGTTAGTTCGCTCCCAGTTCGAGGGGTAAGGGAAGGCTATTTTACATCGTTAAATCAACAGTCACCGAGGGGAGGAACAGGATATGGAAATACTCTGCCTCAATCCCTTCGGGGGACTAACTTTCGCTCGCCACTGTCTCGGACTGAGCAAGGAGGAAATATTTACGGAAGAGGAGGGCAGGAGCAATTCACTATTCCTGGCACTCCTATAGCCGCTGGTAAGGGGAGCAGCAGTGTTGTCAGTCCATTCTTCGCTGACCTCCCTGCTTCCACGAAGAATCTTGGGTTGCCTAATATCGGTAATGGAGTGCGGAGGCCAGCTAGTGTAGCAAGTTTCGGTAGGCAGCAAGAGGGGCTGAGTCGTTCGTATGGAGGCGGGTTAGGAGATGAAGGATTTTTTGTTAGACAAAATGATGAGGTAGGGAACTTTTTAATGACAGGTGTGCAGCGGGGGAGCGGGGGAGGGCTAAGTATCTTCAAAACTGGTGGCGATAGCGCTACAGGGGATGGGGTTGTTGATAGACCAGGGCTGAGGAGGACCGTTAGAAGAGATTGATTTAGGTATTGATTTTAATTAGCTACAATGCGTTGGATCAGCGTCGCTGGCGTTAAATATATGGTGAGTTTCTCGACAAAAGTGTGATAGAGCAGGGTCAAGATGGAACTTTAGAGTGACAAGGAAGCGACGATGGTTGGTCTCACTGTCCCTCGCTAGGCGACTAGGAGATAATGGGCTTCTTTCTCATCCGCCTCGCCTATGGTATAAGGAATATTAGTGATTGAATGACTAGTATATCAAGTGGAGGACAATCCTTTCCTAATCTCTACTTCCATACCTCCACCAACTCTGTGTCGCGCCTTACGTCTTATGCTCGTGCCGAAACACTACTAAAACGTAAGGTCCGGCGTTTGATACTTGCTCGCAGGTTACCCTCTAAATCAAAACAACCTAAAACTTATTTACCGCCGTTGTATTTGGCGGGTAAGCCCATGGGCTTAAAGTAAAGCGGTGAAAGAGAGGGCGGCGGAGAGAGCCAATCAAATAGAATTAACTCCGTTGAAACAGGAAAGTGCTGGCAGTAACCCTAACCTTGAGGTTCCAATTGGCTTGTTCTCACGCCTACACCACTTTACTTTAAGCCCATGGGCTTACTCGCCAAATACAACGGTAGCCTGTGAAGCTAGGTTTAGGAATCGATGTACCTCGGAGCAGAAGGTTGATTTATGAATAATGTAAGAATGGCTCACCTACGAGTGATACTATATGATTTGAGCTCTGGATCTAGTAAAGGCTTGGAAGGGGCCTTCTGGAGCTAACATGCACGGTTTGCGTATAATGTCTTGCCTTAGAAACATACATATCCTTGCCATCCCAAAACATCAGAAGTACATAGGTGCAATATTTACTGTGGCAATGTCCAATCCCCTTGGCTACTAGCGCTTAATGTCTTTCATACTACGTTAAAAAAATTATACAAAATAAACCGTTTCCCTTCCCAATTCCGCAAATTCTCTATCTAAGTAGGTCATGGGCGGGGCGGATCCCCCACCAAGTCAGGAAGACTGACAGACCAACAGTCTCGATCAAACCAGCAGTCGCACGAATAGCGATGTATTCCGCGGGGCGGCGTTCTTGTAATAGTTGCGAGACAACCTGCGTTGCATATATCGATTAGGATTGTTTAATCTAGAGGGTAGAAGGAATGGAAGAACGTACGGTTGGCACGCTAGTAGCCGCAAAGATCAGTGCACCGACATATGCTGCTCCCTTGTAGCTCAAAACACCGGTCTGGGTGAGCAGCGCGGCGATGGCATATGTCTGAGCACCAGAGCCGAGAAGGTTGGATCCCCAGAGAGTTGCGGACTTGGCAGCCTCCTTGGACTTAATGAACTCCTCTTTGGTGTCGGCGTTCATGGCCTTGTTGTAGGCATCGCCAAATAGCGGGGCCATGACGGCGAGGTTGGTGGCGTGGGTGAAAATTGTGCCGAGAGCAACAGCAGAGGGCTTGACAGGAGGGAGGTAGTGGAGACTGTGAGATGTGTTAGCAGTTGATACGGGGACTTTTCGTTTCATGATTAAAGAAATATGGGGAACTGACGATGCCATTGTGAAGGTTTGAGTAGTTTAGATGTTTGGTAGGTGGGAGTAAAAATAAATTCCTTTAATTGACTTGAGTAGATGAGGATGTATGGAATGCAGAATGACGAGGAGGAGAAGAAGACTCGGAGGGATAGGAGAAGCTATTTAAGTGATGATTGAACGCACTCAGATGCACTTATGACCGCATACTCATCCCATATCTTCATCTAGTCTCGGTTCTTCTCGCTGGAATGGGCTATGTACCTGGTTGTGTTGAACTAACTACGAACCGTGCCTTGCTGGAATGCAATTGCCCTTGATTGAACTTTTTCGAGCTACGGGCAACTTTTCTTGGTGAATTCCTTGTCTCCTGCGTAATTTTATTCCGCTTTCAACTACAGAAGGGGATCCCCGGGCCTCTCGTTCTTCCGGTTGTTTCATGGGATATGTCGTCACTATCACGAAGTTTGGAGTCTGATGTCATTTATCGTCACTGCCACTGGTAGTGGTAGGTGAGGCGTCATGCTTGGCGGTGGGTGAGGCTTGGCAGCAGACCAAGCGTTCAAGCCACGCAACGCCTTTGGATGCGGATGATCCTCCGCAATTTCATGCAGGAGAAGAACCATCGTTGCCGTGCGCGGAGGGCTGATTGCGCACCAGCTTGTTTGGTGGTTACAGCTCGCGTAGTTCCGTGTTACCGACATGTCCAAATTTTATCTGGCGTACACGGGATGGATCATCGTCCGCTGTGGAATTGGATTGGCGGGAGGTGCAATAAAGAAGGGGCGCAAATGCGAACAGAACAGGAACAGAACGAACGAGACCATAGAGCAGAGCAGAATAACAGTATCACAATATGACTCGATGAGGCTGAGTGGTGTTGCGGCTCTTCCAGCGATCCACCCATGCCAAGACTGGATGACTAACCGCGGCTTTCACCCTCCAAATTCCAGCGGGCTCCAGACACTATCACCAGAGACACTACAGGCCTCAAAGGGATAGAGCTTGCCCCCGGCCTCTGAATCTCCCGACTTTTGTTCTATCTCTATCGCAGACTTCCATAGCTCACTCGTCTCCAATAGACCAAGAGTTCCATTCACCGTCTGTGATATTCGTATCAACCTTCGCGGTATCGCTCCGTCTAGAAGCTTCCGTTCCCCCGTCTGTTGCGATCCGTCCCGCACAATCGCGTCCCCACCCCTCCCCCCCCCAAAAAAAGAAGAGTCCTCCCACTTCGCCGCCCCATTATTCACTGAGATTAGACGAAATGTCGAACCAGCTAGTTGTCAGTGTTTCTCCTTCTCTTGCTCTTCTCCTTCATCCTTCTTCTTATACCCTCGTGTACGCCTCTTCGCTTCCGTTTCGGGCGCGCGCTGACAGGTGTGTGACTCGTGGTTCGGGTAATGGTGCGAAAATTAGGGTGAAGTTTACCAGCGCATCATTCAGGAGGTTATCGACACCAGTGTTATTGATTTTGAGGAAGCTGGCGTCAATGCATCGACCTTGGAAGAGCTGAAGAAGGTAAGCTGGGCTGGAATGATTCCGTTTCGTTGTTATTCTCCATTTCAGCTTGTGGTCGCTTGGCTGGCTCGCTTCCACTTCTATCCCCTTTTTATGGCGCGCTCCGATTTCCCTTTTATGTGCCTCCCACCCCATTTTTGCGGGGTCGCTTTTATATGCTGCCCCGAGGGGGGATGGTTGCTGCTTTATTTCCCTGTTTTCACCCCGTATTTTGCTCACATAGGCTTGCCTATTCG
Organism: Paragyromitra xinjiangensis; assembly: GCA_038503065.1. NCBI lineage: Eukaryota > Fungi > Ascomycota > Pezizomycetes > Pezizales > Discinaceae > Paragyromitra > Paragyromitra xinjiangensis. The sequence goes on along the minus strand of JBCAMK010000001.1, from coordinate 1,266,796 downwards.
GGTTATATCACTTTCTTTTGGCACTATTAACGGACCATCCTTGTGTACCCTAGCTAACAATAGGCTTTGTTTTTCTTCTATACAGGTCTGGCAGCAAAGACTTTCTGACCTCCATGTCGCTCATTTCCCATGGGATCCTACACCACCCGAAGTTGTCGCACCACCGCCTGCGCCGGCCCCCACTTCGCCCGCTAAAGCTCAGCCCCAGCAAGCTGGCATCAAGCAAGAGCCTAATGCCCAAAACGCCGCCGGTGTGCCAGGTCAGATTGCCGGCGGCATCCGTATCAAGCCTGAGCCTGGCCTAGAGCCCCCAGGTGTCTATGCTCCACCCGCACCGGGCAACCCGACCCTTAATACCGCTCTTGCGGAGCAGCGAGCCCGCCAGAACGTCGCACAGAAATTCAATAGCCAGCTCCAAGTACGACCTTCAGGTGGATTAGTATTGCCTGGGTTTTCAAATCCTTCTCAACCTCAGCAGCGGCCGCAGAATGGACATAATGGACAGGCGAACGGGATTCCACAGCATGATGGCGCTGACGATGATGTTGTGCCAATAGAGGGTTATGGGAATATCAGCAGGGCGGAAGCAGACAGTATATTGCTCCGCCGGATAGGAGCTGCGGAACGTGAGAGTGCGAAGGCTACCGAGGAGCTAACAAATGCTCTGAAGGGCCTAAAGACAGCCTCTTCCTCATCAAAATCTTCCAGAGAGCGTCGTCGCCCCAGAAGGCAGGATGCATATGAAGCTGCTCTTGACGGCACCATTTCTTACCCATATCCTTCAGCCATCACCTCATCTTCATCCTCACACACCACCCCTTGTATTTCACAACTTGATGGTGAATCGGAGGATGAGGTAGCGGATGAGGATGCGATTAACAGTGATCTCGATGATCCTGAAGATGACGAAATTGATAATGAGGATGAAGATGAGGTGCCACAAATCATGCTCTGCATGTATGACAAGGTACAGAGGACAAAGAATAAGTGGAAGTGTGTGCTGAAGGACGGAGTGTTGACAATTAATGGGAAGGAGTGCGTTAGCTCTCGTCCTCTGCTCTTGTGTGCGTCGCTAATCCATATATCTAGATACGTCTTCCACAAGGCTACTGGAGAGTATGAGTGGTAATCTATATCCTGAGCATATCGAACTGCGGTGAGCTAAGGGGCGGCGACACAATTTCGGATGAGAGGAAGTAAGAAGATCGTGGGTGCATAAAAGGAAGAAAGTAAGAAAGGGAAGAAAAATGGGGGGAAAAGACCAAGAGCCTGTAATCACAAAAACAAGATTCAGGATATTCGCTTTTTTCTTTCTCTCTCTTAGGTATGCCCAATACATTTCCTACGGTTGGGTTAAGAGACTAGCTATGTGCGGTGCACGGGGTCAGGTGGACCGATAATTCGATCATCTGCCAGTCGGAGGGAAATTGTAAAATTGAAGTATTTTTTCTCGTTCTTTTTCTTTCTTTTTCTTTAGCTCTGCTTTAAATTTCCCACCGTTTTGGTGTTTCCTTTTTTTATTTCCTTCCTTGTTTGCTAAAGGTTTTCTTCCCTTTATCACTTCTACCCACAGGTGTTGGGTCGAGAGAATGATGAGGTGGGGCTTTCCCCCCTAATGATCCCCTTGTTCAAACATATTTCAATGTATTCTATGTGTTATGATAAAGCTTGGATGGGTACATTGGATATCCCCTCATCCACATATCACCACAAATTAGACGCTAGGCTAGGGATGCACTAAACCCTACACCAGAACCCAGAGGGTCTCCTGGGGTATCGGTATCAATCGCCAGATAGATGGGATGACTCTTTGCCTGGATGTAAGGTGAATACCTACCGCTGATCTGCTAAGTTTTTTGATACTTCAGCAGAAAAGCCGATAGCTGAGCGAGGAGCGATGACCATGACAGGGTTGTAGAATCCATCTATCTATCATTCTCGATCTGCCTTTTGACTTAAGTTCTACTAGCAAGATGCGGTCGGAAAGTCCTCGCCCCCCCCCCCCCCCAAAAAAAAAAAGCACACTAAAAGTAGGCCACTTCACGATAGCTATACTAGAGGCTTGGGAGATCCATACAAATCTACAAGTACCGACTACTTGGCCACTAGTTCTTGGCTCTCATTTCTTCAACAACAGTGATTGGAGTAGAAAAGGACTAGAGAGTAAATAATTATAAGCTTGTTGATCTAACAGTGAAGTTAATTTTTTTATTTGTTAACAGGAGGCGTGGTTTAAAAATCGTGAAGTGGCCTACTACTGGTGCATTTGGGGGGGGGGGTGGGCGAGGACTTTCTAACCGCATCTTGCTAGCAGAATCATCTAGTGAATTACTTCCTCGAGTGGTGTCCTATGCTAGATAACCTTCAGCCTGACCCTCTGTGGACTAGGCTCGTTCCCATCTCCTACGGTCTGGGGCTAGGTCCAAGACCATTTGTGGGCTACTTCTAAGTAAAACCCTTATTTATATTATGCTAAGCATTGCTGGTTCTTGCGTGCGACCTACATGTACGGCAGCCTTGCTCTTTACATTCACCCCAGTTTATGATACATGTACATGTATGTATCAGATGATGGGATTGCTTGTACTAAGGGGATCTGCTGTACGCCTAATCAGCGGATACGCTTTGGGTATAAACCCCCCCTCTTTCTGAACATCCCTCCTACTCACTTCCTCCATCACTTGTCTTCATACTCCATCACTCATCTTCCCTCCTACTTCATGCCTCTCCGCAATACAATTTTCTTCTCTTCGTATTTGCTCTGATTCACAACTCTACGAAAACGTCGAATCCTAATACCATGCTTGCCCCCTCCCCTGCGCTGGACTCTTCAGGAAACCCTATAGATACGACCTCGTGCTTGGACGTACTGGTTGTTAGCTGCATTTACACCAACTGAAATACTGCCGCCATAGCCTGAGGGCTGGATGCGTGTATGATTTATCTATCTAACCGAAATACTGGTGGAGCACATCGTTAAGCAACTCTGGCCTAACGCTAGATTTAATTTGGGCGTCCCATCGTATTGCTGCCCTTTACCCAACTATCTAACATCACGAGAGTCCTCTCACTCTCTCACCCAAAATTCAATCTCCTTTATTCGAACTCCTGAATAAAACCTTGGCCAAATCCGATGCAAACTTCACAAAAGCTCACTCGCACTATCAGCTAAGCGGTGGAACAAAATTCTAATCCAAAACCTACAGCATCTACATCGGGGTCGAACCCCACTAGCACCATGACACGAGAGGCCTAGAAAATTAACAAAAAAGAGATAAAGAAGAACCACAACATAGAAGATATTTGTACTCTAGAACGGGGACCCCGACCAAAGAAGACGAAGGCGTAAGGCCAAAAGATTATGCAATTCCTACCACATCCATTTTCGTCCCCCACGCTTCCATCTATCATCATACCCTTCCTCTGTCTCCATATCCTCACTCTCAACGTCCATTTCATCCATGTCCTTGCCATCGCCAATCTCAGCCTCTACGTTCCCGTCTGGATCCCTATTATGCTCAAAGCTTTCGCCTGGGCCCAAATACTTTGTGATTGTACTCCTCCTTAGTCCCCCTTTGATTGTTTCCATCGGCTTGTCTATTTCGACGGTCTGGGCTACTTGCATTTTCTTTTTCCGTAGTGACCACTTGCTAGCAGTGTATTCGCCATCCGAATCAAGATTACTATCGATAGATTTCTGGGCTCGGATCATCTTGGTCCTAGTCATCTCTCCTGCAGACTTTCGACGGGATCGGGTTACTGGCGAAATATCTCCTGCGGCTGCAGCCATCAATCTCCTCTCCCCTGGGCTACTTGCTGCAAGTTGTTTTGAGGTTTGAGCTTTAACCTCCAAGGTAGACGTAGGCATGTTTGGTTCGTCCGGTTCGCCAGTCCTCAAAGCTAATTTGGCTTCGGTCATATATTGTGTTTTCCAGTGATAGCCCGGTCGTCGCTCAATGGCGACAGCGAAATGCGAACCGGGCAATTTAGACTCCCACCAGGCTTCCTCTTCCTCCCATACCTCTACTTCTTCTGAATAGCGATCCTGCTCGTACTCCTCACTATCATATTCCCAAGCCCCATCAAATTGACCCTCGGCCATTTTCGCAGCCATTCTCTTAGCTTCTTGATACGCCCTTCGCCTCTCTGCCTCCTTCCTATCTTTCTCGTCTTGGATTGCCTGTAGCCGTCTTTCTTCATCCCGTCGCTTCTCTTCTTCGATCGCTTTCTTCTCATCTTCTCTTCTTCGCCTCTCTTCTTCTATTCTTCGCTTTTCGTCTTCGATAGCCTTTAGTCGTACCATCTCTTCATCTTCGATGGCCTTTTCCCTCGCGCGCTTTTCGTTCTCGATTGCGTTTGCTGCTTCCTCTTTTGCTTCCTCTTCCCGTTTTCTTATCATCCAAGCACTTTCCCTCTTCCGTGTTTTCGGTTGTGGTATCACCTCTGGTTCTTCATCATCATCTTGCTCGTTTTCTTGATCCACATCTATGATTTCGGGTTTTGGATTCTTCCTAGGTCTTCCTCTCCCACGCTTCTTCGTTTCGAGACTCCCGGTTACACTTCCGCTTGCATATTCACCAGCACTTGCGCTAGCGGCGACGGAGACACTCCTTACTCCGTCCGCAACATCCCCACTCCCAGCCTTCCCAACCAACACTTTATGCACCTTTCCACCGCCCAAAACTAGCTCTTTCGTAATTAGGTCCGGCTCAACTTTCTGCTCTTCCCACTTCTTCCATCCTTCTCTACCGACCTTCAATACCACCACCAAACTCTTCTTGTTTCTCCCTCTTCCTTTCAGATTTGCCAGCTTAGTCTTGGCTAGTTTTTGTTTCTTGACCCAGTCACTAACTATCATCTCCCTCATTGGCTTCGTTGGTTCCGTCATGACGATATCACTACCGACGCCGATAATTCTATTGGCTGAGGTGTAGATGTCGCTTGGTGAGACTGTGCCTCTGCCCTTCCCTTTTGTAGCTGTGATAGAAACTTGGGAAGAGGGATGCACGGGCCAATAGTTCTCGTGGGAGGCCATTGGAGGTTCTTGGGATGCGAAGGGGGCTCTTTCTCGACTATCGGGTTCGTTCAGATCATATACGAGCATCTGCGGCTGAACTGTTACATGTTGGGGTGGGCTTTTGTCAAAATCAGCATCGTAAGCGTTCACACCTTGTGCGAACGCCGTGGCAGGAATGGTTGACGCAGTTGGCCAAGTTGATGAGACTCCTAGATGATGGTTCACTGTTGATCTCGAGGATGTCTCGTGGGGATCTTGTAAGCCTATGCCTGCAGATAGCATGTTCAGACCAGCCGCCGCAATAAACGCTGCTGGGTCCTTTTCCAAAGAGCTTATTTCTGGCCATGGTGACAGATTCTGGTCATCAGAATCGATATCCTGTGCGAAAGACTGACGACGATAATGTTGAACTTCTCTCCTTGGAGTTTTAGATTGTGATTTACCCGATAAACTATGAACTCCAGAGAGATAACTATCAGGTTGGGAAAGATGGGCAAGATGAGTAGTATCATATGGGCTCTCCCGTCCCTTTGACGGCAAAGCCCCTGTTAACATATCTTTAGGGGATGGAAACAAAGGTTGTTTAGTTCGTGGCCTTCCTCTTTTTGTTTCCTTCACAAGACTTTCTACCTTCTTCATTTCCCCAGTTTTCGGAGACAAGGCCGTCCCATCTACTCGGTGCTTCGAAGTATTCATCTGCGATACGCGGTCCTAGACAGGTTCATCAGAATCATAACTCACGGTGACAGAAATAGAAGGGAATGCACTCTTTCTACCAAAGCCACTGAAGAATCATTGCTGGTGTACTGACCGTTCCCACCCACGTTATTATCACCGGTATCCGGATCAGAGTCAAGCGAGTTAGCATGAGTGTAATGATCTCTCGCAGGGATTTCATTATTTTCGAGGCTGGGATCAATTGGAATCCCAGTCTCTACATCATTATCCCCACCATAGGCGCCGAACGGAAGTCGGTATACAAGTGAGGGTGATTGGTCAAAATTCTTTGAGCTCCCCTCCCCGTTGTCAGTTGCATCCGTCGATACCGACATACGTTTTCGTTTAAGCGATTCAGCATGCTCGGGTTGAAGCCACCCAAGGTTTCCCCTAGAGAAATCTACAAGACTCTGTACGCTGCGCGGATCAGCCACGTGCTTTGTGGAAGCCCCAAGCATGGTCCCCTTTGGTTCGTAAGGACGCGTCTTGCCATTTTTGCGGCATTGACCGCAAGAACAGATCCCAAGACATACAGGGCATTTCCATGCGTGATCTGAGAGCGCCTAGGTCTGAGGCGTTAGAAACGGTTTGGGTTAGTGAAATCAGGCCAGAGAGGGTATTCTCACATCGAACGGATCAATATCGAACGCTCGCCAGAGGCTTCCGTAGCAATATGCCTTGGTACAGTTGCTACATTGCGCCACTTTCCAGTTGGGGTGACGAATCTTACAAACATGACAGTTTACGAGTAAGCCAAGTTTTTTCTTCCGTTTAATTTCCTTGTCATCATCCTATTTTAGAAATCATCAGCCGTGTAACCTGGCTCGTTGATAGCCCTAAACGAAATAAAACAACAGGATTAAAACTTACGAGATCCTCCAAGTGCGGATCTTTGGTGATATCCACAAAAGGTCGACATTGGAGCTGCTCTTGACAGACCCATGCTAGCGTTCTCCTCCCGAGGTATTCGAAGGCAGTGTCGAACTCCAGGGGGCTTTCATCCGTTATGGCACCGTCGATGGATATAACTAGCTGCCTAAATTTATCATGATCTCTGACAAGCGTTTGCCAATCATGTTGTTCTACCCAGCAGAGCTTTGAAATACAACCGCAGCTTCTGCCCCGAGCGTAGCATTCAAGGCAAACATCATATACATCGTCATCTTCTCCTTCGTCAGAAGGAGGAACACAGTTCTTGCAGGAAAGAAAGCGGTTGAAAATATTGCCCCTGCAAAACGAACATGTTACGTTAAACTCGTTGGGAATTTTTTCGACATTCATGCCATCTGCTAGATCAAAGGAAAATTCCTCGTCTAGCAAAATCACATCAAAAAGTTTGAAAAGCTTGCGAAAATCTGCCTTCATTTTCTCCTTAAGATTTCTTCCACCGCGATTGCCATCGTGATTAATGTTTTCCCCGGATAGAATTCGGTAGTAATTCTTCAAAGTCTCGTAGATGATCGCCTTGTTTTTATACTGTTCGTCGCGGCAGACGAGTCTAGATTTCGGAAGAGATTCCCAAATCGCCAGCCCCAAAGTCTCCGGAGTCGTGCGGTTCCATGCAACTTTCATGGTTGCCTCACCACGGTTCCAGACTTGATGTGGGGCTAGTGGAGGAACCAAGATATAATCGCCAAGTTTTTGTTCGACAATATAGACAGGGAACGGTGCCTCCATAAAGGCGTCAACAGAAGCGAAATGGGATTCTACCTCAATATCGTGTCCGAGACCACCTAGCCAGTACTCTGCTACCAAATCTCGGTCCCCGGATGCGGTCATGAACCATATAGACGAACCTGGATTGGCCCCACTAGACGTATAAACCATTATATTTTGCCCCAAAGATGCACACATCTCTTTGTGAGCCGGTGTATAGGTTCCTTCATGTCCGAAGTAGCACATTAGATTCTCGGCGCGAGCCTCAGGAGGAAGGGAGGACATAAGGTCGGCGGAAGAAAGATAGAAAGTGCACGCTGGGAGTACTTTCTGGAGAGCGTGATGCCAAGCCGGGGGGCAATCAATATCCTTAGCATATAACCGCTGCTGTGAGCCATCAAAACTCTCCGGAGTAAATTTCGAGGTCAATACGCCTAGATTATTCAAGTAGTGTTTCAATGTCATAAGCATATCGGATTGAGCCGGTATGTCCCGAACATTGATAGCTAATTTCATTGTACTATTAGCCACCAAAGCCATTCGATAAGATTTTCCAGTATCATCACTCCCCACTACGGACACATGAGGAGAAACAAACCTTCAGTTCCGTGGTTTTTCCTCAACCAATCCGGATTAAAGATCCATCTCGGCCAGTCAGACCGCTGGTGCCAATTCTCCAAGACCAACGGTTTTCCACCATCAATCACGTGATCTTGAATCAATCGACGCAGAGGTTCCATAGTTTCATCTGTGATTGTCCGAGCATCAACCCGCTCGACTGCGTGGAAATTTGAACAGTTCGAGATGAGTTTATCGATGTCGAGATCTGGAGAAATCGGCTGGAACGGGGCACGATCTCTCACGCGGTCCAACTTATTTGCCGCGGAAACCATGATAGCGGAAGAGTAGCACTACGTAGACGGGCGAGTGCTTAGCAGTAACGGTACAATTGGCCCTAAAAACTAGAGCCTATGAGTAGAAAGCCCAGAGGGCAGATGAGGATGACTAGACTGTGGTCAGATGAAGATATCGATGGGGAGAGAAGGAGAGGCAGCAGAGGGGAGGTTGAGAGGGAAAGTTCAAACTGCAGAACGAGCAAGGTGCAGGCGACGGGTGTGCTGCAAAGACGACGCGCCAGCCGGGAACCACGACAGTTCTGTCGTGCGACTATGGATCGGGCCCTGAAGCGAACCCCAGATATAATCAGCTAACGTTCTTCGGCTAGCTTGCCAACTCCCAGACCTTCCAAGGCCTTACGTTTGTTTGATCCAAAGCGACGGGAATCCGTCAATGGTGTTTTATCTCCCGCAAAGCTGTAGCTTCTACCCTCCCGTCCAATAAGGTGATTTCATCCCGTTAAAATTTTGTTCGCTAATCTGCAGTAATCTGCTCACTCCGACACATAATTTCTTCGTCGCAGACAGACGACAAACTGGAGAATTTCGACTGCCTCCGCTGCGCAGACATCCCATCATATGTATCGTGAATTTGATCCCAAAAAATAACACTACCAGCCTATCATAGACAATCAGTCTCCCTTCTCAACATAGCGCATTCGATAAAGCAAGCACCCCGCCAACATACCTTTCCCTTGGAATATCTGATTTCGTAGAATCGAGGCCATAGCGCCCAAATTCCAGTTGGCAAAGCCCAGGAAAGAACTGCCAGATCAGCAGGCCAGGAGCTACCCTAGATCTCCATAAGGTATTAACTCTTTTTGGGTTTCCGAGGCCAAAGATTTGAAAAAGAAGAAACACTACCACAAATGGGTGACTGACGTCGTAGACTTGTAGTCAAGTTACTAGGTTGCGTGATAAAAATAGGGTGGTTCTACATCACGCTCGGCGTCACGTCCGTTCATCGATGTGCTAACTGCGAAGAGATAGGCCTTCCCCCACCCCCGTTGCTTACCGCCTGCACCAGGGTAAGTAACAAGGCCCAAGGTATTTCATTCCTATGTGGCCCAGAATTGACTGTTTGCGACTGATTTCTTCAGGCCCTTGGTCTCTTCCCCTCCGCATATATCGACCAAAGGGTGTTCGATTGCATGATATGTGTGTCTATCTACTCACAGTACATAAATAATTACATGTATCTATTCACCATCTCCCTATCGTGACTACATGTATATAGGGTTTAGAACTTGGCTAGGTCTCCACCGTGGCTAAAATTCACGAATACATTACCTCTAGTTATCTATCCCGAAACTCGCCTAAGAATAGCATTAAGGGCATAATAATCATAGGCTACTAAATTAACCGAAATCATGGTTTGTTTCTACTCCTCCCGGAAAATTTGCACCTTGATTATTTCTGGGTTTGATGCTGCTGGGTCGTTCTGGTTCTGGTGTCTGTCCCAAACCCCAAATACGTCTTGGTTAAATTTGGCGGCGTGTATTACACGTATAGTTTACCTATTTATGTAAGAAAATGACTTAACTACATATTTGCATGATATCAATCCCTATGCTAGGGCTCCCAAGTCATCATTACCCCTCTTCTTCCTTCATAAAGTGAAATTCAGAGTAAGAATATATGCGGTAAGGACAGTTAAATTAAGCTTTTTTTAAGCCTCGAGGCTTGGCATCACATTCGAATTTCGACCCACGGGAGCCAACATGACAAGGGTAAAGATGTGAAATACATAGAGCAAAAAAAGATCAACAGTTACATGTAGCCATGGTGCAGATTATCTCTATTTCCTTCGCTATTCCTTGCTTGCTCTCCCCGAAATCGAACCTCTTAATTTGCTCGGCAATTTACTGGTATTTAGGGTCTTGGCAGACACTATCATAATAGGATAGAGAAGGTCTCTACCGCTTCGCACAGCACCACGCCTCGCAAAGTCTTTCCACAATGCTGGGCCACATTCGCCCCTTCATCCGCCATGTTCCCACCCGGCCTCTCACTCGAAGTTTCTCTAAAGCCTCTCATCTACCACCCTCTCTAGTCCGCTGTACCCCGCGTTCGTTATCATTGAACCGATACCCCCAACCGCAACGACTTGCAGCAACTCTCGCCGTTCCTACCAGCGCTAAACCAACACCTTTAACCCCAGATATATACCAACCTCCTATTACCGGAATTCTCTCCTACTTCCCCCCATCATTCATTCCGTACGCGGAATTAGTTCGCCTCGACAAGCCCACCGGAACAATCTACCTTTTCCTCCCATGCATGTGGTCAACCCTCCTCGCAAGCACCCTCGTAAACCCAGCAATTGCATTCCCAACGGTCCTTTCAACCACCCTCCTTTTCGGCGCTGGCGCCCTAATCATGCGCGGCGCCGGCTGCGCCATCAATGATCTCTGGGACCGTAACATTGACCCGAAAGTAACACGGACTAAATTCCGGCCTATTGCGCGCGGGGCAATTTCACCAGCCTCAGCGCTAGGATTTACTGTTACACAGTTACTAGCAGGGCTTGCAGTGCTTGTACAGTTCCCAGTAGAGGCAATCATCTATGGGATTCCCTCACTAGTACTTGTTGGGAGCTACCCGTTAATGAAGCGGATCACACACTACCCGCAATTTGTGCTTGGATTATCGTTTTCGTGGGGTGCATTGTTGGGGTTTCCGGCGCTTGGCTTGAGTTTGTCGGATCCGACGGTGTTGGCAACTGCGGGGCTTCTGTATGGATCTAATGTGGCGTGGACAGTTCTTTACGATACTATTTATGCACACCAGGACGTCGAAGATGATGTTAAGGCTGGCGTTAAGTCTATTGCGGTGAAGCATGAGTCGCATACAAAGTATCTTATGTCTGCGCTTGGTGTGGTCCAGCTTGGCCTGCTAGCGGGTGCTGGAGCAGTTTCGGGGTGTGGTCCGATTTTTTACGCCGTTAGCTGCGGAGGCGCTGCGGGGGGCTTGGGGTATATGATTAAAAAGGCCAACTTAAAGGATACTAAGGAGTGTTGGGCATGGTTTAAGTGGTGTGCTTGGGCTGTTGGTGGTGTTGCCGTGGGAGGTGGGTTGTTTGGGGAGTATCTAGCTGTTAGAACGGGGATTTATGGAGAGGAGGGGTGGTGGGGTCTGGGAGGGAGTAAGGGAAGAGCTCTGACAGTTAATACCTAGAGGGGCATAGTCACGAAATCGGAGTGAATTCACCGCATTTAATGAGTCGATAGAGCAAACGATACCTATAGTGTGAAACATCGTTGATTCAATAGCTATAAAGATGTCACGTAGTTAACGATTTAACGATCAAATATTGAGCAATAAAGAATTGAGCGAAGAATGGATAACTAAAACAACCGCTCAAAATAGTGACTAAATGCCTGTATAGATAGTACTTTGCTACTATTCTTGGTAATTCATATAGACTAGAAGAGTCTATAAATTCCTCTGGCTACTGAATTCGTTGCGACGAATTGAACTGAGCTCCCAAATCTAACCCCGACTTTTGAAGTATTCGCTTTATGCGTCTCTCAGGCTCTGGAGAAAATCACCTCAGAACCCAAAAAATATATCCAACATGCGATCAATCGCTGAACGAATAGCTCGATATCATCATTAAATTGGGATGGGGTTGAGATGGCAGTTGAGCTTGATGTCTTGACGGTGTTGAAAGCTGCTTGTTCCGAGGCAATACCTTGCAACTGAAGCGCCTACTACAGTTGTTTCCGGGTTTTGTTTTAAGGAGGGTTGACCAAGGGATAGCTAAGGGCCCTAGCCATACCGCTCGAATCTCCGCTTAGCTCAACTTGAAGGAAGTTTAGTCAAGTCTGAAGTCAACCGTTGAACAGCTATTGTGTACTTTAAGCTCACTATGACGGGTGAGACGAGAAATCTGGTCCAGGTGGGATCTACACCTATAGGTTTTCTTTCTCATGGGCTTATATTTTTAGCTAACGAGGGTTGCCGTTTGAGGCAATATGTAGACCATCGAATGCGGTAGGGTGAGTTATGTTCGAGAACGTGTATAGTTCGAGTGATATTCTATGACTAAACATCCAGCTTTCTGTGGGTACTTGTCATCGGAGGCTTCATTAGCACCTACAGAGGAGGATGTAGGAATAACAAAGTATCTCGCATAATAGCTGCTCATTTCCAAACCGAAGAGCTTGAGTTCAAAGCTGCATCGCCTCGTATCAAGTCATAAGGTCTCACTCGTACTCATAAGCCCTACTTCCGTTTACCCCCCATTCTCATCAAGACTAGGTATTCATATTATGCTTTTGCAATCCCATTCTGTTTGTCCTATGTAAACTCTCCAATCCTAGATACAGGTCCCATATTTCCCATCCAGTCCAGTTATCCCACCCACCCAACCAATCCCGCCCAATTGCCATCCCTTTAAGTACCCCCAGAGGAAAAAGAAAAAAGAAACAACATAGGGGAAATAAAACAAGAAGCGAAGGGCTAAAAAACTCAGACACCCCCACAAAAGAAAACCACAAAAAAAGAAAAAAGCCCACAAAGGTGACTGCAGCAATAGATGTAAATAATCGGTAACAGCAACGAGAGGGGCGTGCACTACGCCCTTCAACACTGATAAAAATAGAAAAGAAGACCGGAAGAAAGAAATATCGACATCCTACACCCAAAACGACACCAGATATCGCTCAACATACTCACAGCAATCCTCCTAATACTTCCTTCCCTAGTCCGCCTACCTCCCTCTTAACAGCTCCTCGACATGCTTCTTCAAATTCCCTAACCACCCCTGTAACTACTGCTCTCTTCACCTTTGCGTCTGCCTTGATGAACGCTTCACTAACACCCTGGTTACACGCCGCAGGAGTCCCCACGAGTGACAATACCCGCTGATATGCATCAATCAGCACATCACACAACGTCGCAAATGTCTCGTAATAATCCGGTTCGAACGGAAGTGTTGGCGTGGTCAGGTATAGATACTCCTCTCCATTCGAGCCGGATGATGGTGGGAACATAGGGTTGCTTGTTGGGATTGGGAGTGGTGGGGTACCAACAGCTGAGGTCATTGGTAGCGGCAGGAGAAGGTCAAGGTCGGTTGTTGAGGTTGCGGGGGTAGTGGAGAGATTGGCTGTGGACGGGGGGTTGGAGGGGTATCCACTTGATGTGGGTGGCATGGATGGGAGAGTGCTGGAATTACCGGATGCGGAGCGGGTGCGTTCTAATAGGAGTGCAGCGTTCTCGCTGGCAGTGGATGGGGGGGTTATAGCTGGGGTTATGGATATTGGAGTTGCAGCGGAGGAGCCACGGCGGGGCTTGGAGGAGGAACGAGAGAAGAGCTTAGGGATGCGGCCGAGGCCGAGGGTAGATGTGGGGCCATGGTGGTGGTGCGAGTGAGAGGAAGAAATAGAGGAAGAGTGACCACGTGTTGGTTGGCGTGAGGGGGGGAGTGCAATGTGAGTTTCGTATTCAACGAGGAGGTGATTAAAAGCTTTGAGGTAATCGAGGGGGGAAGAAGTGCCAAGATCAAGAATAGAGGGGAGAGAGTTGCCTAAGATGAAGTAATTGTTTGCTCTGATGGGAGTTAGTGGTCAATTAGAGATAGACAGCTAGAGCCAATATACCTTCGAGAGAGTTTCTTGGTGTCGTGATAGACAGTACGTTGGAGATCGGCTTTTGTGAAAAGCATGGTGTTGAACCAAAATACCCGTCCCTCATGACTGCGCAGTTGAAGAGTTCCATTAGTACCATTGATCCCGTGCATCATTATCATATAACCTCCACCTCGCACCACCCCCCACGCCAACAACATACATGTAGACAATCGCTCAGGAGCCAACGGAATTGCCTCCGATATAAAATAGATAAAAATAAATAAATCCCTTATCCCCCAAGGGCAGCCACTTCAACAAATAGGTAGGAAGCCGAACTCACGCTCTTCGCAGATAATCCAACGTTGCAATCCTCTTTGTAGCCAACTCATGCACCTGCTCATATAGTGCGTTCGGACTCTGCGGCCCGCCTGCTCCACCACTCACCGCACCAATAGCCATCCCTCCACCCAGTCCACCAGCACCAGCAGTGCTCACAAATTCACCACCCCTTGATGTGTTGCTGCGCGAGAACATACCCTTCCCCGAGGAACTAGGAGGAGGACCAGAAGGCGACGGTCCTTGATATAAGTAGGCTGGAGTTCCGTCAGCTGCGGACGGCCGTCGTTTCTTATTCGATGCTGATCGTGAGAGTGAGAAATATCCACCGAGTGACGAGGTGGACGGAGATTCGTCGGGGGTGGAGACAGAAGTGGTGTGAGAGAGGAGACCCTTGGTGATAAAGGCGGGAGTGGAGGAGAGCGACGGCTTGCGCTGATCGTACATCTTTTCCTTTAATTGTTTTTCTCTCCCGAATTCTCTTCTTTCCGTAGGGAGGTTGGCTACTGCCGCAGCTCCTCAAAGCAAGCTGTTCTGTTTCGTTACCCTCTAACTCTAGCGTTGTGCAGGTTTACTTTAGATACAGTAAACGGTAGGGATTTGCCTACCCGAAATAATAACGGTAACAGTAATAAGAGCACTCTACAGGGCAGTTAATGGGGATCCGCGGGAAACTTTTTTTTCTTTTCCCTTAACCCCCTTCCCACCACTTTCCGCTATTAAACGAAGGAATCTAAGAAAGAAAGAGAAAATAGAAATAAAATAAACGAGATGTTAATCTATACTGGAGCGCTAAGAAAGGCAATTTGTGGCGTAGATGCTCTGCTCAGCGGGATGGGTATGCAGTGAGGTGAGCAAGTACCTCAAGAACAAGTTATTATTGCAGCGGGGGCGGAGAGTTGCGCAATTGCCGGATGGAGGGCTGCAGGACGCGAGGGGGAGCTTCGACGACGCGTCTCCGTGAGGGGCGAGGGGACCCAGCAGTTATGTAAAGGGGCCCTCGAGGGGGATGTGCCCAGGGAAAGGGGGGGGCAGAAAGGGGAAAGGACGTCTCTAGAGTAGCAGGGTTAGGGGAAAGCATGTGTCGGAGTTATTTAGTCGAGATTAGATTGGAGATCTACTGTCTCTGTATGGCGCCAAACGCCTCTCCCATCTGATCAATCTTGTCTGAGACGCATTTCCCATTCCTTTTTTTCTTCTTTTTTTTCCTTTCCTTTCCTTTAGTTTTCGGCTGGGCATACTGAAACGTTGTGTGTTCCTTGGGCGCGTGTGGTCCAGCTTGGCGTCTGCTTCCCCACGTTTGCAGTTTCAGGAACTTGGTGGGTTAGCGAATGTCTTGGCTGTCAGGGTCCGAGGCGTGGGACATGGGGGGGTTAGGGCTAGACGCGGGGTTTCCCAACATTATTCTTTAGAGACCAGCTTTTCCCTAGAGCAACCGCCGAGCCATTCACGTACAATCACCCAGCTGTTCCCGTTCACATATAACCACTCGGTTCAGTTCAGCTCAGCACCAACGCAACAGACTACAATACACATCTACCGGAGAAGAATTGAGAACATCTACCTCCACCGCCAACAATCTACAATGCCTATAGGGTCCGTCACGGCCGATACACTGCCTGAACACCCCCCCAAGGAGGCCATCCCTATGTGCGAAGACAGAATTTGGATTGATGGCTGTTTCGACTTCACCCACCACGGTACAGCTCCCACTCTTAGATCCGATCCTCAATACCCAAGTTACTAACCCATAACCTAGGCCATGCCGGCGCTATGCTTCAAGCCAAGCAACTCGGTAAATATCTCGTCGTCGGTATCCACACTGACGAAGAAATCCTCGAAAACAAAGGTCCCACCGTCATGAACCTCCGAGAACGCATAGCCGCCGTCGCCGCCTGCAAATGGGCGGACCTTCCCGTCCCTGGCGCACCCTACGTTACGGACCCACACTGGATGGATCTCTACGGATGCAAGTATGTTGTCCACGGCGACGACGTCACCACCGATGCTACGGGCGAGGACTGCTATCGTGTTGTGAAGGCTGCGAATCGGTTCCGCATTGTGAAGCGCACTCCCGGGATCTCGACGACGGATTTAGTGGGTCGTATGTTGCTGTGTACGAAGACTCATCATCTACGGAATCTTGGTGGTGTGTTGTTGAGTGCGATTGATCCGGACCCGGAGAAGAGTGAAGATCGGGAGCAGAAGGAGGCGTTGGAGCTTCTGGAACGGATAGAGGCTTATGCGTCTGATTCGTTTGGAGTTGTAGGGAAGGGGGCGACGGTGTTCGTGTACACGCCCCGGACAAAAGCTTGTAATCCGCTCGTGAGGGGTGTGGGGCCGAAGGAGGGACAAAGAATTGTGTATGTTGATGGTGGATTCGATTTGTTCTCGAGCGGGCATATCGAGTTCCTGCGATGTGTGGTGGAGAGGGAGAGAAAGGAAGGGAACAATGATATATATGTGGTTGCGGGTGTCCACGACGACAAGACGATTAATCACTGGAAGGGACTAAATTATCCGATTATGAACATGTTTGAAAGGGGGCTTTGCGTGTTGCAGTGTCGGGTTTGTGTGCTCTCAGCTCCGCTCATCGCTTCTCTTGGGATGATAACTGATTGTTCTACATATATATAGTACATCGACTCGATAATCCTCTCTGCGCCGTTCTCACCAACAAAAGCTTTTCTTTCAACCCTCCCGACAGGCATCCCTGACGTAGTCTATCACGGGCCTACACAATTTATGCCCGGCGAAGAAGACACGTATCACTCCCTCTTCTTCCACCTTCTATCACAAGCTAACAAAAATACCGTCTATAGATACGCAGAAGCCAAGGAACTCGGCATATTCCGGGAAATCGGCGAACACGAATTTGCGGGCGTCAACGCTGGGGAAATCATGGGGCGGATCTTGAAGCAACGGGCGTTGTACGAAGAGCGGCAAAGGAGGAAGGGGGCCAAAGCTAAGGACGAGGATAATATGTCCAATTAATTTTGGGAGTAAAAATAATGGGGAGGATGGGGTTGTGTAATGACATTGATACCGTGGGAGTGTTTATTAGGTTTGTGGAGAGTTACATGAACTTGATAGAGTAGAGCTATATGGGTGGCCTAGGCCGTTAATAATTAACTTATTCCCTACGAGGATGTTGTTGGCTCTCAACAGCCAAAAAACTATTAGTACTAGTACCTAGTTAGAGCATGGAGGATTAAAAAGGCAATTGAGCATTATTTGATCAAACCCTGGTAGCTAGGTCAAGAAAGAGGGTAGCTAGCTGTACTATAATCATGAAGCGACATCCCTTGCTGTATCTAGCGCTCTGAAACGACGTCATTTAACCCACCACAACCTCCCCAAAATGACCTCTACTACCACTGACCCATCAGCCATCCCATCCACCGCTCACAACCCCTTCCGTGCCCTCACCCATGCTACTGACAACAAATTCCATCTCCTCCTCGCTTGCACCGGTTCCGTCGCAACTATCAAGCTCCCCCTCATCGCATCTACTCTCCACAAACACCACAACTCCAAACTCTCCATCCACGTCCTCCTTACAGCCTCCGCGCGTAAATTTCTTCCCACCCCACTAGAAATCTCCGGCGTCGAAAAAATCTGGACCGACGACGAGGAATGGAGTTTCCCGCAGAACGTCTCTGGAATCTGGGAGCGCGGTGATCCAGTCCTCCATATCGAGCTACGAAGATGGGCTGATCTGCTGGTTATTGCGCCGCTGAGTGCGAATAGTCTCGCGAAGATTGTTGGTGGGATGTGTGATAATCTGTTGTTGAGTGTGGTGCGTGCGTGGGATGCTGCGGAGCCAGCGGACGGGAAGAGGGGGAAGAGGATTGTGGTCGCGCCGGCGATGAATACGGCTATGTGGAATCATCCGATTACTGAGTCGCAGATGCAGACACTGAGAGGGTGGCATTGGATGGATGTTTTGAGGCCCATGGAGAAGGAGTTGGCGTGTGGGGATGTGGGAAATGGTGCGATGACGGAGTGGGGAAATGTAGTAGCGGTTGTAGAGTCGGAGCTGAGGTTGGGTAGTGGGTAGAGGAGGCGATAGGGAAGATTGGGCTGTTGAAAAAGGGAAAGGTTGGGGTGAGATGGCTTGTAATTGGCGGATGAGCTGTTCAAGCTCTGAGAGGATTAAATAGGTCAGTATGATTTTGGAACGGGATATAAACTTTTCTAAGTATTAAATTGGAGAAACTGCATCACTTGGCCGAGCTGTCCGCTTGTAATCTAAGTTCAAGGTATTTCCATTCCATTAGCTAGGGGTATAAATCCGCTCTGGACTAGTGGATTCCGAATACCTAAAGTGTTTCTTACATGCTATGGAGGAACTATCAAAATATCACCCCATGGATATGATCTAGGTTTATGGTTCACCGTTAAATCATGAGAGGTCACTCGGCCTACTTGCTGCGCGCACGGGTTTTATGGTTGATGATGATAATGACGATGAATTCATTAGGTGCACGGGTTTCATGAGAATGTAGCGCTTCATGGTGGCCGGGAAAATATCTCTTTCCTCCTTCATACAATACCAAGTTGTTTTTCTGGTAAGTTGGTACCCCAATAATCTCTGACTACAACCTCCCTCATGTGCTTTTCTTTTGGGTTAGTGAAGTAAAACCTGGATGGTTTCAAGGCTGAGATACGGAAAGGGCGGCTATAGGGGAAGACTACATTATACAAAGGGTATAGCGGGGCTATCATGGAAGGTTGTGATCAAGGAGAAACCCGCTGAATTGAGAAGATGTCAATTAGCTGCGTACCAAGGCTTGGTGTATATTTCAGAACATAACGCTGGTTCTTAACCACACAATTACTTGACGGATAAGAGAAAACACGGATGGTGGCTCTATAAATCTAGTTCTGTTAAGGGGGTTGGTAAAGGGTTAACCATTCATCACTCATCGTGCAAGTGCCTGCTAACTAAGAGTTGGTGTCCTCGTGCTGGCAGGCAGTTTTTCGGAAATTACATCATGTATTTCCTATAGGCTAGTAGTTCTGGTCTATCGGCGAAATGTGCATCATCCTGGGTGCTTAGTTGCGCCAAAATATAGGGTCTTGGGTGTTGTCAGATCTAGATCGAATGTACATCACTCTTACCACCTGATATTCCCTAACCTAGCTATATCCGAGTCCCCCGAACATTTTAGTCGTGGCATGTAGCATATTGGCTATAGAGTCTGAGTGGTTATGGATGTCTCTTGTATTTGCTTGACTTCATTGGTGGTTCAAGGATTCCTTCGTACTTGGAATACATGTATGTTTTGCCTTACCGGTCGTAAAGCTTGATACTGGGCATGAGGAAATGGCGCATATCTTTATCCTAGCTTGTCTTCCTAGCTGTAAGCTTAGCTTCTCCGGTGAACCTTTATTTCGATGCGGCATGGGGAACCCAATCACCTCGTAACCTTTGATCTCCTGACATTTAGTGAAAAACGAAGCTTGCATCGGTCCTACCTGCCTAGCTCTGTCTTGGCAGTTGATTCGATCTCGTTATCCAACAAGAACTTGACCATGTGTACGTTTGCGCACAGGGTCGCTAGGTGGAGTGCGCTCGGCTGAACTGCTCTATGTTCTCCGCAGCAACACGACTTACATCGATTCCTTGCTTTAGCAAGAGCTGGTAGGTGCCCTGGAAATGCTGCCCTGCAAGGTAGGTATCAGGAGCTATTTGAGTCTGAGGTTTGAGGATTGGGTTCTAGAAGAAACTTGGGGTGTATTGGGTTATGCGGACTTTGAATCTAGATCGGGCGAACGAAGTGGCTATCACGAACGTGATAACTCAGTGCTTGAGCCTTTCTTGCTGATTATGTAGTGCTAAGTCGTGATTAATTACATGTAGTGTCCTCGCGAGTCAATATAACTGCATGCTATAACCTTGGTTGTTTTGTGTGCCTAATGAAACAGCAAAAACAAAACAAAACAAAAAGTCAATACGGCTGTATACGTATCACAAATCTTTAGCTCCAGCCTTTCATGTGAGATGTCAGCAAACCCCCACACAAAGCCCAGGCCAATTTGTTATTAGATGGGTGTAATTCTAAGTATTTAGCTGCTGCCCCCCCCATAATTTTGGCGGTGGGATATATTTAGTCACTAGTACTTCAGAATTCAAACTCAGGCGGAATCCACAGCATTAGTGCTTGAATATGTTCGAGCTGTGTATGTTTGAGGACTAATAAACATTGATAGAGATTAGCCACAGCACTATGTACAGCTAGGGGCTAAATAAATAAGTACGATATCAATAATCTGTTACCCAATTGGCGAGTAAACACTTTCAAGAACACTGCAAATTTTCTAGTTCTCTAATAGTCAAAAAAAAAAGTTCTTGGAAAGGTTCCTAGTTCTATATAAACATGTCTAACACCGATAAAGGTGTTGATCCATGTCATCATTTTTTTATGAGTTTCGTGCCCCAAAATTAGTTAAGAGGACTGATAACCGCCCCACACCCCAATAAACGCCATGCAGATAAGCCCACCTAAACCCCCGCGAAAAAAAAACAAAGCAAAAAAAGCATCTCCTTGCATCTTCATAAATAAATCTCACGCTGAAGCGAACCTTAGATTTTTGACATTGCCATTGGGTCAACGGCTCTGGGAGAAGGGGTTCTGCTATCGCTGAAACTCTGTTCGATAGCCGTAGTCTTTAGGATCGCCCCTTCGCAGGTTGGTATTTCGGCGCGATTGTTTATAATATTTTCTTCACTTTCGTTCGACGTAACGCCGCCAACAGCAGCACCACCACCCCCATGCCACAGTTGATACCAAGGATTATTACTAGAGTTACTGATGACGGTTGATGATGCTGTAGTTAAGATTTGTGCAAGTGGGAAGGCGGGTGTGAGGCTGCCGCTGTAAGGCATATTGGTAGAATCTTTGAGAATTGTGCAGCGCGATAATTGTTGGTCTCCAGATGTAGAACAGGAGTAGAAATTCGGTATGGCCTTCGCTAGGATCGGTACTAAAGAAGGCATGGAAGCACAAATGATAGCTAGATCTGCCTCAACCGTGGTCCAAATATATGAGTCGTATATATACCCTATACACGAATGTTACTCGGGAAATAGGGAGGTATAGAATTTTGAGGGAATTGTTACAAGTTGTGTCGTAACTGCTCATTGAACGTAGGCTATAGGGAACACGAAGAACGGCAACTGTACAGACACTAAGCACTGGTCAGTAAACTATAGCATGGTCTTCCGGATGAAAGAGATCCTGACATTCCACCCACAGCGAATAACCCTGCCAACAGATAACCTTGCCTTTTAGGTAGCTGGGAGCTGAGTATCTTCGGAATTGGTAGAATATATATAAAAAGATCCGTAGTAATGTCTAGACCAGCATGTGCAATCAATCCAGCTCTGATATCTACACAGCTTCCTTCGGGATGATTTATTGTCCATACATCCTTGATCGGATTGCATTGGACTATTATCGCTGCCGTGAAGCTAAGAGCCCATAGTGTCACAACGCCGATACAAACGTATACTAAACGTCGACTGTTGTGCGTGTTAGAATCTCCGAGCATTCGTAAATAGAAGAAGCATAACGAAAGTTTCGTCGAAGCGAGAGACCAAGTGAAGAAAAGTTCCGAGATCCACGAAAGCTTGAGAGATTTCTCTGTGCTCGCAGGTGTTATATCCCAGATGTGTTTGCCCCAGCCATAGCGAAAGGTTGCTAGACAAGTCGTTGTTGTGAGACCAATACAGAAGACCTAAAATCATTAACGGTTTTTAAGTTTTAGAGCTCGCGTTGAAGTTGTTGGTAAAGTAAGGTAGGAGTTCCTACAGTGGCGGGCAGTATTAACCAGTCGTCCAATCCAAAAGCCTTCCTTAAATAAACCTTCGAGTAAACCCGCAATAGAACAACCACATAAGTTATTGATATCAACAACAGTTCCACTACTACTAGCGTAGGTCCTTTCGACTCCGAATTGGAAAAATTTGACGATGGCCAGGTGGCGGCCGCTGGTGGCGTCATATCTCTTCTTTCACTGTAACTGAAGGCGGGAAATCGATACCCCATATCTCCATGTGGCAGTGGAAACATCTCGTAATGTTGGACTGACCCAGGGTTTTGTTGTTTGCAGGAACCGTTTCTTGGGTATCGTATGTTGTGCAGGGAGGTAGAGTTTCGTACGAAGGTTATTGCCTATCCCTTGAGGAGAGATGGAAACTTGAAAGAGCAACATCGCGCAGGTGCGCACCCGAAGTTTCTTGACGCACAAGGTTATGCGGGCAGACGATCTTAGCCACGGAGGCAAGAACCAATCCGGGAGATTTTTGCCTCGTTTGAGGTACCTGATCGGGGTGCTAGACTTTACTCTATAGAGTACTTGAGCCAACAGAATCCAGAGACTTCACTCCTTATTGGTCCAGTGATTGTGAGCGCCCCCAAGTACGTAAGTATCGTATGCTGCATTTGTGAGGGGAAATAATCGCAACTGAGGTGGGGTTTCAATACGAACGCCGTGCCTATCGGCAATTTAGCGATAGGTACCAGGGAACTATCTCGTGATATTTGGGGCTAGTTCTGATTGCTGCACGACCTGCCACAATCCGATATCCTCGCAAAGAGATGTTTCTAGAAAATCCCGCCTCCCTTTTCCGTAGACAAGATTATTTATGGCTCGTAGGGAAAAGTTGTTTCAACGTGTGTAAATCTGCCTGAAAATATCATCGTGGATCACTGACGGGACGCTGATTAGCTACGTAGGCGCCAGTGCCCTGCCAAAATAAGATAGACTTATTTGCCTATACGCCCGGGAATTTCCATGAGCCTAGCCGGCTAACGATGTAAGGTCCTGCAAGACCCCGGGTGACAACGTGGCCGGAGCACGTTTACGAGTGAGCAGCGCGGGCCATGTGGCTCTGATTAAGAAAGGTGGCCCGTGTGCAACCACACGTGTCATGCCAAGAAAAAAACGTTGATCTGTGTAACCTCCACCCACAGTTGCGGGGAAGCCCAAACCAAGAAACACAAAAGGTAATGGGTATTTTTGACGTGTCGATATAAATTGATTCACCTCAAGGATCTAAACAGCATATGTAGCGTATATAGGTATTTCCCCGCCGCCTTCTATTAAGGCCTTACAGAGCCTACCTTTAGGGTCGACTCGGGAAGTTAGTAAAAAACTGAAAACCGGAAAGCTATCTGAATGAACTTATCCTTGGGCTAAACCCAGGGCTTAAGTGTAAAGCCTCATTACCATTCATTATAGAGATAAGGCGGAGACGGATGCCTCGATCCCGCTCGGGTCCTCTCAGGTACGGGGATTCTTGACATAATAGCTTGGTTACCTAGGACACGGCAATTCACAAGCAGTCAGGCTGATACCCGCACGGCACCAGATGTCTGTCTGTCAAGATAGCTTTCTTGAGTTTAATAGGTACCATCGAATGAGTCCTGGGCCTAGGATGTTCCGGGTGATATGAAACCGCGACTTTTAAGCCATGCTAGCCTCCTGTCTTTAATCACATGCCTGAAAATGTTTCTTTGAAGACATTCATTAGACTTGGATGACAAAATACTTTCATATTGAACTCCATTAATCCTCCTTTCTATTATCCGTTACTGCTCTTGCCTCCTTCTCACCTCTTGGAGGTCGGTACCCAGGACTTTTATGCCAGTCAGGACCTTTAAGCCGGTCCTTCAATTTTGATGTAAGGTTGCCTCTCTCAAGATCCGTGCGGTCCAATGGCGACCGCATTGGCCGGCCCGAGAGTAGCCAGCGTACGAATCCAATATTCTTTTGTCCGCTTTGGGAATAGAGGACACCCGCTTTTAGAGCCATTATACAACCTACGATAAGTAAAAATAGTGGTACCGTAAGAGCGAAATAAACCCAAAGTCCAGGACTATTGAGTTGAAAGACGTTCATGCCGAGTATTGACTAAGCAGAGCGTCGGTACTATTAGTTAATGTTCATCAATGCTGGTGAAAGACCTTACTGCTCCGAAAGATAGAGGGAGAAATATAAAAGTCAGCCATGTTAAACGGCCGACGCTTCTCCCTTGATCGACGGCTGCTCGGCTCTCTTCGATGGCGATAGTATTAAATATCTATAAAATTGGAACCTTAGGTTAGACGAAAACCGTGAATAAAGTATGGTGAGACTTGCTAAGTTTTGTATATCATCGCACTGTTTCCTCATTCTTTCGAACTCGACAATCTTTTCCCCCAACCCGTCTTGGATATCCCCAAATAGGAGTGCGGCGTTTTTAGGCCAAAACATCGTTTCACTAACCTGACGGAGGCAGAGAGCCGACACCATTGTTTGCTGGAGATTCAGAATCGCCAGGTGTATGTCTAACGCAGCTTTTTGGCGGTATATGTCTCTGGTTGTTTCCACCATAGGCATCGCGAATGCTTCGTCTTCCTAGTAATAAAAGTAGGGTACCGTTTAGTTTTATGTACTGTGAACTGAATAGGGTATATGTACCAGAGCAATGACTTTCTGCTGGTGTAATGCTAGCACCCTGTTCCACCTAAACGCTTCCTTGAAGTATCGCGCTAAAAAGCGAAAGATTTCTTCCGATAGCTCCTCGTGCGCTAGCTTAGGAAGAGACTGGGTTGACCTTGCCCGGGCTTTTACATCGTCACAGAACTCGCTCATCCTCCATTGTGCCTGACCTTTGGGCGCAATCTTCCTGCATTTTTTTGGTTCCACATAAAAAATAGCAACCATCTTCCCCGTATCAAGATCTCGCCGAAGCCATACCACCGTACGCGCAATTTCAAATGCTCGGTCACTGTCTCCTTAGTAAAAGTTTGTGGGTAACCCGGAAGAATGGTCAGCCCTCACTTTGTTTCTGGTTCTGAACCGAATGGATTCCACTTCCATGCCAAAAGGTGATTTCGCCTCTTGTTTTCGAGTTGCGGGAAGGTTTGTGTATGGTAGCGACGCTCATTCCCAAGTGGCACAAGACGAAGAAAATCGAAGCTAAGTGCGAATACTAAATTACACTTTAGCAAGCGAGAAAGACTCTTATAAAAGCTCGAGTTTACCATTTTCAGTAGCTGATTGAATGCTAGCGGAGAAACTGTCTACAAAGATCATCTGGTAAAGGCATTGGATATTGATCTCATAGTGTACAAGGAGTGCCTTCAGAAGGTTTGTATTCAAGCCACTTAGAGAGCTGAGCAATATTTGTTAGCAATATTTTCGATGATGGGAGATTTGCCAACTCACATCAAGGTAAATTTATCACTGCTTGTCTGTGTATACTTCAGATGTCAGCAACCCAAGAAGCCTTGAGGAATATGTTGTTTGACTCCTATACCTACTTTTATTGGCTGAGATAGCCATTTCCAAAGACCTATACCGCTAGTATTCCGATACATTGGATCTTTGAGTGATTGTTAGCCTATCTAAACGGTAGAGAAATTCTCAGAGAGTGTTCTGAACGGTGGAGCCAGTAAAATATATGAGGCCAGAGAGTTCACATACATTCGTTGTATTTTGGCGAAACCCAGGCCTCAACGATAATCTCGGAACCCACATCGGGGTTCTTTGCAAGCCATTTCCGTCGCTCCTCATCTAGCTTCATAAGCACCTTAAATAATACTGTCGGGAATTGCTGGGGCTTTTTATTGGCAAACCAATCATCGACGGCTTCTTTGACTGGTGGTTGCGTTAGCTCCTGAGGCTAAATATACGCGATGGTTCTTACATCTCGCTTCATCCGCATTATTCACGTTTAGGTTCTCTGCATGTTCACGAAGCTCCTTTTTCTCTCGTCGGCGGAGGTCACCTAGCTCCTTCTTAGACAATGGAGAGTTATTCTCCGTGATTACCAACTCCTTGGAACCAGACGAGGGAAGTTGAGTTGACGTCCACTCCCCCAGCTCTGACGGAGTATATTGGCTTTGTTCGCCAAGCTCGGACGATGGATACTGTAGGAGTTCAGTGGTGATGTGAGATTCCTGGCGAGGTATGTTCAGGTATTCCATTGGGCGTGATTTGGTGAGTCAAGAGAGGGATAAGTTACGAAGTGAATTCACTGCTATGAGGCTGAAAATACGCCAAGAGCAATCTTTGTAGCGGAAAGGCCCCTTTCTATCGGCACTACAGGGAAGTAGGCCGGCCTATTACCAAATTTGGAACCACATCTAACCAGGAATCCGCCCTTTACAGGGCTGATACATATAGTTACTGAAGCATTTGCTCGATATCCATAACCGTAGGCCAATCTTTGTGGAGCTTTAACCCTACATGTAGGTACGGTAGAGTAAAAAGCAGTCGTAGGAAGATAAATACATAGTTACAGTATCATGCCTACAAAAGCACGTGTTCGGGACACGGCCTGAGTGATTTTTTATGAAGGTTACTCATGTAGTCTATCAATTTCATGAAGCTAAACCACCCGCACACCCGACCCAGGTTACATCGAGGAGGCTAGAAGCGTTGTGCACTTTGCTTTGGGGAGGTTCCCTAGGATTAGCATACTTAAAGCCCCAATCCCATATTGTTCTAGTGGAAGAGCACTTTCATCAAACATCAACTCCATTCGCTTTCTTCGATCCAGGATTCTACTTCTTTCTCCAACTACTTGCCAGCTTCTTGCCTATAAACCATTCCTTCCCCCTTCTCATTCGTTCTAGTTCACGAGGTGATTCCTTCCCCCGCTATCAAATGTCATGGCAAATTTCTCTCTACATTGGCATTCTCTATTTTTGCCTTGGTCTTGTGGTACTCAACACCGGGGTCTTCAATAGCGAACTGAGCCCTGCCGCTACTGTTACTACTTCTATTTCAACACTGATCCTTCAACCTATTCCAACCGGACTTGTGGCTGGATATCTTCCATATAAACCTTCAGCCCTGCCCCGGTTTGACGATATTGGGACTTCTCAGACCGAAGATTCCAAGCAAAAGGAAAGATATAGACAACAGGGGGATGATGCCAATGTTCAAGCAAGAAGTACGGGTGCGGATGACCTATCTGATTGTCAAGCTGGGAAGAAGTCTTGTCGTAGTTTAGGACATTCTGTATGTCCCCATTATCTCCGATAAGCAAGTCTCCGGACACGTATCCCTCTCCTCTCCTAGGTGCTAATTTGTCCCTCGCCTGGCCTTCCCGTCTCTTAGGAAATCTGCTGTGATGACAACCACACCTGCCTACCTACCAATAACACAATCATAGGAGTCTACTGTTGTCGCTCCCCAGACCCTATAATTCTTCCATGTGATGATACGAACCTCAAGTGTGAGACAGACTGGTACCAATGCCCTGCATCTGCTAATGGTGGCTGTTGCGAATATGGCCAAAGCTGTGGTCTCCTCGAATGCTATGATGGTGGCGGGCCCACTGCCTTGACTACAGCTCTTCCACCAATAACTACTATATCTGGTTCGGATATCAGTACTGGTGGCAGTATTATAGTAAGCGAGAAAAACACCATCGTAGAGACAACAATAGGTTATACGTCTGGGACAAATAAAACAGTAACAATAACTTCAACGTCTACATCATCGAGGACTATAGCAACGATACCACCCACTACCAACAACCGAACAGCAACGGCAAGTAGAGAAACACTCAGCAAGGCCAGCAGTAATAGTGCATCAATTACATATATTGATTCGAACCGCCTAGGGGCATCCAATGCGAATTTTGCTGGATCAAGGGCAAAAGTTGGGCGTCACTGGAGCTGGGCTGTTATGGTATGGTGGATAGTTGCAGCTATTGCTGAAGGGCTTTAGATCTCTACATAGCAACTTGATAGACATAGATGCAAAGTTTTATGAGCTGGCCTCTTACTCAGGACATCACTTGTTGGGGATATCTGCCGCTCTTGTATTCTTATCTGTTTTTTATTCTGCACATCTTAATCACTGTGCTGATATGGATTTGTAACATTGGGAGGCGCAGGAAAGGATTTTTATTGGAAAAGTCTACAAGATTCCCGCCAAAGTAGTGGGAAACGACAAAAGTATATCTATAAATATACTTGGGAAAGTGGGCTCAGTGTAACTTTAGACTAGATGGAAATAGACAAATTTTTAGTTACGATCCGTGTGTCGGTAGAATTTCCCCGCTATCTTTGCTATAGCTCACTCTTATACCTAGAAACCATAATTTCTTTGAAAAAACCCCCTGCCAGAATGAAAATAATTCGAGAAGGTATCTCGGTTCTTCACTACTTGTAGTGGAAGTCTAGCATCCTTCCTTTGTCGGGCTGTTGATCTGCTCTCGTAAATGGGTCTGATGAAATAAAATGGGTAAATACATGTATATTCTCCTAACAGCGCTTGCATGCACCTAATGGAAAAATCAATTCACTAAACAGCACTTACGCCATAGGGTGGGCGAGTGAGATTTAATGACCATGCTGGGAAAAATCAAAATTCACGTATAACAACTACATGTAGTATACTTCCCTCAACATACTGTAGGTGTTTGAGAACTCTTGAATACATGTATAGGTGCAAACTGGTGCTTTCAGCTACATACATGCATACATATATGGAAGCACCAATGAAAATAAAACTGGTATCTTTTGGAGAAAGAACTGGGGGAGTAAACGAAAAAACCCTTTTACTTTACATAAATATAGCTCACTAGTCTCGCAATCGACGTTTATTCGCTCTAAATTTGTAGAGACAATCCGTCAGCACCCAATTTAGGAAGGATTGTCATGTGAAAAGTCGGCAGCGAGACTAATAGCTCACACGTGTACGCATGGCATGTAAACTAGATTTATGGGCCGAGCTTGAAAAAAATAGGCCCGAGGAATGAATTGAAAGTTACATGCAGTAGGGAAACCTATAAACACTAACATGCGTGCAAGAAGCTATCTTTTTGCGGAGTGTTGGCGTATATAATGCATTTTTGGAGCCTAGAACGCAGAATCTACGGGTACACGTATGTAACATAAAATAGGAGGCATATATCTCTCTCCTTTTGAGTAACCAAGGACAAGCTAGCGGGTTGAGTTCTTGGCTCTATACACGAGCAAGCTTTCCCTCCTCCTCACGACCTTCTAATTCTGCATCGGCAACCCAACCAATCGCCTATCAAGAACTACCTCCATCTAAATCAGATAATGTCTCTGGAAATAGAAATTCCCACTCTTCCACCCCCATCTCTCAATTCTACCAACATGAATAAACACATTCCTACAAAAAATACTGTGTATCAGCCACTGAAACCTATCATCACGATTACTCCGCCGGACGTCAAGGTCGAGCGGATTAACGGCAAAGGATATGGCCTCGTTGTCACAAAAAATTTCAAATCTGACGAGCTGATTCTTGTCGAACGCCCACTCATCATTGCCAACCATGTGTATGGTCAGAGTCTCAAAGGTTCCATCACCAATGCCATCTACGCGGCGCACTCAGAAGCTCTTTCCAAGTTCTATAAGCTGCATAATCCTCTTACTCTCTGGTCCTACTGGGATGACCCGCACTTTGGCAACTTTCTTACTCTGGAAGAGAATATTTGGAATTCGAACTGCTTGGCATTCCCGCGAGACCCCCTCAACCCGGAAAATCATAAGAGCGCCGTTTTTGAACTTGCTTCGAGAATTAATCACTCCTGTCTCTGCAATGCCGAATGGGAATGGAACGCGAAAAGCGGCCGCATAGAACTCTATGCTTGGACAGACCTCAAGGTTGGTGATGAGGTCACCATCGACTACCTTGGACTTCCGGCCTGGGAAATGACTGCCCAACAAAGACGCTCGGAGCTTGCAAGAGACTATAATTTCCTATGCAGGTGCAAAGCTTGCGACAATGAGTTGACATATTGGGAAATCCTCGAGCAGAAGGAGCAAAAAAGTTTCCGTAGAAGACTTTTTCACAGAGAGGAAAATTGTAACTGTGATTTCTGCGATCATTATGGTCCAGGAGAGTACTGCTGAGTGTCCTCTCGCAAGCATTAGCGGCTCATAACCGCCCGTGGATCGTAGGTTGTCAGTTTGTGGACGGGAGTACCGCTAAGAGCACTTTTCAGTGAGTTTATATCGACTTCAGTTTATAACCCCATCCATACTTTTTGAATGTTCATTTCCCCCCCCATCATTGCATTACAGGAACCTAGTACCCTTGAGAAGGATCCTGAAACGGCGTAGGGAAATAGATTTTCACCAAAGAGCTACAAAACTCCCAGGGGAAAGCCTTATTTGAAAGGCTTATGCAAATGCGTAAGGTTTGGAGCTTCCCCAATCTTTGCTAGTGTTTATAATAGACAATTATTTTCTAACCTAAGTACGCACCTCACTAGCTCTGAAGCATATTTTTCTTGTATATTATCTTCCTTTGGCCTCCTTTGTCTCTTAGATACAATGAACCCTAGTACTATCCAATAAAAATTAACTGCATCATCTTCCTACTAGCTAATAACTATTATGAATCATTTTCTATGCTAAAAACAATAGTTTGTGTCCAGGAATCTTGACTTCAGGGGATATCTAAACAATAGCAAACCCTTCAGATCCGAAATGTACATGGAAACCAAAAGTAAAATTATTATAACCCTCTTAAGTATGCCCTATTACGTTCCTCTTTCGTGCAGCCTCCAATGCTCCCCGTATTTGCTTTCCCAGATCCGAATCGGTATCGTATGTGCGACTACTTCCTTCTCTATTACCCCACTAACAAAACCTACTCTTCTTCTTCGCTACCTTCAACTGATTTTCCAACGCCAGTGCATCCTCCATCGCAGCTCGCTGTGCATACGGCATAGTATCTTCCATCTCGATTGTCTTGTCCTCTTGTTCCCTTGCTAACCGTCTTTTACGCCGCCACAGAATAGCAACAACGGAGCCGATCACGAATGCCACACAGGCGATCACAGTCCTAGCTATTGCGCCCGGATTTTTGGTAAACCTGTTATGATCGACTTTATATCAGCTTGTGATCCAAATGAAGGATCAGAGTTAGGCACATACGGGATATTAACACCTCTTCCAACGCTAACGCCTCCTACAATCCCACCAGCTCGGCCGCCGCCGCCGCCGCCGATGCCTCTTGCAGATATGAGGGTAAGGAGAAGGAGAAGGATGAAGATATAGTGTGTTGTGCTAATTCTTGAGGTTGACAGCAGAGAGCTGCGTGAGGGAGACGAAGAATTAGGAGCCATTTTCATTAACCTTATTCTAGGTATTAGATAATTTGGGGAATCCAAGAACCTCTCCCCTCAGCTGTATCCCAATCAAAGGGGTAGTCTGGACGATTGAAGGCGGTGCCGAAAGCTTATGGCTAGTTCGTAGCACCTGCCAAGCAAAAACATCTCAGGCTGAGCATAAAGCGCACCGCCTAGTCACAACCCAAGCCAGAAACATAATAAAAAACTTTTGATATCGACGCGCCCAGAGATATCTCATAGGGCGCGGTATCGCTGTCACCGTCACCTACAATTTGTAGAACTCAAGATAACATACATGGATACGAATCGTTCACTGCGAGGAGTTTGAATGCGCTCCTCCGGCCAGGTTATCTCTTTTGGGCAGAATTTGCAGCTAAGTGGCTATCATGTATCATCACTCGTCCCAATGATATCATTCGGAAGGCCCAGATTTGGTACCCTAAGAAGCTTAGCTAAGAGTCGAGGCACCGCAGTGGCTAAAGGCGGATACTGAGGCTCTAGATAATTAGTCAGCGAAAGTCGTGCTATCTGCCAAGCAACTTAAGTGAACTTCATCACGTCCTACGCGTTGCCTAGCCAAAGCCGTTAGCAAACGGTTCAGGTTTTCGCCTGGCGGACATTCCGCTATATCTTGAGAGGACAAAATTCCAAATGCCAGCAGCCAGGGGTATAACTTGCTCATTGAAGATCGAAGGGCAAGATTCCAGCTCCCTAGAGTACGACATCCAGACCGAAGATGGCTTCGCTTCTGCATTTGTCGTTGCCGAGGAAAATAAACGGTTTTCCTTAGATGCGGCCACCACAACATGGATACACTCAGACTTAACTCTTTTCGTATACATAGATGGGGTGTATCAAACTGGAGCTGTGTGGAGAAGGTTATCACCCGAGGGTTTCCTCAAGAAAACGAACTTCCATTGCAAAGTGGAGACCAACAAAAGAGATCATAACACTTCATTCGAGAAAGCTTGGAGATTTGATAAGCTTCCTGTAGGTGAGTAACCATGCCTATTGAGACACAAAGCACTCAATGATGGTTCATAGCTAACTGCATTCCTTAGTGGATGAGAGCATGGCAGATTGTGAAAAGGATTTCCGAGTGCTATCAAATCTTGGGATGATCGAAGTTGTCGTCATTCGCTGCCATCCAGCTAGTGATCGCCCTCCGAGGATAATCCACTCCCTGTTAGACCCTCATCCACACTCCAAACCCTACTGGAAATCATGGGCAAAGGATCGAGAGCATACTACCGAAAAACCACTACAGCCTGTGTTTGAAAAGGATATTAAGGGACGTGGTATCAGTCATCGTGTTGCTACTGAGCAAGAGAAGCAAATCGAATACAAAGGCTCCCATTCAAATCCCATAGACGGCTTTGATAATCCGTATTGTATCTTGGCCATACAATACCGATCACGTGGTTTGTTCATCTGCTACTTTGGATTTAGACTATTCCGCCACCTGGCTACTTTAGGACGATCAAACTTTGTTACACCGAGAATCCCCTGAAAAATTTCGCGATATGTAATTGATATCTCTTCTTGATCACAGGCGCTTTGCAAAATATGGGATTTATACCATCTACGCCTCTCCCATCACCTTCCCCAAGTCGAACAGCTTCGCCTGAGGTTACCCAAGACGAACTGGAACGGGTAAAGGAACTTTCGAAAGAGGACATGATAAAGGAACTTCTTAAATACCGGGTATCTATCCTTTGAATTACTCTTAAGTGCTGCATCCACAACTGGATTGATATCTAATCTTTTTCACTTTGCATAGAAGCTGGAGTCAATAAAGTCTGGGCGAAAAATCAAGCAGGAACGGCACGCAATGGGCGATGATGGAACCCGAAGAAACAAGCGGACACGGAGGGATGCTGAAAAGGTGGTGATAGATCTAACTGACGGTTGAATCGGAGAATAATGGCTTAGGCTAGCCAACGTACAAGACTTAAGCTGTTAGAAAACTTACGTAGTCAAATTGTCTTCTGTTAGGGGTTCCGGGATTTAATATGCTTGCATCCAAAGCGGGTAGTGCTTGTCTTGGGGCAAACATACATGGTCTGTCTAGTGGTGGGTATTTTTGTTTGAAACATATACTTGAATATATTAAGCGTTAGTGTTTTGATCACCAATTATCACTCGCTTATGTAGACGTCTGACCCAGCACATTATCTCATGGCCAGAGTAATCATATTCTATCCTGTAGCAATTTTCTCGGAACTCATAATCTTCATGTCATTGTAGCCATCAGAAAGGAAGATTATTAGGTCAAAGACTCCCATTACGTGTTCCTGAAATATCCTTATGCTAGGTCTCCCATATCATATGACAATTTTATAGACCTAGCAGTCTATCATCTCATCCCAGGCTGATCGAAATATTTTAGACGAGTCCCCAGTAGGAATTTTAAGGGCGTACCATGTGCTATTGCGCTAATGCAACAAGCTACTCAGTACAATCCATTAGTCGATCCAGCAAACTGGCTTATTCAAGCGAGTCTTCACGGGTATTTTCTCTACTTTTGCTTTCTAGGTTTTGAGCTACTGAGTTCTCACTTGGTTAACGTAATTCCTTCAGTCGTCTTTTCAACAGAGCTGTTCAGCTCTATCTATCTATATAGTCAGTCATTTAAAGGTAATTTCTTTGAACTCGTACTCCTAGATAATCAGTTACCGTGCTTTCCGCACCATCCACTGTTAGCATTCTCTTTTCTTCTGTTCCTCTTACCAATAAATTTTTCATCAGTCTCACCTCTCCAACTTCATCCAACAATAAAAATGTCCCCTCGTGGTGGTGGTAGCAGTGGTCGAAGCGGGGGTGGCCATTCTAATTCCGGCTCTAGCTCTTCCAGTAGCAGCAGCTCCTCTAAGCCCAAACCCCCTTCCGGTGGAAGTTCTTCAAACGTCCCACCATCTCCCCCGTCTTCTGGAGGTTCTGGCGTAGGAACAGCTGTGGGTTCCGGAATCGGTGGAGCAGCACTTGGTGGTCTTGGCGGATATATGCTAGGATCTCACATGGGTGGATCTAACGGACATGACGAAGAAACTGGAAACAGGGCAATCGAGAGTGGCGCGATCGGGGGTGGAACGATCGGGAATGGGACGGTTGGGAACGAGACGATTGGAGACGGTACGAACACTACATCGGCCGCGGCTATGGGCGTTAGTTATGATCCGATAGGGTTAACAATTGCTATGTTGGTCGTTATGGTGTGGATATTCTGGGGTGCTTTTGGAGGTGTGGTGGAGGATGTGGTGGAATTTTTTGAAGAAAAAGGTGAAAAGAAGGTTGTCGAAGAGGAAGAGGGGCGGGCAATAATTGGGGGTGGAAATCCGAATGCAGGGTTGATGAAGGAATATCCAGGAAAGCGGTATAGTGATTGTTTCTGGTTGTATATGGAGTGTAGCTTTTTCGCTTGTTAACAGGGATTTCGACCGCACGTATCTCTCGGTATTCCGGCTATTTGAGAGGGGGGGAGGTTTTGACTTGGCTTTTGGTTTTGTTGGCAAGACAGTTGTTGTGTTTAGAGAATGAATCCATAAATCTTCTTATCGTTCAGCGTAGGTACTTCGCTCTCATCTTCCCATAGAGCCTCGTGTGCAAACCCCTCCAAATCACTCCCCAGGAGGAAGGAGAGTCCCCACTACCCCATCTTATGTGTAATGACACTGGCAATTGAATAGACCATTTGATATACGCGCAGGACAGCTAACATTCTGCGTTCCGTGAGAAGCACAACACGTGTCCTACCAGACCCACGGTTACTCATCGTACCTGCATCTAAAATCAGCTATCCAATTGCAGGGGTTTTCCGGAACGATGATTTCGGGTATCTGGCAAAGAGAACATTCGCTGTGAGGCACAGCGCTATCAATCTCAATCAATGCCCACGCATGGAGGTTCTCGATTGCAGTTGGCCAGCCTGCTAGGATTAGTCGGATCTGAGGAGTGATTGGCCGACTAGCTGTCTTAGAGCTAGGGTTTGCGTACTTCTCTGTATCAGTAGAGGGGTTGTTGCTGTCGCAACCAGGATGCCCGCCTGTTGCTGGGCAACAGCTGCAGCCAATACGTCAGAATCAACAACAAACCAACGCAGCAGCATGCAGCCCAACACCCCAACCGCTGCTTCTGCCTTCGGAGGGGATTTCCTTAACTCGTGAGTATTATCCGTCCTGCAGCTTTGGTTTCTTTCTCCTTCTCCTCCATCTTCCTCTTCATCTATCCTCCTCCCCACCTCTTCATCTTTCTTCTCTGCGCCCCCTCTCCGCTCCTCATCTCTGCGGAACTTACATTCTCGCTTCGTTCCCGCTCCTGCAGATCACGATCACGATTACGGTTACGATAAGTTACGATTACGACCTTTGCGTACGATTGTTTTTTGTAATTTATCATTATTATTTTTATCCCCAAGCAAGTACCTGTCCAAGTAGTTGCTTCCATCGATTATTCACCACATCCCAGAAAGTTACCCGGGAATCATCCCATATATCATCCGTTAAGCTTACAATGAGATCGGCGACACTCCGCTCTCTCGCCTTATATCTTTTTCTCTCAATCTCGTCTGTAAGCCTCGCGATAGCAAATCCAGCATACGAATGGCCTGCTGGTGTCGACCCTTCGGCAAAATACTGGCCTGATGGAACTGGTCCGCCGAAGCGCTGGCTGCAGGAATTTGCTGACGCCTTTGAGCGCAACCAATCA
The DNA here is from genome assembly GCA_038503065.1 of Paragyromitra xinjiangensis. Taxonomy (NCBI): domain Eukaryota; kingdom Fungi; phylum Ascomycota; class Pezizomycetes; order Pezizales; family Discinaceae; genus Paragyromitra; species Paragyromitra xinjiangensis. Next base: position 1,230,775 of record JBCAMK010000001.1, on the reverse strand, counting down.
TCTGCCAAATGCACAGGCGTCCGGAAGACGAGTTCCGAGGATCCTAGCGAAAAGTTTTACTGGGATTGGGAACACGAAGCTCGAAGCCAGCAGGGATTTCTGGGAGGGGATTCTTCCGTGGAAAAAAGGTCAGAAGGCACAGCAGCGGAGGTTCCGGCGAATGCTTTTAAGGCTCCTCACAGGAATTTTGTCTCTGATAACGGCATTATCCGTGTTTTGTTGGGCAAGAGGCAGAATTTCGCGTGCGCAACGGGAACATACTCTTGCACATCCATTGGTGTTCCTGGGAGTTGTTGCGCCTCAGATGAGACCTGCGAGAGGATCCCGGATATAGGATTTGGAAACGTCGGATGCTGTCCTAGCGGTTTGTCACCTCTCCCTCCAAAATGAACATATGCAGCCTGCTTATCAACTCGCCAGGCCAGAGTTGTACTGGTAATCTCAGCGGCTGCGGTACTGGCAAGAAAGCTTGCGCAAGTTCTCAAGGTGGTGGTTGCTGCACCGACGGCTACGACTGCTCTGCCAATGGCTGTGTCCTACAGTCAGACGCCTCAGTCGCTCCCACCGGAACAGTAACATCCACCTGCTCCGCCGGTTTCTATTCTTGCCCCACCAACGTCGCCGGCGGGTGCTGTCCTTCTGGGCGTTTGTGTGGTGTTTCTGATTGCCCCACGCCTACTGCGACTCTGTCCAACGCAATCGTGACGGGCAATACTTGTCCAACAGGCTATTACACCTGTGCTGCACAATATAATGGTGGTTGCTGTAGGCTTGGGCGCGATTGTGGTATCACTGATTGTCCTGAGCGAGTCGTCACCATTAGCAATGGAGATACCGGTGCTGGTGGAGTAATCACAACAGCTCTCGCAAGCTGTGCCAATGGATGGCAAACGTGTGGCGGTACTCTTGGAGGCGGGTGTTGTCCAATTGGATACCAGTGTGGTGTTACCAATTGCCCCGCGGTGACTGTCGCTGCGGGTAATGTTCTTTCGGGACAGGTGCGTTCCTTGCTTTAAGCCGCCGCTTATTCATTAGTTTTCCTTGACTAACGTGGATATATTAGACTTTAACCACCCCTGTCGTGCTACCTGCAACATCCAAAACCCTACCTACAGTCCTAGCCAACATTCCGGTTTTGCACGGTGGTGCTGGAAGAAGAGTCGGCAAGGTGACTGAAGTCATTGTGGTCGTTGCTGTGGTCGTTGGTGTCGTTGCGAACACCTAGGCCAAAGTAACAAAAAAGTCGGGAGTTTTAGGGGATCTTTTTGGAGTATAATGGGTTTGGTTTTTTTCCCTTTTGTTTTTTTTTTCCGAGCCCTACACGACGATACCCTATTTTTCAGGGGTGTTTTTTCCCTGGGATATCTGTCCTAAGTTTTACTTTTAACTTTTATGTTGGAGGTTTTGGGTATCCTTTTTTTGAAGCGATAGCCTTCCCAATGTTTGCATGCGTAATGAAAGTATACGGGGACGAACTAGCAGGGGAGAAAGGGTATATATATGTAATTAGGTTATATTTTTCCATTTGTTTCTCCAGCAGAAGGAGCGAACCGAGTAGGGAGGAGTTTTGTTTATATACCATGGCATACGAGTGAATGAAATGAAATATTTAGGCGACGATGAATTTCTTTTTAAAGTTCGTGAAACCGAGGAATGAAGGTTATCCCAAGCTTCAGTCGGATGTAAGGTGAACTAGACGGCGAGAAAAAGTCTAGTTTATTTGCAAATTCCAAGTTGCTTTTACCGGTTACATACTCGCAGGAGCGTAGTTACTAGCCTACTGCCAGTAGTACATAAAAACTGTGTATGGTGGCAGAATCGACAAACGTGTACTTTTTTTAGAACGATCTATTATAGCTAAATAGGATGAGTTTTTAAGAAAACAATCCTATACAGTGATTCACTGTATGATAAACACAATGCCTACATGGAGCTTTTCAAATTGAAGATATTTTCATGGTGTAAATATTGGATTTTGGAAAGTTGGGTTTTGGGTGATGTGGTTGGAGCACCCACAACAAAAAGAAAAAAGCAAAATTTTGAAGCCTAGATCCACCTAGTTCAGGGTGCAACGAGGTTTCCGCTTCGTGACACCTCCTTATGCCTAACCAGAATACCATCTGAACCATCTGAACCCCAGTATGATGGTAATATCATGTCTAACCCTCAGAGACGCCCAGGCCCCGGTTGCATTATAGGGTACATATAGACACACTTTTATCAATACAATAATTTCCCCATGTATGTGGTCTTGAGGTAGCTTATAAATAGGGAAACAAACAAATACAATAACTAGGCTCAAAATCATACATAAGGAAATTCTTCGTTTATGTAGAGGCCTTGTAGGCGTTTGCTAAATACATGTAGATATAGAAAACACCTACAAAATCGGTATCGACCTCACCTCTACACGTATAGGTATTTTGATATTGGTCTAAGAATTGCCGAGTGATATGGTGTGTTTCTAATCCTTGTTTCTAATCGCCCCAGGTGCTAGCGCTTTGCTTATAAACTCTCTCCTAATGTTAACTACATGTATGTTAACTTCCAGTATCATTTTCTCCTAACACTAATCGCATAAGATGAGATATCGATCGCATAAAACACCTAGGGGATATATAACATGGAGTTCCCTAGACCACATAAAATAATGTCCGCAGCATATATAATTATATAAACATATATGTAAATTTAGCAAAATATATTGATCTACACTCGCGTCAGATCTTTATAACCTTTATCCTCATGAACGTTGGGGACTATTTAAGCATAACCCTAGCCCTTAATGTTAGACCCAATTAGATGTTGAGTAGGTTTAGAGTATTTTCCCTACTCTAGATATTGCCTCAAAACTAGAGACGCTGCTCCCTATTCAAGAGGCTATCTTTGGCCGATGACCTGGTTTGGTGGCTCCTCTCCATTATCTCTACGTAGGATAGGTAGACGAGATCCATAACATTTGTCGGGTGATATTGGAACTCGTTGGCGTAAAGAATGGGGTTTCTATTATGCTTACGCCAACATAGGAAAAATCTATGAGGCACAAAACTGCCTAAACAGGGACCCTATGCTGTTTTCAACATTAGCCCCGATCACTGGAGTAAGGGTCTTAATAAAACTAGGATCGAACTTTTTTAAGCCGTAGACATGTCTTGTTTGATAACCCTGAAAATTTCTGAAACTATCTAAATATTGAGGAGAATGGTGGGAAATCTTATGGATGTGAGATGGATATATACGTGCAGATCTTTAAGGCCCACTTCTCATTATTCAGTGCGATGCGTGGGGGTTATGAGTACACATCTTTTTGGGAAGGTTGGAGGAGAGGCCCAAAGTACACAAAACGTTGGGGCTAAAACTCGAAGTCACACAATTTGCTCTCAGGGTCGAGCACCAGTGATTGATGGCTATACATGTGGGTTACCACCCGCCATATATTCTCGAACGCTGCAGCACCTTCTCGGTCGTTAGTTCTCGCTACTATTATGAAGAAGACTTGTGATTATCGTGGTTAGAAAGAACTAGTACTCGGTAAACCAACCTAGGCCCTACCACACCAGAGGTCGTTTGTGATGCTTAGGCCGTAGATATATCTTGGCAAGGTGTAAAGAACACCAATGTAAAGATGCGAACCTGGAAACCATGTCGAGTGACATGGTATGAATTTATTTTACTCGTACAGTAAACTTTATTACTATTCTATGTAGTCGATACTCGAGGATGGCTGGATGTATGGTGAAGTGATGAGTAGAGCTAGAGGTATCTAAGAGATCTAGAATACCAAGTTAGCTCCAATAGGATATAGGAGTATGATATGGCGAGCTCACGAGATAATAACAAATCCCGCTGAAGTTACTCCTATGACCGACCCGCAAACTCCGGCTGCTGATCAACACTAACCGGCGGCACAAGATCAAGCTTCGCACGCTAGTTTGACGATTGGTGCATTTCGGAAACACTAATGAGGTTGTGTACGCGGCCGCTAAGGGGAAGCTATGAAAAAGATGGGCAACGGAAAACAAGGATTGGTTTCAGCTGATCTGGAGGGCAAATATCTATATAACAACGAACCTCCTGGACTATCACGGATTACAAAATGCTTAAACAACAACGTAAAGTAAAGTACGAGTGAACTACATACGCTGAAGAACAATAAAGAGAGATTATAGCGCTATAATTGTCCCAATACTTTGTTATATATCAGTGCTTTCATGATCAGTGCAGAGCGCATATACCAGGATACCACATACGAAATTGGCTCGGATCTCAAGCGGGGGATCAGTGCGTTCTTGGAGCCCGGAAAGGGATGACGCAAGCGGCTCATTAGGAGCCGACATCAATTACCGATGGGCCGCGGTAAAAGCATTTTTGATTGTGGTTTTTTGAGCTGCACCTTGTCTCAAGAAACGCATAGTCCAGTTGATTTCATCCATCAGCAAACCATTATAAACAGCCAGGTTCTGATGGGAAGCACAGATCTGATGATCGGAAACCGTTCGTTATGCTAAAGTATTCTTTACATCAAGGTTTCTTTGGCAAGGTGCAACCGCATGCAGACAATACTTCAGAAAAATGGCATCCCAATCTTAATACTACATGTAGGTGGACGTATGATCCGATAAAATCGTGAGATAAGGATTTTATGTACGCGCTGTAGCCCCCCGCTTACGATTTTTTCCGTGTTGCCACCACAATTATTGCTTACTGAGCAAACAACAGCAAAGAATTAGCCCAAACTGTACAATATTAACAATTTTTACGTCACATCCTAAGTGACAGAACCTCGGCGCAGTAATTTCGGTGCCGAATCCCGTGTCTATGAAAACACCCCTCTGTTTCCAGAAAGGCAGACAGGTTTTGGCCCTTGTTTAGTCCCGTGAACCCTGAATCTAATACGATTCTGCGCTTTTGGCTCCACTTCTCATCAACTATCCTAAAAACAAAAAAAAACCCACCCGGGGGTTTTACCATCCGGTCTAGCGCTGGATTTTGGTTTCGGATATCGGCAAGGGTTTTCTCATTATTTCATGTTGCTATGTATTCTAATGCATTTTCTTTATCTTTCTCTCAGTTCCTTTCGCTATTGCGATTGACCTCTCCAAATTTCCATTACTTCTCGTTCAGGTGTCGGGAGAAATTCCAAGGCGAATGACGATGTTGGGGCCCAGTGATGTTTCACAAGATATTGAAAAAGCGGAAAGACAAGCCTCTCGCCAACTCAGCTCCCCAGATGGAACACCCCCATATCCCGCCAGCTATTCGGGCTCGAATGACGATAGCTCAATAGAATTGAGCAGGCGATATACTCACCGTGATATTATCTCTAACGATATTGACCCGCCAAATCAAATTGAACTAGAGAGACAACGAACACACCTATCGATTTATAGCAACACCGTGGGACGCACGGTCAACAAATATGTTTCGAAAGATGAACTACCACCTTTCGGGGCAGGGAAAGAATACCCACCACTACTTCCACATAGAGATCAATATGTTGTGGACTTTGAAGGCCATAGTGACCCGATGCATGGCCAGAACTGGCCTTTGAAAAAAAAGTAAGGACACCAAGCTTCAATATAAATTCTTTCCGGGGCCGGGGCATACTAAAAGACCGAACTGTTTTGTATAGACTTGTTACTGGTGCAGTTCTAGGTTATACTACTCTAGTTTCGGCTTGGGGAAGTAGTGTGTTTTCATCAGCTACGGGAGCTATATCTGGTAAAATTTTCTGGTAGATTGTGTTATTAGAGGGTAAAGGTGGATGTTAGCGATACTAACATTTTATTGTCTGCTTTTATAGTATACTTTGGAATCAGTGTTGAGGCCTCTATTCTAGGGCTATCACTCTATGTACGTCTCCAGCCCTGAAGACTGATTGGAAACTGTCTTGACGATTCTTTCTAGGTTCTTGGTTTTGCTAGCGGACCCTTAGTTTGGGCACCGTTCTCAGAACTTAAAGGTCGACGCTTGCCGCTGCTAATCGGAATTTTTGGTTTCTCGATATTCCAAATTGCCGTTGCCGTAGCAAAAGATATCCAAACCGTCTTGATATGTCGGTTTTGGGGTGGATTCTTCGCGTCATGCCCTTTGGCAGTTGTCGGCGCCGTTTTTGCCGACATATTTACACAGGAAACAAGAGGTTCTGCTATTGCGGTGTTCTCCATGGCAGTCTTTTCTGGGCCTTTGATTGCACCTATTGCAGGAGGGTTTATCACTGAGAGCTACCTCGGGTGGAGATGGACCGAATATATTACAGCTTTCATGTAATTCTTCTTGCTTCTTACGTCTCCTACCCACACAAGCTAACAGCAATCACAGGGGCTTTCTTGCACTTGTTCTTAACATACTTTTTCTTGAGGAAACGTATCCTCCAATGATTCTTGTGGCTAAAGCTTCTCATCTTCGACGCCTGACAAAGAACTGGGGTATCCATGCAAAACAAGAGGAAATAGAGGTTGATATCAAAGAACTAATCGAAAAGAACTTTGGTCGTCCATTAAAACTTCTTTTTACTGAACCTATCATTTTTTTGCTTAGCTTATACACAGCTTTTATCTAGTATTACTCCTTACTCCCTGATTGGCCACACTAGTACTAATGAAATAAACAGCGGCATTCTATATATCTTCTTGACTGCATACCCGATCGTATTTGGAGAGGTTCGTGGGTATACCCTGGGTGTGGCAGCTCTACCATACCTTGGGATGGTGGTTGGGATGCTACTTGGTGGACTCCTAGTGATTGCCTTCCAACCTTGGACAAATAGGAGGATGAAGGCAAATAACAACGTTCCAATCCCGGAAGATCGTCTGGTACCGGCAATCATCGGTAGTATCGTGTTTCCGATTGGGCTATTTTGGTTTTCTTGGAGGTGTGTTCCTAGTTTCTTTTTGCGGCAAAAGCTTGATTAAAGATTTAACAATAGCTAACCCTATGATTAAGTGGAAATTATCCAAATGTTCACTGGATTGTCCCCACTCTGGCAGGTATCCCAATCGGAATAGGTCTTATTACTATATTCCTTCAGTCCCTTAACTACCTCATTGATGCCTACCTCATGTTGTATGTGTTCTATCCCCCTTCACAGAATTTGCTTAATCTAACAAAAGCCAAAAACAGTGCAGCATCAGCCATCGCAGCAAATACCTTTCTTCGTTCTGCATTCGCTGCTGGGTTCCCGCTATTTGCTCGCCAGATGTTCCGCAATCTTGGCGTCAACTGGGCCGGTTCGTTGCTTGGCTTCATTGCGGTTGCCATGATTCCAATCCCCATTTCTTTTTTCTTTTTCGGGGCTAGGATTAGGGCGAAATCTAAATGGGCACCGACAGAACTTGGGAAATGATAGATCATGTAGGTTTATTGTATTAACTTGGGGAAAGGCATGACGTTGCCTACAAGATCGGGTATTTCCGTGTTAGGCTGGAGGGGAAAACGTCAAAAACTTTGCTCGACTCATCGGGCACCTAGGGATGTGAGTAGGGTGGTTCTCTATATATGATGTTATATGAATGTAAAAGGTTGGTGGTAATGTAAGTATGTTAATAGATAGAAAGACCTAGATACGTACACGTAATGCATATTTATTGTTTCATGTTTTTAATTCATTCTCCCTTTCGAGGTTGCTTTGTATTTGCGACATTACATGTAACTTTCATTCTTAGGATCCGGGGATCCTCTTTATGTAGTACTGGCGAGATACGACCCGGCGCTATAAAAAAAACTATACTTGGCTTAGGGTAGCAGATCTTAAGATACGCTGGTATGACATGGAATGCGCCGAAACTTTTGGGTTGCATAGTTTGGCAATGATGCCGTGATTTGTAAAGCGTATATTTTATATCACTTGTGCGTACCCTATGAATTGCTTTCTCTAGACTGGCTATCGAGTGCTACATACGACTCAACGTTATAATATTATAAAAACTATATGCACTTATATTATACATATGCTCTGACCCATATTCCAAGAATGCCCATTTACAAATGGGATCACTTTGAGCATCGGCCGGCTCATATGCATGCGCATCTCTCTACCAGCGCAGTAAATGCATCAGTAAATGCATCAGTACATCAGCAAATGCATCATTTACTCGCTCATTATTTTCTATGGGTAAGTCGTCGGTAAATTCATCAAATTCTTATATATTATTTCTGTGGGAAAGGCATCATGAGAAAAGCATCAGGAAAGTCGTAGGGGAATGCATCAAAAGCACAGCAAAAATTTGTATGGGAAAGGGATCAGGAAATGCATCATTAGTGACATTATACACATTTCCCAAACCTTAATCCAAAAGAGCAAAAAGCAAAAAGCAATCAGGTCCAGTAGTTGAACCTGGAGTATTCAGCATATCTCCTGAGTTCCTTACCACTTGCACTATCCATCGTATAGTTTAACTAAAAAAAGCCAAATACACATTTACTGATGCTTTTACTGATGCCTTCCCCCGACGACATTCCCAGATACACATTCTCCTACAACTTTCCCGACGACTTTCCAAAGTACCGATTTACTGATGCCTTTACTGATGCCTTTCTTGGTGCCTTTTCTAGTGGCCTTCTTATATACATATTTGTTGATGCCTTTCTTAAAAAGGACACCAGTAAAATCGTTTGTAAATGCATCATTTCATCCCTTTTCACCTCAGATTTGTGTGGGCAATGTATAAATTGATGCATTTACTGCCGTAGTAGAGTCTACAAAGTGAAGCTAAGAGATGGCCGATATTCAAAGAACACACTATCTGTAAGCGAGCTTGGAAACTCTTTCAATACACAGGTATCACAACTTCGTATGGTGACTATGTGACTCAAGCTCCGCTTGTATATGTGATGGAGGAGGGAGTGTATTTATAATTTTAAATTGTGCATGCGGATAGCTGCAGTTCATGTTGCTAGAGGCCTAGATAGGGCAGAAGAGGATGTTTACCTTAGTGGATATTTTGAATATCAGCCATCTTTTAGTAACTATAAGTAAGCCAGCCGACGTTAAAAGTAGGCCCATTGGAAAACCAGCATCCTTGGAATACGGATCAGAACACATACCAACAAGAGGGGGAAAATTGTAGCTATGGCATTATATTACTCCTTATCACTCTTCACTTCAATTCATACACACTCCCCGGAAACGCCTTACGTATACTAAACAATCGTGGCATGACTATTTCAGAAATATCTAGCAGCAACTATTAGGGATTCAGGGATTCAGGGATTCATATCCTAAGCCGCCAATGTTGGCCTAGAATAATGGAGGGAAAAGGCTTCCCCGAAGACGCATAAAGTTAAAACCTTGATGGTTCACAAGTTTACCACGTAGTTAACCCAAAGAAAAGACAACCGAAAGCTATAGCTGGGTTTAACCCGAGCTAATATGCAATAAGTGTTTCCATCCCTTCTCGCACTCGGGCAAGCCACAAGATCTAAGTCGCTGGAAAAATCTTAATATCTTGATCATAAATACTGCCTATTAAGCTTAATCGAATGCTCAATACCGTCCCTAATATAAATGTTGTTAGATTACCAGGTGCTAGTCACATGTGTGAGGTTACACTACCTCTTACTGACAGCTGTTTCAAATTATCATGTTAATTACGCCTACAGAACTCCTGGTATAGCCGGCGGACAAATGCACCCTATACAGAGACACCATCTTATGGGCCCACCATACAGCTTATGTCTCATTTCGCTTTGCAAAACCATAACCCAGGTAGGAGACTGGTAACTCTTTGGTACAATAATCGCCACAACTTCCAGCAACAAAATACGCTCCTCTTGGAGAAACCAGCTGCAGATAGCACCAGACATTCAGGTTCTCAGTTTTTGGGGGAAGAGGTACTAATGGCTACAATGATGTATGTGACTCAGCGATGATAATTATCATTAAGCACGACTTCTTAAAAAGGCCAAGGATCAATGCATTGTGTATAAGAAGTAACCCTGAGTACCAGTAGAGTATTACATGTATCTCTAGAACCTACAAGATTTCAAGACGCGCCAATGCCACCCGGCCAAGGCCTAGGGCCTAGAGGACGACGGGAACAGCACTACAATGTGCCATCGATTATAGAATACGTATATACAGTTAGCCGTCAATCACACGACGGTAACCAACAAAGGGTCACAAAAGCAAGATGAAGATACCATATAAAGATATCGTACCATCTCTAAGTACTTCGTATAGCTTGCCACAAAATGTCGTGAACAATGCTACTATATAGTATGCAGAGTGTCCCAGTAGTTACTCTTAAAATATTGGTTTTTATTTCGAATTTTTCGAAATCAAAAAATAGGAGTCTTTTTTATTCACCTCCCAGCCATACAGCTGAGCTTCTGAAGAAGGAAAAAATGCAGGACCTAGAAGAACCGCAAGCGGGTGCTGGCAAAGGGGACACGAGTAACCCAGTACTTGATTCTTCAGCTCGGGACCCACACCCCATTATAGTATCCGTAAATCCCACCAGCACTTAGAACCCCAGCGTAGTACTAGCCCCCACCCGATACGCCCGATCTTCGCCTAATTAAACAGCTAAGCTCGCCACGCTTCAGCTGCAGGGTCCTAACATCTATCTGGTTCTCTCAAAAATTTCCAGTGAAACCCAGGTAGTGACTCCTATAAGTGCAGAATATGAGAAATCGCCCACCCCTCCAAAAAAAAAAACAAGCCCGCTTACAGAGACGTAATAAAACTAAACTCCTCTAAGGAACCACCAAATCAATCACCCATGCATCATGAACTTGGTTAAGTTGATATTATCCAAAGTGTGCGAATCATTAATTGAAATAGCACAGTGCCCCAAAATTCCAGGAAAAAAATCAGAAAACGAAGAAATGTAACTGAATCATGGATTATCATTCGTTGCGAATACCCTACAATGATTGGGACTCAACACAACCGCTCAACCAATCAATGCCTTTGCAACTATAATAGGCCGCCTAAATTTGATATATCACATCTCACCGTCTATAGCAGACAAGGCTAGGCTGAGGTTGCAAGATTGGTTATTCTCTAGGTAGTCAGACATTCCAGCTCAGCAAGTTTAAGAAGCAACAATTGCAAGTGGTCCTCGAATAGTAGAAACCTTCCATAACTAGCAGCATGCTTTTTTTTAACGGCCCCAACGCAGCCCTATTCGCCATAATCAAGTGCGGTACATATAACGAGTCACAAACCTTCCGTCAGCTCAATTCTCTTAGAATCTAACACCCCCCGGATCTCCCACCCAGTTCGTTCAAAGGTTAGTCTTGTCGGCGAGACCCCACCACCCGGTTGACACAGACGCATGGAATCGCGCCTAGCTGAGAACTATCTTAAGTACCAGCTGCCCCGCGACAACCACGGATCTTTGAACAAAGTGTGGTGTCGTATGATTAACCCAACTTGTGGTTCTATTGGTATTCTGTGCACAAAATAGAACAGGCTCTTTGCCTAGTGCATAGATAGGCCTTTATGTAAACCTTCTGAAAATACCGTTGCGAATGATGACGCGTTTCAAACCGCACAGCTTCCCAGGACCCTAACGCAGCTGGTATATATATGTATAGCGCTGACACGGTGCTCATAGTGTTCACAGATCTTCAGCTTTGAAATAAAGGGACTAGACTCCATAGCTTCTATTACAAGGGCTTCGCATCGAATTTCCTGCTTTCTAGCTGAAGTGTTCTTCCAGTATGCACATAGATACATGTACTCGGGGCAGACCTGAGGGACCTGAATATGCAAGTGAGTCGACCAATTAATCCGTCGGTGTGTTGGGTAAGGGCGAATCAAAAACCCCTACCAACAAGAAGCATGTTCAGGTTCCTCACACCTGCCCTGATTATGTTGGCAAATATCTAGACATGGTTACACAATAAAAGTTTTCTGGCCAAATTCCTATCAACCGGTAAAGTTCCCCTCCTACCAAAGTTGCTCCGTGCATCGGAAGTTCCAAAGATTGGTCAGTCCCGGTTAGGCACTTCTTTGGGAAGAACAAAAAAAAGACTAGCATCGGCTGTCTTACCGATAATTTTTTGTCTTAGATACCTGAAAAATCGACTCTCATTGCTAACAGCAATTCTTGCCACTTAACGATACCAATTTCTCGGGTGGGATCTCGCCCAGCAGAAAGTCTGTTAGCCTCGATCCAAATTCCAATCTGCTTAAAGGATTCGTACAGTTCTATCGACTTTTAGAAGGAAGGCACACAAAAAAAGCAATCAGCCCAGCCTTTTCAGGGATTCTAGGCCTGCTTCAATGATTTTTTTTTCTTCGCTACCTTGTAACCCCCCCCTTTTAATCTAGCAGAGTTCATAATAGTCAATAGGCTCATTCTAGCAAAGCGATATCGATCGCCTAACGGAAGAGACTAAAGAATAAACGTGTTGCTCATTCTTAAATTAAATATATATTTTGCTAAGACCTTGTTTTTTCACAACTTCTAGCATCAGAAATGGAACTGGTGGCAGTGTTTGACCTACCACACCATTCTCCACCGTTCCCGCGAGGTTGAGTTGGAAGCCCAATATCGGGTGATAGCGTATATGCTGTGGGGAGATTACTGGTGGTACAGTATGACACATGCAGACGCTTATTGCCAGGCTTGAAATCAGTATGCACCTTGACACCGCTTTGAGTCAGGTGCATTGTCTCGTAGGTGGGTTGGTCTCTAGCCTTTTATAGGGGGGACCAGATCAAGTCACCGGGTCCAGACCCAGTACTCTACATCCAAGTATTCAAGATGTTGCAGCGACGATGATATCCAAAAATTCTCATGGCAAGACCCAAGCGAAGTGCAAAATTGTGGCCGTTGGTTGAACACAAGCTTAAGCTCTGTACTTCCGGATAGCTTTCATTTCTTCCCTTTTCGTTCATTGAAGAACTCAAATATTTCTAAATCCCTTTAATTCAAGATTCCACGCAAATAAAAAAAGGTCTCAAAATTCGCGGCTAGGGTATCCTGCAGTTGGAGTTTTGAGCAGGTAGTTCAAATAGCCAGGTTTTGAAGGTTCGGATATATATATAACCCCCGCATGAATCGGGAGAATTGCATCGCCACAAATATCTGGTCGCTTCTTTTCTTGAACCTTGTCCAAAGAACGCCATTATTGACACAAAACGGATCTTGAAAAATCAGGTTTAAATTCTAGTCGTTAGGGGCGTCCGCGAAGACCCCCAGCTGCAGGTGTCCACGACTTCAAACAAAAACAAAAAACAAAAAAAGTGGAAGAACATGACGACTGGGAGCCGACATGATCTTGAAAATTACATTCCAAATAACTGTCTCATCCACTCTCTTGTCCCTCCCTATTTGTACCAGCCTAGGCTTGTGGCTTGCTAACACCTTCGGTTATCGCGGCGCTTTTGTTGGTGTTTGGCAGATTCAGAGATCCAATAGTCACGCGCGTTTATGACAGTTTTTTCTAACAAACGAAAACACCTGTAAGCATTCTATTGCCAATTTTATGTACCTAAAACTAGAGGAGTTAATCTCTAGTACATATGCGTAATGGATGGTCCCGAAAATGACCTAGGACGGCCTAAGTTGCCAAAACGCTCAAAAATCAGCAGCCATAATGCAACTAGTGGCGGAATTGGCAAAATATAGATACCCCTCCCACCTGGGATTTTAGAGCCCGCACAGACAGCTGATGACAGGAAAGAAAAACAATAAGCGTTGTACCCAAGAACCGATCCTATTAAACACAATAAAAAAATGCGCGTGCAGAGATGTACCCCCCCTCAAAATCAAAACGCCGGTTTTATGATGTACAAATGCCAAGAAAATGGATAACATAAATGTAGTTCGACAGAAGTAATAAAAATCAGAAATAACAAAACCTCCTTTATATATGAAAAAAAATGAAAAAAAAGCGTCAACGGTTGCCTCACAACCTGGTTAAGGAAACTGTTTCATGTCTCGGGTAACCGTCTTGGTCCTGGAGACGAATAACGTGATGATTGGGAATGATTTGATGCTTCTTCATCACCCTTGCTTCTCTTCACCTTTTTTTTATGGCTAGGATCAATCCATGGTGAGTTCGTTGAGTTAGTGGTCGAAACCATACCCTGAGCCGTCGAAGAAGGATCCGAGGGAAGTAGGAACCTCCAGTCCCACGATCTTGCTTCCCAATCCTTGTGATCGATACCTCCGCATGGCTCTTTCAAGATGGTCAGAAGCTCGTCCGTGATGGCGTATGCATGTCCATGGGTCCAGGTGTTGGTCCAAGAACTGTCGAGGGTCATCCAACCTGCTGAGGATGAAAGATCAGGTGATAGCTTTTGCCCCGGTAATACTTCGGAAGCCAGTGGTGGCTTTAGAGTTATCCAAAATGGTATTAAAGTCTCGAGGTATCGTTTGCAGACCCGGTGATCTATTCTTAGGCTTGACTTCAGGGCATCGACACATCTCGGAACAACGTCGGTGATATCATCGAAGGTAGAGCTGGATTCTATAGCAGGCCGAAGTGAGATGTCAAGAAACACTATTACGCATGCAGCAAAGGTTGAACTTCTGTATCCCATCGTCAGTCACCATTGAATGAGAAGAGATGGTAGAAGCAAAGCTGAGAGTCATACATTGTAAGCCATCCTTTCTGCGGATGCTTTTCCCCACTGAATAGTGAATCGAGGACCTTACACAAACCTCTGGCAGCGCTTATACATTTGTTTGCATAAAAAACCTCAAGCGACCCGCCATCTTGCGCACATGTAGAACGTGTTGCAGTTGTGGCTACCTTAATTAAAACTCGACGGGTAAGGATAATAATTGATCTCAGATAGGCGCAATAAGCCTGAAGCATGATCGCTTTCTGTGTGGGCAGTATCGAGTGATCAATCGTGACTAGATGGAGCGCAAGGAAGCCAGGTAGACAAGTATGCCAGGTTTGAAGTTTCTCCATATGTGATTTTATGGTAGCGAAGTCAAAGGAATGTTGAGAAAGGCTATCGTCTCTAGAAATACCAGTCAAGAGTTTGCTAATACTCTCGAACTCGATCTGTATACGATCTGCTGTTATTCGCCGACTATGTTCGATAGAAGCCGCCTAAATATATCAGTCACCTCTCCCCATGAGGGATAGAAGGTGTTGCTTACATGAAGTGATACGGATTCGTCAGATTTATCGCGTTCCTTCCGCCGCAGTACAGGATCGGCAATTTGTTGATTGGCGCCACTCTTATTCATCGTAGGTCGTTGGGGGTCGGGATGATAAGTATCGGTAGGTTGATTTCCGTAATCAGCACAATTCTGGGGCTGGTGTGCAGTACTTGGTCTCCGGTATATTGGGCCTTGAAGGCCCCTGGTATGTGTGGTATCAACAATTGTATGAACATATCCGTACACATTCACAGTGAATTCTGCAGAGACCCAGCGAATTTCGCCGTTTGAATGAACGAAGCGATAATCCTGTTTTCGCAATCTCCCATCCTCAAAAGAAAAACACCGAGAAACCCGCTCGCGGTCCAGGTGGTGTACCGCGCTTAGCCAATTACCGTCCTGTCGTATTTGATGCTCCCGAAGCCCAGAAACCTCGCAAAATCGTTCATTGACAAAGTACTGACTTCGCCCTTCATAAGAGGTCCTACCACATATGCCCACAGGAACGGAATCCTGGTGTCCGTTTTGGCCGTGGGGCTGAGCACGAGCCCCGGTAGATGGCGACGAAAAATGGTCCAAAACCGTCTGTAACGCAGCCTCAGAAATCTTGCGACGACTAACCTCCGCCTCCAAACACCTAGTCTGTTGCTGAAGCATAGCGACAATTGTGCTTCGATCCTGGGAATCGCCTAATAACGGGTATTTTTTCTCACCAGGGACAACATGGGAGTGGGAAAGGCAAATTTGCTGGAAGACCTCGCTGAGCCCATCCGCCTCAAATACCGCCATATCATATCCACACAAGAGTGAAATGTCCTTCCCAAAAGCTGCCAAGAAGCGCTCCCACACTTGTTCCAGTTCATGGGCGAGTTGGTGGGTCCCTTGCTCGCAAAGTATGTTAACCAGTTCTCCATAAACAAGAACCCTTGGATACTGCTTCCGAATGTCGTCAAATACCTTTCCGAAATATTTGTCGAATGTTTCGCCATCGACTCCCCCGTCCTTCAGAAGTGATGGTAATAAGGCATCTGCATCCACGAGAATAAGCTGACCGCGCTCTTTAAGGAGCCCAGGAGCAAGATTCTGCTCCCTCAGATGAGCTTCAAGTCCATCGAGGTGTAGCCGCGTGGCAACAATAATGGCCGCATTTTCCGTGCTAAAGAAAGATGGAAGAATAAATCTTGACACAGCGTCGTATAGGAAACTCTCTGCTTCGTAAAATTGAATTGAGTGGACACAACGTGGAAGTGATGGTAGAGCCGATTTCTTGCGTGAGGCTTTGCTGTTGCTGGGTCCTGCCATGGAGATCCTGGAAAGTAGCTTTCGGGTTGGCCGAAAAGGAGGCAACCCAACTGTGTAAGGCTGTAACGACTTTTGCGAAAGATTTGTGCTGGATATCGCCGATGTGCCCGTATTTTGGTACGGCGGAGGGCAAAGATGTATGTATACAGGTCGAAACTTGGAAGCGAAGGAAAGGAATAAGGAAGAGGAAAAGAAGATCTGTGTGCGACGAGGGGGCCAAAAGCCGCAACATGGAATAACTACTGGCATTAACACATTGCATGGGTACGGCATGTGGGGCTTGAAATAATTGGCTCGAAGCTCAACCTGCACTGAGACATGCGCATGGTTGCTATTCCGTGATGATTGATTCTAACCAGGTCCCACAGCTTGGAACATTGCCAACGCTGGAGATGCAGGGATTATTGCTACACGGCCATTCCGCGATCCAAGATCGCTGACTTTATGAAGACCCCATTTGTGTCCTAAGTGGGGATTTGGCCATAGATAAATCGGACAGAATTAAATCGTTTGTGAAAGGAAAACGGTTGGCGAATTCTAGAAATACTAGTGCACTTTTTCTGCTGGCAAAAGCGATGGTTACCTAAGCACTAATATCTTGAACGGCCTGATAACAACGCCAGTCAAAATCCATCTCCCCTAAGCTACAAGTTCTTCCAGATGATACCTGCGAGTTTATTAGGTGCCGAGAAGTGCGCCCGGAAATCTATTGAACATGATCCCACTCTCTCAAAACCCCTACTTCTAATAATCATTAGTCTAGGCCGAGACTACTTTCCGAATAAAACCCAAACCTCTATGAAACTTCGCCCCGATCCCAGCTAGTTCCAAGTACTAACCAAACAAAATCGCGGTGTTCTTTATTATAATACCAATACACTCGTACCATATCACGATACTCTGGAGGACCAGAGCTCATAGATATCAAGTCATCCAACACGTACGGACCAGTACTAGTATATATATATATATATATGGTTCCCAGGCCTCCAACTTCTCCCCGGTTTTGCGTGTAGAGAGTAAGAAGTAACATTCACCCAGCCAGAAAAGATCAAAGCTAGTGTGCATACCAAAGGCTTCGAGAGAAGGAAAAAAATACTCGATCGTGAATTTAAACCCAAGCGGCTCAATTCTCCGGAGCCCGACCGTCGAACAGAAACAGGGTACCAGGCGGGTAGTCTAAAATTTCCCTCAAATACATAAAAGGGCAGACATCGGACAAGTCCTAGGGACCCTGAAGAAGGAATTTTGGATCTGGGTCTCCCCTTTCGAGTTCCTTGCTTTCTTTTTCTCTTTCTGTGGAAGCAAAGCAACTAATTGGCGCGATAAAGTGCGATGTAGCTCGTAAATCCTAACCATGCACACATATTCACCTGCACAGCCTAACTCTGACAGGACGAAGATCTGGGATAATATCATATCTTGGCCATGGTTGCTCATCGATAGATTGAATCTCATACCACAAATAAGTGTAGGGTTCCATAATCATTAGTAAGGATTAGCTGCACGTGTCCCGTGAAGCACCATCATTCACAGAAGATGAGATCATATTATGGTTTGCGAGATATCAGTTGTACGGTTTTATTTCATAAGCTAGGATATTTAGCTGAAGGACTACTGGTAAAGTGTGTGCAATAATTAACTTCTGAGGCAGATAAAGTTGAGAGCCCTACAGGGGGTGTAAGCGAGATCTCACTTCAGGCAAAGCGACCGTGAGCGATATCGGGTATGGCAAAGACAGGGATCCCTTGCGGCGCGACTGAGATTCAGGGATACATGAACGACCAAATCTTTGGAAATTAAATCACCAGCGTTTGAAGTATCAACGCGATGGATCCAGAAGTGTATGATACTATTCCCGTAGCCAAACTCCTCACCCTTAACCAATATCGAAGGAGCAATCTGAGGTGAGTGCCAGAATCTAAGTGGCGCCACCATTTAGTGCTCACAGGCCCCGAACCGGCCAGGGCTACCCGGAATTTGACCAGCCTCGGACATCCCCAAGGGTGCTCTTCAAGCCCACCAACTTGAACGAACTTTCGTGTATGCTGCAAAAGTATTCCCTCCTTGATTAATAATCAGAGGGAGCCAGAAGCTTCTCTGCCACGCACGTAAAGTGGCAATTAGTAGCTGCGAAAGATATTATGGCGGTCGAGGTTTTGGTTTGCGATTTTGTGTTGGGACGAGCGCAACCGTTGGTTAGATATATAGATCAACTATAACAAGGCTAAAGGCACCAAATAAGCAAATAGAAATTGGGAGATCACCCCCCAGGAGTTCTGCCAAGACGGGAGATTCAGATCTCTTTAAGATCTTCATGACCTGAGCTATATTATCTTTCGATCAGCCAAGAACCAAGGCCTAGGCCGGCCAAATTCTAAATTGATTCAATCAGGTCATATTATCAGCCTCTTGTATTTTGTCCGGTCGGCTCTGGTCTTTAGCCGATCGAAAATTGAGACCCCCAGTTACCTGAACAGTCTACTCACCCAAATAGATGGTGATTAGTTGGTTTTTAGTGAGGAAGGCCCTGTTTTGCAGTAAAGAAACTAGTTGTAAAATCGAAAATCCTCCTTTTCGCGCTGGTTTTCCCGAGTCAGTAGGCCGTTCGAGTGGCTCGTGGGTCTCTTTAGTAAGCGTAGTCTTACTGTAACATCCAGTTTCCTTAATTATTCTGGACAGGCATGGTAGTTGCCGCAACTAGAAGAAGTTTGAGGTTGCATGAATCCGCGTTTATCCCAAATTCGCCTATGGTGGTTAGTTGTGTTTACAACAATACAGGAATACTGCACTGTAGGCCTCTATTGATTATTGATTTTAGCGATTAAAGTGTAATATTATCTAGTAGGTTCCGTTGAACTGACCTCTGTAACTGCCTAGCTCATAGAACTATGTCTAATCGATCCGCTTAAGTGAGACAATCTATAAGTTGAGCCTGTTACCGGACTTGAATAGATGGTTTGTGATACATTCGTAGCGTGCCTTTCAATGAGAGCAAATATCAATTTCTGGGATAAATGCTCACAGATGATGATCTATACAAGAATAAATGATATGCGAGTCCCAGCAGATGATTTGACATTTAAGGTTACTACTGTTAGGATCCTTTGTATACGTATATAGATCTAGAGTACGAAGCTACGTAGTTCGGGGTGATTCAGGATCGGGGTGTCTCTTGTTACAGGAAAAGGTGTACTTAATGGATTAATCAATCAACTGATTAATATAACAAAAGCTTATACTAAGCACTAGAACGAGTGATACTTTATGATTTAGGCACGTCACCTAGGGTATTGTGAGGCCCAAGTGCTGCTTGGTGAAAGAGTTTACTCGCCAAAGAGCTGTTAGGGGACTTAGTGAAAGCCCAAGTCTTGTGTACCTTTCGTCTTGTTCATTGCATTACGTGACAAGCTGAGCAGTGCTTTTTTCCTGTGACTGAACAGGGTATTATTTCACTGGTTGCTGTATATCCATGCCTTTCCCTAAATTTTATTAGCTAGCAATTACGCACACCTCTGCCGCTACAATTTACCTGTCGGTTTTTCTTGCTGTGACCTGTCTCCCAAAACGCGCACGGACCGCTCCACAAAATCAAGAAAAAAAGTGGGACCCTAAAATCTATACGAACCGGAAGCACGTAGCTGCCACGGCGTAGCTTCCTAATCGCTGCCGAGAGCATTTTCGACTCTTATCGATCACTTTATGAATGATTTCGAAGGGCCAATCAAGGCTTCCCAGCATCTAGGATCCCTACCGGTGCTTGCGATCGAGCCCCTAGGCCTCAAGTCCCCATTAGCTTTCTCCCCCAGGAAACAACGAAGATTCCATTATAAGATTAGCGATTGGCCTCTTCCTAGCACACTATAGATCTCGTTCGAGCCTAAGCTGTAGCAAATATCAATTAGTATCAATGCTGGTGCTAGATGGAATTCGAGAAAATTTAGCCCGGCGGGGCGACATTCATGGGTTTTGACGCTTTGGCAGGGATTTCATGATGTCACACCAGGGTAGAAGGCCTTTGGTGGATCAATCGGATCAGGCAAGTGCTGTTGCAGAACGGGTCGGGAGTGAGTTGAGGCCATTCTCATATTGGCCGGCTAGAATTGCTAGTGTGTAACTAGATACGGTACATAAAATATATGATACACATATTCTCTTTGTAAGAAAACTTGTTAAACACAGTTAAACCGACATATACAGTTAATTAACAGTTGTTCTCTAGGCTTGAACTGGCAAGAACTTAATAAGTGGTATAATATTAAATGGAGGTAGTTTACTAGGCTTAGAGCGATGCCTCCTGAAAAATTTGAGATTATGTCTGTTTAGAACGTCGATCATCCTATGACACAAGCAAAAATTCCCAAAATCATGTTCTCTCTTCATGAAATCATGCGGGGTCACTCGGATATCTATAATTTTCAGCGTATATAGTGGCTGTATTTGGTCAAGGGTGGATGTCTTCTTGTCTTCATCATTATTTATCGAACCATAGAGGTTCTAGTTTAAATCAATCCTTTGACAGCTTAGTGATGATTGCTGTGAAACCGCGCAGGGCGTCTCATCTTTGGCCGAATAGCCAGTTGCCACAAACATCCGGGGGTGAGATAGATGCTTGCTGCTATACCCCACTGGTTAGCCTAGAAAAAGATACTGCTGATTTTTGTTTGTGTATCGTTAACTGAAACGGTCCATAATTGGCTCCCGTAGTGGCGTCTTTGCAGCGGCCACTCGTGCTTGATTCTTAGGCTGGTACTGAGCTGCAAACTTGTGTGAACATTTAGTAAGAGTCTCCTGTTTTGACAAGTCAATTTTTGCCAACGAGGCTGCAAAGGGTGATTGACCAGGAGTATTCAACACATGATGTTGTATTTCCTGAGTTTCGTGACCGTTTTCGATTTTAAGTCTGTGGATCGGGAATCTTATTTTGGCTGTGAGCTACGAATATTAGGTGACTTGAACTGGTTTGCGATTAGTTGGAGAAAAAAACAGCCCTTTCTGCGAGTCCGTT
This sequence comes from Paragyromitra xinjiangensis, assembly GCA_038503065.1. Taxonomy (NCBI): domain Eukaryota; kingdom Fungi; phylum Ascomycota; class Pezizomycetes; order Pezizales; family Discinaceae; genus Paragyromitra; species Paragyromitra xinjiangensis. The sequence continues at coordinate 1,209,391 of JBCAMK010000001.1, read as the reverse complement.
GGTTGTGTGATTGTGGTTTGTGGTTTTGACGCGGCAAGGCTAACTACGGCCCAGGTCAGTTTTTGGATCAGCGTCCAGAATTATTCTCTCGTGATGTCGGCCAATGAATTTCCTAGGGCAGAACTCAAGATACTCCCCGTCAGGACAGTAGTTTGGGAGTTTTTCGGACGAGTGAGGATCGAGATGATTGCAATTGGCTCACCTGAAAGACAATCCTTTTGACCTGAGTGCGCCATTTCGGATTTCATGGATGAGTTGTCATGTGGATATATAGATACCTTCTGGACTACTTTATCTTTCTTGCCAGGAAAGTGCCGGAATTTCGTGCCACTTCAAGTCACATACATACGTCGCCGGGAGTTTCCGTATAAAACATGGGTATAAAGTGCCTGGTACTCGCTCCGGGTTTCGTGCGAAGCTTATTGCTTTTGCGGGGTAGAGTAGGCCTCTACCCGTGTCGCTTAGGCTTAAATTGTCTTGCTCAATTTTGGTCTGATCAAAGTCTCCTGATTTAGCCAAAAAAAAAAGAAGAGGAAGCAGAAATTGGTCCCAAATGGGGCTTTGGTTATCTGTAAGGCTGAATAGGAGACGCTGGATGTTGTAGATCTTGTCGCGTTCGATCTCTTACCCTGGCTCCTGGCATGTATAGATCAGCCCAGAAAATTGATATACGAGTTGTACTCGGACCGTTAGGCGGGTTAGTAATCTGTTGTTCGAATTGCAGTATGGAGATCTCTGAAGTGCCAAATCATTGGATATAGATGTCATTTTGCTTCTGAATAGGTCTCTCCAGGGCCCTTTTCGAAGAGACCTATTCAGAAACAAAAAACGTTTTTTCCTATCAAATGTTGCGCTCGGGTGGTCCAAGCTCGCTCGTTTCCCAACCGAATGACCGGCACCTTCATTACTCTCGGGGATTCAATGAGCGACATTTAGATCACCCTGCTAGGGTAAAGGATAATAACATCCCTGGTAATTAGTGAAAAGGGAATTGAGAAACTCGCGACGGATCAATTAACCCCGATTGAACATTAGTTTCCGAAGTATAAAACCAACGGAAAAGCTGTGAATATTGGTAATTGTGAGCTTTGAGACAAGTAAACAAGTCTTGAAGCACAATAGCGTATAACAAAATGCGGTGCGTTTTATTAAGGGCCGCGGCCTTGATCTTATCCCAGTTGTGCACAACCACTCTTGGGGCAAATCTCATAGTTACGAGCAATGAGGGGAATAATACAAGTCCTATCATGTACGGGATTATGTTTGAGGTATGGCAGCCGCTATCATTTACGTCCTATGAGTCTTTCTATAAACCATTGCTTAATAGAACTGATATTTCCACAGGATATTAATCATTCCGGAGACGGTGGTCTTTATGCAGAACTTATTCGAAACCGCGCATTTCAAGGATCTGGTAGCTCAGTTACGCCAACGTTGGCTGCCTATCGGGCTGTCGGGGATGCAAATCTTTCCATTGTCACTGACAACCCGTTATCGTCTGCATTACCTAATGTAATGAAAGTATCACCAAATTCTGCAAATGCCACTGATGTTGGATTCCTAAACGAGGGGTTCTGGGGAATCGACGTGAAAGCCGTCCCATATACAGGAAGTTTCTACGTCAAGGGTGCCTATCGGGGAACTTTCACTGTCTCAATTAAATCGAATCTTACCGCGACGGTTTATGCCGAGAAGAAAATCGAGTCGAAATCGAAAGCTGATTCATGGACCCTACATGAATTCGTTTTGACGCCTAACAAAGCCGCCCCTAACGTGAATAACACACTCCAGGTCACGTTTAGCGCGCCGAAAGCAGAAAACGGGCTACATTTTAGTCTCATCAGTCTTTTCCCTCCGACTTACCACAATAGGTATGGTTTCTGGCTGACATCGACGAAGTAATTTTGTGGTATTAATGATAACTTAGGAAGAACGGTCTTCGAAAAGATATTGCTGAAAACTTGGAAGCCTTCAAGCCCACCTTCCTTCGTTTTCCGGGGGGAAACAATCTGTAAGATAAAAACCCTAGGCATAGTATATGGACTCAAAAAGCCATGTCCACTAACGAGATCGCATGAATCAAGTGAGGGCAATGATCCTCCTTACCGCTGGAAATGGAATGAGACTATCGGACCACTGATAGGTCGCCCAGGCCGCCCAGGCAAGTTTCGCTTCCAACTTATCAATTACGCCTACACGTTAACTGATCAACTTGCTAAGGTACCTGGTCCTATGAAAACACTGATGGGCTCGGGTTAGTCGAATACATGTTGGTATGTAGATCAATGTGTAGTGTTACCTCATGATGTAACAAATTAAAACGAACTATCACTGATATTTGGACCTCTTTACCATTAAAACAGTGGTGTGACGATATGAAGATAGAACCGATTCTTGGCGTTTGGGCAGGATTTTATCTCGGTGGGCCCGTCATTCCACAGGGGGAGCTGGACATCTATGTTCAAGATACCCTCAACGAACTAGAATTCCTGATGGGCCCGGTAAACACCACATACGGCGCTCTAAGAGCAAAACTAGGCCACCCCAACCCGTGGAAGATCAATTATGTTGAAATCGGGAACGAGGATGATCTTTCTGGTGGTGGAACCTCTTACAGCGCCTATCGGTTCTCGATATTCCATAACGCGATAAAGGCTGCTTACCCGCATATAACAACCATAGCTTCAACCACCAACATCAGTCCTATCCCAGAGGGCGCGTGGCTCGATTACCATAGTTACACCCGACCAGATGACTTCGTCTCTAGATTTGGATTTTTCGACAACATGGACCGTAGTCATCCGATCCTGGTTGGGGAGTATGCATATGTTCAAAACAACAGGCCTCAGGGAGGCGGGACAGATTGGAATCTCCCTAAGTCGCAATTCCCTACTTTGGTCGGCGCAATTTCAGAAGCTGTATTCGCGATTGGTATGGAGAGGAATGCCGATCTTGTTCGAGGCACTGCGTATGCACCTGTTCTCCAGAACCTAAATAGCTACCAATGGAGTGTATGTCTCCCTTTTATTCCATGCAGCTCCGTGCCCTTGTATGATATATACTATATATTGACAATTTTGATTTTGCAGCCTGATCTTATTTCCTTCACAGCGGACCCATCAGAAACTGCGCTCTCGATCAGCTATTATGTTCAAAAAGTATGCTTCCCTACCTACCTCTGTAATGTCATATGCCTAAAAACAAGTTCTAATTACTTTCTAGCTTTTCGCTATGCATCATGGAACAATTGTTCTCCCCGTCACTTCTGATACTGGGTTCGGGCCCTTGTATTGGTTGGCATCAAGAACTGACCATGGCGAATACTACCTGAAAATCGCCAACTATAACGGAACAACGTCAAACGTTACCTTTGAGGTTCCAGACACTACTATAACTCGCGGAAAACTGATCACGCTAAGTGCACCTTCGTCATTCTCTTGGAATACCCCCAAGAATGAGACAAGTGTTTGGGTCGAAAAAACAGTTGTTAAGAGTGCAAACGGAAAGTTCGCGTTTGAGCTTCCAAATCTGACAGTCGCCGTCTTGTCTGTAGGTTAAGATTTTCAGTGGTTGAGTGCTCACATAACCTTCAGCGAAGGAAATGAAAATAGTCCAATTAGTTTTCTGCTTCAATGTAATGGTTATCATGAGCACGACTCTTGTTCTTTGGGTTATCGATATCTAAGAACCCAAAGTGAGCCTTTATAAACACGTTGCGTAGACTTGCTACGAGCCTCCATTCTTGTGAGTTAGAAGGTGCACTCTCTTGCATGCGCCGAAATTTCAGCTCGCTGGTTTCCGTATGTTGCATAATTTCTCAAACTAGAATGACTCAGATGTGATGGCTACTGCGCACCGTGAGTTAGCAACGAGGTGCGCAGTATGGGTCTGGGCACGAGACTAATTTTAAGGTCTCAGATCTTGGTGTCGTCTCACAAGGCCTATGCGATGACACAACTATCGCCATGTGAGGCAATTCAGCACCGTAGCTTTCTTGGGCTGAACATATGCTCACCCAAGGAGCATAAACTCCTGTAATACACTCAACAATTTACCAATCTCAAGCTGAGTTGAAGGGTGTGTGGGTTAGGGTTGGTATTGTATTTTATCTGAATCTTGATAACCACTTAAACCAGTTACAACGTAACATAGAATAGCTGGAAAGTCAAGTTTAACCGGTGATATCATGTTAAATATGATGGAGAACGTGTTTCTAGACACTTCACAAACGACTCGGAAAACCTACCCACTTGGACGGTTAACAGAAGTGGGTTTCCAACGTTGCCGCCAGCTGTCTGAGTGGACTCAACAAATCAAAGGATGCCTAAGTGAGCGGAGTACCCGAGCCGCCTGTGAAGCCAACGATTGCAGGCGAGGAACTTATGGGCTTGAGGAAAATTTGCTTGCTATAGACCTGGGCTGTGAGACATGAAAACAGGGATGGTACAGACTGACATATCAAGAGCGAGCCTTGGCCAAGATATTATTCAATACTCCACTCGTGGTCTGCCATGAGTATTTAGCAGGTTTTAAAAACAGGGAAATCTTCTCCGAAAAAGGGCACAACCGTTAACGCACGTCCTTCGCTTTATTTTACCAGTGCATGATCAGTGGTTTCAGAGCTGAACATGTCTGTGGCTGATTTCCAAATAGACGGCACCCGCTATGACAATTTTCTCCCCACCTCGTGTCAACCTGCGAGCGGACTGGTCAGAGATCGAGATCCATTCATTGCACCCATCCTGATTTATGGTGGCCCGTGAGGCAGAAAGGTTTTGGGCTTGCATTCCTGGTAGACACTCGGAGCCCTATCCAATTTCGGTGATTATGAGCTAGCTAGCCTCAGTATAGATAGCTTTGCTTTTCCTGCGTAACGGCTTCCCGTTACAAATGAAAATCGCCTCCTCCCCGTAAGCATTGGCACCAAAAGATACGAATTACACTATCCGGCATCGTCACTAGTATGGCAAGTCTAGCTTGAGGAGATCGGAGGATCATTGAAGTCCGAACTTCGCTTTGGTGCGTCTCTAAGCACCTGTCATCCATCATAGATATATGTACCTAATACCCTGCACAGATCTCTCTAACTAGGTTGGCTAGCTGTGTAGATCGTGTACTGGTGTCCAACGTTGCAACCAACATACGTCGCGTACGGATCACCTTTGACATCGATTGAGCCTTTGAATTACCGGTACGTGGATAATTGAGTAAAAATTCAGATATTCAGCCGGAAGTGAACAATAGGTCTGGGGCTGACAAAAGTATGCTGTTAGTTGAATATTCCAACACTATCTCGATTACTGAATCGCAGTTTTGGGCATAGCTGAGCTTTCGCAGCGCTAGACTTGACCAAAGGGTTTCCTTTATCTGGCCACAAACGGGCGAGATCTAGAGCTTCTGTGTTCTAATCCCCCTTTTTTGTGATATACCACCTTATCCTTTACCATATTTGTATTTTCGGGACTTAGACCAGTAACCTAGAGTAGGCACCATCGGTCTTCCCGAAAATCTGTACCCAAAGATCTACAAGCTGTATGCACTCGGTCAAATCCGGGTCCTTATTGTTCATCGGAATGCTACACAAAGTATCTTATGGCAGGGAATTAAGTCAGCTTATTACTCCTTCCATGTTTTGGATGACTAGCGAATATCGATCTTGCCGCCCGATACACTTAAGTTGGGTTTTATTATTTACATACTGACCCAAACAACTGCGTTCGATCTTTGTCTGAACTCTCAGCTGAGCGGTAGAGGGCGCCAGGATTCTCAAGATATCTAAGCATTTGTGAGTAACTAGGGATGACGTGTCAGAGAACTATATCGCTAAAGGAGGATTGATTATTGTCATGGATACATAGCAGCCTTGTGATTCGTGCGGGGGATCACCTTTATTAACTCCGGGTGTGCTAATTGAGTCGTGATGTGGAGATCACAATGGGTAGCTTTTCCACAAGAAGGTTTGTGAAACAAGAGACGTGGAACGTTGATTGGGTCTGAATCTTGATTTGGGCGTGCACAGCTTTCGGGAAGAAAAAGCAAACCACTCCGAAGCCCAGGGTTGTAGCCTTTCGGAATCATTGACACCGGAAGTCACCCCGATTGGCTTAGACTGCTCTGAGGGAGTGCCGCGAGTGATCTCTGATGTAGGCATATTGTTTTGAGAACTGTACTGGGAAAAATTTTGTAGGAGCTGCTTATAATCGCAGAGGCTATATGGACCCTGGAGGAGGCGTTAAACCTACGTTAAACAGGAGGTATTTTCCTGGCTTAACTGGAGAGAACAGCAATTGCTGGTATCGCTAACCGGAGGTTAGAGTTTTTCTAAGGCGAGGGCCTATTATTGAAAGCGAGGATTTATGTGAGCAGGTAATTGATGTTTCTCATTGTCTGGTAAAGAGGTAAGAAGTGAAGAAGAGTAAAGTACAATAAATAGCAAATGATCCCGCAGTTAGCGTCTCCTTAAGTCTCGGTCACACTAGTCCATCACGTGCACGAAAGCATTTCACGACACTTATTGATCCTTTTTGCTGACGGATATGTACATACATGTACCTCTACTACTCAATCAATTACCAGTGGCTCCTAAGGAAAAGAATACCTAGAGGAGGGCTTGAAATCATACGATCTCACTCGAGTTACTATATCGCGGGAGTGCTCGGTATTGATTGATTGATTGATAACTCATACACGCGCCTAGCCCTTGGGTAGTCTCGTGCCCACGTTGTAGTCGCTCAGATTTTTTTTTCAATATTTGGTGTTTAAAACCTGGATTGTTCTGGGAAAAATCGCGTCAACCACCCAAAATAAATAGCGATTTTCCCAAAAGGTCTGGAATCGAGACTAGCCCTTAGGCTATGGCGGTTAGCACTATCGAAATAACTAAAACTCCCCTTTAATCACTGTCCTCCCCATGCTCACTCCACGGATATTCCATCTCCTAGTCCTCCTCGTCACTAAACTCTTCTATCATTCCTAACCATTTCTTACCTGCTTCACCAAGGAAGCACAGCCTCCTTGTGACCCTTTTCTGTCCCCACTTACTCCCCTTCCCAACCCCACAACACTCTATTCCCTTCTCACACTTGTCGTTCTCCAAACACGCCACCGTCAAATTCACATATCCGTACCGTCCTTCCTCTCTTTCCGGTGATACCAGCAATATTCTACGTCTCTCCACCCCCACCTCTCCATAACTTGTCACCGCCCCTTCATAATCTCCTCGCCTAACGAACACGCTTTTACCTTCACCTTTCGGCTCTACATTCCCCTATTCTTGCTAATCTCGTAACCTTCAGTGCTCGGTATTGATTGATTGATTAATTTCTCCTTTTTGGGACTTTTATCCGCAATTGGGAGTGAAAGGGTATTCAAAAAACTAGGTCATCCATGGTATTATCAGCATAGTCTTTTAGCTATATATGAAAGCGAGCGTTTTGCGTCCTTATTTTGGCTTTCCTCACGATCACTATCGCTTTCCTATTTAGTTTACGGGTCTACTATAATAAAACCTTATGCTATTATAAGCTGAAGGAGGTGCATCTAACCTAAATAACAGAAGAACTGATAGATACCGAACCTCTGCACAGCCTTCAACAACTTATGATATATTTTATAATCTTGCAGTTCAAATGGAGTAGAGATGGTAACACTGATCCGAATCACTCGGTGAAATAGCCCACTAGCTAGCACAGATTTGATTCCTGTTCGATTCAACAATATTCTTTGAGTCTTCGAGTCACAAAGCCTCGCACGCACAGCTGTAGCTAGAAAACAGTCCATGGTAGGATATTAACGTCAAGTGATCATAGCTCAAAAGCCTAATGAGTAATTGATGGTGAAGCGGATGAATACTCTGTATGAGGAAGCTTCAGTCATTGTGTATGTCCTGAGACAAACTAACTACTAATTCTCTTGGCAGAAAGATGGTCTGCGTAAAGAAGTGTGTGATTGGCTAGGTTCTGTTAGTTAATATCAATATCCAATCCCGATCCCACTAAGTAAAACTTGTTAACATTTGCTCGCCAATGGTATAGATGCCAAGGAAATCAGTCTTTTACTAGTACTAGTACTTATGGCACCCGAATACTCCTAAGCAAGGAAAAAGAAGAAGCGAGTGACATGCTCATCGCATTATAAACCTCCTCTCGAAAGCCCCTAAATCCATGCTCTATATCCTACAAAAAGAATGAAAAAAACGCCAAAACGAAGAAGCCCGCCAAAAAAAAGCAAAACAATCCGCCAATGAGAAGCAAACAAACGCGCCCCAACACAATACCTAGTACAAGTTTTAGTACAAGTACACACCACTATAGATCCTCCAGCATCCTAACAGCTTTCTCCAGCTCCCCTATATCCATCCCATCAACACCCAACACACTCTTATAGCCTCCCTTCACTTCTCTCCCGATTAAATTCCTTCCAACCTTCCCCGGGCCTAGTCCAAACCACCTTGTTACTTCTGCCTCGTTTTCTAGGAAAGCTATGCTGTCTTTCCACTGTACGGTTTTGACTGCTTGCGCAGCAAGCAGATCCTTCATTTCTTCGAAATCATCATATGGTTCTGCGGTTGCGTTCGATATCACCTTTGCTGCATCACCACCTTTCCCAACTTCCATGCCATCTAGCAAGTTTTTAACGACTTTTACGGCTGGCGCCATAATCTGGCTATGAAACGGCGCAGATACATTCAGCCGAATTGCTCGTGGGTCATTCCCCTGGAACTTCCTTAGATGGCACAAACACGCCTCCACCGCCCTCACATGCCCACTCAGCACAATCTGCGTGCTCGAGTTGATATTCGCAATGTTCAAAAACTCATCATCTGGTAGCACCTCACTGTGTATAAAATCATCCACCTTTTTCATCAATCCTGCTAGTTCTTTCTTCTCTACCATCACCGCGAACATCCCCACCTCCCCATGCGTCTCCTCGGCACACTTTGCCATCACCTCACCACGCCGTCGAACAAGCGTCAGTGCGTCCCCGAGGGAGAGTATGTTTGCAGCCACAAGCGCAGAGAATTCACCAAGGGAGTGGCCAAGGAAGTAGTCGAATTTGTTGGTTTGTAGACCGAAATCATTTTCGAGAACACGTAAGATAGCAACAGAGGTGAATAGGATCGCCGGTTGTGCGTTGGGTGTATGTGTGAGAGTTGAACAGGGGCCAGAGGAAATTGTTTCTTTGAGCCCAGGGCAGGTGGCATCAAGGACTTCCAGCAATGGGGTGACGGTGCGTGGAAAGGCGGTAGCGATAGGAGTTAGCATGCCAGGTTTCTGGGTTCCTTGGCCTAGGGATAATAGTTAGCTAGCTATCCCACAACGAGGTTCCGGGGAAGTGACTCATACCTGGGAAGAACAGAGCTGTTTTAGGTCGTTGGGAAACAGCGGCATCGGTAGAGAGGACACGGTGTGCTGACGGCCAGGCTCTGCCTAGGTTTTTTTTGGAGAGGAGCGGGAGAAGCCGTGGTGGATGTAGGGCTTTCATGGTATACATAGTCGTTTTGATGGAGGTGAAGAAAATCCGGAATTCTGGGATAAAGAAGACGAGTGCTGTGATATGAGTTATGAGGCTCGGCTAACATTCGGCAACAGTCGGTTGCGCTAGCGGAACTGATCATCCGTGCGCCCGGATGAGGTCAGTCAGTGATCTTATCATCATCTCGAACGCTTATCAGATCCGCCCTTAGGGTTAGGTGTTTTACCCCACACAAAGTTGCCCCAATGCAAAGCCACAGCCCGGTCCGACTCCAAACTCAAAGCAAGGCACCACTAGCTCGAGTTAGTGTGATCCCGCCCGGTCGAGAAATTTTCCGGCACTTGGCGGGTGCACTTTGGACCGATCCTTGAGAAAGTTGGAGACCCTCGTACGAGGATGCTTGGGAACATTTGTGAGGAACTTACTCTACTCTTGCTCCCCAGATGACATGTGCTTTGTCTAGGGAATGCCACTCACTTTTGACCTTTATCGCAAGGTTATCTTATCAGGTCCACATGAATTTCCTTGCAGCCTCATGGGCTGGTTGGATGAAACTTCCTTAGGGTAGGCATAAAAACCCTGGAAACTGGGAACATCGACATGCCAGGGTAAGAAATCAAACCAATCGAACACTCTAACCAGAGATATAATCTCTCAGGTTTCTTTTGCCTGCCCCGAGTACCAAAGCCCCGGAATTTTGATCAATCGTTCAGCAACCACCTTCTCATTTGATATTTCCCTTAGCAAAATCCCGAGTTCTCGGTAGGGTGCATATTCTTGCTGACTTGTGAAAGGCTTTCAGTAATTGAGGGTGTTTCGATCAGAGCGGAGATTCTTGCCCACGGATTTAGAAATGCCCCGAAGCCAGGCAACAGGAATAAGATGCAGAAGCAGGGATTCTCCAGGCCAATTTCCAAACATCTGAGCCAGCCCTCAAGAGGGGTTTCTTGTATTCGGATTCACTGTGCCAGCGCCATGCGTTACGATTATGATACGATCCTCTTCGCGTCTATGTGGCGTTCAATTACTATCTGTCATATCCACAGCAGGTCTAGCGAGTCTAAAGGTATTCCCCTCGAATATTTCTTTACAGCTGGCTCTTCATCTTTGTCAAGTTAAAATATTAATTCCTGGATGGCGAAAGCTCTCTCGTGCATCGATTCTCCATATGGCTAAGGATCCTCCACGGAACGCTACTTGATGGCAATAATCGCGCCAACTGCACACGTTAACATTTTAGGGCGGGCGTGATGCATGTGCACAGACTGCTCGGCGGTATCAGTGGCAATGCGATACGGTGATAGGCGATTATCCACTAAGGTCCCGTCGGCTAACCCGCTGCCGCGGGTTAGCTAGTATCGCGGGTACGGGAGGTTGGTGTAACTACCGCTATCCCATAGACGACATGGTTCATCTGGCCTCTGCAAGAGGCAATCCTTGGATATACTTTTGCCATGTTGTGTCAATATCTACTTTTCTATTCGCTCTTGGTTGGGTATTAGGGCTTTTCTTATTTATTCTTCTCGATTTCTAGGGCAGCTGAAGATCAGACTTGCCTACATGTAGTTTACCTGCAGACCCACTTTATGCTGTTCCAGTTGATGTTATCACATCGGCTTGTATGCAGCACTTGATAGCCATGTGTAGTAATCGATAAGCTGTCATTTAAACCTAGAGAGCTCTTATAAGTATATAAGATCACCCGCTTCCAAGGCTGGAGCCAGGCTAGAATACAGAAATACAAGAAAGCTATTCTCGACGGTCACCCTATCGAAGTGTTTTCGGAGTCCAGTACCCCAAATCCAAGCGCAGCGATGTCGTCCCAACTAGAGGCAAACGGTTTACTATCACAATATGTTACACTAACGAATGCTGCGATCTTTGGAGTTTTGCTGGTCGTGTCTTATGCTGTTAAGTGTAGGTTTTGGGGACCGTTGAAACACGTGCCAGGGCCATGGTGGTCGCATTACACACAGATACCGGATTACTGTGAGTATACCGGAATCACTGCTGCTTAACTTCCTTTCGCTTCTTCTGTTGAGTAAGATATAGTTGTAGAGGGTGACACCAACATACGGTAACTGACACAGTCCACACATTCTCTGGCGACCGCGCCCTCTACCTCCACTCCCTTCACCAGAAATATGGAAACACCGTACGGTATCTTCTCCAATACTAACATCAGAAGATAACCCCTTTACTAATCACGTGTAGAGTCGGTCCAAACCTTGTTGGCGTCTCAGGCGCTGAGGTTATAAGGACGGTTTTCGGCACCAGCCTCATCAAACCCTTTTCCAAAGATCCTACAACCACAATATTGTTCAATCTTACACGAACACCCAACGGGGAAAATATGTTGGCCTTAAACCACCCATCGGATGCGCTCAGGAGGCGGAAGCAATACGGAAATGTTTTCTCGAGGGGCAATGTGCTGGGGATGCAGGACTTGTACAGAAAGTATGATACTCTGATTGAGATTATTACTATTAAGCGAATACGGGATTTTTAGGAAAGAATAACGCTGATATGGGACAACACACAACAGATGCTTTGAGAATCATATCGCGAAGGTGGAGATACTAAGAAAGAGTTCGCCGACAAATGTGGTAGATATATTGAAGTGTAATAGAGCTTTAACTCTAGACGTCATTAGTACGTTCCACTTCCTGCAGTGATTTTCCTCCGAACTAAGTTATTACGAGACTCACGAATGGTCACTATACAGCGGAAGCAGCGTTCGGGGGTCTCTACAAAGGAAGCGAGGACCCAGACCGCCTGATGATGCTTCTAACCAATACGATGAAAGCTAACCTCGTCCAACATAACTTCGGTAACTTTATTTACAAGCTCCTTATGGGAATCCCATGGAAAGGCATGGACTGGGTCCGCGCCAAAGAGGACTACCTAGGAGTAATTCTCCGAGCCTAAGCACTAGTACCGAGTACACGCTAACCAACACTCTTTAGATAAGTACCAAAGCAACAGACGAATATATGGTCAACAGAAAAGAAAAGTCCCAAAATATTCGCAAAGACGTAATTGGTCAACTCTTAACCTACGACCTTCCCCAAGATGCTATCGAGGCTGAAGTAGTAGCTATTATCTTCGGTGGCACCGACACTACTGCTAACTCAGCAACTTTCACTACTATTGAGATCCTCAAACACCCTGAAATCCATGCTAAGTTAGTAGAAGAGCTATTCCAAGTATTTCCCGAGGGGGAGTATCGGCTTCTTGATGCACTAGACTATGCAAAGGTTGAAGAGTGTCAGTACCTAACAAAGGTTATAAAAGAGGGCCTGAGACAGCACCCATTGGCACCAGGGCCGGCGATGAGGCTAGTACCAGATGAAGGAAGTACTCTCAATGGATACCACATCCCGGGAAAGGTAAGTAAATTCCAGCTACTCCTAGGTTTAAGAATGAGCCCCCGGTAACTAAATCTGGACCCACAGGTGGCAATCTTCGCACAGTCCGAAACTACCAACCATGATCCCTCAGCCTTCCCAAATCCCTACCACTTCGACCCTGAACGCTGGGAAGTAGAAACCCCTGAAATGCACGCCTTATTCCTTGCCTTCGGGTCTGGTCCAAGAATTTGTCCTGGCGAGAAGTTTGCGCCCCTTTCTGCAGGGCGCTGTTAGCCTCCCACTAAGGGACCTCTTAGTCAGCATTAGCTAGAGACGTTAGTATAAGTAGAACCACTCGGAGCGGGGCTCCTAATAGAATCATCATCACTATTATCTATCATAGACCGTCCTACATTGGTAGCAACTTGTGAACGATCGAGACCTCCAGCCAGAAAGAAACCCCCCCTTTTTTCATCTATCTCAATTCCCATCTTTATCTCTGCCTCCTCACCACAAATCCAAACGAGCCAACCTCAAGGCATCATGGCAAGTAGCAGCCAAGATGCAACCATGGGTGATAACCCAGCAGAAATACCAGCAGAGATGAGTATTGATTACAGTACACCGTACAATGCCCGTGATGAGACATTCCGGAAACTCAGGGAAGACATCATAGCAGCAGGACCTCGTAACCTAGATCCACAGACCAGTGCATTCATGGAAGCTGTGAGGGATTACAGCCAGGAGGTCCAATACGCTCACAGACAGACAATCTCAGACCAGATCAACGAGATTGCAGCCCTGAAAAAACACGGAAATGCAGAAGTCGAGAAACAGTCAAATTCCATCATGCAGGACCTCACTACGAAGGCAGAGGCAGAGCTAGCAGGATTAAAAGCAGCAGCGGAAACAGAGATAAACCAGATGAAAGCGGAGGCGGTAGCAGCGGCAGAGGCGATAAAGAGAGAGGCAGAAGGCCTCCTAGCTAAGAAGCAGCAGGAATTAGATAACCTGCAGTTGAAACTGAATTCAACGACACAGATGGTAAACCAGCAAATCGAGCAGATGAAAGAAAAGCTCATAGCCTCTGAACAAGAGGTTATCAACCTTAAAGCACAATGGGACTCGGCTAATATATCAAAACAGATAGCGGATTGGCAAAACGAGTTAAAAACCCTTACAGAAGCAAATGTCGGGTACAAAGCAGCAAACGAAGCTCTAAAGTATGCTCTCGGAAGCATAGGAGCCACGACGAACACAAACACAAAGTCTCGACTTGGCATCTTTACAGTTAAACCAGGAAGCCTATCGGAATACCATGGCGAGAAAAGCACAGAGAAAGCATACGCATGGATAGAGGCAGCGGAGAGGGTCTTCATTCAACGTGCACACGAGACCTACACCACAGACACTACCGAAAGATGGGGAGCTTGTGCAATCGACTACTTGAAAGGCCCAGCAGCAGAATGGGCTCATCTCCGTTGGCCACTCACCATAGGCCTAACAACAAACACTGGCACAACGAGTGCTCCTACGTACACGGTCGACTGGCAGAATTTCAAAGACGAATTCGTAAAGCAGCACGTGCCAGCTGACGCCATACCAATCCTCCAAAAACAACTGGAAGATCTGACAGTAACGGGATCAATCCGAACATTCAATGAAACCTTCCGAACGTTGCTAAGACGGCTACGAATGGCAACAAAGGAACCCCCCCCTCTACTCCGTATTGGCTCCGATGCACAAACAATCGAAGCAAACAGAGTAATCAACGCTACGGCAGAAGCACCACAAGTACGCAAGTACGGATTGAAGCTCCAACGGGCCTCAGAAGCGGAGGCACGTAAAGGCAAAATGGACGGACCAATGTCCAAACTCCATACTGAGTACACCAAATGGGGACTCGCTAATGCAGATAAGAATCCCCCATACGTCCCCACCTTAGATAAAGTCATGTCCTACATGGAGACATTGGACACTATCATGAATCATAGAAACCTACAGACGACCGGAACCCCATTACCTCCAAACTCAGGTTACCCCCTCGCCACCAACCCGTCAGGAAATGGGAATGCATCCGCAACCACGATGAAAGGAAGTGAGGCAATGGATTGGGAGGCGACCTCTAGAATGGAAGCAACCTTCAATGTGTTACTTGAAAAAGCTATGAAAAAAGGAGGGGATAAAAGGCCAAAATGCTATCATTGTGCCAAACCAGGTCACATACAGAGAGACTGTTGGGAATTGCACGGAAGGCCAGGGAGAGAGGAGAATGGGGGAAAAGGGAAAGCGTATGGAGGAGGTAGCGGCGGAGGATTCAAAGGAAAAGGGAAAGCTGTAAGTGCAAAGGTGGGAGAGGTGGAATTGCTGGATTCGGAAAACTAGAAGGGACCGTCGAAGCTGCGACGTCGGTCCCCCATAGAAAACGATGGAAACGAGAAAAACAAGAGACAAAAGAAAAGAAAATTCGAAGACTGTACCTTAAGAACCTAGACACTGTACATAAGGCAGGGATAGATCTACTACGCTTTGAAGGAAAGATACAGGTCTCGTCATCGTCAAAAGCAGCAAAAAGAAATTACCATCTGGATGAAAGTGTGACCCAAGAAGAAGGGACAACATGGAGAAGAAGGGCAGTGGCTCAGAGACACAGGCAGTGGAGCATGAATGCCTATATATTAAAAGACGACGGAGCTTCAGAAAATTTTGTGTCAAGGAAGTATCTGAAGAAACTTGAAGAAAAAGGGGCCCGCGTCGAGACAAAAAACGAAGGATGGATGACAGTGAGGACAGCAAGGTCCCAGACTGATCCACCCCCGAAGGAAAGACGACAGAGAGCAAAGCTAGAAGTCAACATTGGACTATCGGGGTATACATACACCGAATGGTTCACAGTGTTCGATATTGACACATACGACGTGGTTCTAGGTAAAAGATGGGTTCAAGATATTAACCTCCGACACACAATAGACCACGTTCAAAACACAATGAACATTTGGGACTTGGCAGATGCCATGAGTGAAGGCAAACCCCCACACCGCCTAATAGGGCTAAGACCTGGTATAACACCAAGGCGAAGAGAAAGAGAGAAGATAAAAGAACAAGCGGCTCTAGAACAGGTGGATTTGTGTTGGATGGAAGATTTAACTGCGAGACACAGGATCTAAACAATACTGAAGTAGCTGACGACGGGAACAAGATACCGAAGAAACACATCACGACACACAAGAGATCAGTACGAAGAAGACTAATGAGGAAGTTCAAAAACTCATTCGTCCTTTACGTCCGGATACTAGAAGGAGATGCTTCATCGGCCGAAGGAGAATGGGAAGCAGAAGAGACAGAAGAACAACTCATGAACATCAAAGTCCAAGGGATAACGGAAAACTCGGAAAGAGGCAACATGGGATTCCTAGAGGAATTCGCGGACGTATTCACACCAAGGCAAGGACAAAAACCCCCGCCAACAAGGGAGAAATTTCGCATAGTCTTAGAGGAAGGACACAAAGCACCATACAGAAGTCCATACAGACTCAGCAAAGCGGAAGAAACCGAGCTGGAAGATCAGGTAAAAACAGCCCTTCAAAGAGGGTGGATAGTCCCGTCTGATTCCGAATACGGAGCACCTGTACTCTTTGTTCCAAAAAAGGATGGAGGAGTACAAATGTGTATAGATTACCGACCATTAAACGCTATTACGCGTAAAGATAGGTTTCCCATTCCGTCAATAGAGGATTTAATGGATAAACTACAGGGTGCCAGAAGGTTCTCCAAACTGGATTTGGCCGATGGTTACCACCAAATGGAAATCACGCCTGAGGATCAACATAAAACAGCGTTTGCAACGAAATTCGGACTATACGAGTGGAAAGTATTACCTTTCGGGTTAACCAATGGACCTAGCGTATTCATGAGAATGATGACACGTATCTTCAACAAGAACCCAGCCATGAAGAAATATGTGGTAGTTTACCTAGATGATATACTAATATTCAGTAAGTCAGAAGCAGAACATGAAGAGCACGTACGCAGCATCCATCAGTAAAAAAAAAATTCCGCCCAATAGGTACATATTCCGCCCGACCGCCTGGCGCACCTGGGTGACACTTGCTGCCTGCTGCGCTTCCCCCTGGCGCCGCTTGCTGCCTGCAGCGCTTCCGGGCGACCCCCTACCATCCGGCAGCGCTGGGCGGCAGCCTGAGTACTTAGCAAATTTTCGATCGAATTTTGCTAAGTCCCTGAAAACTCGGGACTTAGTAAAATTCACTTCGTCTCCTGCCAGGCACTGGCACTTAGCGATTTTCAAAAATCTAGAGGTCGCTTAGTCATCACTCTGTGGTCGCTTAGTCATCACTTTGTAGTCGCCAAGTCGTCGCTTAGTCGTCGCCAAAGCAACGCCTAGTAAGACACCAATCTCCACCTCCCCCTATTCCCTCCCGTCC
The DNA here is from genome assembly GCA_038503065.1 of Paragyromitra xinjiangensis. Classification (NCBI taxonomy): domain Eukaryota; kingdom Fungi; phylum Ascomycota; class Pezizomycetes; order Pezizales; family Discinaceae; genus Paragyromitra; species Paragyromitra xinjiangensis. The sequence continues at coordinate 1,192,125 of JBCAMK010000001.1, read as the reverse complement.
TTCCTACTATTGCTTCCCCCTATTCCCTCCCACCCATTCCCTACCTCGCTGTACCATAGTACTTTGCTAACATCGTGACTTTTAGGCTAGAAGTACTAAGCTCTGCCTGCAAAGAACCTCCTAGGTAACGTCTCGCTTCCGTTTATATAATTGACGCTGATATGTCTCCTAGACTCGCTTTGATCCGCTGCTTCAGCTTCCTCCGCCTCCGCTGGCTGCTTGCTTCCGCCTAAGCGAGCTCAGCAAGCAGCTCAATTCGCTGCCTGAGCTTCCGCCGCCTCCGCCACATGGTCGATTCGCTGCCTCAGTCAATTGATCGATTCGCTGCAGCAGCCTCCGCTGCCTGAGCTTCCGCCGCCTCCTGGAGGTCGTCGATCTGCTGCCTAAGCTTCCTCCGCCTCCGCCATATGGTCGATTCGCTTCCTGAGCTTCCGCTGCCTGAGCTTCCTCCGCCATATGGTCGATTCGCTGCCTAAGCTTCCGCCGCCTCAGTCAATTGATCGATTCGCTGCAGCAGCCTCCGCAGCCTCCGCCAATTGGTCGATTCGCTGCCTGAGCTTCCGCCGCCTCCGCCACATGGTCTATTCGCTGCTGCAGCTGCTGCAGCTTCCGCCATATGGTCAATTCGCTGCCTGAGCTTCCACCGCCTCCGCCATATGGTCTATTCGCTGCCTGAGCCTGAGCCTGCGCCAATAGGTCGATTCGCTGCTGCAGCTTCCGACGCTTCCTCCACTTCCTCCACTTCCGCCATATGGTCAATTCGCTTCCTGAGCTTCCTGCGCCTGCGCCAATAGGTTGATTCGCTGCCTGAGCTTCCGCTGCTTGCGCCATATGGTCTATTTGCTGCCTAAGCCTGAGCCTGCGCTTGCGCCAATAGGTCGATTCGCTGCCTGAGCTTCCGCCGCCTCCGCCATATGGTCTATTCGCTTCCTGAGCCTGAGCCTGCGCCAATAGGTCAATTCGCTGCCTAAGCCTGAGCCTGAGCCTGCGCCAATAGGTCGATTCACTGCTGCAGCTTCCGCCGCTTCCTCCGCTTCCTCCGCTTCCGCCATATGGTCGATTCGCTGCCTGAGCCTGAGCCTGCGCCTGCGCCTGCGCCAATAGGTCGATTCGCTGCCTGAGCTTCCGCCGCCTCCGCCATATGGTCTATTCGCTGCCTGAGCCTGAGCCTGCGCCAATAGGTCAATTCGCTGCCTAAGCCTGAGCCTGCGCCTGCGCCAATAGGTCTATTCGCTGCTGCAGCTTCCTCCGCTTCCGCTATATGGTCAATTCGCTGCCTGAGCTTCCTGCGCCTGCGCCAATAGGTTGATTCACTGCCTGAGCTTCCGCTGCCTGCGCCATATGCTCGATTCGCTGCCTGAGCTTCTGCTGCCTGCGCCATATGGTCAATTCGCTGCCTGCCTCTGGCAGGTCGTCGATTCGCTGCTGCAGCTTCCACAGAAGCTAGTTTAGCTGCGCCCTCGATATTTGTACATAGATATATAGATAGATACATAGAATAAAGCAATTGTCAATGATATTGGTTCCATACAAGTGATTCTCGAATATTCTAGGCCCTACAAGCATACTGTGCAAATCCATTCTACAGGGCGAACTGCTGCCAAATTCTGCGGTAGCGAGGGACCACCCACGCCTAGAAGCAGCCCACTACACCACTTGCTACAGGAGGAAACGACCTCCTCCGGGCGGTCAAAGGTCTAGAAACCATGCCTCCCAGGCGCGCCGAGGTGCTGCAGCAACCTAACAGAAGGGTAACATTCCGCCCGACCGCCTAGACCTCCAGGCGGCCGGGGTGGCTTTATCAATTTTTACTGATGTCCTACAGCTACTTCGAGAGGAAGAGCTTATCTTGAAGCCGTCAAAATGCATATTCAACCAAGAAGCTGTTGAATTCGTGGGATATTGGGTTGATGAAGAGGGTGTTCATACAGCAGAGCAAAAAATCAAAGCTGTATTAGACTGGCCTAGGCCAGAATGTGGCAAGGAAGTATTAGGGTTCTTAGGATTAACGGGATACTATAGAAAATTCATCGAAAAATACGCACACCTAGCCCTACCACTATACAGCATCTGTCAAGTTAAACGAAAACACTTCGACAGTGTATGGACAAAGGATTGTGAGAAGGCCTTCATAGCACTCAAACAAAGACTGGCATCCTCACCAGTCCTAGCCCTTCCTGCGGAAAATGGCGACTGGATAATAAGAAGCGACGCTTCAAAAGAGGCACTAGGTGCAGTACTGATTCAAAGACAATATAGTGAAGGGGCAGAACCAGAAGAGAGAGTTCTAGCTTATTGGAGCAGGAAGTTGACAGGAGCAGAAACTAGATACCCCACATATGACAGAGAACTACTGGCGATACGAGAAGCAATACTACAATGGAGATTCTACCTCCATGGCACACCCTTCACGGTATATACGGACCACGCCGCTCTACAACGTATACTGTCACAGAGAACTCTATCAACAAGACAAATCACGTACCTTGAAGTCCTACAATGCTACGATTTTAAAATTAAATATTGGCCAGGAGCCCGTAACACAATTGCAGACGCATTGTCAAGACGGCCTGACTATATAAGAGGAACTGGATCAGACACAGAAAAGAATGGAGAAGAAGAAAAAAGAAAAAAGAAAACAACAGAAGAGCTGGAAGATGTGGCAGAATGGAGGATAACTGAAATGTCCGTTGAAAGCGGAGCAGACTGGGTGCAAGGGGTGAGAACAGGGTATGAAAAGGACGAAACATTTAGATTAATTAAGCAAGCATGTATATTAAGGACAAAAGCGAAGGATCAGATTGAGATCAGGCGGCTAATGGCAAGGGAGGTAGCAAGGGAGAAGGAAAGGAAAGGCATGAAGCCGGAAGAAGTGCTGGAACAAGGTGGGGAGATAGCGAGAGAGGCAAGGAGATGGATACAGGCAGCAGACAGATATAGGTTGGAAGATGGATTATTGTATAGATTAGATGAAAAGGATGAAGAGGGAAGAGGGAAGGAAGAAGGAAGGACACTTTGTATTCCCCGAGGCGAGAGTGTGAGGGTAGCACTCTTCAGAGAGGCCCACGATTCACTGACAGGAGGTCATTTCGGAGTAGATCGAACCTACAGCACATTACGACAAAGGTTCTATTGGCCTCGCATGCGAGCATCTATCAAATCGTACGTCAAAAGCTGCGACACCTGCCATAGAGTCAAAGCTTCGAACAAAAGACCAATGGGACTGCTGATGCCACTGGCAATCCCAAATGAAAGATGGGAACGAATAGGAATTGACTTTATCGTCAAGTTACCAGAATCAAGAAGAGGAAACGATACGATCTGCTCAATAATCGACCACACCACCCGTCGAGCTCATTTCTTCGCAATGAGAGAAGCCACAACAGCAGAAGAATTTGCACCTATGTTCATCGAGAATCACTTCAGACTACATGGAATGCCGAAGAGAATAGTTTCAGATAGGGACCAGAGATTTCTCTCTGAGTTCTGGAAGGCATTCATGAACAGACTAAAGACGGAACTATCACCAAGTACACCATTCCACCCACAGACAGATGGAGCTACTGAAAAGGTGAATCAAATCGTCAGCACGTACCTCAAGGCCTTTGCGACGCAATTTGCAGATAGCTGGGACGACATCTTGCCCCTAGCCAAATTTTCGTACAATGCATCTAAGCACAAAGCAATTGGAGAGACACCGTTCTACGCTGATATAGGATATACGCCAACACTCCCACTAGACACAGTGGCATCCGTAAAAGCAACAGAAACAATGTCAGCAAGAGGACTCCATGGAGACGAATTCGGCCAACGTCTAAAAGCACATCAGCAAAATGAATTATTTTCTCCCTGAGCTCCAGGAGGCTCGGGATCGCTGGGAGGCTTGGGAGACCCATGGAGAATATGTGCCTACCTGGAGGAGCGATTCGCGACCAACCTCCTCAGGGAGGCACACGGAGGAGCAGCAGGCACTCCTGGAGACTCTAGGAGATCGATATAGGCGCTCCCAGCGTGCCATGGAGAGCTGTGGAGAAGCATAAGTTACACCTGTCACCCTTCTCAATTCACTGATGTCACGCTGTCACTCAAGTTTTGGAGAATATTTTGAATATTATTATTGACTATCTAAAGGATCTCTATACATCGAACGAGCCCCCGCATCCTCCTGCCTGCCCTACTGCATCCTACTCCTCCTATTCCGAGCCTGCTGCTGAGCTTGCCGTGGAGTCGATTCGGAGGCAGGCAAACAGCCAATTCAGCCGTGGATTCGGAGGCTCAGAAACAGCCGATTCGGAGGCAGGAAAGCACGGGATTCGGAGTCTATTCAGCAGTCAATTCAGCAGGATTCAGAGGCTTAGAAACAGCCGATTCGGAGTCTATTCAGGAGTCAATTCGGCAGTCAATTCGGCAGGATTCGGAGGCTCAGAAACAGCTGATTCGGAGTCTATTCAGGAGTCTATTCGGCAGTCAATTCGGCAGGATTCGGAGGCTCAGAAACAGCCGATTCGGAGTCAATTCAGGAGTCTATTCGGCAGTGGATTCGAAGGCTTAGAAACAGCCGATTCGGAGTCTATTCAGGAGTCTATTCGGCAGTGGATTCGGAGGCTCAGAAACAGCCGATTCGGAGTCTATTCAGGAGTCTATTCAGCAGTCAATTCAGCAGTCAATTCAGCAGTGGATTCAGAGGCAGGAAAGCACAGGATTCGGAGGCTTAGAAACAGCCGATTCGGAGTCTATTCAGGAGTCTATTCAGCAGTCAATTCAGCAGTGGATTCGGAGGCTCAGAAACAGCCGATTCGGAGTCGATTCGGAGTCTATTCAGCAGTCAATTCAGCAGTCAATTCAGAGTCTATTCAGGAGTCGATTCAGCAGTGGATTCGGAGGCTCAGAAACAGCCGATTCAGGAGTCTATTCAGCAGTCAATTCAGCAGGATTCGGAGTCGATTCAGGAGTCTATTCGGCAGTCAATTCAGCAGTCAATTCCAGAGTCTATTCAGGAGTCAATTCGGAGTCTATTCAGGAGTCAATTCGGAGCCTATTCAGGAGTCAATTCAGCAGTGGATTCGGGGGCTCAGAAACACCCGATTCGGAGTCAATTCAGGAGTCAATTCAGCAGTGGATTCAGAGGCTCGGAAACAGCCGATTCGGAGTCTATTCAGGAGTCTATTCAGCAGCCTATTCAGCAGTAGATTCGGAGTCAATTCGGGAGTCAATTCAGCAGGATTTGGAGGTTTAGAAACAGCCGATTCGGAGTCTATTCAGGAGTCAATTCGGAGGCAAGCAAGCAGTCGATTTGGAAGCTGGAAAGCACGGGATTTGGAGGCAGGCGAGCAGTTGATTTAGCCGTGGATTCAGCAAGGGGAGTGACGGGGCCTATTAAGAGTTAGCTACTGTACAAAACGATGCGTCTATGGTGGAGATGTAGGAGAGGAGGAGGTATGGGCATTGCTCAGGGGGTTAAAAGGGGGTGGGTGAATAGGGGCGGCGTGGGTGGGTTGGGGCAGCAACGGGGAGTTGAAAGAAATTCTTCTAAGTCCCTAAGCGAGATCCAATAGTCTGCGATTCAGGGAGTCTCTTGCAGTGGTGTTGAGGTCCAGGAGTGGGATGGAGGCTCAGCATCGTGCCTTTGGCTCATGGAGTATACAGCATATCTCGGAAGAAGCCATATCCTCCCGGAGATGCAGGTCGGGCGCTCGTGCCTCCAGGCGCCCTGGGAGCGCACGGAGCACCTGGAGGAGATTGCCTCCCCGGGAGACATGCCCATGCTCCTGGAGGCGTTAATTATTTTTACTGATGCAATTCTGCAGACCAGTAGAATTTCACTACAGAACGCCCAAGACCAGCAAACAGCGTCAGCAAATGAAAAAAGAAGACCAACGACTGTAAGAGCTGGAGACTCAGTCTTTCTCAGCACGAAAAGACTTCCTCATACCTATGCAAACGTTTCAGATGAATCAACGAAACTGAGACACCTATATGCAGGACCATTCACTATTACAAAAATGATGAATGATAACGCTGCACGATTGGATATTCCAAGAGGATTGGACATATCAAAGAGCCAAAACGTCAGTTATCTTAAAGAAGATAATACAGGCGGAAATAGAGGGAGTGCCCCACAACCCCCTCTACGAAGGGTGAGAGGTCAAGAAGAAGGAATCTACGAAGTAGAAAAAGTGGTAGAACACGTAGGAAGTGGCACGAACATGAAAAATACCAAATACCGAGTTCGCTACGTGAACTACAGCGAGGCGGAAGACGAGTGGTTGTCATTGAAAGAATTGGAGGGTGCGAAAGAAATAGTGGAGGCATACCACGTGATAAGAGGCCTTCAACCACCAGAATGGAAGAAGAAGAAGAAGAAAAAAGGAAATAAAAATCGAACTGATAAGCAAGAAAATCAGAAAAGCTTACAAGAAAAAGAAAGAAGAAGATCAACAAGAAAGAGAAAGAAGACATCTAAATGGGAGCCAGGATGAGTGGAATAAGAGGTTAAACGGGACGGTTAGGTAATAGAAACAAACAGCTAGAAGATCATGTATATGTACATGTAGTTAGAAAATTCTTTTAAAAGGGGGGATGATGCAGGGCGCTGTTAGCCTCCCACTAAGGGACCTCTTAGTCAGCATTAGCTAGAGACGTTAGTATAAGTAGAACCACTCGGAGCGGGGCTCCTAATAGAATCATCATCACTATTATCTATCATAGACCGTCCTACACTTTCACCTCCCTCTCTACCGTGTAGATACTGACATGAGCACCAGTCTCGCGATGATGGAGCTGCACATGCTGCTAGCACTTTTATTTAGGAACTATGAGGTGTTATTGGCGCCAGAGGGTGATACTCAGTTTACGGAGTTCTGGCTGAGGACTATGAAGCATGGTAAATTGTTGTTGAAGTTGGAGCCGAGGAGTTCTTGAGGATTAGGTATTTCATTCTGTGGATTTATGTTTGGAATTGTTTATGGTCAAGGTGATTTTATAGTTTTGGTTTAAGCTCAGAGAGTGGGGCGAGATTTCCTCGTATTGGCGATAGGGTGTAGTTTCTTTCGGATTATGGAACTTCGCATATGCGTCGCGTGCGTGTAAAGAGCAATAAAGAAAGAATCTTGGTTTTCACCCATCGGGTGTGCTCACGAGGGTAATGTAGGGAGCAGTATCTTGGTACATTTGATTTCAGTCATCATGTATCATTCGAAACTACATACATGCAGCGATATACCGATTTAATTGCCGATGTCATTTCTCGCAGCGACTATGAGAGTAAGCTGAGACAAAGTGGTGCTTCTTCGGGAACGGTATCGCTAGCTGAAGGCAGAATATATCACGCTAACGCACTCACACGAACCCACTCTACTGTAGAAACCGTACTAAAGTTGGCCCATTGCGTAAGATATTGTTAGGTCAATCAACTATAGCCGTATACAGAGCTGTACTACCCTAGCAACACTATAGCTAACGCTTGTGTGCTGAGCACTGGTCATCCGGCCAGCTATAATTACTTCAGTTCAAATAACCCTATTAATCCTGAATAGCAGAACCCGGTTGGCACTAGTTTCAAGACAAAGGTCACGTTGGCTTGATAATCAAAGAATCAAAAACTTATAATTTACTAAGGGTATCTAGTTCGCACAAGCTGTTATACAAGAACAAAAGAAAAAGACAGTAGTAATACATGTTGCGTCATGAGAAAAGTGAAAGTACCCGCTCGGCCCACCGTAATTATAAAAATAAAATAAAAATTCCCAACAGTCTTTCGCACTGTCTGCCATGATATAAAATAGCATCAAAATTTAAACCCTCCTGGTGTGACGGTGGCTACCACGTCCGTCGGTACCGTGCATCCGTCTAGTCCCTGCAGCCTGCATAATTTTAATAAGTTAGCCAGATGTAGACCGAAGCTAGCTCGTGAGAGATAATTACCTTAACACCAGGTCTTCCGGTCAGACTACCTTTAAGCTTCAGCATCGCTCCTGAAATTTTATCACCAAGGCTAGGGCGACGCTGTTGGTGATGGACTGGCGCAGCAGTGGTACGGTGATGACGGGTGGTAGTAGTGGTTGTGGTATGTGCATGACCACGAGCAGGTGCAGCTCGTCGAGCAGTGAGACGCGAGAAAAGCGAAGGCTTTGTGCGTGTGGTGGTCACGGGAGCAACGCGGCGGTGTGAAGTTCTCATTTTGATAGTTTAGTTATTTTCGTAGGAGAATGTGGTTTGTAGTTTGAAGTATGTTTGCGAGTATTGGAGTTGTAGGTTTGTGTCTTTTAGTATAGAGGATGTCTGCCTGGGAAAGGCAAAGAGTTCATCTTCTTATACAAAATGCTATCGAAAACAGGGTCCTGTAGAATGCGCCTGCAAGGAAGTTCTAGAAAACCATTGACCAATAAACCTAGGCACAACGTCATTTCATGCACGTCATGAACTAGGAATCAACTTAAGCGAGCGGCCGTCATCGGTAACGCGAGAACCTGCCATCTTTAAATTAACATCCAACTCATCTACTCGATCGGAGCCAAATGACGGAGGCTCTTTACGAGTGGTGGATATTAATCGCGGCTGGCTCTTCACACATAGGCCGATGATGTCATGTCGTACACGTGCTGCAAGCAACTGCCCACCAAAACCAGATACATTGAGTCTTCCTACAGGTACTGGTAAAACTACATAAATACATGTATTAGTACATGCACCTGTAATTTGGTGACTAAAGGTACCTAGTAGCAGTGCAAACCCAAAAATTTAGTATATAAAGCACCGAGAGGACTTCCCATAGAACACGTTCTGTCCATGGATATATTTCTGTACTCTATAAAATTAAAGATCATGTCGATTTACCATTTAAGCTGAGCCATAAGAACAAGTTCAAGCTATTAAGCTAAGTATTCAAATAGAAATAGTAAGCTTAACCGCTAGACATCAGATTCGGTCCGAATCGCAAGAATCCTGTCACTTCAACCAGCTGTACACGTACTCTAGCGTAGTAATGGTATAGCCCTACTCGCAACCCTAGCCCACCTCCCCTTATTAACTAAGTTCATATGGTGCTTTACAAGGTTAAAAATAACCAGACATCAACGTCACAACTGTGCTGGGTGGCGGCCCCCACGAACTCCCAGCCACAATCACAAACCAAGATAAGGTAGAAACCTGTGGGGTGAGTAGATACTTCGCGTACCATCTTTCTATCCTAGATACAAAGAGAGGGTCAGCTCAGGCCACGGAAAAATATCGGTTGCTACAATCCCTATGCTAATAGAATAGCAAATCCTTTCCGATATGAAAGATCGGTTCATCTTTTCCTCTACACCTAGTAGTACTCGGCACCGTACTTATTGAGACGAGACTACGCTGAATCCTTCTCAAAACGGATTTATATCGGCGCTGCCGAAAAATAGGCTTTGTACCGAAAAAAGTTCCTTAAAACTTTGGGTAGGTAAGAACTAAAAAAATTTCCTTAGTAGCGACGTTCCCGACAGATTACTGTTCGGTCTAAACCCGGTCCTACCCGCCTCAAGCATGACATCCCCATAGCCTCTCTACAGGCTCACAAGGATACAAAACGGCAAACCTTTGCATAGATATAAGCAACCATGATTGTTTGTTTTTCCAACCGAGAACCCAACTCTTGTAGATTCCCGAAGACTGAGAAGAGGGAGGACACAATCCATTCCCCAATGCTACGTAGATACCCCTTGCCACCCCCAATTAATTTCAAGCAGCAGGCTGCACCAAATGGAAGTAAGAATGGAGAATAGATTAGACGAAGAGATCCGCTCCCTAAATCCCTACAGAAAAGTATCGCTTCTTATGCCCTACAATACCCCAGCTCACCTACCTAAAAGCAACTAGCTGAGAATTAGAGCTAGTTCTCTATATCTATCGAAAAGAGCTTACGAAAGCCGACTGATTTCCGAACCAGCCCTACCGTTAGCAACACGTTTCAGGAAATAGCTGTATAGTACTTGCTGCGAGAATAAATTCCCGCACTGTAATTGTCACAACGCCACACTAATGTGGCTGAAAAACTGCGGGAATTCATTCTCGCAGCAAGTAGTTGGGTGGAGCAAGAAAATACAGATAGAGTCCAAGACTTGCAACCAAAGCAGTGCTCTTTTACAGTAGTAATATCTACGAAGGACATGGACGGATCTGAGAAAGTCTCGAAGATAGAGAAAAAAGAGATGCGCAGCTAGATCTGCTCGTAGACTCACAGCGAGTCATTGGCCATGATGCGCATCCTAATCGATCACTGACGCCAATCTAAATAGTTATCAACCGCTACGTGTATGCTAGCCTACGGGCACAAAATTGAAACAGAGAAGCTACCCAACCAAAGCGTAAAATTCCAGCCCCCGCCCCAACCTTTAGTCATTTCAATCGCTTCCTCTAAATTTTCTGCAGGCACTGCGCTCAAAAATTATAATCCCGACTCTGCCATCCACTGATACCAACTTACAAATTTAACTTATGATGAGCTGTGTCCCATGTGGATCCCCAGAACTAGCAAGAGATCGCATTATTCAGCCGTACTTTCACCGTGAGCATGGGTGACAAATGTATCGCGCCATACATCTTGTAAGTTTACCGAGGGTATCCCCACACACCCTTAAGCTTGGTGGGTGGCTTACTAGCACATACGCTGGAATCTAGTACCGCGTGGCTATAGCAGATCGATCGCTGGTAGTAAATTGAAATTTTGTCACTCGATATCCCATACCCATAAGTCGAATGTAGCCAGAGTTATAAAGAATAACTATACAAGAAAGCTACACATCTTGTGGGGCGTAAAATGTGTCAAAACCCAATTTACCGCGGTGATGGAATATTTGTATAAGTATACTAAACTTTAGTATTTGTGCGCACCTCTGTATTAAATTCAGTACTAGTACTGTGTGCTTAAGTCCCCACGTACCGGTTGTAAATAAAGGTTATGACACTCTTGGGGTTTAAGAGGAGAAGCCACTGAGTCACGGGATGCGTTATAACTTAGCATGCTATTTTCTTAAAGCACTGGCGAGGACTTGAGCACAAGGCACTGGACCCAACACAGAGGTGCGCACAAGTACTGAAATTTAGGGTGGTTATACTGGTATTTATCACTGGTGGTAAACGAGGGATACCCACGGCCGAAACGTGGATACGGGATCAAGAGGTGCCGATCCACATTCAGATGCAAACGTTTTAAAGTTGACCAGTACAGGTAAACCCTCGCACAATTTGCCGTTATGCTAGTCTTCAATTCCCTACGTAACTGGAAACTGCTCGTATGACTGCCGGAGTCACATGTGGAAGAACAATACTGAGATCGAAACTTCTAGTCTCGCTTCCCACGCTGACCACTAGGAGAATCCGAGGAAGGTCCTCACCAGAATACGTCCCCCGTTAACTATAGGCCTAGGAAAAATCGAAACGTAGATCAGAGTTTTCCCGAACACAAGGGCATTGCAAGGTGAGATATATCCGACAATGATTTAGCATAAAGGTTAGTCACATTGGTGGCAGCTACAGCTAGCTTTTGTCCGTTTTCTCCATTCATCAATGAGATCTGAGATTGCCGCCAAGGACATTCTCATCGGGAAGAACAGATAAATCCCTAGACATACTTGCTAATATAGCCGCCCACTCAATCTCAAGTTATATAATCATACACGGTAGTACTAATTATAATAGTTTGATAATTCGCGAAGACTTAAGGCGCACGTGTATAACGGGCTTCATTAGTCTAGCGCGAAACACTTCGGAACACCAGAAAAAACCCTACCCACACGACTACCTTCTGCGTTGGACCAGCCTCCCTTTTTGATCCCTTAGAACCGCATAGTGATATCGATCTGTGGGAAAAGCAGGCTAGGGTGTGTATTGATACTTAAATTAACAGCTATTACCCCAAAGGTTAGTTAACATTAAAACTGGTCCTAGGATCCCGTTGAAATATCAGCAAGAAAATGGTCTACAGCCTCAACCCCACCAGTTTTTAAGGCCCCTGTCCATTCAAGCTCCACGGACAACACTATCGACTGAGTTGGCACAACCTAGGCCTAGAGACACAGCGTCATAAAATAAAACTTACCATCTCATCGTCATTCCAGCTGATAGAATAGCCTGTTCAATTCCAAATAGAAGGATGGGGCTACCGAATTCCCCGATCTGCATGAGTGAGAGTTTCTATTACGTTCTATCTTGTCTTCCAAATCGAACGTTCACGATATCCCAGATCCACTCGTTGTAATGCTAGACGCAAGACAGAGGCCTCCACAAGCTAGTTGAGTATCTTACGACATGGACAGAGTGCAATGATGATGACGTCCCTTGCCCCGCAGTCTGACACCTGGAAGCCTTTGTGTTGCATATGAAATCATGGCTATCTGTTGGCCTAAACCTGGTCTTCCCCCAAATCACTTATCATCAATGTATCAATTATCATTTTTGTTTACCCGCTATCTTAAACAGCATGCACCCATTCCACTAGTGACTTTCCCCGTTCCCCCCCCCGATGAGGGGTATGAGTGAAGAACCACACACCAATTTAGGACCGGTTGGACTCGTATTCTTTTTGTTTTCTTGGCCCCGTGGCTCACCCCCGAGACCAGAGCATTACAGCATCAAAGATAAACTTACAAGACGTCATAATTATAATAGCACTAGCAATAACAAAAAATGGCACTCAAGAGCAGTACTAGGACAAGACGGCTCCTAAGTCTCCGAGTGAGTTTCGATGCTGCCACTATATGTCACTTTGCATCACCACTTGTCACAGCTGTTGTCCATGTAGAGATAAGAATTAAAACAGGATGGGTCTGGCTACAGCAAGCGTCGCATTAGGGGGTTTACGTCCACGCTCTATGCTCATCAGATATCATATTAGCCCCCGATCCCCAATGGTGTTTGTTTTTTCCGATAAAATCCTGATATGATGACCTTTATCAGGCTCCAGGGTCACGTACCCCCCGGGTTCTAGGCTTGCCCCCCCCTCCCCAATTAATTAACCCATGGCTCTTGTTATCCAAGTGCTACTGCAAAGTTGAAGCACAAGAACCCCAGCTTTAGATCTAATCACCGGTGGTTTACGTGTCTTTGTACACAAGTTCAAGGCATCGAAAAAGTCGAACCTTTAACGATTCGATATAGTCCCGTAAGACTCTGCGCATTTCATGCAGCAGAGCAGATCTTACTCATTGGGTTACCAATCTTAAGGATACGAAAGAGTTTTTTTCCCACATTTTCAAGGAACCTACATGCCAGCCCACCCAGATAACCCCGGAGTAGCCACACACAGACCCATATTAATTTGTACAAAAGGTGCCCTCACGGGGATTCCGGGAATTTTGCACAAGCTAGGTTAGAGCTACTAACGCTCTTGTAAAGCTTAATCTAGATCAACCAATTTCCAGTCACCTGTACAGAAAACTCAGGGATTGGTTGTTTTGCGTAAACTGGCCCGGAAGAAAGCTACGGTGACCATTCAATTTCCATGACTTGCAGAGCAGGCTGCAGACGAAACATGAAACGGGGATGTAAGATATTGGCTACGCTTATTTAGCGCTAACGGGGCTTAGACGGCAATAACAGTTTTGTTTATGAGCGTTTTAGACATGCTGTGAGTTCTTTACGCAAGTAACAAGTTTGTTGAATATGCACTAGCTCGCGGCTGATCACTGTCTCGTTTAGATCACCACTCTAGACGTCCGATGGTGGCGGGGTAAGCGCCATCCAAGCATTGATATCATTTCAGCTACCCGATGCGCTTCTACGCACGGTGCTTGCGATTACAGCGTTTGTGAGTTTAATATAACCGTTCGATATCAGACAAATCAGGTAACGTATAAATGAGACACCAATGACGGCTTCCACAACCCTTGCAATTGGCTAAAGCCCGGTTTCTAAAGAAATCGGTATACGCCAGGCAAGCTCACTCGCAGCCTAACCCCTCAAAATGAAATCCATTGACTCCTATTTTTGCACCTGTCCCAAATTCTCAGGGAAAGTACCGCGATACTTACTAAGATCTCAACATCCCACTAGCTCTCAAGGCACAATGGAAGTTAGCTGCTCTCAAGTGACTATCTTTGGTACCTACATCTGTGCGCGCCAAGGCGCATGTGCATCCTCGATTATCGTGACTGGAGTAAAACGGTGTGCGTCGCTATTATACCTGGTCTGCGTTACACCGAACTCTAGTGTTATGTGACACTAATGCTTAGCCTACCAATCCAACACTTACGCGTCAACAAACCGGAAGATAGACGAGCTCCGACACAAACTGCGCCTGCGCTTCACATCCTAATTGGTAAACAGGTTTGCGATATAAGTCATCTTTCTTTGAATAAATCTTAGACCTTGTCATTAGCATTGCTGCGCCCTACAACCGCAGACACTAGAGCCGCACTTAGACAAGCCTTGCTTTTCCCGAAGTTACCAACAATCAATAATTAACGGTTGGCCTTATAGCCCCACCCCCTCAAGAAGTTGTGCTGAGGAGTCAGATTTTAGCTAGAGCACTAGAGGAACTATCGCAAGGCTAGTGCCTGTGGATCAGCATCCACCGAGCTTCTCCTATCCAACCTTCTGGAGGGCACAGCTACTGGGCTATAGGATTGAATCCTCGGACATATTTACAATTTTCGCTTATAACCCGCGCCACCAGGTTGCAGGGTATAAAGATCCAAATCATGATACGCGGCAGTAGGTTTGCTTTTTTTGCTAGGGGAAGAAATGAAATTGCGATTAGGAACCTATGAACACGACAGCCTTACTCTGACACGCCGTACAAGCACAAGCGCAGTGCGACAAATCAAGGCCGTCTAATGCGTCTCAGCTCGGCAGTGGCCTTGCATAAATAAAAGGGCTCTAGATCGTAAACCGCGATTGGGATGTACCTGCGAAGCGCACAATCACATCCATTCCGGTGAAGATGCCTGTCTTAGGCGCGGCCAAGCGGCAAAATCCTAAGTAGTTATACCTCAGTAAATTATCCAAATAGCCATTATGGTCCAATAGTATCTGGGTTTCTTCAGATTTCTCAACAGGGGCCCGCTTTTAAATCTTGTCGCCTATGCAGTTACAAACTCGCTTACCTTGAGGTTGTAATCAATCTATTTCCGTAGATTAATGGTGGCAGTGAAGAAAGGCCAAGGTGGTTATTCAGTCGTTCGCGCGCAAATTTTCAATGCCATGAACGAAAGCAATTTAAACCAATTCGTTCGCGACGGTTAGAATGTCCACAGCGCCATAGGCACGATCATTCTGAAACATTAGTAGCTTAATGAAATCACTCCACGGTCCAGTAAAAGGTTTGTGAATAGCTGCACCGTTACTTTAAATCTGTGTGGCATCCATGCACATCACAATTCGTAAACGCCTTGACGCTTGACATTTCAAGAAGCCATCATTACCGGTAGACTGACCGGTAAGATCCCAGGGAGCAATGGCTCGGCTACCTGTGTAGAAAAATGGAAGTAAGAATGTTCAGCCATCGCACTATATCTGGTGCCATTATTCTTCAGGCCTGAGGATAATTTCGTGTGGCTTTTAGCCTACGGCAGCAAAGGCGTCAGTCCAGCTGGTGGTAGGGTTGTGCATGAAACGAAGTCCCTCCAATAGCGAGCAGACTTTCTAACTTTGCCTCTCCGTGTTTTTGTTGGATTGACTTCGCCCCTGTTTATCTTCACGGAACACCGGCAGTTACGGCCAAGGAACAGCCACCAAAAAAAGAATCATGATGCAGTCGCCTTCTCCTTTTTTTTGACGATCAAAATGAGGAGATTTTGAAGATCAACCTCGCGTAGCGACATACAGATGTTGCAACGGTCGCGGCACTCCGGGTGAAATTCCAACGTCTGACGTTCGGCGTAACGCGGTAGTCATCAAAGAAGCGCAGCCGCAATGACTCGCGACGGAGGTGGAAGCCGGACCGGGGACACCCGGATTCCCGAACCGAGCTTACTATTAGTAATTACTAAACCTGTAAATCGGCTACGGCCCAGATCTGGGTCCTCAGAGCTCCCGAGCCTGGCCAATAGCTGCTGATACGTACATATGTTTACGGGTCGACCTGACTATCATGGCAAGAATGGAGCTATCCATGAATCCGCTCTAATTTAGCTTGCTATACGATTCCCACGTGCGGAACCGGTCACAATTGACGTAGAGCGAGCGGGCATGTGCTTGGCTAGTCTAGCCTAACTCTAGCATAGGGCTAGAACACGAGAAAATTACACGAAACAGACCTATCAGCCACGTGGTACTAACTAGCGACAGCCCGATATTAAAACGCTTTACATGATTCTCCACCGAAAGTTGCGTCTTATTTGTTCCGGCCCTAGCAGTGGCAATCGTGGGGTGTCAGCTTGGTACTAGGAAGACTTTACGCCTTAAGCGCGTGTGCCGGGTTTGGCAGTTACCAAAGCCACGGCATGCGCGGGGTACCCTTAGTGCAGTGATCATCGACATGCTTGTAGTTTCCAATTCCGTATAGACAAAACAAGGTGGCTTTTATGACGGCTCCAAGCGAACACACGTATTTGTACTGTAGTGGTCTGAATCTCAAATCTTGAGCTCTAGTTTTGGAGGATGCTGCGTCAAAGATTCGGACCACATCGTCGATAGGAAACGGAGAAATCACACACCGATTGCGCGGATAAGCCCTACGATACCATACGTATCATATGGGATTTTCGAAACGTGGATGCCGTGGCGAGTCCCTGGCCTGTTCTACCTGTAGGTGGTGGTGGTGGTGGTGGTGGGAAATATGTAAAGGAAATCGGTGCTACGCTAGGTGCAAGCCCTGTTACAGGAATCCTGAATGTGCATTCCTATGACACCGGTATCCGATTTTAAACGACAACTTAGGCAGCAGCGTGTCCCCAAAAAAACGGTCACAACGGTGATCAATTGTGTATGGTGATACCGGTAAAGTGTCGTGCTAGGAATTTAAAGTGGACATGGCGCAAGGTCCTACCACAAAGTGGTCCAGAACCTGCTGTGAAAAAAGATTCATAGACGCGGTATTACTGAATGAATTCAGCCGATGCTTCTCGTATCAGTAATCGCAAAGTGTCGTACGTCTGCAGTCGCTTCTCTGCTTTAGGGAGGGCCCCGAAATGATCTGCCGGCTGCTCGTTGCGTGGGTAAGCGTGTGATTCGAGAGCTTGATGTTCAATTCCGTGGGCGACCCTCACCCTGGATTGTCAAATCTTTGGCTTCCAGACAAGCCATCCCAAGGAACCTTAAGTAAGACATTCTTGCAGAGGAGAATTGTTTTCTGGGGAATTGACCAAACCTCCGGAGCGTGCATTGTTAATCATCGAGAAAACGGAAGAAAAGAAGGCGTGAAACGTACGAAGGTCGGCAAGCTAACGAAACATCCGAGTGAGCATTTGATGATTGCCCCATGGGAAAAAAGAAAAAAAGACGGTTTGATTCGAACAAACTGCAATACGACCAGTGTATTGGGAAGTTTCCTGTTGTTTGCCAGGATCGATAATTGGTGCGTGCATCCGTGCTCTGCCGTATGTGGAGTAATAATACTTCCTATCAGATCGCAAGAGACGCTGCGTGTGACGTCTTTTGCCGCACGCTGCGTTATCACACATTGATCGTGTTTCGCGCCGCAACCGAACAGGAGGTCGGATAACACACGCCGATGTGGTGTGGTAACGCGCGGGGTAAGTACCTTGTAATTTTTTCTTCATTTTTTACCATTTGTTCCCAGGAATTTGCCAGATTCAAGCGGGGACAAACGCAAAGGAAAGAAGGGAAGGTACTCCAAGGCTTTCCGCCGACACGAGACTGGCGAGACGCTGTACTGCTTCATATGGCAGCTGGGTGAGTGACTTCCGCAATAATCGTTTCCGGTTTTTATTTGGGAGGTGTGATTTACCGACCGAGGCGTGCGTGTGCTTTGTGGGGTGTGTGTCGCGCATCCGGCAGATCAGGACGCTTCTGCGCATAAACTTGCTTCAGGCTTTTTTTTTTTTTTTTTGGCTCCTACAAGGATAAGGGTGCAGATCGTTTCGCTTGCTCGTTTGAAGAAGTTCTGGAAAGAAAGCATTGCGAGCAAAGGTATCACAGCTTTGCAGAGTAGTCTTGTCTTTGAGATCCACTGATATTTTATTCTGCAACGAAATCTCCATGAAGAAACTTAAGGGTTTCTACGGCTGCGAATCGGATGGGACGGGAGGGCAGAAAGCGTCTCTGGGTTGGGCACACGAGCGACCCGCTGCCTGAGGAATTTCTAACGCACACCGGTTCTCGTGCGACAAAAAAGCCAAACTAACGCTAGCGAGGCAACAACTCCCGAAAAAAAAGAAGTGATAATAAAAACCTCGCGGGTGCGCGGGAAATCCTGCTTCGGTAGGAGCTGACTAAATTGCCTGGGCTTTCTCAGCGGAATTAACACTTTCTCCCTGCATATCATATCTAACTGTACTTTCAGTACACTCGTGACGTATTACTAAGTATATAAATCAGTACGAACGTTGGTCTGTCAATATTTAGAAGTGTCTCTATGGGGTCTAACCCGCAGGATCATCGCAAATACAATTGCCCGGAAATGGAGTTGGAAATCGTCTTCATGGGTTCATAAGCGCCTGTCCAATGTAAAGTAGAGATAGGGTGGCGTCCATTTCGCTGTCGATTGATTGTGCCAGTCTCGGTTAATTCTCCTAGAATCAGAGGCCAGTTTCTTTTTTTTTTTTCGATCACTGGTCAAACGCAGTTGTTTTGGGTTCTTAAATCTGATTGAAATCGGGATTCTTTTTTTTTTCTTTTTTAATTTTACTTCTATACCTTTCGCAAACGCACACTGTTACCGTTCTGGTGCCAAAAATAGAGCAAGGGCTCGAAACGCAGGAATCGGATCACAAGAACACTGCCTGCGGCAGCGGGGCGTCGCGTCATTCTGTGAGAAGCTTCTTGTAGCTCCTTGGAGCCTTCCTCATAATTTATCTCTCACTCATCAATCGGGCTGACGCGGCATTGTGGTTGGATGCCGTGCATGAGGGTGCGTGTGGCAAACGAGGGAAGGTGTAGCGTAGCAGGCGATAGTCGAGGCACAGCATGGCCAGCAGGCGACTCGCTGCCGCGGCGAGAAGGGCGGTACGGAATTAAGGGCAGCTTGCTGGTACAGCACGGCTAACGAGTCCGGCATATGGTAAATAATAGAAGCGTAGTCGAATTCTTGACCGAGACACGTATATCAAATTGAGGATGTTTTAAATATTCCTAAGGAATGGAAGGCAAACGGGACCTGAGGCAGGGAGGGGGAGTGGGGGATCAGTAAGTGGGCACGCATATCTGCTACGTTTGACGCGAAGAACGCACAGATTTGGGTAATCAGTCCGCAGACGCGTTTGGCGCAAAGAATTGGTGCGCATCGAGAGGTGGTTGATAGACAGAAGTGTCACACGCCGTGGGAAACCTTGCGTCGCGCAGGTAAGCCCAATCTTGATCTGCCACCCGCTGACTCTGGCTCTTGCTGAACCAGTGCGACCCTTGTCAAAGGCGCCAGACACCCTCCGCGCTCAATCGCCGGGGGCGCTCATCTATCACGTCTCATCACTTCCGCCAGCTGGGCCTGCCCACTTTGCTTTCTATTTTGCCTGCAGAACTACAAGTTTTTTTTGTGCTGAGGCTGCTATAACCGCTGTTATCTGTCCTCCCCACCCCTCGCTCCTTGCACACTTCGGTCGTTTCTCGGCGTTGCTGCTCTAGCCCCAGTGCCGCCCCAGCGTCTACACCGCTTGCTTCTTGCCTCCTTCAATCCTCAATCCTCCATCCCATCCTCCTCCTCCTCCACCTCCACCACCACGCTTTCCCTTCTCCACCCCTCCTCCTCCTCATCCCACCACCAGCACCGCCTCTCTTCTATCCCGTTTCATTTCCCATTTCTATCCATCAACCATCAATCCATCAGTCAATCTTTCAACCATTTAATCAGTCAGTCAATCAGATCAGATCAATCAATCAATCAATCAATCGAGCCATCAATCTCTCAATCCACCTCTCTTCCCTTCCCTACCTTTTCCTCCTCCTCTCCTTTATTCTCCTCTCTGCTGGCCCTTGATTCTATTTTCTGCTGGCTGCTTATTCCTACTCATCACATTGACTCCTGCATTTTGCACTTTGGGGCTTGTTGCGCGTTCCCCGAACCTAAGCTGCTGGAGCCGGCTGCCTGACTTGCCCATAGTTTTATTTGCGACCGCTCCTGCACGCTAGTCTCTAGTATCTATTTCTGTCGCGTCTCTTCGGCAAATTTTTCTATCAACTCGATCTTCTAGTCCGGGACACAGCTTGTTGCTACTAATTCTGTCACCACCGCGACCGCGACGTTGTTTTCTTCACCATGGTAGATATGCGGAACGATGGAGGCTCGGCCAACCCGGCATCTACTAACGACAATGAAGAGTCCAAATCGCAAAAATTCACCGCCGTCAACAACAATGGAAATGGAAATAGTACGGTTACCGTGAGCCACCGAGCTCAACTGCCTCCGTTAGTTTCGGTCCAAAGCACCAGGGACAATGGGAGTAATGCTTCACCATCAACGAATAACTCTCCTCGGGTTGCCGAAGAGCAGTGGCAGCAAGGAAACCGCCCTGGGTCGGATGTAGAAATGTCGGGAACGTCGCAAAAACGAAAGAGGTCGCCGGAGGTTCAAAGTCAACCACGGGCGGTGACCCCCACGACTCAGGTTGCGCAACGTCATTTGGCCGCTCACGGGGGAGGAGTTATGGCGGAAGAAAATTCAGGCGACGCACAGCACAACAATCAGCATCGTCACCAGTCGAGCTTGG
Source organism: Paragyromitra xinjiangensis (assembly GCA_038503065.1). Taxonomy (NCBI): domain Eukaryota; kingdom Fungi; phylum Ascomycota; class Pezizomycetes; order Pezizales; family Discinaceae; genus Paragyromitra; species Paragyromitra xinjiangensis. The sequence continues at coordinate 1,171,333 of JBCAMK010000001.1, read as the reverse complement.
GCCCTGAGGATCAGGCAGGTAACTACAGCGTAGATGAGGACATGAAAGGCAATGAGGAAGGACGTGCAAGGGGTGGTACTCAAGAGGGATCACCACAGCCTGGAACAGCACAACCGGGTGGTGGGAAGCGGAAGAGGATATTTAGCAACAGGACAAAAACGGGCTGCATAACTTGTAGGCGAAGGAAAAAGAAGTGCGACGAAGGGAAACCAGAATGTTTGTTCTCAATTCCTACATTTGATTATCAGTTTCGCAGGGTTGATGTTTCAATTTCGGTTTTTTGTCCTTGCCCTACAACTTGAATAATCTTGCCCCATGTTTCGTCAATCTTATACTTAACTCATACTTCGTGTGGTGAGACTGACAGCGATGATCACAGGCAGCAATTGCAAGCGTGGCGGTTTTGTTTGCGAAGGATATTCTGGCAAAATCAATTGGCAGAAACCCCCGGGAAAGAGTGGGAATAGTGCAACCACTCCCATCAGCATTCAGTCGAAAACGGAGCAGCCAGAATCTGCTTCTGCTTCGCCAACTCCTCTTCATATGATCGTAGCTCCTGTCCCAAAGCAGCTGCACCACCGACCGGAGGAAGTTCGGAGAATTCCTTACCAGCCTACAACAGTGATCACGATTGATGAAACCAAGCCAAGCTTGGAGGAGTCAATTTCTCCGAATTCAATTATAAGACAGCAGCCCCCACACCCTTATATAAACGAGCAATCGATACAGACGCCAACCCATCAGACGTATGCGTCTGCGCCACAGCCAGCGCCCTCACCCTTGCTGCCCTCTTTAACACCTGTTACAAACCACGCCTCTTCGCTAGCAGCTATCTCTGCTGCAAGCGGCTCCACTCTCCCGCGTCAACGTTCTGAAAAGGATAAGATGATTAAGTCAGAGTTGTACCGTGCTAATGCACCCGAGTTGGTTGAAGAACGTGAGCGATGTAAAGCTGCTTGCTGGCGTTTCAACAACGCTGCAACAAATCCAAATCTAGGCATTTCAAAGGCTGAGAAAGGAAGGTTGCTGCTGGATGTGCTACGACCTGGAATGAATTGGGAGGCTATCACCCAACCAGCTGGACCCGGAAAACCGCAGCAAACAACATATGTTAACGAACAGGGCTATACCAGTGACATCGTAGATGTACAGGTGGATGCGCCATTTACATGCAGTTACGGATATAATATTAGGTTAGGAAAAGATGTTAACATTGAGTTTGGATGTACGATCCTGGATAGTTGTGCTGTAAGTCCGAATTTATTATTTCCGGTGGAGAAAAACGTGCCTGTTGGTAGATACTTCGTTCGGCTAACGCTTCATCTTCATACTAGGTGACTATTAAAGCACGGACCATCCTATCTCCAAATGTTAGCATATATTCCGCTACGCATCCTATAGATCCTAGGAAGCGTAATGGAGCCCAAGGGCCAGAAATGGCTAAACCTGTTATGATTGAAGAAGATTGTTGGCTAGGCGGCAATGTTATAGTACTGTGAGTAGAAAGCAACAATACCTTGTAATGTTAAGAGGTATGCTAACGGATAATATTAGGGGTGGAATCACTATCGGGAAAGGATCGGTTGTCGGCGCTGGCAGCGTGGTAACTAGGGTGAGTGTTGAAATCGCTCGCTTTCGATTAAAGTTAAATCCCGACTAATCGTTCCTCGTCTGTCTGCAGGATGTTCCACCATTCACAGTAGTCGCCGGGAACCCTGCCAGGGTTATCCGGGGGATATACCAGAATGGTGTTGACATGTGAAGGTTTGGGCACCGGTCCTGGTGAGAGGTTCCCGTGTGCGCGGTTTAACGACAAAGATGAAGAAAGGATAAGGGTCTGGGGGAAAGACTTGGTTCATGGATGGACCTAGTTTTTCTGCCTCCAGTGTCTACAGCTATCATCTCTTTTTCATCTCAACAACCGATCTCGGTCTTGGCCCTAGAGCAACAGTGGCGGAAACCTGAAAGGAGACGAACTTTATGAAACGAATCGGCGAATCATGACCTGGAAAGTAATACATAGGTGAAAATACTGGAGTTTGAATTGGGTGGATTTTTTTACTTTATTTATACCTGCTTATTATTTCCATTTATTTATTTCTTACGGTTCTATTTCTTCCTAGTCCCTTAATATGTCAGGTTTCTTTCCTATTCTCCTGGTACTCTTTCATTTGGTCTTGTCAAGGGGTATTTCTCACTTTTTTATCTCGTTTGGAGGGGATTTTTTAATTTGAGTTTGTTGGGTCAGAATACTTACGATGTCAATTAGGTATGGATGGCGGGAAACGGTTTCCCGAACAGCCTACCGCACAGTTCGCTCGTTTGACTTTTGGGTTTTCAGTGAAGGGGTACTCTAAGTCTTTTTTTTATTGGTCTTTGTTTTTTATTTTGTCTCTAGTTGCCTTTATTCTCGATCAGATGTTTGATCTGCAGTTCGAGACGGCGCGGGCGTAAAGATTTCATTTTTCCTGTTGTAAAGTTCTGCGTTCACGCTCGTATCTTCTTGTTTGGCTTCTTGTTGGGGATAAAAGGGGGGAAGGTATTACTGCTGTTGGGAATAGCGGGGCAGTGTGATGGGATTGGGCCGGGGAGTAAATAGCATGCGTTGTTTCTTGTCGTATCGTCAGTATATTTCTTATTGACTTATATATGAATCTGGCCAATTGTCTATATGGTGTGTCGTTTTCTTGATAACTGGTATGCTACGCCCTTGCCGCTTGGGCGTTTATTTCCTTTTGGTCTGTTGTCTTACAAATATCCTACTCCCAATAACCTTAAAGTCCTTCCTTCCCACCCTCCCAAGTTTTGAAAACGATCTTGCTGCCGTAAACCTCTCCTTTCTTGACCAGTGTCATATCCCTCCATCCAGGCACGTTGGGCGCATTGACGTACCTGCTAGGCTCAACGCAGAACCCAGCGCGGGAACCCCTGGCCGGGGACCCATCCGGGCGAGCGTCAGTGGCAATATGCTTCCCTGTATAGAACTGGAACGCAGGTTCTGTAGAAAGAACCTCAAGGTGCACCTCCGTTGTAGAATGGTAGAAACGCGCACAAGTTTGGAGCGGCAAGGGTCGTGTGTCTAGGAGAATAGAGGAGGGATCGGTGTTTAGTATAAAGCAATCGTCGAAGTTGGGCTCTGTAGCGCCGAGGGTTATAGGAACGTTTGCAGAGATCTTGGGGTATGGCTCGATAGCAGTTGAAATAGGGATGCCGGTTGCGTCCAGCGGGAGGTGGTCGGTGGTCGTGAGGATGGCAGAAGTACCATCGATTGTGTCGGCGCCGCTGAGGTTGAAGTAACTATATTTTGGATGTTAGCGTTTATACGCGAGGAAGCGAGTGAGCGAACGTACCTATGGTTCGTTATGTTGATGACCGTTTCATCGACATCATCCCCAACTAGTTTCGCCTCATACTCTATTTCTAGGACGGTCTTATTCACGCCCTCCTCCCCCGATGGCTCTTCGTGATGCGTGTAAGCTACAGACACCTCAACTTTCCCTGGAAACCCCTCCTCCATATCCTGGCTGGTATATTTATACACAACCGCCTCCTTATCCCCTCGAGTCTCGGTCGTGGGGCCAGCCCAATCCCTCACTCCCCATCCCTTAACCCCGCCATGGAGCGAGTTTGGTCCGTCGTTTGGAGTGAGTTGATATGTACGGCCATTCAAGTTGTTGATTTTCGCATCCTTTAAACGATTCGCAATGCGTCCAATGTTCTCGCCAAAATGCGGTGGGTTATTACGGTACTCTGGAGCGGTGTTGAAGCCCAGTACGATATTTCGGCCTGAGGAACCGATGCGGAATTCCTGTATGATCGCGCCTTGCGAGATAAACTTGGCTGGAGAGGATGACATTGTAAATTTTTGTAAGGCTTTACGCATATAGGTTTTTTTTCTTCTTCTTCTCCGAGGGGGGGTTAGGAACGGAGACGGAAACAAATTCAGCTGAGTTTATTTGAATATTTTGATATGCAGAGATTTACGGCAGTCTCCCCTCTTTGCGAGAGCGGGATGGAGAACCCCGCATCATGTGATGTGGTGTGGGGGGTCTCGGGTGGCTTTTAGCCTGATTTTAAAGTTGATCCGATTCACCCGTGATGCTCGTTCCCTGCTGGACTGGGGGAGGACGGGCGGGATTGTGCATGTGAGATGAGCCTGATGTGATGAATCCCTGGGTGGCAGATGCCGTCGGTTAGTGTATTACAAGAGGTGCAGGGCTTCGTCGGTTTTGCTTGGGTTCGAGTGATATGTGGTGATTATGGGGTGGGGTCTTTGGGTTTTTTGAAGGGGTAGGCGTGTATTTAGTTAGACTTGAATAACTTATTCTTTTAATGCTAGTTATTGGTGCGAAGGAACAATGGCAAAAACTGAACTTATAGGCGTTTAAGTACAATCATCTGAAAGAAAGCAAGATCGGACTTTAAGGTCTTAGTGGTATCATGCGTATGAGACCTGCATCTCCACTTACTAGCTAGTTGCAGTTGCAGGTCTCGGTAAGATATAATCTCATTCTCTAGTGGAAAGGTAAATTGGTTTTGTTTCGTGGCTAAAGAAAACGCCAAGCCAAGAGTAAGAAAAGCTCTAGAACCTCGTCGTAATTGTTTCTTACTACGGCTGAAAGCAGCAAGCAGGTTCCTGGGCCTTATCAATTGGTCAAACGATAGGGGGTTAACGCCTTGCTTGGTGTACTTACGATCGTCGTCTGATTCTCGGCCCGGGTTCGGTGAGGCCTTTTTTCGGTTATTCTTCGTACGGGTTTCGGCGCTATGGTTGGAGGAGTTCTCAGCGGTCTAATCTCCGGATGGATACCCGTTGACTCCCAGGCTATTGTGCGGTTAATTGGTCAAAACGCGTTGGTGTTGGTTATAACTAATAAATAAATGATCTGGAGCTACCGTATCTAAGCATAAAGCTATAGAATCCCTGTCGTTGTGTTTTTAAGGTGGGTCTATTGGTTGGACTCGGGTTATTTTTGCCCAGGAAATACCATCCAGCTCTTGCGGAGACCATTTAGTTATCCTTAATCCTTCTGAGCCACCCCTAAAAAAGGAAAAACAAAATATGCGTTCAGTACCTGGGATTCCCACATGGTCACCCACTGCAGTACTAACCAGGCGATAAGATGCTTGGATATGCCAGAGCGAACGGGATGGCTCATTTTCATCATTCTATGACCGAACACATCAAATACTAATGAGAAAGCATCATGTCTTGCCTCCTGCTGGTACGCCGGGATTTAACTTAAATAGTGTATTTATAGGGAGTGAAAGAGAGGCACAGTAGGTTGTATCGGAGGTTTCTATTGTTTTGGTTTCGTTCTGAACGAAGGAGGGCTCTCGGATGCACTTCCTGGAAGTCATAATATGTCACTCAGTTATGATGGTAAAGCGAAAGCTTTTGGCTGAACAACATGCGATATATGGCGTGATGGGCTTTCTTAAGGCTCAGCAAGTCATATTTACTAAGTTTAGGTTTAAGAACGTGTAATTCACATTACTGGTATAGGGGAGGAGCGTTGAATATTCCCATTAGTAGGGAGTTACAAGTTGCGCATAGAGAAAGATTATCATCCTACGCCAGAAGGGATCATGCCCTCCGCGTTTGGATCTTTCACACATGGATCGAAAGTAGGGCTATATACAAAAAGTTATTTGCCGAAGGACAATAACGGCATCACTCATTGCGCTAGCGTGGGGCGGCGAGGTATCAGACATGCGCAATTCTTTACTGGCAGCTGCAAGTTTTACGAATAATTAATTGAGATGATTTTTTTCTTGATTGATCACACGATTATCACTGCCTAAAAATACAAGATCCGTTCCAACTGCAATAGATAATACATGCACCCAATCCTTTGACGAGCAAGTAAAAGCACTTTACTGCGCTCCCATCTGCTCCATCTTACGTTCGGCACGCTCCTTTGCCTCCTCAGAGACATTTGGGTTGCTCAAGGCACTACTTGAAATTAGTCTTGCATTTCTTCACGTTAATTGGAGAAGATAGACATACGCCTTGTATCCACGGGCAACGTTATCTGGGTTCTTTCCTTCGCCACTGTTGCTGCGGCTACTACTCTGCGTCTCAGAGCCAATTTCCTCAAGGACATGCTTGGAGTTCTCTTTGGATTCTTGGGAAGTATCTAGGTTTCTAAATATAAGCAGTTGGAGATAGGAGAGAGGGAGAAATGGTATCGGAGTTGCTCACTCGGATTGTGAAGATTGGCCTTGTGCCCGCCGATGACGTTGCCAGTGTTTTTCTGTTCGCTTGCAGAGTCCATTGTAATTGTTGCTTCGTGTTGATTATTGATACGTTTTTCAAGCTTTAGGATCAATTGCAGAGGTGGTTATATTGGAGTGAATTGGATTGCTTAGATGGAGCTCGAAGAAGGTGGTTACGCATGGTTTATATACACTTCGTCAGGTACTTTAACACCGCGGAGGATGATGTCAAGTTTACCTCTACGGTACAAAGGCATGACGTTCACCATCTCCATGTCCTTTACTCAGCAGTGACGTCTATACGGTAAAGTAAGTTCATTAAGGTCAAGTCCCTGGGCGATCGTGTTCGACAAATAGCAAATAATGCATGGCCGGGTTCAGGGACGGATTGATCACCATATTTTCCTCATTAGGTATGGGGATAAAAACTTGGTGTTGTGAGATGAGTCAGTAGGGTGTTGGACATTTCATTACCGCCGCTATAAGGCTAGCGCGCTTCGGGTACGGTAACGGACGGGAGCTTGATCCGCCAAGCGCTTGGGCCTCAAGCTGAGAGTTCTTTGTCTGGGGTAATGCGCTAACGGTTTTCATCTTCCTGGGTTTGCGCATGCGGGTAGGAATCGGAGAAACCTTAATCCCTGTAACTATACTTTATTGTCTGATAAAGGCTGAGTGGCGTCTGATGCATGCATAAGTTAGTAGTTCGTCGAATCAGAGTTGTGGGCTAACTACATAAATGCTTGCTGGGAAATAGATATGGCTTGGTTTTTGGTTGCAGCAAGCCCTGCCTCACAAGTCATATTTTGTTTTTTGCTCGTCGGCCAAGAAAGCTATTTTCGCAATCAATAGCCGCTGTTATGACAGCCAATAGACACTACTTATTACTAGGAGACAAGGTGATCTTGCATATGCTGTTTCAGAAGCTAGTAAGTTCCTAGCGAATTTCCATTTATGGAGGCTTATGACATAAGAATGATATCTATATACCAGAAGTTATCCCACTGCGTCTTGAGGCAGTTATTTTCCACTCACGGTGGGCGTGGATAATCTTCTGCCAATAATGGATACTTTCCTACCGGCAATACTGACATTATCCGTTTGGGGCTTTCCAGAGGTGAGGTGTGGGGTGAGGAGTTGCTAGACTGGTCGAGAGTGCATGATGTTATTATGCAATCATTTCTTGGTGGGCAAGCAGAGCTGGTATCGATGAGCTTGAAGATTCGGTTGCTCGCGAGTTGTGCACGAGATCGGCGATTAGGTGTCGCAAATGCAAATTGGATACAGTAATGTTTGCTGCACCGTCTTTGGCTTATGCTGAGGGGGTAGTTTCCCGCTATCAAGCCTAGACCAGATGCCCAGGAATTTGCCGTATTTCTGATATTACCACGACCAAACGCCTGGCGCAGGGTTCTGCGGGGGTTGTCATTCAGCTCTCGTCAAATTTTATCAACGTGCAGAGAACCCAGATAGGGCGAGGCTTTAGATCCTAATTTCTTTTTTTGCTTTGAATCGGAAGTCAAAGACCATCGTACTGCTACAAAGCATATGGCACATGAGAGAAAGCCACCAGGCAATAGCCGCCGTTGGCTTCTTCCTTTCTTTTTCTTCGTCGCCGGTCAAGTGAAGTAGGTGCTCTAGCCTAACTGTTATGCATTCGGGTCGCTACCCGTGCAAAAGCTGGGGGTTTTATTGGGATCCTTAAAGATAGGGTATTCCTCACAGTCGCTCAATCTCGGCGGGTATCTGGCAAACAGGTATTTACTCCTAGTGGAAGGCCTTAGCGCTACACTCGATGCTTCTACAAACCCCTATTTGCCAAACGCCTAGGTTCTTTGAGCGGCTAGGGGTAACTGCACGCAAGGTTAGGGAGTTGATTAAGTCTTTCATCCCAGCTCTCTGATAAGGTGGTTCATAACCCCTGTTTTTCTGACCTGTGACGAGCGCGTACACACGACCACCAGATCTCACTCGACCTCCCATGCATTCTGGCCATTGGAATAGTGCTTCCGGATTAGGGTGTTGTATGGATGCGCGTGAACAAAGCAATGAACAAAGCAATGAGCGCAGCAATAGGAGCCGAAATCAGTGGGAGCCGGAAGCAGTGAATTCTTTGTTCCTAGAAGATAAAGGCTTTGACGATAAATGCGTCGAGCTGAATAGCTCGTTTATTGGGATAACTAATCGATTAGAAATTTTCTACATACCTCAGTGGTTGGTGTATTGTAGGGATATTCAAGTCTGATGCTCGGATAACGGGTTGAAGTGGTGTCCCTGGTAGTTTTGTTTCTCAAAGAGAGAAAAGAAGAGAGACCCAGATTCTTTTAGTTCTTCATGTCTGCTCCTAGGAGATGATCTCCGGCATTAAATGTATATGTTCCGGCCCGTATGTCATTAAACCCCGTTTGTAAATAGGCCAGCCAGTACACAAATAGGCCAGCCAGTTTACAAATGGAGCAACTTTGGAGATGGGCTGGCCCATCTCCAAAGTGCCACTAGTGGATGGCCCATATACAAAGTGTTTTTGTGTGTGTGGGCTCGCTTAGATGTGACTGTGCCAACATGAGGCTTCAAGATCTTGAAGCCAGCATCAATTCACAGCCAGAAAATCTTATTGCTAAGGTCAGTTAAATTAAATCTAGAAATCTTGCACTAAAGCCATTCATCATAAAAACTTTCATATACCTCTAGCTATAATTTCGCTGATATAAAATAATAATATTAAAATAAAGGAGAATCATAGCTAGTTAGATTTATTGAGTATTATAGGTGTAAAAAAAGAGAAGGGTTGTGACGGTTTTCAGATATGGCCTTTGGATATGGGCCAGGTTTAGATCACTCTTTGAAGGTGGGCCAGCCCATCTACAAAGTTGCTCTATTTGTAAATGGGCTAACCCATTTGTAAAGCATGCCGGCCACTTTGTAAACGGACATCCATGGTAAACGGGCCAGAACATATATATAGTCAGTGCTGACTAAGGCCTTCCAACCTAATCCCACTAAAGTCCTCGTTTTCTAGTCTGGGCATTCAGCCCCACAACACTGATCGGTTAAGATTGGATGGGCCTCGAAACTACTACCTAAGAAGATCAAATAAAGCTTAATACTTTCTTGTCGGTGTTTGACATGTTAGGCCATAGAACGATATAATGGGTCATATCTAAGTGCTGTAGATACTCCAATAGGCAGAGCTATTGAGCTGGTCTATGCCTGTTTTTGGTGAGCTGGTTGAACGTTTCTTTCTTGAGTTAGGCCTAAATTAGCCTAGGCCGTAAGGATTATATAGGCCTATTTTTCATGTAAGAATTAGAAAGGTGAGAAAAGTGCAGAGGCAGTTGTATAACGAAGCGAGATACGCTTAAAATCTTTAGAAAGTGAAAAATACCCAATGTTACCCTTAGGCCTGACTACGGATCGCAGTAATTTGTCTCTATGTACATAGGGTGCACGAAAGTGATGCACATTTGACTTGGTAACGAGCATATCGCTACAATTTCCCACAGCACAACCCCCAGGAGATCCGCAGATTTCGACTAGAATGTATATCTTCTATGCTTAGTGAGAGAATATCGCTTGTTAATATTGCAAAAAGCTCCTATTGGTGCAAAGGTTGTGCTGAAAACAAAGTCACTATCAGATGGTCCAGATCTTCGCACAAAATACACTTCTTTTAATTACCTCCCTGCTAGAAATAAAATCTACACCATCTAATTGATTCCCCCGGAACTCAACAGCCCTCAGAAATATGTTGTTGTGGAGAAATATGGCCTGGTCGCGATGTGCATCACTTTTGTGCACCCTATGTACTTTTTCAGCAATCGAAAAGGGCTGGATGCATGTATGATTCATCTATCTATCTATCTATCAGCAATCGAGAACTCAGGATTGGTGAAACTACATGTATAACCGGCAATTGAAAATTCATACTGTAATTGATTATGATTGAGGGTTATGGGGATAACTTGGACTAATGAAGTATAGACTGGTCTAGTGTCACGACCCGGCATGTTTACTGGGTTTTCTGATCATTAATGCTATCCGGCCATAACTCCCTGTAGATTATCACCACAAGAATTAGGAATGCTAATGACCAGCGCAAAAGATAGTTATTCAAGAAGACTCTGGCAAGTAAATTGGTTTCCCTCCGTGGGAATTAGTGGCTGGCAGGGTGTGGGGGAAAGGAAAAAATAAATAAATACTATGCATGGGTTTAGCTGCCGAATGAATGCCTACGTGAACTTTGTATCATGTCGGTATATTCACAACCTCCCTCACCTCCATTATTCTAGAGTGCCCTGCTCGTCACCTCTTCCCACCACCATCGTTGTTTCGCCTGTGCTCGTTCTTCGTACTCGTTCTTCGTGTCCGTTCCGAGCCCTCCCAATTCCAAACGAAACCAAGGCAATAGAATTATTTGATACGACCTACTTCACTCCCTGCCAGAGATACGCTGTTTAGTTTAGATCTTGACTCACCAGCAGGAGGCGAGCTATCATGCCTTCCCGCCAGTATTTGATGTGTTCGGTCATAGAATGATGAAAATGAGCCATCCCGTTCGCTCTGGCATATCCAAGCATCTTATCGCCTGGTTAGTACTGCAGTGGGTGACCATGTGGGAATCCCAGGTACTGAACGCATATTTTTGGTGTTTTTTTAGAAGGATTAAGGATAATTAGTTGGTCCCTCGTGATGACCGAGCCCCCCGACAGCTAGCGCATTGACTGGGCGCAGCCCTACCTACCTGCAAAAGGAGAACTAATAAAGATCAAATCCTCAGATCCAATTACGGTACCTGGATCTAACCTGTCGAGCTCTGCCGTCACAGGAGCAGCAGAAGGAAATTACCCTGTAGTGGTGAGAGGCGTTTTAAACGACCGGACAAACTCCCAGTTCATCCTCGATCTATGGCCCTGCCCCGTGTACTCTAGAACGCTACTGGTTCCCTAGAGTTAGCAAAAATTCCCGACTTACCTTCGTATTTTATAGCTGTGGAAGAGGCTGGGACTGTTCTGGCCCGCTGGAGATAATGCGAAAGGGAAGTTACCAATATAAACAGGAATGGCTGAAAAGACTTGCTGATACAGAGGAAGTCCTTGTCGGTGGAGGCCACCCTATGCCGGATTCAAGCCGCTTTCAGCGATCAGTTCTATCGCTTTGGTACTGAGCGGAGGGAGAAAAAGGGGTGGTTGAAAACTAGGCGAGTAACAGCCGAGTCATCACTCATGATGCCAAATCAACATCTATATTATTGCTCTAAATAATCTAAGGATGACATATTCTACGTCTCAACAACTCTTGATGCCTCGTGCCATTGATAGAAAAAAGCCAAATGATTTTATCCTGTAGATTTTTGGGAAGTGTCATAGTGGATTTTCTCAACGAACACGTTCATGCGATAATCCAATAACCACGACCCATCATCCTGAGCATAATGAAGCAGCACAGCTGTCCCAGCCTCTGGGGTATTCAATACCCCTCCACTCCGACCCTCTGGCCTCGATCACGCATGCAAGAGGAAAAAAGAAAAACCAAGCTAGAAAAAAAGTCTTAAGGCCAGAAGCAATGTACACCGTATAATATTCCTCCGCCATCTCACACCGAACGAAACTACCAACAAATTTACTTTCCCAACGAACCACTATTTACGGTACCACATCCTCGTAATCTACTCCTCGTCAGCATCACTCAAAACTACCAAGAGCAGGGGAAAATGAAGAAGGGGGGGAAAAAACACCAACCTTAGTATGTCTCATCTTCTTCTGCAGCTGCAAAATTCCATACATCAACGCCTCACTTGTAGGCGGACAACCAGGCACATAAACATCGACGGGCACAATCCGATCACACCCTCTCACAACACTATAACTGTAATGATAATACCCGCCACCGTTCGCACAGCTGCCCATGGAGATAACCCATCTAGGATCCGGCATCTGATCGTATACCTGACGCAGGGCAGGAGCCATCTTATTCGTGAGGGTGCCGGCAACAATCATGACGTCGGATTGGCGCGGTGAGGCACGGAAAATAATACCGAGACGATCTTGATCGTAGCGGGGGGTTGAGAGGTGCATCATTTCGACGGCGCAGCAGGCGAGACCAAAGGTCATGGGCCAGAGGGAGCCTTGACGGGCCCAGTTGGCTACTTGGTCGAGGGTGGTTCTGTGGGGTGTTAGTGGCGTTGTATAAGCGGAATTGTGCCCTCCATTGTTCGGGGATGGAGCTGGGATGTGATGGTGACTATATTCTCTCTTCTCCCATACGTGCTTCTTCCATCCGCCTATCCCATCCTGTCCTCATCCCGCCCAATTGCAATTCCAGAACCTCAATACCGCCCACACCTAAGGAAAGGGTATACTGACAAAGCATACTCCACAACACCCTTCTTCCCCTCCTGACTCGGCAGAGGCACCTCCCTCCTGTTACTCCTATCAATCGAGCTTGCATCCCTCGCAACCGGTGTAACCGCACCTGCTGGAGCCGGCTTTGAAGTCGAAATCCCACGGGTGGCAATCGCCGGGACTAAAGTTCTTACAGGTGCCACTGTCACATGTATTAGCTTTGACACAATGGAAGGTGGGGCAGAGAGAGGGGCAGTCTTACACCGCAATCCGAGAGAACGTGTTGTCGAAAGCATTGTGTTTAGTGAAGAATTAAAGGAAACGGGGATAGAGGGGAGATTTGGGGGCGAGGGCGCGGTTGATAAAGGGTCCTTGGTCGCGGCGACAGGATTCGGGTTGGCGGGCGGGCGGCGAGAAACGTTGAAGTGGTGATGAGTGCCAAGACTGCGGTTAACGGTGGTGGGATTACGAATACGATGTTCTGATTGGCTGGGTGCCTTTCGGGAGTGTCGGTAGCAACGAGAGGGTAAGATCACTATGTCTTTGTGTAGATTTTTCTTTTTCTTTCCAGTTCCCCAAAACTTGAAAGTATTCTAAATTCATGGATTTGCTTCCATGAATATTTCTCGATTGGGGTTCCATGCTGGCGGCGATATTGATCCGTGCGTTATTCTAAACCTCAATGCAATTCTCGATCTTCATCGTGCATGAAGATCACATTGTAGAGACAAGATCTGGCCTAGCCAATTTCGTCTTACTACAAGCATTTATGTCTTCCATTCAGCTTGGTGCGCCGCTGCGCTAGTGGAACACGAAACATGAATAGTTGGTCTCTTATTGTTTCAAATGTCCTCGCGTCCGTTTACGGTTCCATATTCAATTCTTAATCTCGTAGAGAATTGATGGCTATAGTATTTGGCCTTGAACTTATTATGGCCATGCATACATGGTGTTTTCCGCCTAGAACTCGGGAACCATGTCTTAAAAGGATTTGTGTGTAGGTTTTTTCCTAGCCTAGGGTTAACATACGGCTAAACTGCGCTTAGTGTAAGTAGACACCTCATGTAGTGTTTTTATTTATTGTTTCCTAATCTACAACCTGTGTGTAGCTTATGTGTGCGTCTTATGCGTGGGGGCCGTTACAAAACGTTCCTAGGCTTGTAGCGAGTGACCACCTATGATCAACAAAAACTGTTCCCATCAATAAAACAACCAATACAATAGCCCACCTTTTTTTGAGAAAAAAACCCTCCACGTGGTGTAGCCTCTTTGGGATAAGCTTGATGGGTGAATTTAGATATTGTAGTAATCCATTGAATGTTTTCCAACCTGTTTGAAGAACGGTAGCTGCGTTGTTCTGGTGGCCGTTAAATTCCCCCCGGTGCTATTACGTATAGGTATGTAATTTCACAGGTGGCCGAATGTTGATATTTTTTTCCCATAAATAGGGATGAATTCAACTTTTCATCTGCTCTTCCTTCGTCTTTCGTCCATCAACCTCTGGCTCCTCGCTGGGTTGATTATCGTTTGTAAGAGTCTTCTATCGAGCTTTGTCGATATTCAGTAGTTTCCATCAATATAAGTTGCGTTCCGTTTCGATAAAGAGTCAACTCTCTGCCTCTTGTTCAGCTAAATTCTCACCCAGAGGAATCCGGTAAGTTATCCTACCGAAGCTCATTGATCTAGAATCAGCCGCTCACATCGTACACTAGATAAAACTTCTATCAAAGCAAAATGTCTAATCACTACTCTCCCCATACCCCTGTTACTCCTATGAAACGCTTCTCTCAAATCTCTAAAGACCAGCGTTTCCTCTCACGTATGTCGCCGGCTCAGCCAGGTATCCGCATCCTCGATACCCCTATGAACAGTCGCTTGGTGAGTTCGGAGGCGAGTCCCTTGCATGTTCAAGGCCTATCACCAGTTCCGTATAAAAATTCTTGCCCGGACACTCCAGGCGGACAGGCCTCGGGCCAGTATGACTCTGGTATCGGGTCATCCCCGGCAGATATTAGTCCATATGCACGTCGTTCCGGAATCCGGCATTCGCACACTGCAGGCATGTTGTCTGTAGCATACGTCCCTACTACTCCACATCCGCACAAGAAGCTCACGGGAGTTGGTTTGAGAACTGAGAGCCCATCTGCTAAGTTCTCGCCAACGACATACACACCAGTTCTTCAATATACCGAAGGACGAAATTTCGAGAGCCCTCTCGCAGGGAAGCCACGTTCGGGAAATCACGTTACTCCGCCTGCACCTGTCTACAGACCGGATTCTCGGCTTTCAGATGACTTCGAGTTCTCTGGCCCAGCAAATCAATGTCCAGATGGTCTTTCCGGCTCCGATTCAGTGGCACCTCCTCGTATCGTCCGCCCATGTCGTGTTATCCGCCCAGACTATATGCGTGAGGACTTTGGCACAATCGTGAAAAATTTCGGCGGCGAGGACGGTGGTAAGAAAAAAACCAAACTGGTCAAACCAGCTAAACCAGCCGAAAAAACCTTAAGACAGCTACTCAGTGACCCTAATTTCTCTTTCGATGATCCCATTTATGATTTGCCTCCCCCTGAAACTGCGCACACTCGTCCGGAATCTTCCCTCGATGGATCTAACCCTTCTGCTTTGAAGAAAATACCATCGTGGGTCGGATCTACTATTTCCCGCTACAACGAGTCACTTATCTTTGGCACACCTTTTAAAGAACCCGAAACTTCGGCCAGCCACGCTTCGACCCACAATGGTGGTATTCGTACCTGTATGTGCTGCACCAGGAAATACAGCGCTAGGAAAGTGGCTACTTGGTATAGTGGGGAGTGTATTATTTTCTATGCACAAGTAAAGCTTCTTCGGACCGAGCTTCATACCCTTATCGACTCTGTGAGCATGAGACCGGAGATTGGTGCTGTCGGACTGATGCTATTGATGAGAGCATTCGTCAATTCTGCTGGCCCCCTAGTCGCCGAATTTGACCGGATTATTACTAAGTTCTGGCTGCGTTGGGAACATTATCTCCCGCGAATTCGGTGTTCGGATCCGCTCCAGGAGTATCTGGCCCGCAGAGGGGATAATGAATTCCTACATTCGCTGTATTTGGGCCCCGAGGAAGGATTCTGCTGCGATATCACTAGTTCAAAAGATTGCTGTGACCTGTGGTATGAGTGTGCGCAGGGGCTTAGCTATTTTCAGGAGGTCCTTGATGCTGCTGGTCCGCAAGTTGCGAATGCGTTTATAAAGCGTCTCTTCCGTCGCTTCATGGAGCTTAAAGTACGGATGGAGAAGTTCGTTGATCCACATGCGCGCATTATCAGAGTTGCAGGGAAGAAGTCGGCCATCGAGAGGAGGGGAGAGCAGGAAACGGGGAGGAGAGAGGCTGCAGCAGTGAGGGTGCGTGTTGATGAAGTCGAAGACCTGGGATTCGCCATGCTCACCATTAGGTAAATCACCTGCGGGGGTTGCTGCACGTACGGTTCGGCCAGTACGGGGTTGCGTTGTTAAGGCTTACTATTCCTATCTTCCTTTTCTTGGTTCAAATCTCCCCTCCTGTAAATTTCTTTTACCCACATACTCGTGTTATCCTGTATGCCCCTTGCCCAAATACCTGCACTTATTCCCTTCGCTTCGCTTCTTTTGTTCTAGTATTAATATTTTCTTGTGTTGTAGGTATGGCGGCTTCCTGTTTCTCCTTTATATCCTTCACTATCTGTTTTCCGTCTACGATTTGGAACGGGTGTCTGTTTTTCCTGCTGGTGGGCATCTGATCAGGCTGGTTTCCTTTGTTCTTTCGTTATCGCGGTATATCCTGCACATGCTTGTGCGGAGATAGATTATGCGGTATCAGGATATCGACTATGGCCTTCTATGTATGGATGTTTAGTTCATTACTAGATGATAGGCCTTAGTCGAAAGTTCTGAAAATAAAAATGCAGGTTCTTCTGTGAAATTGATCTCCCGTTGTTGCTTTCGCTGTCATGGGGTATGATTTGACTTGTGATCGTCGACGGTGACGAGTTTTTTGACAGCTACCAACTTCCAGAAACTTTCTCGTCAACTTGGCAATGTTCAATCTAACAGGATATCTTCCGGACTTACCTCCTCTATATGTTGCCGCCTAACAAAAACGACTTTTAGCTTTGACTCGTTCTTTCTTCTATCTTAGTGAGATCTTCGAATACTGAATGCGGTTGGCTGATAGTCGATCTGGCTTCAAGATGTTGTTAATGCCATGTGGAAATCATGTAAGTGGTATGCTTCCTGATATATCTTTGTGGCTATTCCTCTATGGGGGATAAGGGTTTCTTAACTTTCTCGGCCTTTTGGCCCCCGTATAGAGTAAATGAATCCCCCCTTCCCCTCGATATTCTCTCTATTTACTTATATAACTCTTCGTCGAAATTCTAATCTGTTGGTTCTGCGGCATGCTCTGAGTTTGGTGTCTGTGTGCACCTGACGAGAAGTTTATCAAGGCACCCTAACCCTGGATAATTTAAGCCTCAACCTTATTTGAGCCGCACTAACCCTAGCCCTATTAGTATCTCACGGGCCTCAGCCACCGCCTTCCACGCGGTGAGTAAGAGCTATTAGTCTTTCTTCTCACTCCACAACTCTTCGGGAGGCTTTATAAAATGGTAAAAAATGGTGAATGTTATGTATTAAACATTGAGCAAAGTTAGTTGGTAAAACTATGAATTCGAGCAAGTTTAAGTCCCTTGAGAAGAGCTGCACCGCCACCTGTCATCAGACTTTCCCCTACACCCGTAGTACAGGGCCGCATGTACCTCTGCTATGAGTTCTTTCAGCAGACATCGGTGCAAGTATGAATCGACTCCAAAGTTCTCCTTCCAAGACGCTCATAAAACCCTCTGGATTCTGCAGGAGTCTTAGGTATTGCAGAAGGCTCTGGTAGAGAACTTACCTGCGATCTTGAGCTCCTATGATTTAAACACGTTATGAACGCTTTTTCTCGGAGGAGTCAATAACTTTGCTTTTCTTCATTTCGGAGAGCTTCCCGAATTCCTGCGGACCTGCCCCGTTGCGCTGTCTCACAATTGGGGCAATACATGGCGAAGCACCTATTAGGTTACCGTGAACCGGAAACAGCTCCGAGAGGGAATACTAGATAGAAGGTGGATACGATCTGCATCTCAGAAGGTTTGATAGGGATTGGGTATGAATGTTTAAGTAGAGGCTGATATTGTGTTGTTCTTTTTAGGTAACTTCTTCGGGCTTAAGGTCTTTATATCAGGCTTCGGATACATGTATCAAATATACGACATGATGAGTCGTGTGGTGCATTTAATGCAGCCACCTGCAATGCTGAACACCTTATATTTGCGGGAATGGAGCACGTAAGTAAGGCTTAGTGGCAAGAACCACAATAAGTCTCATGCAGGCTGGTGGGAACTTTGGCGAGAAGCTAATCCTGGAATGTGCGATTTGCTAGTATCCCATGGTCCGGTAAAGCTGATCTTCCTGCAAACGGAGCCTCTCTTGTTGGCGGGGTTTCAGTTAACTCTATGTTAAGCCACAGTATACAGGGGGGTCAGCATTTTTTTACCAAACTATGGGATACCGTAAAAACTCGAAAAAAACTCGCTATCTCCAGAATCCACGTAGTAGGGGTAAGCGAGAGCGGCCCTACAGTTTTCGAAGCTGCAATTGGAGCTTTCTTTGAATAGCTACGCGTTCTATAGAGGTAATTAAAACATCCACCAAAACATGTACAACCAGTAAAACCATCTACCCACCCTGCCACGTGGATTCTGGGATAACGAATTTTTGAGTTTTTACGGTATTTTGACGTAACTTGGTTCCAATGATGGGCAAGCTAAAAATTGCCACGTAGTTCCATAGTAGAGGGGTCCAGAGGAGACTGGCATGATGGTATTGGACTGGATATTGGAACTATAGGACCCTTCCCTGTCTATTAGCGGCTATGGTAGCACGATGCGCAGCAGCCGTACTAGGTAGGGGTGGGAAAAAGCCTAGATGGGCAGGTGAAAAGGTATTTAGAGTGACGGGTTCCGGCATACGCGATAGCCGCATAGAGCAATATCCAACGATAAGCTAAAGCAAGGAGTCGAAACAGGGACTGAGGAGTCTCAGAACACGAAAATTGCCAGCCAATAGGATCGAATATTTGGTAATTTAAATGCCTAATTGCTCACACCATCTCGTAAACCTAGCTTTTAGTCCAGGTTATTGGTTTTGCGGGTGTCCTTAAACGGAAGCGCCTGCGCCGCTTATCCCGGCAAAAGGTGCCCGATAATCGCTGTGACACAATTGGCGGCGGTTGAGGCGGGGTGCTCCGATCTTCGGTAGAGTTTCAGCTTGCTGTTGTATGTCTAGTTTTCTTCCTTTTTTTTCAAAAACCGCGGCTATTTCCGGCATGTGATCCTGGAACTTGGTCTCGGGGGCGGGGGAAGGCGCATTAACTTGGAAAACCTGTATAAGAAGCTCTCCTGAGTTCATCCTTCCTCCTTCCCTCCTCTAGGTCTCTCTACTACAAAGAATTGGATACAGGTTGTTTTCTAGTTTTTTCCTAATGGATCAACATCCCGAGAGACTTCATATTACTGCGGATAGCGGAGCACAGCAGGCTTGAAACTCATCACCTCCTTTGTCCGATGCTTATCCATCCGTTACGAAAATCAACTCTTTGCCGCCAGGAGCTCCATTTTCCGGGCCCTACCCGTGGCTTTTGGGAAGCTTAGGCCTGTAGGTCGGGTTTATTTTTTTGATCCTTAGTTTGGACGGCAATGCATCCCTTGTTGATCTTCTGTTGCGATTCGCCTACGCTGAGCTACGCTGAGCTACCGAAAATACAAACAATCTACAACAGAGGATGAACAAAGGACGCGTTGCGGTCCAAATTCAGTGAACTGGGAAAAGACACGTCCTGCGGGCTTGAAGGGGGTTACGGATATGACCCGGGAAAGACACTTGCGGGAAACGAGCTGATGGGTCGTTACGGATGGAGAAGCACGGATAAAGGAGGCTATGAGTTTCAAGCTTGACTTTGGGATACATATATAAGTGGCGGAGTAGTGGCGATACGGTGTTGGGCGCTTCTATTTGATTTTTTGTGTGCGTTTAATTTATTTGGCGGGCTATATCTAAGATTTAATTTAATGTTAGCGGAAAATTTGCTGGTTCGTTTGGTTGCTATTGCTTCATCTGTGACTTCAAGATAGAGTCGCTCCTGGGTGTGACGAAACTGGGTGTGACGAATTTCACCTAAAATCGAGGACGAGCCAAAAACAAAGGCGGAAAGATGCTGATAAAACCCGGGAATGATAAAAAGAATCTTCTTAACAAACAAAAAGATCAAGAGATTCAATTTAGCTGGCTCTCCTTATCGACTTTTTGAGATATCTGTCACCCCTAGTTTCGCCACACATCCAAGAGCGACTCTAGCCGGAAAAGACTTCCTAATTAGTACGGGTCGCCCCCATCCCTTGGTGCCTATGGCTGGGTATGAGACCAGGGTTCCGTAGCTCTTGTGAAGCCTTGGGCCTGAAATAGACAAGTAACTGAGGCTCTTGTGGGTATGGAGTCATGGTATCGATACGTGTGACCGGTTTGTAGGGGATCAACCAAACGAACCCTCCCTTCCACGCACACAATATTTTAATATAGATAGCTGATGTCTTAAATCCCGAAAAATCCCACTGAAGCGTTTATGTGGCCAGTGTAAAAATCAATCAAATAGATAGTGCTTTCAATCACTGCGAGTGATACATCATGATTCATTATCCAAACACAACCATATCTTTACTACACGCTCTAAAAGCCACCACCACCCTACAACCATTCCATATCTCCCACACTTCACCTTACTCGAATTTCGGCAAATCATATGTCCCCTCCGGATCTACAACATCATCAGCAAACAATCCACAGCTGACAACTCAAAGATATAACCCACCTTCCTTATGCTCCAAAATATACTCCCCATGCTTCGCAATCGCATGCTGCAACTCTCCCAGCAACTCCATCAACCTCACGCTAACCTTTTCATTCCACCTCGCCGCGCCTCTCACCGCCTGCATAGCGACATGATACCTCGAGACGTGATTCACCAACATCATCTACCACGATCAGTAACCCCCACAAAACAGACAAAGAAACCACTCACGTCAAACGGAGTTGTCGTGCTTCCCTCCTCTCTATACCCTTCAATCGACACTCTCTCCAGTTTCTCCCTCCCAAACAATAGTCCTCGGAGCTCAGTTCCATACCCATGGTAATTAAAATGAACGCTTCTGTCCTTGGTAAACAAGGCCTCGAATCCCGCCGTATCAATCGCGTGCGGGTGTGTGCCTTCGGATCCTAATACCATCAGGTCTGTTACGTTTACTACACGGACTCTCATCTCGGGTACGTGTTCCCTCAGCCAGCTCGCAGCAGCAATGACCTCGAAGGTGACTTCCGTGCCGATCCCGCAGAGGACAACGTCGGGGTTGAGGCCCTCGTCTGTGGATGCAAATTTCCATACTGAGGCGCCGGCTTTGCAGTGTGCGTCTGCTTCCTCGGGGGAGAGCCATACAGGTGTGGGTTGTTTGGATCCGACCATGAGGTTGGTGTAGTTGCGGGAACGAAGCATGTGTGCGATGGTGGAGAGACAGCAGTTGGCGTCAGGGGGGAGGTAGACGCGTGCTGCGGAGGGCTTAAGGTTGAGGACTGCGCCGATGAAGGAGGGGTTTTGGTGCGAGTGGCCGTTGTGTTCTTGTCTCGCCCAGGTGCTGGTTTCGAGGTAATTTAGGCTTGCTGTGTCTTTTCTCCAGACTGTTTCTCGGCCCTGTGGGTTGTGTTTTAGTACTGGTTCTGAGGGTGGTGATGGGGATTTCTTACGATTTTTCTAAACTTGCTATACTGCACCATCATCGTGTGGATAATCCCTAAAAAGCTCTCATAACTCGGGAACAGCGCCGTCCTCCCAGTAAGTGTATAACCCTGCATCATACCCTGGCATGTATGTTCGCTCAGAATCTCAATAACCCTCCCACCCTGCTGTCTCGAATACTGATCCCACTGAAAATTCCTCCCCGTATGTCTCAACACCGCGTCCAACTTATTACTCTCCAACTCATCCGGGCTAAAAATCCTCATATCGCTCGGATTCCGCTGCAACACCTCATCCAACAGCTCCCCCACAGCCTGCATATTACTAACCTGCTGTCCCTTCTCCACCCCCATCTCAATCCAATCTGGTATATCCAACGGCTTATACCCCGCAAACGCATCCTTAATCACCCCCATCCTTTTCGCAGCATCCTTCGGAACACTCCTAACCACCTCATCCCTCAGCGTTCCATCACTATTAAACAGTGTCCCCGGCTCATACCCCCTCAACCACTCCTGCAATTGCCCTAATTCCTCCTCATCACTCGCAGCCTTCGGCAACGGAACCTGATGCGAATGAAAACTCCCCTCCACAAACTCACCATGAACCTTCTTCGGCGCCCCCCAACCCTTCGGCGTCCGCAGGAGCAGCACAGGCCATCGCGGCTTCACAATTGGGTTTCCCCCGCGCGCAGCTTTCTGGATATGTTGGATCTGGGTGATCGCCCAATCCATCGACGCAGCGAGATCATGGTCGATATTAGCTAGATCTTCAACGAAACGAGCCTGGTACCCGTATCCAGTGAATAGCGCAACGAGCTCTTCGTCGTCCATGCAGCCGTAGATTGTGCGTTCGCTGATTTTGAACCCGTTGATATGGACGATGGGGAGGATTGCGCCGGATTCGGCGGGGTCGATGTATTTGTATCCATGCCAGGCACTATTGTTTGTTAAGAGCTGGGTTGGAGTGGGGGAAGGACACGTACGTGGCGGTAGGACCGGTTTCGGCTTCTCCGTCGCCGATTATGACCGGGACGATGAGGTCCTTTTTGTCCATTATTGCGCCGAAGGCTACGCTGAGCGCGTATCCGAGTTCTCCACCTTCGTGGATACTGCCGGGGACTTGCGCGTTGATGTGGCTAGGGAACCCGCCGGGGGTGGAGAAGTTGGCGATGAGGTTTGTGAGACCTCGTTTATCGAAGGAGTACTGCTCGGGGTAAAAGTGTGTTATTGAACCTTCTAGCCATAGTGTTGCGAGGATTGCTGGTGCTCCGTGACCTGGAGGTGTTAGTCAGATTTCTACACGCTGGGTGTTGGGTCTTACCAGGTCCAATTACGAATAACATCTCGGTTCCCCATTTCTCGATGATGCGGTTTAGGTGTGAGTATACTAGTGTTAACCCAGGACATGTTCCCCAGTGTCCTAGGATTCTGGGCTTGATGTCTTCTGGTTTTAGATCCCGTTCTAGAAGGACATTGTCGCGGAGGAATATCATAGACGCAGCGATATAGTCTGCTGCTCGTCTGAAATCCTGCAGTGCTTTAACTTCCTCAGGTGGTAGTGCATTTTTAATATCGAGCTTCACAGCCAGCTCCAGCAACGCAGGCGGTAGACGAGACCGCGATGGGGGAGGATTCGGACGGTCGATTACTTCACCGGGCATTTTGCAGTTAGTATTTTGTTATTGGAGGTGGTGGATATTTCGAAACCAACAAACGATGATGTATGAAGGAGGAAGGGAAAGGAGAAGACAAACTGATTTCTACATATCTAGGACAGATCAAGAATTTATGGGCTAATTTGATGGGTTTTTTAGATCCTAGGAGGGATGGTGATTGCTCGGATTGTCAATGTCGCAGTGTTGACGTCAAGGAGATGCTTGATGTTGAGGTGAAGTTGGGATGAACCCTAACCCTGGAAACCGACGTCATTGGGTATTCCGTTTCATCCGATGTTGACGGGGGTACTGTGAGGAGGGGATGTTTTTCTCTGAGGGAGCTGCGGTTCTGTCTTATGCGTGTCTTGTTTGGATTCTTTTGTGTCTTATTATTTAGTTGGTTCCCTACTTGGACTTAATTGGGGGTCTAGAAGCTCTTCCAGGTTAAATTTCAACTTGTAGCCTTACAATGATCTTGAAACTGCTATCTCCACTAACCGCCAACTTGAAAATTAATCCCACCATTAATAAAGATCAACGACAATGATCACTCAATCCCATCTTCTAACCACCCTCAGATAGAGCCACAACCCTCACTCCGAATGACCTCCCAGCCCACCATCCACAGCCTCCATACCCACACCAACGAGCTCTTCCTCGATCTCACATTCCTCAGCCACGAACTAGACCTTCTCCACACCTACGTCCAACAACGCAACTATTGCCACACCCAACCCCGTTTCCCCTCCACCACACCATATGCAGCCTATATCATCGAAGTCATCTGTCGGGGGTGGGTAAACAGTAACTATAGATCCAAACTCAACGCATTTAATGATGAATTTATCGTTCTTCTACTTCAGGTAACTCGTGCTAATCACTGGCTAGATGAGCTGATTCATGGATTTGTAGATGACTCTGATATAGATACTGCAGTTAGTGATTCTCTCATGGAGGTTGAGTGGATGGTAGGTGCTGTGAATAGACTTGCTGATGTGTTGGATTGGAGGTTTGAGTGTGAGTTTCCGAGGTGTCTTTCGTTTCGGGGTGGGGAGCAGCTTTAGAAGTAGATAGTTTATAGATTTAGTACCAGGTAGTTTGAGATAATCTAATTGAGACTCAAATAGCAATACTTCAAGTGTAACAGTTTACTCAACATCAAGTTGAAGATCTTGTATCAAACCCTAGCCCTGGTACAACACCTACGTCATTCAAATATCACTCGTCCTTATCGATAACAACCAACGACATCCACCAATATAATACTTCAACTCCAGATACCCCCGAAACCCATCCAATATAATACTCCAACTTCAGATACTCTCCCCAACCCACCCCAACAAAAATGCCATCCTCAAAACTAATCCTCGCCATAAACGCCGGTTCCTCCAGCGTGAAACTCTCCCTCTACTCCTCCCCCCCACCATCTGACTCCCCTACAGACCCAACCCTCATCCTCCAATCAACAATCTCCAAACTAACCTCCCCACCAGCTACATTCTCATACCAACACACCTCAGACTCATCATCGAACGTAGACTCGAAAGAACTACCCGATGTTAAATCTCAAGAAGACGCGTTTAAGCATTTCCTCGAGTATCTCTCAAACGACTCCGAGCTAAAGGAAGTGAGCAGCGGTGAGGATATCACGTTTGCTTGCCATAGGATCGTGCATGGTGGGGATTACGAGAAGCCGATTGTGCTGGGTGATGATAGTTTAGAGTATCTAAAGGAGTTGACGGATCTAGCACCACTGTAAGCGAATCCAACCCTACCCATTAACCAATATAAACACTCGATTAAGCCCTTACCAACTCTACAGACACAACGCCCCCGCCCTCTCACTAGTCCGTACAACCCTAAAACACCTCCCCAAAACCAAAAACATCGCCTTCTCCGACACAACCTTCCACACCCTCTCCCTCCCCGACCATATAAAAACCTACCCTCTCGACCTCGCCCACGCCCGTCGCAACAAAATCCGCAAATACGGCTTCCACGGCATCTCCTACAGCTTCATCACCCGCGAAGTCGCATCATACCTCAACAAAGTACCCTCCCTCCCTTCCTTCCTCCTAACAAACCAAGCTAACCTACTAGCCAATCGACCAAACTAACATAATCGCCCTCCACCTCGGCAGCGGTGCTTCAGCATGCGCTATCCAGAACGGGAAATCAATCGATAACTCGTACTCCCCCCCATCCCCCTACTATACACCCCTACTAACAAAGTAGAATGGGCTTAACACCCCTCGAGGGGCTTCCTGGCGCAACACGCAGCGGAACAGTAGACCCGTCGTTGGTATTCCACTATACAGACCATGCGAGCAGACTCTCGGAGGATAGTGACCCGCGGATCAGTAAAGCCGAGGAGATATTGAATAAGCATTCTGGATGGTCGTCGCTTACGGGGACGACGGATTTCGCGGCGTTGACGGGGGAGTCGCCGCCGGAGAATAGTAAACTGGCGTTTGATATCTTTGTGGATCGGGTGTTGGGGTATGTTGGTGCGTATTATGTGAAGCTGAGGGGGGAGGTGGATGCGTTGGTGTTTGCGGGGGGGATTGGGGAGAAGAGTGTAGAGTTGAGGGAGGCGGTGGTGGATGGGGTGCGGTGCTTGGGGTTTGGGTTGCAGAGGAGGGATAATGAGGGGGTGGGGAGGAGGGGAGGGGTTGTGGTTGGGATTGGAGGGGAAAGGGTTGCTGGGAGGGGGGGTGCGAAGGTACTGGTTTGTAGGACGGATGAGGCGGTGGAGATGGTGAGGGAGTGTGTGGGGGAGAGGGAGTTTTGGGAGGGGTTGTAGGTGGGTGGTGGTTTTGGTAGGAGTTTGATGTGTTATTGGTGAGTGATTAGACTTTGAGATTGTGTTTTTTATACCTGCTACTACATTGGGATATATTAGTAGTGAGACAATGGGGAAGGGTTTTTTTATTCCTACAGGCCGCATCCTCAGGTCCTATTGACAGAGGCGACTCTTGGCAATGATTTTATCGCGAGTAATTAAACATACAGTGTGACTAAAAATACATTCAAGGAAAAAGATCTGCTTGCACCTCCCCCACATATATCACCATCCCCTCACAAGCCGCACGATCGAGAGAGCCCTAGGTGCACTGGGTGTGGTTAGGGCTTTTTAGCTTGAAGATCCGGCGAAACGCTAGCTAATAAACTCCATTACCTTCTGTGTAATTTATATTCCTAAGCCGATTCCAGCTATCGTGAGAGTTCAACTGTTATCGCACAAGCCACAGCCGCCTTAATCGCTATGTTTATGTGTATATGACTAGACTACTATGGGTTTGGACCCTAGCTACGTAGGGAAATGGTTGAGTGTGAATGGTAACAAACTGAGGTGGAGTTACGGAAACCTTTTGGAAAACTAAAACAGATTTGGCAGCGGCGGGTAGAGCGATCTTAAGGGAAAGGCTGACTAAACTTTAATTGCCCTGGAGAGCGATCCTAGGGCTTGTGGCGTGAGATAGGCAGGGATATGCTCTGGTCTGAGTAAGTTTCGAGCTCCGTTAATGGCTCTTTGTCTCAGGTTTGAGGTGATTAGTTTTATGTTACTCCATGGACACGGTTATGTCAATCGTAGGGCTGAGTAAATAATGATTTACTACCCCCTTTATAATTTAGATGGTAGAAACTCTGATAGGGTTGTAGAAGAAACAAGGCGCTAGAAAACACATGTGAAATCATCCTAAACTCCTAAAAGCAGAAACAACCAAATATCCTAGCCTTGAAAAGAACTCAATCGAGCACTAAACCCGACAAAATCCTCTGACTGACAGTTTCAACTAGTCAACACTATACGAAGCTCCCTGTTCAGCGTACCTTTGCAAACGATGAGTAAAGGGACAAAGGAGTGGGCCTACTGCTCACATCACGCAGTTCTACACCTCCCGCCCGAGCAACTTCTAAGGTGTACATAATCCAATGATAGGATAATCAAACTTCTGCGGGTTTAAATCTTGGTTAGCAGGTATATCGCTATCCCTCCGCTACTAATCCATGCTTTCTTCTGGCTGACCATCCACGTTCTCTTACAACTACCTTAATCATGAGTTCTAGAACTGCATCTGCCATGCTGCTAACGCCATAGCTAGATTTAGGACGCGCGGTCCGATAGTTTGCGGTTGATTGTGCCTACCACGTTAGTTCCCATCACCAAAGATGAAGGTCACCAGACCACCACTGCGTCGACAGCTCGATCATAAGCTCGCCTCCAGGAAATGTAAATCTCGTAGGAGCTTTAAGAGTGAGCAAGTAAGGATGATTGATATAGTAGTGACTTAAATACGAAAACCGACGGCAGCGGGAGGTGCAGTTGATGGGTTCGTGCGTTTTCGAGATTAGTGTAAGGGAAGCCAAGAGTGAGTTTTGTCGGAGTCTTGGATCCTATTATAATAATCATAACCACCCATGCCAATTAGCTCATCGAACAGAAGAGATGTCCCCAATCCTCGGACTATTGTCGAAAGCTTCCGCCTAAGGAAAAACCTTGCATATTAATATATTGTGGACACAAAGGAAGCACCGGCCGCTTCTCATCCCCCGTTCATAGCACCGGGAACAACGTATTATAAGGCAATAATTACCAAGCAAAAAACAAAAAGAATCTGCAACAACCCATCGCCGTTCCCATGTATGTACCCGTCTGGCTATTGACGAATCCCTGCTACTCAATTCCGTACCACCTCCCGAGTATTCGGTGCATACGTAGAGGCACACAGACTGTATGTACCGCCTAGAATTCCAAGGCAGTCGTGTAGATCCCGAAAGAGCCGTTCCCATCTCCATGTTCACCTCGTATCGGCGAGATGCATTGGATCGCTATATTTGAGTGGGTATTATGCTTGGGATTTAGATGTCCCCACACTGGCTTGGTTTGGTTCACGAGGTCGCTTCGTTATCCTTACCTTCTGGCAAATCTGCCTCATCTTTCTGGAGTACGTGAGAGGTGCTCAGGGATGTGTGATATTGCCAGTAATAAGTCCACGAGGCTTGACACATTGCTTTTTTTGCGTTTGCACCGTCGTTATTGCTTCTATCACTCTCCACTACCGTTATCTATGATTGCAACTATGATAAAAATGCCATAGCATGGAAACCCGCCACGGTCCATCAAAAGACAGTAAACAGCTATTTAACCGGAGATGATCTGAGGTCATAGAGCTGCACGAACATCTGTTCCCATCAAAGCCTGATATAGCTCATACCTTGAACCGAACAATAGCACACGAACATCGTAGGATCTCTGCATCGTGCTACCTCGAGCAACCTCGCCTCGTGAGCCACAATGCATTGGTCCGTGCCGTTGCCCCTCAGGTGGGTCCACGTGCAGTGTCCCGTTGTTAGCTCAAAGAGAGCGCTGTAAATGATTGGTCAGGTTAGTGTGAGAATATCAAAGGATACTAATCAAAGAATCTCAAACTACGAAACCCTCAGCTCCGCGCCCGGTGGTTAGGAAATTGGATCGTCTAGAAAGATTAGAAGAAGCTCTCCCGTAAGGTCAGCACCCTGAAGATATAATCTCGGGTACCTGCATCTATAAACTTTATTTTGAACGTCGGATGTTCAATAGCAGCCAGCTCATTCACGCTCTTCAAGAGGTTTTCGACCTTATCTCCCTGAGGAAGTTTGTTTAAGCTATACTATAACAGTCACCCAGAGTCATATCCCACAACGTCATAAGACATCACTCGAAGCCAGTCACACACCCTCTATCTTTAATCTATAGCATTTATCTTCGAAATAAGGGTTTCTCCCAAGCTGTGCCACTACTGCTGTTCGCCCAAAACCGATATCTGGGCGTCAATGGCCATCTAACGCCTTGCTAGAGGTGGGCCCTTGGCGCAGAGCACACCCTGTGTTGCAGTTCACCTAATTATTCGTATGATACCGCCTTACATAGACGTACAGAAAGCATAGCCAACCAAAGTCGTTGCATCCACTGCTGGAGATTAGCCGCTGGGAGATGATGTCTGGGCGTAATACTAATGCAGGATCCACAGACAATGGTGGCCAAGGCATCCGGTAGTTCATTAAAAGAGAGTTCTTCTCAAAGTCGGTGGGTCCGAAAGTAGGTGGCTACTGCACATGCCTCGGTATGCCGATGCTTGGGATAGGCGCAATTCTTCCGTGTTGGGGATTGTTACAGTCTGCGATAGGACCAAGCTATCTTCAGCAGCAAGGTTTGATATTGAACTTGGTAGTCAGTCAGGCAATATCAGAACTCGCCAACTTGAACAAGTTGGTTCCAACATCAACCTAGAGGATCTCCTGAAGCTCAGACGCCAAAGAGCTGGCCAGTATCGCGAGGGCGGGGTGGTTCTGCAGAGAATTATCCACCAAGGTTCCAAAGCTGAAGAAATCGAATACTTTCGACCATTAAATACCCCAGGGTGCGCACAAACCCTCCCGTAATAGTGATGTCGGCGGCTGTAGCGAGCACGCAATCGAGATCCGGGAGATTACTAGACACCGTCCAGAGTGTCTTTGTGGTTCGCGTCAGAATCCAGCCAATTGCACGGTTGTCGCGACACCAGTAGCGGCATGGGTTGTAGTGGATGGTGCCGACATCAACGCCGACTTGTCACAAATAGGCACAGAGTCTAAACAAAAGAAGCAACGCGACAGGGGTCGTTCGTTTTATCTTGACCGTATGTGAGCACCTTGGTGGCCACGCTCCCCAGCGCCCCCACCACGTATTAACTATCCCCCAAGGTGCCCGCTGCTCAACCCCGGGGGCAGCCCAAACTTTTTTTTCTTGCTGACAATCAGTGCCCCTCACCCATCCACACACTTAACCACCACAACTGCACCTTCACATTTCTAAGACCCACATCTCCATATCACGACGAGAATTAGTACTTGAGGACACAGCCGGTCACTCGCTAGCTAAGGCTCCTGCACCGTACATCTAAACGCCATCTCTAAACGAGCAACATGTCCGCGACTGTTGCTGAATTCGCGAATCTGGTTTTGCGTCAAGTGGCAGACCAAGTCGTGACGGATGAACCAACTGCATCACCAGAGGCTACTTCTGGATGTGGTGGTGGGAATCAGTATGATGGGCATATGGGATTGAGAATCTCTTCCGTGTTTGTCATCATGATTGGGTCAGCATTTGGTATGTGAACATCAAGCTCAATCCATCAATTTCATCAATTTCATCAATTTCATCAAACCTTTCATCAAACCTTTCATCATAATATCTTTTGGGTTAAGACTGACAAAAGTATCTCCTTAGGTGCTCTCTTTCCCGTAATCGCTAGGCGTCATCCTAGATTGAGAATTCCGAGTTGGGCGTTTTTCTTTGTGAAATACTTTGGCTCAGGGGTCATCGTCGCAACAGCCTTCATTCATGTTTGTAACTCTTATCTTTTATCACCATCATAGTGGTAGACGTGAGAGCTTTCGTGAGATGTTATTTTCCTGCGTTCTAGTTGCGTCGTCATCGCTAGAATTCAGGGGCATAATGTCTCACAAGATACCTCGCGTCTAACGGCCACTTTTCTATCAAAAAGTCATCAATACTAACATTCCGCTAGCTTCTCACCCCCGCCAATGAAGCCCTTACGAA
Organism: Paragyromitra xinjiangensis; assembly: GCA_038503065.1. Lineage (NCBI taxonomy): Eukaryota > Fungi > Ascomycota > Pezizomycetes > Pezizales > Discinaceae > Paragyromitra > Paragyromitra xinjiangensis. The sequence goes on along the minus strand of JBCAMK010000001.1, from coordinate 1,140,689 downwards.
TGAATGTCTCAGCGGTCCCATCACTGAATATCCATGGGCACAGGGTATTTCTCTCATGTCGGTGTTTGCCATCTTCTTCGTCGAACTTCTCGCTATGCGTCTCGCTATTTTCTCTCCCGTCCGTATTGAGGCCGCTGAGCCAGAGCCTAGCAGCAAGGATCTCACTAAGTCGGAGTCTAACGATGCCATCGAACTTGCTAACCAGGGATCTATTGCCGACCCGGAGTCTCTCACCGAGGCGAAGGAGATGACAAGTATTAAGGAGAACTATGCCGTGCAATTGACATCTATCTTTATCCTTGAATTTGGGATAATCTTCCATTCCATCTTCATTGGGCTCACTCTTGCTGTCTCTGGAGATGAATTTCCGACGCTCTACATCGTGCTTGTCTTCCATCAAGCATTCGAAGGTCTTGGTCTTGGAGCACGGTTGTCCACCGTGCCCTTCCCTAACCGCTGGACTCCTTACGTAATGGCCGTTGGGTACGGTCTTAGCACACCTCTTGCCATCGCTATTGGTCTTGGTGTCAGGACTACTTTCGATCCAGAAGGTCAGACCGCACTCATCATGAATGGTATTTTCGATGCAATTTCATCAGGAATTCTGCTTTATACCGGACTCGTGGAGTTAATGGCTCACGAATTCTTGTTCGGGAGGTCTCTCAGGGAAGAGAAGTTGAGTTATGTCTTGACGGCATTTGGGTTTATGACTCTTGGTGCTAGTAAGTCTTATCTACATTTTTATTTAGTCGAGAGTCTGGCGCTAACCTCGGTGAATAGCTCTTATGGCGCTTTTGGGTAAATGGGCCTAGAACGGAAAAACGATTATTCATGATTAAGGAGGCTAGCGCTTTTTTATTTTCATTTAAATTTGTACAGATTCATTTCAAAACAGTATTCCTAGAAAGATGGGTTTATATCAGCGTCTTTCATCGTGTAATGCATTTTCGTCACGGGTTCTTTTGGTATAATTATGTTTAGCATGTCTCCACGGCGTTGTTTTTTTTCTAAAGGCGCTTTGCGGTTTCATAGATATGTAACGGTAAATGCCGTTCATGGGTGTAGATTTGGTTACATGTATTTGCCGTACCATACTCTAGATACCCGCTATATCATTATATCCCCTACACCTCCTGCACTTCATGTATATACTTCGATTTGCTATGGCGAGGCATGTAAATAATTACCAATTTGGGTTTATGTGGATACAGCAGAGTGCGAGCGTACTGTAACGTTACAGCATGCTTCGACTAATCTAGAGCGGTTAAACATGCTCACCGCTAGCGTTACCTCTTCGGAGTTCCAGGCTCGGCGGTGGGTAGCACACAACCACAGCTGAACTCGGCACACGGCTGAGCTCTAAAACCAAGAGACAGATGCCGGATATTACATCTCGTACGGTAGCGTCGATCATTATTCCACCGGAAGCGAGAACGTCGAGCCGAGGGATGGAGGTAGTGATAGACTTCTTGGGATGGTGTGGGGTTGTAATCCCGAGAACCTAATGATTGGTCTTTTCACTTGCGGTGGAACCAAGGTTCAAGACAGGTAGAGATTTCCCTTCCTGGCAGTGTTTCGGATCTGTTCAAGGTTCTCCAGCTTATAGTGGGGCAGGAGGGGGGCTGCTATTGGGCGAATGCATGGGTCAAGTTGCATTGGGAAGACGAGCAATTAAGGTTCCTAGGTGGTGTTTATGGCAGTTCATGAGGTTGATATTCCCCGCTTCTCCGGCTTCGTGATCTACAGGAATTAGAACCATGAGAGGAAGTAGGTATGCGCTTGATTAAGTGGCCAATCGGAGATAACCCTCAACTTCCGCTCCAGGGTGGAAGATCGGTACCCGATTGCTTCAGGGACCTCTGGGATATTGGGGCACAGACGGTGGTTCCCGTCCAAGACATTCTGTGGGATTAATAAGTGGCCGACTAAGGCTCTTGGATCAGTATACTTTTACGGCTTTTCATATTCTCGGCTCCCTAGACCGAGACACAGCGGAAATTCGCTCTGCAAAAAGCTTGAGGATGGAACTGGGGTGTGGCGATATCAAAGTATCAGATCTTATCACTCATTGTCTTAGAGAGGGGGGAAAAGGGGTGCTCTAGTTACTACTTGAGATTTGAGGAACAGATTGGTTCAAGCGATGTCCCACAAACCAATACATGAGAATAGATTTACCGAAGTGGGGGATACACACGGTATTGCAGTCATTTTATCCATTCGTAGGACGAAGATCTACTGTCTATCAGCCAAATGATCGAAGATCTCATGGAGGAGGTGTTGAAACCCAAAGCGCGAATCATGAGATCTCGTTCGTCTCGTATTTGTGAGAGGCAGACATAGTGTAATATATGGCTTTTCATATATCAAGGCCTTCGAGTGCCCACAGAACATGCAAAGTATACTCGAAACGGACCTAATTTAGTGGGTGCGTGTCGTGAAGACTGGATCCTATACTATATGACCTTAAGTCTTATTAGCTCTCGTATACTATAACTGCCGGGAATCGTGGGTGCATGGTGTCGATGGTCCCTAAGACGCTGAGCCGCCTCGATCTTTGTGTTCCGTTACGCTGACCCACGAAACCCGAGAGAAATTTAGCCGTAATACCTAGTGAGTATTAGAGAATTATCCTTCTTGTCGATCTGGAGATGTCTTGGTTACTGCATAGCCGTAGATCCCAGAGCCCGCCATCCATTCTTAAGCGTATGGCTACATGCTAAGGCGGATCTGCTCTTGTGAGGGCCGATGGTAGTACTAGAGACATTCTTTGATAATGGAAGGGAAAAGAAAGCCATCAATTTAAACAGAGGAGATTGTACGGACTAGTATGATATTCAAAATTCTGGCAGGAGTGTGACTGCTGTATCAGGGGGTGCACTAGCAAGGCATTGATGGCTGGGAGACATCTCTCCTAAGTGGTAATATATACCCAGATTGAGCCTCATAAGGCTCCATATTACATGTACCTCGCTCGAACATCCTGTAAGAGACTTTTGTCGATACCTAGGAAAAAAAGAGTAAATTCTAGACGTTACCCTGCTGAACTTTGCTCATGACACCCTAACTAAGAGCACCATCAGTGACCTACATGTAATTGATTCTAAGTATATATCGCGGGAACTCTTAACTGGCTGGGTGTGTTGGATAGATGAGGGAGAAAGTCATGCCAAATTCACCCTTCTACTACTTCCCCTATTTCTTTGGAAAACAGCCTGCTACATAGCCACAGTTCGGGGTGCGGGAAGGAAAAAGTGACTGGCGGGGATCTGGACAGCAAAACCAAACCTATCTCTAGAATCTCTCTGGGGGCCGACAGAGAAAAGGGCGAACCACTACATCACTTTTTAAGCCGTCATGTTTGTTTTTTTAGTTTACCGCCCTTTGAGTGGAACGGTAAAAGCCTAGTCTTTAATGGTATATAGATGAAATCTTAAGCTTTGACGTTGTCGGCTATCTGTATATCCCTCTACCTAACTACCTGTTCTCTTGAACGCCGTATACTTCTGAACGCACCCAACTTTAATCATCAGTCCACTGCTCCACTCTCTCACGAATTTATCAATGACTAATAGTATCCAACATCGACTCAACAACAAAGCGCCGGATAATTATTTGTTCTACAACCTCACCGAGCATCTACCTGTGATGATTGGCCAATAGCTCAAAATTGAGATATATCTTCCCTTAGAAACACAGACCTCATAATTCCCCGCCTCTACCCTCGATGGTTTCAATACCTTTATCTCACTACCTAGGAGTACGAAAAATATACGGATCTAATCGGGCATCGTCTCAACTTCTGCGCCTTACCCGCTATCAGCTCCAATGCGACTCAATCTCAGCCTTACTTTGAGCAACAGTTGGGAAACCTCAAATGAGTTACTGGTGCTACAGCAAGGAATAGCCATCGAAGTGGAGATTGGACTATTTAAAGGATCAGGAATCTTACCAAAACGCCCACGAAGACCTATTCTACCACTATTTCCAGCTTCCTCACCGGTGCTTCAGACCAACCTAATTAATTGGCCGAAGGATCATTTTAAATCCAAGCTAATAGCAGGCAGTTTACTTTTAGTAGGGACGCTAAGCTCTCGCTACCGCTTAGTTAGAACCGCTTGGATTGAGTGGAACTCTCATTGCAACTTCGGTTCGTGATCTGAGCATGATGTCTGATATTCTGAAACTCGACACGCCAGCAAATTGGATTATTTATACCGCCGGCAAAGAGATTTTAGCTACAAGATTGTAGGAGCTCTAATGAAGAATAGGTTACTGTCTAGTTATCGCAAATTGCACCCAACAATGACTCTTTTTCGCGAGAATTAGGGTTCCCCATCGCGACTTTTGCAAAAGGTCCATACCAGGTCACTCGGGATTGACTCGTGTGACGGAAATAGTCTCCATCTACTCTATCCCCCCGGTGTTTACTAATATAGTGTTTAAAAGGTTTGAATTATTGAGTATTTATGGAAGAATATTTATTATATTTCGGTAGCCTTTTAGCTCGAAATATCAAATACTCTTGAGATGGCTTCTGGCTTGGTTAATCATATCTTGTCACTCAGCGTTCAGGGGATTAGGTCCCACCTCCCACCACTTGTTGAGGGTTACTGAACACAACATTGAAGCACTATCAACACTCTATAAAACACACTCACTCTCCATGATGCTTGACAGACCTGGATATCTGCTAACCCTAGCCCTCTCTCGGTACAGGCCCTGCCGATTACCGAAGTATTAAGCGGCTCGGCTAAATCAACTAAACGGGAGCGCCGTATTTCAATTAATATCCGTCGTGCCAACTCAAACCCTGTTGTTTGCTATCCACAACTTCACGAGTATTCACAATGGACGCAAAAGAAGGTTTCTCACCCAATATGTACTGTTTATGTATCTTAATTGCCCTACGCTGACCCTGAGGACTACTAGTTGCAAAACATAACACCAGAAAGAGCTGTTGGGTTGTAATCAATAATGTTGTCTACGATGTCACTGGTATATTCCGCTTCTTATCTCAAACGTAGAATTCAAGAGTTGGAAATACTAACAACGAATTCCTCCATCTATAGACTTCCTAGACTCACACCCCGGTGGTTCCAAGATCATACTAAAGCTCGCCGGCAAAGACGCAACCTCCGAATACGAACCTATCCACCCTCCCGGCACCCTCGAAGAGACCCTCACACCCGCTCAAATCCTCGGCCCCATTGATCCATCCACCCTCTCCGCCCTCCCCACTTCCACCGTCCCCCCCACCACAATCACCGCGCCCCTCCCACCCCTCGAATCCCAACTCAACATCGACGACTTCGCCATCACCGCCGAAAAAATTCTCTCCCCCAAAGCATGGGCATACTACTCCTCCGCCTCCGACGACCTATCCACCAAAACCCACAACAACACAGCCTACAGACAGCTCCTCCTCCGCCCCCGGATCTTCCGCAATGTACGAGACATCGACACCACCACAACCCTCTGCGGATCCCCTAGCACCCTCCCAATCTTTGTCTCCCCTGCCGCAATGGCAAGACTCGCACACCCAGCCGGCGAAGCCGGCATCGCCGAAGCATGCGGAAACCACGGCATCATACAGTGCGTATCCAACAACGCCTCTCTCAAACCCGAGCAGATCGTATCCGCCCGCGCGAACGCAACGCAACCCATCTGGTTCCAACTCTACGTCCAGATCGACCGCGCAAAGTCAGAATCGCTACTACAACGCATCAACAAACTCGGGTTCACAGCGATCGTGCTCACGCTTGATGCGCCAGCGCCCGGGAAACGGGAGGCGGACGAGCGCGCGAAGAATCTCGGCGACACGACATCAGGGACTTCGGGGGAGGGTGTGAAGGGTGGGACGAAAAGCGAGGGACTGGGACGTGCGCTTTTTGCGGGTACTAGTCCGAGTTTAACGTGGGAGGATTTGAAGTGGTTGCGTTCGCAGACGCATTTACCGATTATTTTGAAGGGGGTTCAGACGCATGAGGATGCGGCGCTGGCGGCGAGTAAGGAGTGTCTTGAGTTGGGTGTTAAGGGTATTATATTATCTAACCATGGTGGTCGTGCGGCTGATACGGCTCCCCCGCCGGTGTATACGCTTTTGGAGATACGGAGGTATGTGCCGTTTGTGTTGGAGCGGTTGGAGGTGTATGTGGATGGTGGGATCCGTAGGGGGACGGATGTGGTGAAGGCGTTGTGTCTTGGTGCGACGGCGGTTGGGATTGGGAGGGCGGCGCTGTACGGACTTAGTGGGTATGGGCCTGCGGGGGTGGAGAGGGTGTTGACGATACTTAGGGAGGAGGTGGAGACGACGATGAGGCTGTTGGGGGTTAATTCGGTTAAGGAGCTGGGGATTAAGCATGTGAGTTTATTTTCTGATTGGGTTTCTGGGGTGGGTTGCTGATATTGTATAGGTTAATACGAGGGCGCTTGAGGGGTTGATTTATCAGGAGCAGGAGGAGGTGCAGAAGATGGTGGTGAAGGCGAAGTTGTAGAGGATGAGACTTGGATTTGTTTCTTACCACGCGATATTGGTTTGGGTTGAAGTAATAGAATAGTAGAAAAAATTGATATCCTTGTATCTGCTAGCCTTAAATCGTTGATAACTCTAGATGCTATTCCCCAGCTTGCGGTCACTCGGTATCACTCACATCTAGATTCTAGCTAGATTATCTACTACATTATAAGCTAACCGGCACACAAGCAGTGTAAAACATCTAGAATGCGACATTGCCAGTACTGTAGACCTAAACGGCATGCTACAGCAGTAAACAGCCAAGAGCAGCCCATCTATAGCTCCTCAGCGCCCACAAACAACCAAACCTATCATTGATACCAACATCGGATGATCCACTACCCCTGTCACAACTTGACATAACACCCGGGTCATCGTTGCGACATTGCTGATCCTCCAACGTTTCCGGATACTGGGTATTCGGGATTCGGGAGCATCTTGACTTTAGATAGCCGAACAGGGAGTGGAGCGACAAGCTTGTTTTTGAATCCTTGTGGTGGGGCCATGTATTCGTGGCGGGTGAAGAGACCCTGAAGATGGTTGGGAAGGTTAGAGGTGGCGGTTTATTGGTTCGGTAGGTTTGGACCCTTGGTTTGGGGGTATTGGTAGTGGTGTGGTGTTGGTAATGTGAATCAAGTTAATTTGCAGTGTTTTGGGGGTTTAATAGTTTGGGATTACAGGAGTTGGGGGTGTTTAAATTCGATATTATAATTACTATGGGGTTTTACTGCAGATGTAAATATTCAATAGAGCTTTGGGAGTAGTCTTTCTACACTTCAGTTCCAACATTTCAATAAACCTGACGTCTAATGAGTTATGACAGGTAAATTCATACCTACCGACAATTTCTGATGGCTTGAAAAATGATGGATGTTGAATAAGAGTAGTCAGATTTCAGAATTCCTCAAATCATTTACTACCCTTTGATAAGGTAGAGCATATCTCAATTGTAACCGCGAGTGGATTGTTCGACTGTCAATAACTCGAATAGGAACATGTTCTTGAGAAGTCGTAATCTATTCATCTACCTAAGCTTTCTTGATTCACTATGCATGCCCGGTGTATGATCCGTCGAGCCGGATCCGCAGTGGAATTGTTCTCCCGCCTGTAATGGTGAACAAGAGGGTTAGGGTTTGAGACCTGGGGGCTAAGCTTTTGGGCTGAAGCGATCGAATAAACAAGAACACCACTTCAGCACGGCCATTTTCTCAACTCTACAACATCGCCAACAGAACGGGGCACAGCATCATGGCTGTATCCGAGTGTCAAGCGGGTGTATGCAGGCTGTCGTCGTGATGATTCCGTCTCGCAGCTCGCTCGGCTAGACCATTTTCCCACAGCTGCAGTTCTGCATAGCAAGAAACAAGGAAACGAGGAGGGAAAAAGTTATTCCCAGGGGTGGATGGATGGGCGCAGGTTCTGCGCCGCGTCATGACCAACCGGCCAAGAAGTCTGTCGAAAGAAGAGAGGTTCTGGAAATGTTATTGATTCCCAGTTGCGGATCGATCAGCAATGTGACGTCGTTTCTGAGCAGAACGGACATGGGAGGACGAGTGAGCATGGGGTGGGGGAAGGCGGTGATTGGCTGGAGAGACTCGACATCACCACCAGGCTGCGATGGAACACCGGGAGGTGTGGGAATGTGCATGCAAAGACTGCAGCCAGCAGACCTCATCATCCATCGCCAGAAATGGGAAATAGTGCTGCTGTTACTTATTCCTGGTTCAGGCGGCAGACGTCATCTGTCTGCACAGTGGGGATATAGGTAGCCTCCCCCTCCCACCGTCTCTCACTTCTCTTCCTCTCTATTCTCCATATTGCACATCCCCCAAGACTCATACTTACCTTTCTTCGCAACAGAATACCAAGATGCCAGTTATCCTCGAAGATGATATGCTTCTCCCACCTTCACTACGGCGCCAGGGATACCATGTGAACGGAATCGACTCTAGTAATTCCACCACGACGACGATCGAGGTCTCCGCACCGCGCAGTAGAGGACACTCTCGCGGACCCATAGTTATCCACGAAGACCACTATGTCCCAGTTTATGGCGAGGAAATTACGAGGGAATACATTATTGCCCCTGGAGGTGGATCCAGCACCTACAGACGGGGTGGTGAGCTCGATGTTGGCTTCAACAGAGGAGCACGATATAACCGTGCCAGAAGCGTTGGACAATCGGGATACGAATCCTACGAAAGCAACTCAGACGAGTACTACGTCGAAGACGGATCTCGACATGGCGGTCGACGGCACCGACACCGTCACGAGTCACCGGATAGACAGAGCAACAGCCATCGCGGCCGTCGTATCGCCGAAGTTGGCGCAGCTGCAGCAGTTACCGCATATGGGGCTCACCAGCTCCATGAACACATGAAGAACCGCTCTCAATCTCAGCACCGCTCCTCCTCACATCATACCTCCGAAGGCGGTAACGAACACCCACACCGCGCCCGTCATATCGCCGAGGGCGCCGTCGCTGCTGCAGGCTTGAAACATGCCATGAACAATCACCGCCAACGCTCCCACTCCCGTGGTCGTCGTGGCTCGGAGGGTGCGATCTACGGTGACGAACGTCACCCAGGATGGAACGACGACAACCATCGTGACCATCGTCGTGCAAAGCATCTCGCTGAAGCTGGCCTCGGTATTGCTGCCGCTGGCGCTGCAAAGGAGATTTATGACCACCGTAAACACAACCAGCGTAGATCTTCTTCCACTGGCTCCCTCGGTTCCCCAGACCGCCATCAGGAATCCCATAACGGCCGTCATGTCGCTGCTGCCGCGCTCGGCGCAACTGCTGCAGGGCTGGCTCACCACAAGATGCACCAACACAAAGAACGTCGCTCATCATCTGTCTCAAGCTACTCTTCAGACGAGGAACGTCCACGCCATATGGGACGTAAGGTCGCTGGTGCCGCAATCGGTGCCGCTGCAGCAGGAGTAGCCGGAAAAGCATTGTATGACCACTACTACCGTCGCTCCTCGCGCTCCCGCTCCCGCTCCAGATCTAGGTCATCCTCATCTGAGGGCCGTCGCAAGCAGCACCATTCTAAGCTCCCAGCAGCCGCCCTCGGTACTGCAGCTGTCCTTGCTGCAAAGCACCACCACGACCATAAGCATGATGGTTCCCGCTCCAGATCTCGCTCCAGGGACCGCCATGGACCAAATAATACTCAGAAGGCTGCTTACATGATGGCTGGTGCACTCGCCGAGAAGCATCATCGTAAGAAGCACCACGAGCGTGAAGAGAAGAGGTCATTGAGTGCCGATGGACATCGCGAGCACCGTCATCGTCGCGGCTCGGAGAGCAGTGGATATGGTAAGCATAACCGCAGCAGACGCGGGAGCACTGCTGGTGGTGCTTACGGCGGGATCATAAGCAATATGATGGGTGGTGCGAGGGGAAATGGAGAGGCTCCGCCAAGGGAGAGGGGATTGGGAGAGAAGGTCGCGTATAAGTTGGGAGAGTTGGCTGCTGAGGAGATTGCGGCGAGAAGAATGTTTGGGAAGGATAAGGAGAGGAGATAAACGACTTTATGGGGTGATGGTTTAATTTCTTTCTAATGTTACGGGGGTTGAAAAAGATAAATCTGGTATTTTGGGTTTTCTTTCTCTTTCTCTTTCTCTTTTGGAGCTGGTGGTGGTAGTGGTGGTGATGATTAACGATTTTCTTTTTGTACTTTATGAAGATTCTGCATAATCTTTTTCTTCTTCTTTTCTATTGTTTAGTTTATATAAAGCGATACGGTGTTTGGTGGAACTGGGTTGTAACAGTAGTAGAGCGATGGGCATACTGGAATGTGTTACGGCTTTCTTATTATTCTAGGTTTTTGCTTTAGTTAAATGTGGAATCGTAAACTTTCATATCTAAGCCACATTCAGCAATGTGGATTATTAGAAGCTCGATGTGAAGCGATAAATACTCTAGTGTGTTTTTCTCCATTAACAGTAGCACAATACTTGGCTGTACAATCGATTACAGACGAGACTGAAAGAGTGCTAGAACCCTCATAAATCCAGCTGTCCCACTATCCAATATTTCCTAGCAACCCTTGCACATTCTTCTTTCCTGTAAGCTTTATGATTGCACACTAGCATGTGCAAACCCAGAAGGTGACTCAAGAGAACACGTGAAGGTTCAGCTGGCGGATAAGTAATACACGTAGTCATCAACCATGCGTGATCTGTCAACACCAGTCATTAGAAGCCGTGATCCTAGAATCACATATCGGCTGTCTTGTACAAGTCTGTTCTCGTGGCTGTGGGTTGACGCTGAGATATGGGGGCTGTTTGTGTTGTGTGGTTGGCGGTGGTTGGTTGGTAGTCTTGGTTACGCTGGAAGCACAACGCGGGACGGAACGGGACGATGGCTTTCTCGGCCGATGGCTTCTGCGACTCGTTTCTCCGATGAATCCCGGTTCCGGAGCACTCGTGCTAGTCATGGCTTATCACTCGATCTACTGTGGATTTAGGAGGTTTGGTGGCCTTGGACTTGGTGTAACTTCTAGCGCTCAGGTTATTTATTACGCGCTTCCTACGGGGAATGGCGAATCGTGGGTATATCCCGCTGACGGATGTGGTAATACACCAATAATAACGTTATATATCCCGGAGCTCCGAGTCCTAATGCTCGGGAGGGGAGAGCACGACTACATGTGCTTCTGTGAGGCCCGGTCGGGCTTGGAACAGCTAGGGTTTGACGGCGGGAAGCTGTAAGGGACGTATCCCGGCTCATAAGAGGAAGCTTGAGGAGGATATGATGATCGTCCGATTACCGATGTTATTGAGAATAATAGTACTCTATTCAATACAAAGATTGGCGGTTAGGTTGCTTTATCTTCTAGTCGTCGCGGGGTATGTAGGTACCTACCTACTTGCGGTTCGGAGTAGCAGGGGTGCTTCCCACATACACGGAATCCCGTTGTCGATGTGCGCACTCGTGTTTAGGACTACATGTGCCTATATGTAGTATTAGCTAGCTATTGAAAATACATGTATAAAACCTGAATATCCTCTCTAAACTACCCACTACTATCAGCAACTATCTACTTCAAACCATATCCACAGCACACTCACCACCTTCAAAATGACAAAAGTATTCATGTAAGCTATCTCATTGACCCCCCTCCACAAAACCCAAACTCACATCTCAATTAGCACTGGAGCAACCGGCTATATCGGGGGAACAGTCCTCGAGCAATTAACAACCAAATACCCCTCCACCGAGGTCACCGCACTTGTTCGCAGCGCCGAAAAGGGCGCTCAAGTAACTGCGAAATTCCCAAAAGTCGCTGTCGTCATTGGCGATCTTGACTCCACGGAGCTTCTCGAGGAGCAGTCTGCGCTTGCGGATGTTGTGATTAGTGAGTAGTCATCTATAACTATGGTGGTGTGTGGGTTTAATGATTGGTTTGGTTTAGATACTGCGGACTGCGATCACAAAGGGTCTGCTCATGCTATTATCCGTGGGATTGAAAAAAGAGGAGGCGGATACTTAATTCATACGAGTGGGGCGGGGCTGTTATTTGATGAGCCGAATGGTAGCATTTTGAATGAGAAGGTGTGGGACGATATCGCGGATCTAGAGGAACTTAGTTCGTTCCCAGAGACAGCAATCCATAGACCTGTCGAAAAGGTAGACTCCACCCCCATTATGCTACCTTAGCCTATAAACTTTTTCATTTACACTAAAACTCACTTATAAAGATCGTCCTTGAAGCCCCACCTTCAGTCCACACGGCGATCATCTCCCCTGGCAAAGTCTACGGCCTCGGCACCGGCCCAGTCAAGACCTACACCGTCCCCCTTTTCACCACTACCATAATATCCGCCGGCACCGGGTTCATAGTCGGTTCCGGAGTCTCCAGGATGGCGTCAATCCACGTCGCCGATCTCGGAAGACTCTTCATTCTCCTCTTCGAAGAAGCCCTAAAGCCCAACGGTGGCGCCGCATACTGGGACGCTGAGGGGTACTACTTCGGCCAGACCGATGAAATCGCTATTGGGGATCATGTTAAGCTTCTTACGGAGGAGTTGGCCAAGTTGGGTCATATCAAGAGTAAGGAGGTGGTGCAGTACACGATCGAGAAAGTGGCGGAGATACACCCGTGGTTCCCATATGCATATGCTTCGAATGCAAGGTGTACGTCTAGTAGGGCGAGGAAGTTGGGGTGGAAGCCGGTCGAGCTGGGTATTTATGAGTCGGTGCCGAATGATGTTAGGACGGAGTATTCGAGTGGTAAGACGGTGACACTTGGTTGGAATCCACCGGATGTTATTGCGGGTGCCCCGGGCTCAGGGTTGAGGAACTGAGGTGGTGGGTTTTAATGTGTTCTGTTGAGGTCTAGGGGAAGCAGAGAGGAAGAAGGCGGAGGAGAATTATTAGCTATAAGTGTCTGTATATTGTGCGGATAGTTCATGGAATTTGTGGTTGTTGATCTCCCCTCCTTAGCTAGTAAATTCACGATATATTCTATCAAACACCAAGTCACTACACGTTATACCCATCAGAACGCAAGGCAAATACAGAGCCCTACTATAACCCCATTGACATTCCAATAATTTCTCTAATACCCTAGCCCTAAGCAAAAGTTATTACGGTTACCCGGTTAGAAAAAATCGAGCATAAATTCAGAGTTGGGTGCGTTCAACCGTCCCAAGTTTCCCACTCACTTCCCACTTCACACATCAGCGAGAATTCATCGCTGGCTGCCTTACTAAGCCACAACTGATAACTTCATCAACATCCAACTCATTCCCCACAATGGGGCTCACTAAATTTCCCAATGAACTCCTTCTGCATATTGCTAAAGATCTTGCAACAGCTGATCTTGGCTGCTTCGTCCAAGTAAGCCGGCGTTTCAGGGATACCTTTATGCCGCTGCTTCACGACATAGCTGTTAAGGAACATAACAGATCGTCTGCAATCCACTGGGCTACCAAGCGGGGACATCATGAACTAGTTAAATTGGTAATTAAGAGTGGCGTAGACATCAACCTCTTGCAGGATGATTCGACTCCGCTTATGATGGCTGCCGAATGCAATAATATGACCATAGCAAAGATTCTGTTGGAGAACGGAGCAGGTATGGAGGTCACTAATGCATTGGGGGAAACCGCACTTGGGATGGGGTTGCGGAGAGGGGCCGTAGGGGTATGCAGGTCGCTGCTGCGTAGGGGAGCAAACCCCAATAACCCAGTCCGGAACAAGCATGATGGATCCGTCACTTCTCCCCTTTACATGGCTATAAGATATAACGTCTTGAATAAGTCTCTGATCGAACTACTGTTGGATAAAGGAGCTCGCATTGACGACAGATATGGAAACAAACTCACTACAGTCCTTTATGCGGCTACTATCCGCGACCACCATCCTCAAACCGTTCCTAAAGAGGTTGTTGGACTACTGCTGGAGTTGGGGGCCAATCCTAACGTTCAAAATTCTAACGGGGACACGGCACTACACGTCGCTCTAGGTGAGAGATATACCAATCCAGATATCGTAGACTTGCTTTTGGAGGGAGGTGTAGACTTGGATATTCAAAACAAGTATGGCAATACAGCCCTCCATGAGGCGGTTCTGGGTAGGGTACCTACGGCGACGATCCAGTTACTACTAGAGTACGGAGCCGATCCGTATATCGAGAATATGAATGGGAAGACCGCGTTTGAACTCAGCTTGGACATGTGCGGGGAGAGCGGTTACTACTATGGCCGTTCCAGCCCAAAAGGCCCTGGCCAGTTGAGGCACGAAGAACCCCGTCGCAGGGAAATTGCCAGGATATTTACGCCATATATCGAAATTACCAGCGAACCTATTCAAGGTGAATATGTTCAAGTTGGATGTGTTCAAGGCGGATATCTTCAAGTTGGATATCTTCAAGGCGAATATATTCAAGATGAATATTTTCGAGATGAGTATCTTCAACGCATATCGTCCGTTCAAGGTGAATCTGCTCAACATGAGCCTGTTCAGGATGAAAGTCGTCAATGTGTATGTGTTCAAGACGAATCAGGTCAAGATGAATCTACTCAAGGTGAATCTGTCCAAGGCACCAGCGGCTAAAGGTGAGAAATCATTTCTATTTCTATTTCCTAGCACATGCACCCGCAACGCCCACGCAGCGGGCTCGAGTTGCGGACACATCGTCTACATTGGGGTATAGCGAGTGAGATTTCATGATTAAATTTCGGGAAGTAATTAGTTCGTGGCAAAGGATGCTAGCTAACTATGTAAATCCCTGACAGGAAATCGGATAACTCGGATACCCGCTTCAGCATGGTAATATTTCTTATCATGTTGTTCCGTGACGAATTATACGTAACTAGGGGGGTATGTGGAGGAATTTCTGGTTTTGTAGCAATCCTACAAAAATGTGTTTAGAGTACATCCCTATCAGATTAGTAAATGTTACTCTCGGTTTTCGGTCTATTGATGAATGTTTCCCCACCGGCTGTGGTGCCTAAAAACCCCCGCGGGTCATTGCTATGGGCGAGTTTACTTACCACGGAGCATTCGCCTGGCTCCATCGATCATCGTGAAATATGATACATAGAGCAAATATAGCTCAAGGTTTAAAGCGAGGCTTTAATGGCCTGTATTTTGTAGATCGTTATTTGGATACCGTAAAGTAGAAGCCCATATGATACCTGAAATGAGCTTTGGTGGAGGGAATTTACTCGCTCGCCGTTTAAATTCGACGAGATTAGTTATATGCATCCCTGGAGCGATTCCTCGCTGTCCCTATTGTAACTTATGGTTTCAGCAAGCTTGTAGTGTACTGGTAGTGAAATTATATGTACCTCGCAACAGATTGTCCGGATCACTGTTCTACTCGTACGATTCTGTAAATAACTTTCCAACCCATAAAGCTGCTAGATCCACTTGAATAATAGTCCAAAAAGATATTCTACTATATTCGAGTAAGAATTGATTAGCTTGGCAGCGGAGGCGCTCCGCTGGTGACACTGCGCCAAGCATCCGGATCTACAAAACTGCACCACTCTAGGGCATTGTCCTAGATCTCCGGGTCTTTTTCTCCCGAGAAACGGAAGAAACTCGTGTTCTCAATAGGCCGTTTAAGGGTAGTGTGCCAATTTAATTATCATCGGGCGGCTTGCCATGACTTTTGTTCCGTGACTGGGTTTCAGCAGTTCTCGGCGCCAAGAATAGTACAGGTGTATCTACCAAGTCAAGTAGCGATGAACTCTTCCATTAGGACCAAAGGGAAAGGATCCACTCAAGTGTCGTCCGCGTAACCAATCATACAAGCGCAAATGAACCACCCCCCTCCACCGCTGAATCCCGAGAAAATAGATTGTGGGGGAGGGGAATAGGCGTGAGCCGAATGGATACTTGGGTCGGAATTTTATTCGGTACAATTTGGTAATAATCCGGAGAAACGGGGTTTAGCTACCGGTACCAACTGTTTCGAACCCTCGGTAGAGTTGACAAGTCGAGCGTAGACCAGATCATTACCTTAAATAGTCGTTGCAAATTTTTCTGTCTGGGGTCCCTGAGCTTAATCTGTTGATTTTATGCCTGTCTTTGTAGGGCAGCTACGATCCTGGATAACAAATACCTGCCAAGACAATGATATTAAACCCCTAAATATCGCTGAGATACCTCGGAGTAGAATTCTAGCCGTATGCTTTGACTATTTTCTTACTCCAGGAATAGAGTGCATTGTAGTCAACATCCAGAAAGTATTTTCTGTCAAGGGACTAGATTAAAATCCATCAAGGTTAGAAAACGGATATAAGAACAGCTTCACGTCCCTCGATTTCTGCTCTCCATCCACTTCATCCTCTCCATCCTTCTCATTCAACAGCCACTAGTCACCCATTCCTTACAATCCCCTTTAAAATCCGCACATCCAGTCCTTCATTCCAACCTCAACTCACCATGCAACTTCTCGCAATTGCTTTAGCTGCTGGCTCTATCATTTCCCTCGTGGCCGGTGCAGCCACTACCACATTCCCAACTGCTGCCTCTTCGACGACCTATTCCTCGCCCAAGAGAGTCTCCGGCACCTTTGATGGCGGGATGGCACGTTTTGGGCGTGGCCTTAGCCCATGCTCTGAAGCTGATGGCGGAGAAGAGGGTGCTGTTTTCATCCTTGCAGCCGGTGCTACTTTGAAAAACGCTATTATTGGAGCTGATCAGTACGAGGGAGTGCACTGTGATGGAACTTGCACCATTGAGGTATGGAGTCTTTAGTTATGAGTGTCTGTACATCTGCTTACTCAACCTCCACGAATAGAATGTCTGGTGGGAAGACGTCTGTGAGGACGCATTGACGCTGTTGCAATCCTCTGGTACATCCTACGTAACTGGAGGTGGTGCCAAGGGTGCTTCGGATAAAGGTAAGTTCCTCATAGCAGCCATCAAATCAAACAGTTATCTAACCAGCGATCAGTAATCCAACACAACGGAAAGGGAACAGTCGTGGTGAAGGACTTCTACGTCTCTGATTTCGGAAAACTATGGAGAAGGTATGTCTTACCAAGTCCGTTCTAGGACCAATACTGACCTCACCATAGTTGCGGAAACTGCAGCGGTAACGGAGGTCCTCGCCATCTCGTCGTTAGTGGTGTAGTCGCAACTGGCGGATCTGTCATCGGAGGTGCAAACTCGAACTATGGAGGTTTGTCACCTGACACCACTGATATTTTTGAACCATCGCTAACTAAGATTTTCAATTCAGATACCGTTACGATTAGTAACACCTGTGGTGTCGACCCTGCTAAGATGTGCCAAATCTACGAAGGATGCGATAAGGCTAAAGGCGACTGTGAGAGTGAGAAGCTTAGCACTGGATTTGATGGCAAGACTTGCATCGATGGAGGCGGGAACAAGAAGTCCTGCTAAAGGACCTAATGGGGACTTAAAGTCTTCACTGGAACAGGCACTGGAAAAGGGTGATTGTCTATATCTGTTTCATATTGTCGTGTTATGCCTTTTGTTGCAGGTACAACTTTTCAGCTACGTAAATCAAGAATCGAAAGTTCAGTAATGAGCACTTAACCTCTACTCTTCTGCAATTCGAAAAGCGTAGTTCTTGTATTACTCGCATTTTTTAGCTTGGCCGAGTGACACCTCGTGACCTCGTTCTGGTGAAACTCTGGTTTTGTTAGCGCTATAACTTCGGTATATTCCTATATTTGTTAAAATAATGGAATAACAATTGAGCAAATTTCCTATTCCAGTGAGGTACTAAATATAATCAAGCAACTCCCGGGCTACAGTGTCCATCCATAATGTTCGGATAGCGGTCATTTCACCGACGAGAGATCTAAGGTATATAATTGACTCCTCCCTAAAAATAAGAGTTAACCCTCAACTTCTGACAGGCTGTGAGTGTGCACTGGGGTCCGAGGAAAAACTAGCTAAAGAATTAAGAACAGGCGAAGGACAGTATACGTAGAGTTTGGTTTCGGCCGGTCTGGTATATGTAGTGAATATCTACAACAAAGAACTACATGTACGTAGAATAAAAATGGATTGAATGTAGAGGGGTTGTAACGAATGAGTGGGCCGAGACTGCTTTTGATTATTGGGTTTCGTTGACCTGAATATTCCCAGACGTTGAGATAATCCTTCATCACAGCATTTTATCACTGCACAACTACCAGCAAACACAAGCACTTGAGACTGCATGAATTAAGTATATATTGGGGTTGATATTAATTTACGTTAGTTTCTTTCGGAACTACTGATAGTTTAGATGGCATTCTCCGTCACTTAAGACTCGTTTCATAAACATAACTGCCTAGAGGTCGTGAAATCTCATCATCTTCACCCTCAGTATCACAAGACATCGGAATTTTTGGGCGAGGAGCCGATAAGCTAGGCGGTTCCATTAGTTCCGCAAACAAGCCCGCCTTCGCGCTATGGCGGTTATCAACGATGGCCTTGCAATCTCTTGCTACCATCTAAGATTTTGTGAGTGAATACCCTTATACAATCTGATAATGCGGCGAGGGAATATGTACCTTCATTCGCCAAATACTGAGTAATAGCTTCAGCAGCTCTGACGATTCTTTTACAGTGGTGGGGACCCGATACAACTCATCTCGACTTAGGACGCATACAGAACCCTCTGCATAATTCATTCGTAGAACTTGACAATGCAACCCTAAATTAGAGACTTTAGTATCGGTACACAGTAAATTATGCCGAGGTAGCTTACCCGCACTCACTAGCCCAACCAATTGTAATTTCTTCAAAATGACTTCCTCGTGGTTAACAAGCCACTGTAAGCGGGAAAGCATATCGTGAAGGGCTTTCCCAACTCTTTGGTAGTCGTGAAGCCATTTGTTACACGTCTCACTACTAAAGGATTTGGACGCTTCCATCGCGGCATACTCAAACTGGCCGGACTTATCTTGGACAAGTCCGTCAAAGCGTGATCCTGTCTTCTGTCGTTTTGCTGCATCCTTTCGATCTCGATTTTTCCTAAGGGTATTCGCTAAGCACGTCGTCTCCTTGCTGTGGAAGAGTTAGATATCGGAAGACGGGAGAAATGCGAAATCCCAGAAAGGGGGTCGAAGACATACCGAAGGACAACCATCCCCTCAAGACCCTGTAGACAGCGATCGACTATAACAGACCAGATGTTAATATCGTACCATGCCTCATGATTAGCCCTTAATAACTGATCAGGGTCTTCGAATAGCGGAAGTCTGCAATCAGATGTGAGCCCCAATACAATCAAACTGGGGAAGAAAGGCTTACAGCATGGCCCAGACTAAGTGGATCCAGTATCGATCATAATGTTTATCACGATCGTAGGATTCCCCCTCCGGTAGGTAAGAGGTTGTGTCTAAAACACGGCGCAAGTCTGCAGGTGTTTCTAACTGTTTGGCAAAGGTAAGTTGGATTTAGATAGATCAAGAGAAACATAATACATTGACTTACCTTGAAGAATCTCTCCATCGACTCTACGAGCGACTCATCACTTCTCGGCCATTCAGGTACCTTCCTGAGTATCTCCTTCCAATCGCATGGGTCAAAAAACTTCTCGACAACAGAGTTATGGACATCGATGACAAATGAATGCCCCAGGGACTCCAACTGTGCATTGCGTAAGTTCTCAAAGAGGACTTCTTCAGCGAAAGCCCCACTAGGGAGCGCCCACATGGAGCCTTTATCCATCTCTAGATACTTCTTTTTGAAAGCAGCCGGACTCCACGAGGGCGAGGGTAAAACATCACTGCTAGACTGAGCTCCGTTAAAAATCTTGACGTACAAAAAAGTTCATTAGCGCAACTAACCTCATCATCGTCATCATCACCCAACTTCCTCTTCAGTTTTGACTTTCTCGACTTCCTCGGCTTCGACTTCGATTTCGACCTCGGTTCCGGTTTCGTAGTAGTAGTGACATGATTGTTATCCCCAACAGCGAACCCAGATGAATTCTTGATGATTATAGATGGCGTGGAGACTGTATCGCGCCATCCTTTAGCACGTGCAGCATCGTTACCCTAAACCACAAGATATTAGCTTAAGTTCCCCTCCCTCTCCCCCCACCAGAACACCAGACGGACCGAGAAGGTCATCCATGTCCCGATGGGACCAGCGTTGAGTAGGCGAGAAACCTGACACCAAGCCGACCGAGAAGGTCACCTGATGCTCCAACGCTGGTATTATGGCTCGGCGATCACCTGTGGGCGTTCGACGGACCGAGAAAGTCATCCCCGCCCACACCGGTATCATGGCTCGGTAAGGCCGGTGATCAAACCTTGAATGACATGAACCGTGAAGGTCCTCGTCACGCCATTATCTCCACCATCAACAAACGCGTCCCCAAATCAGGTCCACGTACCTTTCTGTAGCTCTGACGAAGCTCGCGAGCTCTTTCTCGCCTCTCATCTGACTCCGTATCGGTACTCTCCAGGTCATCGATAATCCTCTCCAGCCCTTTGATGTATGAATCGATCACTAGACCAAACGTGGCCTTGAAGCGGGACGACTTCGGGACGCCAGACCCCTCCTGCAGAATAGCATACTTGAGATAGTCGATTACATCCCAATCTCGGTAGCAGAATTTAGCGAAGTAGGCAGCAGCTAACGAGGCCTAGAGATATTGCGATGAATTGGCGATTAGTCGAACGGTGATGCGAGATGGAAAGCGAAACGTACGTATCTCTGAGCAGTATTCCCCGCGGTCATGGTGTGTGGTTGAGGTGGTGATGGAGGTGGAGGGATGGTGCTACGACCCAGAGTTATCTAGCGCTCGAAATGATGGGGGCTGGGGTACGCGTATGCCAAGCCTTTACATCTTGTGATTGGTTGGCTCAGTGCCAAGATTACGCGATGCAGCCACCCGAGAAAATTATGGGCCAAGAATGCCAAGGCTGGTTCAGCCAATAACATCGCCCCGAGTCCTGCAGTGGCGCAGTATAACAATTTGTGTGGCTGAGGGTGATCTCTGCGCCATCACGACGACCAGTGCTCCAAAGGGAGTTGCTTTACGGAACCGCTAGGAAACCTTTCATGGCTATCTAAGCTTTCAATTTTAACTACCTTGTCTAATAGTATTCATCACAGGAACATACTCTAACGACCGAAAAAAAGGTTCATGATAATGCTTTGCCTCTGAATACCAGGAGCATATATAGCGAGACATCTCTAGGAAAGATCTGCTATGGGGAGGGGAGGCTCTATTTATAGAAGTTAGAAGTGGCGAATATTGACACAAAGGTGCTTCTGCTAGATACTTCCAGTGCATTCCAGACCGGTAGTTGGTGAAAGAAGGAGTCACACAGTCATTGTCCAAACAAAGAACGGAAATCTGAATGGTGTTATTAATATTGCCAGCATATCGACGGTGCTCTTGAAGGTTCGAGCACTACATGTAGTGGTGATAGATCACAAATACTAAGATTTTGAAGATCATGATCGCGAAGAGACAAAGCGTCAGATCTAGACTTCCTGACACCATATTTCACCGAGCATTTAGCCGCTAAAAGGTGCTCTAAGATCAAATTTTATATTAGGTAGGAAAAGAAGTACGGAACTCAGATAGACCCTCCTAGAAATGGTATCTTCACCGAAATATGTTACGGAGCCACGGATAAGCCCCCCTTGGTCAAGATACGTGAAGACTTTACATTGAAATCGAGATTTGCCTCTGCTCAATCGAGGTAAAAGTTCTCTTTAGTGATATTGACACTGAGTTCGATGAAATTAAGGCGAAAAAACAGGATACTCTCCGATGGTGGACACTTATCCTCTCGGCCAATTGTTCAACCCATGAATCGAGAGTATCATCGATACTCGGCCTGTTGAGTACCTTCAAAAAGTACTTACTATGGGGAGTAGGGTAACATTCCGTAATTTTGGAAGAACTACAACCAGGTGGCACTGTGGCGAATTGCGTCAACTGAAAGCACTGATGTAATTAGTCCTTGACCTTCTGATAAAATGCGGGGGCGAACTTGCAATAGAACGCCCACACGGCAGGTAGACACGATCGTGTTCCGGGGAATTTCTGATTAAAGCAAAGCCAAAAGGTGGTGCCATTAGAATAAGATATGTTCTTCGCGGATATTCCAAGAGGTTTAGGTGCGATTTGTGCTCTTGCACTAAAGGACATGCGTAGACCCACTGTAGATACGAAAACTGTTCTGCTGGTTTTACGGGTTCGATTGAGGTTGCTTATTCTCCGACACTTACTTAAGTTATATTATGCCGGTATCCGCTCGATCTTTCACGGTAGTAGTACCATTCGCACTGCTCATCTCCTTGTGCAGCTGCAGAGGAAACCCCACAATGCCGGTTGATGCGGTGCCGGGGGACCGTCAGGCACAATCCCTAGCTAGACGAGCAACTGTAAACGCGTACTAGCATGATAGCTAATGTGGAGTGGGACAGCATTACGCGTAAACCAAGTCAATATTAACTGTATTTACTACCCGGCAGATGCTTATCACGATGATCTTCCAGCATCAGCAAGACATGTCGCGAAGTCATGCATCTCACGTGAGACATCTACGTGAGAATTCTTGGCCTCAATAGCCAAGTCTTTCCTTAGGTTCTAGAATCACTGCCGAAAGCCGGCTTCCTTCCGCTCTCCGAATTCTCGCGATGCCGCAAAAGAGTCTTTTGTCGGGTTCCAAACTCGTTCCCGAGACAGATGAGGTAGGTTTCCGAGGATTCAAAATGTAAGAAATTCTCCTAACCGAAACTTAGATCTCGCTCTGTGCATTGTGCAACAGGGATCGATGATGAAACGGGCGATGCTTGGCTGCCGCAGGGCCGCCACGAGCAATGAGGGCAGGCAATGTTTGGGGCTGTACATATCTCAACTCATCATTCGTTTGTGACTCAGAAATGTTTCTATCTCGTTCACTCGATACTTGATCCAGATTTTTCATCAACGATTCATTAGGATACAACTCACCTCCTCTACGAAACATCACGCGAACTCGCTGCTATCTACTATCTGTCATGGTTGAGCTTGAAGGGACGACGAAACTTACAACAGTTGAAGTTGTAACTGAGGAAGTCAAAAACGAGACTGCCACTAATCCTCACCGCTCAGCAACCACAAGGGATGAGTCTTTGCTCACGCCAAGCAGCGATCTTCAAGAGACCCTGGAGGACACAAGCAGTGAAGATCTCGGGGTTGAAATCCCCCCACTGCCTTCAAACGAACTGCACGACGCGTCGCCAGATGACAAGGAGAAGATGGAGCAGAAGGCGACATCAACAACAGCAACCGAAGATGCAGCGAGTATCAGTGTATCAGCACAGGACTCATTAACAACAGAAACGAAAACGACCTCAACGACGGGGACACAAAATGAAGTAAAAGAGCGGGTGAAAACTGGGAGCCTTACGAAAATAACTATTGTTGATCTCCCACCAGAAATCTCGGACAAAATTATGCAGGAGGTACGCTCACCTAATCGGTGGGATATGCCGTGCCTTTGTAGGATGTTCTCAAATTAACACCGAGCGTAGATACGTCGTCCAAATGACCTGGCGTCACTTTGCCTCTCGTCCACAAAGTTGAAGGCTCTCGCTGCGCCTCGGCTCTACAAAAATATAGAGCTAATAGTCACTCAGGGGACAATGTTCTCCCCACGGTTACTGCATTGCTTAATCATACCTGAGCAACGTAATCTAGTCCATTGCAAGCAGATCAACATATACGGCGAGTTCAAACGGGATCTCGTCGAAGATTATGAACGCGGTAATTCGGCTACTGAACACATGTATGGAATGTGTCTACTCCTACGGGATGTTTTAAGGAAGATACCAAGAGATCAGCTTCAAGGATTCCTGTAAGACAGACCCTGAGCCTATAGCTTGTTTCTCCAAGAGCCATTGTGTTGAAATACACTTCAGGTGGTACCCTGATGCGTCTCCGCACTCCATGATATTAGAGCATCTTCGCAAATACCAAACAAAAATCGAAGACCTTCGACTGTTTATGCCCCTTTTCAAACCAGATTATCGGACTCTCTTAAACATCGGCGACTGTACCTCACTGACGACTCTACATGTTGGCAATATCCAAACAGCTTCCCATCTCACCCAGATTAATAAATTGCTTGAAAGAAATTCCTCCAAGATTGAGTCGTTGCGTTTAGAAATCGAATCATCAGTGACGGTCGAGGACCGACAAAATCTCCTTATTCCTGATATTCTCATGCTGCCGGACACAAAACACAAACCCCCTTACGTGCGACTAGCTTACTTCCCAATTGCCGAGATACCTCAAACGCTGAAGTCATACCTTAACCTGGATCATCTAAGAGACCTTGTACTGATCTCTTGTGAAAACGACAAGGAGCTCCTCCAGGCCATGACAGCGACAATCAAGAAACCTAAACTTGTCACGTTCGAATTGGTCACATTGACCCCTGAAGAAGTTCCAGAGTTTTTATCAAGTTTTGGGGGTACTTTAAAACACTTACACTTATTTTTCAAGGCGATGGATGCTGGATTTAGTAGCGACTTAATGGATTCCATCGTGTCTCACAAGAGTACACTAGAAACGCTAGTTCTCGATGGTCGTTTCCAGACTTCCAATACTGCTGTTGCGCCAAGTCAAGAACACTTGAGATCGTTGAGAAAGCTGGAGCGTCTGCGAGACCTCGCGTTTTCGCCGGAGCACTATAGCTCCGATGCAGAAGTAACATCCCCCTCCCCTCCCCCCAGTCACTTAGGCTGACGATTAATTTTCCCACGCGATACAGATCAGAGCAATGCACGCTCTCCTCCCTCCTTCTCTGCGCGCACTTAACTGCCGCATCAGCTTTAACAACGAGCTTGATCGCCCGCACTGGACCAGTGGCTATGCGCTCAATTTTGTCACCGCATGCCTGAAATCGTACTCTCGGCCGGTGAATACCGATGATTGGGGCGCATCATTTGGTGTTAGTGACGTGGAAGACGAGAACACCGTCGCTAAAACTAGAGGGTTTGATCCGAGGCAACTCGAGATATTGGCGTTGGGGGACGACTCGGATACGAAGCAGATGATCTATGCAGTCGAGATCGTAAGGGATAAGCATGGCGTGAGAAGACCACTTGTCGTGGAAATCACGAGAGATGAAGTCGATTATACTTGTGATCAGGTTCCAAGGTTTTTATATTTTAGACATTACTGAAATTAGTAATCGTAGAGCTGGAGGGGGGGGAAGTGGTGTCAGAACGGTGTTTAGTCTCTGTGTAGGTTTTTACTTACTACTATTATTATCCACGAAACGGATTTCAGTACTTCATTGTAGAGAATGAGATTATTTATGTTTGGCCACTGTCGGTGAAGCGAGTGATAACGGATGATGAATGCTTAAACGCCAGAGATAGCACTCACGCAGGTGTCAAAAATCGGAAAACGTGCACAGCCTTTCCCATACAGATTGTGTGAGAGCAGGGACTAAAGTTCTCCAATTTTTATGACCCTGCTCGAGTGTACGCTACATTGAGAATTTCTGAGTGAGACTCCGAAGGTAGTTAGTAGCCGAGTATGCAAAGACATAGCCGATGTACAGGGCGTTACGCCTTACAGCCGTGAGTGGGCGACATTCAATAGATGCGTAGTGCTACCGGCACGGGCCGCGCCGGCAATAGGGCTTTGAGTAATTTACTAGGTTTTCCGCGGAGAGATAGGACGCCCATGCTTTTAGACTATGATACCTCATTGAATCGAATGGGCAAGTGCTTGATACCAGTGTTCACATTACTCCTGCGTTTGCAGCATATCTTTTAGAAAAAGAAAAGAAAAAAGCTTTATTTGGCCAATGATAACTATGTCGATTACTAATTTAGTAAAAACACACACCTTCCTTTTCAGCAGAGAAGCTATCTTCTCTTCACGATGAACTTCGTGGCACCTTCATATGCGAAAGGCTATTCATATCACGTCTCCCCTACTCGACAAAGTATTGTTTTTCATGAAAACACCAGGTTTCTTTAATTTCATGCATCCGAAGTTAGCGGCACCTACTCCCTTTGGACCAAACGAAACCCAACAATTTTTTTTTAATTCTTAAATCCCGTACTCCACCCCAGGTATCCTAGTTATGGCCGAAGATCGGTGCTGCTGAAAAAAATTCTCACTGCCCTGGGGGAAGCTCCCTATCTCAAACTATGAAGGGGCCAACACTGCTCTGGCAAATCGTCAGGCAAACCCTTGGCAAGCGATGGCCATGGGTTGTGCCTTTGCTCTTCAGCCCTATCTTCGCGATTTCGAAGCACAGTAAGCTATCACGCTATCCCTCTCGAGAGCGATTGTTCTTACGTTTTTGGGTGGTAGTCACTTGGAGCAGCTCCCTCTAAGGGCTATTAGGGCTATTTAGTTTTCTTGGCACAGCATTTTGACCGAAACTCTATATCCAAGACCCCGCAACCCATAGAACCGCCACTTGCCTATATTGAATGCGATATTAGTTTTCTTTGTGTCAACGCTAGTTTCATTGGCTCCCTCAAGATCTAGCTAATTCTTTTTCTCCCGTATTATTGCTAACTAATGAAAACGAGGCTAGGCTCACATCTCTCAGAGTTTTCGAGGGATTTCTGGACATGGCGGGTATTAAGATATATGTACCAACAAGATATTCCCAGGTTTGAAGAAACATATGGGTTTCTCGTTTTGGGGAATTTTAGCGACTGTGACTAGTAGCTCCCTAAATAAGTTTCCAGACTTTGTGTCAAGTAGAAACCTCTTGTTACGTGTCAGTGATGGCAATTATGAAGAGAGAGGAGAGAGCGGGGCGGAGAGGGAATTTTCTTATGATAGTGACGATGACGAGCGGACTTGATTGTCATAATTTTTTTCAAGATAAGGTTTTACAGCAACAATTCGTGGGGATAGTGTTTAATCCTACATTTTTTTTTGTAGGAAGGAAAAAAATAACTCATGGGTGTCAAATACATGTATGTGGTGGGATTGTGGTCATTGACGTAGTTCCCATCTGATGTCAGGGTACATTGCTCTAGTGGCTTGGCTAACGGGAAAGTAACGTTAATGGCCATAATGTCGATTACTTTTTAGTTGTGACTTGAGTTTATGATTTGTTGGGTCTGACTGGGAGCTTCCTGTAAGCAATCGAAATATTGTTTCAATAAATGGTATTTCTATGCACAAACATGCTCTGCCCATACCTATCTTTCTCTCAAATTCAAGCAGTAATGATAATTTGGCATATTAGCCACGAACTTAACCGCTCGCCTCTGATCAATCGTGCCATGATTTCTGAGTTAGAGCAATTTTAGAGACAGGTAATCGACGCGAACGAACATGCATCATGTATCTATATTGCTGGTCGAATTTTAAACTTACGAATCGGCTGGAACGGCAAATTAAGAAATTCTCAGCTCCAAAGCCGATTGGTAGCGAGTGACGGTGAGTGACTAGATAACATGAATCATAACTATTTTCGAGGTCCTCTAGCAAAATTACAAGCAATAACACTCCAGAGCCAAAATCACTAATTCTCGGGCTACTGCCTCAGTGCGTTTGCTTCCTCCCCTCTAGTCCGTGGTCCGAGAGGCATCGTTGCTGATCCGACTCATTAATTATTCAATTTTCTATTGTTGATCAGCCTCGGGAACTATCTCGGTACTTGGCTACTATTTTCAAGGCGGGAACGATAAAGTGGAGACTCTGGTTGATGAAAATTCTGGGAGGGTTCCTGAGGATCTTCATGCCACCCTGTTGCCTAAATTAATTATTCGGAGTCTAGGCCCGCCCAGAGCTCGCATTATGGGGAACTTCTAAGATAGACCTGGAGTGCAGGTGGAGCCCTCCGTTTGACCATGAAGATCGAGTGCTGGCTTATGATCTCGATCGTCTTATCTAATCCTGTCGAATTTGGGCTGTATACACTTGTACCAGACCTAACAGTCCTACATTAGAGAGGAAATACGTGTAGGTGTGGGCTGGCCGATGCGTGTTTGGGTCCCTTAGAATCTGAGATCCGACCCGCAATTTCAGCCCTGAGGCATGTTCGAAACTATTCTCGATCTCGGAACAATCCGAGGCCCATTGTAGATCTGACACAGCTGTATCAACCGCCCAGGTCACTAAAGGAGCTGATAGGATTAAGGGATGACTGCCTATAGGGGTAGCTCTGGTTAGAAGGGGTCTAGTGGTTGTTACTAACCAGAGATCCACAGCAAGCTGTGACCACATTTGCCCACGTATTTTTAATGTGACATCTTCTCTTTGCCGGTTCTTCTCTACTGGGAAGTACGGTATCAAGATTAGTTTGGGCACACTGGGGGCATGTACCGATGCGAGATATATCGAAATTAGACGTGAACCTGATTAGTTTCCCTTCAGTGATTGAACTTGCACCGCAACACAGCCTGGGCGTACTTCTAGAACCTTTTCAACTCAAAGATTCCGTGTCTACCCGTTTGAGAGGACCTCACGTGACACAGACTGAACGGGTTTCGCCGATCAATTCACACCGCTTCAGCTTCAGCCGAGACATGCAGACCGCTGGTGTCCATCGTCCGCTCCGAGATCTGTAAACGATAGAGCTCCGGGACGGTACGTGTCTTTTCAGATTAATTCAAACATCCGTCTCTAGCTTCGAAAGTGAGTGCAGCCCATTCAATTCCGCCAGGTTTGACGAATCTTGTGGGGCCGTCATAACCGGACCCCACTATCCCCATGCGTAAATCATATGTAGGTAGCTGGCAGCAGGTGCTTAAGTGGTACCACTAGATTTTAGTGCTCGAGTAACGATCCCTGAATTGACTTCCCCAGTACCGTATTGTGTGCACGTTCCGACTGCAATAACATGAATCAACTTCCCAGGAGCCCTCCACTTTCCAGAAACGGTAGTTCTAGTAATCATTCCCGCGCCCCCCAATGCGATATTACTTTCATCATGAAACGAAGAATCTGTCCTTACGTTTATGATGGCAGGGGTAATGTCCAGGTAGACGCTGGCGATCTTTCCGTAGCTCAATGCAATGGTATGTGTTGCAAATTGGAAAATCCGACGCGGCACTGGGAAAAAAAAATCTGCGCGGGGCATGAGATAAAACTTTGCCGAAGTATTTAATTCATTTATTGGCCCATCGTGCAGCGCTAGCGGGTGCTGGCCCCTAATAAAGCAGATCTGACGTGATCACTGAGTTAAAATCTGGGGAAGTAGCTATAGTTGCCCCGGATAAACCTGCCAGTGAAGATCATTGATGGATCTTCCCGAGCAATTTCATTACCTAGATAGGTCTCCTAAGATATATATCTGCTCCAAATTTTCTTACCCGACCATTACTCAGGCTCGGGGGATTCGCCATTGATTAGATGATTCTCGCCATGAGTAAGACCCGGAGGGTTTTACCGAGGAAAGCGTAGATCGCACCTTCTCTTGCCTCTACTATATATGGACACTCGACACACGTCATATGATAATGCATGTACTTATCTCGTCTTCAGAGTCGATATGTAGACAAGAGCCATTTCCGGCAAAAAATAACGTCTTTTTGTTGTGAAGAGCGTACACAGGTGTGAGAACCTACATATACATACATGGCATATGTAGGTTCTTATATGTAACTGGGAGAATCGCACCCAAAGTGTGTAACAAGATACTCCTGCGCTTATTTTTGCGTGCTACAGGATGCACGGGAGGTGTTCCGCGAACAAACCGAAGGTTGTGCCGGGAAACGGTCAGCTATCAAAAACGTGTCTGTATCAGGGGTATCTATGACGAATTGTACCTAATAAGCACCCCCCGGCGCTGTGGACATTCTTCTTTGCAGATTCTATTGAGAACTTTCGATCGGCAGGGATCATGCACGACCAGTGGGCGTTGTTGACGAGCTCATAAGCCAGGCCTGCGAGACACCGAGCACCGAATTCCGGGGTCCCTCCACAAAGGTTCTGTTGACTGGATTTGGGGAATCGGTAGAGTTTGAATTTTCTGGCCGCCCCCTGAAGTGATGGGTGCATTGGCTTAGGCTTACACCAGTAATAACGCATACGCTCGTTCTAGCTATTAAACAGTACAGTGAGTTATGGTAAACATCACCAACTATCACTCGTAGTCACTCAAGTTGTTTCGGTACTCGGCTCAAACGGGACAGGCTGGGTTATGTCACGTGATCTGCATTTGAACCTTTTTCATATAAATTATCCCCGCTTGAAAAATTGCATGGGTGAAAAAAAGCTGTTGTACGTGGCCCTTCCCAAAGTGTATCTTAACCAGCCACCCCCTCATTACCACCGATCTTATTCCATTTCTCCACCAACGCCAGCGCCGGCTCGCGGAGGTGTCTATTTGTCTTGTACGACTCATGATCAATGCACATGGATTAGCTCGCTTCGCCAGTGTGAAGTCTTAACCGTGGAATGACCTAATTTTAAATTTTGGGCTGGAAACAGATTTTGGAGCGTTAAGTGTAATTTGGGCACACTGTGGACTCCACACCCTTGATGATAGGTTGGAAAAACTGGACGGCCGGTGGATATAAGAAGGGTGAATAAAACAAATTATCCGTGTTTCGATGGTGGAGGGGGTGGGGGGCTAGAGAGGAATATTCAGTAGGAAGGTAGTAAAGGGATGTGAGAAGCGATATAGATAGATAATTCATTAAGTACATTACGTGAAAGGCGAAGTGTAAATAAAAAGCGTTAGCTATTGGCGGTTATTTGGTTTTGTGTATATCAAATAGTCATATAAGTTGCAGATTAGAGCTGGCCCGAACCTAGCTGGATGCCCTAGGTGGTTTAGAAGAATCTATCGATATGAACTAAGGGTGGGATGTTTCAGGTTTTCCGAGATGGGTTCGCTTCCAAGAGGTGGTTTCATCGTGCTAGGGATGTATGTTTATGTGCTCTAGCAGAATAAATTTAGAAGTGGTGATTTAGTGATAACTAAACGACTTATTTGCCCAGACCTACACTAAATGTAGTTCCTTGTCTATCACCCAATTTTTTTCTCTATTAAACCAAGAAAACCGAGATTAGTCTATAGGCCTAACTCCTAGGCTCCCCTAAGGAGGGCAAATCGATGGGCCTATGTTCATGTCCAAATGTAGCTAGTGCGCCGATTTGACACGACGTCAGCCAATGATTTTTTTCGGGTAGACTACTAGTATTAGCTCCGAAATTCGCAACGTATGCGATATCGCAAAAGTAGACCGAAGGAGAGGCTAAACCAGTTCCTTAGATAGGTTTGCAAGATTGTTGATAACAGGGAGAGATTTGTCACTGTATTAGCATCCCTGAGAGTGAATATGCGCCTTCAGCCTTGGCATTGCTACAGCCCCGGAGGTCAAAGTTGCTTCCGAAGATCTAGAGCGCTCATAAACACACAGCAAGGGGGGGGGCAGTTCTTGGTTTTTTATACGGGGATAACTGAACATAGCTTTACTTAGGCGATTGTTTTCGGTATTAAGGTTTAAGTAATATTGACCGGTTTCGCGCGTCATATGCATGCGCCCATGGGATCAATATAAGCCGGCTAGCACATGCCCTGCAGCAATAAGAACTTCTGGATTTGAAAGTCTCCTCATCACGAACTATGGGTGAGACAAAAAGGAAAGGAAAGGAAAGAGGCGGTATCTTTGAGCACAGGAGTCTACCTGGAAAGTGCCGAAACGTTCCTCTCGTTAACAGCACCCCGCTGGGTGAGGGACTGCTGCCAAATAGATCTAGATGGCTTTACGTGATTTTGCGAAAAATAAACTTGTGACTGTCTTGTTTTCCCTGCTATAAGTAGAATTTTCACATCATCAACATTAGGAAACGTACGTGTTATCATTTCTGCAGTTGATATGGGGGATCGAACAAGCATCGACTGCAGAATGCTTGTTTGAAGAATTCAATAGCAAAGCCAACTACCGACTGGAAAACTTTGCCCAATTTCCCATATCATAAAACAACTATGGTGGTTCCGGAAAAGCTCTGCCTCGCACGAAACAACCAATCTCGACTATCTTTGCTTCGGATGTGGACCCGCCAACAGGAAGCGTTTGAATAATGCATTGTCTTGGCTTCCAATATCAGACTCCCTTTTCGCGTCTACCTCTATATCACTACCAACGATGCCAGATCGGTTGCTGCAAAGTTTGTGGGAGGGGGTGTTGGCTAGTGATCGAGCATCCTTGCGAAAGATATTGCATAATCCCGACAGTACGGAATAAAATGTTACTCGCAAAAAACTCTGCATAAACACCGTTTTCCAAGGAAAGGAAAGCATTGAAGTTTGGACTAGCCCGACCCAATAGAGAGGTCACCCATATATCAGTAATTATACCATCAGTTTTCTACGTTCCCCATTCGATCTTAGAAGTCATAATCTCTTTTCTCTCCATTTCACCTGCAGGATGCCCATCAATGCCCTGTTAGGGGTTTTGTGGCGGTTTAGTCTTTTTTTGGCTGTATCCCGTTTCGCTTCCCCACACCAAACAGGGATAATTGGAGTACTCCACGTGGTTATCTCAAACTATCTCCTCCAGCCTTGCCATGGCTGAGAGATTTGGTGAGGTTGGCAGGAAACTACACTTGAATACACAATGTCTTTTGGCAGCCCCCTCCTCCTCCAGAGCTGGGAACGACGTAGTGGTGATATATGAATTTTCCTCGAGTCTTTTCAACTGCAGCTGGGTAGTACAAGAGTATCATTACTGAAGTGCATAGTAAAGATGCAATATGTTCATTCTGGTTTACTGATTGACATTAAAAAAGGGGGCAGGTCCGGATCCTTTCTTCCCCGGCTAGTTCATCCTGTATTCCACCAAAAACCCACAATCAACTGCTATCAGTCCCGGAGAGCTGGGATTTCCCCACGAAAGCTATCTAGGTTGGTTAATGGAGACTTTGCTGGCGGCGGCATCTACTCAATACTGTGCCGGCACAGCATGCACTAGTTGCTGGCCCAACATAACAGAGGTAAATCCCTATACAGATAACCCGAGAAATTATCCTGAGATGCAGAAATAGCAAATCCAAAACTCTGCCGAATCGAAATTTTTGGAGGAGGAATCGTAGGATTCAATCGATATGGCTGGGAAAGCTGATACCATGCGATTGTCATTGCTTTGATGATATGCTGCTCCCAAAAAATTCGAGTCAGATACGATCGTACAAATGAGGATGAGACTTGTATTGAATTTTACCTGGAACTCCCGGGCCCCAAGTAGAACGGCACTTTAACACTCTACCGAAAACCCAAAACGCCATCTGCCTTATACTCCCAAATGCTTTTTAATAGACCGATAAATCTCCACAGAATCGAAGTCAAGTCAGTCAACTGAGCACAGAAGCGGAGGCATCCACTATTTTTTTTGATACTCCAAAGTGCTCCACACACCCTCTCACCCATAGCCATGTCTGCACAGCTTGAGCTCCAATTTCAACATCGGCGGCGCGCTAGCACTAATCGTCAGCGGCCAAAAGTTCGTGATGAAGATAGGAAAAGGATAGCAGTAGCGTTAGACCCACCGCTCACGCATAATTTTGACAAGACTGGGGGAAACTGATAAGGCAATACCTATCTAGATGTGACCATTGTAAGACTCGAAAAATCAGATGTATTACTCCCTCGTCATTTCCCCAGCTATTATTTGGACATACATAACCAACATGATGTAGGCACTGGGGAGCAACCATGTCGCCAATGTCATCTCGCCAACATAACCTGCCATTATCCGCCAACATCGGCAAAAATTGTAGTTCCAGAGGTCTACGTTGATAAACTACAATCTCGAATATTTGCCCTTGAAAAGGCTCTTTACGATGCGGTGCCTGATCAAGCCACTCGTGAAGAGATTGCAGGTCGCTTTGGTATCAAACTTCAAGACGGCCCCACAACCCCCGGAAGCGGAGATCCTTCATCTCCTAGCACTGCGTCTTGGCCTGAAGGTGGGATATTTTTTGCCAGTAGCCCAGCCATGACGAGCGAGGATACTGAAGCCGAAGATGAGCCTGGTCGACTACTGCATGACGCAGAAGGTTATTCGAGTAAGCCCTTGATCTTAGAGCTCATTAATCTTCCTGTGGTAAGTTCATTATGGGCTAACGATAATTTTCCTAGGGTTTATTGGAGATTCAGCTGGTTCTACTTTTCTCGATAAGATCCGAGATTTCATTAGATCAACAGCGCCACTTATACCTCGACATATCTCGTATATGGGTGGACAGAACTTTCCAAATGATCCTGCGTTTTCGTTTACTTCCGTCACATCATCTTACTATAATCATGACAACCTACCTTTATCATTGCCAGTTACCGACCCATATGCTCTACCGCCCAAGGCCCCAGTCCTTAAACTTCTTGAAGCATTTCTAAAGTTTTGTGCCTGTGGGACTGCTTCTCACGACGTCGCTGGGGGTGGTATATTCCACTGGTTCAACCCAAGACAACTTTATCGTGAGATAGAGTCATTGTATGATGCTACAACTTACAGCCCGTCACTTCCCGGAGAAGTTCCCCCGGTTGACTACACCTACCTCTGTACGGTGAACATGGTTCTTGCTCTAGGTTGCCAGGTGATGGCGACAAGCAGCACCAACTCTCCCATGGAGGATGAGCTGGTTGGTCTATCCCCTTCATGGCGTCCATTTGTGCCTGGACAAGGAGCAGCCTCCCCTCACATAGATCAAGCTTACTCTCAAGGACGCGAGCAATCCTCAGCTTACCAATCAGGAAGCGCAAACACTCTTCCGGGAATGACATTCTTTGCCCGAGCAAAATTACTTTTTGTCAACCCGGTTGAAGAAGCATCTTTGCCCTCTCTTCGCATAACTACTTTGATGTCCTTTTACCTTTTGTCGGCGAACAGAAAAGATGCCGCTTATATGTATATCGGTCTTGCAGTTCGAATGGCGGTGGCACATGGGCTTCACCGAACTTGGAGAAAAGGAGAATGGGGGGGTATTGGACGTTACAGCGGTGCCGGGCTACAAGACTCTTCAGCACCTAACTCTGATGATCAGCTCAGGAAAAGAGTAGAGTATGAGGAAAGGAAACGCGAATTTTGGAACATCTACGTTCTGGATAGGTTCGACCCTAACCCTAGTAGTATCAAAAAGTACGAAATACATGGATAGATCATACTGACATAGCATAATTAATGCCATAGACTATTCAGCTGCCTCATGGGTAGGCCGGTTATGCTTTCGGACGAAGATATCGATGTCGACCTACCTTTAAGCGTTGTAAGTTAACATTCATCAATCTGAGTAAAGTATTGAGGGTTAATAAAGATAAAGGGAGATGAATTACCTTCAGGTGCCGGACTCTCTGCGCATGTTCGTCTCAGCAAGATTATGGGGGATATTGTAAACAGTAAGTTTGAGTTTTTAGGGTGCGCCAGAGAACTCCAAGTGCTAACATTTCCGTTAAGATGTCTATCGTGTCCGGAAAGTCGGAAACGGTTCAGGGAGGGAAAGCGATAGTTTTATAGGAGTAGTCGAAAGAATCCATACCGACCTTCGTTCTTGGAACGAAAATCTCTCGCCCGAGCTTAAACTTGTAGGTGTCGTTGCTCGGGGGCGCTCCGTGCTACTCTTACACTTTCTGTACAACGAGGTAATTGGATATAACACTACCTATCATTACAGACCAACAAAGACCAGGGATCGCTAATGTTAGTCTTTCACAAAAGTTACACATCCTGACAACGAGGCCATCTCTCCTGTTGGCAGCGAAACAACGCACGGCAGCCTTTTGCCTATCCTCCGGCAACATTCCCAAAATACCCTCGCATATCGAAGAGCACATTAGCATATGCGCGCATGCTGCTCGTCGTAACGTAGCCTTAGGAAGGCAGCTTCAGTCCTCTGGATGGGTATCCCACCACTGTTTTACCGACTATCATTATGTCTTTAGTGCTGCTATAGTGCTGCTTTTGAACCGTCTTGTGGGGCCGGAAACACAAGGAGATTCCTATTCTCCTGGTACCTCTAGCATCCCAAGTAAAGACGAAGAGGACGTAAACTTCGTGATTGCGCTTCTATCCAGCTTCGGGGAAAGAGGCAATGAAGCAGCTGCCGAGAGCGCAAAGATTACAACAGAACTTAGTATCATCGTTCAAAGAATGGTTTTTGCAAGAAACCAAAGCTCTTCCCCTTCCTCACCCATTGGATATGCGAGCCATCCACCGTCCGGTGCGGTTGTTGGTAGCCAATATTCTATCGTTGGTTATCCAGGTTCACAATTCCCTCACTCCTACGGCGTTCCTGGAAGCCCCGGAAACACCATGGCTGGCTCTTCTCAACTCAGTCCGGGAAGCTCGGGAGTCGAAGAGGTGTGTGCGTGGCTTCAAAGTGGCCATTTCGACAGGTGATTTTTCTGTTACGTATACTCATTGTCGGGGAGTTTCTTTTGGCCCACATTTTTCCCCTTTTTTTTTCCTGGTTCCGTATTTCTTTTTCTTCTAGGACCTTCCCCCCCTCTCCCGTATGAATTGATTCCGTTGCATGTCCGAAATTTGATTTTTTTCTTTTCTTTTCTTTCTTGTTTATTTTCTAAACTTGTGATGAGATTTGTGTCGGGGCTTAGCCCAGAGGACTGGTGTTGGTGTTTTTTTTCGCATGGAGACTGTTTTTGCATTTGGGGTTCTTTTCAACGAGTCGGGTTTGGTTTCTCATTCAGGCATCTATGGTCGTTTGTTAAACTAAAGGTTACAATCGACGATATACAT
This sequence comes from Paragyromitra xinjiangensis, assembly GCA_038503065.1. Taxonomy (NCBI): domain Eukaryota; kingdom Fungi; phylum Ascomycota; class Pezizomycetes; order Pezizales; family Discinaceae; genus Paragyromitra; species Paragyromitra xinjiangensis. The sequence goes on along the minus strand of JBCAMK010000001.1, from coordinate 1,104,045 downwards.
GGTATATATTTCCAAGTACCACGAGTATCATAACCCAGGTGGTTGGATGTACTTAATGAATTCATCATCACAATCCAAGTGCCACGCACAACAAACGGATAATATGAGTGATATTTGATGATCGAAACTAGAGTTTTAAAACTTGTAAGTCTCACCGATACTAGAAATGGGATAACTGGGATAAATGGCGCCTTGACAAGGCGACTCAGGTGAGATAGAGTTCCTATTATCCAATTGGTGCTAGCTCCAACTCGTTATTAGCACACGCAACAAACTACTCGACGATTATTTCAGTATTTGGATGCCAAAAACCCTAACCCTACGCTCGAGCCATATTCTCTGGCCCACTGACGCCTATTTGACCCTTCATACGAGATTGAGTCAGGCCTAGGCATGGGTTAGGGTTCCTAGGCCATCGAATACTTTTGTTTTCGTTGAGTAGATACGTTACTTATCGCTTCGACATATGTTGAGATATGTTTATTGGGATCGCAAAAGCCTGTACGGTATCTATACGTGTATAGATACCGTGACTAATATGGTACTTTGTGTGAGTCTTTAACTTCGTAGTTAAAAGAGCCATTTGGTAAAGTATGTTGATGGTGCACGGTTGCGTATTCTCACACGAGCGGCAGAGTAGCCTCCGGGCGTTTGGATTCCTGTTTAGATGTCCGCCTAGACGGAGGAAGGAGGCAATCTATAGACGCTTTCGCTGGATGTGTCTTTCCCACTGACGTTACGATGGTATATACGTGTTTATTGCAATTGGTCGTAACCTACGGGGGTGTCTTATTAGCTTATGTGGTTTGAGTAAAATAGTAAGCGGAGTCCCCAATCCACACATATCGCGATCTGAGCCATTACACAAGTAGAAGTTGAAAAGAACTTACGGAAAGAAGGCTATTCCACTTCTGGGCCGTCCTCTACCTAGACTGTAGCCTAGGTAGTTTCAAGCGCGTCTCTAGATACAAGATAAAAGGAGAACGAGGGGAGAAAAGCTTATGGTGGAGTTAGTATTATCCTGCATGGGAGATTGGAATCGCTGACGGCTTTTATCTCTGGGAGGAGGGTATTGAAGTAGATAAAGAGCTGACTGTCGCTCACATTCATGTAGCCCTGGAAGCTCTATTAGTCCAATTCTCCGACACGCTGGTCAATGGTGCAACGGTGGCCTATTTGGCCCATCACAAGGCACGACGACATACGATAGTTTCATGGCATCGAACGGCAAGAGGGAGATTTCGGTGCAAATAACACCCGGGAGTGCGCCAAGTTGAGCTATTTGTAAAAGTCTAAGATCAAAACAGAAAACCAACGCATCCTAATCAAGTCACTACTCCGTAGATCCTCCTAACACTGATACATGCCTATTCTACTCAAACACGAATTCCCAGACTCTCGTTCAACCTGCCATTTTCCTGCTGATTCGACGAAAACCGGCAGAACTATAAACACGAGATTCAACGGCCAAGTACGGGGCAGAACGGGCCTCTTGTACGCATACCTCATGTGGGGAAAAAAACGACGGGGTGGAATGTTGACTTCTCGAGGTGACTAGATGGGCGGGAAATGGGTGACTGGACAAGGCGGGAGGACATGAAACAAGATATAATTCGGGCAAGGCTTGCCGCTTTGTCTTGGTGCCAAGCGTAACAAGCTGTCATCTAGTTTCTCTCTTGGGTTTGCAGTAACAGCCGCAAATGTATGTCAACTAACTTTAATTGAGTTAGGGTTTAGCTTCATCTACAGAAGACGGCAGATGCAAAATCTCTCTGCCGTCCCTACCTACTACAAGATAATATTTAACTAGAAATTTCAGCTACGATCAACACTCTAGAGGTGTACAATACGAGAGGACGTACGGAATCCTGCTCCGACCCTAGATAGTGCCGTTATGAAGAGAAATAGAGCAAAGAACTCATCCTGCTGGAAAATTTTCAATCCCGCTGAATCCGTAGTCAAGTCAATGGCATGTTTCTTGGACAGCACGCTATTGTTTGGATCGGTTATTGTTATCTGTATTCGGGATTGCCGAGATTTGTCCAAGATTTCTGTACATAACCGGAACCCCTCTCTTTGAACTTTCTCCAATTCCGGGTGGTTACTTCTGTGCCGCCAACGCAAGCGAGTTTGTGGCCTGCTATGTCCTGTTTTTGGGTAGTAAAATGCAAATACTTTAACAAGACGAGACTTGAACTTTTGAGTAAAGCGCCGAGATCTCAGTTAGGCTATTCTATAGGTGGGGAGATAGTAGTGAAAAAGTTCTGGCCGAAGGATCATTCCCTATCAACTGTCACACGCCAAGGTATGGTACTCCACGTTAACTTGTAATATGGCTCTCTCTCTCTTCATGCAGCGCCATCAAACCCGAGTTTCTGTTTGAGCGCCACTTCCTGCACCAGTTCGCTTCCACTGAAGGTCCCGCATACGCTACAGTTAAGCATGCTATCCATAACAATTTGACAGCATTCCGAGACTTCCATAGTATCTAGTGCGGGTACCTGGTTCGTTTTGCCGGGCATAATCGCCCATATGCACCGAGAATTACGGTTCGGATAGCCATATCTTATCGGATTTTCCTCTTGCATGACGGCTCTAGGTCATCCCTACTACCATCCAAAGCCTGATATCAATTTTCTCGAGTTTCAAACTGCCACTAACAATACCTGTGTCTGGATAAGGACACTGAGGCGGCGTCCCCGGTTAACTCCCCGCTGGCTACTGATGTCGAACCTCAAGCTGGGTATGCATCGGAAAAGTTACGCGTTGCGTTGCCACATCACCCGGTGGCGTATCTCACATCCTGCACGCGTAAGCCAAGAACCGTAATACCCGGAAAAACGAATACCCGGGCAAGAAATATCATAGATACGCTTCATCAAGTGAGCGCATTTAATATTTCAGTTGAAAAGTCTCTTTTGTCTAGACCACTGGCTGGTTTTTTCCTAATTCGAGCCTATGTTTCCACTATGTACCTCGGGCCTTGGCCATAAAACAACTCAGTCTCCGAGTCCACCGGAGAAATTAATGAGTCCAAAAGCCAAAATTATCACATCTGCTATGTACATTCCTTCTGAGAGAAAAAAAGCCCACTTCTGCGCTAAGAATCGGGACTTAAATCCCTTTTCCGTGCAAGACCTAGAGAACCCTTGAAACTTCGGGATTTCCCTAAACGATTCCTCGAATATATAGGCATTTCGGGTGTGATATTTACGATATGCCGCATAATCTATTAGGATAACTATCTCTCGCTCCACCGGGTATCACTCGGGCATGCTCCGAGCTTGTGAAATTTTGTCGAACTAGCTTGGATCAATACACAATGGAGCTTTTTGTATGTCTGTTCAAGTTCTTGTCGTTCCCTATCTCCACTCCGGGCTCCCTGATCTTCTTTTACCATTTTGGAGATTATATGACGCGCTCCATGTATGATTTCATGATTGGCGAGGTGTAGAAAGTAAGCATACATGTGGGTAGTATTTATGATAGCAAAATGCATAGTTCTAGTACACATAAAATAGAAAATAATACACATAGTTCTGCTGAAGCGACAGCGGACAATCATAACTAGCATATAACCGATATCTGTCCCACCTGAGAAACCCCAAGCCAGCAGTGGCAAAATCTGGGGTTATATTCAGCGAGCTTTCACGGGTACTTTGTAACAAAAAAATTGCCTCAGATTCCTCAGATAGTCTAGGGGACAGAATCAAACCATCGGGTACCCTAGGTCTTACACGCATGTGTGATGTGTGCCATCTCCACGTCGTGGATGGTGAAATCCCACTAGAATTCAGATGGATGTGGATGGTTTTTTTTTCTCTCGTCTACCATGCGTGACAGGGGTTAAGATGCAGTTCTCGGCTCTTCGTTTTGTTTGAGCCCAGGTGTTACAACTGTCACTCCCGTTCATTTGGAATGTGATGGAAATTATCAAAGGCCCAGGCTTGTATTCCAAAGGCCCCCAACACCGGTGAATACATGTAGAGACCACATACTCGAAAAAACACCGCCAAGACTCGCAGTCGCCTTGCCCTAAAGGGGAAGGGGAAGATTACGGCTACCGGCAAACCAGAACATCCGTCACGCCTAGATCCTGATAAGATATAAACGACGCTTGGGAGCCAATACATTATATTACGGTGCCATCGGTAGACGAGGCAACTTAGATTGTACTGCATGATTGGCAGCAGGAGTAATCTGTCAGTTGGCGGAATGCAGCGGGATTGTGTTTCTAGATTCCGGGCTGTTCATGTATCGGTTTTTTCTCTCGTAGAGTATCGGAGAATAGCAGAGACTGGAGGATCAGTAGGTGTATTTTAAGAAGCATATGTGGCATGAGGTCGCTTTTGCAGAAGCTTCCTCGGCCACCTACTTGAGCCTAGACCCATAATTATAGCTCATTAGCGGTCTTCTGGAACAATCACCACACCAACCATGCTGGCCGGTGAGTTATACGTAATTTTAGTAACAAAAGGATCATCTTTATGAGAAGCTACGAGCTATCAAAACCCATTTACAGGTATTGCATTTTGTGGGCTTGTCTCTGCCAGTTTTGGGGATTCGCTTAGATGGTGATTGGCTTCGCACATGGTTCTACTCTTGGATTGAAGGGTACCTACAATACGCACACAAACTTCGAAGCGCCACAGCCGCCAAGAAACGAACTATTATGCCCAGAATTTTTCTTGGGAGCTGCAAAGCGGTAGAAGGTCATATATATCCTACAGGGATAGAGAGTCCTTAGTGATGATAGTATTAGGAACCCATGTTGAACGTGGTGCCGTGCAAGGTTCTTCCGGAGGATTAATTCGCTCTTCTTTCATATATTTAATAGTAGCCTAATTACAGACTCCATCTGCCGTTAGGGCTCTGAGGTTGCTGATAGGGAATCCCCGTAATGGAGCCCCAAAGGTGACTAACACGGCAGTCAGGGGAGAAAAATACCCAAAATGCAGCTATCATTCCGCAAATCATTGACCTTAGGTGTATATTCCTGGGTGGCTTTAGCCTTAAAAATTTCTAAACTACGAGATTTGGTGATCGCGTGAATACTCGTTAAATATTTCTCATTCGTATTGCTAGGTTGAGTGAGTGAAGAGGACTTGGTTCTAGTGCTCGATAGTCTTTATTCATATATTTAGATACGTATTTACAGCTACCTCCTATCAGCGACCTTTTTGTTCAAGATTAAACCTCATACCCAAGCTCCTGACGGGCCACAGCATGACAGAAAATCGAACGCCTATTTCTTCAGTGTGGTAAACCTCAAGTACCTACAAACAAAATCATCAGCAAACCACACCACAGGCCACACCATCACCCCTCCAGGAAACAACTCACGGCTTCAGCTCCCTCACGTTATCCTCCCCAAACTTCGCCTTCGCGTCCTCCGTGCTGACGGTTGGCGGGACAATAACATCATCACCCACGCTAACCACCCATATCAGTATCTCCACCAACCAAACAACAGGAATCTTATCTCACGTCCAGTTAATCGGTGTAGTCACACCATTCTTATCCCCAGTCTGCAATGAGTCAACCACCCGCAGAACCTCTGCCGAATTGCGGCCAGTAGACGCAGGGTACTGCATCGAAAGTCTAATCTTCTTTTTCGGGTCAATGACAAAGACCGAGCGGATCGTAAACGCAATCCCTTCCGAGCACAGCTATTAGCACTTCTCCCCTCTCCCTTCCCTTGTAACCCTCTCATACATACCCTTTTGATCAACATTCTTCAAATCCTGTGCATCAACCATATCATACAACCACGCAACCTCCCTGCTCTCATCAGCAATAATCGGGAAGCTCTGCTTCCCGGTAAACTCGCTGCCCGTCACTTCATCGATATCCTTGATCCAGCGGTTGTGGCTCTCGAGGCCATTCGCTGAAAGTCCAATCAACTTCACGCCGCGTTTGGCAAACTCAGGCTGTAGCTTGGCGAAGGCGCCGAGCTCGGTTGTGCACACGGGGGTGAAGTCAGCGGGGTGCGAAAAGAGGATGACCCAATTGTTGCCAATGAATCTAGGATAGTAAATATTAAAAATGAGTTTTTTAGAAAGGGATAAGAGGAATTACTCATGGAAGTCGATCTTGCCATGGGTCGTCTCCGCAGTGAAATTGGGAGCTTCAGTACCGAGACGGAGGCGAGGCTGCTCACGAATCTTAGAGAAGCTGGCGAGAGAGCGGGTGGGGGTTGCTGGGATGGCGTGAGGACGGAACTGGAGAGGGGCCCGGACGACCGGGTTGGCGAGGAAGAGCCGGGATGAAAGGGAACGGAGGGGGGTAACGAAGGGACGCATTATGACTGTGTTAGGGGTTATACTGGCGAATTAGAGGCAGGAATTGAGAGTAGCGGTGGAGATGCGGGGATCAAGTATTTTTATACGGGAAGTCCAGGAATGAGCTGCGGGGACTGGAAAACGAAAGGGGAAAAAATTGCGTCAGGCCGCTTATCGCTTCTTATCGCTAAAAACCTAACCCTATACGAGTGAGAATCAATGACATTAATTTGCTCTTGGAAAAACTGAGGTGAGACTCCAGATAAAGGTTGGAAACGCGAATACTTTCGTCAAAATTAATCTTCTACCATCAAGTCAGCGGGAGAAATTTGTCCCATGGAACGCCTATTCTAGAAAACGACAGAACGCCACTTAAAATTTCCAGCCTCCCGATCATCTATCTATCTGTGTATCTGCTCAGTGTCACCAGTATATATAAAGTAAGGAAAAAGGCAGATCCTGGGAATTACCCTGCTGAATTTTTCTCATAGCCCCCTAATCAAGAAAATTATGCAAGGGAACCCCAAGGCGCCGTCAGCAACCTAAATGGAATTAATTCTAAGTAATATATACATGTGGTCTCGTACCCAGCCCACCTCCGGTGGCAGCAACCTATGGTAAGTGAGGATGAGAACGAGCCTAAGTAATATATATCGCGGGAACGAAGGATGACAAAAAACTAAACTGGCGGGGTCTAAACAGCAAAGCCAAACCTATCTCTAGAATCTTGCTGGGCCGACAGGGCGAAAAGCGGAGCGTTAACCACACACTACTTTTTTGCCGCCATATCCGTCTCTCGGTTTGCCACCCTGGGAGGAGTCTGGTGTGGTGGTTAATGAACTCGAACTATAGGATCCAGAGCACAAAAAAAGAAAAAATAAATCTACCAGGATTCGAACCCGGGTCTCCCACCCTTTCAGGTGACTGCTTTGGTTCTTCCACTGTATCGCACAGAAGCAGCGAGGCGCCTTACCACTAGACCATAGACTCATGTTTGTACTTCCACGCTTGGGGTACATAAGTGCCAGATCAGTCAACCCCGCACTCAGCACCTGATCATTCTGAATTCTACGTAGCGGTTTTAGCTACCCAGCATAATCTATAAAGAAAAGAGCAGATTCTGGGCGTTACCCTGCCAAACTATACTCATAATAGTACCCTAATCAAGAAAATTATGTGAGGGAGCCCCAAGGCACCAACAGTGACCTACATGTAATTGATTCCAAGTAATATATCACGGGAACGAGAGAGAGAAGCTAAAATATGGCGAGCTTTGAATGTAACGAGCGAAGCAAGTAAAGTGAGAAGTGAGGAATATTTTGCTTCTCAACCGAGTGGACTCTTAACTAGCTTGGTGTGTTGAATCGATGAGAGAGTCATTATACCTTTGCTGCCAAATCCACCCTCCCATTACTTCCTCTTACCAATGCCCGATGGGCAGCCCTGGTATATTGGTAGGAAAGCCTTATTTCCCAGCAGTCGACACCACAAAAACACCCAAGAACGCACCAACCAGTCAATTAAGTCAAAGGCCCAGGAGAATTCAAAGTGGTATTCTTTTCTAATAGCACGTACCCACAGGCAAATCCTAAAAGAAATATCTAACAATTTAAATGATCGATAAAATCCAAGCGACTCTGTAGCCTACATAGATACATGAAACGTGCCAACCCCGCAAGGAACCAACACTGATTATAGAGAATAAAAGAACCGCAAAGTAGCTCCGATAACTGGCTTGCGCCGCCCCATGTAATCCAAGAACCTGTCAAGAAACAAGAGAAATGTGGCCATATTTCTAGCTTTAGAAGAAAGAACAACGATGCCACCAACAAAGAACATAAAAACCGAAAAAGAGGGTCCGAGAAACCGGTGATTAAGCCACCAACCAAGTGGCCCCCATCAACTACTAAATCCATAACAAACGGAAAAGCCAATGACGTCTAAACGACTTGCATTAAGAGAATTTTGTACGAATTTCCTCCCTATTATTTACTCCCATAGTGGTAATGGTCTTTGGGTTTGTTCCGATAGATAGGCTGGTCACCCCCATACTGGTAACTTGCCGCGGTTGCTGGAGCGCCACCAAGCACTGCAGTCCCAGTTAGCCAATCGATCATAAATTTATCCTAGGAACAACTTACAAGCAGCATTCAACATATTCCAACTCCTAGTAGCCCCATCGCTCGTCCACGCTGGATCATAATTAGGTTGATCGAAAAACAACCAAGAGCTCACGGGCTGAAACAGCGCAACATTAGCGTAGAGGACGCTTTTCCATCCGTCAGTGACATTGCCGGTTTTTCCTTGAAACCAGGTCTCCCATTCCTCAGCACAGAACTGAGGAGAACGGTAGTACGGCATGATAGGCGTGAAAGGGAGCATATGGATGCCTTGAATGTATTGAGCTAGGTGACCAAAGTAGGTAGTATGATGAGCTTTATTCTCGAACAGCTATTAAGTAGGTTAGCATCTTTGGAAATTAGGAGAGACTGAAAGAGTGCATACAATTCCGGTAACTTTGTTAGGAGTGAATTTTGCTGGATGCGTAGTGTTTCCGCTCTTTAGAAGGAAGTACTCGTTGAATGAACGGGACATGATCGCGAGCTGCATATTCCCTCTTCCTTCCATTGCTGCATCACCGGTTACAGATCCCCATAGCTTCATGGCGTAGGCGAAGTGCATATCCTCTGAAGAAGATTCTTGGTCTTTCCCGTCGGCGGACTCGAACAGACCCTTGGCCCAGGAATGGCCGTGGAATATATCGAAAGCCCTGTTCGTCGAGAAATACTTATCGCTACTGTGCGGGTTGGCAACCTTTTTCGTGTTAAGACTGCTTTCAATTTAGGTGAGGTAAAGGAGGCGAGCCGCTTACATCTCTGAGCAAGGTGTAGATAAATACAGAATTCTGCACAAGCCAGTCAGTACTATTGTTAAGTTTCTTATCCAAGTATACTATGATAGCGGCCGTATAGACGTGGTATCCCTTAAAAACAGTCAGCTTACTATCAGGGAATAAATTAGAACGTAGCGAGATGAATACTAACGTAGTGGAAATGATGGTCGTTATAGTTGCTATTACCAAAATCCCTCCCCGGGTCGCCAGTCTGGAACAGGACATCCGAGACGATACCTTTGAAGTTGGCTACAGGATATTGTTAGTAAAACACACGGCACTAAGAAGCCGAAGAGAATACGCACTATCGTAAACCAAAGACCAGGTCGGATGGTTCTGAACAAACTTAGCGAAAGCCGTCTTCAGTCTTCCCAATGCCTCGCGAGCAACATCATCGAGGCCAACAGTCGAAGCAGTCAAACACGTCTGTGCGATCTTCCCAAAAGCCTATATCATACATTAACCCACTGCAAAAAACTTTAACATCGCCACAAAAACCCTACCTTTCCAGAAAAATACCAACTTTCCCCACCTGTAACTGCAACAAAGTCCGCATTCAAATCCTGCACAACCTGCGCCTGGATCCTCTGTCTCGCATATGACGAGAGCCCCGCCCCATTATTGATAACAAACCCAATATTAGTCGGTAGCTGATTCTCAATCATAGTCCAGCTATTCGCCCTCACAGCCTCCATGACACCCTTCGTGGTGCTATTCAAGGCCATTCCAGTTCGACCAGCAGCAGTCACAGGGCTGAACGAAGCAACATGATGCTTAAATGCATACATCAACAAGTTACCAGAATTACTCTGCCCACGCTTCTGCCATGCAAAAGTATAACTGGCCTGGCTCCCCTGAGCAACCGCAGATAGTACCCTACTGACCGGGTATGCCCCAGCAGCAGAATCAATGATAGACTCGAAGCTGATATCACCAACCTTAGAGACCTGGAAGTAACCAGTGAAGGAGCGATCTGCACCAAGGAAACCGTTCCCTACAGGGACGAGCGAGAGTGGTGCGCCACCGTCTTTAACGATTGCGTAGACGAACCAGAATTTTCCGTCTTCGAGAGTCAGTTTCCATTTCTGGCTACCTTGGAAAGGACCTGATGAGGCCTCAACGTGGCGGTATAAGACCCCGGATGTTACTATAGGGGCTAGGTCTGTATATTCTGCTGAGGCGAACCCCATTCCTTGTACAAGAGGGAAGACCATCTTTTTGGTGTTGGGTCCGTATTTTTCGAGATCTGCGTATATACCCATATTGACAGAGGAGTCGGTTGGGTCGGTTAGTCTCATTGTGGATGTATTGTTGTTGAACTCCCTGGCACCGAGGGTGACGGATGCGATTCCGAGAGGCGCAATGTAGAATTCGACAATCCCTGGAGATACCTCTGGACCAAGAGCCTAGTTTCACGAATACTGTTAACGCTTGGAATAGTACCCGGAGTTGGGAAGCTTTTGCTCACAAGTTGATCGGCATCAACGTGGGAGATGCTGATGCCAAAGGAATTTGGATTTTTGTTAAACCATAACATATACGGCGCAGTCCATACGCCTTGTTGCTGAGAATCTATGAACAAGTTTGTATAGAACCTGAGTTGGCAATGTTAGAAACAGCAACCGAAAAATATATACAGAAATACACACTTATTTGTCGGCAACGGAGCATCATCTGTGACGTTCAAGAACTGCTTCCTGCTCACAGGATGATATTTCCGGGGAAACATATCAAGCGGAGGCTCCGTCGAGATAGGTTTATCAAAAAGAGAAGTCATTTTTGATTGGTGAGAATCTATGTCCTGTTGAATCCGATGATATATACCGAAAGCGATAGGCAGATCTCCGGTTCTGTGCAGCTCAAGCGTGGAACTAACCCTAGGTATTTTGTCGGGCCAGATTGGCTCAGGGCCTTCAGAGTCTATGTGAGGGGTAGGAATATAGGTTGCTTGTACGACCGAGGCGAGTAGCAATAGCGTTGAGACTGCGTATCGAAAATATCCGCGGGATCTTGATGATTTTGGCGAGCCTAGGCGTCGTATCGCTCGTGGAAGCTGTTCTATGGGAGATGCTACCGCGGGAGCTATTGGAACACCTGTCAGCTTTTTTCCTGCCATTGGAGAAAACAAACGTTAAAATGGATATTAAAAAGAGTGGACGAAATGCAAGGGTGAATTATGTAGATGGGTATATAGGCAACCGCCCAGTGGATGGATTCAACTATTAGTTAGCCCCGATATAACTCTAAACCCCTAGAATGATCGGGTTTGAATACATAAGGCCTTCACCGGTAATTGGCTGAGATGTTGCAATACAGAGTTGGATAACGATACAAGTCTCTATGACCATAGATCAAGCCTGCTATAATTGTTGTAGGAGTAATGGATATCGTGCAAACCGGTATAGTCCAGGTTGTGAGGAAAGTATTCTGATAAAAGCAAAATATAGACGAATGGTTTGAGGGAGGAAATATACAATAGATCACCAAAACCTTGAGCCTTTTCGTTAAAGGTGCATTGTTTATTACCCTGGCGACCCCCGGAATTGTGTTGAACGAGTCTTCACATTCCTCCGAGACATTAATCTCCTGGATCGAGAGGTTTGGCATGGTGAATGTGCTAACAAAGTTCCACCGCAAAACTGAATCACTGATCTAGGGCCTCGGGAATCCAGGGGGTTGTTGTGCGTGCACCAAAAGTCCGGAAATGGATCCATAAAGAGCGAGATCTTATGAGAAGATAAAAGAAAGATAAAAGGAGGAAAAATTCTAAACCCACCTTTACAAAGTTAAAATATCTGTTGGGGTCGAGTTTACGATGCTAGCGTTGGGATTTCGGTTTACTAGAAGGTTGAGGAAAGAACGATATCAAATAACAAAGGTTAAGAGCGCGAGCAGTGCTTTAGATAGCTGTATTTATAGAAACCCTTACCGATAGACTGATGACTAGAGCAACGAAATTCAGTGGAGTAAAACGCGTGAGAGGCTTCCAGACGTTGTCGATGCAGACCTCACCAATACGCGTGTCAGCTAGTACCAAGACAACATCCCAGTCTAAAATCGCCTACACACACCACTATGATTGACGCAACACGCTCTTACCATGGCCAGGAGGGATCATATGCGGCTTTGGTCCGGGAAGTCCACTGTTCCCTGCCAGAATATCCTGCATAAAATACCCAGAAAGCTGCAAGCGCGGATGATCTCCGTCCTACATATATGGACTACCAAACTTAATAGCACAGGTAAAGTATCTACATGTACTCTGAGGTGGATGATATCCAGCTCCATACACCTTATATAAAAGAAATAATAGATATATAATCATCATCTGACACAAAAATTCTCGCTCATGCTAATTCCCATCGCTCCACATCAAATATTTCAGAGTTGTCTAGATTTGTGACTGTTTGGCTACTTTTGAGCCTATATCATTGCGCTGCGCGACATTTCAACCCAACAAAAGTATTGGTTCGAAAGATCGCTTAGTGAGCCAAGAATCTCCTAAACAATTATCCCCCTCGACGTATCAGTATTGCTCCTAGTGCTTGTACCTCTAGACCACCGCTTACTCCACCCGTATCGAGCAGAAAGCTTTCAGCCCGCTCAATTATTACCGGAAAGCCCCGTTGCTCAGTGTGCGTGACCCTAACCCATGACGATCCTCTGCTATTAACCTTTACCCCGCAATATTACCCGAGATCGTACACGAGCCCTACCTGACAAGACCATGATAATACAACTTATGTGGGAGATGACAGCCATCAGGCGCAATCAGGTGCTGACTTTGCCCTAGACTGATCTAAGAAGGCTGAAGCTGTGTGGAAAGCCGTAGTAGAAATCCACCTTCTATTGCAATCCATATATATCCCAGCAGAATACCGAGAAGTTTCCCTCGGGAATCTATTCTTATTTTCATCGGGTTCGACCTTTTTAGGATGTTCTGGAGATTAAGTTCTTGGTCTCTCCGAGACATTTTGAGATTCCGTACTAAGAATAGTGGTTGATAGCCTAGGCGTTCGGCTGCTTGTCTGTAGCATATCTCCCTAATACCAACCCGATGTCTCCAAATATATCATTATTTACCGACATCTCAACCTTGATAAAATCTAGAGTAAGATCCGAGCCGCACCTTCAGCCCTTGCATAAGCTACGCTGAACACGGCCCGAGCCAGTAGCTGTAGGTACATACCTGTGCCCAAGGCAAGACCAGCCAATGTCAGATCTTTGCCTTATTTGTGTTACGTTACATCGAACTGTGTAACAATACCTAGTTCGCCTCAGATCTCTAACAGCGAATGGTATTCTATAGAAAGGATCTGCTCGCTAGAAAGTGCATATTCTTGAATCTTTTTGTAAGATAAAGTCCCCCGTTTTTGTTAACGAGACTGTTGATTGGTGGCTAACCCTACATCGTGAGCATAATTGAGAACGTGTGACTCGCGTGACTACGACCTGTGGCTTCGAAGCTATAAAGTTACTACTATTACCTACCACAGTTATTGCAACATTTCACATGTCCTGGGCGTGTTCTGCGAATGCGCCGGATACCGCAGTGATGTCCAAACCCGACTTCGCAAGAACGTAAAAACCGGAAACCCAGCCAAATTCGGAACAACACCCCGATCGCTGTCGTCCAGTACCAAACTTGAAAATTCATCACTCGACCGTATAAAAGCCCCGAAGGCCTCATCATTACTTAGATCAGGCGGGAGTCCTCAAGCCAACAGTCATTTGCAGCCGACAAACGTCAACTGCTCTCATCTTAGTCATTCAAAAAAATAGTACTTGCAATCTTAATCGCTGGGTTGGTTCTCAAAAGAGGCGTTCGTTCAAGTTTGAAATTGGCTCATGCTCGCCAAGGATTGCTCAAAAAGCAGAATTTCTTCACCTAGCGCTTCGAATACCCGGATTCAAGCGTGAGGGATAAATGGCACGGGTCAAATAAGTGCAGATATATAATTTCTTGCTTTTCTTTGTTACTTCGGCTCGTTTGACCCAAGTTAGGCAAGTATGTATGTGGCGGAATAGAAGGATTTCGTTGAGGGGAAATTCAAGGCACCTTACGGTTTTGTGACTCTTAGAGGATGCTCATACTCCCTTGATCCTGGATAGGTATACCCTGATTCTTGGATGCAATTTTGGACTAAGTTCAAAGTGCAGGTTTTGTGGGTGGCTCGACCAACATACTTTTCCACAGAAGACTTTAGAATTTCGAGTGATAGCTTATGGTTAGTACACAAGCCACTAGCTCCATTTCTTCGCCTTTTTTTACTACCCGATATAGACTGTGGTGGGTAAAACTCTGAGAAAAGCTTTCGTCATTGGTATGGGAGTCCACCGACAGCGCTTGCTGCGAAAACCACTCATGGTTTCGTTGAAGGCGAAGTGATCAGATGATGATACCTTGCTTGGTATCATGAGTTAGGATAGTGCAAGATTGTATTGAACTGCTTGTGAAGGGTTTCATCAGAGCTGTTTCTATTACGTCTGCTCTTTGGACTAGAGGGTCGAGGACAGAATATTACATGTAGCCTTAATAGAAGCTAAACTATTCAATACACAGCTATGGTCATGGTTTGGTGACGCATCATAGACATTTTAATTTTAGGTAAGACTATAATCTAAGGCCGTTTGCCGTGGGGATGGGATGCCTTGAAATAGCATGCTATTTACTTGACTAACTGTGTCACTCCCTCTTGCCGGCCACGGCGGAATCTTGAGGTTATTATTTACTTCAGGTAAAAGTATAGGGTGACTCAATAAACTAGATCTCAACATCGGAGGTTTCAAAAAATCGAGTGATATTTTATGGTTTGCAGCCTTGATCGTGTTCCATCCACTTAGCATATGTCAACCGGTAGGTAAGCAGGCCAACCTATTTACCAGCGGGACCACTTTGAGTATTGGCTAACCATCTACAAATTGAGACTAAAAGATGGCCGATCTTCAAATGGGGGTTTTTTTACCACTCAACCACCATTGCACCTAACCATCACAACCCCATCCTGAAGCATTTTAGACACCCCCCAATTTCCGACACCAGGACTTCCATTTTCCAATATACTGTATTATACACCGTTAGGGAATAAAATATATATTTATAGCTAAAAGCTTGAGAAGAGTTTGTTATCATCGTCAGGTTGTAGTAACTTTTGCGAAGCGCTGTGGTAATCATCACGCTTGTGTGGCTACAAGTACGGTTGCTTAGGGACTGGGATTCTTTGAATATTGGCCATCTCCTGTAGGTGGGTCAGCCAATACTCAAGATAGAATACGGGTCGGAACATATATCAACTTTGCTTTATATATATCCTTTACTTACACCCGCTAGGTTTGCACTAGGGGGCTATATATATCACTAAGGCTTATGCTACAACTCTTAGCCACGTCGTTATAGAGAACTATCCGGGGACAGCAATTACCTACGTATTATACCGCGTACCCAATCGTCATCGTGTAACCGATCAGGTAAAAGCACCAGAGCTGCTCCAGATCATAGTTGATACTTCATCCATCAACAAACCATCATATAGGCCCCAATAAGAGTGCAAACCCAACTAGACACGGCAAGCTCCTAAAAAATCACACTTCAGGTTGGTGATGAGGTGGTAGCTTTACTTTCTAGTGTTGGCTTGGGTCCGGAACGAAGTGGATGGAATTTGTTTCGAGGGCTCTGATGGCTATCTAGATATATCTAGAAAGACCTAGCACTACTTAGAGAAATAGCTATAGGTAGAGGGAGAGCTCTAAGATATCATAAATAATTTTCCCACCTTTAATATTTCTGTGATCGGTTACATAGTGGCGATAGAGTACACGGTATAATACGTTAACCTCTATTATCTTCTCTTAATTTCTTTGACTTTCTATTGTGTTGGATCTTCCGTAGTGGCCTTTCGGGCGATGAGGAGGCCTCCGGAGGGTATGGATCTGGATGGGGAGGGGGAGCGAGAGAGATGCAAGGGGAAGAGAAAAAAGCAGGGGAAGGGGGGAGACAAGGCAAGCTTAAGGCTGGATGAAGGAAGTAGGGAGGCTCAGGGGGAGGAGCCCCAAGAGTGAGATTTGCTATCAGAAGCATAAGTACAGGGCAGTTCATACTGTAAGTACGGGACAAGAAGTAAGATAAAGGAGGGGAAAATGGAAATATTTTGTAAAGAGGAAAACTGAAAGTACTATGGCCAAATTCCTAGCCCATGGTCTTATATAACTTTGCTTGCCTCGAGCATCAAGAGTTTGCCTTATAATTAATCAGACAATATCTAACTCGAGCTTACGTGGCGACAAACATACGCTATAGCTCGCCATATTTCCTTCACCACTGTCAAGCAAGGGAAATCACAACTTAATAGAGGGGACCGATAACAGCATATGGTTTTTCCCCTACAGTGTGCGCTCATATCAAAGGCTTAGGCTACGCGTACGGTAAATGCGTTACGCGATCCAGGATCATATAGAACACAACAAACGTCACGAGACTAAAGATAACTGCGATACTAAAAAAAACAAGGTCTGCATACCGTTTTTCTAGTTGCAGTCCTCGCCTTGGTCCAGGTGTAGTTAATGCGTTCATTGCTACTAGGCGCTTTCCGGTGTTTAGGTAATTACTATTTCGGCTTTGTGGGTAGATCTACCCTTCTGGCCCAAAGCCAATAAGTTACACGGAACGACTTTCCTGGGGGTGAAATACCCCTACTGCCTTCAATATTACAGCCCAAGGGACTTCCATCGTGATAACCACGTCTTCTAGGCCCGGCTCCTTTAACCGTTCAGAAGTTTTAGAAGGACGAGGCATCACTGGCATTACGGAGTGAGATCTGTTAAGGCGCAGGCCTTGTATAAAGTAACCCGCTCCATTTATATGTAATACCTAGTGCGTGATCTAACTAGATAGCAGTCAGAGGTCACCACAATCCGTAAGCTTAAGGTCTCGTTAGAACAGTCTAAAGAGTACTCACCTCGCTAACTCTATAATTAATCACGTAGCGGGGATATCAAACCAATCACCGCCTAAAATGCCCCACTGTGGCTCGTTTTGTTCCCTGGTGAGGATGGATCAAGTAAAAGTTCTCTTTCCCATAAAGTAGAAGAAGAGATGATGATGTATTCTCTTGATGATCTCTGCTAGGAAATAGATAACGAGAGGACTATATAAACCTCCTTAGTCTCCTTCATGACTAATCGCTTAGTCATTGCTCACATGATTCTAGTCCCACACCACGTGAGATATTTTAAAGTCGGTAGCGTGGGCACAAGAAGAAGTAACAGTATTGTGCTAAATTGACCCAGTTAAGCGACCAAACTGAGAGTGCCAATCGGAGACTTCCCTAGCATCGCTCCCTCGCAACTTCTAGAGGGGGCAGTAACCTTTTAGTGGTGTCAAAAGAGATACGCCAAAGGACTTGTCGGTGTAGAAGGAAACGACTCACGGTATGGGTGTTTCGTATCATGATAGATCACTAGATGGATGCTATATTAGACTAGGATGGAAACAGCTAAGAGTCATACGGAGAGCAGTGTAAATCCCCAGGCGAAAATACCAGGGTTACATGTATGTCTGCGAAAAGTCGAGTGATATACTATGATTGATAACTAGTAAATAGTTCGAAAAAGATCACCTAAAACACTGTAGACCATAGTGATATTAACGTGGATTAAAGTAATCAGTCTGTGCTTATGTATATTTTATCTACTGGCTAGCGGCTGGCCTGAAGCACGAACATTGGATGCTCTACGACGATAGGTGAGTTGTGTGAGAGTTTGTTTATAAGGAAAATTCGTGTTCTAGTATTAGATCTCCACTAGTACGAATGCATCTCCTATCTATAGGCAGCTGTTAAATTCTCGAAGGTCCTGGTTATCATGACAGGCACACGTATGTGTCTCGCACATGTACATGGCATGGCGTCCAAGACACAATATCTACATGTACATGTATCAATGCCGATGAATAAGTCCTAATCAGGAAAGAGGCAACCAATTGCTTATTGTTAGCCAAGTCACTTCGAGCATGCGAATATAATACCGAAATTCTGTAGTGAGTATAAAGTCTGAAAGTTTGTAGAGAAGATACTCTAAGGGCGAGGTGGGTGTCAGACTTATTTTTTTCCGTCGATTTCCGAGTAGGTTGAAAGGACCTTCGGGGGTGCTAAGACTAATCTTGGCAACTCTTTGTGGGACGTGCAAGTAGATCATTGTCTACCCCGCAACACCCGATTTATAAGATAAGGAGTCCCAAATCGCTTGATTTTCTCGTCATGATGGGCTGACAGCAGCGAGCTAGCACATCTTGATGTTTTGAAGCATAATCCCTGAGTGCTACTGGATGGGAATGTTCTTTCTGGGGAGCAGGTTGGCTTAATCTTGATGGAGATCTCGAAATAGGTATGCTCCACAGATCCTGAATTAAATCCTGACTCATTCTCTGACGCTGATCTCTCTAGTTTCTCCTAGATCATTCTCAATAGCTCAATATCTACAATGAGCCACCCTTTACACGATCTACCCTTGATTCGAACTTGATGCGTGCTGCTGAAACCGTTTCAGTGGGCGGAAAGTGCTGGAGAAGTCTCAAATAATCCTTTATCTGACTCCACAAACCAAACCTCAGAGGAAGAACTTTCCAGTCCCCAGAGAGCGTTTGAACGTCCTGGATTTGTGTCCTTCTTCGGATTCATGATGCAGATGTTGGCATGTTTCACCTTAAGTTTCACGTACTCTTCAGATGGTATTCGAGCGAAACTTGTCTGCTGACACCCCTGATAGACGCCTACTACGACCTAGTCTTGTCGACTCTTCACTTGAGAGGTATTGAGCCCAAATAGTGACCATAGAGGCACTCAGATTTGCTGGCAAGGAAAGTAGCTATGCACAGAACTGGGAAGCTGCTTTTTACAAATTTGTTTTCCCACACGTGTCCATTCGTGTGTACTAGCCTAGTGTTTTCAAGGTTTCTTTCAAGGACTTTAGCTACAAATACTGACGGAAATAAGTGGACTCCTGAAGTCACGGATACATGTATCTTGTGTGCTTCATCCAAACCACCCAACGCGTATCCCCGAGATTATCATAAGGCTACAGTCAGAAATTGCCCTTTGATCAACTTCCGGTAATGCAGCATCCTGGAATAATGAGTCCCTTGATGGATAACACCTATACCCCAACTCATTTTGAGCGGGTTTCGACAGAAGACACATACGAGAAAGCAGAACCTATATAAGCTGACCAAATCCGTCTTTTTACCTTCTTGAAGGACCATCTGCAGTGCGCCTTGGAAATCCTACTTCTGTTAACGCAAATCATGATCGAGATCAGTGGTGCCGAACGGTTACGAACCCTAACGCACTTTGCTCTACGTGGCATTAATCTATAGTCATGATATACGACGAGTTCTATCGCTTTGTGTCGCTATACGAGATTGGTATCGGAGAAAGAGGCATCGAAGGCATGATTGTATAGTTACCGCGATCCTTGGGAGAATTCTAGGCTGATTTGGGGCAACCGGACAACAGCACCAATTTCCTGGTGTATACCTGGGCTGGAGTTGATGAGCAAAATAAGGTTGCTCAGTTTTCAAAAAAGACCTTCCCGAGGGTTATTAATTTAACGCATTTGTAGCAAGGGAGACAGTTGAGATTAAGTTGGGATTCGGGGACTAAAGATCTCGGAAGTATGCCTCGGAAACCGCCGGCCTATGTGCTTACTGATGGCTAAC
Organism: Paragyromitra xinjiangensis; assembly: GCA_038503065.1. Lineage (NCBI taxonomy): Eukaryota > Fungi > Ascomycota > Pezizomycetes > Pezizales > Discinaceae > Paragyromitra > Paragyromitra xinjiangensis. Next base: position 1,084,160 of record JBCAMK010000001.1, on the reverse strand, counting down.
TACCACATTGACGGCCGGATCTCACACTGGGATAAGCTGTTTCTGGTAGCAGCTCCCCAAGGGAGTAGACCCGCCGAATAACGGTTGCGAATAATTGCGTTTTATTTCAGCCTCAATTCTAACCCAGCATACTGTATATTGCTATCAAATGCAATATCGTGATCTGCCAAGAACCCCGACAGACATCGCGAACCTCCGATGCGCGGCGACGGAGAACACAGCTATCATGGGTATCGATTGTCGACTACGGTTTAGCACGCGAGATGAATGGAGTTTGCTTATCGATCCAAAAACCCATCGCCAATTGCAAGTTATAGTGAACCCCACCTTGCGATACGATAAAGCCCCCAAACCCCGTATTAAATTAAAAAAAAACCCGAGGTTCACATCTGTGATTAACCGAATCAAGTTATTCTACACGCGGGCTGTACCTTTATGTTTCTGTATCGATACTAGAGTATGAGACCTACGTGGGGGAAGATGGATGGAGAGTTACGTTTCATTCCATTTTAATTTTAAGGCTACTGGAATTGGGAGGTACGGCAAATATAGGGACTTCACCTTGTATTTGTGACTGGAAGCCACGAGCAGTTAATCCTTTTAGGGAGGTGAACGGAGAGTTGACGTAAAATCTGGACGTCATTCCTAAATTGAGTCTCCAAAGCTTTAACAGACTGCCATCGCAACAGAGAAAATTTCGACAGCAAAACAAGCCAATAGATGCAGATAACACAGCCCGGATACGGACATAGAAACGGCAAGGAACACGATCAATGTCTTGGCAATTCCGGGGGATTATCCCCCATGGGGAAGGCAATAAGGTTGGCCGAGACATAACAACAACCATAACCGATCGTCATTACTATCACCAACTCTAGTGAACCCCCAACAACACCATTGCCCCGCCGCACATATCTATATCCTTGTAGATGGAGTGATTGGGAGCTGTGTAGGGGTTCTAAACCATCATACACCATCAGATGTCGAATATACCGCCCAGGCTCAAAAGCAGAAATGGGGGAAACTCAGGAGCGTGAAGGGCTTGGGAATAGAGCTGCGAGCGGAATTCTCGAAACGGTGATTCTCAGAAAGCGGACTCGCCAACATTGCACGTTTCCCTGGTTCAGGCCCCAGATCCTGCAAGTTTGAAAGAAGGAGATATAGGTATAATATATTACGCTGAGAAATGCGGGATGGCCAAGTCAATTACACGATCTCTGGGCTGGAAGTGGCCGCCTGTCGGTACACCCTCTTCTAACCGGTCTCAGGGACGTTGGCAATGCCGTGCTGTCAGAACCATTCCCTACGGAGAAGGTGTTCAATATAGAGCCTATTGCGTGAATCAAGTCCTATCAGGTGAAATCACTCGTAATACTCGGATGCATGCGCGTATGTTTCACTTTCAGTCTTAGGACGGGCAACACCTGTCTCTGGTGGAACAATTACCTAGTAGCCTTCTCAAGCTATATAAAGCAAACTCAGTCCCATTAAGTTCGTTCTTCACCAGAATCCATTTCTCTCTACTAGCACTGGGCCCTTGATCGTCTATACATTGCAACGATGAAGTCCTTCTACACCAACACCCTTTTAGCTCTCGCCGCCGTGAGTGTCTCAGCTGCTCCCGCTGCACCCAATGTCCGCCGCGAGCTTCCTCTCGTGCAATCTAATCAATTGAGGCGCGTCCTCACACGGACGGCTCTCCTCGGGCATGCAAATAAGTTGCAAGAAATCGCGTACGAGACTCCAGAGAGAAATCGTGTTGCTGGCAGCGTGGGACACAATAAGACTGTTGAGTATATCTATGATACACTTGCCGCGACTAGGTACTACGACGTCGAACTCCAAGAATTCACATATGTGTTCTCGGAGGGCAACGTGACTTTGTCTGCGGCGGGCACTCCATACGTCTCCGAATACTTTCAGTATTCCCCTGCAGGATCTATTGTGGCTCCATTGATCCCCGTTGCCAATCTTGGCTGTGTGGCTGTAGGTTCTCTTTCAAATATGTGGGACGCCGATCCTCTTTTTCTTTGCTAACCTAGGATATAGTCAGACTTCCCCACAGCAGTTTCCGGAAACATTGCACTCGTTTCTCGTGGCTCTTGTGAGTTCGGTCTGAAAGTAGCTCTCGCTGGTGTCGCCGGAGCCACTGGGATCATCATCTACAATAATGCCCCTGGGCCTGTCGGCAGTGGAACTCTCGGCCCTGACGAACGTCCTGAGGGCAAATACATCCCCGCCGCTTCGCTTTCTCGGGAGGACGGATCGACGTTACTGGCAATCATCAACGGCGGCATTACTGTTACTGCAGACCTGGATGTCGACGCCATCGTAGAGACCCGCTACACTAATAATGTCCTCGCAACCTCAAAGGGAGGAGATCAGAACAATATCGTCTTTTCTGGTGGCCACACCGACTCTGTTGCGGCCGGCCCCGGCATCAACGATGATGGTTCTGGTTCTATGGGGATCTTGGAGATTGCACTCAAGCTAACTTCATTCTCTGTCGAGAATGCTGTCCGCTTCGGTTTCTGGTCTGCCGAAGAATTCGGTCTCCTAGGTTCTGAGCACTACGTCACCACCGCCTCTCCTGAGGAGCTTTCCAAGGTTGCGCTCTACCTCAATTTCGACATGATTGCATCCCCTAACTTTGGCTATTTCATCTACGATGGCGATGGCTCCGCATTTAACCTCTCTGGCCCGGCCGGATCCGACCATATTGAGCATCTCTTTGAAGACTACCTCGAAGAAGTTGGCCTGAAGACTGCTCCAACTGAGTTCGATGGACGTTCCGACTACGGCCCGTTCTTAGATGTCGATATCCCGTCTGGTGGTCTGTTCACTGGTGCTGAGGGCATTAAGACCGCTGAGGAGGCCGAATGGTGGGGTGGTGATGCAGGTGTCACCTACGATGTCAACTACCACGGTGCGGGCGACACTGTCAGTAATTTGAATGTCGGCGCCTGGATTCAGAATACTAAGGCTGCCGCTCACGCTATTGCTACTTACGCTCGTTCAACTGAGGGCATTCCACAACGAACTCAACAGAAGAAGAGGGCGCCTACCCCAAATAAGCCGAAAGCAAGATGCGGCGAGGATATTCCACTTGCTATCATTTAAATGATTTTTATGGCATGGCTTATGATGTAATGTTTGTGGTTTAGGTGATGATGAAGAGTGTGTATGTATATATGCTACAGTCTTGGACATTGATAGGTGGTTTAAGTAGAGCCATTCAGTATGTAACAGTAGATAGAAACGAAAAATTCATGGCCTTATGTTCGTACAACCATTTCGTGGGTACAAAGTTTAAACGTGATTTTCAGCTTGGCAGATAAAGCTAGAACATTCGGCGCTTGGCTATCAAATATATTTGATTCTATCTCTTATATTATTCACTGATTTGTAAGGTTCGTTCAGTGCAGGTGCTTACCAATCACTTGGGATCACTCGCTCCTCGGCTAGAATTCCTGGCACGAAATAGCTAGCCACGTAATTTCGACAGGCAAGCTAATTGACTGTGCCAGTAGATTATTGCTGCTACATCAATTAAAACCTGTAGATCATGTTTGCCAAGCACGGCACATACCGTTTATCTAGAGTTACTAATTTATGTACTAATTGGCCACTTCCTGCTCTGCCAACCTGTTAATCTTTTCAGAAATAGTTCCGATAGCATAACGTATTAAATCTACTAGATTTTGCGATTTGGGAAACTATCGTAAGACTGCGCTTATACCTAGAAAATGTGTACAAACAAAATCTGACGCTCAACACAAGACCAACTGTAACGCCATGCTCCAACCAAGATATGTTCCTTATCCATTGCCCCAATTGATGCAAATTAATAAGTTGACGAATGCCTATAGATTTGTTCCTCCCCATTATACAACCTGTTCATCTCCAACATTAGTCGGTAGACGTACACAACCATATCCTCACTACAATAGGAATTAGTTAGATGTTTTATAGAAGAACGCTCGTCTACACGTCAGAATGGGAATACTGACTTTCTCATATGCTTCTCTGCCCACTCTTTCCCAGCTTCAGCAATCTGTTTAGCCTGCTCGTCGTGTGGCACCTAAGAGCGTTGGTCAGTCAACTTTTCCCATTACATTACAAGGAGCCACCTACAATCAACGGCGCCTCCTCTCCCCCGCCAAAGAAATAACCCAAAACGTCATAGAGCTCATTCATCTTCGGGCTAATAGGGACAAAGTGAACCCACGGGATCATCCTTTCGGTATACCATTCACGATAGATAGTAGTTTTCAATGCCATCGACTTAGAAGCAATTAGTGCACGCCACCGAGCACTGTACCCCCACCCATCGATATCAATAGCCATTTTCCACCTCCAGACCTCGCTTAGTGGCTTTTTATCCTCGAACCTGAAATGGGAGTCGAGCTCTCTGCATTCAAAGAAGTTGCAGTCTTTCCTCTCGATCCCAACAAATGTAATGTTTGTAAATTGCTCATTGTAGGCGTCCTTTATAACAGAGGCAGATAAGGGGTGATCTTGGGCGTCTGTGCCAGCTATGGCTACCCTCACAGGTTCGGAGCCTTCGGATGGTGGGGGTTTGGATGGGTTTGTCATTGCTACTAAGCGGTGACGGTGCATCTAGCTACTAATCAGCATGGGGCTAGGAGTGACGGCAGCTCATTCTTACGCTTTTAAACTCTCTGTCGCCTCTACCTCCACCCGTTGGGCTACCCCGCCAGTATATACCGTTCTCTTTTCCTTCCCAGGGTCTGTCCTCTTCTTTCCTTAAGGTGTAGTCTGGGTTGCCACCGTATTGGTAGATAGTCGGGATTGGGATGTCGCCGTAGGCACTTGGGGCGCCGTATGATAATATTGGGTACAGTCCTTTGGTGGTGTAGTGCGCTGTGCGGAATCCAGAGTGGAGCTAAAACCCAGCAACAAATTAGTAAATTCCCCACCGCAACCCTGCACGCTCCAGGCTCAAAAAGAGGGGAGAGTAGTGTTTGACCCACCTGCGGCAACTCAGGATGATTACAAATATCCGTATCATCCAACCAATTCAAAGATTCTAGCTTCGGTTCCTCTTCCTCCTCAACCCCACCATCTTCCCTTGACTGAACCACAAACCCAGGATTTGCCCTCGTGAAGTTACTCTCCTCGCCACAGGCAGTCATTACTGAATCAATAAGACTTCTTTCCCCAAAATCATGCTTCTCCCATATCGCCTTCGTAAGCATATACCCAGCCAAACTCCCCGCCAGCCCTTCATCAAGCGCATCTGTATGCCACTCCCCACCCACCACCCTAGACTCCGCCAGTTCATTAACCGCCACATCGAACTTCTCCCAGTCTTGCTCCGCAAGCAGATGCTGCACTGGCTCCAACATCTCCATAAGCCCCATCGTCCGTTCCTTCCTCGCCCCAATCTTATGCAAAACCTCCAGAGTACAGTCCTGTCCATTAGCTTTCACACGCAAAATGTTGATATCAACCGGCGCACGGTTTAGTAGTTCCGTTCGTCGACGAAGTTCCTGAGGTCCTAGTTGTCGTAAAGGCTCTAGTGAGCGCATCAGAAGATCATATTCATCTATCAACGTGACGTTCTGTGACTGCGCGTAGTAATACCAGGTGTCGAAGCCGTCTGGTGGCTCAAGTGCGTATCTTATTCGGTATTCGATAACTGCCTCGTCAAGGGTTCGGGATTGTCGACCTAGCATTGCTGCCCATTGTTTTTTCCCGGCGGCCATGAGGATGGGGATTTGGTGTTTTGGGAATTTTTCTTGGAGGACATCGAGGTCGAAGGAGTCGAAATAGGAAATGTAGAAAAAGATTAATGTGAAAGTAAGGAGTGCTGCAACTGCGAGACAGTTACTGGCGCGAAACGATGATGGGGACCATCGAGAGGAAGGTCCGATTTGTTGTAGGCCGAGTCTGCGTCTACTAAAAGAGTGAATAGAGAGCATTTTAATGATTGTCATGGTGCCAAGGTAATCGACCGAACTCCAGGAGCCCCGGAAGGACCGAAAAGAGTGATAAATTTTTCATACGGTCAACTAAGTTGAATATATATCGGAGTCTTAGCAGATGCCGCAAGTAACGGCACGGATGGTCCCGAGACTTTTACAGGGGTGTACGTATGCCATGGCCACGGTATATAATTTGGAGATAGCTGGCTAACCAGGGCGATTCGTAAAGATGATGTGCCGGACTATCCGCTTCACTTGTAAGACATTAGTGCAGACGGGAAAGGCGGGGAGCTCGGTACCAAGCTTACCAACGATAATCAATAGGGTTAGCAAATAATCACCATAAACAGAAACACCAAACAAGACTTAATTCAGGGTGTGATAATGACCTTTGGGAAAAGAGTGGAGCTACCACGAGGCTCTTCCAGAACTTTTTTGTTCGGCCTTGGCAGCTAGTATACATATTGTCTTGCTTGAGCCGCACCTGCAAGAAGTGGCCGTTTAGCGGGACCCACCGTAGATGCCAAAGCCCTGGTAGGCCCTCTGACCAATTAGAACGAGCACCCTATAATTGCCATCCACCAGGGTAGCTCTTCCGAATCCCGCGAAGTCATTAGCTCGAAAACAGCCAGGGTCCCAAGATAAAATTACGATGATCAGATTCGTGCTTAGCTTATGAGTAACAACCAGGGTGGAACACAGCAGCTTAGGCAGTAGAGCCTAAGTATTTACAGTTCGGCCAGATCGGGAAATATGTACTTCGACCCAAGGGCGCGTGCGAAGCTAGTGGCATAACCAGGCTCCTGGTAGCATTACAGTCGTGTGGCCCTGCTCCATTACACCAGGGTGATTGCTGGAATAACAATTGAGTACTTACTCTACACTCTGGTGGTCGGAAAATTTGTGAACACTAGGATCTGCGAAGTACGTGGCACCTAATGCGACCGATCGCACTTTCTATCAGAAACAGCGGTTTCGGGCTGCATCTAGTTTATTTTAGTTCAACAAAACTCAAAAGCCTTGTCTACTAGTAAGATGTGATTACGTTAGCCCCAGCATCCCCTTTGCAGAAGAGAGACGAGAGACCTAACATCACTAAACCCGTTTGTTAGGCCTTCGTAACTCGAATTAAATACCTACCAATGAATTTCCGGTTTTAAAAATGGCCACGCGCATAAGAGCTTTGAATATCAGTCAACAATAAATCGCCAAACCCCGAAAAACCCACATTCATAACCAGCTCCGAGACAACTGCAATAGGATGGTCATGGGTCATCAACACTCCGCTTCGCCAAGTTCTAAGTGATGTAGCTAGAAACGTAGATATACAAAAGCGCTCGGTATATCTCCTGCGAATTTGAACCTATCTATTTTCCCTGGGGATCTTAAGATAGATATCAGTTGCTATGGCAACGCATACGAGGCTGCCTGTTGTGCACGTGGTCATCACGGCTCATTTGGCTAGGAGTCACAGCTGCTTGTAGCTTAACAGACCCCCAAGAAAGGTTCTATTGGTGGGCTTAGATAACTAATAACTTTCGCTTTTGCGCCGATGGGATGGCCGGCACTAGCTTTATCATTACAAGCCTTCAGATATTGATCTCGGCCAATTCGTCTCCGTTTTTCTCAGTGTAGGCAATTACATATACTTTCATTTAAGATACTATATCTTTAAGTTAAAATGAATGTCGATAGTATGATCATTAAGTAACTAAACCTAAAGCTAAGGTATTAACTTGGATATACGTTATAAATAGTTGGCGGTAAATATCTAAGCTAGAGGGTCTAGCAGACTGGTGTGCAACGCAAGAACTGCGCCGTTCTGCTACTCCTTGGGGATTTCATTATACTAGTTAGTGCAGTTTATCAGAGTCCCATAATACAATCATTTTCCCCCATACAGCTATCTTAGCCAGGGTTCCTAATCGTCCCCCCGTGGTGCATACAGTGATGACCCCTAAACGCAGTTTAGGCAATATATTTGCGGACCCGCGTCCTAGGTCGTTATAGTAGACTCCATTAATTCTGGATCTCGACTAAAAAAGGTCGTCGACTACATGTGGTTTGGCCGTTACGGGTTGCCATAGCTAACGCATTGATGGCTGCCCCTGTAGGCACGGATCCTGGGATATTTAGCGGGGATCTAGGTACAAATAGAAACCCCCGTAACGAAAAACGATGTTCTGATGGCAGGCGCTCTTATTTTAAGCGGATGCGGAAAGACCGAATATTCTATGGAGCGTGCTAGCGACCAATGCCTGCCATTTTGGTTGACGAAGTAGAACCACATGTACCTTTAGCGCGCGCGCGAGAGCGATGTCATTTCCTTGTGAGTCTAAACTCGCCAAACCTGGATTGTAGTAGCACCTGGCTTATAGCTTTAGCTAGAAAGTGGGACGCATATTAGTCACACGATATCACTCGTGGTAACACAAGCCAATGCCAAGCTGTATCGGGAGGCGCTCGGCTTGAAAGATTTTGCCTTATCGACTTGGCAGCATGAGCCTCCCCCGTAATTCTTAGCCCTACATTCCTCATGCAACCTGTAGCTTCTGAGTCCAAATTAAAGAGATAGTGTCTCCTGAGTCTAAACATCTAGGGTCACAGTCGGTGAGCCCAGCGGTAGCTGGGGTTGCTTATGAAGAATATCAACTGCTGCCTGCCTAGAATGAAGATTGTGCTTTTTGATACCAGACGGTCGACCCAACCCTGGGATTTTTAATCGCGACCGGATCCGCCTTGTCTTGAATAATCCTAGATAACCTTATTGGGACCCCCCTTTCTTCGTATCCGCCACCCTAGTCGGAAGTTTAGCTGGGACGAATCTTCCTGATGAAGTAAAGGTCTGTGCAATGCGCATGCTGTCGTTTCGACCTGGAACGATCACCAATAGAACGTTCGGTGAAGCATTTGAGAAGTCTTTCGATATTGCCACTGGGCGCTGTTATCCGTATCCTACGCTCTACTCGAGAGGTAATCCCTTAGGCTACCTCTAATTCGGCTAGAATGGGCAGCTGAAGTTGCTAGTTAAGGTTGCATGGGGCAAGGTTTCAGTATTTCTCCCTGGGCCCCCCGTAGTGCATTTTATCTGGTGGGAAAATTGGTAAGCTTGAGTTAGACAGAGTTGGGAATACAGACTCAAACTTTGATCCTTCCGTGTGATTCGTAACTACCAAATCCACACATCTAAAAAGTGGTTATGATTATTTCTTGGCTAACCTTCCAATTCCGTAAACTATTATTGGCTTGTTTCGGGGTGTTTCAAAAAGTTAACTGATGCTACGATGTGATGGGCAAGAGACATTGAATTTTAATTACCCGGTCAATGTGATCCCAGCTAAAGAACCCAGGCACAGAAACCTTAATTGCTACTTAAGGTGGGATCCAATGAAATGTTAGCTTAGCGCTGTGTATCATCTGCACTTGAGAGGCTCAAGATCTTTCGAACGAACATGAGACAGCGGAAAGTTTAAAGTTGTTGATCCTTGACTTTGTACAACGCCCTCCCCCTTTCTGTGCGACGTCGACCGCCACCTATCAATGTTTTTATATATAGGGACGGTCGCTCTCTACTACATATACTTGGTCGTTATCACTCTTGAATAGTTTCTACTTCTGTAGTTTCTAGTTTCCCATTCTTTATGATATGCGATTGATTTTCGCTACCTATTATTCTTTTGGCCAGTAGCTTCCTATCGCTTTACGTTCATTATAATCTTTGATATACTACATTCATTTTATATATCTTCTGGAAGATATATTTTTTCAGCTCCATCACTTAATCTCTATATCTTCCTCGAAATCTACTCTCAACATGCATTTCTTCGCAACCATCAGTTCCCTCAGTATCTGCATCGCGCTGTCTTCAGCGGCCGCTATAAACCGACGAACCGCAGACCAGGACACCTTAGTACCAGTCTCGAGATTTGGTTTCGACGTGGGTGGAAAAATTCTCCGCCCCATCCACATCGATACCTTCAGATCCGCGGCCGGTCTCCACGTTCGAGACGTTACTGATTTCTCCCGACTCGATCTCACACCTCAAGCTGATCTTATCTTCGGTGCACCTTCTGAAAATGGAAACATTCTATTGGCAAACATGACACTTTATGCACCTGACGGACAGCTGGTTGTCATGATGGAGGGTTTCGACGGTCTTACGTCTGCTGTGGATTGTAAGGGTGATGATGGGTCGATGTCGTTGACATTTAAGTCTAAAGACGCGTTTGATGCTGCGGTTCAGAAATGGGGTGTTATTAATGAGAAAGATGAGGATAGCTTTTTGCTTATCGCGAATCATGATGGATGTGGTCCGGAGGATCAGAGACAGGCATACACGTTTGTAGAGCCCATCTTATTAGTTTGGTTCGGGGTTGCTGATTTTATATAGTATTTCGAACGTAACGAATGACGAAGTAAGCTTAATTACTACACTTGCTGCGAAAACCGCTCCCTGGTCGGAAATTGCAGGGACGTTTGATATGAACTTCGGAAGTACTGTGGTAGCTCCAGGTGCTACCAGACGTTTATTAGTCCGTGGTTTCTTTGATGATCTTAAAAACGCAGCTGGGGATGTTGTTGATCAAGTTGGAGACGTTGCCAATGATGTGGTTGATGGGGCTAAAGATGTTGCGGGCGATATCGTTGATGGTGCTGGACAGGCTGTGGATACTGTTACGGATGGGGTTAAGGATGCTGCGGACGCTGTTAGTGATACTGTTGGTGATGTCGTCGCGGATGTTGGAAGTGGGCAGATTAATAAGGAGGTTACGTTTGATGTCACTATTGGCCAGCAGGGTCAGAGGTTTAATGTTCTCACGGATCCTATTAGGTATGAATATTCCTACATGCTAGTAAACCCTACCACCTTGAAATATCTGTTAACTTTAGCAAAGCACCGTACCTACCATCGTCGTAGACTGTATCGACTGCTTCATTACCGGCAAGTTCAAAGTCGCCGGAAGTCTCTCGGTCACCAACTTCCAAGTCCAAGAACTCACCATAAACGCCTCACCCCAAGACTTCCAAAGCAAATTAGAACTAGAAGCCACAATTTCAGCATCAGTAGCTGTCGCCCCTCCAAGCTTGAACCTCACCAAGGAGATTGCAAGTTTCCCCATCCCAGGCGCTGGTATCGTTGTGCCTGGTATCTTCGAACTGGGAGCTGTAGTAAGCTATGAAGTAGCCGTTGAATCTAGCATCGCTGGCACTGCAAACTTTACGTTTGGGCTCGTGACTTCTTTTCCGAATACGGCAAGTATCGTGGCCAACGTTGTGAACGTTGATGCTAGCAGCGCTACGGGGTTTGATGGTGTGACGTTTGATCCGATATTCGAGATAAATTCCGGCTCAGCTACTCTTAATATTGGAGCTGTTTCTAGACCTAAGCTTACTTTTGGTGTGGATGTTGTGGGTATGTTAGAACCCGCCCCTAAACTGGCAGTTATTAACAGTGATCACAGGTGTTGGCAAACTCGAAGCCGGCCTAAACTTCAACTTACCCAGAGTCGACACAGCCTTAACCGCAGCATTTGGTAAGCCCGCTACATCTCGTTCTTCTTTCCGCTGCTAACATCGGGTATAGATCAAGCTGGTGTCTGCGACCAGACAGCTGGAGCCTCGAAGACTGGGTTCAAGGTTGCTTCCAATGTGACGATAGCGCTTGACTTCAGCGTGAATGGGAAGTTTGGACCAGGTCAGATATTGGATGCGGGAACTCTTTTCTCGGTTAACCTTTTCGTATGTGGATTCCATTATCTGAGTGATAGCTTGTGTAGTGATTGACATTGGTGGTGATATAGAAATTCGTGCAGCCGTTGTTTGCTAAGTGTTTCCCGATCGATATTCCGGGGCTTAGTTCGGTTTCGGCGAAGCGGACTATTGGGTATTAGGGGTTACTGGATGCATGGATATAGAAAGATGGAGTTATGATGTAGTTGAACGGTTTTTTGGTTTCGTTAAATGTAGTTATGTTTATATTCGAATTCTAGGGAGATTTGCCGATTGTTATTTTTCATCAAGCATTAGTGCGCCAGTGGTTGCAATTGAGTGAGGGTTATTAGGCACTTTAGTGTTATCGGCAGTCCACGGCTGCCCGCAACTCTGATGCAACAAATAATGCATTCCTCCGTGTGTTCCCGAATCCAGAATTCATAACTATAATATATTCACAAAATGTCACTCGATTGCGCTAAGGGCTCTATGTTGGAGATACTTCCCAATACGGGGCGTGGCTTCGGGGTCGGAAATGATTGAGAGACAAGCATCCGAGCACACGGGCACTCGGGCACCCGAGAGAGCTATTTAGATAGGGGCCGTACCACCCCTAGCAAGCAATCGAGTCTTCTATTCCTCCAATATTACAACGGGTTATGGGTCCGGCTTTGCGCCGATAGCCATCCGCTCTATGTTGCCCCTATACCTCGATATACCCTCCAAACCTTATTTGAGCTGCATTTTTGAGCCTCACTACCTCTGAGCTCGCTCGCCAACCTCACTTCTCTCTCAACCTTTCGATCCCTCAGCTTAGTGCCCTTCGATCTTACACTTCCTGGGCTCGTTGCCTCTTGCCTTCCGATCTCGCTGCTTTGATCTCGCTGCCTCCTATTCATCTGGCTCGCTATCTCCTGACCTTTTTCAACCTGCAGACAGGCGTTCCAACGCCGGTCCGCGGGCAAAGATTAAGCCTGAATATGAAGCAAAGAACCGGTGGGTGACAGCAGGGATAGAGTCAACTATCTGTTACACCACATAATCGACGGAGTAGTGTTAAACTTTAAGTCTTCCTTTGCGGCTCTTGCCTATCTTCCCTTCCTACTCACCTGCCTACCTGTCCACCTGTGTCGTGGTCTAGAGAACTAGTGGCAAGTTATTTGTGGGGCCTGATGAACCTGTGGGAGCCCTACCTGAGAATATGTGGTTTGGTGAGCCTGTGGGAGCCCGCCTAAGTTGAGATTATTATGTGGCCCTAGCGGCGAACCCGTGGGAGCCCCACCTGAGATTACTACTATGATTTGATGACCCCGAGTTGGTCTATCTATTGACTACCAAGTCCCTTGAACGATAAAGTCGAGCGTGACTTGCAGGCTAAGAATCCTATCATGATATAGAAACCCAGTTGCTATGATACAAGCGTTGTGTTGATGGGGTTGCAGATCTATCACCTTCCTGGCTGCTACACAGAATGAACAAAATAAGCCGTACGCCGTACACCACACGCAATCTATTGAAGAAACGATAATATGAAACAAGCTACCCCGTATGCTGTACGCAGCCGATTGAAGTACAGAATGAGTGGGATCCTGAGCATGTGGTCCTATTGGTGGATTTCCTACTAAAGTCTATAGAGCTGTGTATTCGGAGCCTCTTTCCCTACCGTATTTTTCCCATAGGGTTTTGGAGGAGTTTATCGAGGCTGCCGTGGTTCTGTTCTTTCCTTTACTCTAGAAGATTTGGATATATGGGTATTAGGAAGTGTTGGAGTGTTGGAGATGCTTCCTAATACGGCGTGGCTTCGGGGTCGGAAATGATTGAGAGGCAGGCACCCAAGCACACGGGTGCACGGGCACCTGAGGGCTATTTAGATAGGGGCCGTACTGCTCGCCTCTAGCAAGCAAGCAAGCAACCTAGTCTTCTATTCCTCCCTTCGCGCCCTAATATCACAACACTCTAGTTGGATCTGTACGGGAAGCTCCGCTAATAGTCTATCTGCCCGTTGCCTTCTTTTGCCTCATCTGTATAAGCCCGATGTTGTGAGGCATGGCATTCTACCTGACCTATCTAATAGGATAATATAACATTTTTTAGTTGCTCTGCTATTTCGATTATCAACAGGGAGTATTATTTCAGTCAGCTAGATTGAGACAGCCCGACTGACCCGCTGTAAAACCTTGAGTTAAAAGGATCTATTAATGAACCGACCTGGAGATCATATCAGTGATGATGGGATTCGGGGGTGCTCATTGGTGATGCGAAGATGCCTAGTGTTTTTAGTCCGGATAGAAAATATTTTTGTAGATGGAATTGGTTTAAACGTCAGTTTACCTGCAGTCCCGGTCACAATCGTTTCAGTATTGCTTATTCAGAAGACAATGGTAGATTGTAAGCAGTTAGATCAGTTTTTGAATTACTGTGTTCTCGACCGGTATTTTGCGTACCCTGGCCAATACTCTCATTCTTTGCAGATCAGATAATTATTACTCATGAAATTAAATTATTACAGGTCCATTAAACGGCTTTTTTTAAGATTGCGATTGCAGGCACACCGAAACCTGCATACGGCAAGGCAGCAACAGAAATAGTTACAAAAGATAGACGAGTTATATTTTTCCTCATCCATCAATTTGGTTGTCACAAACAAGCTTTTGGTGGATTCCTACCCGGTTGTGGCTGACATCCGGTGAGTACCAAGCTAGCACTGGGTGCTGACGGATGCTGTTTTGTGTTGACGTTTTTTGTCTCGGATACGGTGTTTTTTCCTAATTATAATACCATGAGCTGAGAGGACGATATTTTAGTTTTGTTAAGGCTGGTTGCTAGATATAATCGAGATATAAAAAACCTCCTGGGAAGCACGAAGTATCGCCCCGCGGACGATAACTTACCCTAAAGACCTTCCCCACCCCAAAACCTTCCTTCTTCTATCCCCACATACTCGAAAAAAATGGCTACTTTTCTGATAGCGCAGCTTAGCAGGGGCTTTAGTGAGGTCTCCACCTGGCCTGTATCCAAACTAGCAGTTATTTCAGCTCTATCCGGGCTCACATCCCACATTGTATTTTTTATCCACGGAGAACTCGACCATCTCGCACAGCAAATATTCCTCGGGATTTTCCTCATCCCGCTCTCTATCTTTGCGGGTTTCTACTTCCACTTGGGAATACCTATCCTCCAGTCCGCAATCACCACAGCTACGATATGGAGCAGCTTTCTCTCAGGTCTAGTAGTGAGTATTCTAACCTACAGGCTATTCCTCCACCCTCTACGGAAGTTTCCTGGACCTGTAATGGCCCGAACTACAAAATGGTGGTCGGTAATGAAGACAACGGAGTCTTTTCAATACCACTATTTAGTTCGCGATTTACACCAGAAGTACGGTGATTTTGTGAGATTAGGTAAGTGCCTCCATTCCCGCTACTTTAGTACCATCTTACTAACCTCCCACTCAGGCCCAAACGAGCTCTCGATCATCAGCTCTACCGCAGTCCCCCTCGTTGTAAAATCCGGCAAAGGTCCCTGGTATAACATCGGTCTTCCCAACCCCGGGACACATCTCACCCGCAGTCGAGAAGCCCATAAAGTCCGTAGACGGATCTGGGATCGCGCTTTCACTGAGGATGCTATCAGAGAATATCTCCCGGGGATAATCACCCGATCTACAGAGCTGCTTTCAATCCTTGCGACGAAGGAACAGGTGAATATCACAGACTACTGTAATTACTATATGTGGGATAGTATGGGGGAAGTATCGTTCAGTAAGTCGTTCAGGGTTTTGCCAACTTATGGGAAGGATGATCATGAGAGGGAGGATTATTATATGCGTATAACCCGGGCTTCTCAGGCTGGGGTGGTGGTGTTTGGTCATGTGCCGTATATGACTAGGATCTTGGATCTTTTCCCGTTTTTGAATAGGGAGTATAAAAGTTTTTTGAAGTGGTGTGATGATGTGGCTGCGGAGAGGAAACAGGTACGGTGTGGTGTATACGACTGTTATAAGATATGGGCAAGCTGACGTGTGGGTCTGAGTAGAGAAACCCTGAAAGAAAGGATCTCTTTTCATGGCTCTTGTCTGCCGACGATAACCAAAAAGGCGCTGGTGCAGCCAGCATGATGATGGAAACAAGGACAGCTATTCTAGCAGGAAGGTATGATATCCCCAACCTCCACCTAATCGAGGTCACTTTGCTAAGGAAAAAATAGCGACACCACGGCTGCTACCCTCGCGAACATATTTTTCTATATGGCAAACAACCAGCAACAACAGAAAAAACTTCAGGAAGAGATTGATGCTCTTTACGCAGCCTATGGCGGCAATGAGGAAAAATTATTCAAAGAGCTCGCTTTTGGTGGTTGTCCGAATACACAATATCTAGAGGGTGTCATCCGTGAAGCTCTGCGGATAAATCCTGTAGTGCCCATGAGTCCGCAGAGAATGGCCCCTCCTGGTGGGTTAATGATAGATGGCACGTATGTTCCTGGGGGAACAGTTATCTACCTTTCACAGTTCACTTCAGCAAGAGGTACGTTCGCAAACCTTTCCCTACAGAGTTGGGGAGATGGATATCTAAAACCCGAATAAACAGATCCCCGGTACTTCGAAAAACCAACAGAGTTCATCCCGGAGAGATGGTATAAACCACAAGAATACCCATTAACGCACAAGCAAAAAGTCTTTTTACCATTTTGGACAGGTAATCTGACCCGTCTGTTGTTTCGAGGTGGCTTTAACTTATGGTTTTATGAAATCAGGCACATGGAGTTGTGTTGGTAAACCTTACGCATACATGCAACTTCGAATTCTAGTCGCCAGGATGATACGTCGGTTTTCGTTCCAGCTGGCTGAGGGCACTAGTGAGGAGAAGGTATTCAGGGACGCGGTAGATATGTTTATTATGTATCTAGGGAAGATTGAGCTTATTCTCACTGAACGGGGAATGGAATGAACGGTGGATGGGGAATGGCGTTTGGAGTAACGAATTTATCTGGGTTGGTATATGGATTATAGATCACTGTGCTAGCCCCTTGATTGCATCAACTCTCGCAGCCCGATAACCATATGTTTCTTGAATTCCCGTGCTGTCTCCATATCCTTAAACCGGTGGAAAGCGTGAGGCATCCCTGGAAATCTACTCGGAGAAAATCCATTAGTGTTGTTTCTCATAATCAAGTAAAGCAGATCATGAAAAACCGAACATTCTTATCTTCGGGCCAGGACCCTCCTTCTCCAACGCCATCCAATACGCAATTCCATCATCCCGTAACGGATCCATCCCAGCCACAAAAACAGCAGCCTTCGGTAACCCCTTCAGCTCCCTCTCATCCCACAGTGGCGAAAAGTCCGGATTCCGAGGATTCGGTAACCCATACAAGACCTCCAACATATGCAACCCCGCCTTACTCAACAACGGAGCATCCGCACATTCATTGATCGCCTCCAGCTCCACCAGTCTCGCTGGGAACCCATAATCACGAATAGAACACAACCAAGGAAACCCCAGCAACTGGCCGTCAATTTTCACACCCTCTGATTCACGATCCCGAGCTCGCCTCGCAACAACAGCCGCTAGATTCCCACCAGCTGAAATACCACCGACGTAGAAACCCTGGTTACAGTCAACACGCAGGTTTTTATTATCGCGGATCCACAGCGCAGCGGACCAGGCGTCTTCTATCGCTGCAGGGAAGGGGTGTTCTGGTGCGAGACGGTAGCTGGCGGATATAACGATGATATGGGAGTGGTGGGAGATATAGCGGAGTAGCTCGTCATCGCCTAGATTACAACCGAATACAAAGCCACCGCCGTAAAACCAGAGGAGGACTGGATATGTTTGGTTTGGAGGGTCGTTCTTGGGTGTGTAGATCCTGATAGGTAGTGTGACGTTGGCTGAGTTGAGAAACGAAGTGTCTGTTGCTTGGACGTTTGTTTCCCCTGCAGAAATTGAATCGTTTCTGGTTAGATCGAGTTTTGTGTGGGATGTAAAACAGTTGAATTGAGAAGATAAATGGTACCTAAATAGTCCGGACCGGCTTCTAAGTAAGCCTTGAGGGTTTGTATACGGCGTTCCCGAACGATAGCGATATCATCGAGGGAATCTGCTGGAAGGAGTGCTGATGGTGGTAACTATAGGATTGTAACTCATTGGTTAGTATGAACTCGTCCAAGTAAAGTATGAACTCACTCCAATCCACTCAGCACTTGGCTGACTAAGAGACTGGACGTTTGAGGGGATCTCGTAAAGGATTGACATCTTTTAAAATAGGTTCAACGAGACTGAATGCCTTCCTGTAGGAATCTGAACCGCTTCAGAGTAGGAAAGTGGGCTGAGACACCCCAGGCAACTGATCTAACTTCATGGTGAGGGGTCCCCAGATATCTGATCCCTAGAGGGAAATGATCTGTCATGGCAACCATAAACCACACCAGAAGGGAAATCGCCTACGCTAGTTCCATGGTCGCCATTCTAAGAATGATGGAAAAGCGATGTTTTTTGGCAGGGCCGTTATGGCCTGGCATATTAAAATGCTGCTGTGAAAAAAGAATTTATTAGTAATCATTGAATCAAGTCTTGTTGAAGTTATGGCCTGAATTCCGGCTTTCGCTTGCCTGAAGTGCTCTAAATATTACGGGAAGGCATCCACTATACACCCTACTCCAGATCCAGCAACTATATTTATTAGAAGTGGATTCTAGACACCGAGGTAGTGGCCCAGACCGCGCTGAGGATGGGGGTCACTTCAGCCTTCAAGAAGAGACCACGAGGAGGTCATGTAATCAAAACCCACCAAGACCCCTAACCCTATTATACCAAATTCCAACCTTTACATGATACATACACAATGCTGGGTACAATAGATGGAATAGTCTTAAATCCCTTCTAATCTTAAATCCAATCTGTTTCGCCCGATCCGTATCCCAAACCCCGAGTACTCTACCTCATAGTGCATTGCATTTGAGGGACTGAATGGCATCGTTCCGGGGTCCGGAGGCGATTAGGTGCTTCAATTTACAAGTGTACATGTCCATGAGGATTTGCCGTATCTCCAATGCAGGCTCATTTTACAATCGAATTTTTCTTTTTGGCACGAAACCCGAAGAGAAACATTCAAAAACTCACCGCTCACAGGGAGCCAGATAAGCATCTTACGTTTGTAAAGCGAAATAAAACCACCTTTAGAACATTTTAGATGGAGCGAACCTCTGTGAGGGGAGGGATATAGCAGACCAATTATTGGTTTGTTCCGTGATGGGAAGGGCGAAGAGAACAACCTATCATAGGCTAAATCTGTAATAAGTGCGCCAGGTCAACGTGTCAAAACCCCTCCTGAAGGAAAGACAGCAAATCGATAAGAGAAAAAGCCTCGAGTTGGGAGGAGTATCAGGTGAGCTGTGAATTGCTGCGAGAAATTTATAAGCGCCCAGAGAAGTGAGGGGATATGTGGGCTAGTCTGGAAGCGGTAACGGCTGCCATTGCTGTCGAAGCACGAGTGATGGCCCATGAACGATGTGGAACTTGGTATTTTATGGAGGGTATTCAAGGATGAGCCGCGGGGGATCGGAAGCTCCACGAATCCTCAAAGTGCATATCTTGGCTTTTTCTCATCACAGCAATAAGCCTTTCGTTGACCTGCCCTAGGCTGTGCATTGCCGGATCACTGCGATCCCAAAAGCCTAATGGCATTTATGAATATTAATGAATTTTGGCGAGAATAGTTTTAAAAGAGGATGAAGAAAAAGGAAAACACTTAGGAACAAGAAGACAGGAGACAGTGCCTTGGGTAACCGGTAACCAGACCCTCGGAATGTCCAGACCAGAGGGTTAGGTTTCAGCATAACCGGTCATGGCTCATCGCGTGTTTAGCGAACATGTGGGCCACAGCCTCTCGTAAAACGTCTTTTCAGCGTTCTCTACACTTTCGACGGTTTGAGAATATGCTCTCCGTGTAGATACATATTCGACCAGAATCGTAAAACGCCCGACGGCGCCCTCCGCTAGACGGAATCTAGAATCCACTGGAACCAACACGGCAATTCCTCATCAACACCTCAACTTGTTGTGTCCAAAGTCACGAGTATCGCATGAGCTCCTCCAATAGTCTCTATAATGCTGGGCTGACAGTTTCGGTACTTGCACACATGTAGAGTACCATACGCCTTTTCATCATGATACAAGCCTCGTGTGGGTGCGGCTCAACGTTGCCCCTGTTCATAACAGGGGTAACACCTGCGTGGTGCATTTTTTCACTTCCCCGGACACCCAACACCCTCCCTGCATGGTTTTGTAGGCCCTGATATGCGATGTGGTCACCCATGACTCGCCAGTTAAACCGTGCATGCAGACGAGCGAAGGGGAATTTGTTTCCCTTCCCAAGGCTTAGTTGCCCCACGCAGGTACACGTATGTTTTAACAGCATTTGGTTGGATCGTTTTGGTTCCCGTCCCGCAGCATTGTGTTTGTTGTTCTCTGCAGATGCTTTTAAAAAATGGTTCAAACTATATATACTCACCGCTTAATGAGAGGCGTTTTAATTTTTTGCTGCCGGTTTAGTCTATCGTTTGGTTAAGCAGAGAATAACTGCTGATTTTGGTTGTTTTTTTTCTGCCTCTTAAATGGGATGACCATGAAAACGGGCGACTCATTTACCGGTTAACTGATTTTCCCGCTTGCTCCTGAAATACGCCAACAACACACACATTCACTTATCCGCTCACTCGTTCGCACGGGCCGGCCCGTGTCGTTAGACGAAGATCGTTCAATAATTGTCTTTGCCGCTGGCTTCACATGACGTCTGCTGGTAGAACTTCAAGATTCAACGATTCAACACTTCCTTCTCTATAACTGCCGCTCGAATTCATAGATATACTGGCCGGACCAGCCTTGAATATAAGGAACAGTGGTTACCGGTTTTCCATTGCCTTATCTCATTGTTGTATTCTAATTCTTTCAGAGCTGGGTACTACACTCCCCACCATTGAACATAAAGGACTACTTCTAATTCCAGGAGACTCTTTTCTTTCGTTAATTGGACTTATAATTTACGCTAGATAGCAAGCATGGTAATTATCCCCTCTTTTGTTCCTAAAGTTGTTTTCCCTGGGTAAATACAGGTGTATCAACAAGTGTGCTAACCGGACCTTTGGGCTTGTAGGCAGATGATGATGAGGAGCAGCGCATTAACCGGGTATGTATCCAAGATCTCAAACATTTTCTCTGGTGATTAAGCTAATTGGGTTGTTCTGTCTAGCTTTTCGGGTACTACTCCTATCCACCAGCCTCTTCCTTCAGAAACCAAGGAGAAGATCAATCGTCGATATAGTGCTTACCGTTTAATAGTTTCTACCTTTATATATTCCCATCATTACTTCTCCTCCTCGGTCTCGTAAGGACGATTTGGACCGCTGTACGTAACTCACGGGTCAGCTTTTCCACCGATACGGAATCACAAAAACCGCTATCACGGAAGATCTATCCTCCAAGTGCCCTTACAAACGGTTTCAAGAGATGGGTTATGTACCCAGCGCTATTTGGGGGACGACACCGACAGCCAGTAGGTTGGTACACGTTTCCAACAAGAATGGAGACGGTGCTAGTAGTTGGCTATTGGCTCATCAACATCATCTTCCTTGTCGTTCACCACGGCGAAGTAGGAAAGATTGACGGGACAAAATTGATTGCGGACAGAGCAGGAGTTTTATCTCTGTGGAATATGCCTATATTTTTCCTTCTCGCAGGGAGGAATGATTTCCTGGTCTGGTTGACTGGGTGGCCTTATGGGACTTTCCATGTGTTCCACAAGTGGATTGCTAGAGTATCTGCGTTGATGGCGATGGTGCACTCTGTGGCTTACGCTGTTTATATGTATCAGAGTAAGTTTTCAAAACCCAGATGTGATGGATAAATTTCTTGGAATGTCATCTAATAAGATCGTTATAGTTGGTGATGAAGCTCGAAGGTGGAATCCAGCCTATTGGTGGAATGGTGTTACAGTGAGTTTACCTTCTGCATACCAAGACAAGACAACCACTCACAGTTCTTCTAGGCTATGATTATAATGGGATTAATTCTATGCCTTTCTGTCTTCCCATTCAGGAAGAAGGCTTATGAGTTCTTCTTATTTTTCCATATTATCGGTGTCATCCTCTTCCTCACTTTTCTATACTAGTAAGTCATCCACCCTCTAGTTAAAACCACATGATTGGCAGATCACTAACCACCCAACAGCCACCTAAAACTCTCCGCGACAGGGATGTACCATCCCTGGGTCTGGGCCTGTATAGCCATGTGGGCCTTCGACCGGTTCACCCGCCTCCTCAGACTCCTCATCCTCAACTACGGCGCATTTTCTCGGGACCCCCAAAACCACCACCTCGCACGCGCAAAGTTCGTCAAAGGCACCGACGTGATCCAGCTGACCGTATACCCATCTGCACAAGATGTTGGCTACTTCCCCGGCGCACACTACTTCGTCTTCATCAGTGGTACCTGGAGATTCTGGGAGTGCCATCCGTTCACTGCCGCTGGTTGGAGATCTAGTGAACCGATGTTGACGGCAATGCCACAGAATGGTATTAAGAGGTCGTTACAGGGATCGTTGAGCGATTCCCTACGGGAGCCGAGATTACCACCGAGAGCAAGGGTTATGAGCGAGAAATCGGAGAAATCTAAAGACGCGTCGAATCCTAGGCAGCTGGCTACTCTCAAAGAGTTGGGGCTGTTGAAAGATATTCCAGACACGGTAACGGCCAAGGATACAACAGCATCTAAGGAGAAGAAGCAGGAGAGGCATATATACATCGTCAAGCAGACGGGAAAAGCCAAGGATATATTCATTGTAGCGGACAATGGGAAGGGGAAGGAACTGGTGAATGCCTCTACCTTGGGTCAGGAAGTGCCGGAGCGAAAGTCAAGTGTTAAGCAGAAAGCGAAAGATAAGGAGAAAGCGAAAGCTAAGGAGGCGAGAAGGGCAAAGAGAAAAGCGGATCGGGAGTCTGAAGCTAAAGAATCCCAAAAGGATTCTGATTCCTCGAAGGGCTCTGATTCATCCAAAGGCTCTGATTCCTCCAAGGGTTTTGATTCCTCCAAGGGTTCTGACTCGTCCAAGGGCCCTGATTCCTTGAAGGATTCCGACACAGACACAGAGCAAGGAGAGGAGAAGGAGAAGGAGAGCCACAGCGAGAAGATTGCCGACACAATTGTAGAGTCTGAGAAAACAGACCCGTCGGAAGAAGATGTGGAAGAAGGTGTGGAAGACGATATGGAGATTGAGGAGTTAGAGGAAGAAGAGATGAGTAACGAGAAGAGGAAAGTATTATCGATTGTTCAGGAGGTGGAGCAAGAGGATGATGAATTTGTCGAGATCAATCAAGCTGCCCTCAGTTCGATTGCGAGCACTGCCCGCAGAGGAGCCCAACGGCCAAAACTTATCTTCTTTATCAAACCGCGGAAAGGTATGACGGCGACCCTTGCGAACCGAATACGCGAGCACGAAGAAGAAAATAAAACCCGAGGCTTCCCACGAGGGCGAGAGCTAGAGATAAAATGCCTTATCGAGGGTGCTTACGGTGTTAACCATCCTCTCCATCTTTACGAGACCGTCGTCCTTATTGCTGGCGGAGTTGGAATTACAACAATACTTCCTTATTTGGTTGACTATATGGAAAGATCTCGTGAGGGACGGACTCTTACACAGAGGCTCGTATTCTTGTGGACAGCCAAGGAAGAAGAACTCGTGGAGAACCTGGTTGCGAAAAAGTTCCCAAAGGGCTGCCTGACTAGAACCGACATTAGCATGCAACTCTACGTTACAAAGACCAAAGAGGGGCAGAAGAAACTGCCTGGAGTCAAATATAAACGTCCAAAGATCCCAGACATCCTTGCGTCAGAACAAAGAAGGCTTGTCGGACGGATGGCGGTTATGTCTTGTGGGCCATCGGTGCTGGTGGATATCGTGAGAGGTGCGGTGGTGGGCTGCCTGAATACAGAACGAAAGCATATCGAGTATTTCGAGGAGAGCTATTGAGAAAGTACCGGAAAGAAAAGGTGCAAATTATTTGACAACGACTAGGGTGGTTAAACATCGACCTTATCGGATGAGCCTGTTGAACAGGGCGGGATTGTTCACGTTATTCCACGACATCACTTTCCTTTTGTCCTTCCATTTGTTTCGGGGGGTTTCTTGGGTCGCATGATACCTGCTTCATTTTAAAATACTTTAATTTATTTTCGACATTATATATTTTAGGGGGTAATCGGGCGTTGGTATTGTTTGTATGCTGTTAGATATATATTGGTAGAAAATAAACATCTGTGTGAATGATTGTGGGCTCTTAGATGCGATGCGACAGGTAGGCCATAAGTTTCCCGCATGTACTTTAGGTTTCCTATTCAAATTATAACGGGTAAAAAATCACCACTTATTTCGGCGAGATATCTTGTGAGTCATTTTTTGCGCTACCCAAGCAATATGCCCCAAATTGACCTTGATACCAGAAAAGATGGTGCCTTTTGCTTTGGATTATGGCACGTAGGGAGGAATAGAAGGCCCGACCGCCAGACCGCCAGACGGGCAGCACAGCCCCTATCTAAATAGCTCTCTCTCGGGTGCCCGAGTGCCCGTGTGCCCAGGTACCTGTCTCAATCATTTCCAACCCCGAAGCCACACCCCGTATTGGGAAGCATCTCTAATAGGCAGAACCCTATAATGTCGAGTGATACTCTATGATATTTAATTTCTTTAAACTTTTGGTAGCACGTTTAAACGATCCAGTTATTCTTCTATAGGCAATTCTCTGCAAGAAGCGGAAAGTGAAGATCTAATCTGTGGATAGGCGTGAGGCCCCCAAAGAATTTCGATTTTCCCACCTCCAACTATCCGGCGGTATCTTCCGCACCCACATAAGCAAGGCATTAGTACTGGAGTAAGATACAAACATTTTTACCCCTTTCTAGAGCTACCACTGTTTTGAGTTTAGTGTTTCTGGTATCAGTTTATGATGTTCTTTGGAGGGCTTGGGCATACATCACGTGAAAAACGAAAATGTGCTTCCCTCTGTTTGTTGTCCCAGAGCATGACCATACCTGTAGATTCTAATTATAGGTTATCATACATATCATACAAATCTATCGGCCCCCATAAAAAACAACCCTCCCCAAACCGCCAAAATAATACATCCAGAGTTCCCAGCTCTAAAACATCCTCAAACTCCACAAATGCCCTACCAAAACCCCATACCCGTCACCACCATTACTACAACTGCAACAACTGCCGCTACTACCGAAACACCCCTCCTCCCTCCCGCCGCAGCACCATGCACTCCAGTTCCCGCCTCCCCCAAATACCACGCCCCCAGATTCGTCAACTCCCCATCATCATTCAACATTGCCCCATTCGGCCCCACATTACTAACATCACTTCGAAAAGCACCAAACCAGCTGTAATGCGTGACATAGTCCAACCGATCAAGATACTCAATCGTGGTATTAAAAAACGACTCAGTCGTCTCCCTACCAGACTCATCAGCAATGACAACCAGTTGCGAGAACAAGGGAGAACAAACATATCAACATTCGCATACCCCAACTCCGTCACCCACAGCGAATACTTCGGGAACACCGAATTAACATATCCCAAATGCGACGCCAGTCCCTCGAAATTCCCATACCAATGTATCGGTATAAAATCAACCGTGCACCCACTACACGCCGTCATAAAGCTCTGTAACCACTGCATTCCCGATGGCGCACTCGACACAGCTGGGGCTCCTAGTTTCACCCCGTTCGCTGCTAGCGGCTGTATGTTTGTTCGCCATAAATCGGCTGCACGTTGAGGTGTGATGCTGCTTCCCCCGACTGATAGATCCATGTCTGGTTCGTTGAATCCTAGCACGTATTTTACGGCGGGGAGTTGGGATCGTACGTCGGCTACGAAGGTGTTTTCGCGGTCACCCCATAGCATTGGTACGAATTGTAGATCTGCGGCGGTACCAGTTACGGCGGATGATGGGAGTGAGCCGTAGTTGTAGTACCATGTCAAGGATGATCGTTTTGATAGGAATTTTGCGTCATCATCTGGATGTGCAGTAGAAGGGATATAAAGCAATCCTCGTTTTGTGGAAGATGTTTGTGCGTATGTCTCGAGGGCAGTCAAGGCAAGTAGTAATAGTGATAATGGAAGCATCGTGATTGTTATGATTTAGAGAGTCCAATATTGAAGGGGATTCTCGGACTTTTATTTAGCCTTTCAGCCTTGGACCTGAAAAACTCCCCATGTTGTGTTCCCTGACGTTCCTGTCGCCTCCCGGCTTGGATCTTGGAAAGTTGGAAATCTTGATGGTTGGTTGGTGTCGCACAGTTTGTCGCCCAGTGGAAGAATTGGAACAAAGAACAGGATCCATGGGGCTTGACGCCCTGCGATACCGTTAATTGCGCGGCGCTTCTTTCGGAGCCGCACAGGCAGAATTGAGCTCGGCTGTCAATGGGCTATTTTTGGTGAAGACTGCTGTGGTTGGTTGCAAGCGTTCCCGGAATAATTATGAAATAAGACACGGTGAAACCGCTATGTAGCGCGCGAGAAGGAACCGAGAGAAAAATCCGATACGGGATCGGCAACTTTCAGGAGCTGAAAAGAACACTAAGTCAATCTGAACTGTAGGAGATATTTCGGGGAGTTTGATGATCACTCACCAGACCTCATCTCGGCATGCCGAGTTTTAAGATTCGGGATCCCGGTCTCGGGATGTCACTCGATCTGGAACTTCCAAGATATGACTTAGAGATCCCCCACAATTACTGACTCACCTGCATACGCTTAACCCCACATATCCCCCCCCAAGTGCTCCGTAAAAACTCCTCGGAGAAGATAGAGTTCTGCAGACTTCGCAATACCCGTTAATCCAAAGCCCAACCCCGCATTCGCGATGTCAACTCCCTCCCTAACCACATTCTCCCTCCTTACTTTCGATGTTTACGGCACCCTTATAGATTGGGAGACCGGTTTATACACCGCTGCCGCCCCGCTCTTATCTCAGCGCTCCCCAAGCTTCTCAACCCCTCTCTCCCGCTCCGAATTCCTCACCCTCTACGCTGCCCTCGAGCACGCACAACAAGCCGCTACTCCTGGCTTGAAATACTCTGCTCTCCTTTCAACTGTCTATTCTCAAATCGCCTCCGCTCTTTCGCTTCCAGAGCCATCCCAAGAAGAAGTAGATGCTTTTAGCGCAAGCGTCAAGGATTGGCCTGCATTCCCAGATACTGCAGAGGCTCTCCAGAGACTCAAGAAGCACTACAAATTGGTAGTACTATCTAATGCAGATACGGCTTCATTCACGGCGTCACTACCTAAACTTGGGGGTGAGGGCGTATTTGATGCAGTGTTGACGGCGGAAGTGATCGGAAGCTACAAGCCAGATTTGAATAACTTCGAGTACATGCTGAAGGAAGTGAAGGAAAGGTTTGGAGTGGAGAAAGGTGCGGTTCTGCATACGGCCCAGAGTTTATTTCATGATCATGTGCCCGCAGAACAAATGGGAATCAGGAGTGCGTGGATTAGTAGGAGGGAGGCAGCAATTGGAGTAGATGATGATGAGGACGATGAGGACGACGGAGTGGTCAAGGAGAAGGTGGGAGCATGGGAATGGAGGTGGGATACGCTAGGGGAGATGGCTGATGCCGTAGAAAAGGAGTTTAAGGGCGCATAGAGTAAGCTATATAGGATAGAAGCACATAATCATCTGATGTTTACTAATATCACCATCTCATGAGCTAGAATTGTAGAAACATGCGCATACAAGACACGAAATATATGTTGTGTCATATTCTTCACAAGATCTCAAATCACTTTTTTTTTTGCAAAGGAAGGAAGTGTTACTGAGCTATATGCATTTGATTTAGCTAATGAGGTCAGAACCAGAAGCTACAAATTAAGTCGTGCTTGGATGGTGCATGTGGACTCAAGCAGCTCTCACAAACTCGCCAAAACCTTCTCAGCAGCTGTTACGGTAATATCTGGAGCATCATTCTCGACCTGCAAGCTCTTGATCTTTCCATCCTCAACAACAGCAGCGAAGCGCTTGGACCTAGTGTTTCCGAGCAGTCCTGACGCGTCGAAATCTAGTCCGAGTAACTTGATGAATGCACCTATATTTTGTCACAAGTCAGTTATCCAGGATCAGTTTTTCGGTAGAGGAGAAGATTAAACTAGTCAGGCTTGCGTACCAGTAGAGTCAGAGATGAAATGAACTTCAGAGTCCGGTCCAAGATTCTTTTTCCATGCCTTGACGACGAACTTTTGTCTGATCAGTACTTATGTTCCCACGTATTGAGTAGGGTGTAGGGACGTACGATATCGTTGACAGCAACAACATAGATGTCACTGACACCCTTGGCAACAAACTCATCATGCTTCGCAATATACCCTGGAACCTGGGAAGAGCAAGGAGCTAAAAGGCACCCGATACCCATCAGCATCCTATAGCAATACGGCAAAGAATTAACAGAGAAATGAGAGCTTACGGGTGAAGGCTCCTGGAACGCCAACGATGATGAACTTCCCTGATGAAGGGAAAGTCACAGAGCTATTCTCGGCACCCTCCCAGAGGGACTTGGGAGGAGCAGGGAGAGAGTCGCCGACAGAGACCATTGTGATGATGGGTTGATGTATCTAGGTGAATGTATAAGTCGAGAAAGTTCAATTGATTAAGATGAAATCGAAGGACGGGTCTGAATTTGAATTGATGCTGGAGATGATGTTGAAGAGGAGACCCGAGGTAGAAATAAGTATGGTGGGGCACTAGCGGGGTCCGCAAAAGCTGCACCCACCAACAACGTCACACATCTGTAGCATTGCGTTTTGGGTGGGGTACGACTATTTGGAATTCCATTCCAAATCCCTGCCCGGAACGATCCGCGGGACTGACAGCTCCATCTGCATGGCCTCGAGTAAAATCAGTGTGTTTTCGACCTCACAACGTTGGATGAAGTGCAACTTTAAGCTTATGGCCCAATACGGAACGCATAAAACGGCCTTGACGGGATCTGCAGGCTACAGTTGCAGTGTTTCGCGATTAGTCAGATGATTACGCGACTTGATCTTGGGAAAGGATTTGGAATTTAGTCTGGTTCGGGGGTCCGCCAAGCATTACCTGGCGGTGATGGTCGGCGACAAGCGGAAAGCAACCCTAACTGGCCTTCCTAGGTGCCTAAATAGGATACGATGGAAGTGCTGGAAAAAACGGCTTCCTGTTAAACTCGCAAAGAAGGTTAGGTTTGATGAGCAATCCTTACTCATCCGTTAGGCGAGAATGGCTCGTAATAGTTCCTTCGGAAGTTAATCCTCACCTCCATCATTGATAAACTGCTTAGTACTCGTTTGATGTGCTGCAGGGAGATTTTCTTCTCGAAGCCTAGACTGAAAGGAATAGTAAGCAGAATCTCTATCAATCCATATTATGTTCGACAGAAAAAATGGATAAGATAGTATCTGACGATGCAGACGAAACAGTTCATCAGAATCTTATCGAGTCTCCGTCAATGTACACCCATCCCGCATGAGCAGCGAAAAACCACAGAAACAATTCCCTCATCCCCTCGCATAACAGCCAGGGGGACAATGAAAAAGTTTAAACGTTACTGGAGGTACTGCAATACCAGTAACGCAGCAGACCAAAGGCCCAGAAGTACCAAAAATTATTCCCTGGTGCCCTAGCAAGATGCACAACGTCTTGAGGCCCAGGGAAACACGACAAGAGACGTGTGGTGCTTGATCCATGATATTTAAAAGCTCTAACTGACACCCTAGCAAGAGGCACGAAGTCTTGAGGTACAGAGTCACCCGTGCTGGCTCCACGATGTTTACAAGCTCTAACTAACACCCTAGCAAGAGGCACGACGTCTTGAGGTGTAGCGTGATCCGTGCTGGCTCCACGAGGTGATAAACACCGTAATAAAGCTCGATCATGGAAGTGAACGAGTGGCCCAATCCCGAGATTGGGAAGGACTGTGAAGAGTTGAGGGGAGGGCGAGGTCGGTGGGCTATTTATCAAAAAGTTTGCCAAGAACCGTCGGCGAATTCTCTCTCTAAGCCCTATGCCGCAGGGGTGAATTACATGTATCTTTGTGGGGCAAGCTAGTGTTGTTCGAAATCGGCTGCATTCAAGGAAAACTGGCTTTGTTGTGTTCGCTGGCTATAGAATTAGCAAGCGAGTCATATCCTATGAACTCAACGGTTCCCTGAGGCCTCCCACCCAACTGCCGATGAAAGGGACCATTTAAATGATGGGATATGTATCCACCAGGTGGCTCTAGATCCAATCAATGATCCTATCTTGGTGATCCTCTTGATAAAAATTTTCTGGAGGATTTTTGCTAAAATAGCACTGCAGAACACCTCTCGCAACCCTTCCTGGTTTGCTCCAAGCTCCACGCCAATCATCGTCTACCTAATGACTACAGCTCACCTAAGGAAGATACTAATCTATAAACCAAGGCAACAAAACCATTCCTGCAGTTCATCACGCTCTTATCAGCAAATTAAAAGAACTAAAATACTATCTAAATACCAGCCTAGGATAGAGATGACGTCACCTCCCATTAATTACCGAAAAGTAGCAATGGCAAGGGAGATTCGTGGGACTCACGGACTTCGATAACCTACGTCTGATGCTTCTAAACGTTGTCGAAAATCACCTCAGAAAATTGAATGTAGATTAGAAGGTGGAAGAAGCCCCCTTGTTTCGGGTTTAAGCCGATGAAGTTTGACGGCTGCTTGACAGAAAAAGGGAAGCGACCATCACGTATGGTGGCTGCATTCATTTAACAGAAGACTACAATAAAACTTGGGAGTGGGACGAAGAATAGTGTTGAGTCTAGCAATCCCCTAATCTATTTCTTTGGCGTTTCGCATCACTACAAACCTGTCTCTCCACGGCTTTCAGGCTTGAATTCCGAACTTCCAGTACAGTACGTTAGACAACTGATACTCACGTTCTAGAAGCAGCAATGATGCTAACTAGCATTGGTACGTGATTGCAGATAATCCGAGATTTCTGTAGCCAGAGCTCCACTCCTAGGAGTTTCGAAAGACGCTATTTAGTTTGAACACCGAATAAAAGTTAGTTGATGAAAACGCGAGCATGAGATTAAAAAATCTCTGGTCTACCCGTTAAAAAAGAAAGGCGAATCCAACCGGTAAACCCTCTAGTTCCGTCGCATAGCCGATGAATGATAACTCTATCTATAGTTAACCATGAAGTCCGAATTTTGTAGATCCGGGAGAACCAGATGCTGACATGGCACCAATAGCATTACGTTCCTTTGACATCTAGAAGGGATTCTGCGGTAGGCTCTGGCGATGGTGATTACCCACGGAGAATACCGGTGCGGCAAATACCGCGTTAAATGGCCGTATGTGACTACGCGCTAAGACGCTGAAATAAAGGTGGCGGGTCCCGGGATAGGGGCTTTTGAGGGTTGTAATCGTTTATGGCAACAGGTAACCCTTTTAAGGTAAAAACTCCTTTGAAAAACGAAAAAAACTACCGAGAAACAGTCTTACCTTAGCCTCAAGCCTAATTCAACGTACTAACATGTGGTCCCATACGGCTAATTAATGCGGCAAACATAATTGTATCATGGAAAATCACTCGGACTATGGAGATTTGGTTGTTTAATTCATTGGGTGCGTCCAATCACTAGCGGGACAGATTTTTAATCGGCTAAGAACGTGTAACAGTGCGGTGCGGCGGGTATTTATTGCTATAGGAGAGGTAAAATTTCCCCTCGGTCTCAAAGACTAAGAAACAGCGTGTATGATTTATCTATTCATCTAGACTAAGAAACAAAAAAACCCAAACACCCCACCCACCCCACCAATATGCTTCTTGAGACTGATTAGGCCCCCGGAACACAAAAGGTCTACAAAATAAAAGTGAGAGAAACAAACAGAATTAACCATCTCTCAACCCAAAGAACCAAACAGACAAACTCCCAAAACGCGCCCAATCAAACCTTCCAAAATCCAGGACTCAACTAATTGCAGCCCCGATCTAAGTTCCCCCTACCACCAGCAGCAGCCCAGGGAGTTTATTATCTCAAAGAACAACGAGGCTCTATTCTAAAACCTGCTAAGAGGCCGATTTTCCGGTCCCCTAGGCATTTCCAGAACCCTCAAAAGCCTCAAACCATTCGTTAACGGCTTTATCATTCTGAATCCAGTTGGAAACTGTCTTAACTCCCGCACAATTGAGGTACCGGCTACCCACAAAAAAGCGAGGATCGAACCGGCCATTCGCGTCGAGACGGGGTATCGGAAACGCCTGCGGCTTCGGGTGGCACATCTCCACCGAGCTATAGACCTTAAGCAGTTGTGGAACCGCCTTTGGGGCCTGGAGCGCTTCGTCGATGGTCTTTTGGAGGTACTCGAGAAGCTAAATTTGTTAGTGATACTCATGGAGGACGATCAAAGGAGGGTTATATTCTTACCGCCTCTCGGACAGGCGGTGAAGCTTGAGGCTCTTTATTCACCTCGAACAGAACCGCCTTCCAGTTCGGATACCCTGCTATAGAAGCAGAAAGCCCGTTAAACAACACGAAACTGGCATCTTGATCGTTTTTCCTTGAAAAACTGATATTCAAGACCGGTTTGACAGTGCCTTCTGGAGGTCCCCCACTCCCGTAGCCAGCGGATATCCTGCCCTGCACATCTTCCTGTAACAGGCTGCCCCCTTCAGCATGGTTCCAGATACTCCGCCAGCCTTCTCTAGCCTTTCTGAACAACTTTCTGTGTTCTAGACTACCGAAGCGGTAAGAGTCTACTACCGGGCTTCGAGAGCCAGAAGCCGGTATGGCTTCTACGTATTGCGGCGGAGGAGGCAGCGTGACATAAGGCCTGCTGAGCTCTGGCGTAACGGGGTAGGGCAGAGGGACGATAGCGGGTCTTAATCTCACCTCTGTTCACGGGGGAGTCAACAATAATACTAGGGAGATGGATCCTGTGTGGTATCTACCCTGCAAGCTCTTCTGGGACTGCGCACCATAAGGGAGGTAGTTCTCCTGGTGGCAATTCTGCCAGTTAGATGGCCCTGGCATTTCGTTAAGATGCATGGAGGATTGGTGGGCTTAAGGGATTTTTAAAAGCCGACAGGAGGGATCAGGCTCAGGCTCGGTGAACTCCGAAGCGGCTTTCTCGTGAGAGGAGTTGATGGTGAGGGTGAGAGATGGGGAACAGGAGCGTGGGAAGGTCGTTTTATGACCCAGTGGATGCCGAGGTTTGTGTAAAGTTCTTACTTCTATTTTTTACTACTTCGCCGAGACACTATATAGTACGGGGATTTAGTACGAGGATTAAATCATGGTAGTTGGTTAGTATTGATAATGAGCTCGCTTTATATGCTCTTTTGAATGATTGTGGGTTCTTTTGAATATGTTTCTATTTGTATTCTTGTCCATGTTATATCTATTGTCAAATCTACTATTCTTCTAAGTTATTTG
This sequence comes from Paragyromitra xinjiangensis, assembly GCA_038503065.1. Lineage (NCBI taxonomy): Eukaryota > Fungi > Ascomycota > Pezizomycetes > Pezizales > Discinaceae > Paragyromitra > Paragyromitra xinjiangensis. The sequence continues at coordinate 1,051,012 of JBCAMK010000001.1, read as the reverse complement.
GTGTATTCGGGTTGGTGCGTTAGTAGTGCACGATGATAGAAAGATGATGATTTCTACATCGACACGAGCATATCTATAGTTACCTATTTCTATAGATAAGATTTCGTGAAATTTCGGGCACTGAGTAGTATGTGCGCATAAATTCATAAACACTGTAATACTAGGTATATTGTTTGCTCGCTCCTGTGGAAAAGTCTACACCATGTATATCACGTCTCCAGCACGATGTGATAATGAAGCTGGCTGCCCATAGAAATGCCATGACTGGTTGAGATCGACTCCTGGATACAATAACAACGACCCATAAGTAAATCATAGTTAACTTCAGGATTCGATAGCCAATAAGACGAAATCATAGATATTTAATAGTACCGTACGTTGTATTTAACGCTAACTCTTGCGCCGTTGAATGGTTGTCATGTCTCGCGATCGCGACATACTACTCTACCAAATACCCGCGTTGCACGATTCTTCTGAAGCCCCCCGGAGGCGGTTTTCCCTTCAGCTTTCTTCTCAGATCCTTGCCCTAGGTTGTAACACGAGTTGGGTCATGTCGATTGTTTGACGTTGACGTTACTTTCTACGACGCATAGGCAATTCTTCAATCACGACGTTAATCCCCCAATCTATAGGATCAATCCACGCCCAAAGCACGTTCTACTTGAGAAACTTGAATATAGTAACTAAGATAGCAAACTCTTAAGTTCTCTGAGGGCTAACAGCGCGACTGAAGCTCCCAGAGTTACTCCACTTAGATCACGACTCAGCACTCGCTGCAAGATCTAGACCACTAACCCTTATACGGTTGGTTATCCTATTTCGCCTCACCTTGCTCAGACCTAATCTGCCAATCGTATGGATTACTTATAAGATCGATAGGGCAATACAATCAAATCAATCAAAACATAGTATGTGGAAATAATCCTATAGCCACGGTCAGCTGACCCTTGACCGAGAATTCTATGGACGTTAGAGGTGGCTACTTAACCCAATCTTCTCCCTCCTCACATTCTCAAGAACCACAAAACCTGAAATCTAAATCATCCACAACTTTTCCCTTAGTTTTCGTCCGTCTACAAAACCTTTCAAAATCCCCACTTCCATTCATACCAGCACCCTCCACCGTTCTACCGTCATGAAAGACTACACCGACCTATCCATGACAGAACTCACCAACATTCTCAAGGAACGTTCCCTCCCAACAGACGGCGCCAAAGACTCGCTCATTAGCCGTCTCGAGGCCTTCGACGCAGCCAATGATCCATCTCTATCTCCTATGCTCCATCTATCCCCTGTGCTCCCTCAAGCGCAGGTTCACAAACCAACTCCAACTTCGATCCCAAACCATCTTCCTAACGAATTAGACGAAGAATATTGTTTGAACTGGGATGACGACGGCGATGTCGATGATGCCGCTGGGCCTGCTACCATTGCTAAGGTAGCTGAAGCCGCTAAGGCCACAGAAGCAGCCGTTGAAGCCGAATCTGTGAAAGCCACTGGAGATAGCCACCTCCGGATTAAATCTGATCCAATTGCTGTTGCCGAGGAACCTGCTCAGCCGAACATTGACCTAACTTCGTCTTCTACTTCTATCGAGAAAGTTAGCAAATCTGGTTACAAGTACAAATCCATCGCTGCAACGTTCTTTCCAGAGCATCCAAAATCTTCTACCACGGCTCCCTCCAATGCTTCCGTTAAGACTCCTGCTGGAGCCATTCCAGGGTCTTCTTCCACTGCCACTCTCGCCAAAGTTGCCACCAACCCTCTTGGTAGCACTTCATCCACAAGTCTTTCCGGAGGTGACTCCAAACCTACTTCAACTGCCCCCTCCAACGCCCTCTCGAGAGCTCCCACGCTTTCTGGCAGTATCGAAAACAGCACTGCAATTACTACCGTTGCTACTACTGCCACTGCTTCAAAAGAAAACACCACTCCAAAACCAACCAATGACGCAAGCCGCGTGAAGACTACGAAGTCCGGATATAAATTCAACTCAATCGCCTCCCTATTCCCCGAAACCGTCACTACACCCACTTCGACCAAATCACAACACATCACGAACATGGTGACTGACACAACCTCAACCTACGCCAAAGAAGCCAAACTCACCCCTAAAGAAGAGGAAGCCAAGAAACTCGCCATGCGCGCAACCCGTTTCGGCGTCGCAACCAAGGAGCCTGAAGTTACCGCAAAAGAGAAAAAGCAAGGCCGGTCTACGCAGCTAGACACCGTTGATGAGTATAGCGCGAAAGAAAGAGAGAGGCAAATCGAGATTGAGAAAGAGAAAGAAAGAGAGAAGATCAGGCAGAGGGTCACTACTACCAAGAGGCAGAGGAATGATGACGACGATGATAGGCGTCTGGAGAACCAGCATAGATATAATCGCCAGTCTCAGTATCGTTCTCCTAACACTAAAGCCAATTATTATCCTCGCCGGAGGTATTAGTTGGTGGTCTGTTTCATTTCATATTTTCATATCTCTTTTTCTCTCTTTCATTCCTCTTGGGTTAGCTATCCTTTCTGTGTCATGCGGAATACTATGCGGAGCTTCTTCCATATTGTTATATTAAGAGATTGCGGTCGAGATAGTTCGTACATGAGAAGGGTGTTAGATATTGTCCATGTGCAAAAGTTCGCGTGTTTTTGAGTTAGCAACCGAATGGAACTCCAAATTGAAAGTCCACCAATTCTGGAGGGAAAAAATCGAAAAAATCAGCAAAAAGATCTCCATGCTTTGTTGATTCTAGTCCCACTCTTGAAACCACTAGAAACCCTTTTTAGATGGCACATATGGGAGGAATGTGTGGTTAAAAGTTTAGATTCTTGTGGTGTGCATGGTTGTAGCCAAGCTTGAGCTTTCGCTGTCTGTGCGCAGGGGTTTCCAAGGCCTTCCCACAGCCTTCCATGACTCTAGGAAAAGTTAATTGCATTTGTGAGATGTGAGTTTAAGTTAATAAGTTTGGAGGTACTTTTTAGTAATTTTTTCAATTTTTTCCCTCTAAAATTGGTGGACTTTCAATTTGGAGTTCTATTTGGTTGCTAACTCAAAAACACGCGAACTTTTGCTCATGGACAATAGTTAATTCGATGTTAATGGTCGTATCTTTTGATCTACATTGTCCATCGAACCCGATACTCGGAGAAAATAGAACTCACAAGCTAGACCCTCACCCGTCGGTTCTTTCAATCGCACTCGTTCCTAACACCCCGTTATTAATTGAACCATTGCACTCTTTTCAGCGAACTAGAGCTCAGAATAGCACCTATATAGGACGAGGGCCAGATATGGTTACGACCTTGCGGCTGACTCTCAAATTTCCCAACAGAACGCCACCCAATCTAGTTACATATTATATAAGTGTACAAAACCGAAAAACACTCCCATCTTGCACTTTCTAAAACCGGTACCACTCCAGATCCGTGACAACAGAATTAGCTAGACCAGGCCGCCAGTTACTTCAGGTTTCCGATTTAGGATTAAATTCTACTTACCTTGCGGTCTTGAAAGATTCAGTGTCTGCTCCCTTTTCTGGCTTCTGGTCGTCGCGGGCACCTCGGGCCAACAGTAACTCTATTACCCCCTCCATCCTGTAATCTTTCGCCCGCCGTAACGCCGTCTCCCCCCTTTCTGTTCTCGCATCTATATCCGCACCATGATCTAATAACAGTTGTGCTATCAAAACATCGTCATTTCTTGTAGCAAAATGTAGTGCCGTAAGCCCGTCTCTCCTTGCCGCATTCACGTCTGCCCCTCGACTTAACAGCAGCTCCACTGCTGGATTTTTTCTATTCACTGCTGCCCAGTGGAGCGCCGTCATCTCGGTGATGTCCACCGCCTCTATGTCTGCTCCCCGATCCAACAAGAACTCTACTATCGGATTATGACCATAATGCGCCGCAAATTGTAGTGCAGTCATCTCGCTACCCTGCCTCTGATCTACATCCACACCCTCTTCCAGCAGCCATTCGACAGTTTTGAGTAGCCCGGAATGGGCAGCGAGATGAACCGGTTTCATTCCGTCTCTTTCCCACATATAAAATCTTCCCCCGTAGTACTCCGAAATAGCCTGGAGAAAGTTCTCCCATCGATTCGTGGATGTGAAGAACTGCTTAAGTTGGTTAATGAGCCCAACATCGTCCTCGCCTGACAGCTTTGTATGGAAGCCCCAACTTTGCGCCGCATAACGTAAGAATTTATATTTCTGAAGCCGAGCGGTAACCTCAGCATCAATGGAATACGAATCGACATGTTTGGTGAGCTTGAAGCATTCGAAGGATAAATAAGTGACGCATGTTTTTGCAAGACCAAGGTGAGATGTCTGAGATGCAATGCCTCTAGAAGAAAGGTAGTCTTGAGTCGTCTTGTGAGTGAGACGCAATATCCCACCTTCACGGTCGTTGATAACAAGTCCTGCACATGTATCGACGATGAAGTCGATATCTCTGATATTGGATTCATCGAGATCAACGTCACCTTCCTCAACCGCAAGTACTTCGGTAAGTTCTCCTACACTAAGCGGATGTCTAGAAAAAGATATCCAAGCCAAAGCTCTCTTCGCCAATAAGCGACGGCTCTCCGATTGAAGATCAATTTTCTCTATCATCAAATCGTACAGACTGTCGAGACTGGAGGGTGTTTTCTCTAACACTCCCCTCATCTCCTTTTGAGAAGTTTGATCTAAAATATGACCAATCTGAAGGATCACAAATAAGAACCTGATAACCAAGTTAGCATTTTTAGTTAGCAAAAGATTGCTAGATAACCCACATCCCGCCTGCGTTAGGAACTAATTTCAACACAATTTCATCTACAAACTCGGGCCGTAACTCCTGTTTTGCGTTTTGCAGTCTTTGCCTTACGTATAGTTCTAGGTCGAACGAGTCTGGCACGATTTGGGCTCTGGACGCAGTCTCCAGGGATTTTTGAATGGATCTCGTATACTTCAGATATGGCCTAGCTGTCACAAACAGCCTAAAAGACTGCCGGTTCAGCTCCAGCAATGGGGAAAGAATTTCGTCCCTAGGGCCCTCCTCGCATTCATCCAGCGCATCCAAAAATATCCACATCGTAGAGAATTCGGAAGAAAGAGTACGTAGGAGGTCAAGCAGCGGATGAAATCCAGGGATCTTTGTTTTGTCGTTGAAACTATTATAAAAACTCTCAACTACACTCGGAAGATGGCGTTTTCTCGAAAGAAGCTGCTTTAGAATGCAAGCGATAACCTTGGTTGGTTTCTGTTCTTCCAGGTCGCTGTAACTAAAGTAGATGAATGCAACTCCTTGGTCGTGCTGCCGAAATTTTGCCTCCACATCATCCAGAACGATAGATCTTGAAAAGAATTAGCCCTAGGTACTCAATTATAAATGGGAGGACTAGGAATTACGTCAACGTTGTCTTTCCAGCACCAGCTATAGTAAATTTTCAGTTATTTGGACACTATACAGATCGTTTTAGGATAGCCCCTTACCTATACCCTCACACCACAGGATCGAGGAGGATCCTCCAGAAACCCAGTCCTTATACCCTGTCCCTTCTAGGAAAGAAACACCCGTTTCCTGACAACGGGTTGATTGAAGATTCTTGTGTCTTGCTTGAAAGTCTCCAGGCCACAACCAGTTCAATATTTCCCCGCGTCTCTTCTCTGCGGGACACGAAATTCAGCTTCGAACCAAAATAAAAAGAAGAGACGAACTGATCCTATATAACTCACTCTTAGCATCCGCCTCTGTTATTGACATCATTCCGTAAAGCCCATCGTTGTAACGTCGTACAACTTTAATCAACTGTTCAAATTTGGCCTTGTCGGTGATAGCCCAGCGAATCTTGTTGTAATACGGAAGTGCTCTCTCAAGCTTAGTTGACGCCTCGGAAAGCTTTAAGATCTCGTCATTCAAGCCTGGGGTCGCATTGTTCATCTCGAGTATTCGCGGATCATTTAAAAGTTGAAAGACGTTATCATCCAAAGGTAAAACCTTAGGATCAGAAGGCGATGGTGATATATCCCCAGCAATACGGACATCCGTACTCGACTTATTCCTCTTCGCAAACGAAGGTTTGAGTCCTCCCCAGAATTTCCGTACTCTAGATGATCCCGTGCCAGTTCCACGAGATGAAGTCTCTGAATCACCATCAGTAGATTCAACTCTCTGCACCGGGTTTTCCGCCTCTCTGGGAACTATCCCATATCGTCTGTGCAATTCGTTCGCACTCCCAATCACCGCGGAAATCCTTGCCAAGGTCCCAATGATGGTATTGTACTGAGAACTACCAGGTCTAAGCTCTGGGGAAACTTCTGGTTCTGTGATTCCCCATGCGTTGCCCCATTTGATATATCTCTCTTTCTCGATGTTGAGGCTGCTTTGGAAGTGATCGTAATCTGTTCCCACGCTTCGTGCATCAGAGATGATGTTATAGCCACCTAGACCAATCTGGAAAAGTTGCGCCGCTAGTCCGAAGACACCAACTCCGAAACTAACAGGATCCATGGTCGCGATAAGCCGGGAAGCGAGGTCTTGCAGACTATTTGGATCTAGGGTGGGAATACCTACAAATGCGGGGTACAGTTGAGTTGGCTATTGTTACACAATCAAAGTTTCTGCACTTTCGAAAGTGAAATCCCGCCAAGAAAAAAACGTGGAGAGTAATATCGAGTTCTGGTAACCAAAAATTATTCCGAGTTGGAGAAATGGGAAGTTTGGTGGCTTCATCAAGGCGGAAAACACCATCCAAACATAATCCAAACAGTGAAGCAATATGCCCAACGATTTCCCTTTCTGTATAGCTATAGTACTAAATAAATAACACCCAGTTATATATAATTTAGTATTTTGTATTAATGTCAAAATCAAGAATACCTTTCCCAACGACTTTCCAAAGGAGCCAGAAACAAAGTAACCAAGTTCAGGAGTTGAACCAAGAGTATTCTCTACCAAATTCTTTACCACCTGCACTATCTTTCCTAGAATTCACCCTTTCCAACAACCTGGTTATTCCAGAAAAGCGATCAGATACACATTCTTGATGCAGTTACTGATACTTCTCTTAAAACACAAGTAAAATCGCTTGTAAATACATCATTTCATCTCCTTTTCCCCAGATCTGCATTAGCAGTGTGTAAACTGATGCATCTACTCCTGTAGTAGAGATCAGCCCCTAGCAACCACAAAAAGATGAACTGGTACCGAGTGATACTTCGTGTCTACTTATTGAGTAGCCACGCTGTCTATGGCATATAGACCTTGCCTCAAACCAACCCCAATTAGGCTTAACGCAATTTTGTGTTCACATCACTACAGAGCCCCGGAATGCTAGATATAAATCAGCAACTTCGATATTCTCACTCCCTCCTAGCCCAGGGGAGTCTCCTAACACTCCCCCTTCACAACCAAAAGCCTAGCTTCGCAAACCTAGCTAATGCTACGGGTAAAGTGTAGTTAAAACCCCTAGCTAGTCTATCCGAAAAGATTTCACGGCAGTTTTAGACCCTTAAATATGCATCACCAGGCGCCATGGGTCTAGGCGGCAGCTTCATAGCTGCATCCATTGATTAAACGGATCCACGGCTTCGGGAACAGTGTCAATGCCGTGCGTACACATAAATATGCTTGCTAGTTGAATATTTTCGGAGATACGGAAGCTAGATACTAGAAACTACTAGTCAGTAGAAAGTAACTGTCTTGGCTGGCAAAGCCCGAGGGTTCCCATACCCTGATCGGAGACCTAAACACTACATCGTAAACGTCTACTCCTTAGGATAAATAACCAATACATACGTAATTTTCGATCTATATACCAGCAGACATTGTAGCCTAAACACCTCTTCCCACGATCTACGTTGCCATTTAGAAACCGAGTGATAGAGCATGTTCAAGCAACTGGATAAATGGATAATCTCCATTACACTAACTTGAGCTTAGCGCCGCGCGGCAACGGGTTTTAATATTCTTCCAGAACACAGCATCCCCCACGGCCATCTCATCTAAATCAACTAGTAGGCTAGTAATTCGGAGAAGAGTTATAATAGCTTACGAGAAGATGGCGGATAAATCCAATTAAACCGTAGGGCCCAACATATCACGAGTCTTGAGATGGTGAGATGAGGCTAACAAGTGAATGAATGTAGGCAAAAGACTCAAGGTGGGGAGCCGAACTTGCCGTGAAAACAAGACAGTACTGAGACGAGTTTATCCGGTACTCTATTGCCCAGAGAAAATACATTATCAGCACCCAGACATTCCAGTAGAAAACCACACCCCGAAACAAGCCTCCACTCCCAAAATAGACTACTGACAAGATCGTTGTCCTGAGAACCACAGATCCCGCGTATATACCAGAACCAACTCCTCGTGGTCCCCCTGAGTGCGCCTTGCACCATGCACGAATGTTCGGTTGCAGGGCCGAATAACCCCAGTAACTCTAAAAACCTCCGAGAACTCTATTTACCCAACAATTCAGCCAGCGATGAACCGGGGAAACGCCTCTTCGTCTTTAGCCAAAATATGTGTGGTGGTGGTGAAGTCCGGGGAGCTATGCGATGAGATGATGCGCGGGGCAGGAGAAAAGGATAAGATGGCGCGGGGCAGTGGGGTACGGAAAGGACGTTTGTGTATATATTGTGAGTTTCTTCGTGGAGGAAGAAAAATATTCTGCATTGATACAAAGCATCGCTTCAGCTTAGAAGAATTGACAAAACTCCCTAAATCCTATATTATCTAAAGAAACACAAATGGCGCCAACTGGTATTCTAAAGGTTTCTGGGACGAAGATTGTCGATAATGATGGGAAGGAAGTCCTGCTGCGTGGGGTATGTCTCCCCTCACAAATTAGGTTCCCAACTCTCCTAGTTACTAACAATTCTGTAGGCTGGTGTTGGAGGATGGGCAAACATGGAAAACTTCATAACTGGATTTCCAGGACGAGAGTATCAAATCCGCGAAGCACTCGCCCAGGTTATCGGAAAAGAGAAATCCCAATTCTTCTTCGATAAGGTATATTCCCACTCCCTACCAAATACGTTTCCCAACCTAGTCAACAGTCCTAACATTAACAGTTCCTCGAATATTTCTTCACCGAGTCAGACGCAAAATACTACAAATCCCTCGGCCTAAACTGCATTCGCGTCCCCTTCAACTACCGGCACTTCGAAGACGACATGAACCCACGAGTCCTCAAACCCGCCGGCTTCAAATGGCTCGACCGCATCGTAAACCTCTGCGCCGAACAAGGCATCTACACCATCCTCGACATGCACACCGTCCCCGGTGGCCAAAACGGAGACTGGCACTCCGACTCCGCCCACCACGTTGCTGAGTTCTGGACCCATAAGGATTTCCAGGACCGGAGTATATGGCTATGGGAAGAGATCGCGGCACACTTTAAGGGTAATCCATGGATGGCTGGATATAACCCTCTTAATGAACCGTGCGATCCTACTCACGAGAGACTTCAAGTTTGGTACCATCGCGTGTATTCTGCTATTCGGAAGATTGATCCTGATCATATTCTGTTCTTGGATGGGAATACCTTCGCTTCGGATTTCTCACACTTTAATGTTGAGGAGACTTGCAAGAAATGGGAGAATACTGTGTACTCTGTACACGACTACTCCAACTACGGATTCCCAGCGTCTTCGGAAGTTTACTCTGGTACCCAAGAGCAGAAAGCCAGGATTAAGAGAAGCTACCTACGTAAGGTGGAGTGGATGAAGGAGAACAACCTCCCTATCTGGAACGGCGAGTTCGGCCCTGTATATGCCAGAGCACAGTACGACGGTGAAAAGGAGACACCAAAAATTAACGAAAGCCGGATTGCATTATTGAAAGACCAACTAGAAGTCTATGACGAGGACCGGATCAGCTGGAGTATCTGGCTGTATAAGGACATTGGCTACCAAGGTATGCTTACCTCCAACACCCCAAAAAGTAACAAACAATAACTAACTATACAATAGGAATGGTCTACATCTCCCCCGACACCCCATACATGAAACTCTTCAAAGACTTCCTCAACAAGAAATTCCGCCTCGCCATCGACGCTTGGGGTGCTGACGACTCACATATCCGTGATGTCATGGAACCCTTCGAGAAGTTCATCACCGATAATGTTGATCCCAAGTATCGCAATCTGTACCCTGCACCTGTCTGGAGGTTTAAAGACAGGATTGCTCGTATCTCTCGTAATATCTTGCTGGCGGAGTTTATGGTTAAGGAGTGGGCGGATCACTTCGAGGGTATGGATGAGAAACAACTTGATGAGATTGCTCAAAGTTTTAAGTTTGAGAACTGTGTACATAGGGATACTCTGAATAAGGTTCTGCGGGATCATAAAGATGTGGCTTAGGCAGATGGATGTGATGTATATTTAGCTGGCTTGGATTTACGGGAAATGCATGGGGTTATGACTGTATGGTAATGCAATTACATATCTTTTTTTTCACACACTCAGTATCACAGTTTAAAAGGGCCGCCATAGCCTGGATGGTTGGATGCGCGTATGAATTATCAATCAACAGCTTAAAAGACTCTAAATAAAAACTCCATTGTGCAAAAATAAAACGTGATAGGCCATTGTTGGACTAGCTACTAAAACCAAAATCTCCCCAAGTCTATTAAATTCGAGACCACCGATTAAGTCCAACCCCCTCTTGTGATAACTTCTAGCTTTCCACCCGGAGCCTTGACTACCAACCACACTACCTATTCCTAAGTAACTTTCTAGTCGCTACCATGTTTACCCCATCCGACCTATCCCATCGACTGTAGCGAGTTGGAGCCCATTCAGGCTCTAAAATTACAACGCAACAACGAACATTATTTATTTTTAAGAGCTACAAAAAATACTGAATGAATCTAAGAAGAATGGAAATCAATGAAACAATTGCGCTCAGCTGTCAGACAAAGTGGCAGATCACAAGTGGCGCATTTCCAGCGTGTTCTTGCCATATCTCGTACCCCCAATACTTTTTTCTCATCTTTGCGATCCCACCTGCAATGAACACAGTCCTGTCGCCCATCGATATGTACAGGAATATGCGCGCCAGATCCATCAGATCGTGGCTTGCGTGTGCCAGAGGTAACATAACACAGCCGCTTAGTCGTTGTCAGTAGTTCTTCAGAACTACTTCCAAGCTGCTTTCACTTTCTACTTAAACTCTGTCTACTACCACCTTTCCACCCCAAGATCATTCCCCATGCAGCCTCCATCCGGAAGTCCTTATGCTCAATATTTTGTTGTCCTTGTGGGCAATCTTTATAGATAATATAAGCATTAACTAGAGCTGTGTCAAGGGCCCAGAAGAAAATTGGGTACCAGGTCCGCCGAGAAATCATATGTGTCTCATAGTAGGAGCGCAGTTGATCTGCCACATCCACACCATTCATATGATAGTTGTAGTCATTGATAGCCCGAGGTATTTCCAGTACTACTACCCACTCTCCTTCTTTCCATAGCTTGGATTTCCGTACCCCACTAGCATTGGTAGATTTGGGTCCGGGTTTTTTGCGTGCTTTCATGATTCCTGCATGACGACCCTTAACATGATGAATTGTAGTCATGACACATACTGGCGCACTATCCATCCACAAAATGACAGCCACATTGTTCTTCACAATGCCAGTCTTAAAGTGATAGTCAAGCTTCGCATTCTTTGGTACTGCAAGCTCTGATGGGAAGTCCTTGGAGTTGGTCCTAGCAGTACCACAAGCACCAACACCTAGCCGCTTTCTAAGAGCAGCAAATAGTGGGAGGTTGACGTAGAAATTGTCAAGGAATACATTAAATGACTGATCGGATTCAGGGGTGGAGCAGTTGTGTTGTATCATGTCAAATACAAGTTGGCTAGTTGTGCTCATATCATTGACCTCCGGAAATTTTGAAGAGGGAATGGGATCAGGACCACACTGATTTGACGTTGGATGAAAATCATAGATGTAACCCCCAAATGCGAGACAATGGAATTTGAACCCCTGATCAATTGGTTTATTGGGCATTTTGTATGTATCTTTAGAATGCCCAGTACACCGAATCATGGCTTCATCTAATGCCAATTGTGAAGCAGGGGCACGGTATGTGCGTGAGGAGGTTCGAAGTTGATCAAGAATTGGATCAACTTTGGCGTGCCAAAGGCGTCGCCCTTCTGCTGTTTCCTTTGGCGAATCAGGATGCGCAACGTGGAAGTAGCGACGTATTTGTTGAAACCGAGTTAAGCTCATGTAGTCGCGTATATGATGCAAGGGGTACAGTCCATCGTGTTTCCAGTAATCCTCAACCGCTGGCATCTTACATACCCCCATATAAATAATTATTCCAATCCAACACCTTAATTCTGCCAACACAACAGGATACCAATCTCTACCCTCCATGTCACCAGTATCTTCTTCCTGGGCTACTATTGCAGCACGCTTCCTTTCAGCGTAAAGATTGGTGTTTTTTGTCATCTCGGTCATCAACCCCTCTGTGAAAAACAAGTTGACAATTGTACCCGGCTCAATAACATCAGCCTGGCTGATCCGACGTGGCAGGACATTCTGAGCATCGCGCAGAGGCTTAGAGTGACGTAGAGGTGAAAATAGCGGAGCCGTAGGAAGCGTGGATTGAAGGTTCTGTGATACTTTTGTGGCTGCTGCGACTACCGGGGCCACCGAGTGATTTTTGATGACCGACGATCGCTTGGACTTGGAGGGCTTTGGTTTTGATGTGGAGGGTTTAGGAGAAGGGGATAAGTGGTCAGATGGAGGTGAAATATATGTAGAATTAAGGGAACGGGGGCGAAGGGTTCTTTCAGCCATTGTGTGCTTAAGTAGATGTAGTTGTTGATGTGGGAGGAATTAGTATGTAAAAAATGCGGATTTTCCGCAGCTATTTATCACATCACAGCATGCCCCTAAGCTTTTGCTCCCCCAATCAATGTATCATTCTATTATTTTAGCACTACCCTGAACCCGAAATGACATGACTTTGCTGAGTGGTTGAGAATCAAGCGGCAAAATAATGTAACGTGGTCCAAATCGGAGCCCGTTTGGGCTCCAAATTTGGTTGCTACAGTCGATGGGATACGTGAGATCAAGAGGAGTATGGCCCTCCACATCTCGTACATCAACTTGAGCCGATTTACCTAATAGCGCCTTAACTGCCAAAACACAGCCTACCCTTGCCGCATAGTGGAGTGGACGCCTTCCTTTATGATTCTGGATCTCAAAATTAGCTCCAGCCCTATGCCCTAGAAGCAAGCTAACAGTTGCTGGATCTTTAGCAGAGATCGCATAATGGAGTGCAGTACACCCATCAGCGTCCTGAGCGTTGATATCGACTTCCTTATGCAAAAACAGGCTGACCAACTCTAATTTCACTTCTTGCTCAATCTTTGGTTGATATTCGTCCGGGCTACTACAGCCACACAAAGCCGCGCGATGAAGTATAGTTTTTCCGTCTTGATCCCGTGCCCTGGCGTTGGCCCCCTTCTCCAGTAAAGATTTAACAATCTCTAGTTTCCCAAGCCGCACCGCTAGATGAAGTGGTTTTCGTTCAGCTGGACTTTCAAGGTCAATATTTCCTTCTAGTAATAGATTTACTAGGGTTGTGTGGCCATGGTATATCGCCGTCTGTAACTCTGACCATCCATAGTCATCCACAACACCAACTTCGGCCCCAGAATCCAACAGTAGTCTAGGAACAGTATCAAATTCCCCCCATTCCCTCGCATAGCTAACCGCCAGATGAAGTATCGTCCTCCCTCCCACATCCCGGGTACGAATATCAGCCCCGTACTCCAAAAGAGTCCTTACTATCGCTAATGTCGCCTGCTCTACTTTCTGCCGAATCTTCCTAGCCCTGCTTTCATTCTTAACTTCTATAATTTTACTCCGTGAATAGCGACTCTCCAAAGTACTCCGGGAAACCATGGCCATCTGAAGCGGCGTCCTTTGATACCCACCCACAGCATTTGGATTCGCTCCGTTTTCCAGCAGGACCCTAACGACCGGCTCATGCCCGTATCGCACCCCCAAGTGAAGCGCAGTTGATCCCATGAAGACTTGAGACTCAACATCAGCTCCATTTTCCAGTAGAAGTTTTGTTATCCTTGCATATCCATGTACTGCAGTCTGGTGAAGCGCTGTCGTTTCACCCTCAAAGCCGATATCGTGGAAATTTACATCCACCCGCGGCTCTTGTGAGAGAAGTAGACGCACCAACGATTCATGTCCTTTACTAGCGGCCCAACTGAGTGCAGACCATCCACCCACATTTTGCGCTGCAAAACTATGGAGTTGGGCTGTCAGGAGTTGAACGAAAAACTTATTCGTACGGAGGAGTGCGTTAAGATCCTTTGCTCCAAGATATCCAGCTACCAAGCGGAGAAGCTCATTTGGGAGGATCTCAAGCGACATTTCCGCAAGACGTACAGTTGAATAAAATCAATAAAAAAGATGGCTTGGAAAAATTAGTGGTAAGTAGAGAGAGTACTTGAGAAACAGAGGTGGAAACCACAGATCTCACAGGAATTAAGGTTATAAAGAAAATGACAGCGAGGCACCTATTGAATATATAGAAGGAACGCTATTTAATAGAAGGAACAGCACTTGCTGGAGGGGCGATAGAAGTTGGTCTTGAGTAGCTATAGTACATACGGTTAGTTACCCGAGTCTAACCTGAGTCATATCATGAACACCAAATAAGCTGTAGGAATATGACTGGCGTATCTCACTAGCCTTGAGAAATAGCATACTAAATATTCCAATAATTGCCACAGCGGGTGGACCACCAATAAGCGGGTCCCTTCAGCAATGGGTCAAAGATATGATGAAGGTAAACTCTAAGCTCAAGCTCCAATCATCGAATTAATTATCATCGCACAAATCATTTCTTTATCCCCTCGCATAACAGCCAGGCAGACAATGAAAAAAAAGCCAAGTGTTAACTGGAGGTAGTGTAATACCAGCAACACAGTCAAGACCAGAGGCCATGAATTTCCAAAAATTATTCCCTGGCACCCTAGCAAGAGGCACAACGTCTTGAGGCCCAGGGAAACACGACAAAAGACGTGTGGTGTGCTGGATCCACAATATTTAAAATCTCTAACCAACACCCTAGCAAGAGGCACGACGTCTTGAGGTGCAGCGTGACCCGTGCTAGCTCCACGAAATTTACAAACTCTAACCGACACCCTAGCAAGAGGCACGACGTCTTGAGGTGCGGCGTGATACGGTGCTGGATCCACGAGGTGATAAACACCGTAATAATGATAAATCTCAATCATGGAGGTGAAAGAGTGGTCCAATCCCGAGGTTGGGAAGGACTGTGAAGATTTAAGGGAAGGGTGGGTTTGGTGGGCTATTTAACAAAAAGCGTGCCAAGAGCCGTCGGTGAATTCTACGTCATGGCCCTGTGACTTGAAAGGGAGTTGACCACTCATTAGTTGATTACCCTACAGACAAAACGTAGAATGGATTGGTTTCTGAAGGCCAGCCATCACCTACATTTGACTTGTACCGCCCATTCGAACCTAACCGATTTAATTTCGAGCTACTAATATTTTATACATATACACAATCGAGCAATTACACATACTTGCAACCCTTTCGTCTCACATCCCGTTCAACCCTAGAAAGACCAGGAAAGGAAAGAGCCCACGAAGATACCGCTTATTACACGCATCCTAGTGATGAAACCCCACAAATGTACCCCTCAACTTAAGAAAAGAGTCCTGCAACCACCCCACTAATGGGATCTTATTAACAGTTCTACAGAGCAAAAGCCACACATTCCTATAAAACACGCACCCACTTTTTACACTACCTAAGATTCTCTAGTCCAAGAAACACCCACCGCATGCGCATCCTCCCTCCAAATAAAAAAAAAGCACGCCCATTAATGCAAGCCCATCCCACAAAGGAACTATATTAGCCCACTCATAAATTCGTCCAACGTAACCCCTTTCCTAACCGCATTCGAAAACCCTTCATGAAAACTCAACCACACAGTTTCCTTCGACTCCTCTCCCTTAGCCTTCTTCCTCTTACCACCACCTTCTTCCTCATCGTCTTTCGGCTCGTCTTCGATGACAACAATCCGTCCAAAGAAATCCTTCTTGACTTCGTTCTTTTTCCTCTTTAGTACATTTTCGAGGCTAGCCGCCATGCTTTTGTCTCGTTTGAGCTGAGGTGTGTCATTGGTAGTGCCCATGCGTGCTTGACGAGCAGCCTCTCCTTGCAGTAAAATCTCCTTCTTACACGCTTGATCGAGGACCTGGCGGACAGCGTAGCGGATTGGTGCCACCACGGTTTCACCAGCAGTGGCTGTACATGTGCGGAACACAGATAGAGAATCAAGAGGACTAACCAGACCATTAGCATTTCCATAGCACACCAGAATAACGAGGTTGAACTTACGGCTCCATCCTATAGACCCAACTATAATTCCCACCTCCACCTATACCTTCAACCTTAACCTTCTCAAACTCAATCCCCATCCCCACCATAACCTGTACACCTCTCACCACAAGCTTCTTCTCCCAATCCCTTCTAACACTAGCAACACCGCCTTCAGGCCCAGACCCACCCACAACAATTGGCTTTATACTTGGTGATAATATTTTACTAACCCAAGGTGCCAGCTCCATAGCGACTGTTTCGGCACTCTTAAAAGCTTGGTGAAGTCTTATTCCACCGCTCATAGATGTATGAATGCTTTGTATCAGTGCTTTATTCTCCTTCATGCACTCTCTGACTTCCCATTCTGCCTGCGGTCCTGTGAAAGGTGCTACTTCCTCTTCTTCACCATCGTCACCTCGATTGTTGTTGTATTTCCCAGTTGATGCCTTCTGCCTCGTCGAGCTGGAAAAGAGATTATGGAAAGCGAGGATAGGCGATGACAGATAGCCAGAGAGCTCATAAGCCTGCTCCTCAAAGACACGACTCGAAAGTAGATCTGAGAACCAGAGCCACTCGTATGCAGCGTTTGGTTTTGTAAGGAACGGGTCGTCGTTGAACGGCCGTGTAGGATAAGTAGTGAAGCAATCCGTAATGATCTTATCAAACTCGCCCAGCCCCTCCACGATTACCCTTAACTTTTCCATACTCGAAGTTTTCTTCCCAGCGTCTTTCCCCCTACTTGGTTCTTTCTCCACATAGAACACCCTCTCAACCGCCTCTCTCACACTCCCCCTACCTCCCCCACCACCCTTCCCATCAGTATCCCCTAACCCTCCATCTCCAAACTCCTCCTCCACTATCTTCCTCGTCAGATACCGCTTCTCCTTCTTTAACTTAGCAGCATCCTTTTCTTCCTCAGCTGCAGCCCGCAGCCGACAAGCAATCCACTCACACCCCACCATAGCAGCCCTCATGTCACCTCCCGCTCTACTCGATCCCGCACCTTGGCCCATACAAGACAACTCAACCAACCTCCTAACCGCACCATCCTCAACCCTAAACCCCTCGTTCACCAGAACAGACTTTAACCTCCCAACCATCAACCCAGCAGGCGGCTTCCGCATATGCACGATCTCCGCAAGCGGCCGAAGCATCTTCAGGGCCGGTGCATAGAGATCATTACAAATCGCCACAATGGGCCTCTGAAGCCTAAATATATCCCCCTTCTTCCCCCTCTTCTTCCTCGTAACCCCCGTTGCAACATTATCAGCTTTCTGGTCCGCGATAACCAGGTCGATAAGCGCCTTAACGAAACCGCCCTCATTCGATGCGCCGCCACCAGTAACACCATCGATTTCATCAACCACCAAACACACCGGTTTCCCCAACGACACGCATGTGCTCCCGCCCGTCTTCATACCCATACTCTTCACGCCCTCATTGCTAAGAATATCCTTAATCCTCCCCTTCACCACCCCCGCACTCCTATCATCGGAAGCGTTAACCTCAACGACTTCATACCCTGCCTGTTTGGCCGCTACATGTGCCAGTGTTGTTTTACCAAGTCCAGGCGGCCCATGTATAAGCAGGATCTTCCGCATCTCGCGCACTTCTTCCTCGTCGTCTTTTTTCTTTATTTGTTTCCCGGCAGACGGGAACACAATTTTATCCCAGCACTTGAACCAGCGGAGTACCTGACGATGTGTACGCTCGTCACCCACCAAGTCTGTGAAACGCTTCGCGCGGTATTTCTCACTCCATAAGAGCGTTTTCCCAGCTGGCTTCGAGGCGAGTTCTGCTGTTTCCTGAACCGGGTTCATAGCGGCATGCATGGTGCCGTCTCCGGCTTTACTTTCAGCAGCTTGTCGCTTGGCTTTGGAGTTGCGTTTCTCGGTTTTATAGTCTTCCAGCAGGGAGGAGATATCGACGCCGTAGTAACTCTTCTTCATAGATCCCGAGGTACCTTCAGAGGAGTCCTCAAGGTAGGAAGCCATGTAAGAGGAGTGATCCCTCGTACTATAAATCCTCGGTGGCTTCTGGCGAATCCGGAAGGTCTCGCCGGAGGAGGTCACGACAGGGAGGTATGTAGATCCCAGTGCAGACGCAGGCGGTGAAGGGGCTGTAAATGGCTTCAGTTTCGGCGCCGGTGTTATTGTATTCTGGAATCGCTCGAAAGCATCCGCGCCTGGAGAGGGAAGTCTCGGTGGTGGGGTCACCGATGCTCGGAAGGTCCGTAGTATAGATATTGGCGGAGTCGATGAATTGCCAGTTGCAGAATCTTTCTCCGGGGGATTGAAGCCGAAGGATAATTTGTTTGAGGGGGTGAACTTCTTGCTGAATAGTCCACCTGATAGAGGTAGGTTAAAGATTGGTTTCGCAGGAGGTGCGGTCGGGGTTTTCTCGGTTTCTTCTTGCCTAGGCTCAGACACAGGTAGAAGAAATCCTTCCCCGTCGTTATCACCCCACCCTTGGCTCGCCATAGCCTCCTCGTCAGAGTCAGGGTAATTGAAGTCTTCGCCGTCATCGTCGTCTGCTGAGATGGTCTTCTGTCTTTTCGCAGGAGGGGCGGCTCGAGGCGGAGGTGAAGAACGAGGGTAAGAAAGCATTGAAGACTCAATTGTCATTTTCGCCGTAGGCGTTCGATGTGCCGGCGAAGATAGCACAGGTGGGGATGACCGTCCAGTAAACGAGGATTCCAGGATTGTAGCGTCTGAATAGATTTCTCGGAAAGGCGAAGAGGTGTCTGGATCCCAACGGCCCCGTCTCTTTGAATCTTTCCGGGTTGGGGTTACTGCGATTTCCTTGTTAGCAACCTTCTAGTTCATGTTCTAAATCCACTTAACGCGTCCACCCAAAGCTGTGATCACAGAATAACCAAACCCCAAAGCCAAACACCCCAAGAATAAATTGAGCGGACAACTTACGAGGCGGTAAAGAGCTACTCCTAAATGCAGGTCCTGGATTCAGTTGTCGATGTCGAATTACAATCCCTTCTTTATCGTAGCGCTGTCGCGACTCCTCGATCACGAGCTCTATAGCCTCAAGCTCGTCCGAGTGCGATTCCTCAGGCGGCGATGGGAGTGATGGGTACTCCTCGGGTTGTGTGGATGGCAGGTAGTCAGAGAAGCAGACTGACGGGTCGAAATCGGACGGGATGTCTGTCATGCGGAATTCTGTTTCGCGATGATGGTTGTCGCGAACCTGAGTGGATGGGAGTTTTCAAGGAAAGTTGAAACGCGTCGCTAAAGTGCGAAAGACGCGTTGGAGGTGATGATCTGATAAGATTTTCATAATTTATCACTCGACAATCTGAACGCAGACGATGCACACTGCATTTTCTCCACCCGATTTAATTCTTTGGCACTCCTGTCACTTCCAATAAGCCATACATTATAACATTACAGTCCTATAATTTAGACTACTCATAAAAACCTAACCCGTGAGAAGCCCATAGAAACCAAAAAGGGAGAGAACCCCTAATTCCAATAAGGAACTTTGCACACCAACACTCATAAACTACCCCGCCATCATCTCCTCCAACATATCTATCCCACAAATAAGTAAGAATTCAAGTCAAAAGTCAAAATTCCCATCATAAGGTAATACCAGAACATACCGTTGACCTTCAAGTCCAATGCTTCCCTCTGCTCCCTATCCAACCTCCTCACCCTCTCTTCCTCCTCCATCAACTCAGCAATCCTGTCTCTGACACGATCTCTCGACTTCCCCAAAGCAACCACCTCTGCAAGTCGATCCTCCAACGGGAAATTCTTAGCAAGTGACCATTTATGCATCTTCCTCTTAGCACGACGCATTTCCATCGCCTTATTCTTATCCCTACCATCAATATACAGTTTCTGACAAGAGAACGTATTATCGACAACTTCCGCCTCGGTATCGTCCTGAAACAGCAGACTCGATTCCCAAAAGAACGGATCGATTTCCGCTGGTTCTGGGCATGGCGGTTGGGTAAGTAATCGTTCGAAGTTGGACTTACTAGCGCGACCACGCTTAGCTAGAATAGCTACACGACGGGCTGCGTATGTGACGTTGGGGCTGACGGAGGATGTGAAGATTGATCCGAGGGATGCGTATAGTTTGGGGTTGACGATTGGGTATGGGCTGTTTTCGTTGCAGGGTTTTCGGGAGTGGAGGGACTTGGACCAGGAGTAGCCAATCATGATGAACTCCTGGTGTGGGTAAAGATACAGTACAGGGGAGGGATGATTATGTTGTAAAGGTGGGTGAGGGAGGAGGTGGGTGGAGGATGTTTTGCCTTATTTTTGTTATGCAAGTTTATAGTTTCAGCTAACGAATAACCCGTGACTACATGTATCTACTATTGTCAAACAAACCGTACAGCCCCGATACCAATCTCAATCCCCTAAGAGCTAGAACATTAAAAACTCGCCTGGGCGCCTGCCCGAGTGTTATTCAAACTGTTTGGTAGAGGAAAAAAATGGTAGAGGAAAATATAGTTGATGGATTGGTAATGTACATGTAACTGCATGCCATCTCACCACATCCTTTCAGGAACACGGAACTACGAAAGGTTCTCCCAGCCAACACTTGCTGTAAACACGATTCTAGATTCAAAATAAACTCTATGTACGATAGGGTATACCCCAAAAGGGTGCTTGGAGTAGAGATCAAAGAGCGTAATATCACTTCCATACACTCTTCCTCAGGAACGAACAACGAACGAAGACCACACTTTATGGTGAACGAGCCAAGGAATAACATGGTATATGACAGGCAGGACTGACACGAGTATAAAAAAAATGCACGCCAAATGCACGCACGTACAAAGAGACAGGCTTGAAAATGCAAAATAAAAAACTCCATGCTTCAGCTTCCACCCGCTATTACAACAATATCACAACCAAACCACACCGCCCCATGCAAGGTATCCTTCATCTGTTCCTCCTTCCTTCATCACACTTGCCGTTTTTTAAGAATGACGCGTTAGCGATATGAGAAATCCGATGTAATACATAAAAAAGTAAAGTAAATAGACATTGAGCACAGAAAAGAAGAAAAATAAAAAACTAACAATGAAACCCATTGATCAAACCCTCAATAAACACTGTTCGTGAATACCGATGCTACCGGTTTACATTGGCATGTTCGCCAGCTCGGAATCAATGTGCTTATCCAAGAACGCCCGCCTCTCACCTTGGCACTCAGTTTGCAGCCTCTGCTCAACCAATGCACGAACTGATTGAAAAAGTCAGTAACTGAACGCTAAACTAGAATGAAGATTTTAAAACATACCTTGCTTCTTCGTTACAGTTTCTAGATCCACCTCCCTCAGGACTTGTCGGATGGCATCGATGATCGAATCATCGTCCGGTCCACCACCAACCCTCATGAAGTCCATAGTGCTTGTCGGTCTGCTTCCAGCAAAACCGAGGGGACTTCTGCTAGGCGCTCTTGGAGGCGGGGTGTTTAAAGAAAGCAAATTATCCGTGCTCGGCAATCCTGCACTCATAGTACTGTGTCGGTTGTTTTGGGGTCCGTCTTGCCAGTAATCCCTATTGCTCATACCTCCCATAGACATCAAACGTTGGTGCTGTTGTTGATTCGGATCATTGAAGTTCGTGTAATTCGAGTAACTTGACTGCCTGTTGTTGCTGTTGAATGGAGCCGGAGAGTGCGGTGGCATGTACGGCTGCCCGCCCATATTAGGAAGACCAGTGAGGATAGTAGAGGCTGGCTTGACAGAAGAATAAACCGATTGCATGTCATCAAGCTCAAGACCATCCTGGTAGGCACCGTCAAACTTTTCGGGGGCACCTCCACGCCTGCCAGGGAGCCCATTGATAGAGGCATAGTCGTCCCACGTTTGCAAAGGGATGCTCTTGGGATCAAACCCTTCGTCATCCGTAGCAACAATCTTTTTCGCACCACTTTCGCCAATGACGACACGAGTGTTACCCCAGGAGAAATCATCTTGAGCCCAGAAAGAATACACAGGAAGGACGAAGGAGTAAATGGGGAATGCAAGAAGATAGATGATCATCCATCCGACATGTTGCCACTGCCGTCTAATGATGAAGATAACAGCTTGAAGACCATAGACGACAGCAATCATGACAATAGACAAGATAGGGAACGGTCCAGTCTTGCTGGCAACGAGGTAAATCAAGTATCCAAGGTAGACGCAGGTAGCTGGGAGAATAAGAGTACCCATCAAATCCAAGAAGACAACGAATCTCATAGAGAAGAAACAGAATCCACACATCTCCTTAAGGAAGAAGAGTTCTGCCAAGTTGTGAACAGTAGAGTTAATCCAACGACGCCTCTGGGACAACAGAACACTCCAGGTCTCAGGCGCAGCAGTATTGGCATAGGCATCAGGGATGAACTTGTAGCTCATGTACGGGAAATGTTTGGTCATCAAGGTTGTGAGGTAACGATCTTCACCAAGAGACAGCAGATTCTTCTTGTGGAGTGTGTCAACATTGCCGTCGGAATATTCCTCGACAATCTTGCTGGAGATGATAAGAGGGCGACCTTTGTCGGGAGTACGTAAACGGTACATGCAGAAACTAGTCAAGTCAGTATAATAGGCTCATTATCGTGAGGAGCAGCTTATCTTACCATCCAGGCAAACAAGTAACAGATCCGAACAAACTTTCGAAAGCCTTTGCGAGATGATGAGAGATATAGTATTCGTAAACTTGAATCATCGTCCACCAAGACCTCTCTTCATTCTCCAAACTTGTCTCACCGCAGATACCGGCAATCTTTGCATCGTTCGCACAAGCGGCAACCAACCGATTCAATGCATCCTCCTTAACGCTAGTATCAGCGTCAACCATGAGAAGATATTCATAAAGCTCTGGATCAACACCAATGATATTGTTGATTTGATGGAACATCTCAAGTTGGAGCGGGGACATAGGAGTGCGGTGGTGAACACGATTAAGGAAGTCGAGAAGAAGAATCTGCGAGTCACGTTTACCACGATTACCAGGCTTCGATTTGCCATGCTCGGAGGGCTTTCCAACTTTGACAACGACGATGTACGGAACAACACATCCTTCATACTCGTAAAGCCCAGAATAAACCTTTCCGTAGTTCAACTGTGCACTCCCATCACCAACAGACTTGAAGGGTAGGGCAGGGGGTTCGATTTTCGGATCAACACCGAGAATATCAAGGACAATATTAGGTGTAGGCCTATCGTTACCACCGCCGACAATCATACCGTCGCAAACGACACAAAGCAATTTCCTCTTGTTATCATAGTTCAAGGCGGTAAGAGAGTCGAGCGCCTTCCTCAATTGATCTTCGCCTTCGGTGTATGCAGGAATTTGGCAGATGACAAACTTGTCTTGCATCGCCGGGCGGCGCTTGGAACCAAGTTGAAGGGCAGCCAAAAACTTGACAAGGATGACAGACGCAATGATACCGGCAAAGATAGGAAGGATATAACTATTGAACTGACACTTGGCGGTCTTCCGGAAATCTGTTCGTCCTTTGTAGAAGAGATTGTTGAGACACCTCATGTTAGACTCACGAGTGGTAGCATTGAGCTGCTCCATGAACAAACTCGTGACGTCTGAGCCGGGATTATTGGTGAAAATATCCTCAAGCGTTGGGTCTAAATAATTGTAACTCGTAACACCAGCGGCACCAGTATTCGGGTTCAGCTTGGCAGTATAAAAATAATCCGTAAGATCATATATCTTGTCATTGATAATGCCCCAAGGCTTGTTATCAGCTACTCCAATCGACTTTATATTTTTCTTATCCCAAACAAGGTCCCCCTTATGGTAATCTTTGATGAATGGAAGAAATCGCTGTGAATACCAGTTTGCTGAATGAAGTTTTGAAGTGGTCAATTGAGCGAGACGAGGGCCAGAGTTGTGGACACCAATAGCGAACTGTTGAGCAGTAGTATCGTTGTACTGCATCGTGACAATATCCGAAGAAACCAAGCCAGAACAAGCTAGATAAATTGGCGGCGGAAAGTAGGCCGATAGATCCAGTCCAGCGAATTGTATCATATTGTCCCTAGTAGTGTCGATATTGTTGTCGCTGTGCTGAAGAGTCCAGAACGAAGTGAAATCATAAACATAACCGCGAATGCTGACCCAGTAGTCGCTATCACCCGTATGATACGATACCTCCCTCGTATTCCACGCTTTGTCGTAATTCGGGCAAACTAGCCTCGAGAACACGGCAATCCAAAAAATGACAACAGCATTGAACAAGAAAATAAACAAGCACAACACAAATTTCTCCCTCCAAGCCATTCTGACGTCTGGCCGCTTCATTCTTCCAATATATCGCAACATGAAACTTGGAATCCACCAAGTAAGAGCCCACACTGTTGCAACCCATATCTTACGGGTTTTCGATGTTGGATGCTCTTCTATGTGTTTGGGATCTGCTATTTCCGGATCTAGTTTCCCGGAATAGTGGGCTTCATCGTATTTAGACATTCCCGGGCCGTCTCCATCGCCACTAGCCATGGCGCCCTGAGCAAGTGGTGAGCTGCTAGGCATAATACCACTCATAGTGCTCTGCTGCCGAAGCAGATTATCTCTTGACGCACCAGGAGTAAGGGGCTGCACTCCACCCATAGGACCGAAATAACTGCTGCCGTTGGTGTTTGAAGTGTATCCCGTGTCCATTGGGCCCGCACCCATCCCCATCATGCCAGGTGGAACACCTGGTTGCTTCAAGTCAAGCATGTTCTCAGCCTCCCACCAACTTCCTTCCCGCATCCACACTCTCTCATTCCCAACGATCACTTCACCATTGCTCCAGCCCCTCTCCATGACCCAGCTTTCTACACCATCCCTGCCAGCTGAGCAGCCAAGGGGAGCGTATCGAACAGAAAATTCGTCAAAATCAAAGTCGGCAGTGAAGTCAAGATGTTTAGTTCTGCGATTCCCCCACTCAGGCAGTCTCCAGCTTCGCAGCTGTTTACTAACAGCAGAAGCTGACCACGGCGCCTGTTGCTGTCCAGTAATTGGTTCATCTGAAGGCGAGAGGTTCAAATGCCACCAAACTCTGCTAGCTGCAAGTAGTTGCATAACATCAACTTTAATCGCATCAGCGTCCCTCCCAAATTCCGTAGGGAAAAGCAGCTCTTTCAAAAACCCTCCCTCTTCGACTTCCCGACCACCTTTCTCGATTACATTCTCCTTTCGATCCCTCTCGTACTC
Source organism: Paragyromitra xinjiangensis (assembly GCA_038503065.1). NCBI lineage: Eukaryota > Fungi > Ascomycota > Pezizomycetes > Pezizales > Discinaceae > Paragyromitra > Paragyromitra xinjiangensis. Next base: position 1,025,462 of record JBCAMK010000001.1, on the reverse strand, counting down.
TCGATCCCTGCTCAAGCCCACAAGACCCGCAGCCTCGGCCTCATTCCATGCACTCTTCATCTCCCTGATTACAGTTCCGCTCGTGTTCGGCATTTGAACTCCGTCCATTCTCATTTCGACATTAAGACCGCTTTCATCATCGAATACGCCTTTGAGACACAAAGCCTTTGCCATTTTTTCATTAGGCAGTTCGAGGATGTTGATTTGGACTGTGTCGCCCTCGCTTCCGTCAGAGCTGGACTCATTCTCTTTCCTTGCCTCAAAATCGGCGGCGATGGCCTCGTTCGATTTTGCAACAATCCACTCAACAATAGCCTCGTAGACAGCCGCAATGAAGACTTCTCGTTCTGTGTCCCCCATCTTCTTGGCCAACACTTCCGGTTCGATACCGACAAGGCCAGAAACATCTTCGCAGACCTCCTCGACCACATCTTCGTCTACCAACAAACCAACAGAATTCCCAAGTTTAAGGATTCCGGCAAGAGAAGAGAGAAGACCTCGCAAAAGGCTCCCTTTGATCCCTATAGCTCTGAGATTCGCCCTCCAATCTTCCGCTGCTGCCGAATCGTCCGCGGTTGGTAGATAGCTCGGGAGGTAGTACGTCCCGCTCCTCGCTAGGAGCGCATACTTCTCAGGTGATTGCAAGCCAAGACCTTGTCTTTCCGCTGGTGTTGATGCTTGCGAAAGTAGATAGTAAAAGACATCGAACGCTCGAAAGCCATCTTTGGCAGGAATTTGGAGAAGACCATTGGCAGTATCGATACCAGCCGTTGACAAGGAAATATGAGCGCCCGTGATATTTCCGGCAAGCGAGATTTGAAGAGAGACTATTAAGCCATTATGGTATGGCACGGAAAATGGAGATGAAGGTGTAAGACACGAAGTGAATGCAGAAATCAGACCGAGGGCATTTGTGAGGATATCAGGTGGTGATGGTAAGGTTCCCAAGATTGGGGTCAAGAGAGAAGGTGAGTGAGAATGGAGTGATCTATGACAATGTTAGCAAGACTGGAGATTCCCACATAAAAATGACCAAGATGCAAATCCCAGCAAACTTTCGCTAGCGAACCAAGAGGAGCAACTCTAGCCATAAAACAAAAAGGAGAGGAGCAAAACTACTCACCCTAACAAAATAGTTTGATCCTCTGCTCGTCTCCGAGCATGCTCCCAGGCTCTTGTTCCCACATTTTCATCAATGACCCCACCACCATATCCTGCATTCCCCAAGCCATTGCCAGAATTCACAACCAATGTCGTACTAGCATCGAGAGTATGAGGAACACCTGATTGATACGAGTTGTGAAGAGCCGAGAGCAGGTTAGAAGTTGTAACTTGCCCTCCACCTTGTTGTTGTTGTTGGACGTTAGCGTACGGCGAAGCGGACGTCGTCGAGTATATAGAGTGCCGATTAGAGAACGACATGTTGAAGAAGCTGTTGAGAAATGACTTCGGTCAACAAAGTTTTTGGGGAGGAGATGGAATGGGAAATTATGGTGGGGAGAAGCCTACTGCAAAAATCACTTCTATGTCGAGGAAAACCTCCCGTTGTGCAACTGGTAGAGAGGCACCACTGTCTTGCAAGTGATATCTCAACACAGCCAACGAAAGAAAAAATAAAAACAAAATAGAAAACAAAAACAACAATTAAGAGGCCAATAAAATTCTAAGCCAAGCGAGTGTATGAGTTGTTGTTGTGATACGGTGAAGACAAGAGGACGTTCCCGAATGTCAACTAGTAAATAAAGCTGAAAGGTGGTCGATGGTTGCTGCGGCAAGCAAAGTGTATCTATCGAGCAAGATGCAGCGGTCGAATTTTCCCCTTTTCTTCCCAGAGGACCGAAATAGGAATCAGGTCACAACAGCGAAAGTGAGGGACGGCAGTAAGCAGACCCGTAGGCAGTAGCGAGCGATGGTGGGTGTGGGATGAAGAAACGAGTGTCAAGAAAAATCAACAAACAACAACAAAACGGTGTTGCAGGGCGGACTACAAGAATGAGAGAGCTGAGAAGAATGGAATGTTCTCTGTCTCTTTCCTCTCTTTTCTCGAGTCTTGATGGAATCTTGTTCCTCCCCACAGTGATCACTTCCGGGCAAAACGATGCTGGCAAAACGACCGCTTGGATGTTTTGTGGAAGAATCGGTTGTTCCAACCGCTTCTGATGTTCCCGCTCAAACGGTGGCATATCACTCGAAATTTGGCCTCTACTAACGCTAACCGATCGTTCTAATTTTCGTCAAACCTCCTACTCTAAAAGTAAACTATCCACCTGAGCAGACCACACACACGATTTTCGATATCTCGTGTTAACAGACACTTTCTGCCTTTGGGTTCTTATTTTTATCGAAATACACTTCCTGACTGTACAGCCCCCTTCTCTTAACATCGTGATCTTTTACGTTTTCAGCTTCGACAGCACGCGAACGTGTTGAAGCACAAAAACGAAACGAATATGAACGGGAAAGAAGCACAAGATCTGGGTCGCCAAGACCTCAAATAGTTCCTGCGCTGACCTGCTGGCTGTTCTAAATATAACGCCACAGTGAATTTGGAGAATGTATGACGAATAACAATCCCCCTGAGCCGAGTGATCCTTTCCCAAGCAGGCAGATACCCCTGTCTCGGTCGGGTTGGCGAGCTGCCGGACCGTGCGTAAGGTCTCCAGGAAAACACGGCGGGAAAAAGAAAGGTTTTGTTTTTGTTTTGAATAGGATCGAGAGTGAGCTGAGACATGGGTGTAAGCTTCTTAGAGTGCCCCTATTTTTGGAACCGGAAGTGTAGGGTGCTGATCGACGTTCTGTCTTGGGACATACACAAAGCACAACTGTCAACAAACAGTGGTAGGCCATCACTTTGCGCGAAAAAAAATCTCCCTAGCTAACTGCTCCCTGATGGCGTCGCAGAATATCACATTGGTAGGAGAAAGTTGCGGCATGATTCGGGTAGATATCGTGATCACCCTATTGTGGATAGGGGAACCTTTGAGTCTTAACCAAAAGCTCAGGCAGGGGGTGCTTCCAGAAATATCACAGCGGGACGGTGTGGCAAAAGAAAGACCCCGATCGGGGGAACTGGGACTTAAAGGGAACAGCAGGGATCATGATCCCAGCATATCAACTTTTTGCCGTGAAAGGAAAGATGGTAACAATAACAGAGCGAATTTTTTTGAAGTTTCCCTAAACATCATAGTTCCCTGACCCGCAATCAGGCCAGTCTGGGTCAAGAATCCGAAGGGAGGGAAAAGCGACGGGAAACGGGAGAAGAGGGCAAAAAGCATCACCAATCAAAGGCAAAACAACCAGACTTTGGCATAATTACTATTGATCGTGGTCATTGGATTTTTCTCTCCTTCGTCTTCCTCCCTCATCCAGCTGCGTCTCTTGTTGGGTGTTGCTGCTTCTTGTCCACTGGCTTGATTGAGTACGGTTGCTTCGTACCTTCATTACCTTCGTTTTGTTTTGTTGCCGTTGCCTATACGCTCGCTTGCATATTGCATTCCTGCTGCGTTGCTTTCGTGCTCCTTTTTGTGTATTCCTCTCCCACGTTACCTCCTGGGTTTTGTTTTTCTCGTCCCTCACCTCACGACCCACGAAAACGACTTTGTCTTGTCGCTCCTGTTCCTCCTCACACTCGTAAACATTCCTCTCCATTCGTTTCGTTATTCCCATCAACATTAGCATCAGAATACTGTCGGTGTTTACAACCGTCATCACTTAATTTCCTAATACCCCAACTCGCTCGGGGGTTTCCATCCCCCTCGACGGCGTAGTCCAACTGCAGCCACGATGGCTCAACAGCAAACTCCCCAGTCCCAGCCTTCGTTGCCTTCGTTGCCGGCTCACCTTCAATCGGACACTCACATTACTGCTCACTTGGCTTCCCGTTTTCATTTGGCTTTGCCTACTGCTACTATCAGCTCCCATGCCATCGTTGCGTTGAACACTTATACCTCCCCAGATGCCGCAAGCGTTGAGTTGGAGGCATTGGCTTCCCGTATGTGGAGACGGCTAGGTGGGAGAGGAGAAAACCAAGCAGTTCTTTTTCTGTAAGTGGATAATTCGAACTAGAATTTGACATACGAGATGGACTCGAGCATAAGAAATAGTGTTTTGTTGAATATTGCTAATTTGGTATTACAGAGGTGAATCCGGATCTGGAAAGACAACCCTACGATCACATCTCTTGTCTCATCTCTTATCATTTACCTCAACCCCACTATCCCAGAAGATTTCTCTGTTTACCTTCCTTTTCGACTCCCTAACAACAACCAAATCTCTTACCACGCCTACTGCTTCTAAGGCTGGACTTTTCCTCGAGCTGCAATACGATAACGTCTCCCAGACGCTGATTGGAGGAAAACTTTTGGATCATCGTTTGGAACGCTCTCGCGTTGCTGGGGTGCCAACTGGAGAGAGAAATTTCCATATTCTGTACTACCTGCTTGCTGGGACGTCAGATGCTGAGAAGTCTCATCTTGGGTTGAACACTCCAGCCACGGCTGCCGCGGGAAATAGGCACAGCAGTGGTGATTTGAGAAACGCGGGCGGCCAAAAGAGATGGCGGTACCTGGGCCACCCAACGCAGCTCAAAGTGGGCATCAACGACTCGGAGGGTTTCGCCCACTTTAAGACTGCCTTGCGAAAGCTTGAGTTTCCTCGTCAAGAAATTGCTGAGATATGCCAAATGCTTGCTACAATTCTTCACATCGGTCAGCTTGATTTTGCCAATTCGCATGCCATGGCTAAGGGAGAGGATTCTGGTGCAATGGAGGGCGGAGATGCGGTAGTTGTAGTGAAAAATAAGGAAGTATTAGGTGTCATTGCTGCCTTCTTGGGCGTTAGTCAAGAGGCTATGGAGAACAGTCTTAGCTATAAGACAAAGACCTTGAATCGCGAACGTGTCACTGTCATGCTGGACGCAAAGGGCGCTAGAGCTCATGCGGATGAGTTGGCAAGAACCCTCTATTCGCTTCTTGTAGCTTGGATCATCGAGTCTGCCAATGAGAGGTTGTGCGCTGTGGAAGACGCCGTTGCCAACACTATCTCGATCATTGACTTCCCTGGTTTCTCCCAAGTTTCTTCAACCGGGAGCACATTAGATCAACTACTGAACAATTCAGCCACGGAAAGTTTGTACAACTTCTGTCTCCAAAGCTTTTTTGACCGAAGGGCCGAGCAACTTGAGAGCGAAGAAGTCGGTGTTACTGCAACAAGTTACTTCGACAATTCGGACGCAGTTCGAGGGCTACTGAAGCACGGAAATGGTCTTTTGAGCATCCTCGATGATCAAACAAAGCGTGGCAAGACGGATACGCAATTCCTCGAGAGCTTGAAGAAGAGATTCGACTCGAAAAACAATTCTGCGATCACGATTGGAACCGCCCCCGCGGGCGCTAATTTCAGCTCTGCTTCCAACTGCTTCACTATTAAGCATTTTGCAGGAGAGGTCGATTATCCTGTTACCAGTCTTATCGAGGAAAATGGCGAAGTCATCTCTGGCGATCTCATGAACCTCTTCCGCGGCACGACTAGCGAGTTCGTAACAGATCTTTTTACTAGCAAAGCTGTGACAACGGTACAGCATCCTCGTGAAAAAACCGCTATTATGCAGGGACAGATCTCATCTCGCCCGTTACGAATGCCTAGTGTTATGAGGAAGAAGGGTGAGAGACCAAATATTAGAGGTGCTAGTGGAGATTCAAAGACCGCAGTGCTCGAATCAACAACCGAGGTTACAGTCTCCTCACCCGATCAAGGTGCTGCAGCTCAGTTTGTTAGTGCCTTGGATACCGTTACGAGGTCTCTTACTGGAACAAACACAAATCCCTATTTTGTATTTTGCCTCAAGCCCAATGACCGAAGAATTGCCAATCAATTTGATTCGAAATGTGTTCGCACCCAAATTCGAACATTCGGAATTGCTGAGATCTCGCAAAGAGTGCGAAATGCGGACTTTTCAGTTTTCTTGCCGTTCGGGGAGTTTCTAGGCCTTGCAGAGGCTGAGAATATTATCGTTGGTAGTGAAAAAGAGAAAGCGGAGTTGGTAGTTGAGGAGAAGAATTGGCCTATGAACGAGGCGAGGGTAGGAGCTACAGGTGTTTTCTTAAGCGAGCGTTGTTGGACTGAAATTGCGAACATCGGTGAACACGGTGGTGCCAGAAGATCTCCTTCTGGAGCGGGATTCTTAACTGATGGCGATGATGCCGGAAGTACTCCCATGACACCGGTTGGTGAGACAGCTAGGGGTACTGGTGGTGGGTTATTTGGAGGTTCAGATTCGAGAGTACGATTAATTCCGGGTCATGGAACTGGTAGTCCTGGCGGGTTGGGCACCCACATATACGGCACAGGCGACCCTGGAAAGGGTGGTTACTTCACACGCTCAGATGATTTGAGGTCTGAAGCTGCAGCATCCGCCTTTCACTCTGGCGACATGTTCAAAAACTTCGATACCCGAGAACAAATGGCTGAGAAGGGCGCAGCAGCAAGAGAGCAAGAGATCGAGGAACTTCCAGTCAGTCGTGGCCGCAAGAGGTGGATGTTCATGGTTTGGGCTCTCACATGGTTCATTCCTGATTTTGCACTTCGTTGGATTGGAGGCATGAAGCGAAAGGATATCCAGATTGCATGGCGCGAGAAGCTTGCTATCAATTTCATGATTTGGTTCATGTGCTTGTTGTCTGTTTTCTTCCTGAGTAAGTTTTCTATCGCACTTGAAAACGCTCTGGATTTTACAAGGCAGCTAATTCGTTGTGTCTAGTCTTCTTTCCAAAGTTGATTTGTCCCAAACAAAACGTTTTTACTCTGCAAGAATTGGCATCTCACTCTGGTGGCCAGAACCATATGCAAAACACGGCTTACGTTGCCATCCGTGGTCTTGTCTTCGATTTGACAGCCTACGCTCCGACCCATTACCCGCCACTTGTTCAACAGAAGAATATTTTGGCGTACGGTGGACGGGACGCTACTCCATTGTTTCCCGTTCAGGTCTCAGCCTTGTGTAATGGTGTCGACGGCTCTGTCAGCCCCTATGTTACGATTGACTTCATGGGAACAAATGCTACGGCCGACAGAACTATTGATAAGAACGCTAAGTATCACGATTTCAGAAGTTTCAGGAACGATTCTCGCCCAGACTGGTTTTATGAGCAAATGATTCTCCTTAAATCCAACTACATGAAGGGCAATATTGGGTACTCTCCGCAATATGTTTCGACTCTTGCTGGAAAGAGCAATAATATTGCCATTCTTGGATCCCGCGTTTACGATATGACAGACTACAACAAGGGTGGAAGAAGAATTCAACTTCCTGAAGATGGTACCGAGATTGATGTTCCTAGCATTAGCACTGATTTCATGTCTCCCATGGTTACAGCACTCTTCTCAGGTCTCGCCGGACAAGACATCACCAAGCACTGGAATGCGTTGCCGCTGGGAGCAGATCTCAAGAGTCGTATGAAAGTCTGCCTCGACAACCTTTTTTACGTCGGAAATGTCGACACCCGTAACTCGCCAAAGTGTCAGTTCGCTACGTACCTCTTGCTCGCAGTCTCGGCTATGATGGTGTCTGTCATCCTGTTCAAGTTCTTTGCTGCGCTCCAATTCGGCCGGAAGACCATGCCGGAAAATCTCGATAAATTCATTATGTGCCAAGTCCCGGCTTATACCGAAGACGAGGAGTCTCTCCGCCGTGCTATCGATTCCCTCGCCAGAATGAAATATGACGATAAGCGCAAGCTTTTGGTTGTCGTCTGCGACGGTATGATTATCGGTCAAGGAAACGACAAGCCTACCCCCCGAATTGTTTTGGATATTCTTGGTGTAGCGGACAATGTTGATCCAGAACCTTTGAGCTTTGAATCCCTCGGAGAAGGCATGAAGCAGCACAACATGGGCAAAGTTTACTCAGGATTGTTCGAAGTCCAGGGCCACATTGTGCCTTTCCTCGTTGTCGTTAAGGTTGGCAAGCCGTCAGAAGTTTCAAAGCCTGGTAATCGCGGAAAGCGTGATTCACAGATGATTCTCATGAGGTTCCTCAACAGGGTCCATTACAACTTACCTATGAGTCCCCTCGAATTGGAAATGCATCACCAGATTCGGAATATTATTGGCGTCAACCCGACATTTTACGAGTTCTTGTTCCAGATTGATGCCGATACTGTCGTTGCACCTGACTCGGCTACTCGCATGGTTGCCGCTTTCCTTGCTGACACGAGAATCATTGCGCTTTGTGGAGAAACTGCCATTACCAACGCCAAACATTCGTTCATCACTATGATCCAGGTCTACGAGTACTACATCTCTCACAATCTCGCCAAGGCATTCGAAAGTTTGTTTGGTAGTGTCACTTGTTTGCCTGGTTGTTTTACGATGTATCGTATTCGTGCCGCTGAGAGCGGAAAGCCTCTGTTCGTTAGCAAGGAAGTCGTCGAAGCCTACTCGGAGATTCGCGTCGATACACTACACATGAAGAACCTTCTGCATCTCGGTGAAGATCGTTACCTAACAACTCTACTGCTTAAGCATCACAACCAATATAAGACCAAGTACATCTTTAACGCACATGCCTGGACGATTGCACCAGATTCTTGGAGTATTTTCATGTCACAGCGTCGTAGATGGATCAATTCTACTCTGCACAATCTTATGGAGTTGATGCCTATGCAGCAATTGTGTGGTTTCTGTTGTTTCTCGATGAGATTCGTCGTCTTCTTGGATTTGCTCAGTACTGTTATCCAACCGGTTACCGTAGCATATATCATCTATCTCATCGTCATGGTTGCTACCAGTTCCTCAGTTGTGCCGATGATGGCTTTCATTTTGCTTGCTGCGGTTTATGGTTTACAAGCTATCATCTTTACTCTTAGGAGAAAGTGGGAAATGGTATGTATAAAAAGCTGCTTCTTGCTACTTTTTGCTACTTGATACTAACCAGCGTCCAGATTGGATGGATGATCCTTTACGTTGTCGCTATTCCGGTCTTCAGTTTTGCTCTTCCACTCTACTCTTTCTGGCACATGGACGATTTCTCGTGGGGTAACACCCGTATCGTCACTGGTGAAAAGGGTCAAAAGATTGTTATTTCAGATGAAGGCAAATTCGACCCTGATAGCATTCCTCGCAAGAAGTGGGAAGATTACCAGGCTGGTCTCTGGGAGGCCCAGACCCTTCGTGGTCAGGATGATACTCGCTCAGAAGTCTCCGGTTACTCGTACGGTACTAAGTCATACGCCCCAACCCAATCTGAGTGGGGTTACCAGAGCAGACCCATGTCACAATTGGAGGTTCCTATGCCGCGTAACCACAGCCGTATGAGCATAGCACCCTCAGAGATGATGTCCCAGCGTGGGTCAACATTTTTCGGAAATAATGGAGAAATGGAGATGTCGACTCTAGAGTTGCCAAGTGATGACGCTATACTTGCGGAGATCCGGGAAATTTTGAGGACTGCAGACTTGATGACTGTTACGAAGAAGAGCATCAAAGCGGAATTGGAGAGGAAGTTTGGAATGAGTTTGGACGCCAGGAGGGCGTACATCAATTCTGGTATGTCACTATTTCTTGTGCGATTACAGTATATGATTATTTTACTAACGTTTCATTTGCAGCCACGGAAGCGATTCTGGGTGGAAATTTGTAGACGTTCCTTTCGGTAGATGAGGGGAGTGGTGATGAGTTCGCGATTCACGTTTGTGTGGGATGTGGGGATTCTATGGGTATTTGCCAGAAAAAACGAGAGGGATGGTATTCCTTTGTTGGGGGTGGTAATTAATTCATGTTCTTTCTTGCTGTTTTTATGCATGGATTTGGAGTAGCGTGTCTATCTTTATTCATTTCTTGTTTGTATTCTTTTTTATATACCATGAACGAATAGCAATTATTGCGTGGCCGGAGGGAGATGGATAGTGGATCTCTTTTTTCTACTTTGGGGGTTTCTTTATATTTCCTTGTTTGGAATCTTGTTTGTAATGGACCATGTGTTGTAGTGTTTACATAGACTATCCTCTCTCTTGATGTGCTTTAGTGCCTTATATCGATCATCATCTATCCTTGTGTTTTCCTGCATATTGTTCTCTATGGGGAATTCCTTACACCCACTATTCGCGCATGATCTATCCCATCGAGCATTCCCCTTCTCTCAACCCCTACGCCCAGTCTGGCTTTTGTCTCACCTCTTCCCAGGTGTTGAGCAGATAGAACTGTTCTAACGGATAGGATTTCTCCTATAAACATAATCGCGTACAAATCCCAAAGTCTTTGAACAAATCATGTTTTACCACTAGTTTTTTTAGATTATCACCGCACGCCCGTTGAGCCAATAGATCCCTAAGGTCAGCGAGGTTGATTCTAAGCAAGTTTAGCTAGCAACATAACTCATAAAATATCACTCGGGTCAAATACCGCTAAAGTTGGAACTCCTTATATCGATCTTGATCGTAAACTCCATTCGTAAACTAGCTACTGCACAGACCAAACCGACCATGATCGACCCCAAGCGAACTATTGCGAGATCTAGTAAGAAACCTAACAAGAGAAACTCAAGGGATATTAGATGGAGTTGAAGGCATCCGGGGCTGAATGCTACATGCATAACCCAAAACAACCACCCAAAAACTGGCCCACTATGTTTCCGGTTTCTAGTTTCTTTATAAATTGTGAAAGTTAAAACCTCTGGCCATCAACCTAGAGGTAGGATATCTTACTACCACCCCCAGAAATACAACTTCCGTTAGAACTCAGCAGAGTATCCAAACTCATTTCTGCTGCGTCTATTATTCCATCACACCATAGCGGGTGTGGGAGGCCGTCAGGGTATCTAAACCGCCACTGGTACAGTTTCATAAGATATAGTAATTAATTACGCCATGATCAGAGAACTTTACCCAACCGTTGCCCTAATAGTTAGTCTTCTTGGAGCGGCGGAACTTGCGCGTGCAATTTCCTATAACCATAACCTACACGATTCCCCCAAAAGACTTATCGGTGTATTCGTTAAAAGAGCTTCATCCATACGCAGCGAAGAGACCTACCGGTGATGACACTATAATAAAGGACGGTGTGGCTGCGCCGGCGTCTGGCATAGTTTCTGCAATGGGTTGGGCGGGTTTGGTCGAAAGCTCCAGACCCGTTACCCCCAGAGGCCCTACATGTGGGGCCTAGACATGTGTCGGTCGTAGATCAGAGGCTTATATTTTGATTTAGAAACTTAATTTGAGTAGAAACCCCCCCTGGAGCTGTCACGACGTCCCTAGCCTACAACATTTATCAATATCAGAACGTACCCTTCCAAACAATAAAGAGAAATCAGCCAATCCAAAAACGGTCTGTCTATGGCCTATCACCAAAGCCAAAATAACTTCATCTAGTATCTACTACTATTGCAAAATATTTTAATTAAAGCAGAATACCTGGCTGAATTTCACTGACATTTAGAACCCTCAGGCAACGCTGAGCCTATAGTATCACACCTCATACATATCCAGATCGAACAACCATTTATACCACCTAGTTCCAACAGAGGATTTCGCAGTACCTGAGATTGTTGACCCAGCCCAATATCTATTGCCTGACCGAAGGTTGTTATATGCTCGCTTGATCATTACCAAAATATTACTTCCCGAGCTAAGGCTGGGTTTGGCACCACCAGACAATGATTGGTTGGGGCGATTCAGTACCGAGGCTGTCAGTCCACACTAGCCCCCATTCCATTCCAATGTTCACCCCAAAGGAGCTGTTACTCCGACCCACAATCCCGGGAATAGTGTATAGTACCAATTGGCGAGGAGCTTACTATTTAGCATAAGGCGGGATTCCTTTACTCCTTTGGATAGTCACCGAAAGCTACCACCTAGTACAGATACAATACCTCAGAGGGTGAATCGGGAAACTAATCTGTCACCCGTTTACCGTGGCATGCTTCTTGATTAGATTACAGCGGATAGATAAGACCACGGTTTTGACGTGAAACTAGGTCCTGGCTGGCGCCAAGGCCGATCTAATGGAAGAACTGGTGTATGGTTTGAACTACGAGGAAGTCCAGAGTCACAAATGCTCGGCCACTTGTAGAGTGGTTATACGCTATCTTTTGCACATAGCCGATAATAGAAAGACAATTTTGATTTGTCAACTAAGTGGAAGTGCAGCCATCAGGAACTTCAGTTCGGGAATACTGTATTTGCTAGTTGTACCCTCAAATATGAGGCCTGCCCTCGCGACCATGAAAACAGATATGACGAACACAGAGACATGATGAATTCCTGGTAACTGACATAAACCTTCCGGTTGTCCTTGGATGAAACCCGCCAAATCCCTACACTCCACCGGTAAACGCGCTTAAAAAGATAAAACACCCAACCTATCCCCAATGTGGCCCTCATCAGGAACAATACTTCCAAATAAATTAATCCCCTGCAATCTAAATAAATTACGCTTAAATACAAACGCCCAACTTTTTAACATAAACATCTATATACCATGACCAACAAATATCCCGTACTCAATCAACCATTAAACCTCCATCATTAAAATCTCATCTCATCAAACCTTCTCCCCATCATCCCGCGCAGACTCTCTTGCCTCCTCCTCCTCCATCTGAATCCTCTTCCTCTCCAAAAGAAACTGACAAAACTTCGAATTGGCCCTGATTTTTTTCCCTAGAGATTTTCGTAAGCTGGAGTGGAGGAAAAAAAAGATGTTTAGTCAGTTAGCTTACCATTTCTAATAAACAGATACGGAATGATTGACATTGCCACCGCCGCAAAACCCAGGAGACTGGACGCCCAGGGTATCGTCAACTCTTTATACACTGTAGATAGCACATTAGTTTCCAGCATAGAGTATCTGATTGAAACGGTACCATACTATTACTAGCAAACAGCGGGAACGCAGCCCCAAGCATAGACCGACACATACTCGTCGCGGCCATGGCGGACGCCGCATAAATTTCATACGCATCCGTCAAGTAATTCAAGAACGCAGTGAAAATAATACAAAACCCGAACCCAAATGGGATACCAGCTAGCATAGGCACTATCCAATGTATTTCTTCCTTTGCTGTCCATGCTTGCCAAAACAACGAGGAACAGTAGATAACACCCCCGAGACAAGCTACGGGGAGGCGGCGGTATTCGGGGCTGATAACCTGCTCGGGGTTCTGGCTTTGGAGGCGGAAGATGTATTGGTCCCATGCCATTGCTACTGCGCAGGCGAAGGCGGCGCCGATGGAGAGGGGGAGGAAGGCGAGGCCGGCGTTACCAGGTGAAAACTTGTAGATGCCTGTTAGGGGTTATGTTAGTGCTTCTGTGGGATAGTTCCGCGGTGTAATACTGACCTTGGAAAATAAGGGGGTAGCTGGTGAAGAATAGATAAAAGGTCCCGTATAACAAGGCCAAGAAGATACTAGTAAGGAATACAATACTCTCTTGCCAGAACATCCTGAACGGTCGAGTTAAGGTTGTGGCGAAAATACTCAATAGAGACCTTTCATCCAACTCTAATGGCGCAATAGCGTCTTTATCGCCTTCTTTCCTCAGCTTTTGTGCACGTCTTACTAACAATATCGGTCCATATGTTTCCGGGCAGAAGAACAGAAGAGGGATGAACGAGACACCGGCAACTATGACACCGATCCAGAAGGCCATCCTCCAGCCTTCTGGTGAGGCACCTACATACCCACCGATCATAGGTGCGAATGTTGGGCCGACCATAGTGAAGGCGCAGAATAATGCCATTGCTAAGAGAATATCAGCATACTCCAAATAAGTACTAAAAGAAACAGCATTATTACCTCTTCCTCTCTGCACTGGATCGTTCCAAACATCTGCTAATTGGCCCCCCACCACGCTCAGCGGTGCACTCGCACCGATACCTGACAAAAACCGAAACGCCAGCAATGCCCCTAGGTTCGGTGCCAAAGCACATCCTATGGACATCAAGGTGAACCACGAGAAAGCAACTACAGAAACCCACTTTCGTCCATAAAACTCGCTAACTGGGGCAAAGCATATAGGCCCAACAACATATCCGATTAAATAAAGTGAGATAGTGAGAGCTGATACAACTGGACTTGTGATATTAAGATCTTCCCGTATGAAGCTTATTGCACCAGATGGAAGTGAAGAGGCGAAGGTAGAATTTGAGACAGTAAGAACACCAATGAAGGATATAGATATTTTGCGTTTCTAGGCTCGATATCAGTGAATGACGTCAACTTGAGAGGTGAGCTAAACTCACCAATGACCAGTTATATGGATTTTCACGATCCCCTGGTGCAAAATACACCATCTTTCTATGCGGTTTTTCATCATATTTCTCTTCCATTTTCTCAGCTTCGTTCGGCAGAGGTTCAGAGTAATCTGTCTGTCCTGGAGCTGACCAATGACTGGGTCTGATGGACAAGGTCTTTTCAAGCTGGAGGTCGGCCATCGTACTATTATTATTTTATTTCGTTCCAGTTGAGAAGCTCACACAGCCAAAAAGATACTGCAGCAACTCAATTGCATGAACGAGAGAAAGAACAGTGAAGAAATAGAAAAATAAATAAACCTAAGGGCTTTTATTATAGAGAAAATACCTTCCAAACGTGGGGCATTACCGAGCAAGACTTTTTTGGGGGGGGCTCGGTTGTTCGGCACGGGCCGGTTGGGTGGTTCTGCTTCACTAGGATTAGATGCACCTTGGGCCGCTACCATTCATAAGATGGTCGTGAAGCTTGCACAAGTCGAGCAGGTCCATGACTCTGGGACCATGAACTTGTGACATAATTGAATAGGTACAGGTAATTTCTTGCTTCAATGGCGAGTTAAGCTCGAGTACCAAGAGCTGGTAGAGAGACGAGGATTCTGAAAGGGATTTTCGTAACGCCGTGCCATATTTGTCTTGTCTATCGGAGAGTAGTGCGTTCGGAGTCACTCCTTCCAAACAACCAAGCCCATCCTGTAGATATAATTGAACAATTCCTGCGGCCCGCAGCCCCCGAGACTATGTGTTGCCGAGACTTTTGCCGCGATTGTTTTTTCCTGGGGGGGTTTTTTTTCCCTGGAGATCATTTGTGCGTTTCCAAAGGAAGGTTGCCACTTTTTAAGCCGCAGCCATGCCGAAGTCAAATGCCGAACTTTGTGCTACCTTTCCATGCAGAAGGTTAATTCCGAAGAAACCACTAGCATTTCGTCAGCTTGTATCATATATGGAGCCCGGCGCATCTTCACCTGGAGTTGTTTGTAATAGAGGTATAAGCACGGTTGGCGCGTGCAGGCAGAGTAAGAGCGGAGGCCAATCGATATTATCGTCCTGTCGGTTAGATCGGAGTAATGACCGTAGCGGAGGATTTCTCTGAAACTATAGTTTATAGTTGTAGAATCCCACTGTTATTAAAACAAGTTACCGGACTATCCCATCTTTTTATTCCTTTTTTTCTAGTTAGGGGCTTCATTAATTACCCCTAGTGCTTGGAGCAGTCACACGTACACCCGGATGTCGAGAACAGAACTTATACGGGCTGCCAGACCGCCTTCGTTATGGAAAACCGCATTGACCAAAAGACCCGCACGAGATAGTAAGACTCCAGCATTGTGGTACGAGATAACAAAGTGCAGCCGTAGTGGACCCGCTGGCAGATTGTTAGGAGACTTCAACGGGAACCCGCACGACCAACCAACGCCGGAACTAGCAACTCCTTCGGCATACCGCAGACACTCCACATCCAGCTACCGATGTAGCGGAACAACACTTGATTTGCCGCGCACGCACCTTTATCGTCTATGCAATGGCAGATCTTGATGCATCTTCTTTCCCTAACACGGTGTTGAAGGTAGCTATCCTAGTCTTTACTGTGGATTCCGGTTCTGGCAATCGTATGCAATTGTCGAATGTTAGCCTTGGCGACAGTGCTATTGCAGTTCGAGGGAGAAGCTTGGTTCATACTGTGGCGTATCTAAAGGTCAGATCGGTGGTGTTCATCCCGGACTTATCAAATGTTGGATCTAGGTCAATACCCTCCAGGATAACCATAGTAGATCTCGATTCAATGGGGGCATAAGTGCACTTTGTAGGGCTCCAGTCGAGTGCTGACTGGTGTCCCGGTAATAGTACATAACCAATCGGCAATTGACCCAAACACCAGAAACAGCTCCTCCATCGGATCCATGCATGCTGTCTCGAGCCTCAGAGACGATGCTGATACAGCGAGTCTTTGTTCCGGCTCTACAAAATCGTCTATTATCGAGGTATTTAATTGCGATTCAAGCCTCGTTCAATCATCTGATTTATTACATCTCCCATCTGATGTGCGTTACGATTACACCAACCATTTTAAGGAATTTTAGATCTACGACAAGGATCTCTTTGTGCAGACCTCCCTTTTGGAACAATCCGCCCCCCCGAGCCCCAAAATCGGTACCTATGAGTTGTTCACAGCAAACGAGGAGTGGTTCGGCGGTGTGTCGTGGCATTGAGATAAAGGGGTTGGGTTATCTGGTAACGAATTGGAAGAGGAGACGTGGACATGTCATGGATGCGCGATACGTATGAGGAAATTCTATGGAAATGGGGCGGAATGTTCGGTGAAATCTTCTCTTGAGAAAGAAATTTTCGAATTTTTTTGTTTTTGTTTTTTGCTTTTCAGTAGTTGAGCTTGTTGGGTAATTCGCTCATACGGTTTGAAGGTATCAAAAATCCCCATTTGCCAGACCAAAATCCCACTCTTCCCCCACATCCGTCGCTGTAACGTATGCATAACGAGCCTTACCCGCGCTCAATCTGCTCAGAGCCCCCTCCTCATCAGCGATGATGAAGTGCATCTTTCCCGATCCATGCAACGATCTAGAATCCCCCTTTGGAACTTCTCCAACGAGAGGTCGACGTGGCTTGAACTCGATGAGCGGGATGAGGTCAATGAGAAGGAAGGGCTGCTGCGAGAGCGGCTGGTAAGACGTGTAATTTGCTGCTGCTCCACAGACTTCTTTCTAGCCGTAGTCGTAAATCAAGTGGTATAAAGTGTCAGGGGGTTTGCTCACTTGTGAACTGATATTTTTGAAACTTGGACTACACTCCCTTTGGTTTGGCGATACCTTTATTCACTTTCCTCGGAGCTCTTTATCGTCGATCGATCTTGGTGCCACGAATTCTACAACGACGCGTCTTTGACAGTCAACATGGGTGAACCATCGCAGTCTAAAGCTACGGGGATTATTATCGGTGTTACTATCGGCGTGATTATCTTTTTGATCTTCCTTCTGACGTTGTTTCATTACTGGTCGAGGAAAATGCACCGACCGAAGGGATCGCCTCCTTTTGGGAGTGAGAATACGAGTGAGGATGGGGAGAGTATGGCCTAGATGTGGATGAGGGGGAGAGGTGGTGGGTAGTAGGGGGGATATTAATTGGAGACGAAATGTATGATGTCTACGAGATTACGATTTAAAGAATCCGATAGGAGAGAGGGAAAAGGTGTGAAAAACCAGACGTCTTGATCATTGAGTAAGTTTGTAACCCCGCCAATACCCTGCGAGATGCTGACTGAACCACTGAAGGCGTAAACTCCGGTGATTACGGACGCAGAGGGTCAATTATTCATCGAATTATTCGGTAATACGGCAACTCCGGTACGTTACGGATCAATCACCAATCCTTCAATTACTAACCCAGTACTGCAGTGAATTACGTTTTGTTTAATTCGATCACGTCAATACGTAATAATCGGTGAAACAAAACAGGTTACTTGGTGGGACCAAGGTCCAATTCTATATAAACCTCACATTTCTCGACAACTTCCACCTTCCAATCCAAGATCCCACACACCACTTACTTAACTACCCAATTGACTTATCACAATGTCGAATACCATGAAGGAGGTTATTGTCATTGGCAACCCTTTCCACACCGAAGTGAAGGAAGTCCCAATCCCGTAAGTCCCAATCGTCAGTCCAATTACCTGTCCAATTGCCTGTGCCATCGAAGTATCAAACTCACGAATCCCCAGCGAGCCCTCAGAAAATGACGTAGTCATCAAAGTCATCGCTACCGACAGCAATCCCAAAGACTGGAAGGTACATCACCACCCCCCCCCTTCTCCAAACCTTCTAACAAACCCTAGTACCCAATCTACACCTCCAAACCCATGAACAGCGGCGACGACATCGCCGGCTACATCCATAAAGTCGGCTCCAACGTCACCGAATTCAAACCCGGAGACCGCGTCGCCGCATTCCACATAATGCTCTCCCCACACGGCAGCTACGCCGAATACGCCCTCGCCCCCGCACACACCACCTTCCACATCCCTAAAACCACCACCTTCGAAGAAGCCGCAACAATCCCTCTAGCAGCCATGACCGCCGCTGTTGCACTCTACCAACAACTCCGTATCCCTCTCCCGTGGAACCCCGCAGCAGACGGCCAGAGAATCCCACTCATCATCTACGGCGGTTCTGGCGCTGTAGGCGCCTTCGCCCTTAAATTCGCGAAGCTATCGAATATCCACCCGGTCATCACGGTTGCTGGGTCTGGCGCGGATTTCGTCAAGTCTCTTGGTGCCGCAGACCACATAATCGACTACCGGAAGGGGGATGTTGCCTCGTAGATCAAGACTGCGTTGGACGGGGAGAAGGCGTATCTTGCGTTCGACACAATCTCCGAGAAGGGGTCGTTCGTGAATATTAGTAAGGCGCTTGAGAACCCTGGTGGGAAGATCGCGGTGGTGCAGCCCAGGAATGATTACTCGGAGGTTCCGAAGGGGATTGAGGTTCTTACTACGTGGGTTGGGAGTGTTCATGCTGGTCATTATCCGGGGGGGACTGGGAAGGGGTTGGAGGATCTGGATTTTGGTTATGTTATGTTTAGGTATATTGGGAGGCTGCTTGCGGAGGGGAGGTTTGAGGGACACCCGCAGACGCTGGTGGATGGGGGGTTGGAGGGGATTGAGAAGGGGTTGAATGAGTTGAAGGAGGGGAAGGCTTCGGCTACTAAGTTTGTGTATCGTGTTGCGAGTGATTAGGTTTGGAGCTTGGGTTGGAGTTGTGTAACTGGAAGCTGGTGAATGAGAAATGATTGTATGAGGCTTGCACAGCCAACCACCGAGTGATGTTCCATGATAACCAAGCTTCTCACGGATACGAGCACAAAACGACCAAATAAAACTAAAACAGTATACATATGGAACCCTTAATTACTATATCCATTCAAGATCGAAGCCTTCATGAATTCTCACTCGTTCTATCGCCGTAGCCACAAATTAAACATATTACTCCACCTGGTATCACAAAACCCTACGCTGCCTCTCCCTCCGCCGCCTCCCTCCTCACCTTCTCCCTCCACGCCCTCTCCCTCACCTCCACATCCTTCATCTCCTCCACCAACAACGAATTATACTCCTCCCACCCATCCAAATACAAATGATGTCCCGCCTTCTTCACAATCAGCACCTTCGCCTCCCCCCCTCTCCCCTTCCTCTCCCCCTCCACTCCTTCCCACCCCTCCACCCCACCCCCTCCCCTCCAACTCAACCCCCCTAATCTTCTCCTCCGCCGCAAACCCCCCCGCAATATCCATCCAATCCATCTCCCCATACATCCACACACTCGGAATCCCCACCAACCCCTGCACCGCCCACAACAACGGCCGTCTCGCATACGCTCCCGGCGCCAACACATACGCAAGGGCATACTCCCCGGACCCGGGCTGTCTAAACAACGCATACGCATAATTATGCAACGCGGCGCTCTCCGCCTCAGGCAGCTGCGAAAACCGTCTCGAAGTCCACCCAGACACCAACCGCGGACCCAACGGCCCCGCCCACCGCACCAACGAGAACGGCGAGATATTCGCTTCCCAGAGATACACCAGCCATTTCGGCATCGGCCTTCGCGGGGCCACATTAGCTGTTTTCGGAAGCGACGTAGTCGACGCTGAAGCAGACGTAGGGACCTTCAACGTCTCGGGTATATTCGGGTTCGACTGTGTCGCCTCCTGTTGCGTCTGAGTGTACTCCTGCTCGAGAGCGCTAGTGCCGGGGTCGGGGAGGTCGGATCGAATAGCGTAGGGGTCTTCTGGGACCCCGACGGGGGAGGCGAGGATGAGCTTGTTGACCCGGTTTTTGTACTTGAGGGTGTACCGGACGGCCAGGTACCCGCCGAAGGAGTGGCCGAGGAGCGTGAACCGTTCGATTCCCCGGATTTTCCGCCATTCCTCGAGAGCGTCGATGAACCAGTCTTCGGCCTCGGTGATTTTGGAGTCGGTGTCTTTGCTCTTGATGCAGAAGCGGGGACGGGAGCTGCGGCCGTAGCCGAGGAGGTCGAGGGACCAGATCTTCCATCCGGGTTGGCGGGAGAGCGCGTCGTAGTTGCGGTAGAAGTAGGCGAGACCCGCGCCGTACCCGTGGAGCATGACGAGGTGGTTGGTGGGTGTTTCGGAGGTGCGGGTTATGGTGAATTCGTTGAGGATGCGGTTGTGCCCGGAGAGGGGGACCATGTTGGAGGCACAGGTGCGCGGGCCATGTGGGTCGGCGGAGGGGGGGGAGGTGGTGGGGGAGGTGTGAGTGTCGCCGGGGGAGAGTGCTGGGAGGGGGTGTTTGAAGGGGAGGAAGTTGAGGACGGCGGCTTCGGCGGCGGCGGGGGAGAGGGCGGCCCACTGGGAGTGTTAGTGGTGGTTAATGGGGAGATCAACGGAATTAATGAGCCAATGAAATTAAGCTGGGAAATTGAAGAGATCTGATATAATTAGGAATGATTGAATTAAAATGATTAATGAATAAATTGACGATATTAACGAGATGGTTGGGAAGATTGAATTAAAGTGGTTAATGAATAAATTGACGAGATTAATGAAATAATCAGGAATGATTGAATTAAAGTGATTAATGAATAGGAAATCAAAGTGATAAAATCAGACATCAATAGGATTGAAGAGATAAAGAGATCAAATTAAATCCCAAATATCCGAAATTCATCCCAAATGTTTAAATCCACCAACTATTATTCACTCACCCACTGACTAAACCCAGCTTTATACCCCAACGGAAAAAGGCCACTGGGCAACTTTATAGCCCTCGGCTCACTCGTATCAGTGCTCCTCCTCTCGGGCATCTGTTGTCGCGTTTCGGGCATGATGCCGTTCGGCGGGTTAGGGGCTGCAAAGCCGTGTTGATGGCGACGGAGAGAGTTGTTATGGGTACGGATGAGTAGGTAGGGCGCGGTAAAGAGGAGGGAGATTGATGAGAGACGGAGGGGTGAAGGGAAACGAGTTGGTGGACGCAACTTGACTGGGATGTTGGGGAGTGTAGAGACCACCAAGGGGATGGTGGTAATGATATATACTTGGGGGTGTAGAGCTGAGATGGAGAAGGGACACGCGGCAGACGGAAGAATAGAAGTCCGGTGGAAGGAAAGGGAAGAACAAACGGCCGAGAGAAGGTGTGGGAGTAGAGAGATAGGTGGAGGGGATAACTGGGGATAATACGACAAGTGTTTTAGAGATGTTGCAGTTGTGGACATTGGCAGTAAGGTGTGGCGTAGACTCTTAACTCCGGTCCGGTTAGGTGAGACTTACATAAGGGGCGTCTGTGGCTGGACTGTCCCAGTGGCTGGACTGTCCCCAGTGGCTGGGTGTTCCAGTGGCTGGACTATCCCCAGGCTGGTCTGTCCCCAGTGGCTGGACTGTGTCTCCAGTGTCTGCCCCCAGTCCCTCCAGTCCCTCCAGGTAACACAACCATCGATCACATACATATCTCGCAGCCATACAGAAGCAAGTGCTTTTCTTGGGAAGAGGTTACGTTATGCTAGGGAATAACTACATGTACAGGTAGCTGCTGTCACTGCTGTGTCTGTTGTGTGCTCTGCTCTCTGTGCTCTCTATCTCTACTCTACTCCACCTGCTCTACTCTACTCTACCCTCCTCCCCATGCTGGTATATTCTACTTCCCTCAGCTGAACTGCTACCCGTGTAGTCTGGTGCTTCCCCGTCTTCACCCCCGTTCATGCGGTGATAACCCCCCCAATTCGTCTCATATACCCCCTCCCCCAGCAATGTCCATAACCTCCGCCGCTACAGACACCCCCAAGCTCGACCTCGCCGTCAAAGGCTCCCTCCCCACCCCAAAAACTCCCCCTCCAAACACACCCCCCGTCCCACCACCTCGCGACCCCCAGCTCCCCCCAGCAACCCCCTCGACACCGCCCCCTCCGCCCCCTCCCAGGTCTACCTCAACCTCCTCATCCTCGAAGCCTCCCTCCGCAGCCAGTACCTCCACCACCTCGCCCGTCGCCGCAAATTCACCTTCTTCCTCATCCTCCTCTTCTGCTGGATCGCCTTCTTCATCCACCGCGTCTACATCCTCGGCGGCTCCCCCTACTACTACATCTCCCACCTCGAATGGCTCGGTCTCCTCGGCGGCACCATAACCAGCGCCCTCTACTACGCCACCGGACTGTACCAAAAAACCATCGTCGAACCCCGTCGCTTCGTCTCCACCGCCAACCGCGGTCTCCGCGGCTTCAACATCAAACTCGTCAAAGTCCCCTTCTCAACACGCGAATGGATCATCTGGTGGTGGAACTGGTACACCTTCCACCCGCCACCACAACCTCCCCGTCGTCCCCCCGTTCGTCGTCCATCATCCAACAGTCCTAAACCCCGTCGTCATTCCACAACCCGAAGACCAACTCCAGACCACCACCACCGTCATCCCCCTTCCATCGCTATGGGCCGTTCCACCTCCCTCCTCACCCCACATGTCGAGGAGGCAACCGAAGAGGACCCGGATGATGAGGTCGAGGAGTTTCTGCCTGGCGGGCTGCATCTTAAGATTGTTATCCTGCCGAAACGGTTCTCGGCGAACTTCCGTGAGGATTGGGAGCTGTATCGGACCGAGTACTGGGAGAGGGAGAATGAATCACGTGCTACGCGGCGACGTGATGTTAACTGGAGGTTATGGCCGAGGTTAAAAAAGGATACTCCTGAACCACCCCCACCCCCGCCGCCACCTCCGGCAGCGCAGGTGCGTGTGAGACGTGGGTCGGTGGCGTCGGAGCGGAGGCCGCCGAGTGTGTCGAGTAGAGCTGGGACACCGGAGCCGGAGATGACGCCGAAGAGGAGGGAGAGCATGGTGAAGAAACGACCGAATATGGTGCCGGGGTTGGGGAGAACGGGGGATGTATCGGATTCTGGGTCAACAGAGAGGAGGAGTGAGACTCCTGAACCGGAGATGACACCGAAGAGGAGGGAGAGCATGGTAAAGAAACGACCGAATATGGCGCCGGGGTTGGGGAGAACAGGGGATGTATCGGATTTTGGGTCGACAGAGAGGAGGAGTGCGACTCCGGAACTGGAGATGAGCCCGAAGAGGAGGGGGAGCCCGGCGAAGAGACGGCCGAATATGGCACCGGGGTTGGGGAGGACGGGAGATGTGTCGGATTCTGGATCAGCGGAGAGGAGGAGTGAGACACCGGAACCGGAGATGACACCGAAGAGAAGGGGGAGCTCGGTGAAGAGACGACCAAATATGGCACCGGGGCTGGGGAGGACGGGGGACGTGTCGGATTCTGGATCGACGGAGAGGAGGAGTGAGAGTCCGGTTACGGATCGAAGTAGTTCGAGCGCAGGGACGGGAAAGCGAAAAGCGGGGAGGGGGAAAGGACGGGGGAGGAAGTCGGTTGTGGGGGGTGGGGATGGGTAGGAGGTAGTGGAGGTATTTCTTCGGTTTTCTGTTTTTGTTTAGATAGACGCGGTGAGCGTGGTGCAAAATGTGGGCGCTTTTTTATGGTTTTTTTTCGTTGGTTGCTTGGATATTGTTTTTGAGGGGTAACATGTGGATAGATGGGGTTTGGGGTTGTAGAAAATATGAGGTGGAGGGAGGTGGAGGGATTTTACGAGTGATAATGTATGAAGATAGGACTTTGAGGAATAATTATGCATATACCTATTTACACGATATTGCTTGGGGATAGTCTTTGGTGTGGAGGGTTTGGTTCGTGCATCAGGTGTTAGGAGTGGGAATGGGAGATTGTTCAGAATGTTTGATTAATTAACTGATTCGTTAAGTACATGCTCTACGATGTAGTGATGATAGCTCCATGTAATGGTTCTGTGGGCTATCCTTCAGGCGGCTGCATCGTATTTATTTATACCCACGGGTTATCCGTCAGTATATATAGCCTCCATTCCCCCGTTTCTTGCCTTCCTCTTCTACCGTCTCTATCTTCACCACTGCATTAAAGATAGCTTTCTACCGCTACTCGATTCAACATTCGCTCACAACCCTAAAACCAACACTCCTTAAAAGGCTCAGCGAGCAATATTAAACCAACCTATTCAAACCATAGTTCATCTGTGTACGGAAACGGCGTACAACCGGATCATGCCATATCGACACTTGGGGATCAAACTGCCAGCAGAGCTTCAACATCTTCTACGCTACAACGCGTTGACAGTATTCCGATGGGATTGAGGACGTATTCCTGCAGTGGGGTTGATCCGAGATAAAGGTATGCTAATTCCGCCTACTTCTCTGCTTCTTACAGTGCTGATGGGAGGTTGGTGCTCTAGGCTCGAAACCAATTAGTTGTACTTTATTGAGTACCCGTAGCTCGACCGCAGAGATACCATCACTTCGTGGTGGTCGAGGATGGCTGAGGTGCCGTGTGCTTTTTCCTATTGCTGATGATGGGGGAAGGTTTTGATGTGTTGACATCCCAATGGCTTGGTATTAGTGGTTGGATATTTCGCAAAGTTTGGGCCGGGGTTTCCGTGTGTTTGTCATTCACACAGCTAGTGCGGCCAGATATTGTGGGAGGATCGAGCTCCTAGAAACATTACCGATGAAAATTGAGGTGAAGGGCAAGGCTATTCAAAGAGTTGGCGGGTTCCGAAGGATACGGCTTGGACTGCGATGCAACGACATTGAGAAATTGAGGCGACTTGGAACATTTTCAGCCGCTGTCGCTGGTATTAGCTGAGGCGCCATTTCGGAATAGGTTGAATATAAGGGTTTTTAGGTGTTTGCCGGTCTGGGAGCTATTTTCCAGGTTCATATTTTATTCTCTCACGAGAACACACGAAAGAAAGCATCCCACACATGTCTAAGTAACAGATGACGAAGTCGCAGCATGGCTAGTACCGAGATTTCGACTCCAGTTATCGCTCTTGGATTTCGATATCCTTCCCTAATTTCGGGGTGGTTGAGTTCAAGCCGGAGAGAGTAGTGGGAAATATTCCGGGCTGAATCGATGTGCCAGCATACGTTCGCAAGATGATAGTGTGTTGATTTGGGAGGTGTCTCCATGGCAGAACCAAGATACATCGATCATGTATTACCGAGCGCCAAGGGAGCTCAACGGCAGTAGCTATAGATATGGTTGTTCGCTCTAGGTGCTGGATGCGATTAATGGGGTCAAAAAGAGGGAAGGATAGATAGAGATCTCCTAGGTGAAAGCAACAGAGCAAAACATTCTTGGATAAGCAGTTAGCATAACTGGTTGTTGGTGGGTGATTTTATTCAACGGTTGCTGAGATTCCCGTTGTTGCATTGTGTGTGTTGTAACTCTGGGCTGCTTTGGATGTAGGATAACCTCCAACCAGACATTAAAATGAAATAAAAACGAAAATGAGTCTAGCTAAAGTATGAGCAGGAGACTACCTTTGGTTGTAGTTAAAGTGAGGATCTAGATTGTTGGTAACTTATGGGGTGTACTTTTGTGAGATACATACAATTTGATTCTTTATGCTCTTCCATCTGGATGACTATCCAGTTTAGCTCTCTCTGGGGCCATCTTTATCCTTTATACCCCGAACGTATCTCCGACTAGGATGCTAGGGAACCTTGTGAAGAATCAGTATCCCGTATCTTTCTGGTGTGCAGTAGAGCTCTTTATGAGCACCCCCCATAGATGGCTGCTTTATGATGAGTTCCAGCTCGGACTTACCGCAATTTTCGGCCCCCTAAATTCCCCGAGTGAGGTGCCATGACACCACACCAAACTCACCCCTAACCCTACGGCCGTCAATCATCTCGGCCGACGGGTAGACTCCAACCCGATCTCGCTTAAAAAAACTCAAATTGCTGATCACGAGATCCTAGTGTTCCCACGCGCGTTCCTTCCAGGATCAGGCCTCAAGTCCGAAGCCGTGTCTCGCATTCCACCGGTGTGACGTCAAAATGCGGACTTGAGAGATGTGTTTTCCGGGTTTGAGAATGTTTCGCTAAGAGTCAAAGGGGTGGGGGGGACCCTTGCAGACCGTGCGCCAGGGTCCTAGGTATTTAATCTAACACGACGTTAGGCCGACTCGGCCGGATGGTAACGGTCTAACGACGATAGCGGCGATAACAAAATAGTCGTTTTTTTTCAGAATATCAAAGTTGCGGCTCTGTGTCTGAGTTTTTTTTTCCACTCTTGAAGGGGTTTCAGCGGCCTCACGGCGTCTTCAGGTCTGAATCTTGTTTTTTAAAAAAAAAAAACTCGCTCACGAGCCCACGATGCTGAAAGCAGCATCTTCAGCCTTCTCCCTCCTTTTCCTCGTTCCGACTCTTCTGGTTTTCTGGAACTTTGCGATTCTCACTACGATCGCCTCGTCTTTCGTTCTCACCGTCCGCGTCGTAGCTGTATATTCTGGTCTAGCGCTCGCTCTTTTACGAAGGAATCTAAGACGAATACTCTTTCCTCATGACTCGTATTCAGCCTCCGCCTCGGATCCTCAGTTGGCACATAGAGTTAAAGTCACTTTCAACACGAATGCAAGTTTTGCGGCCAAGCAGGTAAATGGATCGATAGATTCACCACGGAAGATATCTGGTAGCGGGAAAAGACGAAGGGCGAGGACGCCGTTGGGGCCGAAGAGGGTGGATTACACGACGTTATTGAGGCCAAAGAGGCAGGATTCGCAGAACGATTATTTCGGGATGTGGGAAACGGTTGTTGCGAAAAACAGATAGAATGAGGGGAGATGGGCTAGGTTTGGTAACTTAAAATTTGTAAATGTGGGGAGGAGGTTTCTTTTGTTTAGATACCATGGCGTTTTGGATGGATAATTCCTATGTTTATACAGGTCTAGGTTTACTCTGTCTATCAAACTTAATCCTATGATCACGCGACCATTATTTCCACTAATGGCTGAAACCAAGGATAGTATCATTATACAATGCTCAAAACTCCCCACGGTCCGCAACTCCTAACCCAACACCCGTTAACCAATTGGCATTATTCAATAATCCTCCTCCTAATATCATTACATACGTAAACCGACGATTAAAAGCGGAAATACGATAAAAGCCGTGTGCGCAAAGGCTGTTGATAGTACTTGTCTAATATATGCTCTTGTTCCAAGTTGTCGTCCTCCATAATCTTATCCTGCCATAGGTTCATCGTCTCCTACATACACGTTGGTCATTAGTCAGAGTATTCTGATAGAAAAAGCAAAAAAAAAAGAGGCAGACCCACGGCTTTCACAAAGCGTGTCTTATAGAGGCATTTATACCCCACATATAACACGATTACCAGCGGAATACCAACGCAACTCTTGAAGAATGTTACTACGGACGGGGCTTCAGCGATCGGTGAAGCAGAGACGTAGATGTGACAGCACAACATGAAAAGCAGAGAGCACTGGTATCGTTTGTCAGCTTCATCGAACGTAGCTTATAAATGCGATTAGTCAAGGAGAAGAGGATCTTACGAATCCGAAGAAAGGGAACCATGGCCGGCCCCAAGCCGAGTAAGCGTATTTCCTTTCAAATATATCAAGGCCTTGTGCCTTGATGCCCGCACGCCAGCGCCAATTTGCTGCTATAATGCTTGGCCAGCAGGTCAGGAAGGCGATCCCAGATAGAGATGTGAACCTGATTCGTCAGCTTCGTATTAGCCAAATAGTAAAAGTAAACATATCTTGACTTACCAATCAAAGGCGTTTGCAGCGGAGCTCGTACAATTCAGATACGAGAGGCCAATAGCAACAACAGAAGTCACGATGATCGCTCGCATACTTTGTATGTATTAGCTTCTAGGTGTATACCCTAATTAAGAGCTTAGGGGGGTCACTCACGGTCGGCCATGCTTGTCCACCTTATGGAAGCCCCAGTACTCTCTCAACAATCCAGTTTGAGTCATGTTACACAACACTCGAGATGCAGTGTATATACTAACACTTCCAACACTACAGACACACATGAGGACGATAAAATTAAGAATATCAGGTAGGACCTTGATACCTGCATTGCTGATAGCAATGACGAATGGTGAGGCCTCAACGTATGAGCTACCCCCACCGCCTAAGAGATGTGGATCATTGGCAGACACCACAAACGTGAGGAAAAGTAGTGTTACAACATAAAAGAAAATAATTCGGAACATCAATGTTCGAACAGCACGAGGCATCGCAACACGCGTATGTCTAGTTTCACCGCCAGCGATTCCAGCAACCTCTGTGCCACCACAAGAGAATGCAGCTGTCACGAAGACGCTCGATAAACCTATCGCTGGTTAGAAAGGTTGGGTATAGCAAGGGCCAGAAATACCTTTAAAGCCGTTGAGAACAGCACCAGGGTCTTTCCAATATTCGCCACCATGGGGTTCTCCTTTTGGACCTCCACCTCCCATAATCACCCAAATGACGACTAGAAACCCCAAGACAGAAATAACTTTTAGTGATGATACCCAAAACTGAATAACACAGTCAGTTTTTTGTCTTCGATATGGATGTTTAAGAATTCTTACCTCTATTTCGCCAAATACTCTCACTGGGCATATATGGATCATAACCATAATAATGTTAAACACGGTAATCAAAATAGCTGCATTTCCGGGGCTCTCGCTCCAGCTTTCCGGGAGCCAATAGCTAACTAAGATCCTTGCTGCTGTCGCTTCTGTACCAAAGGCTCCAATCCAGCACGCCCAGTACCTATACTAATTTAGCAATCTAGAATTCTCTAGCCCACGATATACCCCATAGCGAACGTGCTGCGTACAAGATATTTTGGTATCATGGAGTTAGCTACTGCCAATGCTCTATGTAGGAGAAAGTATACAGGGAACACCGAATAAGCATCCCACACTCAATTCAACTTTCTCTCCCTTCTCAGAATCAACTACGAAATCACGGAGTTCGTCAATATATACTAGAGCTCACGAGGTAACTTCTCTCCTACATAGATCATAGGCAGTAGCAAACTTTGCAAGCAGGCTCTACTTTCGCAGTAGGGTGATTTCTGTAACCCCAAATATAGTTTCAGTTAGAAGAGTGCCTTACATTACGCCAATAGTGAATCCCCAAGCCGGATCAATAAATCTCGCCGAATAGGTGACAAAACTCCCGGAAGAGGGATACTGGACCGCCATTTCACAAAGGCATTCTATCTCTGTTAGCTTTTCTGAACAGAGATTTCGAAGAAGAAACCGAGGAGAAAACGATAGGAGGAACATAAAACCACATACGCATCATAGTCGTCAAGACGGCACCAAGCCATGTAAACGAAAACACCAGAGAGAAGGGACCCCCAGTTCTCAGTGCCTTTCCGGAACCGATAAATAGACCTGTGCCGATACTGGAAGCAATTGCCAGCATTTGCAAGTGACGAGCTCCCAGCGATCTTTTCAGCTGTGGCGGAGTGGGACTACCATCAGCGATTACAATTTTTCCCTCATTGGTGCTTGGCGGAGTGAAGGTAGAGTTCATTGACTCTATAGCTTGAGTATCCTGCTTGTCCTCATTCAAGGACATCATAAGATGCAAATAGTTGCTGGGAAAGAGTTTTGCAGTGTTATGCACGAAAGATGGGAAAGAGGCGGGGGAGAAGATCATATCTACAATTTATCTAATTAAGCTTTGAACTGGGCTAAATTCTCGCGAGCAAAGACCAACTCAGGATAAGGATATCTATTAGAGCTAGCTCAAAGGTCTTGTGACAGTTGCTGGAGAAGATAACGCTTATTTTCTCCCAAAAACTTTCTTAGATCGTTTTGACATCACCGAGCTTCAACCCAACCATAGTCACAATATGTCACCCAGACCAGTAGGTAGCAAAACGGTCCTGAATTCGCTGTTTACCGTATAAGAATGGAAGCAGGTCTATACCTTCCTTTCATGGTTCCCATTCCGGAAGGGAACCTAACCACGGCGTGGGATTAGCTGCATCATCATTAACACCCACATCCCGAACAGGAACGTTTCCTTCCGATATTCGCTTCCCTACTTTATGTACCTAATGATAAATCTATCCATCTTTGTATTTTTAATTCTTATTTTCTTTTAGTTGCTTCGGAAGCTTTTGCCTGGCCTGGGCGTTAGGCTAGCTAGCATGTTGACGTGATGCAGGTGAGACATTGACCTTGGGTTGCACTGGCCAAGCAAATATTTACGCAGAGCCTCACCAATAGTAAGATGTCACGCCTCGCTGGGGAGGATACTTTGAATCCAAATTAACCTATCGAGTGACGAATGATGATCGGAAGTTCAGCTCTAGAGGGTAAAACACAGGATACGGGGTGTAGCACGCTTACATTTTCCGGGAGATCTGCACACCGGATAGAAATCTTCTAAGATGTGTTCCAAGCAAACCTTTGCAAAACTATCAAATATACCTGCTCTTTACATATATCCTTTAGATCTTTACTCTGTGATGCTTCCAATCAATCGCTTGCAAAGTAGTGAGTGTATTACACAAAATCACCCGCAGCTATTCTGCAGCCATTGGGGGAGAGCACTGGCCGACAGTCCCGCAATACCAATCATACTAATCACAAAATGATTCATGACGTAGAGTCGATGGGCCCTCGTCAGCCCTATGTGAAAGCGAAGGCTGTGATTGATGACGGGTGGAATGTGGAATGTGGCGTGCATAATCAGATTTCCAAGTTTTCCATCCGCGATCGCCTGACTGCGACCACGTCAAAGACCGACCGAGTGAGATCTTGAGATACAGCGAATCCAATTTACGGGAGTGCGAGGTATGAGGTTTGAACGGTGAAATCTCCCTTGTATTGTTTGTTTCACGCCTGAAGTCACGCCTTAGGCGTTCCATATCCTTACCCTTGCTCACACCATACCAATCAGTAGATCCTGTGTCGAGATATGACAAAGCAAGCAGCTTTGTAACACTCTTAATAATGCCTCTAGTATCAAATCCTCAAATTCTATGGAGCGTATACCTCATGGGGCATCTTGTGGCTGGCCTTTATCCTGCAAGATTTTTCACGCAGCATGCATCTCCTTCTATTCGAATGGAAAAAGCAAGGGTTTTTTTGTGAAGCAAGGAGGATTTGAGTTTCAGGCCCTTTCTACGAACCAAGAGTGTTTCTATTGCCTTTGAAGCACGTCTCGGCCCCTCCGACTTCTCGTACGAAAGGAAAAAGAATGAAAAAAGCATCGTTATC
This sequence comes from Paragyromitra xinjiangensis, assembly GCA_038503065.1. NCBI lineage: Eukaryota > Fungi > Ascomycota > Pezizomycetes > Pezizales > Discinaceae > Paragyromitra > Paragyromitra xinjiangensis. Next base: position 994,116 of record JBCAMK010000001.1, on the reverse strand, counting down.
GTTTAGAAGTAAGTTTATGGGGATAAGCGCGGTCAAACTCGGCACGGAAATCGGATGAGAAATCGGAGCGGAGTCGGAGTGATAAATACCCGGGTGCCTCATTTCGGAGCGGATCCTTGCGGGGCGCTTCGTGAATACGGCAGAGGATTAAAATCGCGTGGCCTAACTACCTTGGCCTAAGTGAGAGAAAAAAAATCTTTTTTTCTTTCTAATTCGCTCTTGGCGAGGATGATTGATGTGGGTTGCTATTGCGAATGGTCAGTTATGACGGAACCCGTTAGACGCGCAAAAGGCGAGTATGCGGGTTCCACAAATCACGCGAGCAGCTGTGAGGAGTACATAGCCATGCAGATGATGATGGTGGTGGAGGAAGGGTGTGTTCCTGAGTGACACAGAGTCGCAAAACTGTTGAGGTCAGTTTGTTTTCGAACTCCATCCTCATTTCGCAATGTATAGTTGAGCGAAAAAGATGTGGTGATCTTATGAGCAATCTGCACCAGGATCCTAAAGAGTCAACTTTTAGAGTATCTTGAGGATAAGGAGTATCGATCTAGGCAAATATAAGGAGAGCGGGAGATTAGAGAGCTACCAGGGTCAAGGCTCGCCCGGCGCTGCTGTGTTCTAAGTGGTAGGCGGTTGCGGTGCGTGTTCGCTGAGTAGGTCAAACAATGGGCGACACAAGGTACTTAGTCTCTGTACCTTCCACTTCCTTCCCTTTTCCTCCCCCCCGTCCGGCTCGCTCACCCATTTGTTCGCCTCTTTAGAAGAAGATTCGCGTTTGTAATCTCCTTCTTTGTCAACATCCTTTCTACATCTTCTTCGCCCTTCCTCTGGCTCTCCTTGCGTCGAGCAGCGTTCACGCACAAAGAAACCAGACGTCATCTCAGCGCTGCTTGCCTCCCATCTCGAAACTCAGCTCTAAAACGTCTTTCATAGTGACGAGCTCAAGATGAAGTCTCCGAGATCAAAAATGTTTCCAGCAATGCTGGATACTCATTCCACAACATTCACCAAGCAGAATTTGATGGGATGGCCTTCGATACCGAGCCTCAACCGTATAAGAAGGAGATTTGGGTCTCGAATGAGGAGCGGTCAGTCGCCAGGATCAAATCTTGCGACACTGCAGACGTCTTGGAATCCTGCGGATACGCTTCGATCTCTACGGGCTCATCGTTGGTCGTTCTGGGATGGCCAATACCTGATCTTAGCTATACTGGGCATATTCTCCTTATCCGTAATCGAACAACCCGGGGCGCTCGTTAAAACTTTAATATCGACTTTAATAATTCTATCCTTAATCTTACCGATCACTCGACAATTTTTTCTGCCCTTTCTTCCTATTGCCAGTTGGTTGGTATTGTTTTATTCCTGCAGGTATGTCATGACTGTCTTTTGATGATTATCACGTGCACGGAACCCGGCTTTCCCGTGTTGTCATTACCAAGCATGGACCACCAGCTCACGTCACATCATTATCGATGCAGGTTTATCCCCGTTGAATGGCGTCCGCCTATCTGGGTCAATGTTCTACCCGCTCTAGAAAATATCATTTATGGTGCCAATCTGAGTAATATTTTGTCGAAAAATACCAACGTCTTTCTGGACATCCTTGCTTGGCTCCCTTATGGGATCATCCATTTCGGCGGGCCTTTTGTTTGTGGTATCATTCTATTCGTTTTTGCGGCTCCGGGAACTTTGCCAGTCTTCGGTCGCAGTTTCGGTTACATGAACATCATTGGTGTTACGCTTCAGTTGCTTTTCCCATGTGCACCGCCTTGGTATGAGAACTTGCACGGAATGGCTCCGGCCAACTACTCCATGCCTGGTTCTCCTGCAGGACTCGCACGAATCGATCAACTATTTGGTATCGATCTATATACGTCAGGTTTTACAGCTTCTCCTGTGGTTTTTGGGGCTATGCCGTCCTTGCACGCAGGATGGGCAACTCTAGAGGTTCTGTTCTTGAGTCACGTTTTCCCTCGCGCAAAGTGGGTTCTCCACGCCTACATCCTGTGGATCTGGTGGGCAACTCTTTATCTTCAGCACCACTATGCTGTTGATTTGATTGCTGGCAGCTTTTGTACGTTTCCTGTATTCTCCATTTCCATACCACGTGACTAACAGTTTTCTAGTGGCTGCGTCAATTTTCCATGTCGCTAAGACAAAATTCTTGGCTAGACTCCAGCCTGACAAGGAATTCCGTTGGGATTATGACTTCCTGGAAATCGGCAATAATTATTCTCACGATTACTCTTATGCCTTGAACGACTTTGACGGGAATTATCATTCTGAAGACGACGAGTGGACTGTGGGATCATCATCATCGATCTCTTCCGGCTCTAGAAGCCCGATTGATGACAACCATTCTGTATGGGAATCTGGTAGCGAAACGCTAGCTGGTCAATCCGATAGCGAAACGATTGACGTCTGATCGTCCGTTGCCGCATATCCGCGTTGCACGATATCTTAGCCGCCCTTGCACAGTGCAACCGTTTTCAAAACTGTGTCGAGTATAAAACCCGGAGTAATGGTTGCGGAAGGAGATACCCCTGCACACACATCAAACCGAGTATTATTTCTCTGAATCGGAGTCAGCATTTCCTATAATGTTTTCACTTTTTCCTTTTGTAGTTATTTATGATTAATGGTGATCATGAGACTGGTGTTTGGGACATTCCCCCCCTTCTTTTCTCCGTGTCTGGTCTAATATTTTTATTGATACTCCTTTTTTTTCTCTTCAGCTCTTCAAAGGAGGGGATATCTATTGGGCGAGCTTCATGCTCCGTACGGCGCCGCAGCTCTTTCTAGAGATGAAGAGAATTCTAATGCATAATGATACGGGAGGCTGCTTTTTTTCTTGCTGCCTCTGTTGGTCACATCTTTTATCGGGTTTAATACCTTTTCTTTCGCTTCTGGCGTGTATTATCTTTGCTTCTTACTTTCGCTCTTCATCTTTTTGTTATTATGGGTTTAGGGAGTCTATTATAGACTGGCGTTGTTTTTGGTCAGTTTGTTCACTCGTTACTAGGCGCGGCTGTGGATACCTTATTAGTGATTTAGGCATTGGGTGGGGATTTGTAAATGGCTTTGAGGGGCGTATATCTTGTATTTTGTGGATTGTGGATGGGAAGGGCGGATGTATGGACTTCTAATACCCCTGGCATAAGAAAGCGCCGATATCTAGTGTAATGTTCGGCTGGTTGTTGGGTTATATAGGGTTCGCGGTTGTAGAAGGAGAAGGGTCGACTGTGAGCGGACGGATGGAGATGGAAAGTATTAGCTACTCTGCTCATAGCTACGGGGTACCTGTATCGGGATCGATATCCCTTGACGAAGCAATAAATAATACATCTAATGGTAAGGCTATTTGGGAGATCATCTTGCGTACCGTGGGGCGGTGAATCTAGCTAGACGTGTTAGCGTTTCACACAAGAGAAATGATCATTGGCCCTTCATAGATAAATTTGCACTCCGTTTCCCCTTAATATCATGTACATACATTTTCTTTCCTTGATTTCATGTCGGCTTTCGTTCCGTGGGGCTTCTACTCATACCCCGTAATCTTTCGCAATGTTATCCTTAAACTTGGGATTACTATTCCGATCTATTGACAATTTTCGACATGCTCATGATAATCAGTCGTCTATTAGTAAACAGCTACTGCACAAAAGCTTAAGAACACTACCTAGCCTTCAGACCTTGCCCCCCCCCCAAGGGATAAAGGCCCAAACCTGTCAAACCGTGACTAGAAGCGATTATAGCTACTGCTAGGCCGTATCTAGAGCTGGCCACTGACTAGAGTAGAAGACTTACAATGTACGGTAGGGTAACTCTAATAGTCACTACATGTAGCCAAAGCTTATGATCTTCAGCATCAAAGCCACCACATTCCGCCAACCTCAAGACATCACTCCATACCCTTGTCATTTTTTTGGTTCCGAATAAAAACCAAAGCCATATCCTAGAACCCACCTAACTGGCAACATCATGGCGCAGCAACTCCTCACAACGCTCCTCATCCTCGACCTTCCCCCAAAATCCTTTGTGGGGATAGACCTAGCCTCCTTTACATCAACTGAACGTTTCCAAGGCATAAAGTTGATACCACCTGGCCTGCATTTTGTCTACTACTCTGCACAAGGCGATATGTCTCTACGCACCGGCTTCTGGTTCCGCGCCGCGGACGTCAACCAGGCTGCAGTTATCATCACGAAATATAATGCAGCACAAGAGAAGCTCATCGAGGGATCAGAAATGAGTGCGGAAGAACAAATGCGTATCAGAGCAAACCTGGGGTCCTTGTATAACGAACGTTTGACAGTATATCGACAGCCAGCTAAAGATGGGAAGGCGGGGAATACTACACTGGAGGCGGAGCAGTGGGAGGCAATGTGCGAATATGTCGATAATGCGGTGTTGCTGCGGTGTTTTGGGGTTGGGTGGAAGTGTAGTAGCGTTTCGAGCTCGAGGATGGATAGGGATAAGGAGGAGGAGAAATTGATGGAGTTGTTGAAGGGGGAGGATGTGGTTGCGGAGATTGAGTGGACGCCTGTTGATTTGAAAAGGACGTGGCCAGAGGGGGCGATTGGGAGGGAGAGGACAGTGATGGCGAAGGATAGGTCTTGGGCACTAGGGGATGTGATTGGGAGATTGCAAGTATACGGGGATGGGGAGGAACAATTGTTGGGAGAGTTACAAGTGGCATTCATTATGGCGGTCACGTTAGGGTGCTATTCTGCGATGGAACAGTGGAGGAGGTTGTTGGGGCTGACGTTGACATGCAAAAGTGCGGTTTTTGGGGAAAGGAAGAGATTATTCGAGGATTTGATGGAAGTCTTGCTTGCGCAATTGGAGTACGTGGATGAAGTATTTTTAGCAGGGTTTGTGGGAGGCGGTGAGGGAGAAGATAGTTGGCTGGCAAGGCTACTACGCATGTTCGGCAAAGGGCTAAATGAAGTTCTCGACGATGACGCAGAGCAAGGAAAAGGAAAAGGAAAGAGAAGGCAAGGCGAGACACTCGAGAAGTACAAAGAGATCGAGTCACTGGTTAAGAAGAAGTTTGATTGGGTGTTGGATGCGAAAGATATGGTGAGAAGAGGGATGGTGCAGACCGAAGAGGGAGAAATGGTGGAACTTGAGATGGCAGGATTAGAAGAAGATGACGAGACAGGGGAATATGCGCCTGTCATCGTACAAGAAGACACAGAAGAAGATTTGGAGGATACAGACATGACACCTGCATCATAAAATTAGTAGGAAAATTAGAGGCAAGTACACACTCCCCACATCAAACGTTATCTCGACCCGTTTTCCCCACTTTCCTCCCTCCTATTACGAAATTTTTCTACTATAGATTGCGGCTTCTCCCCCGCTTCTGTTACTTTTCTTTGATATCACTACAATATGGTTGCACAGCCGGGCTGTGCCCAATTCCAACATCGTCGTCACTGCAGCTGAAAACTCATGCCCTTGCAGTTACGGACCGGTGGGTATCGTTGGCATCTGTCACTCTTACATTATAGTAAGAGTATCACGGGTTTCCCCATTGATGCGACGCGTGTGTGCGTAATACATAAAGTCACGAAGACAAAAAGGGTAGAATTTTTAGATTAGTTAACATAATACAAGTGTAACCTGGAACCGATCCGACCTCTTTGATTATTGAGCTTTAGAGAAAATAGGAGATATCCATATGAGAAGTTATAATATGTAGATTTCTAATTTAGGACGAATTTAATGGTTTCGAAGGTGTTGAAGAGAACTGTTAAGCCTTGGTAAGGTGACAGAGGCGGGGTTAAAATCATGGTTAAATGATGTCAAGGTTACACGAGCTTCTTTGCGTCATATCCTTAACCTTCGACATCTCTTCAAAACTTATCTATCAAGATCTAAATTGAGCATCATTCATCCCAAAAACATGTTTGCTCAATCAGAAACCGACGCAAACCATCCTCCCGAGGAATACGAGCCTCTCCCCAGCTCTGTCTGGTCTCTCGGAGTCCATGATGCCCACTGTCACCCCACTGATACAATGTCCACCGCTCCAACAATCCCATCCATGAAATCTTCCGGCCTTACCATCATGAGCACTCGCTTCCAAGACCAATCACTTGTTGCCAAAATTGCCGAAGAGTATGGTGTCTACGATCCCAAAGCACCTAGTGAAAGCAGAGGAAGGGTGATTCCGAGTTTTGGCTATCACCCATGGTTCTCATATCTGATATGGGATGATGAAGTCGATGATTTGAAGAAGCTCTCAGCGGAAGAGCTGAAAGTAGTACACTACAAACGGGTACTCACATCAAATCCAACGGATGAACTTATTGTTGCCCTCCCCGAGCCAAAAAGGCTTTCCGAAGTTCTCAAAGAGATGCGAGAACATCTCGAACGTTTCCCTGTTGCCCTTGTTGGTGAGATAGGGTTGGATAGAGGGTTCAGAATACCGTTTCCATCCGAGCTGCCGTTCACCCAAGAACACTCAGAAATTAGCGACAAGGAAGCAGGCAGGATCCCGGAGCAAGAAGATGAAGGCAGGAGACTAAGTCCCCATAGAGTTTCTATGACACATCAGAAAAGGATTTTCGTTGCACAATTGAAACTCGCCGGGGATCTTAAAAGAGCCGCTAGTGTCCACGGGGTTCAGTGTCACGGAGCTATGTTCGACACACTCCGCGAGCTATGGAAAGGTCATGAAGTGGTCGTTGAAAGCAAAAAGGAGCTAAAACGTCGGAGGAGAAAAGGGGAAGATGGTCACGAATATCTTCCTGACTATGCTTCTATGGGGGACGAGTCTTCGGAGGAGGACGAGGAGGATTATTCTTGGCTTATGACAGAAAAATCGAGTGCACCACCACCTGTTGCGGTATCGAAACCATTCCCTCCAAGAGTGTGTCTTCATTCTTTCTCGGCCCCACTGCAAACACTCCAGCAGTATCTCACAAAACCATCCCCAAAACACCAGTATCCTTCGCAAGTCTATTTCTCCTTCTCGACAACAGTCAATGCAAGGTCTGATAGGGGACATATGAGCAAAATTATGGACACTATCAAAGAAGTACCGAATGACAGGGTTTTGATTGAAAGTGACCTACATACGGCAGGAGAGGATATGGATAAGGCTCTCGAAGGTGCTCTAAGGTTGATAGCAGATGTTAAAGGCCTGGAGATAAGTGATTGTGCAAGCAAATTAGGCACAAATTGGAGGGAATTCGTTTTCGGGAGCAATGATAGCTAGGGGAATACAAATAAGTAGGAGAGCACATGACAGACTTTATGGGGTATAGAAAGGGTGAGTAAGGAACTCTCGACTTTGGTTGAGGACTTTAACAGTTCCGTACGACTTTCTTGTATCTTAGAGAAACCCGCCTTTAGATGTCACACAAGACACTTCTAAAGGCGTCGGTAACTAATATTTCTACTATTGTAGCTTTGGAATGTAAATCCATGTCATTAAAAAGCCTTCAATAGCTACCCCGCAAGAATCCGGGAGATGAGCTAAAAATGTCGACCACGTTCCTCGCCTAATTGATGGAATGATTCGCTTACTTCTTGTGCAACATCCTGTGCAACACCGGATCACTGATTCACCTATTTAGATTAAGAGATGGTCGATCAACACGAGATCTGTTTATATAACAATTGTTGAAAGACATCCAGCACAAGGGAGGCACACCGGAGATAGCGAGATCACCAAGGCGTTTTCCAGGATATGGAACCACCAAGAACAAATTTACCAAGAAATCTCTAGCTCATGAATTACCAAATGACCAAAAATACAACCACGCTATAACAAAAACGCCAAAACCCCCAAAAACATGCCCCCCAAAAATGTTGCCCAAAATGCCACGCGCCGAATGCAGACCATGCCCCAATCCAACTCCTTACTGCCCCACTCACTTCACGTAAGGTGTATCATACCGCCTCACAATAACCGATTGTATCACCCATTAATCGGTCCAACGCTACAGCTGCAGCGCACTCGCGTGCTTCGTTCTCCGTCTCGAATTGCACACCAGAGCTGGAGGCATATTCTCGATTGTTTACCCTGACCCGACAGATATACATCCTTGGCGATGGACGGATGATGATGTAGAATGGATCATTACAGTGAGACTGTTTGCAGTAGTCTTTAGGGTTTAAGTTAGCGCTCGTTTATTTGACTGGAGCGAAGAAAAACAGGAGACAGCTGAATTCAAACATACCAGATAGCTTTTCTTGGCTCTCTGTCTCGATGAAATAGCGCACAAAGACTCGCGAAGTCATGATATGACTTGCTAGGCGCATCGAGCTTATCATTTTGACTGTGGTAACTGTCTAAGGTCGAAATATTAGCAAGGTGGATAACAGTGATAAAATCAACAGCCTGTCGTATGGGCTGGGCTATCGATGGAATCCTAGAAGATTTATAGCAAAAAACAAACCTTGAATGTATAGTTACTCTCGTTACTCGGTTCTGTAATCAGTTGCTAGGTATTTGCTTGTCTCTGCCGCATAAGATGATATTCAGGTATTTGCGCCGTTCGTTCGTTCGATTCTGTTCCGCAAAGTTTGCTTCAACGGTTGCTCGCCGCCGTGATCATGCTCTTGCTTTTGCACCACCGCCCCTTACATCTATTAAAGCTCTTTTTTTTTTTGTGGCTGCCTCAAGCCTTTTAATACCCGTGAAGCCAGCAGTCCTTTGAGACACCCGCGGGGGACTAGGAGCTCACTTCCTGCACAGACCATTGCCAAGGGTTAGCGAGAAAACAGATCTAGCCACACGGGGATGGCATACCTTATTCCCCCGCTGCAAGCTGCTGATGACATGGGATATGTCTTCCGTTCCGTAACGTAGATGAATTTCTCAGAAAAAGTTTGATAAGGCGTCGGAGAAATACACCCACAACGTGGCCTGAGCCGCTCGCTGCTCTCACTAATGATTTGCCGACAGTTCGTTATATCTCGTGGTTCGGGGATATCACCACAACCTGGGAAACTCCCCGAACATTGGCTCGGAAAGAAGGAAAGAAAGAAAAAAAGATTTAAGGGGGACAACGGAGCAATAATACCCTCGCATTCTTTTCTTTTCGTTCAATTCTGCTGTACATACCGCTTTCCTATTTGCCCAGCCGCTCTTGTACCTTCTCATAGTGGTTCCACTGCCTTGCTCTGGGCTATCTGCTTATCCTCCTCTTCCTCTTCCTCCTATCTGCTCTCTAGCCACACGTCTGATATGCCTAACGTAGGGCATATCGAAACTTCGGAGCACCCGCTGTGCTTCTAGTTGAACCGAGACAGGAATAGTGGTCACCTGAGATCGGATTAAACAACATTTCAAACAAGCAGCGGCGGGGGGGGGCCAACGAAGGATTGGAAACCCGTAAGCGCACTAGGGTCATAGAACTGCGTATGCAGAGCTTCCAGTCAAGGCTCGAGCCCGCTAAAATGAACCATAAAAATATATCCCGAGCCTCATGCCGTGCGAGGTTACTTCACCCCGGGAATAAATAAATAAATAAAAATTCTTTCGCAGGGCGCGCGAGAGAGCATCGGGAATGAGTTCTATGGGTTTCGCCGATGGTTAGTTGGGAGGATTTATGACAATTATTTACTCCATGTAGACATGCAGATTGTCTGTTGTAGTGGAGCTATGACTGTAAACCCGTTTCCGGTGGTCTTGCGAAATCGGGACATGTCCGCTCCCCACCCCCTCCCTCTACTCCCCCCGCTGGCCGTTAGTGGGGAGCGGCTCCGGAGGGGCAGTCGATTGCGGCGTGAGCACATGTGATAGGTGTGTTTTTCCTCTTCTGCCTTATTTTCTTTCTTTTTTCCACTGAAAGTTTTTTTTTTGTAGGGCCGAACGTCCTGTCGATCATCGAACAAATTGGGTTGGGACGAGGACGATCGATCTCCGAATCTTTGCTGAATGTCGATAGCAGCTCGGTAGGTTTCTGGGGATTTGAGCTAGTTAGTGGAGTCTGCGCATGATTCTCCCCAAACCATGCATGCGGCGCGGGTCGAAGACAAGTGGGATTTCTGTTAAATGTGAGCATAGGTTTTTGTTTCATTTTTTTTGTGCTGTGGTGGGTGGGGCGTCAAGCTTCTCTGGGATACATTCAACAAATCATTGACCTTTCGAGCATATATATGTACACACAATAAGCTAAGCGTTGGAGGTTTTTTTCCTAGTATGGGGTCAGAGATATGTCTAATCATTGAAAAAGAGCTTGAGCAGGAGGTCATCTCGCACGGACTTCATCCCTATTTCAACTGCTCGTAGGGGAGGGATAATCACGGATTTCGGTGTCCGTAAAGAGAAAAGCAAAGGCGGAACTTTGAAAGTCAGACTTGGTCTTGTATGATCTGGAACATCATCGAAATGGCGCGAGAGGGGAAGTTGTGAACCACTGATCGGGTGGGTATGTATATTATAAGATTTTATAGAGACAACAAGACAGCGAGCAGTTAGACCAAGACGTGGCAATTGATGCTCAAAGAGAGTGAACCAGGAAATCGAAGCACATAGGTGTCAGTCAGTCAGTTCTCGCGGTAGGCTGCTTCTTGTGCGAGAGGGGAAGATAATGCGGTTCAAGGTAACTGTGCGCAGATCTTCCACAATCAAGCTTATTTAAGTACATACAAAAAGGAAAGAAACTGCATGGGAAAAAATGCTTAACCTATCCTGTCTTTCTTCGGATACCTAACCATCACATTGCACAGCATTGGCCGTACCGCGATGTCGTTGTTGTGGGTACCGGTGCCGGAATTACAGTGGCGTCTGGCATCTGAGTGGCGGAGATTCAGTCTCGGATGCCCTGAGACACGGTCGGTACGAGGGTTGGCCTAGTGACTGATGACTGCAGTTTCAAAGCGACTCAGAATAAAGTACATGTAGGTATGGTGACAGGTGCAGAAATTCGATATGGCCAAGCATCCGGATCCCGAAATTTCGGTGGGTCATTCATGCCAACGCCTTTGAACCCCAGCACGGTATCGCTACCGATCTTTGCTAATACGTTATTCCTCGGAGATGAGATCGGTAACGGACTGCTAACTTCCGGGCTCCGGCAATAAGAAAGGGCTGAAGCATCTATGCCCAGGTGTATGGGCTATTCAGGCGTTCTTTATTCATCACAGAGAATCACTCGACCATGTGGTTACCATCACCAATCACCTCCTATCCACCCCGCGGCTATCCCCCATGCACACCCCCACACCGAACTCCCAACAAGGGATATGAGAAAAAGAAAAGAAACCAACTCTTTCAACTTTCACATACTGGCTATAGATCATGTTTTGCGCATCTGATCGACGTAGGATATGTCAGCATCCAGTCAATGCGGACCATTGTTCACGTGGCCTGTCGAGCCGTCAGTAGCATTGAGAGAGATGATTTGGTAACAGATCCCTAAACTTTCACTGTAAATGTCGATCATTGGTGGATATCGAGACGATATCAGGGCAGCCTTAATATTCACATGTGAACACAAGAAATAACTACAATATTATAATTTTCCTACTTTCAGTTCCTCTCGGTAGTACCAATCAGGAAGACCCACAGTATAAAAACAAGAAACAACCTTCACCGGAATAATTGGTTCCTTTCGAAACAACCGAAATCTGCAGTCCCAGATTCATGAGAAGTGACTGATCAATATCACTTCCGCTTTGATGCTCGGATACAGCAATAATCTCCCGAGAACGCGTTTTTGGTGGTAACGGTCTCCGATTCGTTCTCCACAGGTAGGCAATCGACTTGATTGGCCAACTTCACTCTCACTCTCAGATAATCCCCACAGTCGCCGAGCACCCAATTGAGGATTATGCATACTCATCGAACAAAAGTTGAATCGTTTCCGGGATATCGCTGTAAGTGTGGGGTCAAGAGTTGTCTTACGTTTTGCATGGTAAAATGACTGGTTATTTCCTTTTATTCTTTGGTGATCTTTCTCCCACATTCTTCCTTACTTCCTTTTCTCCATCATCTCGATCTTCGCTGGATGCTCTGGCTCACGGGATATAATATGTGGTGGTTTCGATGGAGATTTCTAGACCTAGCTATGAGCTAGATATCTTGTGTGGGCGATGCTTGTATGTATGGGTATATCGCGGGTGCTCGGCGAATCTTCGAGTGATATTTCGTGCAAATCGGGAACATTTAGGTTAAGTAGCCATGGCGTTAGGTTGAGCTGCCGTCGAATGGTAGGCACTGAACAATTCTTTTACTTGTGCTCTATTCTGGATTGACCCCGTGCTTTAGCGTAGTTCAATAATCTATTATTGAGCTTTTTTGCTAATCGGAGCAGATTAAGGGCTATCCCCCGGTCAGATGCATAGTCAGACCCGCGCACTGCTTACCACCTACTTCACCAATACTCACTCGGTCCTAGGATTCCTCCGGTTGCCGGCGTTCAACCGGCCGACATCCTCAGCTCAAACAGCGCGTTTATCTTATCCGGGGTTCTGATTATAATATCTAATATCTGCTTTACGGGAGTCACGGCAGTACTGCGGGATTTTCTAGAACCTTTATAACGCAGAAACCCTAACCCGTAGTGGGGCTCCATCTGAAATCATGACGCCATTGGCCGAAACCCGAGACCTCAGCTGCAAAACTTCATACCTCGAATTCCCTTATCAACTCCTCAACCCGATCTCCACCAGAGCAGCTTAATTCCTAATCACAGCCATGGCACTTTCACTCGAGATCTCCTCCTCCATTATCTTCCCGAAGTCCGCCACCCCGTTCGACGGCGCCGTAACAATCGACATTACCCCACCTTCCCCCACCCACGCCGGAGCTCCAGCACCCAAGCAGCGAACCCCAGTCCTCGCAACTGGCCCCGAACACCCACTATACCGTCTCCCACAATCACTGTCTTCGGGCGGGCTGAAGGTACATCTTAATGCATTCGTGCAACCCCGTGTTAGGGAGACACCGGAGGGACAAGCACAGGTTGAGATCACTCGGGATTCCCGCACAAGCATAGTTGATAAAGACCACATTCTCTACGAGGTCTCAAAAGCGCCTGTTGGCGCTGATTACACGCTTGTGTGTTTCCGCCACGGGAAACAGTCGGGTGGGTATGGGTATGGACAGATGTCGTTTAAGCAGGGGTGGTTCTCGGGTGGGGTGTGGACGGTGGAGTATCTTACGAAGGCGCCAGGGACGCTGGTGGAGCATAGGTTAAAGTTGACGGTAGATGAGGGGGGGAGGGAGGATGGGGTGTGGAAGCTTGTTGAGCCGGTGCAGAGGGTTGTTGCGAAGGAGAAGAGGCAGCAGGAGGGGTATGGTGAGAATGGGAGAGGGGTGGAGATTTATGAGGATGAGGTTGTGGGGTTGGCGGGGATGCCGGAGGTGGAGTGGAGGGACTTTTTGACGGCTTGTTGGATTACAAAGGTCTGGAGGGAGGCGACACGGACGCCGTTCTTGGGTCATAGTGCGAGGGAGGGGGATGAAGGGAAATTGGGGAGGTGGTAGAGTTTAATGGGGTTATGGATTTATGGCTTTATGAGAAGTCTCCCATTGAGATGATAATTTCGGGAGCATTGGGGTGTCTTGAGCATCAATTAAGAACTTTAACTAGATATGCACGTGTATTGCTGCTATAAGCATATTGCAATTATAATTATCCATCTATTATTTCTTGAAGTCTTCACCTGTAGCCGAAACGCCATGATACGAACTAGCGCGTCAAAAAAATCAAAAAATCACGACAATTATCAACACGGCGCTATCTAATTCAATCCAGGTTCTATATTCCAAAGAGCCAGGCCAAGAACCGTTGCCGAATTCTGGCAGGCGGGAATAATGATTCACCCTGGTTACATGGAGCAGGACAGGGCAACTACCGTTAGTTCCATTCTCAATCTTCAACGCGCCCCCCCCATCGCAACCAACCATTGACAATTCGCGCAATTCAGTCACCTTCCACCAGCTCTCTCTCTTGCCCTTGAGATACCGCAACGGGTTTCTACATCTAGCGCGCTTGCGCCTTGCACGGCACGTGCCATGCTACTAGCGCTCGCGTTTGCTCTACGACTATGACTTTGCGAAGCTTGAATCGAAAAAGGACTACAGTGGGATCTGATAAAGAGAATAGGGATATTGCCGGTGGTTCGACAGAGAGTATTGTGGAGGGGGAAGGTGCGAGGAGGAAGAGGAAGACGAGGAAGGGAGAGGCGATTGCAAAATCAAGGAAGAGGAAGAGGGCTGAACAGGTGGCTGGGATGGCGCTGGAGGAAGTTCGCTTGGTCAAGCTTGGGTCTGGGATCGTTGATGATGCACAAAGCTCACAATACCCATCGGAACAAAAGAGAGAGGAGACGGCAATTACCGCTGATGGGGGAGGAGGAGGAGAAGTGGGGAGCGAATGTATGGTTTCCTCTTAGTTGGGAGGATAAAGGAAGTGTTAATTGGTGGCATAGGTCTCGCTCTATCCATCGCAGCTCCAGTCACTTTACTGCCTTGTGCATCTGGTGGGGACAAAAGCACTTCTGTGGGTCCATACACCGATGCCATCTCATGTTTCGGATCACCTCGACTGCAATCTCATGTTACGGAGGAAGCTGGGAAGGATGGAGAGGGGGGGAGAACGATGCAAGAGCATGTCGCAGAATGTGGAGACGGAGGCAATCAGGAACCTTACCTCTCAGAGAACACACTTCTCGGCTCTTGCTACCGTATCCGCAAGATCCTCGGCCATGGGAATTTCTCCACCACCTACCTCGCAGAAGAAGTTCCTACAGAGCCCGAACCGCCTGATCTGCGCCGTAAAACAGTCGCTATAAAACGCTTAAAGCAGCCGTACAGCTCAATTGGCGAGAATGAATTCTCGCTGCTGGAGTTTCTGCATTCACAGGGGGGAGAGAAACCAAGGCATATTATATCTCCGATAACGTACTTCTTCTCCGAAACGAATCATTTCCATCTCGTCTTGGAGGCTTTGGATTCTGCACGACCCGTGTCACTGCCGGCGTGTGCCTGCCTATCACAGGATGTACATTCAAAACTAGCATGTCCTCACCGCCACCTCTCGTTGGCTAAAATACTTGTACAACTGCTGTCAGGGCTGCTTTCGCTTCATTCCCACAAGCTGATACATGCAGACCTCACGCCCGCCAATGTTCTCTTCCTCCCCACCTCCAACCGGATAAAGATTATCGATTTCGGGAATGCTATCCGCCCGGAGGACAGAGAGGCGTATCTCGATGACTTTGACGTGCAGAGCGCTTGTTACCGTGCCCCGGAGGTTCTTCTAGGAAGTGGTCCGTTGAGCAGGGTCATGGATGTTTGGAGTGCTGGTGTGATTGCGGTGGAGATGCTGCTCGATAGGGAAGTGGTGGGTGAGGGCTTGGAGGCAAGGGAGCTGATGAGAAGTAGGGTTCAGGGGAGGGAAGCGTTGGTCCGGAGGACTGTGGAATTGGTAGGGAGTGTTAGAGAATATGCAGGAGGGATGTATTATACGGATGTGTATGATGACATCTCTCTCGAGCCGATTGTGTTCACACCGAGAAAGAGGAAGCGAAAAGGATCGCGGGGGCGGGGTGTTGGTGAAACGAGGCCAGAAAAGAAAGGGATATTGAGGAATTTTTTAGACGAGGCCACAAGGAATGTGGGGATGGTGGACTTTTTGATGGATATGATAGAGGTTGGAGTTAGGAGACGGAAAACGGTCACTGGAATGTTGAAACATCCTTGGCTGGTCAGGCAACTTTTGGGTGATTGGGGGATTCTTTTGACAGGAGGAATGGATGATGGAGGCTTGCAGAGTGACGTGGTGGATGGTGTTGAAGACCAACTGGAGTTGGATTCTCTGAGGGAAGATGGGGGTGAAGTTGATGGCATACCAATTCTCACTGGACAGTCAGATGAGAGACTTGAGCAGCTGCTCAGCGCTGGTGATGGTGAAGGTGTCCAAGAGCCATCACCAGGCGAGTTGGAAACAGAGCTATTACCACCGCCAGCTGAATGTCCACCTTCTCCCTCCAGTTCTCCTTCTCCATATCGTGCGCTATCTCCCTACCGCTCGCTGTGGGAAGATATATCCGACTCACCTCTTCCCAAAGATCAGCTGCAATTGAATGAGGTGAAGCGGGAACGTTCTTCAAGCCCACTCGATTTCAACTTTGGAGAGGAAGATGTAAATAGCCTCGACGATCCTGGGGGCGAAGAAACCGATAATTCTGTCCCCGAAACTTCTTTAATCACCAACGATGATGCGACCAACATGACACTCGGAGAAAACTTACTTTCTTCGCCACCTTCTTCCCCACCTCTACCAACTCCACCACTTCAGGAGGATAATTTTATCAAGACTTCGGATTCGCATTCTCCCTCTCCCGTTGCGTTCGTTGGAATGATTGCAGAGCCCGAATCATTGTTTGATAAGAACGAGGAGGACGCAGCAGCGACGAGAAGAGCCAGTGATGCATGGCATCGAGATTTAGCGGCTGATATGGTATGTGCCTTCTTATTTTTTAATTTAGGGAATTGTAAGCTGACAAGTCTTGATGCAGGATGATTTATCAGAGGGAGCTGATGATAACGACGATCAAGTTATGCTTTGTTGAGGTTCGTTTTGGGGTCATTATTCTGGTGTAAATGATTGAAATTGTGGGTGGTATCTGCTGGTATTCTCTGTTTAATTTCCTTGACTTTTCTTGGGTGGGATGTGGTGAATTTGGTTTACTGCGAGCGCTTGGCTTTTTGTATATTAGGGATATCATATGCTGTGATTGGCCTGGGGGAGTTTTTAAATTGGGTGATTTTTTATTGGTGCTTGGGGCAAGGGGAGTGGTCTGGCTATCTTCAATTTCTACAGCGAACAAATTGAAGATTTACTCTGGAGATGGAGAGTTCTTGAAGTTGAGTGACGACCAATTTATTGTTGAGGCCTCACCGAAGAAACCGTCTGGCTGACTCATCCAATTAATGGATCTTGGCACCTAATCCCGGTTTGACGGTTGTCTTTGCCTCTCTACCTGGGAGCTGGGACATCTGTTTTGCGATAATTCTTCTCACCAAACAAATTTCTTAAAAACTGACCTTACAGGATCCCATCATGGCTCGTTACGATTCACGCTCACGATCTCCAGCGCCAGACGCACCTGGCTACTCATCAAAACGCAGACGAGGTGACGACCGCTACGACCCAAGAGGGGGTGGTCGCGTCAGAAGTCGCAGTCGTGAGGTACGCCCCCCACCGTCCACCGCGCCTGTTGCTTCCTCCAGCAACCGCGCCGAAGGACATGTCAAGGTTGATGCTGGGCCACAGAGACGAGATTACAGAGACCGCGAACGGGAACGGGAACGGGAACGGGAGCGAGATCGGGATAGAGGAGGAGATCGTGATAGACGTCGGGATAGATCTGTTGACAGACGCAGGAGGGGAGATGACTATTATGATCCGAGGGAGGATAGAGCTAGGGGTGGAAGGGATAGGGATGAAAGGGATAGGCTTAGAGATAGGTCCCCTCGCCCTCGAGATTGGGATAGGAAGCGTTCCAGGTCAAGGGAAACGTCTAGGGAACGCCTAAGGCGAGATAGAGATCGTGACAGCAGACGGGGAGATCGCGAGGAAGATTCACGACGTCCTTCGAGAGCTAAGGAGGTATGTATCTTGTCGCGCTCTTATGATGGTGTTTGTTCTAATAGGAAACAGCCTACACCTCCTCCAGCAGCTTTGTCCGAGGAGGAAAAAATTCGACAACGTAAAGAGCGTTTGGAGGCATGGAAGCGCAAGAGAGCAGAAGAGGAAGAAGCAAAAAAGAATGCTTCCCCTGCTGCTATCTTGTCTTCTTTGGAAAGACAGCCTGCCACTGTGGAAGTAGCACCAGCTGTCACAAAGACTGTGCAGCAGCCTGCTTCTCCTAAAGTTGCTGCGACTGTTACATCCGCAACGTCCGCCTCCACCTCCTCCGCTGCCCGTCAAAAAGCTGACAAAGATTCCCTAGTTGCCATCAGCTCGTCTCTTGGTATGTTTATACTCTACTCCTACGAGAACTTTTTGAGAGAATAAAGTTAACATTGTGTATAGCTTCTACGAATGGTTCTGCGCTACCTACAAACCGACCCGTATCCACGTTTGGCTTCGGAGCTGCTACTAAACGAGCAGCACCCCAAAAGGGTAAACGTGCTCTCGCCTTCGGTGATGAAGAGTCTTCTAGGAAGAAACTTGAACGTTTGCCCTCACCCATCCCCGATGCTAGTCTGGATGGCGTAGAGCAGGAAGATGTGGACAATGACACCGAGATGCAGGATACCACTGAGGAGGAAGCCGCTGCTGCGGCGAGACTTGCTGCCGCTCAACGGAGCGAACGCATAGAAGCGGAATCCGCCGAGGCTATGCAGCTAGACGCACAAGTCAAGGAGGCGGAACAGCCTCCTGTAGAGGAAGACGAGGAAGCTGATCCATTGGATGCTTTTATGGCCGGAATTGGAACTTCAATGGCTACTGCCGAAAAAAAGACAAGTGATAATAAGACAGTTAAGAGTCAAGGGGAAACGCTGTTTGATGATGATAGCATTGATTTGGTTTCAACAGAGGCAGATCCAGATGATATTCTGGCGATGGCAGCTAAAATGAAGAAGAAGAAGGATTTACCGGCGGTTGATCATTCCAAGGTCGTCTACGAACCATTCCGTAAAAACTTTTATGTCGAGCCTGCCGATTTTGCGGGTTTGACGGAGCAGGACGTTGATGAAGTACGTCTCGAACTAGATGCGATCAAAATCCGAGGACAGGATTGTCCGAAACCGGTGCAGAAGTGGAGTCAGTGTGGACTTCCGTCGCAGAGCCTTAGTGTTATACAGCAGCTTAATTACGATAAACCGACCTCGATTCAGGCACAGGCTATCCCGGCGATCATGTCTGGGAGGAATGTTATTGGTGTTGCGAAGACTGGCTCAGGGAAGACAATTGCGTTTCTTCTGCCCATGTTTAGACATATCAAGGATCAGCGTCCGATAGAATCGCAGGAGGGTCCGATCTCGTTGATCATGACGCCCACAAGGGAGCTTGCTGTTCAGATTTTCAAGGAGTGCAAGCCATTTTTGAAGGCTTTAAATTTAAAAGTAAGTTGTTATTCTAGCTGAAACTTTAATGCATCGTGATATACTAACCTTTAGCAGGCTGTATGTGCCTATGGTGGTTCACCTATTAAAGATCAGATTGCCGACCTTAAACGTGGAGCAGAGATAATAGTGTGCACCCCTGGCCGAATGATTGATCTACTCGCAGCGAATTCAGGTCGTGTCACCAATCTGAAACGTGTCACTTACGTCGTACTCGACGAAGCGGACCGAATGTTCGACATGGGTTTCGAACCGCAGGTCATGAAGATCATCAGCAATATTCGCCCGGACAGGCAAACAGTGCTGTTTTCAGCAACATTTCCTCGCCAGGTACGTGTCCCCATCTATTTGATTTCTTGATCAGATTTTTTGATTTGCACATATTTTGACACCGATCAGATGGAAGCTCTTGCCCGGAAGATCTTACAACGTCCCGTAGAAATCACAGTAGGAGCACGTAGCACAGTCGCGTCCGAAGTAACACAGATAGTCGAAGTCCGAAATGACGAAACTAAATTCCATCGTCTTCTGGAGCTGCTTGGTGAGCTGTACGACAAGGACGACGATGCGCGAACATTAATTTTTGTTGATCGTCAGGAGTCAGCTGACACTTTGCTTCGGGATCTAATGCGTCGCGGTTATCCGTGTATGTCTATTCATGGTGGAAAAGATCAGATTGATCGAGACTCAACGATTATTGATTTCAAGAACGGAGTTGTTCCGATTTTGGTCGCGACTTCGGTGGCGGCGAGAGGGCTGGACGTTAAGCAGTTGAAATTGGTGGTTAATTATGATTGTCCGAATCATATGGAGGATTATGTCCACAGAGTTGGAAGAACTGGGCGTGCTGGGATGTTGGGAACTGCGGTGACATTTATCACGGAGGATCAGGACCGCTATGCCGTGGATATTTCAAAGGCCCTGAAACAGAGTGGGCAGAAAGTTCCGGAACCGATTCAGAAGCTTGTTGATGGTACGTTTTCCTAGATATTCTTTATAATTTTTTTGAAGGGCAGATCATAATTGTGAGTGCTACAGGATTCAACGAGAAAGTCAAGGCCGGCAAAGAAAAGGCCAGCGGATCCGGATTCGGAGGGAAAGGGTTGGAGCGTCTCGATCAAGAACGCGATCTGGCACGACGAAGAGAGCGGAAGCAGTTTGCCGGTGAAGATGGCGACGAAGCAGGTGAAGAGGTCGTCGCCGCGGATCCTGAGGATGTTGTTGCGAAAGCAGCAACGCCTGTTACAGCTACCAAGAAGCCATCGTTAGACCCAGCTGGCCCACTTGATGCTAAGATCGTTGTGCACAAGAGAAGCGCCACAGCTGCCGCCTCTGCTACGGATGCTCTGGATCGCGTTAAACAGGCTACGTCTGTTATCCATACTCGCCTGAATAAGACTGGTATACTTCGGACGGGTGTGCCAATCGACAACAAGGGGCCGGATGCTGGGGCTTATCATGCTACTTTGGAGATTAATGACTTTCCCCGTAAGTCCATTATTTTACCCCTTTTACTTCCATTTCTTCTATTAAGAATAACTGGCTAATTAATTGAACAGAGAAAGCAAGATGGGCCGTCACAAATAGGACGAATATCGCAAAAGTCCTGGAAGCCACGGGAACATCAATCACCACTAAGGGCAGTTACTATCCTACCGGAAAGGTGCCGCAGACTGGACAAGATCCAAAATTGTATATTTTGGTGGAGGGTGACACAGAGCTTGTGGTTACGAATGCTATGAGGGAGCTCAAGAGATTGCTTGCGGAAGGGACCGTTGCGGCTGTGGATAGTGAGAATAGAGCGCCGGCTAGCTCGAGGTATAGTGTATTGTAAACCGATAGAAAAAATGGTGGGACTGGCTGGGTGGAATGTTGTTTTTCATTGGAAGATTAGTTAGTTAGGGTTTGTGGTTAATTAAGTAACGATAGATGACCTGCTGGGAAATTAGGATGAGTGCTATAGAAAGACTAGGATATTGGTTAAGATCTGATGTGATTGAAACGAGTGATTATGCCTAGGGGTGATTTGTCTTTTGCTTTATTCCAGTAGTGCCGCTGAACTACATTCTATGCCTTGCTGATTCTGTGATTCAAACAACAGTCCATGTTAAAGAGCTTAGGAAGTGTGTAAATTTTCGCTTTCGGGGGTGCAGGGCTATTTCTATAATCCGGGGTCTGAGCCCGAGTGATGGTATGTGATCAATAGCAGGAGGGCTGCGTGACGATTAAAGGTTAATCTACATTGTATTTGTGTAAAATTTCTCTTCTCAATACGAAGCTCAAATTACTGGCTCCTTGGGTAGATGCCACCGCCTTGCCTGGCTGATATGGATTAATACGAGGCATAAATGAATGCCACAGTCAACAGAAATGGGTTTTTGTAAGAAAGTGAGTCACGGAGCGTTGAGAAACAGAGGCTAATTTGCACGGAGTGGGTACTTGACACTGGAGCCGTATGGCAATTGAATAGATTAAAGATTTGGCTTGAAGGAATCTCTGACTCAAAAGCATTCGGCGTTCGTGTTTGAATTGAGGCGAGATGGTGATGATTCATGACTGATAAACAGATAAAGGGTCGCCAAGACACCCCGCGTTTTATATAGAACGAGCATCTCAGGGCAACAAAACAACCCCGCTCCCTCATCGTGCAAATCTATTTTCTCGCGCCTTTTTTTCGGAAAGCTAAATCAACCTCATGGATAAAGCGGCCGAGCTCGTCGAAAGCGTTAAGAACGTTACTCTGGGCAGCGATGCCCCTACAGCGGCGGAATCCAAGCCTGCAGACTCCAAGCCCAGAGGCGAGAAGAAAGCAAAGAAAGCAAAGGCGCCTGTCGATGCTACACCCTTAGAGGTAATTCTCCGCCTGTTGCTGCTCCGTAGTTTTTACTTCAATTCGAAAAAAAAATACATCTGACTAAATTTTTCTACTTAGCTCGATCCTGTCCCGGAATATATTCCTCACAGAATCCAATTGTTCGAAAAGTTGAAATCCGAATATGACGCTGAAGTTGCCTGTATGTAGATCTTGGTTGCCTTAGTTACTCGCTTTCTTCCTGGGGGTTCTCTGATCATTGTTTTTAATAGCAAAACCTCGTGAGGAAATCACTGTCACCTTGCCTAATGGCTCGATTGTCGCCGGAAAGTCCTGGGAAACCACCCCCGCGATTATCGCCCGCAACATAAGCAAGAGTCTTTTCGAGAAGACTGTTATCTCTAAGGTTGATGGCGAGTTATGGGATCTGGAAAGACCATTAGAGAAGTCTTGTCGTCTGGAATTGCTCGACTTCGAAAACCAAGAAGGTTTGTGGAGCTATGACTCACTGTCTCGAATCCAGTTGCTCATGTGCAATGTATTACAACAGGAAAGCGCGTGTTTTGGCACTCTTCTGCACACGTTCTCGGTGAAGCCGCAGAGCGCAGGTTCGGATGCCATCTTTGTCTTGGTCCCCCAACGGATGACGGCTTCTTCTACGAAATGGGTCTCGCCGGGGAAGAAGTTGTTACTGCGACTGACTACAAGCCCCTTGAGACCATCGCACAAAAAGCGATCAAGGAGAAACAGCCATTTGAGCGCTTAGTTGTGACAAAGGAGAACCTCCTGGAGATGTTCAAGCACAACAAGTTCAAGCAAGTTTTGATTGGATCGAAGGTTCCAGATGGTACCAGCACTACCGTTTACAGATGTGGGCCGTTGATCGATCTGTGCATTGGGCCGCATGTGCCTAACACTGGTAGGATAAAGGCTTTCCAGGTCATGAAGGTAGCTCCAAAGCCCGCGCAAGGGTATGCTTCAATGCGTTCTGACCCACTGCGCCTATAGAACTCTTCATCCTACTTCCTCGGCGATGCCAAGAATGAGTCGCTGCAGCGTATTTATGGAATCAGTTTCCCAGACAAAAAGCAACTCGATGAGCACAAAAAGATGCTCGAAGAAGCTGCCAAGCGTGATCATCGCAAGATCGGAAAGGAACAGGAGCTATTCTTCTTCCATGAGCTATCTCCGGGGTCTTGTTTCTTCCTCCCACACGGCACAAGGATCTACAACACCCTTGTCGAATTCCTCCGTTCCGAGTACTGGAAGCGCGGATACGAGGAGGTTATCACTCCGAATATGTACAACTCCAAGCTCTGGGAGACCAGCGGGCATTGGCAAAATTACCAGGAGAACATGTTCGTAATTGATATTGAGAAAGATAAGTTCGGCCTTAAGCCCATGAACTGCCCGGGCCACTGTTTGCTGTTTGGTCACCGCGAGCGTAGTTATCGAGAACTACCATGGCGGGTTGCTGATTTTGGAGTCATTCATCGTAATGAGTTCTCTGGTGCGCTTACCGGGTTGACCAGAGTGAGGAGGTTCCAACAGGATGATACTCATATCTTCTGTACGGAAGAGCAGGTGAAGCAAGAAATCCATGGGCTTTTCGACTTCCTTAGACACGTTTATGGCATGCTCGGCTTCACTTTTAAGTTGAAGCTGTCTACCCGCCCCGAAAAGTATGTCGGTGAGATTGAGACATGGAATCTTGCAGAAAGCCAACTGCAGTCCGCCTTGGAAGAATTCACTGCTGCCGGTGGAGGACAATGGGAATTCAACCCCGGTGATGGTGCATTCTACGGCCCTAAGATCGATATCACCATATCCGATGCTCTCCGCCGTGAACACCAGTGCGCCACCATCCAGCTCGACTTCCAGCTCCCACAGCGGTTCAAGTTGGAATACAACACGGGTGAGGTCATTAAGGCGAAAGAAGGGGAAGATAAGGAGGAGGTTTCACACTACAAGAGGCCCGTCATGATTCACAGGGCTATCTTCGGTAGTGTTGAACGTTTCATTGCGATTTTGACAGAGCATTTCGGAGGCAAATGGCCTTTCTGGCTGAGTCCTAGACAAATTCTCATCATCCCTGTCATGGCTGCTGCGAATGACTACGTGCTTGAACTCCAGACATTGTTCCGGGAGAAGTTGATGCACGTGGATATCGATATTGGCCCGAATACTATGGCAAAGAAGATCAGGACAGGACAGCTGCAACAGTACAATTTCATTTTCGGTGCGTATTTCTTCCTAATGCCCATTGGTTTGTACTTTGTGCTAATGTTTGAATATAGTTGTTGGAGCTCAGGAACGTGAGACGAGGACGGTCAATATCAGGAACAGAGATGATCCTAATACTCAAACAAAGGGAGAACTCATTCCGGTTCAGGAGGCGTTGGAAAAACTATGCAAACTAAAGGATGAGAGGAGACTTGTCAACGGTATTTAAAGTCCGGTTGATTTTCTTGTAGGAGTTCTCTTGGGTCAATAGATAAGTTTTGTCTGGGGAGTGGGGAAAATAAACTATCGGCCTAAAGTAAAATGTGTGCAAAACTCGGGTCCTAGAAATGTGAGATCATAGTTCGTGGATCATAAACCATCACTCGGTAGGCATATTTAACTCGGGATTCTGGATTGCTTTGGGCACGTCGGGATTTGCATGTGAAATGCTATGATCCTGCTGTTCTTGAGCTTGAGGCTTTCTAAAAGTCGTGATATTCCGCCCAACGAAATCTAATTCTACAATGATAGCAAATTGATGAATACGCACGTATTAGTAAATACTTTCACCCAACATCAATTTCAGCTAGCTAGCTGGCTGGCTGGCTCAATGAGCATAGAGTCCGATCCTGTGCGATAAAGTTTCTATTTATAATTTGCTTTCCCCCAGATCTAAATAGAAAAAACCAACTAGAATAAAACCAAAAGCAGGCGAGAAGACCGGTCGTAAAGAAACGCGGAATATGTGATAAATATTTACTAAAGTTAACTAAATAATCTTTCCCAGTTTTCTCTCCCACTTTAGCTTAAATCCACGAACTCAAGTCATCTGAATGACTTCATCTTCTACGATAACCGGTTTCCTCTTCGACCACGAGAGCCTCCGCCTGCGGGGCCCGGCCACGTCTTGTGAGAAGAACCCCTGTTTAAGGTTTAAAGAGGCATCCTTCTTGACCCTGTCTGAGATGCCGCCGTTAAAGAGACCCCAATGGCGCTTCATAAACTTCCAGACCTCAACCCCAAATATGAAGATAGGGATGGAGCCACACGACAGTGCCCATTCCCAGGTGATTGCTTGATGTTTGAAAACATCTTTGTTCAGACCCGGAATGTACACGACCGGAAATACTGAGAGGGCACCAATGACGACTGAATAGAAGAGAAATTTGTTTTCGTAGACCTATGATGCGAGCGATATTAGTTAGCGTCTTTATGGTGGATAAGAGGGATTCTTGTCTGGGTTACTACATCTTTGAAGAATGGGAACCTGCTTTTCGTCTGATGAGGATCGAGCCTGAACATACTTCGTCGGATGCTCTTGAATTCCCATGCAGATATCAAGATTAACCAGGTCACTTCTGCAAACACAGCTGCTCTGGCTCTAAAGACTACATCGCAGCTTTCGGAATATTTAGCGTTGCAGCCTTCTCCAAGATTCCCACCCCCGGCACCATAAACTATGATGATAAAAGTAGATAGGCAGCAAGTTCCCATGAGGGTTCCGTACACCATCATGTCGACTAGGATCTGGTTTGTGAATACACCCGCCCTAGAGTCGTGAGGCTCCCGCATCATAATACCAGACGTGGCGGTTTCCAGGCCTAGCCCAAATGCGGGGAAAGAGCTCGTGAGCATGTTAATCCAAAGAATTTCGAGTGGAGAAAGCGGGAAGACTGAAAAGTTGTTTTTGTCTCGAAAAGCGAGTCCTACAATCAAAAGAAGGACTTCCCCAACATTGGAAACTAAAAGATGAAGGACAAACTATGTTTTGCGGTTAGCTAATATTTAGTTTCGGAGTGCCAGGGATTTTCCTACCTTTTGGATGTTGTCAAACATTCTTCTTCCTTCGGCAATGGCGCTCACAATACTTGCGAAGTTATCATCGGTGAGCACAATATCAGACGCCGATTTAGCAACGTCAGATCCTCCAAGGCCCATAGCAATCCCAACGTCAGCTCTCTTCAAACTGGGGGAATCGTTCACACCATCTCCGGTCATCGCTGCATATCGGTTTCTGCGATGAAGGGCGTCGATCATGCGTACTTTGGTATGGGGGGCACACCTGGCAATGACGAAAGGGAGTGCCGGGAGAGCATCGATCTCTCCCTCGGTCAAGGCATCGAATTCAGCAGCAGTTTTAACCATGCTACGTGCAACATCAGCAGGGAGTGTGCCGAAGTCTTTAGGAACAATTCCAACTTCACGAGCTATGGCGCTAGCGGTCCCAGGATGGTCGCCAGTTAACATATGTACCTGAATCCCAGCTTCTGTACATTGCCTAACGGCTCCTTTGGTTTCCTCACGAGGTGGGTCGTATAGCCCGGCAAGACCCACAAGCGTGAGATCTTGCTCGACTTGATCTCGGGGAAATTCGTTCCAATCGTCGGGGGGATCTTCAACAACGCGACGTGCAATAGCAAGAACACGCTTGTATGGAATGTTAGTTGAGGTAAATGAGGAGTTTCTGAGATGCTTTTAAGACTCACCAGTCCTTGGTTAGCTAAAAGATTCATTTGCTCGGTAATAATGACTTTCGTTTCCTCAGTCATTGGTTGATTATAATCACCGAATCCGACGGTGGTACAGAGATCAATGATTCTTTCAACAGCCCCCTTGACAAAAATCATATGGTTCCCATCGTTAGGCTCTTGGAATACTACGGACATCCGTTTGACATCACTGTCGAAAGGATATTCTCCAAATTGGTGCCATCCATCCGAAACAAGTTTCTTCTTCCCATAATCAAACCGGTGAGCAAGAACTTGAAGGGCAATCTATGAAGGATCAATATTAGCAAATCCTAAGGTTCTGGTAGATATAGATTTAAATTTATTACCTCCGTTGGATCACCGGTGGCTTGCCAGGTAGCTTTCTCCTTGTCGAATCTCACAGTAGCCAGGTTGCAAAGGGCAGCAGAATGCAAGAATGCTTCTAGCTCCTCTACTATTTCTGGAATGACGTAGTTCTCCGGAATTTCTTTTTCGTCTTCATCTTCGTCTTCGTCAAAAATGACATCTCTATCTTTCTCAGACCTGGGATCGTCTGCAAATGTCAATGTGGGACGCGTCTGATCATTTTCTTCCTTCGGGTCTGCGCGAATCTCTTCTGGGCTGACCTGGATGCTGGAAGCAGGACCAAGTCGAATCCATCCTGAAGTTGGATCAGCTGCATCCTGACTACGATTGATGCTGTATATGCCGATGCCAGGGATCCAGGCCTTACGGGCAACCATCTTTCCTTGAGTTAGCGTCCCAGTTTTGTCGGAACAGATATTAGTGATGCCTCCTAGCGCCTCAAGGGCATCTAGTTTGCGTACGATCACTCTTTTCGAGGCCATATGCTTCATCCCGATGGCCATCGTTATCGTTAAAACGGCAATCAAAGACTCTGGGATAATCGAAATTCCTGTGAGGTATTCAGCATTCTACGATCATCGGAAGTCTTAAGGAGGGAGCATACCGAGTGAGATGGCATAAATGATAACTTCATGGTTAATTTTGAATTTGTTTACTGCAAAAACTATGATGGCAAGCAGAACGGCACACCCTAAAAGCATATATGCCAATTTTGACAGCTTTTTCTGCAACGGGGTGCCTACCGTGAGCCCAAGTAATTTTCCGATCCCATCCCAGGTTTTAAGGGTTGCACCTTTCACTGGTTGGAAAGATCCGTGCTTTTTTCGAGACATCGATCGACTTGGATGTTTGGTTTTCCCAGCGAGAGCCCCGGCGATCGCCCCAATTTCTGTGCTCATTCCGGTACCAGTCGCGATCCCACGAGCACGCCCCTTTGTAACTGTTGTGGACGAAAAGGCCATATTGATGCGATCTCCAACACCCATTTCGGATTCGAGAAAAATGTCGGGGTCTTTATGAACAGGGAGAGATTCTCCAGTGAGCAAAGCCTCATCGGTTTCGAAATTCATAGTTTCAAAAAGCCTAAGATCAGCAGGAACCACATCTCCCGTCTTCAATTCCACGATATCGCCAGGTACCACAGTGATGCTTGGAACGTGGTTGATGTTTCCATCTCTTAGAACAGTGGCGGTAGGACTTGAAAGACTTCGAAGTGAGTCCATTGTCTGCTCACTATTTACCGTCAACTTTGCGCATTAAAAGGGTTTCCGTGGCTGGCAACGTACGCCCTATATTCTTGGTAAAACCCAATTGTAACGTTCAAGATGATGACCGCAGTAATTACACCACCTTCTATCCAGTCTTTGACGCCATAGGATAAACACATTGCTAATATCAGAACCCTGACCCGAGATTAGCATGAGAGTCGCGGATTTTCCTGGAGAGAGAACTTACAAGATCCTGTGAAATATTAGCATAGCACGATTTAACAACTTACCCACAAAAATGATTATAGATAGGATGGCGGAGGGGAAACCTTACATTGCATTGCTAACTTGCTTGAAAAGGACCTTCCAAATTGGAACTGCTTCGCCCCCATTCAGCACATTGTCACCATATTTGCTTCGGTACTGCTCAGCTTCAGTAGCAGACAGTCCGGTTTCGACGTTTGTATCTAACTCATCCGCAACCTGCTCGGCAGAAAGCTGATAGGGAAATCTGGAGAAAGTAGGCTTTACGGGCCCAGAGTTTTTGCTGGACATGATGGTTTAACAAGTAGTTCGTCGACATTGGGGAAAGAAAGAAGAGGGATATCGCGGAGGGGGCAGACGGTCATTTTATCTTCGCAGTGAAAACTTGTCGCTTCGGGAAGTCGAAATCAAAATTATCTACTGGATAGCGTCTGATTTTTTGTCGCCCCATATTTCCAATCTCTCTAGCCTCGTACTCATATGAGCGTTCTGGTGATGGGCGATTAGGCATTCGAAATTCTTTCAGTAATTTCTACTAAGCATTCGGGTAGTGGTTTTCAAGAGTGAACATGGAAAAGAAACTGAACTTTCCCTTTTTTCCTTAAATGAAAGTGACTGTGGATAATATCGAAGCTTAGTTATCGAGAACGGAATCAAGAAGGAAAATGGGACCCGTATCTATACTGAAGAACGCATCTCTCAATGGTTGGAGGCTTTATTAAGTGTGTGTGCGCTACTGTAAAATGTCTAGTTTAGTCGAATAAATCTTCTAGAAATAAAAAAATCTCGTCTTTGGGCTTTTCGAGCCGACAACAATTAATCATTTTATTCTGCTTCTGCGTTGGGAGTTCACGCCTCTAACCCGTGTTCAATACTACAGGGCACAATAACTTGATATTTGTGGGATTTCGAGCACATTATGGGGAAGCATAGGGAGAAATTGATGATGAGTGATCATTGATCTCTGATTATAGTGAGGTTTACTTTCTGGTTCATAAGGCTTGGCTACATTGAAGGGCCGCATTCGTATAGGGCTAGGGTTAGGTAAAAAGATACCTTGAGCGCATGTGAAGCTCTTCCTCCTCAGCACACCTTGGAGGGCTTAGGGTCGCTATGACAATATACTCCTTCTACATCTTTGGCAGGCATTGTAAACTTTTGGTCGCCCTTTAACCACTTGCCTGTCCTCGTATTTGTAATTTCAATCTTGAGCTTTTGTCCAGCGTTGCTAACCACCAAACTGTCGTATTTATGAATGTATCTATACCAAAAAATGGAACCAACGGGATAGCTTTCGGCCTGTGTCTGCTGTGTCTAATTCAGCTACTGATTCTCTTGATTCTCTCGCAGCTGATAAGCGCTCATCCGCGGGTTCAATCTTGCTGCGAAACAATGACACGACCCCTAGCCGGCCCAGTGGACGATTGAGTGTGCAAGATGATGCGAAATTGATTTTTGGAGTTGCTTTTTCGCTGCGGAACATGGTGCGGAAACTCTCGGGGCCGTTAGTGACAATATTTTCCTCAGGGCTTATTAAATCCCAACAGTGCTAATCACTCTATGTGAAGACTAGTGATGATTCGTTCATATCCTATCGAACAGAAGCCTACAAGCTTCACTGCTATGAGATGCCTACAAATCTGAAATTCATCCTGTTGACTGATGTAAAAATGAACAATCTTCGAGTGGTATTGCACTAGATATATGTTAATTTTTACGTTGAATTCGGTACGCTCCCACAATATATGATGTGTAAGATGGGCTCAAACTAACCGACTGACGTTTTTGATTAACAATCGCCAAGGATCCCCTTTCTCGTAAGTCCCTCGTTGCGTATAGCTTATAAATGGGATACTAACTATTGTTAGGCATTGAACATCCTGGTGGAGAGGGCGTTGCTGTGGAGCTTCTTGAGATGGGATTAGATAGCTTTATTGTGGGGATTATCCCGCGAAATTAGTTCTAGGAGATTGCTAACTTACCTCATTCGCATAGAGAACTATTCAGGACTGATGTTGGTCAATTTTGCTTTTATATGTGGTGTTGGCGTAGTCACTGGAAATAATAAAACTATGCTGGAGTTAATAGACAAAAGATACTTTCATCTTGTCTTGCTTGGGTAGCGTAACCCCTATCGTTTCGAGCTATTTTCTGCCTAGCTTTTACTTGTTTATAGATAGTTTTTACTATTTAAGAAATCCAAACGCGAAATACGATCCTCAAAACATCATAGCTCCTCCAACTAGCTCCTAATCCTCGCCTCGAGTGCTAGTGCATGCGGCCGTCTCAAGTAACTTGGTGATTGAAGGATCTCCATACACTTTTCCCCAGGCAACCGGGGTTTGTCCCTGAGCGTCCTCCATGGTGACATCCGCTCCCATCTCCACTAACAAAGTAAGCCCCTCGTCATCCCCATACTGGCATGCCCAGAGAAGTGGAGTTTTCCCATGCATGTCTTGATAGTTGATATCGGCACCATTATCTAACAGCAATCTAATTACTTTTTTGGCTCCGTACCTCGCTGCCCAGTGGAGTGATGTCTCCCCATGCGTGCCTTTGCTATGGACATCAGCCCCCAATTCCAATAAAAGAGCAACCACTTCCTCCTGGTGGCTTCTAACAGCCCAGGCAAGGGCTGTATCTCCATGTCGGTCTCGGAAAGAAATATCGACATTCATGTCGAGTATCTGTTTGACTACCGCCACACGACCGTGATGCGCCGCCCAATGCAGTGCAGATCCCGTAGAGAAACGCCCACGGGTATCCCGAAATTCGATGTCTTTTCCTTTCTCCAATAAGAGTTTGACTAAAGACGCATGTCCATGTCGAACTGCCCAGGGGAGTGCAGGCATACCGTGTTTGTCCTGAACGGCGAAATCATGGAGAAGTGGGGTCAAGAGGCATGCAAGGCGGCGACTTGATCGGAGGAGGGAGTTGAGATCTTTTGCATTAAGGTTACCCGCAATAATTAGGAGAAGCTCACTTGGGAATCGTAGAAATGGCATTGAGTATTTTTTCTTTGTAGCAGCACGATAGGAAGCTTAGGAAACGAATGTACCATATAGAAGACTCATAGATACTAGGTGGAGGAGCGCTGCATGTAAGCTTCGGGGCTTATGCAGCCCATTGAGCTTACCACTCTTCCACTGCATGAACAAAGATCTCATGGATGAGCTCTTGGGTTTCTAAATTTGGCTGTCCTTATCAGGCATTCATGGGTTAGGGTCAACGCCCCGCAGGTCTCAGGGTAACTTCAACGATATCTTGGCGTTAACTTCAGCCAAACTTCCCCACGAAACCTTAGCGAATTGCACACGCACATCCTGTTTATTTGAATTCCTATTTCCTCGGTGAGCCCAAGCGTACCCATTCAAACATATCCTGAAGTTTCTGACAACCAGGATTTGCTAGAGTAAACCCTAGAACTGCATCGTTATTATGGCTGGTCCTGGAGCTCACCCGATCCATATCCATCCTGTGCGTCCTTTCTACGCGATCTCCGCGAAGCTCTTGGGGGCGTCTATGTGGTTTTGGATAATGTGAGAGCATCCTTGCCTGTAGCTAAGGCAATTTCCGGTTTGAGAAGAAGTTGTAGGTAAATGAGGATATCCGACTGACAAGGAATGCGGGTCTGTGCAGGTATCGCGCGAAGAAAGATGGGGTAGGATCTATTATCTAAGTTTTCTAGAGTGGATTGTTAATACTGGTGGTTTTAGGCCGTCCTTCTAGGCTTGAAGCATCCATGGGATCATTGAATAGGATGGAATGGATGAACGGGCACTACCGAGGTATACATACTTTTTGGGAGTTTTATTTTGTTCTTGTTTTACTGATATGTCTTATTAGGCTCGGGTATATCATAGAGAGCATACCAAATATCATTATGTATATATATGTCAAACCATCGGAATTTGGGGCGTACGAGGGATACGGGAGTAGATAAGGATCATCTAAACCTACAGATACATGGTATCACTAACATCTCAGTACTGTCCATGGTTGAAATTCAAGGCTTTCTAGCTATTTAGGTATCGGACAACATCCTAAAATTATCATGCAGGTTTCGAAAACAGATAATGATACACACCCCATGTATCTCCTCCTTGGTACGCAAACAGTTCGGCACATGCCTAAAGAAATGAGGTTAGAGGCTATTTTGATTGGTTTCACGGATTACTTACCATGTAAAATATCTGCCAACGATAGAACCACTTCAACTCTTTGCCTTTGCCATATGTCTTCTCTAAATAAGGCAATATTTTGTCCTTGTTTGTGTTTAGATTTTTCAACCAGTCCTGCCACCATCCAATAGTGTTAGTCTTAGAACGCCACTTTTACGTTAAATACCGAAGGGGACTTACCTCACATGTCCTAGCGTAGTGATTCCCAGAAATGTACCACTGGCTCACGATCTTCAAGTCCCGCTGAAAGTGAAGAAGCAGGTCAGCCGAGGGCATGTTTCCATTATTAAAAAAATGTTGTGCCATCCAGCCTTCGCTTCCATACTCATATGGGAACTCCCTATGCGCAAAGATGTGCACGAATAGCTTCCCACCAGGCTTCAACCAGCGAGCAATCTTTGCCATGAGATCCTCATAGTTTTTCATATGTTCGAACATTTCTACTGAAACCACCCTATCGAAACTCGCTAGCTTAAATTCGTGCTCCGCAGCATTTGCAGTGATAATGGTTAAGTTCTCGATCCCAAGTTCTTTAGCCTTAGTATCGATGTACTGCTTCTGTGTCCGGCTGTTTGATAATCCCGTCACCTGCGAGCCCGGAAACTTCCCCGCAAAGAAAAGCGAACATGATCCCCACCCACATCCCAAGTCGAGGATGGATTGTCCATCCACAAGTTCAGCTCGCTCCACATACTTCTCGAGCATGAACTCTTCAGCCTGGTCTAGGGTTGTCGAGGGAGCTGGATAAAAGCAGGACGAATATTTCATTCTCTTTCCTAGAGTAAGTTCGAATACGACAGTATCAACTTCGTAGTGCTCCTTATTCGCGACTTCAACATTTTCGGCGATTGGGCGAGTGCGGAGGGAGTCGATGAGTGCCATCTTTGAAGCAAGGGCTTCCTCCAGGGAGTTGCCTCTAATGGTACTAAGACGGTCCCGAAGCTCGCGACGGATACCTTTTCTGTAAGTGATTTGGTTAGCAACTATAGATATCTATTAGGAGTTTGGCCGTTTTGTTTAAACATACCTGATAACGAGTTCGGGCAAGTAGCCATTATCCAAAAGCCAATCCGTAGCCATTGTTCATACAATTCTTGTATCGTGGTCTTTCTGCTCCTAGAAGTCAACCGAACATTATTAATTTTATTTCAACAGTGAGAGAGTACATGTATTTAACGTGTCTTTAGGGCGCTGAAAATCTCACTAAAGACTGTTTGGGAATTCGATCTCAGGGCTAGATGACGTCAACGATTTTCAAAAACAATCAGCCACGCATAATTCTCATCGGAATATACCCCTATATAGTCCAGAAATGATAATGCTATGCACCGCAATCTCCAGGATCCTCATCTCAAATTTAGATCGTGCAGTGCACATACCAATTTGGGCCGCAGGCACGCAGGGGCTCGATGCCAATATCCTATCGCAAGGTCTATGGGTGTAACAATCAAGGCTTCCCATAATAATCGATGAAGCAATTTAACCATAAATTTCTAAAATCGTACCCAAACTACCCAGCATACATGACTACGCGAAACACCAGAACCAATGGATATGTCCTAAAAGTAAAATACAAGCACACAATGCTAGATGCATGTCCCACAAATCTAAATTTAAATGCGCATTTCCTCTTCGAGGAGTTTATATGACTTCCGTTTCTTACTGCCTGGCCTTAACGACATCTTTACCTTTCCAATGACCCTGGCAAGCTGTGGCAGTACAAATCGCTCTAAAAACGCCGACGCGACAAACCCTACTAGTGCCACCACGACTAGAAAGAATTTGAAATCCGCCGACATACTCGTGAGCTGCATCAAATTGAAGAGCCAGCCTACCGGATTCGCGAGGAGATAAGTTGCGAAGAGCGATGCCACGGTCACCGTGAGGACGAACGGAACTAAATAAATTTAGGAGACAGAACGATAAACAACAAAATGGGGGAACACTTACGATTTTCTTTCATCTTTTGGCGATACGGTGGGCCGACGCTCAACACGACACCGGCGAATATATATTGGTAACAGGAGACCAGGAACAATGTTGTATTTTCAGAGTTTCCGATATTCGACTTATCTTCGTCAATAACTGGAGGGATGTACCACTCTTGTTTCTTCGCGGCCTTGTAGCAGATAAATTGTAGGAAGAACGCCAGTAAGATCTGTCCCAAAAGGGGCGTAAGAACTTTTCGGGACACGAGACTTGCTGTCGGTCTCTTAGGGCAAAGAACCGAGTAAGGTCCAGTCCAGCCCACTAAAATTCCAGCTATTAGAATAGACAAGAGAGACAGGGAGGAAATTGGGACTTACTGAAAACAGCAATCGGGAGAATCAAGAAAAGATCGATGAAGAGAAACTGGAAATCCCCAAGATTCGAACCAGATTTATAGAGTATGCTGACGGACGTGAACTGGATTGCTGAGTACAAACTCATGTACTTGAAGCAACTGAAGCTAGTAACTAGCGACGCTCTCCCCTCCCTACAAAACTTGTCAGTGCTATCACTAGAAAATTAAAGTCACTAAGGCATACCTTATTATCTCGGGCACACATGAAATATCAAAGACCCTGCTAGTGAACGGAGCGGCAACAGATGCCTCAGCCTCAGATAACGAGATACCAACGTCTGCGGCCTTTAAAGCACCACAATCGTTGGCCCCATCGCCACAGAACCCAACGCAGTAGTCGATGCTCTGAAGCTTTTCAACTAGCTCGTGCTTTTCGTCCGGAGACATACGCGCAAAAACCTGGCCACGCACCAGCATACGGTGAAGCACCTCCTGCGGGGCATAGTCGATGACCCATCTGAAGACCTCGCCAGTAACGGCCAGAGAATAACCTCGAAAGTTGCTGATCTGATACGGCCCAGAGACATCCTGTTCCGCAGTGAGGGGTGCTGGCATAAGCGTGCCCTCGTCAAGCGTATACATTCTATTATCCACACTCTCCCATTGTAGTTTTGCGTGCGGATCCCGCGCATGGCCCTCAATAAAATGTGGCACGAATATATGCGTCTCTTTATCGACTAAGTTGCATTCTCTTGCGACGCTGATTGCCGTTAAGATGTTGTCACCCGTACACATAACTTTCCGGATAATTGCCTGCCTTAGTTCCTCGATGACTCCTGCTGTTTGCGGCTTCAACTTATTTTCGAAAATAATGAATCCAACAAAGTCGAGCTCGCTCTCTGCATCGGTACGTTTCATTTTTTGAGCCTTGATCCAGCTGAGGTTGGCGATATGTTTTGTGGCACATCCAATAACTCGATACCCGCGGTGTGTGTAGAACGCAAGGAGTTCTTCGTAGTCGGCTGGGAAGCTCTCTGGACGACAAATTTCCTTCATGCACTCTGGCGCTCCCTTGAGGTAGACATCACCACCAGAAGCTCGGAATTGCTTGACGACAACGCTAGTGCGGCGCAATTGAGAGACAAACTCGAATTGTTTGAATATTCCTAGCTCCAACGGAGACATCTTCGGAGTGTTAGCCCACGTAAGACTGGAAACGGTGAAGAACTTACTTGTCCGGTTACTTCATCGTGAAATTCTCCAGCAGTGCTTAATTCCTTCCCGTGTGGTGGCCGGACAACAGGAGGTGAAATGCCGTAAGCCATGCTGTCATGTCCATTCCCTTCATCTGCGCCACGTTTTTTGCCCTCTCCCTCTTGAAAAGACCACCCAGTAAATTCGAACATCTTCAAGTCTAAAGGATCCCCAAGAAGTTCATCGTCCACAAGGCGTAACGAGTGACAGGTCGTCATAGTATAAAGAGCCGCTTCGTGAGTCGCGAGATCTGCTGTAGGATCACGCTCAAAAGGTCCGGGTAGGAGAGATGGTGCGTCCTTCAATAGTTCCGTGAAGGTGTTATTATGTTTATCCACAACGCGGACTCCAAGGACATCCAAGCCGTCTTCAGTTAGGGTTCCGGTTTTATCGAAGCATACAACATCAAGTTTCCCACCAACATTGACTCTCTGCGGGCTGATACAGAAAATCTGTTTTTTCTTTAACCTCGAGAGCGCGAAATTTGTCCCGATGGTAAGCGTCGCTGGCAAAGCAGGAGGAACCACAATAGTGATGAGATCTAAGGCTCTCACTACTATTAAATGCCATGCAAGCTATCTAACTGTTAGCACTTTGAACAAACCGGACAAAAGAGAGTGGGATGATAACTTACACCAAGGTGAACAAAGTTGACAAAAGAAACCACAAATCCGCATGCTGCAATAAGACCCATAACAGCAATATAATAGAATGAGTCACGATAGAATTTGAATCCCGATGGCTTCGGGAAAAGCATCGAGCGGACCAAAGCGCCCTTTGTTGTATTGAATCCTGTTCTCACTACCAAAGCAAGGCCTGCAGCTTCTTCCTCGGGTCCATCTTGAGGTCTGCGAGCACGGACTATTTTTGTTCCACAAAAGAGAAAATGCCGAGCTAGCTCCGGGAGAATAGATGGGGATGCTAGGTTCAGTGCTCCGAGGGACTCATTCGTACAAGGAACCTTAGAAACAGGAACAGACTCGCCTGCAGAATAAGTCAGATAAGATTATCAGTTTCTTGGATTGGGTAATCCATTACCAGTCAACATGCTCTCATTCACAATAGCATCTCCAGCGAGAAGGAGACTATCACATGGGAATAAAGACAAAGAAGGATCCGTAATTTCGTAGACGTCACCTGGGACGAGATCTTCTGAAGATACATAACGCCCTGGAGTGTGTTAGCAGGGGTCCGTGAATACCAAAAATTTAGATCTTACAAAATCCATTTCTCAAGACACGAACGTCGCATACAAAGCGGGAGATTTCGCGAAGCCTCCGCATAGTCTTGGCAAGTTAGCTTGAAGAGAGGCAGAAATTGATGAGTTGGGCAAACTGACCGATCTTGTCTCAATCAAAGTACTCGTAATACTAAAGGCTGATATAATGAAAATGCAGGCGGCATAGTAGTAGTAATCATCAATCGACCAAAGAACTAAGCTTGCAATTTGAAACACATAGAAAGGATGAAACGCCTATGATTAGGATTGTCAGTTTTTAAGCATTTCGCTACTTTGTATACTACAGAATCTACAAGGCCTATGGAAAATTGACAAACCTCATCAACTAAAAGTTGCATGATAGATTTCTCTTCTATATCTATAACGTTCGCCCCAAAAACCAGATTTCTGTGTTCCTTCTCATTCATATCAATTCCAGAGCGAACAACCTTCACATCAGTCCAGTTTGGGTCCTTCCAACCGTTGTTAAGCAAGAACTTGTCATGCAAAGGGTGATAAACAAATCTGATATAGCGGTAGTCCAAGCAGCGAAGAGAGTGAATAACTGGGTCGTCATCTTCATCTGGATCAAAAGATGTTGCTTCTGCTGATTTCTCATGAATTCCGAAAATAGTAGAGAGAGATTGGCCATAACGGCGTATTTGAATATTTTGAACACTGAATTCGTTCCATTGATTCTCCACAACTACCCAGTCACATTCTCGAAGGGTAGCTGGCTTTCCTACGAGTTGGATACGCCACCTAGGAAACCACCGTAGCAATAGCCAGCCAATTCCTAGAGTGAATATGCATATAGCCAAGTATAAGCCGTACTTCATCCGGCTAGTCGTAAATCCGGCAACAACAATAACCAGGTCTTCTGTTTCAATGTATATTTTCTGTGTTGTCCGGAGTGAATCACGATGGAACGCCCCCGAGTCCCTATGGTCGAGTAAAGGGTCCTCGGCTGATGTTGAACGATATGACGAGGACATACGGCGTAATGGCGCACTCTCGCTGATTTCTCGATCAACCTCAGACGACGCGTATTCGCTTTGGTTGTCATCGTCCAGAAACACGCTCCCGTCCATATCATCCTCCCAGAGGCTCTCCCGATCATCGCCATGCTCCGGTTGATAGAAGGTAAAACTAACATTTGAGTCTGCTCTCGAACGTCGTCGATGTTGGAAGGAAGATATGCTCGACGCAAGACTCTCGGATACGGGACCCGCGAATACCTAAAGCGCATCAGCCCCGAAAATTTTTTTTACTGTTCAAAATCTAGACAGTAATATTACCTCATTCTGTGCCATTTCGACCTCACTGTAAAAACTCGCATTGCTGAGATTCGAACTGGTACGGTAAAGTGAAGGCATTCCTTGCGTATCACCAGCATGGCTAGCTTCACTAGGCCGGCGTGAGTGGCCACTGTGCCGACGGCCATGAGAGTGAGAGTCTCCCATCTTCCAGAGGGAGTTCACGTGTTGCACGCGATGTCAATTGTGTACTGATGTGGCTATCCAACAAGGCTCCGTTTGTTATTCGTAGATGGGAGGGCGAGTTGGTTTTGTAGAGTAACAGAATTCCCTGGCAGACGCACGGAGCCCCTGCGCATAAGTTTAGTTTGCCGTGTCATAGGCATAAGGATCTACACGGCTGTGATCGATGAGGCTAGCCGCATGACCTTATCTAATCTTATCAGATGATAGCGTGCAGATAACAACCTCCATCTAAAAAAAGTTTCCCCACCACTAGGATCAAAGCCCCCACCACCACCTGCAGCTGAACCCCCATTGCAGAGTTATACCAGCCAGACACCCAAAATATCTCGCCATGGCTACTGCTACTATGAGTTTGTCGTCCCTCCCGGGAAAACCCAATAAGAAAGGCATTTCACTTGCCCCAGAGCGCGAACGGTATATGCAAGCCTGCGCGGATGTTGCTCATCATTTGATTCAGCTTCACGAGGAGGACAATGGAGGGAAAGATGTAAATCTAAACGCCCTAAGAGGGCAAATTTCGAAAAAGTACAAACTGAAGATGATCCCACCACTCACAGCAATCATTGCAGCCATCCCGGAGCACTACAAGAAATATATTGTTCCAAAATTAATAGCGAAGCCAATTCGTATGCCTCACTCTCAAATTTCGTACGAATAATTCAGGAACTATCACTGATAGCTTCGTCCGTAGGCACAAGCTCCGGTATTGCTGTAGTTGCTGTCATGTGCAAGCCTCACAGGTGTCCGCATATCGCCTATGTAAATAGCCCTTAGTCCTTATCATTGCCACAGTGGTTCTTACTTTTTCATAGACTGGTAATATTTGCGTTTACTGCCCTGGAGGGCCAGACTCCGACTTTGAATACAGTACTCAGTCATATACCGGCTATGAACCGACTTCAATGAGAGCTATCCGTGCCCGCTATGATCCGTTTGAGCAAGCACGAGGCCGTGTGGACCAGTTAAGGCAGCTAGGCCATAGCGTGGATAAAGTGGAGTATATTATTATGGGCGGAACCTTCATGTCGTTGCCCGAAAGCTACCGAGACGGATTTATTGCAAGTTTGCATAACGCGTTATCCGGTTACACTGCTGAGAACGTTGATGAAGCTGTCCAGTGAGTATAAATACATTTCTCAAAGATAGCGTCTTTTATGCTAATCGCTCGGCGTAGGTTGGGGGAACAATCTCAAACAAAGTGCGTCGGAATCACTATTGGTTTGTCGCTCAGAACGGATTATATTTCTATCTATCGGTCAAGCTAACAATAAGCAGAGACG
This sequence comes from Paragyromitra xinjiangensis, assembly GCA_038503065.1. Lineage (NCBI taxonomy): Eukaryota > Fungi > Ascomycota > Pezizomycetes > Pezizales > Discinaceae > Paragyromitra > Paragyromitra xinjiangensis. The sequence continues at coordinate 953,980 of JBCAMK010000001.1, read as the reverse complement.
AGACCGGACTATTGCCTAGACCAGCACTTAAGCTCCATGCTTAGATATGGTTGTACAAGATTGGAGATTGGAGTTCAGAGTCTGTACGAGGACGTTGCCAGAGATACCAACCGTGGACACACAGTAAAGGCTGTGTGCGAAACTTTTAGACTCGCCAAAGATGCTGGCTACAAAGTTGTCTCTCACATGATGCCCGACTTGCCCAACGTTGGGATGGAAAGAGATCTCTTTCAGTTCCAGGTATTCTCACCCATCCTAGTTCCAGGTACAGGACAGTTAACCATACCCTAGGAGTATTTCGAGAATCCAGATTTTAGAACCGACGGGCTTAAAATCTATCCCACTCTTGTCATTCGTGGTACCGGTCTATACGAGCTCTGGCGGACTGGCCGATACAAGAACTATACTCCCAATGCTCTTATTGACCTAGTCGCCCGCATTTTAGCCCTTGTACCTCCATGGACCCGTATCTACCGAGTCCAACGTGATATTCCGATGCCTCTCGTCACCTCCGGCGTTGAGAACGGAAATCTTCGCGAATTAGCCCTCAGTAGGATGAAAGACTTCGGCACAACCTGCCGCGACGTGCGAACTCGCGAAGTCGGTATTCAAGAAGTTAAAAATAAAGTACGACCTGATCAAGTTGAATTCATTAGACGGGATTACGCAGCAAATGGTGGATGGGAAACATTTCTCAGTTATGAGGATCCGAAGCAGGATATATTGATTGGGCTTTTGAGGTTGAGGAAGTGCTCGGATAGGACTTTCAGGCCCGAGCTGACAGGACAGCCAACCAGCCTTGTTAGAGAGCTGCATGTGTATGGCTCTGCGGTGCCCGTACATAGTAGGAATCCGAAAAAGTATCAACATCAAGGTTATGGAACATTGCTGATGGAAGAGGCGGAGAGAATTGCAAGGGAGGAGCATGGGAGCAAGAAAATCAGCGTGTGAGTACGCTTTTACGGCTTGAGACGTCACGGACGCGAGGTTACTGACGTATGCTTTGAACAGAATTTCTGGAGTGGGCGTTAGGAAGTACTATGCTAACCTAGGATATTCACTCGATGGTCCGTATATGTCAAAGATGCTTGATTATGAGGACGAGTCGGACGAAGATTATTAATCACATGTATCTATCGTTTTGTGAGCCATCTTTTTCTAAGTTGTATGTAAAGTACGTTTTTACTATGTATAACTTTGGCGTTAGAACATTTGGTGATTCTATGTACTATCTCTATTCTATGGGGTCAAAAGTCCTCTTGACAAAATTTAGAATGGGTACCACGTGGACCTTAGTGATGAAATTTGCACGAGTGATTACCTGTGAATCTTGTAGTGCGATGTTGTTGATATCCAGCAGAACAGTTCTTTGAATGTTATTACTGTATGATTTGAAATCAAGGACTTATCAGGGACTTATCACAGAGGTTAACACCGGCGTGTTGAGCTGTGCCTGGTGTAACCAGCCCCTTGGATTGCGTGCGAGTTGCCGGCACCAGTTTATTGGGGTTACAACACCCTGGTCAACCGCATAATCAAAGCAGCCTCGTACCACCTCCCGTCACGCATGTTATCAGTTGTATCGCGTCAACCTACATGTACTCCCGATTTAAATACCATTAGAGTTCTCTACCCGCAGATGTTTCTCTGGACCTGATCATACGCCACAAAAATATGCCTTCGTCGCAACACGTTCCCGAGGAAGAAGAAGCACTACTTCAACATGAACCATCAGTACCAACCTCCTCATCATCATCTTCATCATCAGAGTATGGTACTACTAATCTGAAGCCCGCTTTGGGAAAGCGAGCGGTAGAAGAAGATGTCAACCTTGAAGACGCGGTAGTTGGCAGAAACCTGGGCTGGACCTCGGCTGTGATAATGATATTTTCGAGAATGATAGGGAGCGGAGTATGTATCTGGATCTTGGGAGCTTGATTTTTGTACAGCGTCTCTATTTGAGTAACTTTGCGTGAGGACACAAAAACGTTGCCTAACAGCGGAATAGGTGTTTGCGACACCGGGGACCATATTAGTTACGGCTGGGAGCCCAGGGATGAGTCTTGTGCTATGGGCCGTAAGTATTCTTCTGTAACGTGAAGAGATGGGAGATAAGGGACAAGCGTCTGACAGTACGCGACGTGAACAAAAGGTTGGAGCATTAATCGCTTCCTGTGGATTAGCCGTTTTGTTGGAGCTTGGGACCATGTTGCCAAGGAGCGGAGGGATGAAGGTAACTAACGAAATTACCTCAAATATACTAGTCTTATGTCAAATAAGACGCACTACCTACTGTTTTCTGATAAAATTACTTGAAAACGATAGGTATACCTTGAATATGTGTACCGAAGGCCAAAATTTCTCGCCAGTACGGTTTTCGCGATCCAGTCAATACTTCTCGGGTTTAGCGCAAGTAACTGCATCATCTTCGCACAATACATGCTGTATGTTTTAGGCAAAGAACAAACAGCACGGAACCAAAGGTCACTAGCTGTTAGTGTTATGATTTTGGTAACAGCGATACATGGGTATTCTCTGAAGACTGGTCGGTCAACAAAAATTGTTTGAGACAGTTGAATTTTGCTGAATATCTCCCTTCGGGAAACATTAGGAATCCGGGTTCAAAATGCCTTAGGATTCATGAAGATATTCCTGATGCTATTCATGGTTTTTACTGGTTTGACCGTCCTCATTACCGGAAAAAGTCGCTCGGGACCTTCCCAGCTGGACTTCCCGCACTTTTTCGAGGGAAGTGAGACAAATTTGAGTTTGATTGCTATGGCACTGCTTAAAGTACTTTACTCATTTGCCGGCTACGGGAATGTGAACAATGTGATGAACGAAGTGCGAGATCCTATAAGGACCTTAAAATCTGCAGCTCCCGCAGCGATGATGATAGTAACTGGAACATACCTGCTCATCAACTTGGCATACTTCTCGGTAGTACCATTAGAAGAAATTAGAAATTCAGGGCAGCTTGTTGCGGCCTTATTCTTCACCCGTGTGTTCGGTGATATGGCAGGGAGGATTATTTTACCGAGCATGATTGCTATCAGCGCCTTGGGAAATGTGTTTGTGGTGACATATTCCGAATCTCGCATCAATCAAGGTATGAAAGAAGCCTCTAAAACACGAGCCGATATTTCCGACCTTTCGCTTACCATTTATAGAAATCGCTCGTCAGGGTTTTGTTCCCTACGCCTCCCTTCTAGCCTCCAACAAACCCTTTAACGCCCCGCTTGGTGGCCTCCTAATCCATCTAATCCCTTCGATTCTTGTAATAACCATACCACCAGCCGGAGACGTCTATGCGTTCATCCTAGACGTTGTAGGGTATCCTGCGCAATTCATGTCGATTGCTGTCGGGGTCGGGTTACTCATACTCAGGAAACGAGAACCACTTACCAATAGGCCATTCCGTGCGTGGATAATAGCACCTTTTGTCCAAATAGCACTCTCCTTGACTCTATTAGCGTCACCATTCATGCATGAAAAAGACAGTAAGGGAGATGTTAGCTTTTGGTGAGTTTCCTTAACCCAGGAAATCCTGTAATAGTTCTAACCGTGGGGTTTCTAGGTACGGAACGTATGCCGTAGTTGGCACATCAACGTGAGTATTCCTTCACCTACTTTCAATCTATGAGCAGAATTTACTTACCAAACCCCCATAGACTTCTATTTTCAGTATTTTATTGGTACATATGGATCAAGGTGCTACCTAGATGGAAAGGATATACCGTAGAAGAGGCATTTGATATTCTAGATGACGGAACAACAGTAACGCGGCTGGTGAAGAGATATGATTAGATTTGGGTTTGGCGCTTAGATGGTTCATATTATTCAGGTGGTTTACACATCCCAGGCGCCTTTGGCCCTTGTACTCTTATGGAACTACATGTAGCATTTAGATAAATATCTATCAAGATAGGTGTCCTTGAGGGAGACGGTACCTACATATAACATATGCATTACTAGAAGAGAAATAACCAATATTAGGACAGAGTTTCGTGTTCCTAATTGATAATTCTAGAAAGGTTGGGTACAAGAAAAGCGAAAATTTAGCCTAGTGCACGAGGCTTGTGAGCATGATAGGGAGCAGTGACCGACTCCGGCATCCTAGACTTCGGGACAGAAAGCAAGGGGTTTAATGCAAAAAACACAGAAAACTACAATACCATAAAAATCCCCAAGCCGATGAATACCATCTCTGTAGTATCCCACAACAAAAGGGATCATCCAGCATCTTAGGATGACTTACCTTTCCGGACACGAGCCGGGGATCTGAACGCTGGACCTCCTGGTGAGGAGGTAGAGCTAATTCAATGAGTCCTGGGTCCAAGCCTAGACTGTTGCGCAATAGACGAGGCACCCGATAAAATTCCCTGAAAAAAAACCCATTTGAATTCATTTCGGTAACACATGTAATCTATGCTACCACCCAACTTGGCTATAAAGGCAAGTAAACGAAAAAAAGACGTGCGTAGGGCACGAAGAATCTGACGAAGAATCTATTATCTATCAACGGCGCATCGTTACTTGATTTACGAGTGATATTCTGTGATGGGATGAGTTGGCACAAGTTGGTAGATTGTTATTTTTCATTTTAAACATCTAGGTCATCAACAAGAAAATTAGACACGGTTCAAAAAAAATTCTCGCTAAACAACTATAAGAATGACTTGAAGAAATTCGTAACCATTTTGGCCAAATTGTAACCTCTATCCAACCCCCAACCGTACTGAAAATATGATAGTAATACATATACAAATACAACGCCATCCTCATTACCCTCCCGCAACCACAGCAAGCCCATCATAAACCCTCCTCCTAACTTCCACAAAGCTTCCCTTCCCGTCTTTTCCCGCCCTCCTCAACATCCCTCCACCTCCGTCCTCGATGATGACGTTCCCCACACCACCCTTCCTCACTGCAACAACTCCATCGATCAACAATGTTCCCTCCCCTCTAAACTCTGCCGTGAGTCCGTCATCTAGCAACACTCGCCTCAGATCCGCCAACCTGATATCGCCCACATGAATCGGCTGCGCGACGCTCCTTGTCGCCGCTGCAAGTGCAGGCGGTAGTATGTCGAGCACGAGGTTCTCCTTCTTCTTCTCCCCCTCAGTGTCTGAGTGAGCCTCAATCTTCAATTTCTTCATCCCCCGCTCCTCAGCATCGACACTCACCCCCTTACTGTCTTCTGCGCGCATAACACGGCCGACAACATGCACGACTCCCAGCCCTCGTACGGTCTGCCACTTAAGTCCGCGGACAAGGTTCTCGCTGAGCTTGACGGTCCATGCGTTCGTATCCACGCTTGCATTGACTTTTATGCCAACCTGCGGCATGTACACGTCTGTCCCCGTAGTGCTGTCGCCACGACCCATGATACCACGTCCACTAAGTAGCTGCCTGCAATCGTTGGCAAGACTCCTCGTCTCTGATTCTCGTCCAGCAACCAGGATAAGTTTACGTGGCTTGATGAGCGGCAAGAGCATGCGAAGACTCCTAGAATCATGGAGTCCAGCAAAATCAATGAATGCAACGCGAATCCGCATCTCCACCTCAACAGACGTGAATGTGACTTTACTCGGCAGTGCTAGGAGTGCCTCCTCGTCTTCTCCATCATCTTCATCACCCTCTTCCCCTTCGTCAGCTTCACCATCATCCGGTTCATATCCGTCATCGTTTTCTGGCTTTCCTTTCTTGCCTTTCACCATACGACGCTTTTTCCCAGCGTCTGTAGCGCCACGGCTTAGTCGTCTTGCTGCAGTGCCGGCCTTTTCACCTTCATCCCATTTTCGCTTTTTACCAATGACGCGCTCTTCAGTTGCGTCTGCTTCGTCGATGAGGTCCTCTTCGGCCTTTTCCTCGGCACGCATATATTCCTCCGTGCGGATTACTTCGCCGTATTCATCGACCCTTCGTCGGCGCATCACGAAGGGGAACATGCGATTGCGGCCTTTCGCGCCGCGGACATCGTAGTCGTAGACATTATTACCCCGTAGTAGGATATTGACCCCAATTTCCACCTTGCCGCCGCCATACCCTGAGGGGGCGGCGCCACCAAGCATAACGGTTGCTGCGGAGATCTTCTTACTATTGGCTGTGGTGAGGGCCTTACCTTGACGCTCAGAATCGGAGTCGTCATCTGAGGATGAGGAAGCGTCATCATCATCAGGCTCAGCGCCGATAGATGATGGTAGGCCGGAGGCGGAAACGAGGGATGCGTGTTGAGAGGTGAGGGCGGCCTGCGCGGCAAGATGGCGGTTGTAGGATTTGAGTTCGTCGCCTTCGAGGGGGGTTCGGTGGTGAATCTGGTTCAATTAGGACCGTTGTAGTGGGGGTAGAGGGCGAGGGGCTTACATCGAGTGGTATGCGTTTGCCTTTCATGGGAACGTCTTGACCAGGGATAGGGAATTTATCTTCGCCGTTGGGGGATGTGCCTTCTTTCCATTCGTCCCATAGACTACCTGCCCAGCTAACTCTGCCGTCACCACGCTCGGTCAGGACAACTAAGTTCTTCTCATCGCTCGCAAGCTTCATGAGGACTTCTCGGCTGAAGCCCCAACCTAGGCTTGAATCTGAAGCAATGATGACCTTGCCCCTTTCGCTGCCATCATTCAAGACCCTCGATAGGTGACCTTGCGTCGATACTAGATTCAGATGTGTGAAATCGAACGGTCCGGCCTTGTTCCCATCGCTACCCTTTCCACTTCCACTATTGTCATTCCCTCCGCGATTACCCCTCTTCTCTCCCCCAGCAATAGCTTCAAACTCTCGGACTACTCCTTCGTCCATCCATTCCAACATACTTCCCACGACCTGCCCCAACCTCTTGACTCGTCTCCCCGCCAGATACAAACTCACACCTTTCCCCTTAGCCCTTGATGACAGCTCTGAATCCTTTCGCCATGCATGTTCTAACAGATAAACCAACTCCAACACTCTCCCGACCGAATCCGTAGGAATTAATACGGTCCCACCTCTCTCTAGTGCTGTCTTCTTAATCGATTCTAGCAACATCTCATCCCTCTTTTTCCTACCACCAGCAATATTCACCACCTCCGAGTTCTTGGAAGAGCACACGAGCGCTGTAGGCCTCCCCAACGTCTCAACCGGCACTCCACCCCCTGAAAGGAAAGCTGCAGCCCGGAGACAATTCTCACGTGAATGATTCCAGTCGACAGCGTAAACAATCGACTCTTGCGCCTGCTGAATCTTCCATATCGTCCCACCTAACGAATGGCCCGCAGAATACGCCGTAATTGTAATGCTTCCCAGCTTGCCCGACACGCGCGCAGCTGCCGAGTGCAATGGTGTCGGCTGTGAGTATTTTAGTGTTATTATCCTAGTACAGTATGAATCAATCTCAGCGCTCGTTGGCGGCAGCTTTAGCGCACCTTCCGGGAGCTCCTCGGAGCTCCCAGGTGGGAGAATCGCAGGGGCTGTAAAATCCTCTGCTTTGGGTGGTGGTAAATTAGGTGCCTCGAAGAGACTTGTAGATGCTAGAGGTGTAGAAAGGTAAAGATCTTGTAGGAGTAAACGGCCGAGGTTGGAGACGGGGAAGGTGCTGTAGACGGGGATTGAGGAGAATGTGGGAATATGTTTGCATGCGTGGGCGTAAGCCCCCATATGCGAGAGAGTGGGATGTGTAAGGAGGATTAGGTCGATTGACGACGTATACCTAGGTAGAAGCCATATTTCGTCAGAGACCTTATTCATATTACTATTGTGGGGAATTTCCTGGGACTAACCGTTCTAGTTCCGCCAGCATTCCCACATCGAAGGTCTCGTCCCAGCCGACATCGATAAGTATCTTGATACCATTATCCAGCTCTAGTAAAGACTGGCAAGCTGGCGAGTCCGACTGGGCCCCAAGTAACGGGGTGAAGTGGAACATGGTGAAGGTGTTGGAGTTGGGAGAGGGGGTCGAACTGTCGATCTCAAGTCGCAAGTCGCAAGGTCTTTGTTGTCGCACCTTTTGACGAATAACGAGTGTTTTGAGGCTCTCAAGTCGCAAAAACAACGAATGCGCGCTGTGCAGGGGTTACCCTGAACGACGCGCCGTGTGGTTACCCGTCTTTACACGTGATCTCGACTTCACGCGGTGGGAGTAAAGTGGTCCATTTTGTGCGTTGTCCTGAGGTGGGAAAGCTACGGATATCTCTGAAATTGATACTATTAACTACTGTACGCTACGTAATACTTGTAAACATTAAACATCCTCAACTTCTCCCCCTTTATCTTCTCTAGCCTCTGGGTGACAACCCGTGGCGCCACAAACATGCCTCTGTAAGGGTCTATCACAGATAATTTCCAGTGAAATATTTGTTTTCAAAACAAAAAACCCACACCCCCTTTTATTTTACACAACATCCCATACATTCCGAAAAGAAAACATCGCAGGTAGAAAAAAAAAGTTGTAAGGGGGGACAAAAAAAAGTATAAGTAAAATAGAGCACCTAGTCTACCAGACCCTCGCTCCCAAACATCCATCCGTCCCATCCATCCGATGCACTTTTCTAGTAATAGGTAGAGAGTGAGAACAAGAAGGTAGGAGTAAAAAAGAAAAGGAAAAAACTAAAAGTCAACCCAATCCCAAAATAATCTAATCCGACTCGTCTCCGCTACCCGCTGTATCGTCGTCGGGTGACCGTGCGTCCCTACTACCCCCCCTTCCACCCCCACCTCCGCGATCATTATGGCCCCTAACCTTCAACCTAATATGGGGTGTCCCTCCCATCGCAGCCGCAGGAGTACCAGCGCTAGTGCCGGGACCTGTGGAGCTGCCACCGGCAGAGGAAGCATTACTATTGCCTAGGGCGTCGAAATTCCGCTTTTCTTCAGTGTAGCGTAGTTCGAATTCCGCCTATAAATTGTTAGTATTAAAAAACATAATTCATGGGAAGATGAAAAATCTTACATCCATGGCATTCGCGTCCTCGTACACGATTGACCCCTCCTCATTATATATGCGTGCATTGTCGAACATCAACTTGAAATCCGCCCTGAAGCCCTCCAGACCCGTATAATCGCCATTTCGAATGCGTTTCTTGATCTCATTGAATGAGATAGGCTGCTTAATGATATGATAATAGTCTGGGAAGATCTTCTTGCTTGGCAGTTTCTCGAAGATCTCGCAGCGCAATCGTTCGGTTTCCGGTTCCTCAAGACTGTGTACGGCTTCGAAAACAGCCTCACATGCCCGTTGGAGCATCGCACGGTTTCCAGGTGTGATAGCATCTGATGGCACATAACCTCCCTTGCTGACCCGTTGCCGTTTGCGTGACTTCGGTTCTTCAATTTCCTCGATACGACGCTTCTCAATATTCGGTTTCCGGCCTCGCTTGCCTTTCCGAGCTGGCGGTGTCTCCTCAACGGGTGGTGGAGTATCTGGCGGCGGAGTAGCGTCATCGTAATTGCCTGTCCTCTTCGCCTTATTGATTTGCCGTCGCTCGATCCTATCCCGCTTACGCTTGACCGCATCCTCAATCGTATCATCGTCGTTATCAATCGCATCCAGCCACTGTTCCTCCGTCAATCCATCATCATAATTCGTCACCTTCCTCTCTCTTGCTCCGCGCCCAACTGGACCCTGCGGCTCTTCGATCGGGAGGACGTCATCGTGAAGATAAATCTCCGGCAGCTCACTCTCCTCGTATAACCGCCCAAGTGGTTTCCCTTCGCCGTATGGCGAAGTACGTTTCCGCTCCTCATCCATTTCCCTGAACAACGTCAATTCATCGTCCGTCCTCGAGCAGATGACATTAAGTTCGTCGTCGTCGAATTCTTCGTTAGCGACGGCGTCTTGAGTATCGGCTTCCAACATGACACGAAGCAACGCGTCTCGCTCTTCGTTGGTGGATTTGTTGTCAAACTTTCCGGCCTGGATGACTTTACCGTCGATGTCGAGTTTGTATTGCGCGCGCTCGAGAATGCGTTCTTCAACGGAGTTGGAGGTGATAAGACGAAGGATACGGACTTCATTCTTTTGACCGATACGATGCGCACGATCTTGAGCTTGCAGATCTTGATGAGGATTCTATCATATGCGTTAGGTGCTTTTCTTAAGTAGAGGGGAGAAGGTATCCATACCCAATCAGAGTCGTAAATAATGACGGTATCAGCAGTCTGCAAATTGAGACCTAAACCACCAGCACGGGTAGATAGCAAAAAGATAAAGTACGGTGATTCCGGAGCATTAAACTCCTTCAACAACGCGGAACGATCATCAGCTTTAGTGGAACCATCAAGACGCAGGTAGCGGAATCCACGAAGATGCAAGAAGTCCTCCATGATGTTCATGATTTGTGTCATCTGGAAGAACATCAAAACCCTATGTCCGGTTCTAAAGAATTTAGGTAATAGACGATCGAGCAACTCGAATTTACCGGCTGTACGCCATAGACAGTCGTTGTTGATCTTGGCCGGATTGACCGCGCTCTCGACTTCTTCAAAGACAAAGGGATGATTACATAGCTTACGCAGCTGCATGATCATGTTGCTAAGACCTTTGACTCCCATTTTCCTGTTTACCTAATCAGTGGCTGGCTTGAAAGCAATTATGAATGGAAATACATACCCGCCCTTTTCTGCATCATTAACGTAAAGTATACCATTGTTCATCATCTGTTGATACAGTTTCTGCTGGAGCGCAGAAAACTTGCACTTGATGACCCTCTCGATCTTCTCTGGCAACTCCGCCTCGACATCCTTCTTCAAACGACGCAACAAGAAAGGTCTAAGGACTTTATGAAGACGACGAATGACCAAAAGGGCCTCTTCTTCGGTAAGCTCCATCTTATCCTGACCACCAGTGTTTGCGAATGGCGTGTTAAACCATTCATCAAAATTCTTGACCGATTTGAAAATGGTTGGAAGGACGAAATTAAGAAGAGACCACAGTTCAGGAAGATTATTTTGAAGTGGGGTACCAGTCAAGATCAACCGGTATCGACAATTGTAATAAGTCGTCAAGGTTGCACTAAGCTTCGACTGACTGTTCTTCATACGATGACCTTCGTCGATAATCATGTAATTCCACTTAATCTTAGAAAGGAGTGGGCGATCCTTGATGATGTACTCATAGGTCGTTAAGAGAACTTGCCATGTCGTGTACTTGATCGAGTTTTGCTGCGTCTTTCGGACGGCCGGAGGACCCTTGTAGACGATCTTGCCGACGGTCGGCGCCCACTTGTCAAACTCCAAGTTCCAATTGGTCAGGGTACTAATAACAAGTCAGCAACTAGTCGAGCACAGCACTTAAATATGTAATAAGCGTAGAAAATATAGCTTACCTAAGAGGCACAATAACCAAAAACGGACCATTCTGCTTCTTCCTCTCAATCAAGTAAGTGATAAGAGAAATTGTTTGAATGGTTTTACCGAGACCCATCTCGTCTGCCAAGATACCGTTCAAGTTGTTATTATACAACGAAATCATCCACTGCAGACCCTTCAATTGATAATCCTTCAATTTACCGCCAGTCAACATCAGTGGCTGCTCGTCTATGGTTTCTTGGATACGATGAGCAACAGCATAGTAGTCGACCTTTCCAGAATCTTCTTCATCGTCGTCGCTTTCTGGTTCTACATAGCCTTCGGTTATACCATAAGCCTGAACAGCGTCGCGCTGTTGCTGTCGCACACTTGCAGCCAAAGATTGCAGGAACGAATCCGTTTGTCTGAGCAAATGGGTAATACGAGTATCTTTGGCCTGGTCGAGCAATTTGAAGTATGCCTCTTCGTCGTTGGCCTTGAGTGCCTGAAGACGCTGCTTCGCAGTTCGCTCCATTCTCTTCTGCTCCTCCTTTTCCATGTGCTGGTGGTGCAGCAACATCATGCGCCCCAATTTCTGAGCCTTCGACTCCCTTGCTCTGGCAGCAGACTTGATTTCCTGACCGTGATGAATCACGCCCTGGATGTATTCGACGTGCTTCCGCCTCTCCCTTTGCTCACGCTGGTCACGTTGCTGCTTTTCTAATTTCTCCGTAATCCGTGCCTCTCTCAACGATTGCTTCTTCATTCTCCGGAACATGGCACGGTTCGAAGTAACAGCGAGATTGTCGGCGTGAACCATGGTATTAACCATTTCTTGTCGCAAGGCCCGCTGTTTGGGAAGAAGGCAAAGTGCCTTATACTCGATCAAGGCTTTGAGCTTAAGTGAATCGCTCATTGCATCTCCCCCTTTGCTTGAATCGAACTCGGCCAAATTGCTCGGAATTTTCTCCAGCTCAGCTTTTCGAGCATTGATACGATTGTATATTACTCGTTCTCTTTCCTCTTGTAACCGTGCAACATCAATTCCAGAGGGCATGATACTTGGAATCATCAATCGCTTCTCTCGTGATCCATGGTCGTGGTAGCCGATGTAGGGCTGGAGATTTGTCCACGGAGACGTAAAGGTTTCGTAGCCAGATCGTTTCTTCTTCGGAGTCCCATCCGCTTTATCACCGTCAACTCCTTCCTTCACAATTGCGTCAACGACAGCACTTGCTGCAGCAATCCCTGATGCCGTGGCATCAAGTTTTGGTGGATATGAAGAGAATATGGCGGTTTGTATGTTTGCAGGGACTGCAAGATTCTTCGAAATCATCTTGAACGCCATGATTTGATTCCTTAATATCCCCAGCTGGTCCTGCGTGAAAGTAGAGTTATTTGGGGGAGCTCCCGCCTTTGCTCCAGTAGATGATGGGGTAGGAGGAGCAACGCCATTGGTGGTAGCAGATGATTGCGGAGTCTGACGACTCTGAGGGGATTCGGAGTTTTGAGCCTGTGGAGTTTGCTGCGATTGTACCGGTGGCCGACCTGAAAACGAGGAAATTAGTATGGGCGAAAAAGTGGTCAGGTTCACAACATGAGAAAGGATATAATACCATTGACCTGAGAGACTCCGTTTTGTGATGCCTGCCTTTGATGCTGCTGATGCTGTCGCATTTGCAGCGAGTGTTGCGCATGCTGCTGCTGCTGCTGCTGCTGCTGCTGTTGCTGTTGTTGTTGGTGCTGCATCTGCATTTGCATCTGCTGGTTCTTGTAAACCTGCTGCTGCTGGATTGCTTTTAAAATTGATGATAGCTGGGCAAATTCAGGATTAGACTCATTCAGACCCTGCGCTTTCATAGTTTGCCATTTCTATCCTCACACAGTCGGGTCAGCGCGTTCCAGGGGTAGGGATGGAATGTAAGGGGAAGAGGGAAGGAGGAGCGGAGCGCACCTGGTACATAGCCTGAGCCTGTTCCTTGTTAAGGGTGTTGGGTATTGCAGCCATTTGAGGAGCCATCGGCATAGTGCCGTTGGCGATAGAATTCATGGCGACCAAAGGCGGGAAGGCTTGCAATAAGCCAGTTACAGTATGTAACGTGCTATTATATAGTCGAAGAAGTTATGGTGCGCCGCGAGAGGAACGCGAGGACCGCGTGTCTCGACGTTGACGCGGAGGGTTAGGGCAGAGCGCAAGAAAGAGTGAGAGTCAGTGAAGGAAGGGGGCTGTCTGTTACTGTGTAGCTGGTTTGGTTGGTGGCGAGTCGCGGTTGGCGGCACAGGTTGAGTAGACGAGGGTTGTTGAGATGGACGACGCGAGGCGGCTCTTTTCCGCGTCCACCTTTAAATTTTTTTTTAGGCGTCGGGGGTCGACGTTGTTGTTGTGGGAACGACGAGTGAGCGAAAGCGCGTGAAGGAGGAGGTGGTGGTTGCGTGTCTCGATGGAGCCCCGGTGCAGCCGTGCTCGCTGCTTGGCTTGTGGGGGGGGGAAAGTAGACTGAAGCGAGGAGAGAGAAAAAGAAGGAGAGAGAGCGAGAAGAGCCTGTTTTGGAAGGAAAGGGAAGGCACGCACAAGCCACACGAGGCTGTGGCAAGAGCGAAGGAAAGCGAGAAAGAAAGAAAATATTATGTATGCAAGCGGGATATGAGTCTGAGTGAGAGTTAGTGAGTGTGGTGGGCGAAGGGAGCGGGCGAGTGACGCCGAGTGCGTCTGTTGTTGGCTGTTGCCTGATTGTGCTTTACGTTTACGCAGATGTGGGTCGTTTTTTCTCCCGTGGCTCCTGGTTCGGCTGCTGGGTGGTTGGGGCGGGCGGGCAGCGGTGTGGTGGTGCCCCGAGGGAGACGGTACAGGGTGTGGCGGCAGGTGCTCGCCGTTCTCTGCTGGTTGCTCTGCTTTTCGGTGTTGGCGGGTTTCACGGTCGTCGTCTGAACGCTTGATGCCGGGAGGTGAATGCTGGACGATGCATCATTCGGGGATGATGGCAAATGACCACAAATACTTCCTTTTTAGGAATTTACCTGCAAAAAATCCTAAAAAAATACCTGAACGTGGAAAGGATGACCGATGCCAAGAGAACTATGGCAGCGCAACGAGCCTCAGGGTCGTGATTATTGAACAAAGTTGTAACTGTTATTCACATCTACATAAGACTTAAAGCCTACTCTTATAATCTTTGTATCATAAGCAGATCCTAAAGCGGTTTCCTTCAGCCAAAAAAATAAATACTCAAACGCAGGTCTGAGACATGTAAGAAAAAAAGCCTGTGGGTTGATTTTCAACCATACAACACACCACTATAGTAGATAACCCACCAAGCCCCTCTATTGCCCCGCGATCTTTTTGAAGCTTCCCCTCGTCTCTATTCCATCATCTACTCCGCTCATTAGAATACGCTCGATCAGCTCATTTTTCGCACCAATTCCATCACAGCCCCTCATCATGTCTGAATATCCTCTTCTCTGCTTAGGAAACCCCCTCCTCGGTGCGTTGCTGCCACTATTTTCTTGCGTGATTTTTTTATCAGTGGTCTCCAGACCATCATGCTTCCCCAGCATTTTAAAACTACGGGATCAATTCTAACGTGGGAAAGCCAATTTGGCTCTTTTTGAATTTTAAAGATATCCAGGTTAAAGGGTTAGCACTCCATCCTTTCTCACTCTGAATTATCCCCCAGTTGACATTTCTTCTTCTCAGTGACCAGGAGCTGTTGGAAAAATACGAGCTCAAGCCCAACGATGCAATTCTTGCCGAAGAAAAGCACAAATACATCTACGATGACATTACCACTAAGTATCACCCTAAATACCTTGCTGGAGGTGCAGCCCAAAACTCTGCTCGTGGTGCTCAGGTACGTCTCATCTTGTGTTTATGGGCCAATTGAGTGATAGGAGCATAATTGATTTCGTCCGGAAAACAGTACGCCCTCCCACCAAACTCTGTCGTCTACGTTGGCTGCATCGGCAGAGATGCATTTGGCGAACAACTCACCAACGCCTGTGTGAAGGAGGGTGTTCTCACCAAGTACCGCATTGAGGAGGAGCAGCTCACCGGCCGCTGTGGGGTTATCATCACTGGCCATGATCGTTCTATGGTGACCGACCTCGCTGCTGCAAATCACTACAAGCTTGAGCATCTTAAGTCCCCTGAGGTTTGGCCCTATGTCGAGAACGCGAAGATCTTCTACGTCGGTGGTTACCACTTGACCGTGTGCGTGCCAGCCATTTTGGCTCTCGGCGAACACGCTGCTGAAACTAATAAGGTACGTTAATTTCTTGACTAGGTCGGAGGACAATTTCAACTAACTAATATGTACAACAGATCTTTTCTATGAACCTCTCTGCCCCCTTTATTGCCCAATTCTTTAAAGAACAGCTTGACTCAGTTCTTCCTTACTGTGACTACTTGATTGGAAACGAATCCGAGGCCATCGCCTATGCCGAATCCCACAACCTCGACGTCAGTTTGCCCGCCCCCGCCATAATCACTACTACTAACAGCCCCACCCAGACTAAGGACATCACTGCGATCGCCAAGGCCATCGCAGCGCTGCCAAAGAAGAATTCTGCCCGTCCCCGCACTGTTGTGATTACCCAGGGAACTGAACCTACTATTGTTGTTGCTGGAGGCGCTGAGCCGACTGTAACGAGCTACTCTGTAAGGCCAATTGACCCGAAGGATATTGTCGACACCAATGGTGCTGGGTAGGTCTTCTATGAAATCTAGCGTTATGTGATAATTACTGATTGGGCTTGAAGTGACGCTTTCGCTGGTGGATTCCTTGCTGCCTTAGTGCAGGGTAAGGAACTGAAGACTGCTGTCGATATGGGGCACTGGCTCGCAAGCTGGGGGATCAGAGAGCCTGGCCCAGCGTACGTACCCTTCCTTCCTTCCTTCCTTCCTAAGGCGGAAAAGCTGTTGCGTGATACGCATAGCGCTAACACGAAACATAGCTACCCTGCTGAGAAGAAGATTTACTCAGAGTCTGCTTAAATGTCACTCGTTTTATTAAAGATTTGCATAAGATTCAAAACGAACCTATGCATGTAATCATCGAATATGTATATCAATGATTGAGGCGGGCAGAAATTGGTGTCTGGAATCACTTCAACACTGGTTCAAAAGTTTTCCGTTTTTCAGTGGGTATAAGATGGTGTAAAGGCGAAATAAATAGATATTGGTAGCTTTCGTTCTGGCGTGACTAATTAGACAGAAATCTACTACATCTATGTCTAAACTTTAGTGATTAGCACTAGGACTCGGACACCATGCCTAGGGCCAAAATTGTAAGGCTGTTTTTGAGTGGATAAAGCTGGCAGTTCTAACCCGATCGGCATTTGACGAGTTCCACAAGTCGATGGGCTGCCTCTCAAAGACAACCAATGGGAAATTTCAATCACGATAGGTCACTCGGAATAGCCACGTTTGGCTACCCAATCCCTTGGTGACCGCTTTTGGCACATTGATAAGACCACCATTGGGCGTATATCTATCACGGAGAGAAGGAACTAGAGAGACGACAATGCATAGGAAGGGGGAAATAGGGACAAACCTTAAAATCCTCTCCGAAGCTAAGATGCTCTAGAAGCCGCTATATCCAATTCCGCTGTTTCGACTGCTTACTTGTTATGGGTAAGCGATCTCTTGTTATAAAACAGGCCCCAAAACCAGTTCTATATCAATCTCTGGTAGTCCAAAATGTCTATCCTATTTAAGATATTAGTTGCCTGCGAATCATGGTTTACACCTTGCTATTAAACTAGAGCTGACCGGGTCAGACATGCGTTCACATACTTGCATGTACATGCACTCTCACTCTAGATGCGTTTACATAAGAGCATGTGCTTCGAATCAAGCCATTACAAACAACCCCTTACGTGAGAAAGCGTCACAGTAGTGTCGAGTGATAGCAACCGATTTTTCATTCACTCGCCTGAATTTACCATCCCAAGAGGCAAACTACCTGCCGTTAAGACCCAAACGAAATTGGAGATAAAAGGAAAAACGAACTATGCTCCTATGGCCCTAATTTATTTGCCTTTGAAATAGGGCCATTTCCATACCATGATCCGGGAGCTTTCTTCCTATTGGACCTGGGTTGCACGCTGCCAAGACCAATAGGTAAAAGGAAAAAGAGAAAGAGAGAAAAGAGAAATTGAAATCAGGGTCGAGCCAAAACGCCATTCACGAAAATTATCTGTCCCTAGGAGCCGCGCTTCCAGTCCTTATCCTACCAGTCCTCTCTGCTTTGAACATTACCAAGGTCCGTATACCTACCTACCTAATCTCTTCCCCTCGAAAACATTGAAGAAGTTCCACCACTCCCAAAAGCTGTCCCCTGACCATTCGGTGGCGTTTCTTGGCTAACGTGGTGTGGGCTGCCCCATTCACTTCCAAAAGTCCCAGGATACGGGATGTATGGGCTTTGGTGTTGTGGATGCGTATTCGCCATATCCCCACTGTCAGGGACAAAGAAACTAGATGGGTCTGGCATTGAGGAAGGAATGGGCGATTTGGTGATGGTTCGAGGACGGATCCAATCGGAGGATACGGGAGATATATTCGGATTTTTAGGGGAGTTCATGTCGGCTGCCATATGGTGCGAAAGATTATGGGGAGGGGTAGTAGGAAGTTCTTGGGAATGAGACGAGTAGTGAGGTGGTATGTGTGTGGCTGTGAAGTTCTGGACGATTGCTGCTAGGTCCTTTGCGGTATAGAGCTGTCCCTTTGGAGAGGGTGCTGCACTTGGCGACTTATTTGGTGCAAGCGGAGTCATCTCGAGATCAGGAGTTCTGATTCTTGGTACTTCGGGGATCCCGTCATGGCGTTCGGGGCGTTTGCTACCTCTACGAGCAGCACGACGCTGGGCTTCTTTTTTCTTCCTCCTCCCAGAAAATAGTATCTCTTCATCGTCCTCGGAGGATGGGTCTTCGCGTGGGCCAACAAGAGAGTCAACCATCCGGTTCATAGCAATATTCATTGTTTCTGACCCAGTGACGGACTCAATGATACTCGTGCCCCCGTGAGCGAGAACGCTTTCTGCGGCACGGGGGACATCATTTTCGTCATCAGAGTATTCATCCTCCCGTGATTGAAAAGTAGATTGATGCGGAATGTTAGATATGTCCGGGGTGCCCATTCTCTCGTACGTGGGAGGGACTGCAGAGGTTCTGTAGAGCGAATTCATCCCTATCGATGGGGTGCTAGTAAGGATACCATCTTCTTGATAGGTTATTGTTCCATTCACAATAGTGATTGGAACATTCTGAACATAAACAACCGTTTAGTCCAAACTTCTATCTCATAGAGTTGATATCAAGAAATAAAAATCACCTCTTTCCTACACAAATGTCCCCCATCTTCAAGCAAAAATCTTATTCTAGCCAACATTTCGTCATTCGGGTGAGCTTGCTCTGTTGAATCATCTCCCCAGTTAAATTTCTTATCTCCATTCACCGGATCAAACGGCATAAACCCAATGGTATCGTCGTCCTCGTCCAACAAATATTCTAGGTGAGGCAATCGCTCGACTGGGAATGTTGCAGCCAGAAGAGAAAGCGTATTCGCATAGGTCTGCCATAGCTGCTTGATCAGAACAGACATAGAGGTATCGGCCAATTGATCGGTCAGAGTTTGATGATTAATTCGTAACCACGTTGAATACAGCCTTAGACCTGGAAGCATGCGCCTACCCACAGCCGAAACCGTTTGAGCGTCGTTCTCGGTTTTGTCTCCTACTGCACGCTCAAGTTCAGGTTGGAAAACCTGATGGAGGGTGGTAAATGTGGCAACATTTAACCGTAGGAAGCTAGCATGAGCCCGAGCAAATCCCCGTTCTGGGCAATTTGTTAGCCCTAGGCAATTTATACTCCCCGTACCTAGGGATTTGAACCTTTTGACCTCTCTGCTGCATAGAACTGCGCTGCGATATTGATAAGAACAAGTTTACTTAGCATGCCATTAGATAACGTGCGCTCCTTCAAATCCAGGGCGAGCTGCGTCAACATCTCGCTTTCAAATGCTTCATATTCCGAGAATCTAGGATATGTTTTTAGTATAACACGTTTATGCCTTTGGAAATTATAGACTTACTCTTTCCCACTAAAGCATTTCGCGTGAAGTCTCACAAATAGAGCAATTAACTCGCTAACAGCCTGTTCCTCTTTTCTGACAAGGTTGACGCCTAAATTTCCAGCTTTGTGAGCTTTGAGAACCTTTCGGAAGCCCAGGCCTAAGTTGTCCCCGGCTTCTGGAAACGGCTCTGCAACCGAGAGAGCTCGATAGAGGTGGTATGTTGCAGACAGGTTTGAACCTTCGTTTAGAGCTATCACGGCAAGTTGATTATGAGGTGAGCCGGATCTCGGAACGAGCTTCTTGGCGAGTGTATAGTAGCCTGTTGCTGGGCCCCAGTTCTTTGGGTTCTGAGAGGCTTCTCGATATCTAGATAAGTCACCAAGAAATACAAGGGTACGATGACATGAACGGATCACGATATCCTTTGTATCCAGGTCACAATCCGGAATCGGTGTTGAAGAGGCATCGACGATAGGGGCATTAGCTTTTTACGGAAATTGGATGGGGGATAAGGGAACACACTGGAAAGGTTAAACTTTCGAACTACCCAGTCCAAATCAAAGACTTCAAAGTGCGAAACCAATCTTTGGATAAAGGAACGGTAAAACCGAGTGGCCTGTTTGATAAAGCTGACGAACGCATTTTGAAGCTTCCGTAGTTCAACAGGCTTCTTCTTACCGTTAGTTTCTCGAAACTAAATTGGTAAGATTATCGTATGCGCCTTATGGGGAACCATCATTAGCGTTTTCTAACCTGGTTGAGGATATTCCGATATTGTTCAATAATCTTATGGTGCTTGTTCCAGATGCGACCTTCAACATCCCGGTCGAGCGCAAAACGCAAGTCGGCAAACACAATGTTCACATATAATTCGCGCAACCTGATCAAGTTTGATCGAATCAACGACAGACCTACAAGATTCAAGAGCAATTGAATAACATACTGTGATATAACATGCTCAACATTGCGTCCTGTGGGTTGATCCTTAAGCATAGTTGCCAATTCCTTCTCCCAGCGGAGGGCTGTTCTGCAAGCACTAAGTTCTTGCCAATTTTGTGATAAAAGAATTGGCTTGTTATACGCACTCCCAAAGATCTTCGGCATCTGCCACGGATGACATCTACGATCGATATCGCTTTTTCCAGCTGTCGCCAAAGTTTACTTGAACTCAATGATCCCTAGGCCAGTCAAGAAAACACCAGACGCTATGTGAGAGAGTATGTCGAGGCTATAGATGACTTTCTGCAACATACGGGAGAGATAAGGATCGCGGGAAGGTGACGCTTGTTCGAACATTCAACAGACACCAGCGACAAATATGAAGGTGTCGGAAAGTTTACCGGGTAACCATTTTAGATCCCGCCTTAGTGCGATGTCTTGGCCGCATAGTGCACGTGGTGCGCGACGTTGATAATGCACAGCAATCAATCATAATGGCTAGTCGTGTTGCCGTTTCGATAGAAAACCTTCCATTCCTAAACCAAAACGCTGCGAATCTCATACGAAATGCCTGAAAATCATGGTATTTTATCCAATCAATACTCGAAAGTTCTATGGAGGAAAAAAGGGAGCTGTGGAGCCGTAATAATGAAATTCTAGTTTGAACAAATCAGAACCTATCAACCCCTTTCCCTTTTACCCACGGCCAATTACCCCAATTATTTTGGCTTTACCATTGGCCATCTACACCAATATTTCCCCTAGAAAATCCTTGTTCGATTATGAATTGTCAAAGGCAACAAGCGCCCTATTACTTCTTGCACGAGAATTCAATGAAACGAAATAAAAAATAGCAAATATCGAACTGAATTCAGAAAGCCCGCCATTATAAGACCTGCATGTACCTAACTTTACCAAGTTCTCAAGTTCCTCAATCTCTCGAAATCCTCCTCAGTTCTTCTTTGAAACCATCAGGGAAAGTGCTGACAAAGTCGCTGAGGGCTCCAGGTCGGTGAGGGCCACGCTCTTCGCACTGTCCGGTCACTATAATGGTGATTAGTGCGTTAAATATAAGCTAGCAGGGTTTACTCCATAAATACCAAGACCAATAATAGAGCCCGGATTCTTCTGATCAGTTCCCATCGTGATACAAATGCGTCCATATGACCCATGAGAAAATCCCGATTCCAATCTGGCAAAGACTGGGGGTAAACGGATTTCATTCCTCTGGTGACCTTCGGAGATCGTAATCCCGCCAAAGGTGACCGAGCGAGTCCCTGGAGTAAGTAACTTTAAGCCCAAGGGGTCGCCTCTTGCTGCATCCAAGGAGTTATATCCAACCGTAGCAATATACGCCCCATCATGGCTATATGCTGCATCTTCTTCAATCAACATATCAACCCCAACGGAGTTTGGAGGAATCTTGTTTTTATCTTCAGAATTGAAGACTGCTATTCTCGCAGAAGTATCCCATGCTCTCAAAACGACTCTGATGGCATCTGGATCATCGCTAGGGTCGAGATAGCTACTAGAGACAAAAAGCTTTATTCCGTCATTACGTAACTTGAAGTCCTCAATTTGGTCACTGAGAGATTCGATAGTAGTACTGGGAGCCCAAGGATGAAAATTCAATGCCGTGATGAATAGGTTGTCCGTGACCCAAAAGCCGCTCAGGAAAATTTTGGCCTTTGGATTCCAGAATCTTCCTGTGCTAGTTACTATCCTCTTAAAAATTGAGGATTTGACTGCTTGGGAAAACGGGTGGTACTCGGCGCTATCCGAGTGAAAAGAAACACTACCAGATAGTGTTGTTGGATGGTGTCTTTTTGGTGTCGGCCCATGATATTCCCGAGACAGTCCAGAACGGCAATCCGTTAATTCCGAGAATTGATCCCGAGAAAACCAATTTTCGAACTCAATACGATGACCGATCCCAGGGAGAGGTTTAGCAATAAGCAAAGTGTCACGTAGGGATTTTTCTTGGGGATTCGTAGTAGCAGCCCCGTCTGGCTTGCTCTTGAAGTACCCCATGAGGTTTCGCATTGCCATATTTGATGCGTTCTCGTTAAATACTCGGGGTTCTGGTAATAGAGCTTCTAAGTTGTCATGGGAGATGGTTTTGAGGGCATCGCCCGTCTGTTGGGTAGCTTCTGCCCGCTCAAGTCGCTTTTTGAGCTCCCTCAGGAACTTTATATCATCGACCGTGATACAGGAATAATCGTCAGTTTCCTTGTTAACTGACTGCGACCCCTCTCCTAAATCCTCAGAAAACTTCTGGGAGAAAGTTGTTTTGTTGGGTGCTATAGGAGGAGGCAGATCGAGCCCGGGTTCGTTGTTCAAGGGTGGCACACGAGAAGGCCTAGAGACACCTCCCTTAGGGGACGTAAAAACAGGCGGTAAGTGGGAATCGCTCGTAGATCTTTTATCCTGTGCATTAGTCCTAAACTCCATTTCTCTCTCCTCCTGTTCTCTAGATCTCCAACGTTTCTGGTTCCTGTCCTCAGAGTTCTTAACAAACCTATGCAAGTTGATCAAAGTCTTGAATTCTTTTTGACGCCTCCCCGTCGGTGCATTCTGCCACCTATGAAACTGCAGCGTCCCCTTCGTTTCTTCAAGAAGTTTTTCTAATTCCCCTCCACTAATGACAGGGAAGTCGCCGTCGGAATCTGAAATTTCACCGCTGCGGTAATCGGAAGAGTCGGAATCGCCTAAGAAAAATAGATCGTTTGAAAGATTTTCGGCAAGAGCATTCCCAAGGGATCTCGCAGGAAGTCTTCCGGATTCTCCCGTATATATTTCTTGCGGTTGGCCTTGAGGGACGGGATGTGTGACCATGTATTGACCCACAAAGCCATCAGAATCGTTCTCCGAATCATCGCTCATGACGTTATTTTCTAGAACCCAACGAGCATGGTTTCTATAAGCAATGGAGTCACCACTGTTAGCACGGGATCCCTCGAAGTGTGGATCTACATGAGACTGAAGACCATCAGGAAAGCAATCGCGAAACAGTTTATCCTTCAGTTGTTGGGAGATAATGCGGCCAGAGTTAAGTAGGTTAGGTTTTTGATGGCCAGCCGGCTTTATAAGATCCGAAGCAACCGGATAGCGTTCGTGTCTAGTGTTTGTCGTGTGTGCACTGCTATCTATATCATTGATCTTTTGAGACTCCTTTGCGGTTTGGTCAACCGCAGTCCAAGGAATTGAAACGCTAATCTCGTCTGCAGGTGCTATAATGGGAACGAGAAATAAGCTTGACGGTTAAAAACCACATCAAAAGTGAACGTTGAGCTTGCTCAAACTGCACTAACCTAGAGCGCTAGCAAATATTTCTGAGAGGAACTCTTTTCCCTCAAAGAATTTCTGAATGTAATTAGCATCTAGATGTAAAAAATCGGAAGGCCAGACCTCATCAGCACAAATAAACAAGTAAAACTCTCCCACAAGAGCTTCTCAAGACGAGGGTCTTCACCTATTCCATTATTTACCTCCCTAGGGTGTAACTTAGTTTCACATGGAATATTAGAACGTCCATTGAGTTCTTTCTTCCCAGGGGAGCCTATAGCTGACAAAAGATGTCAGTGTGATATGAAGAAAACGCGAAGCAAGACTCACCATTTAAAGCTCGCTGCTTTCTCGCCCATCCATACCAGCGAAGAACCCTACGATGGAGGATGCTAAGCCCTCTGAAACCTATCCTCAGGTTTGAGGCCTCTTTGAAATGACCTGCAAGCTCGTGTCTACGAGCAGCAACATCGACTGGGTCCTGATGCCAGCACTCCGTATTACAGTGATGGGGTGGCACCCAAGCTTCTGAAGTATCATTCGGCATAGAAAACCAAGGGAGTATATCTAACTTCACTTCCTCCTTTTCTTCGACAGGGAAGACATCACTCTCATCATTAACAATCTTCGGGGTAGTGTCGACTGTTTTAACTACACCAAAATCAGTATTCTGTAAGTCATGAGGTTCGAAGGCACACACCTTCTCCAGTCATGGTCCAGGGATCAGCATCAAAGAAAGAAAAGGACCGGTCATCAATAGGGGCTTTTTTATCCCCACAAGAGCATTCAATATCTTGTGCGTGATCATTTGAGCCACTTTTGGCTGGAGCTGTTATCGATTAGTATTTGTTTTTACTTTAGGTAATTAAAACTGGAGTGAATACAGCATACCAACAAAGGTTCTATCTTGGCTCGTAGTGATGGCTTTAAACCCTACAATAGCTTCCGCGCCCACGCTGCTGGCCCCCTTGTGTGCCTCCTCCAGAGTATTGGAAGTTGACGCCACCTCAGCCGTCCAGGAGCTCCCACCAAAACTGGGCCACGGAATCTCCGGCATTGGTGTCGATAGCAAGATTATTCTCGATGGTTTATAGCACAAGTAGAAGTTGACTAAGATTGCCTGTATTGAAGTAGGATTTCTTTAGACTGAGATGAGGTGGGCAAAATGAGAGATGAGCGAGAAGAAATGGACTCTTTTATACCCTACCATGGCCAGCTGATTAGGTGAGCAAGATC
This sequence comes from Paragyromitra xinjiangensis, assembly GCA_038503065.1. NCBI lineage: Eukaryota > Fungi > Ascomycota > Pezizomycetes > Pezizales > Discinaceae > Paragyromitra > Paragyromitra xinjiangensis. The sequence continues at coordinate 929,187 of JBCAMK010000001.1, read as the reverse complement.
CGCTTATTATGACCAGAGCTAAGCATCGGCATCCTAGCTTCAAGCTTTATGCGAAATCCAAATTTTTCTGTATAATCACTAGCCAAATTCCGGATGAGCAGACCAAACAAGAATCCTCCCTTACACCACAAATTTGAAGATCGTGAGGGCTACACAACGGCAGCCTGATAGATACTATGCAGCTTTCTGCTCAAACCTCCGGTAGTTAGAATCTACGAAAAACCAGCGTGTGAGATCCTATCATCGCCAAACCTGGAAAGGTAGTTGACCGGATTTGAACTAAGAGTCATGGATTATCACTCGATGGAGTTCTCAGACTGCTACGAGGCAGAAACTTCTAGCGTGAGAATAGATAGCCTAAAATTAAGACAACGGTGGCAATATCCTCAACAACCGCATCCTCGATTTGAAACCTGCACTATTCTCTAGCCGACTAGCCTTTCCCCTCTTTAGAAAAATATAATGAAATGTCCTACGTGCTTTTCGTGAGTTCTCTTCGCAACACCCAATAAGCGTAAGATACATGTATCGCTCGCTTGCTTAACAAAGTTCTGGTAGCAATTACAATCCACTAGCACCTCACAACTCCCTAGATCCCAGTCATACCCAAAAGCAACAAGGTTGATTGGTTGGCTACTAAAATAAGAATAAATATTCATTCCTAGTCGGCCCAAGTACTAGATAATTACAGGGTGGTATTTCGTACAGTCATGCTATACAGATATGTAAGTGTCTAGAGTCTACTAGTAAGTGTGCCATATCTAACAAAACACCAACTCCCAACTTTTTTCCCACAACAAAAGAAATTTATACAGGATGTGCCGAGATGAGATGTATGCAAGTGCAAAAAATACAAACGCCCCACCCAAGCAAAGTAAACTAGAATAAGGATTAAAACACAATAGGAGATTTTTTCTTCACGCCAGTCATTACTACTTAATAAACCGAAAACCGCCTCATTTCCCTCCCCGCTAGTCTGTCCAACCCGCCCTCGAGATAACCCTCCCTTTTCAACTCTGGTAGTTTCGAGACCTCAGCACGCCTGAGCATCTCTAAATATGCCCTCATGCCTCCATTATTCTGATCGGCAGTGCCAGGGGCCGGTGAACTTCTAGGCCGCTTGTCACTCCCGTTTTCCCTGGGGGATCGAGTGAGACCGTGACCCATATCGAAATCTTTCATAGTAGCTTCTCCATCCTCGAGCTCGAAGACACCTTCCTCCCCAGCTGCTGCTACTGCGGCCCTCTCCCTCACAATGTCCTCAGGGTATAGGCGGTCTAATCGGCGTTTATGTTCCTCAAGTGCACGCTGGTTATCGATGGCCTTGCGGAAATCATCGTCGTCTTCGTCCTCGCTCCATACGAATTCGTCGACACCGTTTGTTCCTGCACTTCCTCCACTCCATAGTGAACGCCTTTCTTGCTCGTCGTAGTCCAACATGTCCAAGACTTGGTTTTTCCGCTCGATATCTTTGATGAAGGCTTTACTGGCTTCAATCGGTGATACAATCTTTTCTGAATCAGGGGCAGGCGACTCGTTTTTGCTTTCAGCGTTGGTTTTACGTTGGTCACGGACATATCCCACCACACGTTCCCAGCGGGCTAGACGAGAGTCCTTTCCAATCTTGGAAACAGCATCAGTAGTCAGACGCGGGCGTTTGTGAGAGCTGGTTCGACGTGAAGTCTGATACTGGTAGTTCGTAGCACTACCGTAATGTGGGGCAGCTGGCGGTGGGGGACGGGATGAATAAATTGTAGTGTTTCCTCGAGGAACAGTTTGCTCGGAAAGCAGAATTTGTTGGATGGGTGGGTTAATTGGCACCGGCGGGATAAGTGTCGAGTGATGGTGGTGGTGCATGTGCGTAGTGACTGGTGGAGGTGATGCGGGAAGACAGATGGCCGGATGAGGGTCGTTGGGGGTTAGGACCATGAAAGCTTGTGGGAGCAAGCATACTGGAGCACCAGATGGTCTAGGGGGGTGCTGAAGCATGGTACTGTAGTGTGCAGGACGAAACTGCTCAGCTTGATGGTGATATTGGTGTTGGTGCTGCACGGGTGATTGCATGCTATTCAAAGCTTGTCGTGCGGAGCGAAGTGCATTAGTCACATCCATATAATTCTGGCTTTGAGAATGGAAGTGATTTCGGATAGGTGACGTTGGGGGGGTGGGAAACTGCTGTGCGGTGGTAGTAGCAGCAGTTGGCTGGGGAGGCATGCTGCTGGTGGAAGTCGCGTTCGCAGAGGCCGCCGTTAGGTGGTGGAGGAGCTTCAGTTTCTTCATCGCGTTCGACATGATGGCTGGCTGGTGGATATTTGAACAGCTGTAGGGTTATTTATGCGTGTAATAATCTATGTCCGTTGTTGATACTAGGAATAGCTGGATAATGGCGGGCTTTATAACCGTAAACTGGCTGTATGTTTTGATATTACAGGATGCAGAACAAGTTTCTGAGAAGACAAGACTGAACCGGGCAGCCTGATGGGGGAGTTATATATTTACATACAAGGCGCGAAAGAGGCTCGAAAAGGGGGAGCAGGTGTGGAATGGATTGCAGGACGCATAAGAAGAAAACTATGGCCACAAGGCGCGGCGGTCAGACACGCGGCTCTGCCCGACAGGGGGGCTGCTACATTCGCCCTGTGCATGGCGGGAAAACGGACAGGAAGTGACGGCTCCGATGGGCAGTACAGTCGGTGATGCTGATCCATTGCTGGTTGAGTGAGAGAATTCTCGATAACTGGAATGAGTAACAGGGGTGTGTGGGCGTCAGTGGGCGTTGACAGCTGCGTGTTTCGCTCGACTGTTCCCATACGGGTGATATCGGCCACGCTACGGAAACGTTGTCCCACCCCTCAACCGAACATCGGGATGGATAATCCGTAATTTGTCGAACACCCCGCGCGACTTGAGGGCCAACAGGGACAGCTTGCTGCATGCATGCAAACCTTCCCAAGGAGAAAAAAAAAAGGAAAGGGAAGGGAAAAAAAGTACTTCGCTACCGGAATTACATCTGTGCCGGGAACGATCCCACCATATCGTATCTAGTGTTTCTTTTACCCCATTCGCGTTAAAATGCCTTCTCACCACGTCAACCATTTGCTCGCATAGGGAGAAATACGTGGATGTGGTATGTGGTCAGGTCACACACAGATGATCGTAGAAAAAGTCGTTCTGCGTAGGAACTAGCTCAACTTCCCCGCGATTATAATGATTCGATGTGTTGGAGCACTTAACAGTTCTCTATCAAATTCACTTACCTACTCAAGCCCAACCGGCTCGCCAAAACCCCTCTTTTTTACTTTTCTTTCCTACACTGAATACGAAGAGGAGGAAGAAGAAGAAGAAATCTAGTTTGTTGTCAAGTCAAAGATAGAAACGGATGTGTATAAGTAATCTACATGTATGTTGTCGTTGTAGCGTTGTAGTAGGGCTACATACAAAGACGCAGATGATCCTTAGATCTCTCGCTTCGTCGCCGACACCACATAAATCAAGGAATGTCTCATTTATCCACGCCATCCTACACCGTGTCTTGTAGATCACAGGTAGTACCTGGGCGCCGAGTAGATTTCTTTTTCAGTAAAGTGCCATCACTTGAAGACTCTGTGTGGGTGTGAAGTGTGGGTGCGCAGACAGTCACTCAGTGGTGTAATCTCGCATCAATACGGGTGGGTTGAATGCTTCTGCCTATTTCCAGATGCTCAGCAATAACTTTGTTTCATATCAAAGTCCATGTGAGTAAAACATATCGGGATCCAGATCCTCGAATTAAAGTTATTCCATGTCCGATATTGGGCGGCAGAGGCGTGTGCTCGGGTGAATCCGGGCCAGGGTATTGAGGCTGAAAACCGTGAGATAGCGCCACAAGTCTCCCGGAATCCGGATGATCTGATTTCTGTCCCGAGGGACCCAATGACCCAAAGAAAAAGAAAAAGAAAAGTCGCCGTATTCCGAATGAGACGCCGCCATTTCCGGAATCACCAGTTTTTCCGTATGGCATGACTCTTTAGGGCTTTCCTGTTATTTGTACCCAACAGAAAATCAAGAATCAGATCAGCAGTTGGCTACTGGAAGTTAGTTGCCGCTTCTTGGTCTCGGCTGATCCGGGGTTTCTGCTCTTGGTTTCCTCAGGAGGCTAGTTATTCGAGAATCGCTGGTGTTTAATTGACTATAGTTGGTTTAAGCTTCTATCTACCTTAACGCAGTGGAGAATTTCACCCACGATGTTTCTAGGAAAGCGTGAGCACGTGATCCTAGTAGTGCTGTGAGGCCCGCCATGGTCATGGACAGCTGTCACTCGAGATATCGCAAATGATAATAAATTACATTTGGATATGGCACCCATGAGGCTAATCTCCTGGTATTTACTACCGCTATTCCCTTAGCATTCTCTCAAACCACGGACTTCTGGCCGTTAGCTATGGTCCAAGTCATGACACGAACAACACTCGAGAAATCAGCTCAGCTCCGCAGCATAAAGCGCTCCGCAATTGAAATCAGTCACAAAGCAAAGAGAAAGCGGCACGGGAATAACGCTGTATGAGGGAGAGTTTCGTTAACGGATACGCTTTTCAATCACCCATTTGATTTTCTTCCTTGACTTTATGCTTCTCTCCGGTCTTGAAACTTGTTTCACAATGCCAGGAGTTCTTTCTGCGGGCGGATTTGATGCGTCCTCAGCCGTCATCAATAGCACAGGTCTGGAAATACATGTATGTACAGTTACTTGGGTATCGGTGGTACGATAGTTTCATGGTTAGGGCAGCGGAAGCCTGTAAGTAGAGTTACCAGATTTAACACTTCCCCTCCGTTCCAGCCCGGATTGGCGCTGTAGCCCACAACGCTCGTTTATGTACTCCAGTTACCGATGCGAAAGGCTTTTCGGTAACTTTTGAGGATAATGGTAAACCTTGAATAGTAAGTGCTTATTACTCGTACTGGTTTGATGTGATCGCCGAGCGTGTAAGATTGATCACAGCTGCATGGATCGTCACAAAAGAACCTCACTCTGACATCACGCTTCCTAACATGTAATAGTTGCCTCATAGCTACGCTTAAATTATATCACTTGATTCGCGCCTCATAAATTTGCAGTCCATGCCAGAGTGATTCGATTTTTAGTCTACTTCTCAGACAAAGTGTTTACTCCATCGTTCCACTTCTAAATCCAACCCGTTTCATAAAAAAATTTGAATCTGTTTTCGTACGCCTGATTATTCTCGTACGATAATATTCACCTCACGAGGATAACAGAAAGAGAAAAAACTAAATCAAAGATATATTCATCATTTGAACCGCCCGATATGCGATCATCACACAAGGTAGAGATTCCCCAACATGCCAATGACAATTACAACACATTACGCACCCATTCATTCACATTCTCCCAATTACCCTACTCACTCTCCGCGTCACCGTCCTGTCCCATTCGCGCATATTGTTTTTCCCGAAGACCTTCCTCATGGCCGCTCTAACGTTGAGCTTGACACACAGTCCAATCCGACCCACGGTCAAAAAGTGACAACGGACCCAGCCAGTCGTTCGGACCCCAAACTCGAAAACAGCGGTCCTGTCCCTGCCGACTCACTGGCTGCTGAGTCTCTCCGTCACAGTGGTGCCTTTTCAGCAGGAAACCCGACTGGTATCTCTGGCGCTCGTGGGTCATCTGGGACCTTTGCCGCTGACCCAGGCGAAAGCGGAAACGTGCGCACGATCCATGGAAAAAAAGAGGATGTTCTTGATTCTGGCAGTCCCGACCACGCGACCGAGGAGAAGGCAAAAGAAACATCCATTTCGGGCGGCGGGAACCAGACGCATGAAGCCTGGAAAGTTTCTGATCTCGAGAGCACTGATGCTACAGGCCGCAGACCTGGTGCATCAAAGAACGCTGGAGGAGGCGGAGGAGGAAGCGGATTGAGCGCGTCGAAGTATGCCAGGGGGGGCGATACATCTGAAGGGCGAGGCTCTCGCCATACTGCTGGTGGTGGTAGCGGTAACACTGAACCTCACGTTAAGAATGTTGTCCCCAATACTGCCCGCTCCGAAGAAACGTTGGAGGAGGGCTTAGATTGGTCTAAAGTGCCCAAAGATACTACCCCAACCACCGATATTGGGGGGCCAGATGATCCGGGCCGCATCGCAGAGAAGCATATGATTGCACAGAAGGGAAGGCGGGACCAAGGCCTCGGGCATACGGGTGGAAAGATAGGTGGAGATAGTGGCAATAGTTTTGGCGTGCTGAACGATAGTGAGGGAGCTCCTGAGGTAGAAAACCCTAGCAAGAGCTAGAATTTCTTTGGATGGAAATCATTCAACTTTTGTGTATTATGAAATCGTTTTCCTTAACGGGTGGTTTTCGGGTCTATCTAGTTAGTTAAGGTTCATGTGAAGGGGAGGAATTTGCTGTAGTTTTGGTGTGTTAAAAGCCAATCGATTGCTACGCATTAATTGTGTGAGAAAAAAAATAAAGGGTATGCCAAAGACATACTCAATACATATCCTTCCAATCATATTCGATCCACGCTGCAGTACCGCTTGCGCATTCAGATCCAACAAGCTTCTTTACTAAATAAAGTGCGGCATCAATTCCGCCCGACACGCCCCCACTTGTTATAACATCCGTTCCTAAGTCCTCACCACCTTTTCCCCTGAACACCTGCTCAACAATTCTATCTTCAACTACCTCAGCTTCACCACCATGTTCCTCCACTAAGTTCTTGACCAGGGCTCTTGCATCATGGTGGGTTGTTATCTTCATGCCATCTAAAATACCCGCAGCAGCAAGTATCAGACTCCCCGTGCAAATACTCAGTATCACCTTCCGTTTCCCACCTGGCATGTCTACATTTGAGAGCACGAAGGAGCGTATCCACTCTAACAATTTCTCGTCTTGCATCTCAACTCGTGATCCAATACCGCCAGGCATGATGATGACATCCCAATTCGCTGGATCGCCTGCAGGAGAAAAGAGATCGATGTCCCGCATCATGGTGTATCCCTTACCGTTGGCAGTCTTAAAGGTGGGTGTTTTAGATAGTATCGAAACATCGAAAACCATACGCTTTGGATCGGGCAGTGGAGATGTCGTGCTCGTCGGTGGGGATGAGGGATTCCTACTGGAGAATGGTGGAACGGCAGCAGCGGAAAGGATTTCAAGAGGACCCGCAAAATCGAGGAGCTCAACACCACCGAAACTGAAGGAGTTGGGGAGTTAGAATAAGATGATAGGCAGCGAGAGGGGGGAGGGTTACACAACAAGAGCTACTTTGATTTGTGACATCTTCGACGTTTTAGGATCAGCAGAAGAAGGATGGGGGACTTTTATGAGGGATGCATGCAGCCCATGAGGTTGTTTTAAACATGGATGTTGAAACAGCACGTTATGAAATGCTGTGACACAAGGAGGTTCTTGGTGCTGGACTCTATGTAAGTACATGTATGTTTTATCATGGAAGGCTATAGTTTCGTTAAGCTGCTAAGAAGTACATGTAAGTACATGTAAGTGCAGGAAGCCCATTAAGAACAGAAATCCCCCACAAAGTAATTAGCACCACAATCTTTCTATTAACAAAAGAAAACATGGTGAAACAGTAAAGTGGTACCCACATGTAGACATAGGTTGAGCATATGTACTGGTACTTGATGCGTGGTGCGGCCAGAGAGGCTCAAAAAACTGTCACACGCGTGACATGCCTGCAACGACGCCATAATGCTGTCTTAGACCCAGCTCCAACGCGCTTCTGCCAAAACAGAATAACACTGACTAGCCATCATAGTTGAGCAACAGTCAATATCACCAGCTCCATCCCTATTTTTCACAAAACATTAATTATCATCATTGTCATCGTTCATCATCATCATAAGTAGCAGGCATGTTTCGCCCGCTGCCACTCTGGCAACAGATTCCCTGCCCCGCTCTCGAAGCTAGGGGAAGCTGCACCATTACCCACTGCCTCTTCTCACACAACCTTCCTTCACCAACTCCTCCCCCAGTATTAGTGTCCTCAGCCCCAGCGACCCTCTCTGCAGATCTACAACCCCGGAGGGATTTGGGGAGCATCATAAAAACTGCTAGTATCGATGAAGGCCCATCGCCTCTATCTGGAGATCCAAGACTTAGAAGGATTGTAGAGAGCAACCTCGGGAATGGCATCAACGACGGAAGAAAAAGAGAAAATAAGAGACGCAAGCTCTCAGATGATGAGGGCAGCATCTCATCGGGTAGCGCCGGCGGGAATGGTGGCGTTTCTTTAGTCAATGGTCCAGCACCTATCAACAAAAGAACAAAGACAAAGGTTGAAACCGCTGGTTCTGCTACTGTAGGGCCAAAGTCAATCCTTAAAAAAAATTTAACGGCTACGCAAAAAGCTTCTCCACCGGTATCGCAAGCTACTAGGATCTCTCTAAAAACTACAGTGCCTGGAAAAACTACGAAGACCGCTCTGTCATCAGCTATATCGGTTCCAAAACCATCCGCCTTGGTTGCCTCACCTCGCTCAGCCCAAACCACTGCTACACCACCTACAAAGTCCGAAAAGCCTTTAACTTTGAACCCACGACTGGTCCCAATTTCTCCTGCAGCGCACGGTACAAGGCTACAGTTGTTAACGCTTCTGCACAAAGAGTATGCCCGTCTTCATGAAGGGAAGGGGGATCCTCAAGAGATGCTACGTCTTGCATTAGATGAGGAAGAGAAGATTGCTAGGGAAAAGAGGATTATATATACGCAAGCTATGAAAAGGAGGATTGTAAATTTACAGAAGACCTCCGTCGCCGACTATCAACAGGGGCAAGAAGAAAAGAGGAAGCAAGCCGTGCGAGAAGAAGAAGAAAGGAAAAGGACCATGACGATACACGGTGTTATCGTGGATAATGGCATGGATAATAGTAAACCTCCACTGGTTACTGGGCTGAGTCCTACTGAGGAGCTGCACGCATTAAAGACTTTGCTACAATCTTGGGAAGTACTTGGGAAATACGGACATATACTCGAGCCACCAACGACGGAGGAGGTCGAAGTTGCAGAGAAAGGAATCGAGGCTGCTGGAGGATGGGAAAGTTGTGATAGATGCAGTAGTAGGTTCCAGGTTTTCGATGGTAGGAGGGAAAGTGACGGGCAATTGGCGAGTGGAGGGAAATGTGTCTACCACTGGGGAAGGGCAGTTTGGCCGCCAAGTGAGTTTTATCATTCTCTCAATCCGGATAATTCTTCAGCAGGTGTGAGCTAATATTGACGATCTTGGGATAGGAACACGTTCAGCTTTTGCCCCTAGTGATGCTGATAAGATGTTCACTTGCTGTCGCCAAAAAGTCGGCCAGTCACCTGGGTGTGTCACCTGCGAGAACCACGTTTACAAAGTCAGCGAAGCAAAACGATTAGCTGCCATCTGGCAGTTCATAGAAACTCCAAACCCTCAACCTTCTACTACGGGGACTGGGAAAACTGAAGAAAAGAAGCCAATTGAAAGGGCTATCTGCCTTGACTGCGAGATGTGCTACACGACCCTAGGAATGGAACTCATCCGTGTCACGGCTACAGCTTTTCCATCCGGCGAAGTGGTTGTAGATGCCCTTGTCCGACCTAGAGGAGGAATCTTAGATCTCAATTCTAGATTCTCTGGCATCTTCCCTAAGCATATCATGAATGCCCAGCCTTACTCCAGAAGTTCTTACCCACCTGCACCTATGTCTTCAGATTCTTTCATAAATCCTTCTTCTTCAGCACCCTCTGGCGATGCTGCGGAGGAATCTTTGGCGATCCTACCCTCCCCTGAAGCAGCGAGGTTGTTATTGCTGAGTTACATAGACTCAGAGGCACCCATCATCGGTCATGCGTTAGAAAATGATTTGAACGCATTACGTCTGTGTCATCGCACAATAATTGACACTGCGATCCTCTTTCCCCACCAACGTGGGTTACCACTCCGAAACAAACTCAAATGGCTTGTAGAGAAACACTTAGAGAGAAAAATACAAGTCGATGGGGATTTTCCGCTAGGCCATGACTCCAAAATCGACGCAAGGTGTGCTGGCGAATTAGTTAGGTTGATCATAAAAGAAGAGGCGGCGAGGAGGAAGAGGTTCGAGAGTAGCGGCATGATTGATGCAGCTATGGCAGCTAGAATGAAAGAGTTGAAGAAAAAGGAATGGAGTCGTGATCAAGAGGCGGATGCTGATAAAGATAATGGTGGAGTTCGATTGCAAGCCTGATTTGGATACATTGTTAGTTTATGGCTTATTAGAGACTAGATATAGATGTTTCAGGTTGTCGAAATTATAAGAGATTTGGCACATCACACAGCCCTGGTATTTTCATCGGAAGCTGTTATCAAATAAAATATTTCCTTTGCGGCTGAGTTTAGGTTACTAACTTGTGCCAACTAGAAATACTCAGATTCATCGTTGTTGCAATCTATCGACGCGATACACTGGATTAATTATCTTGCGGTTTTATTTTATGCACTACATTCTCGTGGTGGCAAGCTTGAGGTTTCGAGTCTCGTCTCCTAGGGATAGTTGTGGGTATTATCTTATTAGATTAGAACACGGGACAATGCTGAGAGACTTCATAAACTTTTTCGTCATTTACTGCATTAAGAATATCTGGCATGAGTCCAACACGGTTAAAAGGGGTTTCGAACCTGTACTAGACAATCTTCTTGTTTCTCGAATGTTTCTTGAATACGAGCTGTCGCTGGCCGCGGCTCATACTCTAAGGTACCTGCTTGGGTAGATCAACCCTTAGGGCAACGTTATAAAGAGTTTCGGGTATTTTTTTTCTCCTGCCCCCAGAATTAGGTACGCCTCCCCGCCGCTCTTTGGTGAAAACCTCTTTGTCTTCGTTCACGATGTGGGCGTAGTCCTCGAGACGTGCCTCATGTTAATAGCTCGCCTAGCGCCAGTTGTGTCAACAGCTTCCACCCAAATGACTGAGATCTTTCGTTTTTTTCGGAAGGGAACTGGTAGCGTTGCTTTATCATAGGATCGGAGCATATACCTCTTTCTAATACGGCTAAGTAATTACCTGAGCGGTAGGAGATGAGCTCCTAGACTGAGGCTACCAGCCTTTCCGCCTAAGCCCACAATAACAACGGTGTCTAGAGGAGATTAAGACATCTTTCACACTTCTAACTCTTATCCTCGAAGATTTGGGAGGTTAGATTAATTCTATTCTAAAGTCGCGAAACTATATCCGGGTTTGAGACTTATTCTGTTGACTGACTGTCCTATGAACAAAGAACAATCACATCCTAATCAAGTTTTAACAGGATTTGATTGTTGGCGTCTTCAATTCGGTGTCCACTACAGGTGCTTAGAGAGTGATTCACCTCTTGAGGGTTTGGGTCGGATTTTTGCTTGTAGAAATACTATCAGCTCAGTTTTGAGGTTCTGGGGTTACTCCCCTAAATAAATTAATAGATTCAAATAACCCTGGTTCTAATTCGATCTTGTCTTACGCTAACCGCGAAATTATTAACTTAGGAACCATCGGATATCTCGCTACATATGAGATGTGGCAAGGTGTGACGATGCACGTGCTCACAATACCATTAATAAAATACAAGCTTGAACAAAGGACGAAACAAACGAGTTTTGTATTCAAGACACACCTACTGACCCACCAACAACATATTTAAGGGGTGCATGTAACTATGGCAGTAAGCCTTGATAATAGGCTTCTCAAGAAACAGCAGATCGGGGAATCAACATCAGAATGGCCTCCCCTGCAGCACTTGCTTTTCGGGATAAGTTACTTCACCCTAACATGTATGGTCGATTCGACCTTTATTTTTCAGACGACAACATCCAGGAACTAGGTTGGCTAGCCGTGAGCAGGCTTTCCGCCAATTCGCAGGCGGCAGATATTCCTAGGGGCGCCATCACTGAGCTCTGGATCCATACTCATTTTGTTGGAAGCGAGCAGGGAAATACTGGAAGATATCTACTAGGCGAATGTAGCGATGCCGGGATCTGGACTAATGTGGCGAAAGCACAACGTGCTGAAGATCTATCGATTGCAGCAACCGGGCCTGGGGCTGACTACGTAGCCCAGGTCAACCTCATGAAGACGGTCTCGAAGACGATGCATACTAAAAGGATGCAAGCAATGAGCAACTTTGAGTCGCTCGGGGTTTCGAGGAAGTTAAAGCTCTTCTTACAGCTCAGCACAAATGCTATACATTTTCCGTTGATCTTTCTTACGCCACTGTTCAAAGTGGTAGAGAAATATGATGACTTGACGAATCTGGTCGCTGGAGACATAATTACCACTCAGCCGTCGGCGTTAGATTGGGTTCTCGCAAGGATCACTTGCACGGAAGCATTTGCTATAAGCCATGTTGAATGCCAATACTGGATAGACCTGTCAATGCCGACTGGGGTGTGGACTTTACCTTTCGCTGAAATTGTTGATCTTGTCACGAATCTATTAGTCCTGAAACTGAGAGTCGGTGCTATGAGGTACGAACCTGGCCGAACGAATGGCCGCGAATGGGTGGACGAAGGATATAAGGTCGCGAGCTGTGAGGATCTTCACCTTCAGATGGGTCCTCCGGCTCTGGTTCCCGAGCGTTACTTTCTTCCTCGAATCATACGCGAAGCATTGAACACGGGGTTTCTGCAAGAATTCGAACTGACGTCTACCAAGGCGATGCCAAATTTTGAAAGCTTCTTTTCACCCGCGGGAGTGCCAGCTCCGCCCCTACCTCCGATAGTTAATAGTCTTACGCAATTAAAACTCGAAAATCTCACTATCGATGATATGACTCAGTTTCATGGATTCATCAATACCATGCAAACTCTCATAACCGTAAATTTCATCAACCTTCAGGGTTGGGATAGACGCCCTTTCCTGCCTGGTGCGATACAAATGCTCTGGGAGGATGTTTTGACGTTGTTTGCAATCCCCATACCTCCGCCAGCGGTTCTTGGGGTCCCCGCACCACCACCACCACCGCCCCTAGCCTTTCCTGCTCTAGCCGAGGTAAACATTCAGGGGTTGACGGTACGGACGACTATCGCCGGTTTGCCAACTTGGATACCTTGGAGCTATACGGCGATTCAACCAATTGGCACTATGGTTGTTGGGGGAGTAGACATGGTGCGGCCGTTTTTAGTAGGGACTGCCCTAGTCCATACCCAAATTCGAGCCCGATTCGCTGGCATGACAGGTGGTCTGATAGCAGCGACCCCAGCGATAGCATCTACTCCTGGAGTGCCAGCAGTCATGGGACCACCATACATAGCACCAATTGCGATGACTCCGGCAATACCCGGACAGCCGATAAGGCCACGATATTGGTTTCATTAAGATGGGAGGGGGTTCTTACGGGGGGCCTCAAGCATCATATGGAGGGTTGGATAATGTCTTCCACTACAGAAAGTCTAAGGATGAAGGGGATTTAAATATGAAAGCTGAGGCCTAGTTTATAAGACATCATAGAGAGCAGCTTCATGGTTGTCCTTGCTTTTGATTAACGGGCACTCAGAAGGCTGTCAACCGTCTTACAGCGAGTCCATCTGTATTGCATTTTCCCTATTATTTGTTGCCGTTTTTAGGACCTATTTACTCTCATGTTTGCCCTATAATTGGTGACTCACAAAGCTTGTGTTTTCGGGGTGTATCATCATATTTTTGAGAACCGTCGAGTGATGATCTGTGATTATTTGGCGGTGAGTGGTTGTCCCGTTTTTCGTTTTTTTGTCTGTGCTATTTTTGAGGGGGAAAAGCAGTGCACTTGGTATTGGTGCTATTTACTATGTATGTTTAATTTGCATGATAGTGGGAAGTCAATGAGTTCGATTTGTACGGGATTTCCCCCTGGTTCACTTAACCTCTGGCTCTTTTTCGCCCTCATATGCATTTACATATACCAGACGCTCTGGGCAAGATATGAAGGATCTTTCTCTTCCACCTAAATTATAAAGATGTATTAGGTGAATGGCGAGAAAAATACCTCTCTCACGCAAGAACCAACGGTAAGGTGTCATGCGAGACAGGAAGTATATATACGTCTAGATTTAGGTAGTAAGCTAAGATAAAGGACGCTACTATGAGGCAAAGATCCTTCGTGCGCTTGCGAAATGTTTCTACTATACGCTCCCGGCAACCATATTCTTTCTCGATTCCTCGTTACCCTCACTATGAGGTCTAAGCTAAAGATGAGCCGTGAATATAGACGCGGGATCCTATCAAGAATTCTCTGCAATTCGGATTGGAGTATTCCCAAAGCTCTCCAACCCCCTACTCACGACCCCCTCCGGACCTCCACCGCCCATACCAAGTTCACCCCTCAGTTTCTCATACTCCTCACCTGCCTTCTTTAGCCTATCCTGCACCATGCTCTCCCTTTGTGCAATCTCCTCCTTTTCCTGACGTAGTGTCTCAACCTGCCTCACCGTTTGTGCTTTCCTGAACTCCATCGCCGCCAGGCTGTCTTCAAGTCTCTTCAACGCATCCTTGAGACTCGGCAAAGGAGTCACGTTTGGCGGCTGTCGTGTTAGCATCTCTAGATCTGATGCTATAGACCCTGGAGCATTTGAAGAGAAGGCGCCTTTCCTGATCTGGTCTCGCTCCCATTCTTCCGCTAGTGAATCCTTAGAGAAGTCTGAATCCGCGTCTTCATCTGAGTTGATGCCCTCTGCTTGGTTGATAGTGTCTCTGATTCCCTCTCTCCGGCGTCGTTCTTGCTCCCGTTGAGCAGATTTGCCACCAAGAACTATTCGTTCATCTTCGATATATTTCTCCATTTCTTCATCATCAAACCCCCCATCATCTAGCCCACGTAGTCGAGACTTCTTCTTGCTCTTTAGCAGAATCTCATTATCACCATCATCTAAGTCATCATCGCCGTCTAGCGAGATGTAGTCTCCCGCTTTTGATCTAGTTGCTTTTTCTGCTCGCCGTGCCTTGAGAACGCGAACGAGGCCTTCATCCATAATCCCTGTTGTCCCTGCGGGTGCCACATCTTCGAGTCTTGTCACAGCACGTTGATTACCAGCCTCCACAACAGCCATCACGTCGTCATCTAGTATCATATCGTAATCATCACCGCCACTCCCCTCAACCTCCTGCACACTCACAGGTCTCGTGGGTGTGCTGCTCTTTAGCTCTTCTAGATACTCTTTCGAATAGCTTGGCCTCTCGCTTGTCGGTATCGCGTTTAGTTGGTCTATCCCGACTACACCTGCCGCGAGGCCAGCTTTGCGCGCGGCATTGCGCTCGATGGCTTTTCGGCTGAGGGCGGACTTTTTGAGTACGATTGGGGGTTCTTCCTCGGCAGTAGGACTAGAGCTGGCGGCAGCTTCAGCTTCGGGACCAAAGGAGAGGCGGAGAGTTGCGCGCTTCTTTTTTGTAATTTTGGGACGTGTGGAAGCTGGGAAGGGTTTATGTTAACTGGGGCGAAAAGTTAAAGGTTGAAAAGAGTAGTTCTACATACTGGACTGTTCAGATGTGTTCGCCGGATTATTCAAAGAACCATCCTCTTCGTCTTCATCTGCCTCGATTTTACGGGCTTTAGGTCGGCGTGACGCGAATGAGGAGCGCATGTCGAATCGGTATTTCCTGTGAATTGAAGTCGTGAAGGCCGAAGCTGTAGCAAGCTAAGTGACGTCTGGACCCTTGCGGTTAGCCGCGAACGCGGGTGCCAAGACCAGCCACGCCTCAAAGCGCAACCAACCTCACTCACGGTTCGATATCAGCGTGCTGCTCCTGCTTCTGCCTCTCAGGACCCCACCACTTCCATTCTCTACATACATTTTCATTCAAGATGCCTCCAGCTCAGCCAGAACTTAAAAAGGTATGTGCTCCCCCACCTCACTCAGGAGGCAGCGAGGAAGCGCAACACGTGGAACAGGACAGGCAGTGGTAGCTAACAATGCTTTGGCAATGGACAGTACCTCGATAAACGTCTTTTCGTGCAGCTTAATGGCTCCCGCAAGGTCATTGGTGTGCTCAGAGGATACGATGTGTGTATCTACCACTCCCTTCATATCCTAGGCTTGGCCTCTCCCGCCTTGCGCTTCGATTCGTGTGCCTTTCGCTGTGGATATGAGTGCTGACGATAAGACATTCTAGGTCTTCCTAAACATTGTTCTTGATGACGCAGTCGAAGAAAAAGATGGTGGTGAGAAAGTCCGCATCGGCACAGTTGTGATCCGAGGGAATTCAGTAGTCATGCTGGAGGTGCGTTTTATTTCTTTCAACCCCAATTACCGGCTTCTACGGATGAAGTTACTCACGTGTTTCTGTGGATAGGCGCTCGAGAGGATAAATTAAAGGTTTACAACAAAGGGGAGGAGGGGAGGGGAAGGAGCCGAAAAGTGAGACGTGATAAGGATGAAACGGGAGGTTGGGGCGGCGGGAGGATGTCAAGCTGGGCGGAAGAGGCTTGGTTGCGGGCTGGCTGGCCTCTTTGTGCACAGATTTATCAATGGGCATTGTGAACAGTTTGGATGAAATGTCATACCGTCAATAATCATATTTTATTGATCCTCTTCGCGCTCACCTGTGGTATTACCGTTTTGCCCTTAGGTTTATGGTGTTTCGAGTATCAAAAAATTAAATACGACATGCATTTGTCGGTTGTGGTGATTTATAATAATTTCGGTGCAGAAAGCTATTTCTGTCATGTTTTCAGCATGCTTTTCCAACACCCCCTTAGCTCCGTTGGTCCCGATTAAAATGAATTATGATCAGATCTATCCTGCTTCATCAAATCAAATAAAGAAACTTTCTAATGAAATAGCATGTTGAAATGCTGTAATAACATCCGTTCCCATTCCCATGACCAGACAATAAAATATTATACGCTCCCCCAAATGAGTAATATGATATAATACAGCCCATGCCAAATAACCCCGGAAACGAAACCCGAAAAGAAAGAAAAACCCAACCCAACCATACACAAAGGAAAGCACCAACAAAGAAAAAAACCCCTCACTAAAATCCACTACCCAGCCTTCACCTCCCTCAACACCTCAACCTCCTTCACAACCTTCTTCTTCTTCCCCTCCAGCTCCACAACCGCATACCACGCACCTCCACACAACGTGACCACAATCCCCACAATATTAATCCCAGTAACCTGCAGTCCCCAGAACGCCACACTCAACACGATCGTTAAGATCTGCTTCACATTCGCAGCAACCGTCATCGTCAACGCCCCGGTCTTCCGGTTCGCAGTAAAACTAATCACATTAAGCGCGAATGCGATCGCACCGTTGACTAGTAAGATCACCACCTCTCGAGTACCTAGGTTTCCTGCTGCAGCGAATGTCTCCGCGCGACTGATCTCGCCGGTGAAGTATGCGTAGAGGAGTGTCTGTATGAGTGCGAGAGGGCTCATGCGGTGGAGGAGTTCGAGAGGTGAGAGTTTGAGACCGCTGGTTTGGATGCGGTTTGTTACGACGGTTTTGAGGGCGGCGAGGAATGCGCCGAGGAGGGTGAGGAGGAAGCCGAGCGGGGTGAAGTAGATGTCGCCGTAGCAGGCGAGTGCGACGCCGAGGATCACTGGGAGGAGGGAGATGTAGGTTAGGGTTGGGTAGCGTTGGGAGAAGAATATGGCGTAGATTGTTACGGTGAAGAGAGGGGTGGTAGCGCGGACTATTTGGTGGAAAGGGATGGTGACGAGGTTGCTAGATGAGACTGTTAGTGTGTTTGATAGGTGGTGGGGGTTAGGTGGGGGGTGTCAATGATAGATGACAGGGTGAGGCGTTTTGGAACGCTGAGGGCATAGTTAAGAGTATAGGATGGGGGGGAGTGTCAATGATAGACAGCGGGGTAGGACGAACAGTGAGACATTGCTGATTGCAATATTGATAGTGTAAAGCACCGAGAACAGGAGAATAGTCAAGTTCTCAGAATCCGTAAGTCTTGTCAACTCGAACGACCCCCTCATGTAGAAGAACATGCACCCCAGACTCCCACAGAGCGCATGTATACCGGTCAACAGGTAAGGAAATGGGAACTACATAATCCTCTAGTCAGCAAGCCATCCAAACCTGAAAAATCCAAATAACCCAATTTAATCTAATCTAACGACAACGAGAGTAATCATAAACCTACCTTTCCCATAACCGCCTTATTATATAACGTCAACGCCAGGTTGAGCGCAAAATACACAGTAAGCCATGCATACTTTGCCTTCACAGAGTTCTCTTTTGGCGCCTGAGAACCTGCGGGTGAGGATGCTCTCGCACGCCCACT
This sequence comes from Paragyromitra xinjiangensis, assembly GCA_038503065.1. Classification (NCBI taxonomy): domain Eukaryota; kingdom Fungi; phylum Ascomycota; class Pezizomycetes; order Pezizales; family Discinaceae; genus Paragyromitra; species Paragyromitra xinjiangensis. The sequence continues at coordinate 910,982 of JBCAMK010000001.1, read as the reverse complement.
GTACTGTGTGTCGCGGTGAACTGGTAAAAGGTGTGTTTTTTGATCGGACATATCGGCAAGATTCCCTGATAAGACACAATGATTTTACGATAAGTGGCAGGTTGCAGTTTGGTAATAACAAAAAAAGGAGTGTGTAGTGGGTAGTAAGTCCTCGAAAGCCAGTCGATTAAAGGAATGAATAGGAAATGAAGAGATAGAGGAGAAAGTTAAAGAACGAGGGGGAGAAAGGGGAATAAAAGAAGGTTATCTAGATCCGGGCTTAGACTGGTACTTAAAGTGAAAACGCTCGAAACCTCCTGCCATGAATTCTGGGGGAACTGTTCGAGTTGTATCAAACGGCGCCCAGACCAGAACACCTTCTCGGATAATTCGGGATATCCTGGTTACGTACCCCCTGTACGAGGGCGTTTATTGGGTGCACATCCAGCAAGTGGAATAGCAGCGCAGGGGCCGTTCTACCAGTGGGGCACTGTGCAGCATTAGATACCGCCGGAGTGGAGCACATAAGGTAAAGTGTGGTTCCTCGGTACTACAGGATCTCAGGGCTAGGGTTCTTTTTTGGCCGTTGCTGACTGTCCCAAAGCCTCTCCTATTGATTGATGTATCTGTAACGTATGCGTCGGGGGTCTCATAGCATCATTGGCATTTTCTGCATACCGTGCATTCTCAGTTTCAATTCTCTATTCTAGAGTTCGTTTGTCTCTTTCTTTCTTCGCGGGCCGAATTTACCACACACCATACATCTACATATCTGTTCCTCTGCCGTACGCTGGGAGCGTCTCCCCTGCGCCTGCCCGCCATGAACTGTCCGACCCGCGATGCGAACCCTGACGGCTTCGAGGGTATGTTTGGCGTTCTGTGGCACATGATGCTGGTTCCTTAGTTGCTATTCATATGGAAACTGTCACTGACTCGTCTATGAATAACAGGCTTCAACCAAAACCCTCCATACCTTGCACCAGAACTTACAACGAGAGCGTCGCTTGTACGTTATTTCCACGCCTATATATTCATGTTGGCTACGGGAGAGAGATGCTGATTGTGGGATGGTGCTCTAGGTCTGTGGTGGGAAGAGCGATGGGTCGTATAATCTGCCGTTACATGTGCTGGCACTGTTTATCATATTAGTACAAAGTATTTTATGTGGGTTTCACCGAGCTACATTTCTTTTGTGGCCTCCGAGGTATTGCGCTGGGTGTGGAGCTGGAGATAGGCTTGTGGGGCACTTGTTCTCTTGCTTCGGCGCGGGAGGGCTTGGAGGTACTGTGTTTATTGCAACTACAGAAATACTAATAGAGTCTTTATAGCATGCTCATTCCCACTCATAGTCAAAAAGTTCCCGCAATTGCGGGTTCCGCATCAGTTTCTGTAACTTTGCCCTCCAAAGAGCTCCACATGTACCAACAGCTAACACCCCACAGCTTCTTATCTCGCCAGTAACAACCCCCCCTCCTACCCACCAAACCATACTAACGCCCACCACAGCTTCGGTACTGGCGTCCTTATAGCTACTGCTTTCGTCCACCTCCTCCCAACTGCTTTCACATCCCTCACCGACCCATGTCTCCCCCCATTCTGGAACCGCTCCTATCCAGCCATGGCCGGCCTCATCGCCATGATCGCCGTTTTCGTCGTCGTTACGATCGAAATGACCTTCTCGACTATGAACGGTGGGTCTATGGGTGGATGCCATTCCGGTCCCCCACTCCCGGGCAGCTACGACCCCATTGCGCCAGCTCCGCCATTCCTCGGTGGTAGCTCGACAGTTCGTGAGGGGGGTCTGAGGCCGTCGGGACATCGCAGGAGTGGGAGTCTAGGTACGCAGTTGCAGAAGATTGAGAGGGGGACTATGGAGGCGGGTTCTGGCAGAAGTGATGGAGGCGGGTATGATAAGGCGGAGAGTGATTCGGAGTCGGAGTCGGATGGAGGGGTTGAGGAGGAGACGAGGGCGTTGAATGGAGGGAGTGGGAGTGGGAGACCAAGGAGTTATTCAGGAGGGAGTCAGAGGAGGGTAATGAGGACAGGGAGCCGGTTGACCGAGGAACAGCAGAAGCAGAAGGAGTTGTTGCAGGTTATGTTGTTGGAGGCGGGGATATTGTTTCACAGTGTGTTTATTGGTATATCCCACCTCTATTCTCTCTTTGGACCTTTACGAGTGATTGTAACTTGAGGAGATTATTTTTGCGATTAATATTAACTATTCTAGGTATGGCGCTTTCTGTTGCTACTGGTTCTAATTTTATCGTCCTTCTCATTGCAATTACTTTCCATCAAACTTTCGAAGGTCTCGCCTTGGGCTCCCGGATTGCTGGACTTGCGTTCCCTACACAATCAATAAAGCCGTGGCTCATGTGTCTTGCATATGGAACAACAACACCCATTGGGCAAGCTATTGGTTTGGCTACACGAAAGCTATATGATCCAGCTAGCCAGACAGGCCTGTTGATGGTTGGTGTCATGAATGCGATTTCATCCGGGTTGCTGTTATTTGCTGGATTGGTCGAATTGCTGGCGGAGGACTTTTTGAGTGATGAAAGTTATGTTGTGTTGAGGGGTCGTAGAAGGGTGCATGCGGGAATGGCAGTCGTAGCGGGGGGTGCGGGGATGGCGTTGATTGGGGCTTGGGTAAGTGTGGTTTTAATCATTGACTTTTCTTCGTGAGAGGTAGGCTAATTGATATCTAGGCTTGATATTTGGGTATAGATGGATGGGAGGGAAAAACTAATAGAGGGTGGTTTGGTTTTTATTTTGCGTACTTTATTGTTGCCTTATTTTACTTGTATTATCTTCAATTCGAGCTTAGTTTTGATTTTCCCTTCTTTTATACCCTTTCCCAATATGATGAGAATCGTTTACATTACATGTCTATTTCTTCGTCTTGGAAGTCCCTGGAATCTTTTCGTCTCCTAGGTGAATTACATAGGTTCCCAACGCAGACAGAAAGGACGACCGACCAATGAGGATTTAGGGAGTCCTGAGGGGGCTCGACTTCTGTTTTTTTATTTCCGCAGGGCCTTCGTCTCTTCATTTACTTCGTCTCTTGTTTCCCCCACTTCTTCTCTTCTCTCCCTTCTCCTCCCACCATCCACAGTTTCTAAACCACAGTTTAGAATTCCTAACTATTCGAGCAATCGAACTCATTGATCCTTCATCTCCTTCTTGATTGATACCTTGCTAATCTTGCTGTTGTCGATTCATACTCATCTGTTTGTCTGTCTCGAGATCATTTCCTCCGTTGTTTGTCATCAGCAGTTTGTTGGTTTTCATCAACATTTGCCGGAGGTTTACGGATCAGGTTTATCTGAATTGGCTTTTCATCTCTCCTCATCCTCCTCTCATCTCTTTCGGTGAGACTATCATCAGATAGTTTTTTCGTCCCACCGGATCATTTCCGTCTACCTTTCGTCTTCAAATCCTCCCCCCCCCCTCAACCTCACAAACATAAACGATCAGTTGATACCTCTTTTTGCTGTGGGAATCGTCAGGTTTTTGTTTCATAACCTGTTCTTTTTCTGCTTCGTTACATTTTTTTCTCCCAAGATTATTTCATCTGAAATAATCTCACTTAACACCTTTTCATCCCCCGGCTGTTCATCTGGTGCTCTACCCCACCAAAAATGCCTGGACAAACTCTTGAACCACTCGATACCGGCATCGCCAAGAAGTACGGCGCAGTTTGGAACAACATCCGGTTTTTCGTAAGTCCAGAAACCCTCCTCCTGATCATTGACCATAAAACACCCCTCTAAACACCACAATACTAACCTCCCCTAGTTCACTAACGCACCTAACGCTGCACCTAACACTCTCCCCTATCGATTAAATATCCCCACTCCCCCAGCCCCCGTTCCTCTCTCATCCTACCAGCGAGCTCGCGAACTGGCCCGCCAGAAACAAGAGTGCAAAAAGGCCGGAGCGGCCCAAATTAAAAAGAGTAGGGAAGATGCCCTTGAGATCTACAACAAGGCTAAACTAGGACTCCGTGCGAACCAACTCGCTGAGATAAGGAATCCAACGCCGCTTCGTCGTATCGGTACCCCTGAGGAACAGATTGCGCTTGGGAATACCCACCCGAATAATTTGTGTTTAGTCCTCACTCCTAGGGTGGCTGTTACTAGGGCTTCTAGTATCATGTCACCGGCCGTTGGTGGGGAGGGCCCGGGTTTGGATGTGGTCCCGGTTGATAATGTTCCGTCTGTTCCGTCTGTCGGGGAAGCCGCTGGGAGGGTGCATAGCGGGTTTGTGTTGGATAAGGGGTTTAATGTGATCCCAGGTGCGGTCCTTATGGACGAGGCTCATGGTGTGAGTGCTCCGGTCTGTAGGACTGAGCTCGAAGCCATCCAGGAAATCGGACGTAATGCAGAGAACGCAGCTAGAATGACTGAGGCAGCGAAGGAAGATGAAATTAAAGCTGTTGAAGCTACCGAGTACGGACAGTTCTCCCCAGGCCACTCTCGGAAATTTTGGGACGAACTACGTCGCATTAAAGGGACTGAAAATCCGGAACGTCTTGCCGCCCAAAAGGCCGCCGAAGAGTCTCGTGCGCAGAGGAGAGCTCGTATTGCTGCTGGGAAGAAGGTGGCTGTAGTGGCGGGGGATGAGAAGCCTACGGGAGTTCCTGCGAAGCCCACTCCGGAATTAGATGCGTACCAGCGTCTCGCGGAAACCCGCGCCAAGAGAGCACAGAGGGCTAGAGAGCTGGCTGAGAATGATCAGCCAGACTTTATGAACATTAGGAGCCATATCGAGAAAGGATCGGCAAACTATTATGGCCCAGAACATAATTATCCGCCAGCCAGGACCACGCCTATGACGATGAACGAGCGTGCCCAAGGCCAAGAAGACACGTGGGCATCTAACTATTTTCCTAACGAGGGAGAGAATAAACCGGAGATCTATAAGCTAGGAATGACGAAGAAGATATTTTGGACTTTGGTAGCAGTTATTGGACTATTTCTCATTCTCGCGGCATCTGCGACGACCGTTGTTATGGTTATGAAAGGACGGGAGAATAAAGGTGGATCTTCCGGGATTCAAGGTGCTAACTGGTCGAGTGCGAAGGATGTCAATTCCAGCCTAATGGATCCAACCACGCATCAAGGAATCGAGTCTTTTGCAACATCTACGATTACCACCACAGCTATGACTGCGAGTAGAACGACCGAGACCACCACTCCCACCACCGTTAACGAAAATTACCCGGAAACGGGTCACGGTGGGGAAACTGGCCGCCCACGAAGCAACAGGGCTCGCAGGTCGAGGACCACGTATAACCGCGCCTAGTGAATAAAATGGCCCGATTTAAATAATGGCCCGATTTGAATTGAGGGAGGGCCCTAAGATAGGTTATACATACCTAAGTACATATATTAATTTTCTGAGCTATCTGGGGTTCCTGATTTAAGTCGAAAGTCAGAAATATGGGTTTTTAGATCCACCCACAAATACCATAAAGGGTCTATATCAAGCAGAAGAGATCTCATGTATTAGGAACATCTTACTGGGGGGGGGGTAAAAATTATTAGTGATGTAAAATAGTTAGTTGAATGATATAAAGATCCTATCAAGAGCTGTATTGCTGGCACCCTATAGTTACCCCTTCACAGTAGAAAGATTTCCACCAACACAATGCAGTTGCCTTTTTCTTAATGGAATCAATTTAATTAGTACCTTGATATATTACCAATAGCAAGTGTTAGACATCGCTTATCTTTAATGCTGCAGGTGGTACTAATTTATAATTAAGCTACTGCGCGTGTGTAGACAGTTGCGCATACGGGTCACTCACTCACTTCTTTCACAAAAATGTGATTGGCAAAAGGGGCTTTACTAGTATGGTGAAACGGGAATGATCAACAAGTGATCAACGGGATATCTTCACGAATTCGTGCCATCAGGCTTATGGATCAGGCAGTGGCCTGAGACAGCACTCTCCTGGGCGAATAGAAAGATAAAGGTTTCCTCTAAGCATGTCGCCGCCAAGGAAGTGACTGACTGACCCGTATGCGCGACTGTCTACGCACGCGCAGTAGTATATTTTTTTCAATCCCTCAATTTCTCTAACCATAGCCTGTGTAGATGACCTCAATATTCACATATCAAAAGTAGTACTGCTAATATGTCAACTACTAAATTTAGTCTGTTTCTTGTAGCAGGGGGCCATTGTATGATTTTCGGGATTGTGGCCTATTATTGGGTACCAGATATGTATGACTCAAGCTATCAATTCGTTTGAAAACCTCGGATATGGCTTAGAGTTGACTGACTAGAAGAGTGCTACCATATAGGTCCTGATACGAGCCCTAGATCTAATGTTGGCTTTTCACAAATTTGAGATATTTATACCATTGGAATATTCAACTCTTGGTAGGATTCTTGTATCATTCAATTGACTACATGTATTTTATATCACTAATAATTTTTACTCCTCTTCAGTAAGATACTCCAAATACATGAAATCTCTCCTGCTTAATATATATTTTCTATGGTATTGTTTGTGGGGTGGATCTAAAAACCCACATTTCTGACTTTCGACTTAAATCAGGAACCCCAGATAGCTCAGAAAACTACTATATGTGCACAATATGTATAGCCTATCCTAGGTCTCTCTATATATTTAATTCGGAGCATCCTATCCAATAGACGTGGTGGGGAGGGTGCTATGTTGGGGCTTGACCCGTTTCCGGGTAATTTTCGTTACCCCCATTAGTCAGGTCACCAACGCGAATGTGACTGTTGGTATGAATAGGATTACCACCCTCGTCGTTTCGTCTGTGCCTACGCACACAAGCCACCTGGCCCATTCCCACAGTTCGGTTCCGGAATCCCTACACCATCACCAACCGTGGTTCGCAGAGCAAACTCCCGGCTCAAGACCGGAAGATGGGATTTGGAAATGGAGCCCGCACGTCAGACTTGTGGAGATGCTACTCCCAGCATCTGTAATGGTAACATTAATTTCAAATTCTCTCTCCAGGATAACCACGATAGCGGTTACACTATGGACATCAGCTTCTAGAGATTAAAGAAGGCTACCGTGGCCCCACTAGGTAGAAGTGGGATTGTGCATGCCGAATGGCAGTCGGTTAAAGATCCTAAGAATTTGGAGTGTAGGACGAGTGACACCATTGAGGCGTGGATTGGTGTTGGCGGTGAAATTTTAGTAAACGAGTAAGTTTGATCGTATATTACCCCACTTACGTGAGCTTTTAATTAACAAATCCACTCCTATAGGAAATGGGCCCCAGGACCCTATGGTTCTACCCGCAGAAGACGCGCTCTGCAGTCAGGCCCTCTCCGATGTGGGTGCAGCTGGAGGGGGCGACTTTCCTAAATGGCTCGGGTTAGATCAGAAACCCGCATATACTAAAAATGTGGGGTCGTTGATACTTTTACTCGGAAAGAAAAACCGTGATATAAAATAGCTTGTCAATCAATTTTGGTTAAGCTTTTTGTAGGGTTTATTGATTTTAGTAAGTTCTCGCTACCATCTTGTTTTCATAGTGAGAACTGTACTCATTTTCTGCCCATAGATTTTATGATATGGAAACAACCGCCTCGGGTTGGTTCTCTATATCGAAAAAATAGCCACTGAGGGCTATTGGGCGCCCCTGTATGGGTTAAAATTATGTAAAAAGCTTTTTTTTTAGCAGTGTTTTGTTTCCGTTTTCTTGTTGATACTTTTGCTATATCTTGTGTTCGATTTGTTTTCACTTACTATTATTATTTTTGGGGGGCGTCTGGTTTGCGCAAGTTGCGTAGGTGCAAAAAGGAAAATTTAATACAAAATCCCAAATAAAAGTAAAAATAATCTCTAATGTGCGATCTACTCTACCGTTATCCTACATGCCAAAAATTCTCCCATGTTTGGTGGTGGGTGCAGTCGATATATGACCACATCAGCCCCACCCATGTGTTGGTTCGGGGCCGGCACACTGTTCTACGACGCCTGCTAGATAAACCCTTGCGTGCAAAGATTCGTGATGATTATCCGAAGGGATAATGTGAGGATCTAAGACATACAGAACGGAAAAGGTAAAGGATCATTGGAAATCACTCGGTAAATTTCCCCCACTCAAGTATCGATTGATTGATTGATAATTCATACACGCATCCAGTCCTTAGGCTATGGCGGCTCCCACTCTAGCAACTCTTATGAAGGAAGAAATTTCATACTATTGCGCTAAATCAAAGTAGTGCTGGGTTACACTTGAAAACCCTCGAGCTCCAAGTCTAGCACATTAGTACCTACCTTCTAGCGCTCCTCTCACGCGAGCATCCCCCACCACAAGAAAAGCCTTAGCAAGGGCTCTTACTCCTTCTAGAACCTTACTAAAAATTCGTCATACTGACTGCTCCGAATATCTATAGGTAAACACCAAACGTGCAGGTAACCCGACCTCTCCAATCTAATGGCGATTCTATGGTTATGGAAATCTCCTCTAACAACATCACCTCCAACATCACTATACCTAGCCCCAGCCCAAAAAAAAACGGAGAAGACACAAGCTAGAATCTAGGCATATGAGAAAACGAAAAACCTGTCGAAAATACGAAAGCTAGTACCCAGCTGAACCAGCGGCCGCAACGAGAACTAGTTACCAATTAAATTGCAACACTAAGGCCTAACATTGACATCGTCTATTCTTTCGGTAGAGTGATGACATACGATATCAGCGATGAGGTCAAGCTCTCGGAACTATTTATCTTGCATCATTCTAATGGCGGGCGAAACCCATGCAAGCGGCTTGCGCTCCACCAAAGGGGCAGGCGGTTCGAGATACTGGGTTTCAGCTGAGGGGCTTATACATAGGTATTTTTGGGACGAGCATGATACGAGAAGGATATCAGATACCAATTGGACTTTCGTGGAGAACAAGCCTGGTTGGCGTACACATATAATAGCCGACAGTAATGAGGAATTCAGTATCAGGATCGGGACTTTGTAAGAATATAGGTTATGTTTTGTACATGATCACTAGCGTTCGGTTTTTGTGGGGCCAAAGTTCTATCATGGAAATTTCTCCACCCGTATACATAACTACGAAATCTACATCTAGGGGACGAACATTCCCTACAGGGTGATTTTTAGTAACTCTTTGTTCCATAGCTACTATTGCTCTCCTACATAAATCGTAATCAGGTAGTATCTAATTGATAAGGAAACTTCACTGTGTCCCCTTTCTTTACCCAAAGTTTCCTTTTTTTCAAAGTAATCATATGCTCACCCCACACATCCTCGCAGTGTTGCTTTTTAAACGCTTTAATCCAACGCGGATTCCAGAGGTCGCTAGCGATGCCGAGATCCTTGCAGCACCGTGTCATCGCACTGTTTTTACATAGTTCCATCGCTGCACGAATAGCATTAGGATCAAAATATATCTGCTCCCCTCTGGCAACAGAGATAAATCTATATAGTGATTATTCAATTGTCAGCCTACAGATTATGGATGAACAATGATTTAGACGAAGTTTGTGGGGAAAAACCATACCGGCCATGACAGATAAGGGCATATTCTTGAGTGACTAGGTTTTCGGTAACGATAGCTTCGCTACGAGGTGCCATGCTCCAACCCCCTGGGCCGAAAGCCTGGGTGAGAATCCTAACATAGCTGCTTGCGGGAAGGTAGACAAGCCCCTCTAGTGTAAAAGATGGTCCAATTAGCCCCAATGTTTCCTACTTGCCAGGAAATCGAGGGGTACCAGGGCTCATCTCGACATCCTCGACGTCAACGGGTGCTTGAAGGATATCTACGATATCCTTCGGAAACGGTTGTGTAGAAAGTCCGTGGAAGGATTTCGACCAATCGATTTTGCTACCTGTCCCTTCGTTGACTACCAGTTCATGGGGGGTATCTTGGAGTCCTGTGTCTTTGAGAGATTGAGGTACAGGGTTCACTGGTGTGTCGGTGGAATTAAACCGTTGGACCAGAACAGTGCGACAAAAACGGGAAGTAAGGGTTGTCCTTGTTGGTCGAATTGAAGCAAGGCGTTGCCCTAGAATCCTGCGTGTAAGAAGGTTCATATTGTGAGAGTGGGTTACTCGGTGGTGACGTTGGGGTCAAGCGTGGGGCTCAACTGATGCACGGACATGACATGCAGCATGCAGCCACGGAACACTATTCAGACGTCCAAGAATATTTCCGGTATATTAGATTGGGCATCCCACACTAATTCTCGGCATTTCAATCGTAATATACATATAAGATTTACAGGCGGTATCTCGGTTTTCACTATAGCTGCTAAGGCCATTACCTGTCGCGAGAGTTGGTCCTGTTCATGTTCCCCTTCGACTTCCAGCACTCTTTAAACGCTTCCATCTACATAGAATAAATGTTAGTCACCTCGTTAAGGAACTGGGGCAGTAAATTTAAGACCGTTAACCGAGACTATTAAGTAAGGGTGGGGCGGGGTTTCGCGCAAAAATTGGTCAAAAAAAAGAGACAACGAACCTCAGATTTACACAACCGCCAATCTTTTTTGTCAAAGTAGCAATCATTCAGTCTTTCGTTCTCCGCTAGGTCTCTGGTTAGCCTAGATGATATTGAGAGTGAAATCATCCAAGAAAGGGAAAAAAAACCTGAACATCCCGTATCAGAGATTCGTTTATCCCTAGATGCATTACATTCGGTTCAAATCAGAAACCATCCAACGAGCCGTCCCGTCGGGACACCCCGCATTCTCCCAACACATGCATATTTTCACCCCATTGTGACTTACCAGGCATCCGGTTCATCGTCATCCTGCGTTGCCGGGGGTGTTGGCTTATCCACAGCGGGTTTCTGGTTACTCGACATCGTTCCACGTTTACTTCGGGTTCAGGGAAGCTAAGGTGTCGTTGCCGTGCTTCTAAAAGGCTGGAGTTGCCCCACCTCAAGACCCCGCTATAATGACTCGAATGAACGTATTAGTATATTCAGGTATGAACTATATTTTCCAGACGGAAGAAAAAAAGCTTATACCAATTATAGGGACCGGAACGACGGTCGAATCTGTTCGTCACTGTCTTTACTCCCTTCGGAGGCTTCTATCGCCACACTTCGCTGTAAACCCTGTAAATTCCGAAACTATCATCAAAGAACCATGGACCTCTTCATGTGCACTTCTTGTGATGCCAGGTGGCGCGGATCTTGGCTACTGCAGTGTTCTCAATGGCGAGGGAAATAAGATCATATCACAATTCGTCTGGAATGGTGGTGCATACCTTGGATTGTGTGCTGGAGGGTACTACGGATGCAAAAGGGTAGAGTTTGAAGTAGGAGATGGAACAATGGAGGTAGTCGGGAGTAGGGAATTGTCGTTTTTCCCGGGCACATGCAGGGGTGCTGCATTCGCAGGATTTGCATATGCCAGTGAAAGTGGAGCAAGAGCTCCGAAGTTGAGAATCGAAAAGAATACACTCGATGAAGTTGCCCCGGAAGAGTTTAGAAGTTACTATAACGGTGGTGGACTATTTGTTGACGCTGAGAAATGTGAAGGAACTGAGGTACTTTCCCGCTACACGCAGGATTTGAACGTCGCCGGTGGTGATGCTGCAGTTATATATTGCAAAGTGGGAAAAGGAGGAGCTATCTTGACGGGCCCACATCCAGAGTATGTATATTACCCTAGGAGCTATATAGTGAAGATGCTGACTTATAAAGATTTGCTGGTATTAACTTGGATAAGAACGCCGGCCCGGAGGGATACTCAGACCTCGTTGATGCGATAATAGAAGATAATGACAAGCGAATAGCATTCCTGAAAGCTTGCCTTTTGAAGCTAGGGCTTAATACCTCAGAAGAGAATGCGGTTGTCCCATCTTTATCACGCCTTCATCTGAGCTCAATATATCCGGCAGATGTCGGACACCTTATTGAGCGTTTAAAGGAAATCACAACTATTGCAGAGGATGGTACCCAGAAGATCATCGGCGAGAATGATACATTCATTCTTGAAAGTTCATCACAATCTTTGTCTTTGAAATCTCTTTCAGATGCCCTAGAGGACGACGAGTCGGAAGATAAAATAGTGGACTACAACAAAATCGAGAAACATCTTCAGATCCATGATAAAGGATCTCCGATTCTCAAAGAAACACCTTACTTCAATCACGATACATACTTCTGGCATTTAAAGCAGTACAGATCCCTTTCTCGTTCTTCCCCCGAACAGTTCGGGTCCTTCCTTCTGTATGGAGAGACCGTGACAAGTACCAACACCATGTTAGACAAGTAAGTTGCCTTTGTTTCGATCTTTGATAATAACTAGCTCTAGAACTACGACACTTATAAGTTTTATAGAAACTTCCAGCTTCTCCAAAAACTGCCTAACGGGCTGACAGCAGTAGCGACGATCCAGGTTTCTGGACGAGGCCGCGGGACCAACGTCTGGGTAACTCCCATGGGCGCTCTTGTGTGGTCAACGGTAATCCGGCATCCCTCGCAACTGGGCGTTCAAGCACCGGTAGTCTTTGTACAATACTTGGTGGCGCTAGCGATTGTGGAAGGTATTAAAAACTATGGCGCGGGCTACGAAGACATGCCGGTGCACTTGAAATGGCCAAATGATGTCTGTAAGTAATTTTTTTTATTCTCCTCACTCTCTCCCTATCATATTTTTCTAACAATCGTTGACACCAGACGCCGAGAACCCATCTAAGAGCGGTACGGGCAATAATGCTGAGAAAGAGTTCGTTAAGATCGGTGGTATCCTCGTTAACTGCAGTTATGCCAACAACCAATTTCTCCTCGTCGTAGGCTGCGGTGTAAACACAACCAACAGAGCTCCTACAACATCCCTTAATCTCATCGTCGAGACATTAAACATACGCCGAGAAGCTAAGGGCCTCAAAACTCTATCCTGGTTCGATCAAGAAAAACTGCTGGCAAAGATCCTGGTTACCTTCGAGGAAATGTATTACCAGTTCTGCAGCCAAGGGTTTGTACCGTTTGAAGAGCTTTATTACAAACATTGGCTTCATAGGTAAGAATACAGCCGAAACCACACGAAGCACTGGCTAACTCCCTTACTCCTTACAGCAGCCAGATTGTCCGGCTCGAGATGGAAGGTGGGGCGAAGGCGAGAATTAGAGGGATCACGATGGATTATGGTCTCCTGAGAGCAGATGAATTGGACGAGAAAGATAGGCAGACTGGGAGGGTGTTTACTCTGCAGAGTGATAACAACAGCTTCGACTTCTTCAAGGGTCTCTTGAAAAAGAAAACCTGAGAACTTGAGCTGTTGGGTTTTTTTTGTTGTTGCGCCACTCTTAGACACAATCTGCCCTTTATGTCGATATGCACATTAATACTGTAGACTTAGTAGGTAACTACACAATAGGCGGTAGTAAAATATGTTTAGATAAATAGGGGTACGTTATGAGACTCCTCCACCCACTCGCACCTTGGTGCACACATGTCAATCCTTCGTTTCCATCACCATCGTTAATAGCCGAACGACTAGTCAGCAAATGCTAGAAATTCACATGCACGAGTGATCCTCTATGAAGATAGGCCGCCAGACACCAGTTTTATTTCGATTGGTCAAAGGAAAAGACAACCCAGCGCCACACCTCATTAATTCCTAATTACTGTAGCAGTGAAGAAAAAAGTGGCAAGAAAGCCTAGAAAATAGGGTTTACAAAAAGATACCAATAAATAGCCACATAAGCCGAGTCAGAACCGCTATCGACCGAAAAAAATCATCATCTTACCATTACTGCCCCTTCTTCTCACTCTCCTTCTCCTCCTGCTCTACAAACCACGCCACACCATCCAACACCCCCTGGTGAAGCGAGACGAGCGGCTCATACCCCAACAGGGTCTTCGCCTTCCGGATATCAAAGTATCTCTGGCAAGTACTCAGCTTCACCTTCATTCTTGTAAGACTAGGCTCCTTCCCAGTAAGCCATGCCACAAGCTCCGATGCGCCACCCGCGTAATGAGATAGTGACTTCGGCAGTGCAATAGTATATGGTGCCACGTGTCCCTTCGCCGCCCACACCGCTCGTACGAAATCCCAGAATGGAACAGGTTGGCCGTTGGTGATGAAGTAAGCTTCACCGTCAACAGTATTAGGAGACTTTTCCATATCGACAGGCATAGCAAGAAGCTTTTCGGCCGCTAAGATGTGGGCGTAGGCAGCATTAACAATATACGTGAAGTCGGCGAGGTTAGAGTTGTCGCCGAGTTGGAACTTGGTTTGGCCGCGCTCTAGGGCTTGGAACATACCCGGGAGGGCTTGTCGATCTCCGGGTCTGAAGGGTTCGGTTAGGTTTCGGGAATAAAAGAAAAGGTTCGGAGATAGGACTTACCCGAAGAGCCCGGATAATCTCAGAGAAACTGTCAACATGCCCCTTTTCCGGTTTGCATCGAGGACCATTTTCTCGCCGATTGCCTATGAAGGGTGGGTCAGCTTCTTCTGCTGTTCTCGCGAAAGGGTTGCAGAAAGAGAGGTACCTTAGTTTCGTTGTATGCGTCCATGGGGATAACCGGTATCGGCGCGGTCTCGTTGACATTCCTCATATCATTGATGCCATCAAACACGACGCTCGCCGAGCTCGTATAAACGAATGCTCGAACGCCCCTGTCTACTGATGCTTCCAGTAGGGTCTTTGTTCCATCGACATTCACCTTGAAATAGATTTCCTTTCCGAGGCCAAAAACCGGGGACACTGTATCGATCACGACCTCCGGTTTGCTCTTGACCAGGATCTCATCGACCTGTTCCCGGGATGTGATGTCACCGGAATAGTACTCGACTCTGGGGAAACGGTTCACGTTTGTGTGTAGGTCCATTACGGAGACGTTGCATTCCGGGTGCTGCTCAAGAAGGAGCTGGACGACGTGATGGCCGAGGAAGCCACAGCCACCGACGACGAGGACATTGTGGAGAGGTTGTTTCTTGAGGACTGTCATTTTAATAGTATTCGAGAAACGAAGGAGGAAGAAGCGCAATTGCTGGGTTGTAGAAGGTGGTGGAAATTGTGGGAGCTTCAAGGAGCGACGTGTAGAGTTCTCAAAAACTTTAGCCGACCTTAGGCTCAGGTGCTGCCCCTGAGGCGTAACGCAACAGAGGAGGTTTAGCAAGGGTCTCACTAGCCACTTGCCGAGTCTCTACGCCACAATTCGAGTGAGTTGTTATGATGGAGTCTCGGTATATCCAAAAACAAAAAAAATTCGTACTATTGTCTTCAATATCCCTCTATTGTTGAACCCATACATACAGACATACTATGAGCAGCGAGAGCAAAAAATTATAGAAATAAAGAAACACAAACAAGCAGACAAACAAGACAAACAACGCCAAATCCCACCATCCACCAAGAAAGACCCCAGCCAACCGATCCTATTTATTCAGTACAGCAGTAAAAGAAACAAAAAGGAAGGAAAACATACCTAATCACTATCCCAACCCCAAACAGCCCCATCAAGAAGAAGACATCACTCACCAGAAAAAGAAGGATAAAAAGAAAAATAAACTTACCAAATTCCTATAATAAGATCCGTGCTGCTATCTGTTAGTCACTAAAAAGAGGGGAGGGAATGAATAAATGCTCGCTGTACTTGGCTAAACTGTAATGGTAGTTTTAAACACTGTGGGGTGGTTAGTTCTCATGTTCACGTCAATGCTAAATTTCAGGTATCTGTGGACCGATGAAAATTAGCCGTCTGTCTGATGAAGCCATTGCACGATGAGTGATGTCTTCTTCTTAATGAATCTGTTTGGTGTTGGTACTGGGACTATCGAGAGGACAGATGGACGGGAAGTGGGGGATGGAAGTCGCGGAAATGAAGCCAGGTAAGATGAAGGTGGAGGCGGGGTCTATTCCGCTACAGTGGATGATGGTTGTAGTGGTAAGAAGAAAGGGATAGAGTTTAGATAAAGGGGTATATATACTACATGTATTACATACCGTCCTTGCTTGGCGCCGAGCAGAATTTGGCCGAACCAGAGCTTATTGGTCAATTTCTGAGTTACATAGCTACCTTTGGTTGAAGATATAGATTACCATTCTGTTCTATCCTAGCCAAGAAATAATTTAACTTCGACTCCGCGCTGCTATACGAGAAAATTTTTGGGTCTATAGATAAAATCAAAGGTTTAAACGGATATAGAGTTCAGCTTACGTATTATAGGTCTTCACTGATTTAGGATAGCTGCTAGACTAGAGGCGGGGTACTCGTGGTTAACTAATTTCTACCATTCCGCCCTCGTACCCGCCACACAGTATTCCTACAAACAACTGCCGCTCCCAAAATCACCCATCCCTTCCGAATGCTCTGATCTTCTACAACTTCAAGATGTTAGTCCATAGCAACTGCTGTAACACCAGGTGAGTACAAGTTTACAACCACCTAGTATTGTTTACCACAGCAGATATACAAACTCTAGCATCTCGGTCCTCACCACATGCTCTACTGGCGAAAGAAACAGGTTATAATTAGGTATTTTTATGAGAAGCAGATAGACAAATAAAAGGTTAGACTCAATATCCACCAAAGGGACACTTCTATCAAGGATATACCCACCCGCATAAAAATGGATGAAAGGTACCATATCAAGAAGACATCATCTGCTACCAGAGGTACTACTCACGAGGAACTAAGTCCCAAACAAAAAAAGAACCCAGGCCGAGATTCCGCCAAAATGCAGAATACCATATGCACTATCTATCACAGCCTCTCACTCGCTCAACGCTCCCAGTCCCTTTCCAAACCTCTGTGCAACCAACTACAGCCTATATCCACTCCTAATTACCCACATACCTATAGACATAAACCCAATTTTAGAAAGACAACGTCGATATATCTCCAACAGCGCACCCAAGACCCAGACCCGGTCGCCGAGCTCCACCAAAGACCAACTACCCACCGACATGTGATAGTATCACTATCCAGGCCACCATAAGAATCTTATGAGCTTCGGCTGAAATCGAATCCGGGACATGATTTTTTTTTTGCCGGGGCATGATCCACTGCAGCTGACATTGGTATCCAGGTTATTAGAGATTGGTCATCTCGAATACCGAGATAATCAGCTTCATGGAATTATATTGATGGTTTGTGGATTAGTATGAATAGTGGCAACACCATTTCTGTCATCACTTGCAAGGGGTGTCGGTATCCGGCTCAGCCTTGTGCTGTTGTGTGCGACGGGCAGATGCAGGGTCGGAACACTGCCCATCAAGCTCGTGGGTCAGTAAGGCATGTATTAAGGCTTGTTGGACAAGCTATGGGATGGATGGTAGGAATGCAGTAAACAGCTTCCAGTCGCCGTCTTGGTGGTGTCGATATCGACGAGAGTGTGTTAACTCGATAGTCACCCACATGGGCTCTCTATAAATGAATCACTTAAAGTCAAAACAGCGGAGAATTATTGCAGCATATATATTCCTATTCAATCGCAGCTCAAAAAGAAAAAAAACACGATACTGACGCAAACATCCCTGTGCCCCAAAAGAGAAAAAACACCATGAACTAACAATCCCAGCCAACCGAGCCGAACCACATCCTATCATGTCACATGGTAAGGATGCTATGTAGAGTATCTGAGCAACTACTGAGTCGTCACCACTTGATCCCGCTCCACGTTCTCAACATGGGGGCTGTTTTCGAGTGCCGTGATGGCTGGGCCATCGGGGATTATGGCACTGAATGAGAGCAAGAGTATTAGTATCAAAATAAATAACGGTAGATAAGAAACCTGGGATATGGGGAATGGACGGATAGCCATACCTAAAACCTCTAATGAGCGTGTATTCGTGTTCAATAGATCCACCCTTTGCGATAATATCGTCCTTTGCCTTCTTGATTTCAGCATCGGTGGTTTCTGGTTTAAATGTAACCTACGTTTTGAGTTAGCCGACTGCGGGGTAGCAAGCAACAGCTTCACCCAGCAACGAGAAGCAACAACACGTTTGGCAGCAAAAAAGTAGGGATAATACAATGTAGCTCCCCATATTTAATACTGTCGATTCCTGAAAGATTGTGGAAGTGTTTGGTGACTGTGATGATGATTCTCTGCTATCGTTGTTGATAGAGGGGTAAAGATAAACAGAGAGACGCGGGGTTTTATAGTTGTTTTTTTGGCGGGGTCATGACGTAGCTGCTGCCTGCCCAGCACCTCATACAGGAAGCACCTCCAAGCTGAACCTGCAAGGTGGTGATCTTGGAAGAGTCCTGAGAGCCGGATTGCCCACCACATGCGTCGGCCCCTGCAGAGAACCGCTCCGGAGCTCTGCCTCGTTTGCGCCCTCATGACTGCTCTATCGCAAGCTTACTGCAGGGTCTAGAATCTGACGCAATCGATTGGTTGACTAACCTCATTTTTGGATTTAGGTTTCGACTCTCTTCGGTGGTTAGTTGGGTATTACAAATTGGGAATGGCGCAACACCGGGGGTAGCCGCGTAACTTTGTGGTGAATTCCCGTCCCGAGGAGGCATTGCATCGATTGGAGATTAGAGCCTGGGTCGAGCCAAACTAACTAGAAGCTGTCCCAATTCCAAGCCTCGCACTCAGGCTTGAATGCTGGTCTAAGATCACCAGCCAATGAGCATGATTGTTCTTGGGCTGCTGTCACATGTCCTCGCTGCTTTAAACTATCTCTAACTATAAGTACATGTACCTACATGTACCTTCGTCGAAACCTCACTGATTACTACTAACCATTGCCTCGCTATCAGAACCCAGCCCATCTAGATAACAGGGATATCTGAGGAATCCGCAGTTCGACAACCAAAAGCCCCGAGACATCCCATCTGTCGATCAGCCAGCCCTCTACGCCTCACCTCCATACCCCAATCTCGTGCTCATGACCACTATTCACCAGACGTCATTTCAAAAAAACATGTCCCTGTAGAAGATATCATCAATTGTAGTACTCTACACTAGAACATCCCATCTTAAAGTCACTTCTAAAAGCACACGCAAAATAAGTCACCAGCCAAGCCAACCTTGCGCCTCGCCCGTAAGTAGATACCAGCACTGAAGCCGACGTCACAGGCTGCTGGAGTTCCCAATGCCAAGTGGTAGTGCGGAGTAAGTTGCGAATGCCACCAGCACATGTCCTACAGGGTTTATATTTAGGGGATAAGTAATTGACCTAGCTACACGACGACGGAAGTCCGAAAAGTTGGCGCAGGGGAGAGACATTGTCCGGGTAAGAACCAGTGACCAGAGATCCAACGGAAGGTTTCTCGTAGAATACCCGATCTCCCTCATACGTAATTGCCAGAAACACGGAGCTAGTGTAGCACCGAGATGAGATAAGATTCATATCGGCATATCGATCTCACCACTAAACATCCCACATTTTCGATCGAAACAGTCGATCATAGCTGAGAGGTGATATCGTATTATCTAGTGTGTGGAACATGCGTAAGAGGTACTAGTGTCCCATGTTACCCATGCCAAATCCCCAAGAACACAGGGTATTAACTACATGTAGTTCTATGCATCACTCACCAGCCCTAACTAGATTCCACCAGATAATATAATGCCAGATCATAACTTTAAATCATGCCCTATCACTCGTACACGATCGATTGTCGTGCATTCGCTATTTAACTATCATACCGAACTATAAAAATTACCTTGATGTTACAAACCTTTTGATCCACCAACCATGACTTTTTCATATGCATAGAACCGCAGTCATTCACCATAATCATCCAACACATACTTTCATAACCTCACAAAAAAGTCCGCTCCAAACGCCGCCATCAATCTATGCAACTTCTCCCTCCCTATATATCATCATGATGCCCACTCAACCCCTCCATCCCCGTGCCCCCAAAATCATGAATCCCAACACCCTTCAATTTCAAATACACATCCGTCCCCCACCCAAACGCACTCTGCACATGCAGACTCCCACCAAAGTACTCCGCATACGCTCTACTCAACGGCAATCCATACCCCAACCCAGCAATCGAGCTCCCCTCCGCTGACCCCACAACCTCATTAAATCTTCCTAACGCGTCATCGTCCACAGGACTCGAGTAGCTGAGCGCCCCGCTCTTACTCCCAGCCATACTCTTCTCCTGATCAAACGTGCTGAAGCTATAGCTCCAGATTTGACCAATATCCTCCGGCGCGATCCCACCACCCTGATCCCGAATCCGGATCGTGATGCCTTCTGATTCTGGAGCTGCGGCAATGGTGACAATGATTGGCACTGTGGAGCCGGCTTCTACTGTCGCGCGGAAGGCGTTCTTGAGGAGCTCGGTAATGATGTATTCGAGGTGAACAGGGATGTATGGGAAGCGTACCTCCGGGTCGCCGTCGATTTTGAGTTGCGGACGGACACCGTAGCGGAGTTCGCAGATGTCGCCGACGAATGAACCGCATGATTCGATGATGTGGGCTGGTTGGAGGGCGGTGTCGATGGTACCGATGTAGGTGTCTGAGCTTGAGCTGCCGTCGTAGTCGAGGGGATTGTTGTTTGAGAATGGGCTCTGGGTGGAGGCGAGGTGGAGCGCAATGTGTTGTTCGGCCATAAGACGGGTGCCGATGCGGGCGCGGAGGTGGTGGTCGAGGAATTTGGTGGCTTCAATGGGTGAGATGTAGCGGCGGCATTCGAGGAAGCCTCTGGCGAGAACAGGGATGGTGTTAGAGTGGGCTTTTACTATGTCGATGAGCATTTCGGTGAAGGCTACTTCTTCGGCGAGGGTGTTGGGGTGGGAGGGAGGGAAGGATTGGACGGTGCGGAGGGATTGTTGGTAGTTGTCATAGATGCTGGATACGTGCGAGTTGGAGACGATTATGAAGGGGAGGTTGCGGAGGGCTACTATGCGTCTGCAGAGGCGGATGGGGAGGAATTCTCTCGTGAAGCGGGCGGAAGCGAGGAGAGCTTGGGGGGAGAGTGGTGGACGTCCGAAGCTGGAGATTGTCAGTTTTGTAAACGCAATCTGTAGGAGGGAAGTAGGACGTACCGGACAAGATCCCGTAGAGTCAATGGCTTCAGGGGGTTTGCAGCCAGACGAGCAATCTCGTCAGTGGAGGCGGTGTAGCCATCTGGAGCAGCGATGGGGGTAGTCGTGAGAGAACGACGAGAGAGAGAAAGGAGTCGGAGTGAACGGGGTAATACTGATCTTGAGCTCACCAGATTCATGACCTGTGGTGGTGGTGATGCTGTTGTTGGGGTTCGTGGGAGCTGTTGAGGTCCGGGGAAGAAGTGGCGAGCTGGGTATGATGTACTCGGGTCTTTATTGCTTCGGCTGACTCGGCTAATCGATCGATGCCAGGGGTATGCCGCATCACCGGAAAGCACTCGACGGTGCGCTTAGGTGCGGTCGTTTCAGAGTAAACGAGTCCAGCGAATACCTCGCTGCTAGATCTGAGGGTAGGTTGGTACTCTAACGGAGTATCTATCACACATTGGGTAGACCATTGACCTATCATGGGCATGTAAGGATACATGTATTAATTCTCACCCATGATACGGGATTTTCTAGCGTTGCTATTCGGATGTAGAGAAAGAGCCATGGCCATAGCCATAACATAGGAGAGCAATGAGGAAGCAGTTAAAAGTGACAAAACAAATGATGATTCATAATAGCTAACATAACATAACAAATAAGTACCAGGATACGGGAGATAAACACCAAGCCACGAAAGTCCGTCAAAACAATCTTCCCCAAGCCATCAGCGCCCGTCCCATATCACACATCTCGGCCACTTACCCAAACTCTCTAACAAGTAGCTCATCCGAGACCCGTTCAATTTCTGAGTTCCTTCTCCAATCTTGACACGCAAAAATGCGCTGCGTCAGCTCCCACAAGGCATTGCGCCCCGTCACGATAACAATGTGATGCTTTGAAGAGGAGAGAGATGCTATTCCATCCTATATACGAACTTTCATATAGCAATATCTATCCCTTGGTTGGTGCCCGGTTTTCACTGTACTTTGAAGCAAAACCGACGTGGTGATTTGCAAGGCCTAACCCTGAAGAAGTAGGTATTTGAGCCACAACCGTGGCAAGTTAGGGTCCAAAAAGGGTGACAAAGTCCGAACCTGTCTAGGTCGAAGACCGTGCTTCAGTTTGCGGCTAGCTTCCCATTTAGCCCCTACCTTGAAAACGCGAAGGGATACAGTGCTACATATGCGTGGCTCACATAAATGAGAGCCACAGGCTTAGCTAGTCGCCATATCCTATTAGATCATGGCACGCCCTGACAGGGCGATGAGAAGCTTAAGAGGGCAGCGAGTGAGTGCTGCTAATGTAGAGGCCGACGTAGTTGCTCTCAAGAGCGAATACCCGCGTGGCGATGCTGGTGGTCTTCGCGCTTTGCTGGTGGTGTAGATGGGACAGCGGTAGCTGGCGAGGATGGGATATGTAGCCAGGCAGAGGAGGACAGAGGGGACAAAGGTAAAAGCCGATGATGGGAAGAGGGATACTCGGGGGTAACTACCTGTGCAACTGCTGGAAAATAATTTTTTAGCCAGCTACTAAATTTATCGTTTCCGGACATTTCTAGGTGTTTGTTGGTATTAGATTGGATTGTGGGGTGTAGACTTACCTTTGAGGATTGGTCTCCATGTTTAGTTGGGGTTGTTCCTGTGGGTTTGCTAGATGGGATTAATGAGAGTTATTTATTGAGCTAGGAGGGCATGTCGAGCCGGTGGGGGTTGGGATTTAGAGGACTATCCTGTAATAGTCACTGCTGTTACCGAGTGATCGATTATGATGAGGCTGATAGATTTTGCATCAGCTGATGTTAGAGAGGTCATGGGATACATGTAGTCGTGCTGTGAGTGAGTGAATAGAAGTACAAGTACATGTAATATTGTGGAGGGATAGAATGGGAAGAAGAACCGTGGGTACATGTAAGTACATGCAATATCCGCATTTCCAGGCGCCCTAGCCCAATCCTGGTCCTCGATCCGTCTAATTCCTTTGTTCAACTGTCTGTATGTACCTAGTGATTCATGAGAAAGACTATACGTAACAATTGCCCTTACTAAGTACTACATGTAGTTCACTTTACGCCGTTAGAAGGCCAATACAAAATATTTCTGAAAACAGAACCAACCTCTACCTAATTTCGTAGTCGTAGATAGGCTTGTCACTAGTCACAAGATGTCACTCGCAGTCTGCGGTGTCGTACCTCAGCCTTCAGCAAAAGCCCATCTTGAAGGGAGTACTCGGCCTTGGCTACGCTTTAGGCAGAGAGTAGAAATATGGTATTTGTTATATCTCGAGCGTAGTCGATTATCTGTGGACAAACTCTAGTGGCTAAGGTTGGTTGACTTATGACCATTAGTAGGCCATTCCTTAGGCTCTACCTAGGGTTTAGCAGCAGATCTAGTGGTCTTTGTTATCCCACAACTCTCTGTAAGAATATATATTAACGACCCCATGGGAGTCGAACACCTTATTGATATGACTATCTGCACAGTCCAAGGATACCTTGACTCTCGACATATGTTGGTGAACTAGGAGGGAACGTACGAGAATGACGAGGCGGTTGCTTGCTACATTAGGATGTCACTCCATGCCATATAACAGATATAGGATATTATCCACACCATAATTAAACACGCATTTCGTAGCCCCTGCAGGTTTTACTATTCTGGTTAAGGGTTGTCATATTGATCTGTTGAGTATCCTACGTCATTAGCACCGACACAATGTTTCCAGCAATTTGTGTATTCCGGGGATTACAGACCTCTCTACGAGAAAAAACCTCTCATTACAGAAATATACGATAAAATACCAATAAAATAGCCACTCGTCGCAGACTTTAGAATGAATCGCGTGGTGTTGACATCCAGACGCGAGCGATCATGTCTTGGCACCTTTCTCTCACTCGAGCGAGACCCGAGGATGAAAAAAAAACCAAAGAGTTAAAGAAACATCCCTAAACCAGCCAACCACTCTGAACTGTCTCAAACATCCTCCTCCGCCTCCACCTTCACCTCCACCACCACATCCCTCCGTCCCTAGGAAAAGGAAACCGTTTCTCCTTCTCTATAAAACACGCGCTCTATCCATCCCATCCCATCCTCCCCTCGTCAGCCACTCGTCCCTTCCCACCCTTCATCCAGTCTTCCCCCCTTGTCCTTTGTTGCCTCGTGATTGCCTGACGCCTACGCTCGGAAGTGCGCTATCATGTTGTTCGACGATGGGGATGCTGCTTTGCTGAAGAAGTGGATCGTGAAGCGACTAGAGGATATGTATGTTCTACCCCCCCCTCCTTTCATCCTCCGGCTGCTGCCGGAGGTGAGGCGATGGGTCAATTAGATGGAATGCCCCAAGAAGAGAGCTGATTGAGGGGTGTCTACAGCTCTGATGCGGACTCGGACGTGCTCGCCGACTACGTTTTGGCTCTGCTACGGCACGATCAGGTCGATGATGAGGTTAAGAAGCTGTGTATAGAACAACTCGATGATTTCCTGCGCGAACGTACTTGATCCCCACCCCCCTGCTTCACCCCCGATCTATTCTCTCGCTAACATGTTATGTTCTAGACACGGAGCAATTCGTTAATGATGTTTTCCTCGCCCTAAAAACAAAAAGCTTCATCTCCGTCAACAGCACCCTCGCTGGATCTGCCGGTGTCCCAGTCATCCCTCCAACCCCAACCCCCTCCGCGCCACCCCCAGAACGAGAATCATCCGTCCCCGCCGAATACCGCAAAGAACGAGACGACCGTGAATCTCGCGGACAGAAACGTTCCTATTTTGACCGCGACAGAGACGGCGGCAGGAGTCAAGACAGCCATTACAGTTCCACCAACAGTAGTCGCGGGTTCAAGGCACAGCGGCGTGGTGGCGCCGCAGGACCTGGAAGGTGGGCGCGCGGGGATGCGGGCGCGGCTCGTGGAGGATTCCCACACCAGAATTCGCACCCACAACAGCAACCTGCGCCTGAGAATCATTTTGTTCCCCCGCCAACTATGTCGTTTGGGATGCCGCAGATGCCGCCGCCGCCGGGATTCCCGTGGGCTGTCCCTAACCCGAACGATCCCATGGCGGCGTTCCTGGCAGCGCAGGCAGCGACATGGGGGTTCCCGCCTGTAATGGGTGGCGTGCCCGGGATGAAGGCAGGCGAGGAGAAGAAGATAGTGAAGAAGATTGGTGAGAGGTGTAAGGATTACGATGAGAAGGGGTTTTGTATGAAGGGGGATATGTGTCCCTATGAGCACGGCATGGACCATATTGTAGTCCCTGGGCAAGAACCCGCTGCTACAGACGGTAGGCTATCTATCTCAGCAGCTCTTGGGGCACCCAAAACTAATCAAGCTACAGAATACGACCCGAATAACTCACAACTCTTCGCCCCCACTGATTCCTCAAAACAATCAGACCGCCCCCCACGCAACGACCGTACCCCCCGCGGCGGACGAGGCGGCAGAGGTGGTCGTGGAAACCGTTCCGACATCTCCGGAATGGGACCCAGTCATGACCGCACCAACATGACGCTCGTGGTAGAACACATCCCCGACGACAAACTCACCGAGCCCGCAATCCGCGAGTTCTTCACTACCTTCGGCACCGTCACCGCCGTCGAAGTTCAACCTATTAGGCGCCTCGCTACCGTAACCTTCGAACGCTGGAGCATGGCTAAAAAGGCCTACGACTCCCCCGCACCCATATTCGACAACCGCTTCGTCAAAGTCTTCTGGTACAAGTCCGACCCTAGCAGCCTAGTTAACCATAACGGCACTGCTAGACTCTCTGCCTCCGCTGAACCCGCAGACCGCAACGGCGAAGACGACCAAATTGACATGGAAGAATTCAAGCGGCGGCAGGAGGAAGCCCAGAAAGCGTACGAGACGAAGCTGGCACGCAAAAAAGCAAACGAGGAGACGGCGAAAGAGCTCGAAAAACGCTCAGAGGAGCTGCTGAAAGCCCAGATGGAGGAGAAGCGGAAACTCATGGAGAAGATAAACAGGAAACTTGCCGGGAAGGCGACCGCATCTTCTGCATCTCCGCCCCCGGTTAAGATGGAGGAAGGCACGAGCGCTTCGCCACCGGCTAGCAATGGGGATGCGGGGAAACCGAAGGATGAGGCTATGACGGCTGCGCTGAAGGCACAACTTGAGGCGTTGGAGGCGGAGGCGAGAGCATTAGGAATTGAAGGGAATACGGGAGAGGAGTTTGATCTTGCGGGATTTAGAGGACGGGGGAGAGGCAGAGGCAGGTTCGCACCGAGAGGCCGCGGCGCGTATGTTCCTAGGGGGAGAGGCGCACCGTATAGTCCCTATAACACGTACAGAGGGCGCGGAGGGTTCCCAGCGGTGAGGGGACGGGGTGGCACGTTGAAACTAGATAATCGACCGAAGAAGGTGGCGATTAGTGCGCCGGATTTGAAGGAGAAGGATGAAGATTTCAGGCATTATCTAATGGTGAGTTTAGTTGTGCTACAGAGAGTAGAGTAGACGCTGACTGGAATAGAACACCGGGCTTGAGGTCGAGGGGATTGAACCGCATCCTGATAAAGACGATACACAGATTATTACCTTCAAAGACCGGCGGACGGCTGAGCAGGTTCGTCCTCTATACTCCGAAGATCTTAACACCTACTAATCTACTTTCTCTACAGTTTGTATTCACAGGCAATGAAATACCAGACGTCGGCACCGTCACGCTATCATGGTACACCACCCCCGGCAGCGCCGCACCTACTCCATACGTTAAACTGGACAACGACGGACTAGACGCCAAGATGGAAGGCGGGGACGATCACCAGACGACCGCACCAGGCGGTGATCATAGGATGGATGATGATTCTTATGACCTCGCAGATGATGATCAGGAAAGGTGGGAGTAGTTAGCATCTGGTCGAACTCTATATCGTAGTGGGAAAGAAAAAAAAATTCGGATGGATTGTAACTGTATTTGGATGATTTGGTTTCCTTTTTTTTCCACAATCCCCCCTGTGGGGAGGGGTGTTTAAGATAGGGGTTGTTTGGTCTTTTTTCTTCCTCTTTTTCTTGTTATTAATTTGTGGTTTTTCTTAGTTCCGTATTCACATGTATGTGGTTTTTGAGTGATGCGGTAATTGGAGTGTTAGCCCGAGCATATAAGCGTGTTTTTTTCCTTCCGAAGGTGAAGTGGAGGTAGAGGTGCAATGATTGGTTGTGCATGTTTTTGAGTGAGAGGTGGGGGTTTGTATGTAGGGGTATGATATGGATGTGTGTCCGTTCAGAAGAGGCGAAAATTATGACGTTGTTCTTAGTGTGTGAAGCTGGGTCTATAACGTGAGGGTGTGTTAGGTCTGGCTTCTTGAACCGGGGGATTAGGTTGGTTAGTGATTGGTGAGATGGCGGGTTTCGGGTTTCGGGTTATTGATAGGAGATTTGATAGAGAGGTTCTTGGTAGCAGAACAGTATTGTTTAGTGGGTACTGATGGTTATATTCAAAGCCCTTTACATAAGTTTTGATACTCTGTTAGGCCGTCTCGTATGTCGATACCTGCCGAAGCATTTTGCCATAGGTGGAAATTCTCACATCTTTACCAGTAGGGAGCTCTAGTCCGCAGATCTATTACTTGTCAATCCTCATTTATATTGACTCAAACACTACAGATTAAAGTATCCAGCCAGGATATGAGACCGAACGAACCCAAGTGGGTGACGTACAAAAGTAGCCACTTAAAAGCCTACTAGAAATTAGCGTCTTCAATAATTGGTTGCATTTCGTGCGAGTAAGATTTCATGATTGCAGCAACTATAAGTGATAGGACGAAAGAGATCCAACGTTATCCATCTAACTTAACCCCCTCCCCGATGATATAGGCTATCCCAGTACAAAGTTAAGATGGGATGGGATCTCTCCAGCTAGGTCCTCTTGCAGACTCATCCCTCTAAAACGTATTCTACGCTTCGAATATGGATACAGGCTTTTATCTTTCCTAGCCGTGATAGAACAGGGCCAAAGTAGCCTTGCATTAGATAGAAGTATTATTAGAATTTATGTCCCTTAGTAATTATTGCATATCGTTGGTAGGAACGGAGACATACATGTAGTTCTCAAAATTGCTAACACAAGCCTTCATTCAGTCCATGCTATCAGTCATGTGTGATACTCGTCAATAATTCTCGTAAGAAAACTCAAGGAATATGATAGTACCAATACGGGACACTCTAGGACGCGGCTGGTATGAACTAGACATCCCATGCCGTAAAGCCCAGAAAAGCCCTAGCATAATCATGACTTGGACTATCCTAGTGACGCCTATGTTTGAGGTATTTCCTAGCCGCCCAGCTTATCGTGGAAGACGCAACCAGCTAGATAAGTAGAGTAGACGCCCACCATACGAGAACCAAGAGAGGAAAGGTAGTGCGCAATCCCCTACTATGTTCAATCCCCACAAACAACAGCACAGATAACAAACACCTCCCAAACTAAAGCTAAACACACCACTACACAAACCCCACCAATCCCCAAATACCTTCCCGCACCCACCAGCCATTTTACAACCCTCAAGCACAACCAATCACGCCAGATCCAAATCACAGTATATCACTCGCACAAATCTACCCCCCACTTCCCACTCCAGCCACAATCCCAAGCCGCTGCAGATCCAAGATCAGGTGCTTACATCGGATTGGGCCGAACTAGTCGGACGTCGGGTGGGTTTCCGTACGCGCGTCACTGAGGGAACGTGAGACGGCAAGCGACAGTAGTATATAACGGTCGCTATATAAAAAAAAAAACACATCTTTCTATCACAAACTGCACCTTCAACCAACCAGCTTAAATCAACATTTCCAAACTAGTAATAACTGCTCCCACAACAAAAACTATCAACACCAAGAAAAGAAAAAATAAGCTGTTCTCGTAACTCACACACCTTCATTAAAATACTTTATGAACATGTCGTCAAATTTAGTCATCAGTCGTCCCCAGCCACGTTACTTGAACAATAGAGGAGAAAATGAAAGAGCCTACGGGCGCATACGGACTAAGGGAGAGGAAATGTCGGGATATTCAAACCATACAGTAGAAGTAAGGGAAGAAGAACGTGACAAGAAGAAACATGAAGTAGAAGTAAGAAAAGCATAAAAGAAGGCTAAAAAAAGGAAAGAGAAAGAGAGAAGAAATCCCACAAACACGCCCACAAACAGATTACTTAGTGTAAAATCCCGGACACGCCAATTTGCATCCCGTTAAACTCCCCATGTTCCAACTATTCCCAAATTTCCCCACCTACAAGCAACCCCCAAGTATAAAGAAAAAAAATGAATAGGATCATTGTAAGTAGAATGTAAATGCACCCCCTCACGCCGCCCACAATCCCGCACAACCTAAAAATTTCCCTAGTACCCTATTCATGAAGTCTCCAAAATAAACAAGTGAATGCGTAAAAAAACACCCTTTTCGTTCGACTCTACTCCACGTTTAATACCCCCCCACCCCCGCAACTCCCCGGACCCCAGGCGACTGTGCACTAGGTCCTCCTCCCATTCTAGCTCTTCCCCCACCGCCGTGAATCGTTCTTGATGACATGCCTACCGTCTCCCCTCTCTGCCGTGCAGCTCTCTCCGTCGGACTGATATCATCAAATTTCCCCCCTTTCCCCCCTTCTCTAACCCTTGCATTCACCGAATCTGGCCCAGTCTCCTCATCCGTCGCATCATCTTCTTCCTGTACACCCCCACCAATCGCAACCCCTAGTCCTTCTAACCCCGTCCTAGCTTGTTTATGGCGTGGTCTGTCGCGTGGCCACGTGGTCGCGTTACGCGCGTAATTGTGTCTTACACGTGAGGGGTTTTGTTGTGATGATGAAGGGGAAGGATGGAAGGTTGCCACGGGGGGTTGTGAATGCTGTGATGTATGTACTGAAGAAATGGTCTGTTGAGATGAAGGACGGGAGTTACCGGGCGATGATAGAAACATTAAACTTTCTACTGCATCCTGTTCCATTGTCCTTTGTGCCGCAGCCCCTGCTGGTGGGGGTGTATTCGCTACCATTGATGCCGAAGAAGCTGTTGAGTAGTTACTATATGTACTTAAGTTACTTCCACTAGGTGTTAATGTTGGGGGATGTCGTGGAGGATTGTAATATGAACGTCGATCACGATCTGGTATAATCTGTGCGGGGGGCTGTAGCCCGCCTCTGTGGGCCGCATGGGACATTGGAGCTGAAGCATGAATCACATTGGTGTTTGTAGAAGTTCCTAATGCCTGAGATGCGGCTTTGGCTTGAAGTATTTTCGCGCGTATAGGATTGGCTTCCTGATCCCGCCAGAAAGATTCATATGTTCTGTTAGCCCCACCCCCCGCACCGAGCGGATGCGCGGTATTCGGCTCACTGCTAGTTCTCGTGTGTCGTCTGATAGTGTCAAATGCAGAGCCATGCTCATCCCCGGCACTAGGTTCACGTTTTATATGGACGCGTGGAGAAGGTGAAGTGGGGTGCTGCCCTTGTGATATACGCGCTTCCACTTGGTCGAGGGACTCGGAGGTCCAGTTGTTTTCGAGTTTAAGCAGAGCGTACGTCAAGCGTGTTCGAAGCTGCGTGGATATCTAAACCATCACGAAAAACACATTGTGTAAGGAAAATGACCCCGCCGCAAAAACTGCAAAAAACAGACCCATGTGAAGAAACGGGGATCGTCAAAATTGCCTTTCAGACACACACCTGTGAAACGTTCTTTGGACTAGCATCAATTCCCGTGTGCATCCTCGCGAACCTTGGTGTTACTGGCGGGGCAGGCGAGTTTGGAACAGATGACGCGCTATTAGGGAACGTGTTCTTGACTGTGCCCGACGCAGTCCGCTTGGACCCCGCGGTCGACGCGGCAATGGATGGACTTCCAGGAAACGGGTTATATTGAGGATTCGCGCCAGACGGAGGCACGATGGGCGTATTCGCGGTTGACATTATTATAGATGGTGGGGGTGAATCGCGAGAAGAATATGGCGACGAAGGGCGCTCATCTATATCTGGGGAGTCGCGAATCGAGTACGCGGCCGTTGAAGCCTGTGAAAGCGTACTTGAATGACTCAATAATGGAGGAGGATTTAAAGTAGCAGTGTGGATAGACATCTGGGCGTTTGGAGTTGAAGGGTGATGAAGATGGTGCCTTTGGGGGGTTTCGTAATAGTCCATAGATGACGACGGAGGGACCTGAGAGGATGGTGGGATGGAGGAGGAGGACTCAGTACTGCTCTGTGACATGATGGGACCGAGCAGCGGTGGGGGGGGTGGGAGGGGGTTGGTGGGAGGGACGGGAGAGAGACGAGGGGTAGTGGAGTAGGCTATCGGGAGTGGTTGATACGTGTGGCAGCAGCGGGCCTAGGTTTCTTTGGGGGAAGTGTACGGAGGAGGAGGAGTAGTTGCGGTGTTGACACGGCGTCGAGGTAACTTACGTCGTCCCAGCGACAGATGGAAAAAAATAAAACCTTCGATCGCGATCAGAATAAGATAGTTGTTCACTTCGAACGCGAATTAAAGCGATTTTCGTGTTCTTCGTCTTTATTATTTTCTTGTTTTCTCCGATTTCCTTCGCGGTGTCACGAAATCTCTGGCGTCTTGCCGCAGTACTGTAACTCCTCTGACCCTACGCAGGGCAACGCGAGAAAAAAAATAAACCTCTTCAAGAAGCAGGTCAACTAAAATCCCCCCGAGTTTTGCACCTCCTCAATTGGTGCAGACCACGGAAGCAAGCGGACTGATAGGTATGCTAACAAATTTGGCCCAGCCCCAGCAGCCAACCGCAGAGAAGCGAGATCCCGATGTCTGGGGCTCTGGGGGACCGAGATTTAGAGGAGAAAGATACCACCACCGGGCGGGGAAAACAAAACCTCTGGAGATCCCGCCCCCCCCTCGAAATTGTGCTGTGCATGCGATGAAAATCTACGGCACTAACGGATGCGCATTCCCTCCTAAAACTTGACAGGTCTCGCAAGCTTAGGAGCTCCGCTTCGCTCGCCGCTCGAAACGAGAAAATATCCCTAAACTCTCGGCGGTGGGGAAAAAAAAGCGGCTGGAGGGGAAATGGCCAAAAAAGAAGTCTTCAACTGCCACGAAAGCGTAACGTTCCCACGCAGTCACGAGACCTTAGGTGTGGCCCAGCGTCCCACAAACTAATAATAATAATAAAAAAAGAAACAATCATCCCGCAAGGAGGAACTGAATCTGCTTCCCCGAATCTCCCGGCAAAGTGATGTGTATCGTGCATCCTTCTTTTAACGTCGTGATCTTCATCATAGCAACAACCATCGGTGTTTATGTGCAACAGACACGGTTTTCCATACGCGCCGTGCTTTGCGCCCCTCGCACGCGTTGTGGCCTGTGATATGGCGTTGCGCCCGTTGTTGCCCTGTGAGCGGTCGGGGTCAGTAGGCAGTTTCTGGATTAGATCCAGTTAACGTGCAAGTTAAGCCCCTCCTTACCGCCACGTGACAAACGGCCAAGCCTTAACCTGCAGCGAACACCATGTTAATGGAAACCGACATCCTTGCTGATTGCACAACAAAGAATTTCCAACCACGTTTTTTCTGCGAGCGAGAAGTTGTGAATCAATATCAGCCAATCCCCTGGAGAACCGAAATGTTAGGACCGCTTAGTACTGCACCTCCATGAAACAGTAACCCCAAAGCAGATAATTCCACGGCACTAAGTGCAAATCGGGGAGTTTCCTTAACACGCGGAGGGATCGAATAGCGTGATAGGGAACATCATTTGTGGATAAATTTCCGTATTTCTTACCAGAGTCTCAAACAAATACCTGTCCAATCAGTTTCCCGGACCTCGGGTGCTTAACTACGCCACTTGTAACACCAGATGCTCGAGTGACAATTCGTGATTGTTGAACCGCCCTTCAAGACCGGCACCAAATTCAAAAGAATGGCAAAATCACACCCTAACCTAAAAATGAAGATATTTTCGAAGCGGTGAGGTAAAAAGAGCGCTCCCAGCGATAGTAGTGGGAGAAGAGCGATTAGGCGACGCTTTGATGCAATTTCACCCGAAAAGTGGGGGCTGCTAGATCTATTCTAGTGAAGACTGCTGCCTGGCTAGCAGAGAAGACGAGCCCTTCTTAGGATCAGTATCCTTACGATTTCTGCCTTAGAGTCTCACTATCTACAGGCCGTTGGCTACGGCTGGCTTAGTTCACCGATACGCCGCACCATTGGGTGGCAACGTAGCCTACTTGAAGAAACTGCTAGTGCATGTTCTACCAAATTCGGCACCCTAGCATCCAAATCTGCATACCTGCATAATGCACACGAGAAGAGGCATTTGAGATATGTTCCGTTTTGCGTTTCCCCCAGATCATAAACGGCTGGTCGCTATAGTATATATAATATCCGCGCGTCTATTATTCCGTCGCTGTTGGGGTGGGATAATGATAGTTTCTTCGGAAAAATGTATTAGTAGAGCTGATGTTAGGTATCTCCTCTCTTTCTTTGGCTTGAAGGCCCTCTAATAATTGCCGATAGAGAAGGTCGTTTGATATCATCGCCTGTAAGTGGTATGGCCTGATTTGCTTTGCTTTTTTTTATGCGTTTGTTTTGACTCGCTGTGTGCTTTCTTGTACTGGCTTGCATCAACTATGTAGCCGTGGTATACACCGCACCTTGTAATCGGGTCAGGGGCGTGGAGATGGAACAACGGGATTTTCCGTTCTATGAGATCACCATGGAGGAATTGCAAAACCCATTCCATTTCCACAGCCCTGACCCGAGTAGTGAAAAATATATCGCATTAATATTGATGATTATCAAGAAAGCCAAATTTTCCCGCGTTTCATTTCGCCCCAGTCTCTATTCTCCTTCTAGCAAGTCTTCCCTCTATTACTAATCGACGGACTGCTCACCGACTCTTTATCATCCACTCGTAGCTGAGATGAATGCAAAAGTTGCCTTCTAGTATCGCCATTACCATATTAATTCAGCACAGCAGACGGTCACACAGGACGTTGGAGTTGCTTTCTCAGGTAAGGTGGCTTCGAATCCCCCCTTTTGCCGCTTTACCAGGGAAGGAAATTTTAGACATTCTGTGTGACAGTCCGTTGTGTTCAGCTAATACGGACTTAGATATCCTGGTTGGCCTGTGGTCTTCGTGTGGCTTCAGCTTGGTTTACTCAGCTTCCATGGGACACTGATTGGGGCGGGAGGCGTTGAGTGCCGGGTAACGAAGTGCTAAGCGAGAGAAACGGTAATTCGCTGTGATACCACCGAGTGATATTTCATGATACAAATTTCAGACATTAAACTGGAACAGTGAGGTGTTATTAGTAGACTGGAAAATTCTCACTTCTCTTTTGGCCTCACTCCACTGTTTTGTTTCCTGGAGGGTGTAAATCGTTGTATCGCCACTAACAAAAAGGCTTGGCATCTGCCTATATGGTGCCTGTTTTAATTGGTCTGTTCCTTATTCACTGACAAGTGGTGGTGAACGTGCACTACGTTTTTATTTGCCTCGGTGGCGGAGGGAGTGGTTTTCAGGTTGTTTTCTATAAGGTATAACCACAAGGACTCGTGGCAAGACTGCGTGATTGTGAGTATCGAACGCGCTTGACTATCATCATTTCTCACTCGCCCTCGGGCCGCCCTTAGAAATATGTTAGGGCCGCGGGGGGCGGCAGCTGCGAAACAGTCTCTCAGAAAGTAAGAAAAAATTGTGTCTTGAATGTGTGAGAATGGAGGTGAAGATGAAAGTGAAGTCTCTCTGCAGAAGCGTCACTGCTATTGTTAAGAGAATATAGGGGTCGATACTAGAGCTCTCTGTCGTCATAATCCATTATATAAGCATCAGAAGTCTCTATGTTTTCAATTTTCTTTTCATTCTTTCTACAAACTGATACGGTATGGAGGGTTGCTAGTACAGGAAGGAGTTAGATTTTGTCCAATGGGCTCTTGGCAATGGAGCTGCCGAAGACTCTAGGGGAATGCCTACGCCTGGCCACTTACGGAGGCAGGAAAAGTCAATTCTATGGCGATCATATTAGGCTTTTTTTTTTTTGACGTGGCGGGATACTGCCCTGACAACCCACTCCGCCTTTTCAAAACCGTGGCCTTTCTCGTTCTGCTCTTCTTATCCTTTACATCTTCGTCCAGCAACCGCCATCCTCTCTTTGATTTTTATCATCAATTTCACAATCATCATTGCCATCATCGAGAAGAAGATATTGCAGTCATTAGTTATGCTACGAACTTAGTTTACTGACCCCTTGTAGATAGAAAAATCCTGACTCGCCTACGGAGTCGCAAACATCGGCTATTCTCTTCCCCCCCTCAGGTATTTTGACTACACCTTACTTTACTCTTTTCTACCTGTGTCTCGACCCATATCCAAGACGTAATACTAACAGGTATCTGGGATGTTTCTCTTACGCGGCTAAAAAGTTCTGGCCCCTTAGCACCAATCCACCTCGTCGATAGTCAACTTAGTCAATCTTACACCAAATCGGCGAATCTCAATCTTATTTTTATCCTGCCACTGGGGGTTTAATCCAACACTTACCTTTGTACATACGCGGACAAATAGTTTCCGCTCCGTCATACGAAAAGTATGATGGACTAAAAATTAAAACAGTGCGTATCCTACCCCTCTCCTCGCTAAACTTCCTAGCCGGTAAGCTCTCCTTCCATCTTCCTTATGTTCTTGGCTTTACGTAAAATCTTCTTCTCGATGATGGATGTGACCTTGTTGCTCTGTGTGCCGCGTGATGTATAGGTATGTCCTCAAGATCCTTTCCTTCTTTTAATACTAGCGTGAGTTTACTTCACTTAACGTGGTTTAGGGACGGTCTAGGAGAAGGGTATTAGTCGGGAATATGTTAAGCACAGACACCTAACTTCCCTGTATTTTTTATATTCGTATGGAGAACGAAGTGGGAAATGTCACAAAGCAATCATTTCCTCGTAATCACCGAGTTCAAGCTAGATTGGGAATGGCTTTCTCTTGAGGAGCTGATTAATTATCCATGGTAAACCCACGATCCTTGCAAGATATCACTAAATAGATGTCACGGGGTGGAGGCCATTTTCCCTACATTTTTTATTTGTTTTAAGGTGGTTCTTTGCTAATAGGTGCCGAGCCACTTTTTAGGCTGGTATCCCTCAGGGATCGCTACTTTATGGCTTAAAACGGCTTGCCAGATTGTCTTATGCGGGACTTGGATATCTAAGGAATAGCGATTTTTAGATCCCACAACGTTTGAGACTTTAGGGACAAACCCCCTATGGCTGTTTTTTGCCCGGTAAAGTCGGATCTTTTGGCTCAACTATGGAACATCCGTTTAATCTTCTATCCCCCCTTGAAGAATGATTGCTAACGAGTCTTTATCGTTACCGCTATGTTTAGCGTCTTTTTTTACTTTTAGCTACCCTAGCTATTCCACAAGCCATTGATGCCACCGCAACAACAGTCAACTGATCCCACGGAAGAGACATTAGTATCTTCAAGCTCCAGAAGAAAAGGGTTATCGATTTTATG
Source organism: Paragyromitra xinjiangensis (assembly GCA_038503065.1). NCBI lineage: Eukaryota > Fungi > Ascomycota > Pezizomycetes > Pezizales > Discinaceae > Paragyromitra > Paragyromitra xinjiangensis. The sequence goes on along the minus strand of JBCAMK010000001.1, from coordinate 874,599 downwards.
ATACTAGGTTATTGCTTCTTTGTCAGTAGAGTCTTAATCTTGTACATCCTACCACCGCAGGCATTTTGGTGCGAAGAAGGAAGGGGTCAAGGAAGTTTCTTCCCTATACCGCTTTTAAGTGTTGTGTTGGATGTGCTTAATGAATGAACTAATCATTCGTTCAACCCTGAGTGTCGTCAGGAAACCGCTACGATGTGGTCTTCCTCTTTTTGACTCGTTTTGCGGTAGAGCCTTCCCCAAGCTGCTGGTTCATCTTAGCCGTGTGGCTATACCTACGAAAGTTACTCGCTTGTTCGTATCCAGGACTTGGGGCGTGGATGTACCTAAAGTATGGATCTTCAGGTTATGGGAGGTGAGGTGTTTGTGGTAATATTAGTCATGTTATCGGTTGCCCTTCCTTGTCATGTATTCATAGGTAGAACAAGAACAGCCTCTACGGTAGTACAAAGACTCTATCTGGCTGGTAAACCCTTAATCCCAGAAGTGCTTTCGATGTTTCCGGCCACTAATGTTTCCGCTAGTTGTTTATGTTTCACGTGATTCCGAATATGCGTGAATTGATCCCAACAATCCTCTAGAACACATTATGTACAGTAAAATCGCCCTATAAGAATTCGGGTTATAAGAATATGCCGACCAGACTAGGCAGGGGTTATTGTGTGCGCCAGTATTTTCCCACGAGGGTGTTTGCCTCGTAAGAATATAAGTTCGCTCTAATTTCATATTCTTATAGGGTGATTTACTGTAGCTGCGTTTCGCATACCTGGGGAATACTAGGTTAGAGGGTTAGCGGGGTGTTACATGGTCATGACTTCGCTGACGGACTTTGTGTAGGGGTTTATAACAAGAAATCTCGCTGTCTTTTACTGTAAAGACAGCCAATATTGTTTTGCCCAATCTCTGTTCGACCTGGATTTCCTGAATGATTTCACTTTTTCGATGCGAGATGCCGAAGAGAATGTGAAACCCAAGCACGCTTTCGATTGCAGGTGCACTTTTTCTAGGGATGCCCTGCGTTATTTCAGTTTTCGGGCAACGCTACATCTGAATCCCTTGAATTACTCTGTCGACACCACTTGTCGAAGAGATAAAACAGCAAATGCAAAAAGATAATGCGCCGTAGGGGACTCGAACCCCTCCCAGTTGCTAGCTCAGATCGGGTGATTTTCCGAATCATGGTGGAAGGCAACTATCCTACCCCTGGACCAACGGCGCTGGTTGATAAACTTCGGTCAAAATATCATCATGAACAACCTAATTTCCACGAGTAAGCGGCTGTATGCTGCCGCACTGTCGAGCGAGACAGGGGGGAGCTAAACGGAAAATAACTTAACGTAATAACCCATCTACTGGTAGTAAAGGGAGAAGAGTGTGACGAAACCGAACTCTCGATATCAAAAAAAGAACCGTTGGTGAAGCAATACATGTAGTAATATGTCACGAGTGGGGGAAGTTACTCCCACCTACTTTGTATCTACAGCCAACGGGCTCCAAGTTAATACCGGATGATCGTGCGCGAATTGGTGGCAAGTCAGGTAAAAATCACTGGAGATCACTCGACTTAAAATCTAATCTACTTCTCCATAGGAACTGAACTAACTTGGCTATTATAATATAAATCAAGTATGTCGAAGTCACTCGTGGCAACCGCAAAACTAAAGGAGACGAGGGGATACACAGGAAACCTCTTCTCAAAGCCTTTATTTGTCGTTTTTAGGGCGTACCTAAAGATAGGAATCTTGATATAACAAGGACCTTTAAGTAGACAAAAGAGAAAAAAAAATGCAGATCCAATGAAATGAAAACCGGAGACAAAAAAGAAATAAATGATAACACCAAAGATAAAAATAAAAGCCCCGCCAATCATACCATCATCGCAGTTCGTCTCGAAACCCTCGTGAAACCCTTTCCGAATCTTGCTTTTGATATTTTTTTAAATAAAGAGCTCAATAGATTGAGGGACAAATTACACGTTTTATTTTTTCCCCAGCCATCATTTACAGTTTGTCGTAGTAGTTCTCGACACCAGGAACCTCTACCTTGATACCCTTGCGTTTCCTCATATCCTGGACGATCTGACCAGGCTTGGAGGTAGGGTCGAGGACTGAACCACCAGGAAGGACGGTCCAGTGGTCGAACACGGACTGAGGGAAGGCCTGTCCTCCGGTGTGAGAGCGGAGATCAGCGGTGAAACCGAAGGACTCGTTGACGGGTAGGTAGGCCTTGACGTTGAAGAGAGGAGTGCCAGGGCGCTGCTCCTCAGAGAAGACGTGACCTCTTCTTCTTGTCAGGACACCGTAAATACCACCCATGGCCTGCTCGGGCACCTGGATCTCAACAAGATAGATAGGCTCCAAAAGACCAGGGTCGGCAAGGAGGGTAGCGGCGTAGAGGACACGACGAGCGGTAGGAATGATCTGCCCACCACCACGATGGATAGCATCAGCGTGTAGGGTAACCTGTATTTTGTTAGTAAGGTGGCAAGGGAAGTCTATGAATATTTGCTCTTACATCAAGAATGTTGAAGCGGACGCTGCGCATGGGCTCCTCAGCAATAGGACCCTCGCGGGTAGCCCATTGGAAACCGGAGACAACGGAATCCTTGATTTCGTTCAGGTACTGAACAGCCTTGGTCTGATCGACGAGCAAGTTGGCACTTTTTGGAGGATCATATGTTAGCTTTTATACTAATCAAAGAATTCCGGGGTAAATCATACCCAGTGGTGTCAGGACCGAAACACCAAATCTTCCTGGCATCTGTAACGTCCCAGCCATGCTCATCTGCGAGGATTCTAGCACGAGCTTTGAAATCGTCACGAGGACCGATCTTGCCAGACTCGATATCCTTGGATACATCATCGTCGAGGGGAGCGGCGGTAACATAGAGACGGTTGTGCTTGTTGGGAGACTTGGAGAGTGCGGTCATTTTAGAAACACCAGCAACAGTCTCACGGTATGAGACAACAGGTGGTGAAATCTTCAATGGGATACCGGCGTGATCCTCCTCAAGATCCTATAAAAAAGTTTAGTATCAACGAATTTGACAAACGTCACCTCCTAGGGTTAGGGACCAACCTTCAAGCAAATCTCCAAATGCAATTCACCAGCACCAGCAACGATGTGCTCACCAGACTCGGAGATGTAGGTTAAGACACAAGGATCAGACTTGGACAACCTCTTCAAACCTTCGACCAACTTCGGCAAGTCGTTGGCGTTCTTGACTTCTACAGCGACCTGGACGACAGGAGACACAGAGAACTTCATGACCTTCAAGTTGTGGGCAGTTTCTGAGGTCGTGAGAGTACCAGACTTGAGCAAGAACTGGTCGACACCGACCAAACCGACAATGTTTCCGGCCGGGACATCCTCAATAGGCTCGATGTAACGACCCATCATGAGAATTGTGCGCTGGATAGCCTTGATGAACAAGTCTTCCTTCTTGCCGGGGGTGTAGTTAGGTCCCTGGATACGGACTTTAAGACCGGACTTGACGGTACCGGCGAAGACACGACCAAAAGCGTAGAAACGACCCTTATCAGAGGTTGGCACCATCTTTGAGACGTACAACATGAGAGGAGCCTTAGGGTCACAGTCGCGGATACCAATGCAGACCTCATCGTCGGGGGGACCCTCGTATAAGGTCTCAGCACGGTACTTCTGGGCAGTGACAGGAGAAGGCAGGTGCATGACGATCATTTCCATGAGAGCATCAGCAGCAGGCAAGAACTTCCTCATGACAATCTTAAGGAGGGCCTTTCCTTCGAGATCCCTCTCCTCGGCCTTAAGGGTAATTTCAAGCTTCTCAAGCAAGACCGGAATCTCGTCCTTCTTGAAGTTCATGACGGCTGAGAAAATCTTGAAGATGGGATCCAAGATGAACTGGTTGAAAGCACGCTCCAGAGACTTTCCCTCGTACGACTGAACCTTAGTCCACTTCTTGGTCTTGGGGTTGAAGAAGTTGTCGCCCTAGATTATTTGGTCAGCAGATGACTGGAAAATTCCTCGCCAAAATTAAGACATACCCAAAGACGCTCCATCATCTTGGTCCTGTCAACACCGAATTTCTTGGCATAACGTCCAGCGAATTGACGGACAGTGAAGGCCCATCCGTGAAGACCAGAACCGAAAGCAACAGTTCCCTTGTACGGGTAAACCTGGACATCACCAAGGGTTTTGTCGAAATAGGTGGCAATGATGACGTTTACGGACTCAACAGTACGAGAGAAGGACTGGTACAAATCCTCCTTTTCAACCTGAAGTTCCAACAAAGCACGATCGACCTTGTTGATGATACAGACAGGCTTGATACGCTCGGCAAGAGCCTGACGGAGGACAGTCTCGGTCTGAACGCAAACACCTTCGACGCAATCGACGACGACAAGAGCACCATCGGTGACACGGAGAGCAGCAGTAACTTCGGAAGAGAAATCAACGTGACCGGGGGAGTCAATCAAGTTGATCAAGAAGTTGTTGCCCTCAGTCTTCTGTGTGATATCCTTGACATCCTCATCCTTCAGCTCAGCGTACAAGGAGATGGCAGTGGACTTGATGGTGATACACCGGTCCTGCTCGTCCTGACGAGTGTCGGTGAAACGTTGCTCACCCGCCTTAGCGGCAGAAATAATACCAGCTCGCTGAACGAGAGAGTCGGTCAAGGTAGATTTTCCGTGATCGACTGCAAATAAATCATTAGTTAGTCCATGTAAAAGAATTGAAGAAAAGAATTCTGTAGGTCTTACCGTGAGCAATGACAGACATGTTACGAACGTTCGTAACCTTGTCCATCAAGCCACGGATCTGGTCGACAGTGAAACTAAAAAATTACAAACAATAACAGTTAGCCTTGAAGTTCTATGATAATAGCACCTCATCCCACGAGGATGAAGGAAGAAAACGTAGGAAAGGGCAGAAAAACTCACTTAACCATCTTGACGGATTTTTTCTAAAAATCCTGGTGAATAACTTTTTTCTGGTAGAAAGGGAGAAAGATCTTCTCGTCTTTAGTATCTTTATTAGCTATAAGATAAATATATCAATTGATAGAAGTATACATACGAATTGTTGCTTTGCAAGTAAAGAACCTGGCAGAGCAAGTCGTCCGATCGAGCGTGGAACAACAGCAGCAGCAGGCGGTGATGAGAAGAGGAGAGAAAAAGAAGAAGGGATGAGGGCAAGAGAAAGGAAAAGTGAGGGGTTGTGCGGGTGAGGGGTTGGCTGCGTTTTAAATTTGGATAACAAGGGCCGTGATTGGCTGGGAGAGACGAATACAGAAGGTGGGGCGATTGTTGACTGACAAATGCTCTGCCTTTGTGTGCATTTTTTTCCCAGGTTGTTCAGAGTGACTGCTCTTCCTAAATGTTTTGAATCGTCTGTGCAGCGGTGCAACTCGTTTCCCTGTCGAGTCAGATTGTAGAGTCACCGCTAGTTAATGTCGGCTAGCTCTTTATTAATTCACAAATAGATTTCAAAGCGAGAATTGCGAACAAAGTCAAGTTCCTCAATGATTCCTGTTTGGCCCCCAGCTTGACTCTGCTGGCAGGCTGACTCAAAAACTAATTGTGTTGGAGAATTATTATACTCATCAGTCACCAAACCCCGCACGGACCAGTTGACCGTTATCAGACATCATGCTTTGTGACGCGCATGTCTCAGGCTATCCGCGGGAGCCGAGACGGTAAGGCTAAACAGAGGACTCTTCCGTGCCTAACTACTCCCACCTCACTCTATATACACGGTTCTATAATTTAAATCTCAACGAAGTCAAACGTAAACTCCGTCGGGCCGGTAGGAGGTGAGTACATGAGCGAGAAATACTTTGCGCAGATCTCGGTTGATTGCTTACTACTGACATAGTAAACAAGATTCTATCCCAGTTCCAATTCTCGATCGGATGGACCACACATAATTAAGCCGTTGCCACTCGAGTCCTACTCACATCGCCTTGGCAGGCCAGGCCGTGCAAGTTCATAGGCTGTTGTTTCATCTGGATTAAACCGCACAAAATCTATTTCTATTACCCTTCTGGCTGCTTTCTTGGGAAAAGGTGGCAACTAGGCTTACATATCTCACTCCAGTTCCAGAAATTGCAAGGGTTAGAGTATCAACATCGCCAATCATCACTTCCACGCCACTTTCGATGTAGACGCCTTCACGGTCCACACGGACAGCTAACGGGAATAGGAAAGTTTCTAGCGTCGCAACCAGCTTCTTTGCTGCTCAAGCAGGAATTCTCTACCAAATATTAACCAATCATTGTCTGTCTGGATTGGGGGGGGTGTGTCCGGGTGGACCGTGGAGGCGTCTAATCAAGATAGGTGAGCAAGGGGCTAGGGCTAAAACCTATTCTATCGATGGCGGGAGATATAGTTGGTTAAGCTAAGGGCAAGGATGCAGCGTACTGGCTATGAGCAAATCTCGACAAGAAAGTATTACTGGTGACTGGAGTCATGAGGAATTACACACAAGGTAGGGCTTGACGGAGGCTTATGCCAACCTAGATCAAGGAGGAGGCACAAGGGATGCGGAATCACACATTGAACGCCAGTGTGATGTTGATGGTAAGCCATCTGGGATAAGCGGAGAGAATGTTTCTGGCAGCCGCAGCAGGAGTCCCTACAGAATAGAAAAAATTCTTTAATGATCGTCAAATTGGCGCGTATCCTTACAATGCATAAAATATGCTAGCGGAAAGACCGTGGACTCGACCTGGAAAAGCAGTACTTATGCTAGGGGTTTACCGTATAGTTTGGATAATAACTGGCCTGTGATGGGTAGTTTTCAACTAGTCTTCAAAAAGTTGAAAGAAGCGCCAAAAACCATCCTTAAATATTAGTCGTAGTTGACCATCTACCTATATCTCACAGGGTAGTCTTAGTTAGAAAATTACAGCCCAGTCTTCTATCTCGCTAATGGCCTCCGTAATCCTCAACCCATCTGCCCTCGGGACGGTGAAGCTTTTTTTCATTCAATCCCCTCTTCCCTATCGTCCCTAGTGCCCGCTCCATCCTCGCCCATCAGCTATCACCAGCGTCAACGGTGACAATTCCTCCCTGCTCCTTTAATCACCGCAAAATACCGCTCGTCTGCCGATGGTATTGACCTGAACCTTTTCGTGTGACCCTGTTCCAGCGGTCATGATCTAAGGGAACGAGTTGATCCTCTCTACCAGATGATTGACAGGCAACTTTCCTGCCTCCTCCGCCCAAAGGACAGGTACCTCCAATGATCCTACTCTGAACCCCCACTGAGTATATATACAGTCCTGCTAGACTCCGGTAGTTTTATCGCTTAGAAGTCTAAATTTCTCAATACTTTCTCTGCTCTAATGGCGCTTAGGTATGGTCGAGCGACTAGTCTTCGGGTTCCCGTCATTCCAAGAATGAACTCTTGCTGGCCCTATCCCAATTCAGGCGTTTCAACTCTAGGTCAAGGTCATTTATGTATATGGTAGGGAATTACCAGTTCCCGATATTCCAATGGAGATCCTGCTTAGGAAAGGCAGTAATCCCGATTCTACTAGGGCTTCCGAGCATACCTGTAGCTGTTCCTGACGACCTCTCAGGGCTCCTGCGGGTAGCCCCGCTAATCCTGCTTATAGCTAAAACATTATGGATGAAGAAAACAGCCTATAGAGATTACCGAAGTGTCATGAAATCTATATATCACGAACTCTCACTCGTTCTTCCTTCTAGCTAGCGTTTTAAATACAACCAACATGCAAGGTATGTGGAAAGGGGGAAAAAAGGGCCCAAAATAAACACAAAATACTTAGCAGAGCGTTAGAGATCCCTAGTTTGTGTGAGAGCGTCAGTTGGTGGCAGTATTTATATCAATTAACACGGTATAAGTCAGCTCGAGAACTGGTTCGGTCCGGTTTCGATGCTAAGATCTAGAATCTACACACTGTTTTTGTAGCTTGAATAAGATTAACATTGTGATTCAGTCTTCTTGAGAGGTTGTTTCCTCAAGGGAGCTGGCGCTAGTTGGAAGTTTGTATATTTAACACTGCACAAGAACAAATCTTACTTTAAGCTCCATCCTATCATCCTGTTTAAATACCAGCACATACATGGATGCATAGAATAAAGATTATATGTAGGTAACATTTCACCAGCATCAGGTTCAAGAGTGTGGCTAAAGTTCTAAGAGTAATAGGGGTTTTCTACGGCTGTCCAATACCAATCCACCTGAAAATTCGTCATAGCTGGGTAGGACCCCATGGTCAAGACTTTCGAGATCTAAGACATCAAAGTATCTTAATACATTCTCTTTCTGTCCATATATTACAATGACCATTCATTATACCTCCCTAGGATGATCTACCAGGAACTGCTAGTAAAAAAGGCCTAGCAAAACCATTCCAAAACTTCATTTCACATCACCAAAAGAACAGAACCCGCAAAAATAAAATAAAATAACGAGCTATAAAAACGAAATCCCAAGCTCAACTATTTGCCATGAATTCCATTACAAGATTATGACTAACATAAGACAAAACCCATTCGTGACAAAAGGAACAAAAGGATGGTATCATTCTGACAGAACTACTGCATCAATTTAAACAGTATAACGGAAGAACTATAGGCCATCACATATTAGTAATTTATTAAGATAAGAAAACGAAAAGGGTCGGTAACTCACAGTAGCGTTATCACCCGCCTCTCTCTCATCTTCCTTCATCTCATCAGTATACGACTCCAGCGTGTACCCTTTCTCGGTCATCAACGCGTCTCTCCTCGCGTTCTCCTTCCTTAAGTAAAAAGTCATAAAGATGCAAAGCACGCAGCTCATAGTAGTGGTACCGATCAACAACCCGTGACCAGAGAAATATCTCGGAGAATCAGTGGACCTGTATGCGAAAGCAGCGATGGCACCACCAAGATTGCCAAAACCAACGTGCATAGCAATTCCAACACCACGTTTCGTAGAGCCACCAATGTTATTGCCGTTCCATGCGACACCCATAGGGACGTTAGGGTAGATGCCTGCAGCTGCGAGGAAGGTTCCTAAGTACTGAACATGAGGGTTGTGGGTGGAAATCAATAGAATGAAGCCGAGGATGCTGAGACAGCAGAAAAAGATCATGAAGATTCCACGTTGTCCTTTCCTGTCGGCGAGGTATCCGCCACCGATAGTGCAGATGCAAGCGAAGACGTAGGGTGGGACGGTCATAAGCTGGGACTGCTCGTTCGTGTAGCCCATAACCTTCACGATGGTTGGGAGGAAGAGCGAGAAGGAATATAAAGGAGTGTAGATTCCGATGGTGATGAGCATGTGGACGTAGATCTTCCAATCTTTGATAGCGTGGAAAAAGTACTTGATGTCGTATTCGTCAGCTAGGGAAGTCCTATCGACTTTAAGGCGACGATGAACTTCAGTCTTCTCTTCGGGGGTTAAAAATTTGGCACTAGATATTATGTTAGTTACCTATTACCTTTGAAAGTAGTCGAGGGTTCTCACGTTTCCGGATAGTCATTAATAGCCCAATAAGCAATAAAAGCAACAATGATAGTCACAATCCCTTCAAGGATAAAAATCCAAGCCCAACCAGGCTTCCCGCCTATGCCTTTCATCTCCGAAATCCCTCTCGCAAGCAATCCCCCAAAGGCTCCTGCTAGAGTGGCAGCAGAGAAAAATATAGCCATACGCAGCCCACATTCGTGTCTCTGATACCACATAGTAATATAGAAAGTGACTCCAGGGAAAAGTCCACCTTCCGCAATACCGAGAGCCATCCTAGCAGCTAAAAGCCCACCATAGCTGGTAACAGTACCCATGAGTGTCATAACGATACCCCAAGCGAGCATGATGATTGTGAGCCAGAGAGAAGGTCGAGTTTTCTTCATCATGATGTTGCTAGGCACTTCAGCCAGCACATACCAAGGGAAAAAGACAGCGAGAGCGACCTAATCTAGCGTTAGAATTTATGAAACTGTACACTTAAGCGGGGTAATTGCGTACATTATAGTCCAAACCTGTCATACCTAAATCTTTTTCAAGTCCAGCAAGACGCGCATTGCCAATATTGGTACGATCAAGGAAAGAAAGACTGAATTCAGTTAGGATCGCAAGTCTATACCAAATAAGGGAAAACGCACAAAAGTAACTCACAGGTATAGCAATGCTAGGAATGGTACCAAATGCCAGTCTAGTTTTCTCAGCAGCTTCTTCGTTCTGGTTTCATCGAATACTGGCCCTTCTGATGATTCTAGGGTTGAAGGGGTTGTGCTTGAGTCTGCGTGAACCGGCTCCTTCTTGTCCGTATAGACGTTTGAGTCTGACATAGCGATAAACACAGCAAAATATGTCTATTTTAGATCATAAAATTCTGCTCCTACTCGAAGGGAAGCGTAAAAGGGTATGGGACAGCTAGTGATTGATCTGGGAATCGAGGCGATTAAAAGTGAACTCAGGGTGGAAGTTCAGGCGATTTCGGTGGGATTCCAGGGTAGTGATAACTTGTCTGTTTCCGTGGAGGCCCAACGGTAGTGCAACACGTACTTATTCCACCAGATATATAGGTTTGAATAAATATTGGAGGGTGTGACAGACTGGGATGGGTGTTGATACGTTTCGGCTGACCGTATGGCTATTCACGAGAGGGGTAGATGCAGGAAGCAGGTCCGACAAGATAAGTGGTACGAAGAAGCCAGAGGCGTAGAAGCGTAGACCTGATGCCTTGAGCCTTTGAACCCAGGGGTACAGTCGATTGAGGGGGCTATCAGACCTTTTAAGTGGCCCTCGAGTTTCGTTTAACCACCCGATAAATGCATCACATAGCGAAATCCTGTCAGAACTTCCATAGAAGTTCAATTTCTCGTAGCATCGTGTCTAACCCCTATTCTGCCCCGAGACATTATGTGCCTCGGCGTGAGTCCTTGTTCCATTGGTAGCTTGCTAGGCAATCCTACGTGCCAGTGTTGTTAGATCCAATGTTAGATGCGTATGCGACTGTCCCGCCAAACAGGAACTAAAATTTGGCCCCCATATTAGACAGTCCAAGACTTCGTGCCTTGCTTTTGCGTCCACCGCCCGGTGTACATATGCCTAGCGGCCGTAAGCAGCATTCCGCGAAAGTCTTGCCTCGCGATTGTGTATTTTCCTTTCTTTTTGCTATGCAATACACCGTCAGCCCGCTCCCGTCAACAAGAATAACTTTTGTCCGGCCTCGTTGTCTAATATTTATCTGCTAAATTAAATTTATATGCGATGCTGTGGCTAGTATTGCACAGGACTACGATTCACAGGGGGTGGATTCTTTGTGCCTTATGTTCGCTTAAAAGCAAATATAAGATTTAGCGTCAAATGGTGCAGTAGTGCCAGATTGAACAAGGCGGGGTGGCATAAGGTGGATCGCCGCCCCAAGCTTTTTTTCGACGACACTCGCTCCATCCAGGGGCCCACGATGAACGGAACACCTTCCTAGTCTGGGAGGACACGGAAAAACCCTTCCCCATCCTAGCCCACAAAGTAAGACTCGCATTTTCGTGTAAAAAATGGCGCTGTTGTACAATACAGATCAACTTTGCGCACGGGAGCACCTACTCCAGCTTTCTCATTTGTTTCACTGTGTGGCGTTTGCCAATTGCGAATCGCACGCTGGCGGTCAATCAGCAAAGCGGTAGCAGCCGGTGCTTGTTCTAAGGTGAAGGTACAGCCGGGGTCGATTGAGGCGATAACTCAATCTAAGCCCCCTCGGGCAACGATCCCGAAACAGCTCCACGGGTGTCTTGCTCCCCCTCTAAACTTTATTGTACTTTAAGCGCCTCACGTCATGTCTCGGCCCTTGTACAACACCGGCAACCCGTCTTAATTGAAAAAGATCTCCTATCTAAAATATCAAGAATCGCCGGTTTGCAACCCGCAGCCAATCGATCTCAAATCTTGAATAGTGCTGGACAGATCCTCGGTAAGTCTCTATTTTGGTATTTTCAGCGCCGAACCGCTACCTCAGCTACCACGGGACATGATATATTGGAATCTCTAAATCCAGGCTCCGTTCCGGCAGGAACTACATTAAATCCAAAAAGAAACAAGCATCCTTATTTTTCTTTTCTTTCCCTGGAATGTTGGAACTTCATCAATGCGCCAAAGCGCCTAGGCGCATGGACGCCACTTTGTCACCATCGTGACTGCATAAACCGTCATCCAGACACGTAGAATCACTATTAAAAATATTGGCCAGCCAGTAAGCACCCGTGCCGCTCTTATGATGATAAGGGCAAGCCTGAAGTTTGCCAAGAAAGCAATAGATGGGCAATTAAGCGTCTTGACTTCTACGATCCGGAATCTTGCCTACGATTCTATTAGCATTAGGAAGTTGTCGCCAGGAAGGAACTTTTCGGGGTATCTGCCAATGGATCCGGTAGCAAGTTACAACCTGAGAAATTAGATAAGGTTGCCTGCAGAGTATGCGTTGTTAAATTAATGCCTATGAGCTCCCCAAGATACAGTAATTTTGCTGCTGGGATGGTAGTTTTTGGTTTATCCTTCCACAAAGTATCAATCCCCAGAAATTCCAACGCCTCGGTTGATCATTGGGGTCTTGGCCTTGGAAGCGAATCAATAGCATACATGGGGTACTGATATCACGGCTAAATGAAGCATAAGTAGCCTTGCAGCTGAGGTTATTTTTCCTTCCCGGGCTGTGGGTTTTGTCCATAGAAGTTCCAGCATGCATGATGCGAGCAGAATACTTAAGCCATAAAAATTTAATTCGAGGACCACCACCAAAGCCAAACTCATATGCAGCAAGGTAAGGGGCAGTTCCAAGAATCCAAAACCGTTGATCGAGGCCCCCAAAACTTTAATGCGAGGTGCTTAGGTCAGAACCGGTTCACTACAGCTGCTTATCCATGGCTATGCCTCCCATGCCGATTCTTGTCCTACCTCCCCAACCGAAGCAGACGAAATCATCTGGGCATAAATGGGCTCTTATCCAAGGAAATATCCTAGCTGGATCGGTATCTGCAGCGCAAGGTGTTAGCCGAAGCGAGATTTAGTTCTAGATATACCACGTATAACTACTCCACAGTATTTGTGGCAATTCACTCTTCGCCTACTGACAATGAAGGATTTTGTTGCGGAAAATGGTGGGGATTAGATCGCTAGGGGAGGGATCGTGGAATGGATGAGCGGTAAGTCCAGGTCCAGCGCGGTGGTTGAAGCCTGTTTGCGTACCTGCTGCTGGAGAGACTGCTGCTGTGCGAACGCGACAGTTTAATACCCAGGAAAGATCAAAAGAAGGGAAGAAAAACTAGTACACGAGCAGTGCCCTTTTTCGAGGGCAACAAATCGATGCCGTTGGGCACCGCTGCGGACTCTCCCAATTGCAATGTTGAGTGAAACTCCTTGCTTGCTTACAAAAACGCCTAGCTAGTGGAATATTAGCACCCCTCTGCAATAGCTATCTCACAAAACTTCCGAAAAATTAGATAGCCGCTATCGCCTTTTCGGAGGGGCTGGTGTGAATGATAACGAGTTAGCTGTTGCATTAGATGTTTGCCGCAACCCCTCTCTATGGCCAGATATTTAGTTCTTGGGTATCTAGCTAACGATTAGTGTTCCCCGCGAGCCTGTTCGAGCCGGTGCGGAGGCCTGGGCTCGAGCTGGCTCGGCTTGTGGAAGGATAGGCTTGAGGGATTCGAGCCGAGCTCGAGCCTGGTTTACTCATAGTGGTTTGATGTTCTTGCGAAAATAATTACAAGGAGATCATTAATTACCAGTGAAAACTAGATACCCGCTGTAGCACAACCCTCTCCATTCCCCTCTCCCAGTTGCCGGGGCCCCACCTCCGAAAGACCAGGCCAACCTTATGTTTCTCTCTCTCAACTGCTACCCTTTATTGAGATTTAATAGGCTCGAGCTGGACTCGAGCCTATTAGAGAACAGTCTCGAGTTGGCTCGGGCTCGTGGGACTTTAGGCTTGAGGAATTCAAGCCCACGATTCGAGCTCAAGCCCACTACTAACGATTCCCCTAGGCCAAACTACTAAAGGGAACAGAAGCTGTTTGCTCTTAGGGATTGGCTTTCGCATCGCTCTATGCGATATTATGAGGCCTAAGGTTATTGCAGCCCAAATATGACAACATTGGTACTCGCTTTTTGTGTTTGGAGGAGCCATCAAACCATTGTTACCCAGAGTTTCCATAGTTATGCTAGGCAGCTGGTTATAACTGTGCTTGGCTTTCGGCGGTGTTTTCCCCCTTGATTTTTTTGAGGAGAAAGCTGGGGTCGTGGACTGCGTCATGGTCCCTAACACTGAATACTAATGTGGTAGCATTTGTTTTACTTTCTCCACGCCTCAAATTCCGTATTCACTACGCTAAAAAAAAATGCTGGTACGCATACACATACGTACAGAAATTATCATTGGTAACTAACTGACTCTAGGTTTTGGGTAAACAGGGGGGAGGGTGGTGAAAAAACAAAATAGAAAAAAAGAACCTGCCTACCTGTTCTTGCGAGCCCGTGCACATGAAATTGGTATACGCCAAGTAAACGGCGCGTTTGCAGCACTCGCAGCACTTATTCCAATTTTAGCTCGTGGGGTAGTAGCCAAGCAAATGGGAAATTGTGGGGATCTGATATAAACATAAGAACAAAAACCCAGTAATTCCAGTTTCAAGACCAGTGGGATTATCAGAGTCACTAGGATTTGGAGAGGTTCTCATTGTAGGTTGTTTTCCGACCCGTCTGGAAAAATTTCCGGTTAAGGGATGATTGCTGGTAGGAGGCACATGGTGCGTGCTGGGCAAGCCGGTACTAGCCACGCTCCCAGTCACCTCGCTGATAACATAGCTGGGTGTGGGATTCCAACACAGGTTGAATTCTTTTCTGTGACAGCGAACCCAGAACTAGAAGGCATTTTCATGTCACATTATACTGAAAAAAATTACTCACGGAAACCGACGGAAACCCTTCTTGGTTGCGAGTGTTTGACACTATATATCCGAGAATTTTTTACTCTTGGAGCAGAAATGATAGGTCTGAGACTAGTATTAGGTTTTCGGCCCCAAATTACTCCTCTTGTTTGTTGGGCCATTAGCCTAGCCGTGCGCCTGACGCCGACATTACTGACTCGTTGCGTGGGTACTTGTGGAACAGTTATTTCGTGGTATGTTGTGCTAGTGTTGACGTAGAATGAGGTGAGGTGTAGTGAAACAGCGACAAAATTCAGTTATCCATCTTGCTCCTCCTTTTTGTGCTAAGCAAGGGCTGTTTGAACATCCAGCAACCTCAGCTCTGGCGCGTCCCTTTTACCCATGGACCTCGAGCTCTCAATTAATAGTTCGCACCTATATGTATCTCCTAGATCATAGCTCCTCACGCACTGAAATTCAATACTTTGGGCTTTGGTTGCTTGATTTTCTCCAGAGGTCTGTAACCCAAGTTTGCCAATTATGGCAGAGATAATAGGCCCTGATAAGTCTCTGTTTATGAATTCCTAGCTGTAAACACAAGAATTCGCGGAGAGATATGCTGTATATATTAAGATGAGGTGTTTCAAATACGCTGATCATGACTGGAGTCCGTGAAAACGCCCGGCTACGATCCAGGGGATACCCATATATTTCCGCGCAAGTTATCGGAAACCGGGAACTTGAAGCAATCAACTCTTGTACGGTAAATTATTAGGGCCTGTACAATTTCTAGGGGTTTCAGAATAGCTATAGTGATATTATTGAAGGGGCTTTTGCTGGTCAAGTCGCACGTCGAATCTATCCATGGATTTTTTGAGACACGTTGTTTCACGGTGTTTTTAACAGCAATATTTTTCCGGGTCTACAATATATACGCATATAACTGGCCTTGCTAAAGTACGGATCATTATCATGTACTTGCCAGTAGTAGGTGATCATGATAAGCTTTGTTTATGTTGGTAGCTACATGTAGTGTGTCATAATCAGTCTTGGCAGCCTTACCGGAAATCGGCATTTGTGGAACCGTGATGGCCTAACCAGTCAATTGGTTCCTGCGGGTCTACATATAATCAACTTACGAAGGTGTGAGTGACTGGTAGTGGCTAAAATTCGCAGCAGTAATTAGAAGAATGGTCAGATCCCCCATTAGGCGCAATCACTTGAGTATGGTGTTAGGAGTTGTGATCTCGCAGTAGTATTTGATTATATGTGGTCTTACCTGTGTTTGGTCATTTAAAGCTCTGGTCCTGTGGGAGGGAGGGGTTCATCCATTCCTAGAAGCCGCACTATAATCTAGTTTGTGTTTGGTTAATAGAATATGAACTTCCCACTTGGGGTGACCGCCACTCTTCTATCCTAGAGTTTATCCACCATGCGTGAATATGAATTGCTGAGAGGATCTTGGATTTTAACATCACTACCGCGCTTGTTTTTCAAGTAGGGCAATTTAGGGTCTCTGTTGTAGTCTTAGATTCACAGTAGGAAGCCACTTTTCTGATCTGGTAGAATACACAAGACGATTAGGCGGTTTTAGGCATTATAGTCAATATAGATAGACTAATCAAGCTAGGTTTTGTGCTATCTCGTACTGCTCGTCAGTATACGTTATTTATTGGGATTGCTTTTGATTCACTCTCACCTTGCCACACAAAGAATCACTTAATTAATCTACACTTATATTTATGCTGACTCAGTACTCTAGAGGGGGTTTTTGTAGCTGATTTGCTGCGGAAGCCCCATTTGTGCAAAGCATGACATAGTGATTTGGCTTTTGCGGTCAACGGTTGTTCTTAGCCTGGGGACCGCGGAGTTGGGGCCTGATAGGCGACAGGCAAGAGCTTGCTACTCAGGGTTCTCGACGCAGTTCTAAGTGGAGTACTTGCTACCTGATACTTTTCTGGAACTTTTGTAATTGGTTGTCTGCTTGGTTTTTTCATGTGGCTACATTCACATCCTAACCATATCTGTTCAGGTGGTAGCCGTAATTCTTCGTGTTAGTGCACGTGGTCGCATGACTGCGTACACGTTCTGGAGTGAATCAAACGAGGGTTGCATGAGGGGTAGTCTCTTTAAAGTTAGGATCGGAGCCTCAAGGTTAATCTTCGGTTTCGAGTGCTTATCTACAGGCACTGCATTTTTTGTGGATAATAATTCACTTTACGTATAGAGCACTTTTTTTTGTGGGGGCGAAAAACTCCGTTTCCTTTAGTTCTATCAGAGGGTCGAAAAATGACACCATTAATTGGGTCGCTAATCACTGTATAAATGGAACACCTATAAGTGTCAAATGTGCCAAAGCCTAATCACCAGCAGTAGAATACCAGTATACGCATACCCAATTTCAGCACCTGTATACACCTCTGTGTTAGATTCGGTGGTAAATTATTTATCGCTGGTAACCCGAAAAAAACGGTCCTCTGAGACATAGCCGAGCTAGATACGGTGTACTAAGCGAGGACATTAGGTATGTCATCCATGGGCGACCATTGGCAGAAGCTGAGACACGCCTGGGTTATTAATATTGAGTGGAGAAGTTACTGAACCATTGGATGCCTCATGAGGAGAAGTGAAGATCGCTGCGGGCTCATGTCCCAACATACCTATTATTTTCTCGGGCACTTGAGCATAGAGTAGTGGCCAGCTGTATTTAACGCAGAGGCATATATACGAGTACTGCAATTCAGTACGTTTGTACTAGCATCTAAATACATTGCGTTTCCGTAGAACGTCAGCTAGATTTTAAAAAAGGTCTCAAAGTTCGATATGGTGCGTGCTGGATCTGGTCGCTATCGACTAATTGATATCTATGATGAATTCGAAATTTTAGGTATAGTAACTGAGATATAGGCAAGCATTAATTAGAAGTAGTTATCAATACATATTATTTCGAGCCCGATCCTGAGTGTGCGCGCGACGCGCGTGCATATGCACTTACGTCAATTTTCAGGTGTTGGTTAGGCAACTGAAGAAGATTGACTGTCTCAGGTAGGCCTTGTCGTCGCATTGTAGGATATTTTACTGTCGGGCCAATAAGCCAACAAAAACATATCCTTTATGCGAGAGGGCAACGCATTAAATCAAGGAAGATATTATTTTAGTGTTTGCCATCCTAAAGAATCGTCTTAGGCCGGCCTCAATTGGTATATACTAACTACAGCCCTGATGCCCACCCAAAGAGCAAGCCTTTTTTAAAGGAGGAGATATGCATGGTCTTCAGCTGAATTTTAGCTAATATCTGATCGCCGTATGAACTCGAGTGGGTGAACTTCACGCTGAAACGTTGGAGTTGCCTCTCTAGGGAAGGCCCCCCTTTAACAGCCACTTTACTGATAAAAGCAATTCTAACATGTCCGTTCGCCTGACATCGATCCGCGACGATTCCAACTTAAGAACTATGGGTCGACCCAGTTCATGATAGCAAGCTTGAGCTTTAAAAGCCTTTTGAGTTACTTTCAACCATCCAGATAGTTATTAAGCAAGTATTTGGCTTAGGTCAAAATATTATACCCGGGTCTTCCGAAACTGATAACCCTCGCTCAACAGGTTAGTTCCAATCTACTTTCTAGATTTGAATCAGCATAACTAACTAGATAATGTCTACCTAAAACTAGAACCGGGATTCACTTGATGTTTACCGAATTTACGATTCGCTGGCTGCCTAGAGCATTTCTTGCTGTTCTCCTGCTCTCTCTCCATGTCAAGTCAATGCCCGTATTCAAACGTAGTACAATCACACAGGTCGGCAATACTGAAGTCTTCTGCAAAGAAAACCCAGGGTGGTCTGATGTGGCCGCATTCTTTATCACCAATTTTGTCATCCACGTTTTCACCGTCAAGTCTGACCCTGGCAACGGGAGATTTTATACTTTCCTTTTCGCATTTTTATCTCTAATTTTTCCCTACAATGGTGTCCTCCGGGCATGTCGCATCATTGAACAGGCTCCAATTTTTGGTGGAAACGGGAAGTTGGGCTGCGCAGCAAGGGCAGGAGCACTGTGCGTGGTCGCCAGGACGAAAGGATGGAAGACGAAAGAAGGGCAGTCTTTTTGGTGCTTAACCAAGGAAGATTCACCATCATTAAGGTAAAGCCAGCCCTTATGATACCGGTGCTTTGGAATCTGAAGCTGACTTTCTCTCATCTAAGTAGTGACATAATGCTGGATAATATGCCCCTGGAATTCCTGCCGGAGGGTATGGTGACCATCCACGGGGAATACTGTTTGCCCCCAGGTTACATGATGGTTCGTCTGCCTGTTGGTGCTGCTGTCAAGCCCTTGCCTGGAGCTCAGAACCACACATGTGAACTCCATATAGCTACCAGCCCTACCAGCCCTACCACACTATCTACACCCACGCTATCTACGCCCACAACGTCTACGCCCACAAAATCTACACCCACAACATCTGTAGTCACACCATCTACATCTAGAGGAACTTCTCTCTACAGCAAGATTCGTGGCTGCTTTAGGGCCGGAGAAACAAGCAAAGTCACTAATAAGTCTAGCATCTCTACACGAAGCAGCTCCGAAATCGCCAGTACCTATAGCATCTTAGGTACTGCGGCAGGGATTGGACAGCTTTATTTCGCCGCGGCTTCTCTCTATAAAGCTAGCGATACGGAAATGGGGGCTTACGGCTATGCGGCTTACTCGTTGACGGTTGTTCCTTACGCTTTGATGACTGTTGTGAACCTCATTGCTCTTTTTATTACCCCGGACTATCCTGCAATTTATATGATCGAGTCCTCGATTATGACCGAAGCTAAAGACCGTGGTGGTTATTTTGCTGGGACGGTTGGAGCTCTTGATGAGTTGGATGGGGACGGCATACGTATACCTTCCGATGAGGAGAAAATCTGTCCGTGGGAGATCGAAGTGGACAAGGGCAAGCCCAAACCCGAAGAATCACAAAGCTACAAAGCATATAAAATTGAAACCTCTATTCCCGATAAACCTGTGATTTCTGAAGAAACAGCAATCGGAAGTATCTTCAGCAAGGTCCCGGAACCCCTGAAAGCATGGAACGAGGGAGATGAAGTTATTAGCTTTCGGATATTTTTCGAATGGCTTATGGTCTTCTATGTTGTTGTAGTCCAAGACCAGCCTAATGAGCTTCCGTTCGTCAGACTCTTTCATCGTTTTCGTCATCGCGACCTCCGAAACACCAAAGATTCTCCTTGCCAGGTCCTTCAACGTTGGACTTGCTTTTTATTCAAAAGGGAGGAGCCCACGCCGCCCCAAACGAGGCTTCCGAGAATAGGAAGGTTTAAATACAATCGTCTAACGAGTATTGATCGGTTCATGTCCATGGTCTCCGACCTGCTTCTCATAGTTATGGTAATAAGTCCATACTTGATCGTCTATGCTTTGACCAAGTACAACCCTCAGCAAAGCACTTTCTTTGAACGATTCTGGGTTACGACTTGGTTAGCTTTTGGACAACTCGCTATTACAGTGAGGATAATGTGGGCGTTTGTTCATCGCTTCTTAGCAGAAGGAGCGAGGCGCGAGCTAAATCTAGGGCTCGCTATATCGTTTATGTGTGGTGCGGTTTGGATGATTCCTGCTTTTGGCGGATTTGTTGTTGTTGCGAGGATGATCTTGGAGGCTGGGGTCTGTACGAAATTTTAGGACAGGCTGTGGGAAAACTCTATGGGGAAACTCTGTGGGCAGAATACTTGGTTGTTACGCTATATAAAGTTACATTATTTAGGGTTCAAGGGCAAAATTTATCAGGGTATTATTTTCTATCAGCCGCCAAGGTGGCCTGAGTACTTAGCATGCTCTCTTCCATGAATCACCACTCGCTTATCCATAAAACTTTCGGGTTAGGTCACTACGCCCGGGGAGGATACATCCATAATTGCTTGTGAGCTCCCGAATCATTAAAGACGAAACTTCCCAATCGCAGTATAGTAAAACACCAGTATAGTGGGGCATCAGTAATGATGACCTCACCAATCGTTTTCAGGATACTTGATGACAGTTAGAAATAACAGTACTGTGCATGACAAGAGTTTAGAAGCAATATGATACCTTACACCCGGTGGGGATTCAAGAGTTGAGAGATCGATGGAGTTTAGCTCAGAGGTGGGGTTCAGAGGTAGCACTCCGTGGTCAGTGCCTCACGAGATCACAAAAAATCACTCATGACTCGCGAAACGTCTCGAGTGCGCCTAGCACTAAGGAAAGTAACCTACATGTAAGTACCTAGTCTATTAAGACAGTATGTGAGCCTCCAATTTGGGGGTGTTTGGTCGCTAGGTAGTATTTTATGAGAGAATATAGTATTGCCGAAACACGTATCGCTCCCGAGAACCGTGGCTACTAGCGACCTAAAATTGAAGTGGCCCCTGTAGGGAAGCTACAAGTTATCCGAGTATAATATACAAAGGAATGAACGAAAAGATTGAATAGTTAGCTAATCTATAAATAGTACCGGCTATGAACCAAAAGCATAAATTTCTGTAATTAATCGTTCCTAAGATACTTGTTTTCCGGTACCGCTCAGTACCTAGCTTCCTAAAAAGCAGGAGAGAAGAGGGGGGGAGCTTTGAGCCGGGAAGCATAACAGTATCGTAACCTGGAATCTGTCATAATTTTCAGGGATAAATTCGGCTAAACCCTGGGCGCTAGTAAAGTATTGCAAAGTGCAGCATTACAATATAACCCCGCGTTGATTGATCCACATAGCTACCCCAAAAATTCAAATTTGGCGAGCCTAATGTAGTAACTGCTGTATATTATGCTATAGCGGCTGGTCTTTCGTCTGTGAGCACACCAAGAGACTCTAACACTTTAGCAGTTTGAACCTGCAGCTGGTTCTCATCGGCTAAGGTTAAGCACTACGTAGCAAACATAGGAGGATTAACTGCATACACAGTTGATCGGTGACGGAACTGAAATGGACCAAGAACCGTTTGCCGGCAATGAACACAAACGGACGTATGCCTTTAAAGGCTCAAGTACTCCGGCAAGATATAACCCGAAGAGCGATCTTTTCCTTCCGGCTACCAGTTTGGATGTATTTAAACCAACATTGGCCCCCGACATCTAGCATAATTTCCGTCTTAGCAATAGCCAGGGATCTAAGGATGAACAAGCTCTTCTGGTTTGCGCTCACACTTGTAGCGACAGTATGGGCCCAAACGACATGGTCCATTAGTAGCACCAACTATACGGATGCAATTCAATGGGATCACTATAGTCTGATCGTGAAGGGTGAGAGATTAGTAGTATGGTCTGGGGAATTCGTATGTGTCCTGACTCTAAACAATAATGATTCGATCTCGATTTCTAGTAACTAATTTTTCGGGCAGCATTATTGGTAGGCGTAGCTTTCTAAAGTCACTTAATAGCCCATTAAACATTTTGTTTTAGGAGAATCCCAGTTCCGCAACTTTGGCGTGATATACTCGAAAAAATGAAGGCTCACGGTTTCAATACCTTCTCCATCTATGGACATTGGGGCTACCATTCTGCCTCTGAAGGCCACCTCGACTTCGAAAGCACAGCTCACAATCCACGGCCACTTCTAGAATTAGCAGAAGAGCTAGGGATGTATGTGATATACCGGCCTGGCCCATATGTAAACGCTGGTACGCCCTCAAAAAAAAGCGAGTCATTGGCCACTACTAAAACATACTAGAATCGCATAGCGGCGGGCACGCACAGTGGGTCACTACAGGTGCCTATGGTTCATTAAGAAATAATGATACGCGTTTTGTTAATGCTTATACACCATATATGGACGCATACGAAAAGCTATTAGCGCCTTATCAGGTTCAAAACGGTGGAAACCTCATTTTGATGCAAATAGAAAATGAGTTCAGTAGTCAGAGAATCGGGGATTGCAAAACATGTCCTCCAAACTTGGCCAACATTGATTATATGCAGGTTTGTCTCTAGTTTATTACCACTGGCAACCCCACGCCTTTGAGTACTTATCAGAGAACAGAAACTAGAAGATCAAGCTCGGAAGAACGGAATCTACGTACCGCTAACGCACAACAATCCAAATACATATGTAAAAGGTTGGAGCACCGATTATGATCCTCGAGGTGCTGTCGATATCTCTGGAGTTGACACATACCCATATTGTTGGTCATGCGTTCTCAGCGAGTGCGGGGGTAGATACCCGTACACCGTAGCTTATTACTATGACTATTTTCTCGAGTCTGCGAAGAATCGTGAGTAAACCGAATTTTTCCAAGAATATCCAACATTTGTTGATAGGCCTTAGAACCCCCGTATATACCCGAGTTCCAAGGTGGCAGCTATAATCCCTGGGGAGGGCCGCAGGGTGGGTGCATATCGCAGCAAAACTCTGAATTTGTCAATATCATGTACCGACACAATATTGGCGAGAGGGTCACAATCATCAGCATCTATGTGTTTTTTGGCGGGACAAACGTAAGCACTTACACTCACACTAATCCTTCCTCAGCTCAGCTGACTCGATAAACAGTGGGGTAACATTGGATACCCACTTTCTGGTACTAGCTACGACTATGCTGCCGCCATATCTGAGTCGCGTGATATCGGTGAAAAATTCTGGGAAGGAAAAGCCCTCGGTCTCTTCATTGATATTGCTCGAGACCTTGCCCAGACTGAACGGGTATACGCTGGGATTACTTTAACAAGTTCACCAAACGTCAACTGCTCTCTCTTGGAAAACCCAGATACAAAGTCTCGTTTCTATGTCCTCCGTCACACTCCATCAAATGCAACAACTCAGGATGACTTCACTATCAACATGACCACTTCTGAAGGTCCCCTCACTGTCCCCCAATTTGGCACTGCTTCACTTTGGGGCCTGGCGGCAAAGATCCTTATCTCGGACTTCCCTTTCGGAAAATTCAGTCTCCTCTACTCTACCGCTGAAGTTTTAACTGCAGCAATTATTGACAAAGAGCCTATTCTAGCTCTTTGGGTCCCCAACGGCGAAGCTGCAGAGTTCGTCGTCAAAGGCTACAAAGCTGATGACAAGAAAGATATACTTCAACTCTGCAGTGGATGCAGCATCACTTTTCATAAAACAGCAAGTGGAGTGATGGTTGTCAACTTTAACCAGGAAGCTGGAACCTCAGTTGTCCAATTTAACGGGTTCAAGGTCGTTATGGTTGACAGAGGTGTTGCATGGAAGACCTGGGTTCCTAAGCTCAGTAAAGACCCGTTAGCAGGGTTAGACAAGAACATCATTGTCTATGGCCCTAGACTTGTTCGAAAGGTTGCAATATCCAGGGATGAACTTCAATTGGAGGGCGATACAGACAGTGAAACCGACTTGATTGTCCACGCCCCAGCAAACATAAAAACCTTAACTTGGAATGGCAAAAAGATTCCTAAGGTCTCCAGAAAGAAGGCCGGAACCCTTGAAGCCACCCTTCCCGGACCTAAACTCACTGAAGCGGATATACTCTCTCAACTCAACACCGGTAGCTGGAAATATGCAGACTCACTTCCAGAGGTATTCCCAGATTACGACGACTCCAAATGGATTATCGCAAACAAAACATCCACACCAAATCCAACAAAGCCCGCATACTACCCCGTGCTTTATGCAGACGACTATGGTTTCTTCCACGGATACGTTCTTTTCCGTGGCAGATTCCCCGCTAGCAACTCAACAACTGGAGTGTCTATGAACCTTCAGTTCGGTGTGGCAGGAGGCTACTCAGCATACTTAAACGGAAAGTTCGTCGGTTCGTGGACAGGTAGCATGGCGTCTGCTGGCACAAGCAGTTGGACATTTCCAGCAGGTTCAGTGAGGTCAAACAAAGAGAACTTCTTGGCGATCTTGATGGACCATAACGGCAAAGACCAGACCAGCGGGGCGCTGAATTATCGTGGTATTTATAATGTGGCACTTACTGGCACCCAACCCGCTGGCTTTACAAAGTGGACCATTCAAGGAAACGCGGGAGGGACCGATAACATTGACCCTGTCCGAGGTCCTTATAACGAGGGTAATAATATTTCCTACAAGTTCGTCGTTTCTAAACGCTTACACTATGCCTAGGTGGATTATTGGCAGAGAGGGTTGGATGGCACCTGAACGGATTCGATTCATCAAAATGGCCGTCGACAAATACCATGACAGTCTCGAATGCTACCGTGACATTCTTCCGCAAAGAAGTCAGCTTCTCTATCCCTGAGGGCTACGATGTCCCACTCCACATCCGAATCGGCTCGCCCTCTAGGCAAAAATTAAGAGTTCAACTATGGGTCAACGGTTATCAATACGGCAAGGTTTGAGCCTAAACTTGTGCCATTTTACCAAGTAACAGCAACTAACACCTTGTAGTATATACCACAAGTCGGAAATCAAATTGATTTTCCAGTTCCTCCGGGGGTTTTGAATTATAATGGCAAGAACACATTCGCAGTCAGTGTGTGGAATGTGCAAGATAACTCACCGGTGACTCTAAATTACCAGTGGGTGGTAGGGGGTATCTATGAGAGCTCATTCAGCTCCCGGTTTAATTCCGACGATATTCGGCCGCCATACAATCAAAATCGCCACCAGTATGCGTAGTTCTTTCGCGTAGGGTTTAGCTAATACTGGTTATAAAATGTAACTCATGAACTTAATGGCCGATATTTTGGGTTGACACCTTGATTACGAAATTAAAAATGTGAAATGAATTCTTGGTATGCAGAATTTGTGATCCATCTCCTCTCAATGCAAAGCCATCTACCAATAGTGTACAAATAAATCTACAAAAGGAAAAGTAGAATTTAAAGACCCTTTGCAACAGAAGAATTATCGTAACAGCACAAAAAAGTTTATTTTAGCAAGAAAAGCTCAACATACCACAGTCAAGTAAACCTAAACCCCACAACGCCACATCCCATCAGAAGTTCAAAGGCCTCACAGGCATCAGCCCGAAATACCTCCAAAACTCCGTACTATCCAGTCCCCTCCCTAACAACTCCGCACTCCTCGGTAAACTCCTCACCCCTTTCTGAAGCATCAACTCTAGCACCCATTCCGGCTGTCTCCCAACCCTTCCCGCCGAAGTTATCCCTCCATCCCCCCACGCACATGCCAAATCCCACCAATCATACACACGCAGATCTGTCAGCAGCCATCTCTCCCCCGGCGTAAACCTCCGCATAAGAGCCACAATCGCATAGGACACATCAATCCCATGAATCAAGTGCACCGAGTTCTTTTCCGCAAGTGCTTCTTTAGTCGGGGCCACGCGGGAAACCCAGTTCTTGGGATTCCGCTCACCACCCCAAAGACCACTGAGGTTGAGTACCGCACCGCCGAGAGATAGAAGCTCGTTTTCGGCAATTGCACGCGGGTTTGTAGGGTCCGGAGGTGTATGGCGGTTTGCAAAACCCGCATTCTCCGCCCAGATTCCGGTAGATCCGAGCTGAATGAAATCGGCACGTATGGTAGGGTGGGTTTGAGCGTAGAGAGAAGTCAGAGTTTTGGAAGCCCCTAATCCTTTGATGGGGAATGCAATAATAATGCAGCTTGCGGGGGGGAGCTGGAGGTAGGGATTTGGATTAGATGATGTAGGATCGAAAGTAAAGGGAATTGTGGTTGGAGAGCCGGCTCGAGTTGTAGCTACATACGAAATGGACTCTGCTTCGAGTAAAGGGATAAGAAATGTCGAAGTCCAGCCAGCTCCAAGTATCAACACCTGAACTGCTTCAGAGGAATGAGATGCTCTTCTGATTGGAGCAGCGGTAGGAGGAATTGAAGTTTGTTCCATATCGACATCAATTGGCCTTGGCATCTGCATCTTGAAGAATCTTCAAATAGCAATTGAAGTATGATGTTTTAGACACAAATAAAACACAATTCCCAAATGGCGGGGTTATTAAGCGGGGAGCCGCGTCCATCAAGGTTACCCGGCGAGACGGAATCACAGCCACGTGAGTTCGCGTTTTGATTACCAAGATGTAACGCTGAAGCTGGGGCTCGGAATCTGAAGTTGTTAGATCGTGGAAACAAACATGCCATTTGCTCAACGAGGCTAGTGACTGAACGGAGCCGCAAATCCTCGTGAACACCTTGAAGATTAGATTCCCTCATCGCATTGGAACCGAGATCTCTATTCGAAAACTATGTACAGTGAAAACGGAGACGATGTATGTCTAACCCGCCAAATAGCCAATCTGTTTTCAACTACAACACACGTCGCGGCCGAAACCCGCACTAGTGACCCCGTGTGACACCCGTGTGACATTCCGCCCACCGTTCCATCAGAATACTAAAACACCTAGGCTTACCAATAAGAATTAGCACTACCCCACCAATTACGCAACCAACAGAAAAGACGTAAAAACAGCATAGAAAGATGCGGGTAAAGTCAGATCAAGTGTAGATTAGTTAATCCGCATATCACAGAAAAGCCAAAGACTCCCTCCTGAAAGAGGATCCCCGCCGAAACGGGGCCAATCCCAAGAAAAGAAGAAAACAGCAAATCCGCACTTAGCATTGCAGAACTCATTATGTTCATCATTGAAGACCCGCGTGAACTGGAGGCTAGGATGTAGTATTAGGGAGATAGTGGAGGAAAGTCTTACCAAAATCATTAGTACTTGACCGCAATTGCAGCATAAAGAGATGAAAGGTTTGTTGGTGCGGTGTTGCTTTGTGGAGATGGTGTCGTTCGACCTTAAATAATTTTACTCCTTAGCGAAGTAGCGCGGCCGGGTAACAACACGACTGACGGAATCCATTCACCAATTCTCACTCGAGATCATCCATGCTTGAGAAGGGTTTTGACAAAATATTACACACACACGCAAAAATCCAGTATATAACCCCAGAATCTTACCCAGACACAATGTCAGACCCCCAGCACCCCCTACCGGAGCTAGAGTCCTAACTAGCATGCAGACCGAAAACCGGAAGTGTGACTATGGTGTACGACAGGACGGGTGAGGGCCCCGCCAATTCTCCCCTTGATTTTTTATTCCAGTGACGATAACTTTATGATGAATGTGAGCTGGTTACGACAAAAGGTAAATCACCCAGCCTTCTCCCGCCCCCATCTTGGACTTCATGTTTTCATAACCTGCGCCACCCCATCAGTTTCTGTAGCTCCCTAGCACGAGGGGAGAAAGCCCTCCTGGTAAGAAAATAAAATAGCCATAATATTTTCCAAATCTATAGAGTTTCAACAAAACCATGCCAGGGCACCCAAATAAACTACTATAAAAATTTGAATACAATTACACGTATGTGCCCTGTTTGTAGACACCCGAAATAAAAGGGTATATAAAAAAACACCGAACGCAAACCTCCCAATACTAAAAGGAAATAATAATAATCACAACCTAAATTATGGAGGATGAAGGAAATCGGGAAGCAGGGAAGAGAACCATGCCCACAAAAGGCTAAAGATATTTTGGTTTTCTTTGAAAACGCTGTAGAATTATTTTCAAGTGACTCAACAAGACATGATAGAAAAAACATTAAGCCGAACACCTCAAAACACCATCTCGCCTCCCTTGAAGGTGGCCCGCTCCAACTCAGCTACACCGAAAAGAACCCCGAGAATAGCTTTATGACATCTCCATATCCACCTCGCCGTCCGCAAACGGTGCGTTTAGCCTATGACCAGGCTGTGTCGGACTTTCCCCATCCTCATCATCATACTCATCTAGTGTCCTCTTCTTATCGCCCCTTTGTGGGCTCACCCCTCTGCTCCCTGGCTGGCCAAGGCCCATCTGCCCATTCGCCTTATTACCCAGAAACGCCTGTCTTCTTGCCATCCATATAGGCTCGTAACTCTGAAGAAGCCACTTCATAGAATCGTCAAAACACACGCAAAACCGACGGCTCTGCACATGCTGAATAGCCTGCACGGCTGTGCCGCCGAGGTGCTGCATTATGTATGCGGCAGCAACAGCCGCAGAGCGTTCATTGCCGGATTCACAGAAGAGCAGCGTTTTACCACCAGGAGGGAGGCTGCGGTTTGCTTGGAAATAGTTTCGCTGATAGGCGTAAAGTTCACGTCCGTCGATAGGACCAGATAAGTTTGCAGGACGGTTTTCGCCTAGACCAGAGAGGTAGTGTTCGTCGATTATGTCTGTCGCACGCTGGAATCGACCAATAAGTTCTTGATTCCCGGAGACATCAATACTCGCAAACTTGACACCAGGCAGCTGTGTGGCTAGAAGGTTTGCCTTAGCGGTCATGGCGGAACGGACGGCGAGGAGGAGGGTGATGTTTTCGCGCTTGATGAAATCTATCGACCGGGCAGCGGACAACGGGCCTAGCCAAAGGTGGGTCAGAATTTGTTGTGCTTCGCGACGGGATTCGTATTTCCAATCCTGGAGGGAGGTGGGGAGCACAGATGACTCTGGATACACAACCATATGCTCCAAGGATGGCTGAGTGTCTGAGCCATCGAATTGGCGAATTTCAGGGTTGAGTGTTGGGGGGGGGATGAGGATGCGAGGAGGTGCGGGGAGGCCAGCGGTGTAGGCGTTATTGGGTTGGTGAGAGTTCCCTGGGGATGGGGCTGTGGCACTAGCCATCGGATGCTTGGTGATGATGCTGGACTCCGACAAAGCAGTAGTAACAGGGTCTCCAATTCTTGGGTGGGGGAGAGTCGGGGGGGGGGGGGTGGTAGGAGGGAAAGGCCGGCAAATGGATAGCTGGCGTCTGTGACTGATATGTACGCAAGCTTCTGGGAGATGGAGCACTAAGGATAGTTGGTGATGGTTGTTTGCTGGGTTGTTTGGTGGTGGGAAGTTTAGTGTTAGAATTTTAAAGCTCTGAGCTATGTGAGTGGGCGACGACCAGCCTTCCCTGGGATTGGTTGCGCGTTTCTAGCGGATGGTTGCAGCGCGCACGTGACACTATATGCCTTAACCCAGCCGTCACGCTCAAATAAATTAGAACGAGGCTTCAGATCCCTGTGCCCCCACACTACATGTACGTGTACTATATTGTACTACTACACGTACCTGGGAATACGAACCTAGGCCTATTCCCATCCCTACTACCTGCAAGCGAGGGGAGCACCAGTAGGCCTTCGTCACACCCACAAGCTCTGAGATGAAAGTAATCACAGAATGTGTCATAGACCTCTTGTTGTGAAAACAAACTCTAATATAAACTTCTGCATGTTTCAGTTCCTGGCCCAATTCTTAATCCCATGGGGGCCATCGAGCACTCGGCCGATAAACCTCTAGACATAAACAACTGATGTTCTTACCATACCTACTCTGTACCGATTCCATATACGGTATTTACCGCCAATATGCACACACAACTACCTAAGACCTTAGACTAAACCCCTAACATATCTTTCCCATTGCTGAATTACTTACTGATGTGTAGCCTTATAGAAGAGTCAACAAACAGTATATAAACTTCCCCAATATCCTGTTGACTTCCCCTTCATCACCAAATCCACTACCATCAAATCCACTACTCATCTCGACCAAAAAGCCCCACTATTGCTCTATCTAAACATACAAAACAAGTCTTTACCCTCCCAATCTCAATCAAAAATGAGCATCATAGTTACTGGCGCTACCGGTGGCCTCGGCCGCGCAACTCTCGAATTCCTTTCCACCTTCTCCACACCTTCCACCTCCATCATCGGGACCACGCGTGATATTTCCCGTGCCCCAGACATCCCTAGTGTTACATTCCGCGAAGCCGACTTTACGAAGCCTGAAACCCTTGAAACAGCCTTCGCCGGTGCCTCAAAAGTCCTTATTATATCTAGTAGCTCTTTCGATGATGAGCTACGTTTCAAGCAGCACAAGAACGCAATCGATGCGTGTGTAAAGGCTGGCGTAGGGCATGTGCTCTACACCAGTTTAGGAATCTGTGGGAGCAAAGAGAAGACGGTCAGTGCGTTGCAGCAGGCACATTTAGATTCCGAGGAACTTATTAAAGCGTACGTATACCTCTCATCTAAGACACAAGGATATCAGCAGACTGATACAAACAAACAGCTCCGGCCTCCCGTACACAATCATCCGCGAAACCACTTACACCGAGGCCTTCCCCGTCCTCTTCTCCTGGAATCCCAGCACCACATCTATTATTATCCCCGGCGACGGCCCTATTCCTTTTGCTACGCGCACCGAGCTCGCTGAAGGCAATGCACGTCTTCTTCTTTCTGATTCCCCCGAGTACCTTAATGCTACTGTCCTCTTTACTGGCCCTTCCACAATCACCCTCACGCAGATTGTAGACCTTATTAAGGAGGTTCACGATACACCTCTGGACTTTGAGGTTTTGTCTGGGGAAGAGTATGTGAAGCGAGTTGTTGCAACAGGGCAAAGGCCAGAGTGGTTTGCAAAAAAGTGGGCGACCACTTTCAAAGCGTTCTCGGATGGGGAGACGGATGAGGTCGATCCAACGCTGGAGAAGTTGTTGGGAAGGAAGCCGAGGGGTGCGAATGAAGTCATCAAGGAGTTGCTTGTTAGCGGGAAGAATAGTGAAGAGGGCGGGTATACGTGGCCCCCGAAGGCTACTGCCGCAAAATAGATAGGATCATAGATTATCACTCGATGAGACAAAATTGTACCTGTTGAAAGCAGTGGGATGTAGGAAGGCAGGAAACGAATGGATTAGTTATGCCTAGCATGATCATATCCATATATATGTACTCGTGCAATAGTCCCTGAAAACCCGTGTGCCAAAATACAGACAACTAAGAAAGGAAGGGTAAACAGGCGGCCAATAACATCCAACAAAGGCAAACCAAGAGGATTGATAGGGATACTAACACGATGAAAGACGAAAGGAAAGACAAAGAGAAAGGTTGGAAAAAAAAACGAACGGGTCCGAGTTAGTGTATTAGGAACAAGGAATAAAAGGCAAACGCAAAAGAACAGAAGGGAGAGAATCAACGTACCTTTAGCACCAAACCAAATCCCGAACAAGAAGAGGATATCACGACCGGAATACAAACCAAATGAAGGGGTGAGGATTCTTACCATGAAATGACTACATGGTAAACTCTGGTGGCCCCGTAGCCGCTGCTTTGTTAGTCTCGCTCAAATACCTTAGCTGAATTGTCGAATCATCGAATTCTGTCTCAGTAATGCGCTACTTAGATTAGTATAAGCCAAATATCTCAATTAGAATGCATAGAGGTCCGTCTGTTAGGCGCTTCTAGACATGTGTTAGCCATCTATTTTTTATCAAAAACTAGATGGCCGTAATATCCTCTTCTTGGAGATTGTCCAGTTTGATGCTAAGTGTTTAGGTGGTAGGTGGTAGATAATGGGGATGAAAGATGGATGGGTGGGTGGATGGATAGGAGGTGATGGGAGAAGGAAGAGAAGCAACAGTGGATGAACGACCTATCTCTTAGGAGAGGAGGGAGGGTAATACCGAGAGGCCCTGGCGGCTGATTTCTTGGTTTGAATTCCGCAGAATGGTAGGCGAATGCATTTTTATACTGTACGCCCCCTAGCGGTTAGGGATTACCTTCCTTGTGAGCAGATTAGCTGGGCTTCTTCCGCAGCCAGAGCATCCCGAGCCGTAGAAGCATGTAATTCCCAAGGCCAAGCCCCCCAAAACGCTACTGATGCATGGGTGTAATTCTCTAAGACCAAAAGATCGTGATGCTAGAGTTTATCAGTGTCCTCCTCCCCTCCGCGTGAAACTGGTAACTATTAAATCCTTTACCGGTTATATGTTTGTCTGTTACTATCCTAGATTGAGAAGCCTTGAGACGATGCTCCTATCTCACCATAGACAGTCATTAAACCTTTTTCCCTTAAAATACCGCAATATAGAGTACTATTCACCGCGGAGATAGGGAAGGAGGATGATCTTAGGGAAAGAATGGATTTCAACGAGAAATTCTGACTCTAGTCATCTGGACGCGAGGGTAGGGTATCACGGACTTGGGCTCGTTCCCATCCCCTACTGCCTATGGCTGCTGCGCATCGTAGAGCAAGCTGCGTGTATGGGGCTGGGGACGAGACTATCACGGACTCCCAATGAGTAGTAACCCTCGGCGGGCGAGATGAGAATCAGCCCCATCAATATTGACACACAGCCTACGATCGAGTAGAATCAACTTCATTTTCCATCACCGTAAAACCAATAAAGTCATGATGAGGTGAACACAAAGTGAAGAACAGCGAGCGGTTCAACAACCGAGGAGGGATTTCTTCTGGGGAGTATTTTCTATTTGTCTATTGTACATAATCACGCGCAAACCTTAACCCAGCACTCCCAACACGCAAATGATCCTTAAAACCATACTAACGCCCACTCAATTCCTACTTAGAGCTTCAGGCGGTTAGCTTTCACCGCCATCAAGTTAACGGAAGAATGAAAATGAAACAAAAAGTGAAGTGCGAGATCATATATAAAGACACAAGATTTTATCGTCAGCCGGAGGCTTTGAGGCCTCCGGAGTCAGGGGATTGACAGATTCGATTTGTTTAATCATTTCGACTGTTTTTAAAGTAAATGGACGAGAAGATAATGAAGATAGCTTACCTTGATAGTTAGCGAATCATGAGCGCCGCGCCGGACTTCATAATGGTTGGAGAGGGTCGTGGTTGCGTTTAATAGAGAGTGACGAGGAAAAAAAGCTGTGAAGTACTTCGTAGTTACCCGGCCTAAGCATCGAAATGCCAGTCACGGGTTCTGCCGAACCCTAACCCGTTATCCTAGGCTGCCACAATCATTAGCTATCACTCGTTTGCCGTAAAACAACTTTCTATCGCCATAATGTCCCCGAACCCATTCCAGATCCCAGTTTATGTCCTCCCACAAGATCAGGGCATTTTAGAAGATAGTTCACACTTAAATAAGCCTAAAGCAAGTATGCGACCTCGTTTAACAAATTCCTAAGGTGAGAAACGCGCATATCACAGAGTGAGACACCAGCTTGAGGGCTGCGCGACCAGGAAATGTTATCTTTGGGTCTTTAGGGATACCCTATTCGTCTATATTCCGCACGAGTGATTCATTATGACTTGTCGTTTCATGTCACCGTGGAAACAAACGCTTTTGGGTTCAGATAAAGTACATAGCTTGTATTTACAGTAACTCCCAGTAAACTTTTGATGCTCTGATATTAAGCATACGAATTACTCCATATCTCCTAGATTATATCATCGCTTTGAGGACTTGCTCTTAATACTCTGCACTAACCTCCTCACTTCGTCGCTCTTCGCCTTCTTCTCATCACCAACCTTAACTTTCTTCCTCTTTACACCTTCCTCGGCCTCCTTCTCACCTCTCCCTTGTGTTCTTCGTCTCCTCTCATCCATCATCTTCTTCATAGCGCTCGTCTTCGTGAATCTCGGATTCGTTGGGTCGATCGCAAACTCATGCTTCTCGTATACAGCTGCGAATCTCGGATCCTTAACATCGATCTCAAAGTCTGGCTGAGCACCCTCCTCCATCGCCTCCTCTGCTTCGCGAGACCGCTTTTTGGCGCCCTTCTTATTCTTTTTAGCTTTTTCAGACTTAACGATCTGCTTCATATCGAAGTGGCGTAACTTAGTGCCATCTTCGCGGGTAGCGGCGTTGTCGTCCATCATTAAGAGTTCGAGCTCAGCACGCTTAGAGGCCTGCTCAGCGGCAAGTGCGGCTTTTTGCTCCTTCTCTTTCCTCTTCTTTTCCTTCTTCGCATTGGCGGTAGAGGTGGGTGCGTCAGCGAAGAACGGATCATCGAAGCCCAGATCTGCTGTAGGTTGTTCTTCTACTTTCTCTTCCTCTTCGGTTTCTGGGATTTCGGGGTTGGCGGTTGGTTCACCGCCTTTTGCGAGTCGGGCCTTTTCTTTTCGTCGTTGTTTTCGTTCTCGCTCTTTCCGTGCATACTTCTCGATTGTTGTCTCCACGATCTCCTCTTCCTCGATGACCGGTGCGCCTTTTTCCTTCTCGCTCAGGCCGGAGGTGAAGGTGACTTCCATATCACCAGTTGGCTTATCACCTTTTTTTCCGCCTAGCGAGACGCCTGATAGTAGTGCACGGTACCTCTCCTTTGCGTCTTCAGCTTCGGACTCGGTGTCGGATGCTAGGTATGCTTTTAGGTCCATTTCCTCTACCTCTTTCTGGGAGAATGCGCGCTTGGAGGCTTGTTTGCGTTGCTGGTCGTCCTCGTCCCATGTAAGCTTCACTTTACTGTGTTGCAGCGCATCAGTGACGAAGTCATTGGGTTTGTAGTTTTCTGGAGCATCGGTGCACTGGTCGCGCGGGACGTCGTCGTCGAAGGTAGTATCGTCGGGGATGAAACGGAGGTCGAAGAAGTTGGCGGTGGCTTCGTATTCGGCGCCATCGCATTGGTCGTAGATGTGGTGAGCGGTAGCGGGCTTGTCGCATTCGATGATGGCGTAGAAGTATCGTAGACGCTCTAGTTGGTAGTTTCGTAGTTTGCCGCTATCGAATTCTTGTCCTTTATCCTCTTTGATGATTGTCTTTTCTGTGACTTCCTCATCGCTGTTTATGTCTTCCTCATCCACTGCTTCCTTCGACTTGAAGATCTCACTTGGAGGTCCCTCGATATTCTCTCGTTCCATTCTCTCTCGTCCGAACTCACTCGGGTAGACCGTAACCCGAATGACCTTCCCTCCACTTGGCGCAAAGCTCGAAAACGCCTTCATCAGGTCCACCGCATTGACATTATCCCAATCCAAATTCACCGCCGCAAATCGCCTTGTCACCTCGCCCGTAGGTATATTACTCTGCGCCTCCAGCTGCTCCCTTGCAATTGCCTCTTCATCCTCATCCACCTCGTCATCATCTTCATCCGAGCTCTCCTCCGAAGACGAAATAACGCCCTCTCCTCTCGCAGGGTCAAATCGTGTCTTCGCCGCAGTCTCGCCTTCATCTTCCTCTTCTTCCTCGTCATCCTCCATACGGTAGTACCGCTTAATTTCCTCTTTGCCTGCATCTTTCCCGAGCTTCCGCCCGTATCGGTCTACAGAAGCCTTTTGCGCAAAGTCGTCATCTTTGAGCATGCGCCCAAATCGCTTATCGATGGCGATCTTTGCATCTTTCCGCCGTGGCATGGCGAAGCGCGGGTCCGAATGGACGGAGGCGAAACGGGCGTCATCTGTATCTCTAGTTAGAACTGAAGCCAAATTCGAATAGGTATAATGGGGGGTCAAACTGGTAACGGGAGCCCTATCGCCGGAGCGATCAATGGGTTTCTTTTGCTGTGTCTTTTTTGCCATAGTTGGCGACTTGTGGTAAGGATTGGCGATTTCAATGGGCTGTAGTGGGGGAAGATAATTATCGCCAGTTGAGGTTTTGTGCCTGGTCTAATTTTTTTTGCGGTGTTGAGCCTCATGAATGCCAAGACGACTGTTTTGGTTTAGCGTTCTTCATCCCACACCACCTTCTGTTGGAATTTTCTCTGCGCCAAAAATGGGATTGCAGGAAAGACTTCGACACGAAAAAGTCCCCCCAGATCCACCACCGCGACATTAGGTCTCCGCAAAAATGGGTCGAGTTAAGAAAGCCACTCGCAAGTTCGAAAAGAACCATCTGAAAGATACTCTCGATCAGCGAAAAGCCCAGGCGAAAATCAAGCAGCAGTTTGCCCTCCGCGACAGGAACAAGAAAAAGCGCCAGAAGGAGCGAGGAAATGATTCCGAAGACGAAGAAGAGGCTGCAGCTGCCGCTGCAAAGAAGGCGAAGGAGAAGAAGGATGGTCCGGAGTTGTTTAATGATATGAGTGTTGAGCAATTCTTCCAAGGTGGATTCGAGATACCCGAAGCAGGACCCGGTGCGAAGAAGGAAAAGAAGAAGAGTAAGAAGGAGAAAAAGGCTAAAGAGGCTAATGGGAAGCGCAAACGGAGCGAAGGGGACGAAGAGGCTGAGAGCGCTGCATCTGAGGGCGAAGATGGCGACGAATTGGGTGCCCACATGGCCGATTTGTCGGCGCTCGCGGAGAAGGATCCAGAGTTCTTCAAATACCTCAAGGAGAACGATGCCGAGCTCCTCGACTTCACTGCAGCCGAGCACGATGATCTCGCGGGCATCGATGACCTTTCTGATGGCGAGGAAGAGGAACCGAAGAAAAAGGCAAAGAAACGGAAGAAGTCTAAAGATGCAGAGGATGAGGTTGAGGACCCCAATGCGAGCATTGAAGTTACCTTGAAGGATGTCGAGACATGGAAAACTGCACTTGTGGAGAATAACAGTTTGAGGAGCCTGAGGAAGGTCGTATTAGCCTTCAGGGCAGCAGCGCATATCAATGATATCCAGGACGATAAAAATACTGGCTACAAATACTCGATAACAAACTCTGATGGTAAGTCGCTAGTCTATACAGCCCTTCATGCAGAGTGTAACTAACACGACAATTCAGTCTACCACGAGCTCTTAATTATAGCCCTTAAACACATCCCCGACGTCCTCAACCACCACCTTCCAATCAAAGAATCTGCCTCAGGCAGGATCCGCGTCACCACCGAGACCAAAAAATACCGAACTCTCACCCCCCTCCTTAAATCACATTCTGCTTCCCTCCTGCACCTCCTCCCTACACTCACCGATGCATCGACACAGAAACTTCTCCTCAACTCCACCATTCCCCTCATCCCATACTTCCTCTCCTTCCGTAAGTTTCTTAAAGCTTTCTTAAAGTCGGTCGTCGATATCTGGTGTGCGCATTCTAGCGACGAGTCAACAAAGATTGTTGCGTTTTTGGTCGTCCGGAAGACTGCGGTTGTAGGAGATGAAGGGTTGAAGGAGATGTGTGTGAAGGCGTTGTATGCGGGGTTAGTGAAAGCGAGCCGACAGACATCAGGATATACCATGCCGGGGATCAACTTGATGAAAAATTCTGCGAGCGAGGTAGTAGGGATGGAGGGGATGGAGAAAGTAGGATATCAAGCTGGATTCGGATATATCAGACAGCTGGCGGTGCATCTCAGAAACAGCATCACCAATAACTCTAAGGTCCGTATTATATCACCCACCCTATCAGATACCCCTCAGATCGGAGCTAACCAAGTAACAGGAGTCCTACAAAACCGTCTACAACTGGCAATACGTCCACTCTCTCGACTTCTGGTCCCGCGTCCTCTCCACTCACTGCGACGTCCTCACCGAAGCAACCCTTGGCCGCGAGTCCCCTCTCCGCCCTCTTATCTACCCCCTCATCCAGGTCACTCTCGGTGCAATCCGCCTCATCCCCACTGCGCAATACTTCCCACTGCGATTCTACCTCATCCGTTCTCTCCTCCGCCTCTCACGAGCCACTGGAGTCTATATCCCCCTCGCACCTCTGATCTTTGAGGTCCTATCATCTGC
This sequence comes from Paragyromitra xinjiangensis, assembly GCA_038503065.1. NCBI lineage: Eukaryota > Fungi > Ascomycota > Pezizomycetes > Pezizales > Discinaceae > Paragyromitra > Paragyromitra xinjiangensis. The sequence continues at coordinate 836,452 of JBCAMK010000001.1, read as the reverse complement.
CGAGCTCAAGAAGAAGCCAAAGCCAAGCACACTGAAGCCACTTGACTTCGCGACCAATATCCGCGCGCCAAAGAGTTACCTACGCACAAAGACATACCAAGACGGGGTTTCTGAGCAGCTAGTAGAGCTCCTATCGGAGTTTTATGTACTCTACTCTAAGAACATTGCGTTCCCTGAACTCGCGATCCCTACGATCGTGTTGACGAAACGTGCTATGAAGAAGTCCAAAAACGCCAAGTTAAATAATGCGCTAGGCGTCCTTGTTGGTAAGCTAGAGGCGAACTCGAAGTGGGTGCAGGAGCAACGGAGCAAGGTTGAGTTTGCACCCGATAAGTTGGTTGAGGTGGAGAACTTCTGTAAGGAGGTTGAATGGGAGAAGACACCGCTGGGAGGCTATGTCGTGAGTCAGAGGAAGGTGAGGGAAGAGAAACAGAAGATGTTGGAGGAGAGTGCGAGAGAGGATAGGGAAAGGGAGAAGGCAGAGAGGGAGGAGAAAGAGGATGAGAGTGGTGATGAGATGGTAGTTGATCAAGAGGATAGTGAGGAGGAGGATGAGGAGGATGAAGATGAGGATGATGAGTAGAAAAGCGCTGTTTTTGCAAAGTTGAAGTTGCATTGTACTTTACTGTAGTAATTTGTTAAATTCTACCATCCGCGTAGATTTCTTCATATGCATGAGATAGTTTATCAAAGCGCCCGTCGAATCACATCCTCAAAAACATCTAGGCCGTCATATCGAGTGATAATCTATGCAGTTACTCTAAGACACGGGAAACAAGAGATATTCGTCTTTCAAGGAAACGCACACAAAACCTACATGTAATCCACCCCCACGCTGGGGCTCTGGATAGGAAATTTCCACGCACCACATTCACCCATCATTTTGTAGAATTCAAGCCAAGAAATCACTTGCCAAGGCTCCCCAAAATGTACCAACCTTTTTTCTTTGAAAGACCTTTCACCCGTCACTTCCTCACTTCCTTTTCATCTCCCATCATCCTACTCACCAATGATCCATCATCGCCCACTATCCAACACCAAACTAGAAGACTACCAAGAAGAAGATACCACGACCATCTAGTTTATTCAGAAACAGATGGCTAACGCATTACCCAGACGCCCCCCAGCGGACGAGCCTCCCTGCATTTTGGCCAGGATATATGACCGAGACTAACACACAGCGGCCACCGGGGTCACCGGGCTTGTACTAAGTATCTGACGGTAAGAATTTCCACTCCTCGCTAGTTTTGTATTCTGGTCGTGGTATCTTCTTGGTGGGGTTTTGGTTTGGTTTGTTGAAAGGTAGGTACTCTCTCCCTTCTCCTCTTTCTTTTCCCTCTCTCCTTTCTATCTCTTCTTTCTCCCGTTTCTCCCATCTTCCTTTTGTCTTTCTATTCATGTATCTAGCTTGCTGTGTTCTACTCGTCCGTCCATTCTTCCATCCAGTACGTTAGTGGCAACTCAAGAAGGATTCCCCTCCTAACCTCATCTATCCCCCAATTATTCATGCAATTAGCTATATTCCACCTCTTTTCTCTCCCAGACCGATTCTTTTAGAGGAAACAGCCCAGCCCATAACAAGCAACACCACACCCCACCTTCAAATCACCCTCTCTCACTCGTGACGTCAAACCCATCTTGGCAATGCCAATACCTACCAAGCCATCGATCTTCTTGGCAACTCCGCGATTGGTTAGTGATACCAGCACCGGTAGTAAATAAGTGGTTCTCTACTACCGAGAGTCTGTTAACGCATTAGGAATCTCGCGCCGTGGTCTCAAGTTTCTTTTGCCGTCTTGGTAGTCATACCATCCAATCATCCCGTCACCCTATACAATCTCTGGCGTTTACGTCTATTAATGTTTAGATGGCCGCCAATGGACGTTGCTTCGCTGTTAATATTGGCTTGGTGCTGTGAGGGCGGTGGTTTTTGATTAATATTACAGACGCACCCATGGCTGCTGAGGTAATGGGTAACTAAGGTCATGGTGGCTAGAAGGATATCCATGATATCGCGTACCTTTAAGACAGTAGATGATACGTACTAGAAACTTTGGGGGGGAATAGAAAGAGAGCTCCAAGTTGGATATTCAGCTCACATTTTATTACATGTAATTTGTTTGTTGTCTTAGGCGCTAAAGTTATAGCGCTATTTGCCTCCCATGCTGCAGGAACCCGCAGCAACCAAACCTCGAACCTCAAACTAGAAATTCACAAACTATATGACTGAGAAGAACCATAGCGAGACCAGAATCAACATTATAGCCTAACCGTATCGCGAGTGATATTTCATGAGCGACAAACGCCACCCTACAAGCGCCCATGCAAAAATTAGAACTAGATATCCCCCAGCTCTAGAAGCCCACAAAAGAAAGCATTAAAAGTTCGTACAAGAAAAAAAAAAGTTCAAGCCCAGAAGAACACAAGCCCCCGACGCCCATACCACGATAACCACAAAGGAAAAAAATATAATAGTACAGTATCATAAGAAATTTACCGTCCGCTCAGTCAGACCAAGGATTGTAATCCCCAAAAATTCGTGACCCAAAAACTCGTGACCCCAAAAACCTATAACCCAAACCAAACTCCAAAATCGAGACCCAAACTAATCATCTTCAAAAAAAACCCTACGGGCTAGTACCGTTTTCCTTCCTCGATAACGAGTTCTCCGTACTCTACTACTGTTTCTTCATTCGTGACAACGAGTTCGCCTGCTTCGACTACTAGTTCTCTGTTCTCGATTACGATTCTTCCGGCTTCGACCATGATTTCGCGGTTTTCGATTATGATCCCGTCAGTCTCGATGAGGGTTTTGGGGTGAAACATCTCCAGTGTGATTTCGCGTGCCTCAAATTCGTGTTTGTGGGCTTCGAACAGCTTCTTCCTCCCATCTTCGCGCGATTTCGTAAGTACCAATCAAAAGATAAACAAAGCCAGAAGCCAGGAGGCGAGGGTGTACATACTAGGTTTATATTCCACCTCCAGCGAGAACCACGGCAACGTGACGTCCCTCCCAACACCATACTTTGGCAAATTCCAAAAATTCCTCATCAACTGCTCCTGCCAATCACTATTCTCCAACATCCACTTTACGAACAACATTCTATTCTTAAGTCTAGTTGTCCCAGTGGTTGCTTTAATGCATTTCCGTTCCTCTACCCCGTTCATATTCCGCTCGACCCTTATTTCAGCATACGGTTTGATCCAGAGACAGATATCATCCTCATGGGCATCCGGTCTGGCCAGTTCATTCGCCTGATCGTACGCGTAAATCCTCCGACACATTTCGTGATAGAGCTTACAGATGCTATCAGCGTCGACGATAGATCTAGGTATTTTGAGGACTCGATGGGGTTGGGTATCCATGCGCATTTCAGGAACATACGCGAACGAGATGTCGTCTCCATCGAGGTGTGCTGCGTGTACTAAGGTTGGTTTATGGAAGGATTTGATTTCGGGTTTTCCTTTCCATACGCACTGTTGGCGGAGCTGGAAATCTGCATCGACGCAGACTGTGGTTTTTTCGGTTCGCTTCATTCGGGGGCCGCGTTTTTGTCGATTTTGGTGGTGTTCGTGGATTTTGGCTCTAACCCGCTCGACCCGCTGGGGGACGCTGGAGAGAGTTTGGCCCATTTGGAGGTGTGGCTGTTGGTGGTTGTGGTGGTTGTGGTGGTGGTGAGGAGGATACTAGAGATTCGTGGGGAGGGTATTACTAATCGAACCAGGATGAGAGAGGGACGGGGACGGGGATGGGGTTGGGATGGGATGGGTTGGGTTGTTTCGTCTCTCGGACTGGGGCAAGTAAATAATGATAATATGGGTAATTTCAGGGTGGAGATCTCGAGTTGGATGGATGTGGATGAATGTGCTTGACGAACGCTATGCTGTGTCCATGGCAACAGAAATACCCCGCACAAAAATATAAGAAGCGTCGAGGATCTGTTATCTCGTTATCTCAGCTTTCCCATCCGGCGGAGAGTGACGAGAGAGAGAGACTCTTCGTCAATGATTATCGATATAGCGAGCCCGAATTACTCCCAACATAACCGACGATAACTAATCAGATAGACCCGACGGCATATCAATAGGGAACGGAACAGTCTGCAACCCTCACAGCAGCTTAGATCCCCCCCAAACATCCCTCAACCAACTCCACTCCAGCTACTTACATTAGAACTAAACGGTAGTCATGCTATGCCAAGATCGCAGCAGATATATGTGAAGTCGAATTCCAAGCCAAATTAAAGATCCTGCGCCAAGTTCGGTCCCGTTAAACAGAGGAGTGTTGCTGAATACCGACAGAAAGGTAACGGTGCTGCCCAGACTGCAAAACCCTTATAAATTCGTTTCATTCCCAACACGGCTGGAATTAATCGGACAAGACACGTGTCAGTCCATCTGTCCCACACAATTGGAGACCATTTAACAATTTCCGGCCAACCAGACTTCCACAGGACGTTTGAGTAGAATATCAAAGACGGGTGCGGCGACCTCCAATGAGGCGTTTCCTGGGACGTTGAAAATGACCACTGAATCTGCATCATTACATCGTTGTATGTGTCAAATCACCAACCGAGTTGGGATCATCCGGATAGACGATATCGCTCATTGGCTGCTATCAAAAGAACTAAGCTTCTAGCTATCAGGCCGTCTGGGACTGTGTTTTTCGGGTGGTGTGCCTTCTTCCTGTCTCACTTACACGTATCACTTCATCATCAGACATCACTCGATGGCGTGCCGGCTCCCCGATTCCCAGCCGCGCTGAATATCGTGGGATCTGTGGCGGGATGAAACTTACAAACCAGCACAGACGACGCGTTTACAACCCAGAGATTCAATCTCGAGTCGCCATTTATAAAAACCATTATCCTCGCATCGTAGAAACCACATCCTTTATCTTGATGGAACACAGTTCCGCGGAATCGAGGAATCGTGGGTTATATTGAGCGACGGCTTTGGCCGGTCGATGCATGCATTTTAGTCGCCGCCTTGCGCACAGCCCAGAGCTACATACATAATTCCACTCGCCGAAAAGGGGCAATATCGGGTGGATGCAGCTCACTTCGAATAACATCTCTGCGCATCTCTGTGCTTCTTTCTATTTCGAATCGCAAGTGATATCCCGCGCGCTATTGTTATAGGTACTGTTTTAATCCGGTACTTGCCGTGAGACCACGGTAGGTGAGTTTCTTTCATCTCGGTGGGGTATTAAGCATTTACCGGGTGCTACGTTGGATCTATAGGCCTATGGCAATGCTTGTATTCCCGTGTTGCGCTTTGTTCATTATGTTTCTACTGTACTAATAATTCACGTTACACATCACGTTACACACTTCTACTCTTGCTACTATTCTATTTCCTGGTCTTCAGCATGTGCAATGTCAGCTTTCTCCGTATCCCTGCTACTACCCTACCAATAGAAAGGTCTTCCTGGATTTTCATGTAAAGTACATAGTTTCCAGGATCAAAGGACACCTTTCCTCCTTCTAACTCTAAGACGGGAATTCAGCTACCCGGTTAACCTGGAAGTGTCCTCTCTTGCCTTGGGACTTGAGAAGAACATACCATGTTAACATTTTACACCCACCAATAATAAGAGCCCATAGCGTACATGTATCCAATCTTCAGCAGATCCTACGGGCTACTTTCAGCGACCAAAACAATGCACCCAAATCAACAGCAATCTCGCTCTTTCAACACAAGCTTCTAATCCCACTACTAAAAAAACATTTCTCTAAGCATGTGCACTCTATCACAACTACGACCATGGGGCTCTCTGGCGGTTTCTAGTGTCATATTTCTATTTCAGAAATAACCCTACTCACCCGAACGGGGTTTTCAGAGGTTTAAAGATGAAAGCGGAAATCATGAGACTGGTATCAATGTTATTAACCACTTTCGTCTTCCAAAATGGAGTGGGTTTGCTGTAGCTTGCTCACGTGCATGCAACCATACAGACCCTAGTGGGTAGTGAATCTCGGACTTCAACTACGAGCTGGAGTACTAGCATAGAAAAGGGTACGACCTAGCCGAATACAGCGAAGTACTAATTCTACGTGCTAGTCGCTCGTTCGCCTCAGGTTGGGTGTCAAACAATTGTAACACTCCAATCTACCAGCTCCTGCACCAGGTAGTCTAGTAAACTAGTTCGCAAGACATACCACACGCATAAAGCAAAGTATTTTTTTCAACATAACATTCAAAACCATGGAAACAAGTACAACCAACTCAAAGAGAATATATACAATACAACATTGCAAGTAGAAAAAAAAAACAACCAAATCAATTCCCTCATAACTTTTTTTTTCCCCCCCACCCCCTCTTCCACACCCCATAGATTGTTTGGTTCTTTTTCCAAATAATAAAAGGCTGAAACACCAAATTATCCATTCTTCATTCCCCCCCACTGTACTCAGCCACTTTTTGGCAGCCCACGAGGTAGAAAAAGTAAGTAGTACAAAAAAACTTGATTCATCCCACGTACACATAATTAACACCTAGGGCCTTAAGACTGAGAACGGATATAACGACCAACAACCATACAATGGTCCCTCTCGAACGGTTCTACACAACACAATTAGCCTAGCCCATCTCCCATAATGAAGATCACATACCCAAAGTCAGCTGTTCAAGCGGCTTGATCCTCTCATCCCTCATCTTCTGCACCTCCCTCGCAAACACCGCCTCAGGGGCGGCAGTAGAGTCGATACAGTTCGCCTTAACAGACACCAAGACGCCTCCCTGCTCCTTAAGGAATAGATGGCAATTCAATCCGACGATACGGGCTTGATCGGGCTGGGCAACGTCCGCGAACACAACATCGACCATACCAACGAGCATACGGTATTTCATAGGATGACGAGCGTCCTCAATGATCGGTATGACGTTCGTTCGCTTCTTGGCCATATTAATCAGATCACGACCCGAGCGATGCGAGAACTCAACAGCAAACACATTTCCAGTCGGCCCGACAATATCCGCAACATGGGAAACACTAGTTCCAGACGCAGCACCAAGATACAGCACCTTTGCGCCAGGCTTAATGAAGATATCGTCGAGACCGCCAAGAATACCAGCTGCTAGCTTGGATCTGAACGGGTTCCAGACACGGTACTCGATTTTGGTCGCTGCTTCGTCGGGGTTGGTCGACGGTGTGTCGACGGAGATGCGTTTCTCGCCGTATACGGATTCTCCAGGGGAGAGGTTCTTGGTCACTAACATGTCTTCTTTTGCGCGTGCGACGAATACACCGGCGTGACGGTGGGGCTCGACGATTACTTTGGCGCCTCCACGGGCTCCGCCGGCGGATCCGCCACGTCCTCCGCGTCCTCCACGGGCAGCGCCGCGTCCGCCACGGGGTGTACGCCCGCCGGCGCCGCCACGGCCGCCGCGAGGTGTTCCGCGAGAAGATCCTCCTTCTGGACGGTTAGCGGTGGATGGGAAACGGAGTGTTTCAGTGGGAGTCAATGATACGGGATGGGAAGCGAGTTTGGAGGAATTGGGGTTTCCTAGGGTTTGGAAGGGGTAGAAAAGAGAGGAGAGGAAGGGAGAAGATGGTTATTCGAAGGGAAACATTGTAAATCGTAGAATTGGGGAAAATGGAAGAAAAAAAAATCATCCTCAAAGTGAAGATGAAATCCCCACAACAGGAAAACCAGCGATAACCAAGTAAGCAAATTATAAAAAAAGAGAATTTCTACCTCCACGTCCACCGCTGAAGCCACCACCACCACCACCGAAGCCACCACGCGAACCACCACGGGAACCGCCTCTAGGAGCACCACCTCTAGCCCCGCCTCTGCCTCTACCGCCTGGAGTGAAAGCCATTTCTTACAATTGTCAAAAGCAGGAGACCTTAAAGATTGCACAATGAGGGATTGAGCGAGCGGAGTTAATTGGGGGGGGACTTTGTTGTCTGTTTGGCTGATTGGATGGTGGTGGGGGAGAGAACGTGAGGTTGAGAAGAGCTGCAGTCGGTCGTCGTCTTGAAAGGTTCAGATAAAACTTTTTTTCTTTCGATTGCCCGAAATGGATTAACGGTAAATGTCTGTTTTGGGAAATATATATTAATTCCTTTTTAGGATATTTGTGGTCTTTGCTGACTGAGCTGGTCACGTGAGAACACAAGCCCAGCTCTAGCTTCCTCAACTTCAACGTCACAGCAGATCCAATATCTCGGCAGCATCCCACCGCCTGTCGCGCGTCACCATCATGGCCAAGGGCAAGATCTACGGCTACGACTCGTCTGGCTCTGATTCGAGCGACGAGGAAGAACTCGAGTTCCCGAATCCCGATGAGGCCGCTGACGAGTTTTCCGCCGCCCACCGCCGAAAGCGACGACGGACTGGAAGAAACTTGAAAGAGAGCGCAGCACTAGGCATCTTTGGCAGTGACAGTGAAGACGATGGCCCGTCGCTTGGTAAAGGTGGTGGCAAGAAAAGCACCCGGTTGAGGGAAAAGAAGATGGGCTTCGTCAAGCAAGGAGAACCTGTTGAAGACGACGAAGAGGAAGAGGAAGAGGAAGCATACCCAGAGGACGTAGTCACCGGATTTGCAGGACTACGTGGAAACACCATGCTAGGTGCAAGCACTACGTCTGAGCCCTGGGAAACCGAAGACGAACCAGAAAGACCACGTCTTGGTCTCGGAGGTCGCTCATTCAGCAAATTCACCAAAGCCAGCTCCGCAGCCAACCCCAGCTCCATGCTCGGCGCAGCCTCCAAAGCTGAAGACTGGGACATTGCCGACGAAGAACCCGAGGCCCGGCCACGTCTCGGACTCGGAGGTCGTGCCTTCAGCAAATTCACCAAAGCCGCCTCTGGCGAGAACTCCGGTACCTCAACCCCAGCATCCATGGATGCCCACGTCGGTCTCGGCTTCCAGGCTTCTGCAAGCCCTAGTATGGCTCCCTCACCACAGCCTGAAACTACCTTCGAAACACCACTAGGTAGAGGGTTCGTTTCTTCCTCTGCTGCAAACGCAGCTTTCATGCCTAGCATGAGCTTCACTCCCCCAGCATCTTCCGAGGCACCCCAGGTTATCCGCCCATCATTCACTCAAGTTGAGCCCTCGAAAACCAAAGGAAAGGGTAACAAAGGCGCCTCCACCACCCCCGCTGTCAACCCAAACAGCTTCGCCGCACGAATGATGGCAAAGATGGGATACCAGCCTGGGCAAGGCCTCGGAAAAACCGGCGAGGGTATCCTCAACCCTATCGAGGTGAAACTCCGACCACAAGGAGCCGGTGTCGGTGCAGTCCGGGAAATGACCCCAGTAGCACGGGCAGAGGCGAAGCGGGCGCGAAGACTAAGGGGCGAGGAGGTATCTGATAGTGAGGAGGAGGTGAAAAAGAGGAAAGCGAGACAAAAGGGCCCTTCGACGGGCACTACACCTAGTGGGACCCCGTTGAGGGTGAAGAAGAAGGAGAAGACGAAGTTTAGGACCGCGGATGAGATCTCGGCGAGTGCGAAGGGGTTGGAGGTGCCGAGTGCGTTGAAGAGTATTGTGGATTACACGGGGAAGCAGGCGAAGTTGTTGACGTCTGCGTCGGGGGTTATGGATAGGGGTCCGTCGGTCGAGGATGAGTCGATGAAGATTGCGAGGAGGGCGAGGAGGGATTTGGAGAGTTTTGCGGGGGAGTGGAAGGGGTTGGAGGATCGGAAGGCGTTTATTGAGAAGGAGGAGAAGAGACTAGATGCGGAGTTAGATGAACAGGCGGAGGAGATACGGAGGTTGCAGGGGATGGTGGAGGTTGTGAATAGTTTGCAGAGTTTGTCTTTGGGCCGTGGGGATGATTTGGTTGAGGCCGTTGTGTCGAAGCTTGAGGTTTTGCAGTTGGAATATAAGAATGAGATTGATGATCACGATTTATCGGAGGTTGCTGTTGGTGCATTACATCCATTGGTAAGTTATTGTTATATTCCGATATACAAGTATCTAGCTAACATCTAAACAGTTCCGACAAGAGCTCGCATCCTGGTCTCCTCTCTCCGACCCGTTCCTCTTCTTCGAACACTTCCGCCGTCTTCGCAAGATCCTTCATATCCGAACTAAAGAAGACGCCGAGTCCGAATACGCTACCAATGGCTTCATCTCCAAGTCCGAATTCACAACCCACTACGAATCCATGCTCTTCTCCCTCTGGCTCCCTAAAGTGCGCTCTGCAATTAACAACGACTGGGACGTCCATAAACCTGCCCCCGTCCTCTCCCTCCTCGACATCTGGACCTCCATCCTCCCTCCTTTCATCCACGCCAACATCCTCACCCAACTCATCCTCCCCAAGCTCCGCGCCGCCGTCTCCGACTGGAACCCACGGGGCGGTAAACGCCGCAAATCCCGCCAACCCCCTCACACATGGGTTTTCCAATGGCTCCCCCACCTCGGCACTCACATGGAAGAGCTCCTCCGCGACATCCGCCGAAAATTCGGCGTCGTCCTCGACTCCTGGGACCTATCCAAAGGCACCGTAGAAGGCCTCGACGCATGGAAAGAAGTATTCGGTCCCGGCGAGCTCGAAAAACTACTAATCCGCCATCTCCTCCCCCGACTCGCCCTCAAGCTCCGAGCCGACTTCGAAGTCAACCCAGCAGACCAAGACCTCGTACCACTAGAGCAGGTATTCGCCTGGATGAGCTACTTCCGTATCTCAACCTATAGCCAGCTTCTCGAAGCTGAGTTCTTCCCGAAATGGCTGAACGTCCTTCATCAATGGCTTACTGCGGATCCGAGCTTCACCGAGGTCCAGGAATGGTATAGTTTCTGGCAAGACGTCTTCCCTGTCGACCTCCGTAACTCTCCGGGGGTGCGCGCTGGGTTTAATAAAGGACTAGACATGATGAACCGGGCGCTTGACCTCGGTGCTGATGCAGCGACGAAGCTTGCACCCCCGGCTGCGGGGCCTGCGAAACCGGTTAAAGAGAAGGTTGCGGCGGTTGCGAAGAGTGCGGTTGAGCCACTGCCGGAGACGACGTTTAGAGAGGCGGTGGAGGATTGGTGTGCGGAGCATAATCTTTTGTTGATTCCATTGCGGAAGGCGCATGAGGGGACGGGAGTGCCGTTGTTTAGGATCACGGCGAGCGCGAGTGGGAGTGGTGGGTGTGTAGTGTATTTTAGGGGGGATGTGGTGTGGGCGCAGGATAAGAAGAATAGGGAGGTTTGGGTGCCGTTGGGGCTGGATGAGGTGTTAATGAGGGTGGAGGGGAAGTAGGGGGTGGGTGGGTTTAGAGATGGATTTAGGGAAATTGTATAGTAGAATTTATGGGTTTTTGCTGGGCGGTTAGCGTCATGTGGGGATATGCGTATTAATGGGGAGAGTGTGTTGGTTTTCGACGTTGAGGATGCAGTGCTAACTCGGATGGTTTCCCGCAGTGGGTTTCCCAAATTTTCGCATTTAAATCATTAAGTACAGTATCCGACATGTATGTAGACCTTAAACCGGTACATTTCGCATTTCTTCAATGTAAAGGGAAAAACTGAGGAATTCCCACCGAGTCTGAAATGTATAGGAAAGTCTTTCGCAGATTAGAACTCATTTTCATACCCAGTTATCAGATCAACTCTGCCCAATTCTGGGTTTCCACAGCCTTCCTCTCCTATCGGGTTCTAGTAATAGAAAATCGTTGAGGGTTTCCCGATCCTTTTCTTCAATCATCCACTGACGCATCTCTGGACATCCTTAAGTTCCTAGAATGAAGTGATTTCAAGGCAGTTTTTCCTATGACTATCTTCGCCCACCTGTTGACGGGTACTATCTAATATTAGACGACTCGCGTCGCTGTATGAGACGATTACTCGTAGGGCGTCCTCTGGGAGACATTTTTTATGATGTTGTAAGCTTATCGCCTCTGGGGGCATCACAGCCGGCGCGATCAAATCCGTATATGATGGTTCGTGATTAAACCCTTTGATGAATATAGGCTTGTACCCAGTCTTCGAGGAGAGGTGGGTTGTAGAAGTGAATAGAGTACAATGCTCCATAAGAACATACGAACCGAACGACAGGTAATTTTATGTTCATCAGAACCCTCGCATAAGAATACCCCCCCTGGTCGAAATATAGGTTCGCTCCAATTTCGTATTCTCATAGAACGATTCAATTGTACTGGGAGGAACGGCGGTGAAGCTTGAGATGCTACAGCAATCTCAGAGGTCTCGGTAAAGTGTGTGGTTTAATGAGTTAGAGGCACGAGCAAAGGTGCGATCTGCTCAGGGTTTTTGGTGTGTAGTTGCCATCTGCCCTTCGGTCAAAAGAGTCTAATCTACCCCAAGACCTCGCATGCAACCACCTGTTGCCTCCCTCGGCTGAAACAGGTAGATGGCGGGAACCAACACGGTTGCGTGAATCCCAGAGAATTTTGATGATTACACATTCTTCATGGACAGAAAATGCGGCACTGACATGAAAAGGGCGGTCTTTAACTGCACAGACAGCAATGACACAGTCCCTTTGAGACCTCTGAAGACGGGTAGAAAGGTTAGCAGAAACAGCCGAATCCGCTAAAGCCTCTTTGAATCTTGTATAGATGGAAAATCTATCTCCCTCAGAGATAGTCGTCATGATTGTCGTAGTTAAGCATAGTGGTGAGGTTGAGCGGAGATGGAAGTTTGCTGACTCGAGAAGTAGATTGTGCTTTTTTTGGTTGAAGGGTAGGTCGCACCTTTGCTCTGTGTAAATATAGTGTTAAGGTGGGGTATATTCAGTAAGACTTACAAGACAATAACTCGTGTTGATGAGCATGAAGGTATTGAACTGGATAGTACATGTTTTCTTTTGAATAACATCTTCCACCATCAGCCGTTAAGTTTGGATGGAATTGATTATAACAGCGTAATTCACTATCGGATTCGTCCGTAAGTGCCTTGCATTTTTTGACAAGAGCAGGGAGACCGCCATATAGCTTTTTGGCCAGCGCCTTGCTGGATTCGAGGGTAGCATCAGGTGTTTGTTTTAATAAACTCTTCGTGGTTAAAGCTTCTTCGACGAGGTTAATAAGGAGCTCCAAGAACTCCTTGTCTGTGGAGGGTAAGATGTGTGGTGGGGTTTCGTGGGAATGAGAGACTGTTATATGGTCAGTTGTTACCCTACCAAGGGTGTTAGAGTTGACATAGAATAGAATTAGGGTCCCATGCCTGATGAAAGCAGAGTGGGTAGGTGTTAGAATTAGCACCTCCTAACTACATGTAATTATTCTAGTAAGATGTTCTAATTCAAGTAATAACTGAATAGAAACTGTGTGATTTACCATGATCTGAATAGTAGAACACTTGCAATTAACACGGTAACTTCAGGGGCAGAGACAGTTACCCTGCCCAACACATCACGAACAACAGCCTGTTGAGCTCTACGCGACTTCTAGAAGCTGTCACTTTTTATTGAACTTTTTGCTTCTTTCCTAACATGCGATTACCAACTCCATTACGGTCGGCAGGCTCCCTCCTCCGAATACTATCTCTTTCAGCTTCAGCTCTTGCTGCCGGCGTCAGCACGGAGCACAGCTCCTACGATGAGAATCTACTGCTCAAGACACTCCCGGGAAACTCCGTGTATGTCTCCTTTTCTCCAAAATCCACAGCACGGACTAACTAACAATTCTATCATCTCTAGACTCGCCTCATTCCGCTTCGTGAGTAATGGCACCTTCGATAACCATCACTCAATCTTCCCCCGCTCCCTTGCACAAATCCTGCAAGTCAGCCAAACCAAAGAACTCCACCTCAAATTCACCCTAGGTCGCTGGGACGCCGAACAATGGGGGTCCCAAATCTGGGACGGCCGAACCGGCGGGGGCACTGGAGTTGAGCTCTGGGCGTGGGTAGAAGCTGCAGACGACACAGAAGCGGACGCACGGTGGACAACGCTCAATAACGCGCTTTCTGGGCTGTTTTGTGCATCCCTTAATTTCATTGACTCTACGCGCACGATTCGACCTGTTATGAGTTTTCGTCCGGATGGACATCACTCGGAAGATACGTTGGCGAGATTGCATTTGCTACATGGGACGCTGCCTAGGGAACCAGTGTGTACGGAGAATTTAACCCCGTTTTTGAAGTTGCTGCCGTGTAAGGGGAAGGCGGGTATCTCGAGCTTGTTGGATGGACATAAGTTGTTTGATGCGCAGTGGCAGAGCATGAGCATCGATGTGACGCCGGTGTGTGAGGGGGAGGGCGAGGGGCAGAGGTGTCAGTTGCAGATGGTGCAGACTGTGGATATGGTGTTGGATGTGGAGCGCTCGTTGAGGAAGAAGGGTGAGTGATATTATGTGTTTTACGTCTATCTATTTTTCCTCCTTCATTTTCTTACTTGGTTGGGAATAGACTCGGTTATCCCGAGACCACCGCATATCGAACAGATGGCGTGTGATCCGGAGAAACCATATGCCGGGAGCGATTCTTGCTTCCCTCTCGATCATGTCTCAGATCTTCCCTGGTCGCTCTCGGAGATGTTTGGTCGTCCCATCCGCGGGTCTTGTCCTCTCGCCGAAGTCCCCGGTGTCGAACCAGTACACGTCTGCGCGAGCGTCCCAGACCAACGCCCCATCTTCGTCTCCGTCGGCTCCCAGGAACGACGTCAAGGCGACAACCTCAGATGTTTCGTCCTCGAAGGTACAACCCTCTCTGGATATAATCTACAAAACTAACACCCCCCAGAAAACAAAGAATTCGACATAATCCTCCCCTCGCAATCCCCGCCAATCCCACCCCCACACCACGAACCCCCCCTCTACGCATCCCGCTCCTTCACCGGGCACGGACAAGAGCGCGGGGGCGTCCAAGCGGTCCTTCACAACCCCTCGCCTGACCACTCCGTCGAATTCGTATACCTCGAGTCCCTCCCCTGGTTCATGAAACCGTATCTCCACACCTTCTCAGCCAAACTCACACCCCCTCCCCCCTCCCCCCCTAAAATCGTACAAGAGATCTACTACCGTCCCGCACTAGACCGACGTCGCGGGACTCAACTCGAAGTGCGCATGAAGGTCCCCCCGAATAGCACCGTGCTCGTTACGTATGATTTCGATAAGGCCGTGTTACGCTACACTGAGTATCCGCCGGATGCAAACCGTGGGTTTGATATTGCGTGAGTAGTATCGTTTAGCTCTTGGTTGCTGTTACTGATTGTGGTATAGTCCGGCGATTATCTCGATTCTCGAGGAGGAGGAGGGTGGGTATCGTACTACATTCTCGATCCGTACTACATCGCTGCTTCTTTCCCTGCCTACCCCGGATTTTAGTATGCCGTATAATGTTATTATTCTCACGAGCACGGTTATGGCGTTGGCGTTTGGGAGTATTTTTAATTTACTGGTTAGAAGGTTTATTGGTGCGGATGAGCAGGAGAGGATGAATCTGGTTAAGGTGGTGAAGGAGCGGGTTATGGCTGTGGTGGGGAGGATTAGAGCGAGGAGGAGGATGGGGGAGAGACTTAAGACTGAGTAAAGGGGGTTTTGGAATGGGGTTTTGTTTGGTTGGGTTTCTTTGTATAATACCTATTTGGTTCTTTTTTGGGGGATGGCGTGTATAGTAAGTTGAGATTAAGTGGGGATATGAGAGTTGGGCGGTAGAAAATGAGCGTGCATAATAAAGGGTTTTTCTCGTCAAGCCTTACTCCCAAATGGGCGTGTGCGATCAGTTTACGAGTAGTCAAACAATACTCCATTTTACTCCCAATTGCCCTGCAATCGTGAATATCCCGTTTCAGTCCTAACACCTATCATACAATCCCGCTTCAAAAGCGCTCGCATCCTACGTCCACCTTCCACGTGTCCTCTACCTTTCCTTCTTCACATCCTCCTCACTCGCAACAGCCAACCACGTTAGCGGATTTCGCTTGTAGAATGGCCACGGGGGCACAACGGCGAGGAAGGTGAGCGCGGTTCCAGAGAGTCCGATGTACACGGTGTATTTCAGATCAGAGAGGAACCAGCCGACGAGGAAGGATATGAGCTGTGGTGTGTTAGCCCAGCACTAGGGGATGTGAGGAGGGGGGGACATACGCCGGTGATGATGAGGATCGCGGTCGTTAGTGTTTCTGCGAGACTTTGGCCCTGTGCTGTGTTAGAGGTGCTGCGGGTAGATTGGGGGATGTGCGAACCTCGAAGTCCTGGTTTTGTTAGCTGGGGTTCTTGGAGGGGAGGGGGGGAACGTACGATGAAGCCATCGATGATGCTTTGAATTTGGTCCATGATTGGGATGTGCTGGGGGTTATGAGGTGAGAACTGGGGGTTGTGGGAGCTGGTTGTAGTGGTGGTGGTGGTTACTTGAAGGTGTTCGTTTGGAGCTTGAATTGTCGTAGTTGTTATTTTCGGAGGTTTCCGGTGGTCGGATGCGGTTAGCGTGGGGTTGGTATCAATGATCGATGAGCTGCGAGCGATTGTGAGAGTTTGCGTGTGATGGCATCGGTGTTGTGATTGGTAGGACAACAACTCTCAAATAGTTTGAGTTTGACTGAAATGACTAGCTTGGAGGCTTGCTTAGTTTTCTTTGGTACGTGATGGTTAAAAGGCTGGGAATCGTGTTCAGAGATGAAAGGATTAGTGATTCTCAAAATGGTGGTAGTGGTAAGGCTAAGTTAGATGGTACATGCATTCCTTAGGAATGTACCCCGCAATGAATGGCTAGCATTATCTTTATTTCAGCAAGATTAATATTCGTGTCTGGCTTACGAGCTACTATGTATTGCTGCATTTCAGTGCGCAGTGCGCTGTTTAGGCAATAAATCACCATGGTTTGATAGAAGATTATACTATCTTTGTGGATACATTTTAAATAGGCTCGTTCCAATCCCCTACTGCCTATGGCTGCTACGCACCGTAGGCATTTTAAAGCATCTTTGAGATTCATGGGTCTCTTATATCCTTGTATTTCAAATCAACCCCCTCCACACCGCGAACATGATCCCTATCATCGATAAAACATCCAAAACCGAAGCAGTTCCAAAAACCCTTCCTCCGAAATCACAAAACACCAGGAAAAACTCTCTATTTCGTCTCATAGCAGTGCTTAATCGGGTCAACAAAGAACTGGATGCAGGTGCTGTCCACACATCTAAATCATTGCATTAGTCATGCATACTCGTGGCTTCTGGTATAGACATACTTCTGCGCATTGGCAATCCACTCCGGGGAGCAGTCTACGAATTCATTCATGATGTTGCACGGATGGTTGGGGTCATCGCATTCTGGGGTCCAGGCTGGTACCGCAACAGCCATGGTGAGGGGGAGAATGGCTGCGATAGTAGCGATGAGCTGTTTGACTTGCATGTTGGATATGATAGTTGGTTAAGAGTGAGTTACAATTTGGTGAGGGGTGGGGATTATGATTCGTTAGGGAGGTATCGAGTGATATTGTAGACCCTTGGGGAATATGGGAGCTTTTATAGTAAATTACCGAGTCACTACATGTAGCTATAGTATTATGCCGAGCAGCGAAGCTTATATACCTCGTATTTCCCTCGTAAGGCTTCCCTTGGCATCTGACATATTTCGGCCTTAGGACAACTCTCCCTGATGCTTATGATGTAATCAATTCGTATAGGCAGTTATGGAGTTCAGGCCTTTTCTCGCCACAGTTTGGGAGTGCTTATATGGACCATTAGACAGCTGGGGTGGGCTTGAGAAATAAGGAATAGAAAGTTTGTGTCTTGTGAGTGGAACTAATATGAATTGCTAGGATTTCTTGTGCAGCGAGCATCAATTCCCTTATTAATACATAAAGACACTTGTCACTCGTATTATAGCAACCCTAGGTAACACTGTCAGCCATTCAGTCCTTATAGTGGATACCGACTCTTGGCGCCAAACCTCGCACCTTGGCAAGCTAGCCTTGCGTCTAGAATCCACCTTTCACCTGATTTCGCTCAATTAGTATTTCCTTAGGATCCAATATATCCCGACCGCAAGGTTATATTCCAACTGCTAGGATACATTGGGGGCGGTCTACGGTGGGCGCTTGGACAGTACTTTATTAGGTGCTCGCTTCTAATCTATTTTCTTATGTAGCCAATAGGATATTTCTGTGGAGAATATTCATTTAGTACCTACATGTTTCATATAAGCATGTAAGTCGGCTCCAGTCCGGATGCTCACGGGCTTCGGATATTTACTAGAATCTTGAGGTTATCCCTGCGTTTGGCCTTGGATGCTGATATCAGGTCAGCTTGTTGGTAAGGCAGATGGGACGCTAGATTTCTAACGGGGGAGCGGATGATGTTGGGTGTTGAGTAATCGTGTACATGTAGTCCTAAGGCTTCGAAATACTCTAAATAGGAGTGAATCTCCGGTAGTAGGATCACAACTTTGTGATCGAGTTTTAGAGTTGGATGTCACTATTAGTACATGGGCCTCAAGTCCACCCTGCCGGCCGAGTAATAGGCTTTACAAAACCCAGGACTTAATGTTACTTGTTGCTCTCTTGGCTTGTTTGGAATCTATGGATTGAAGAAAAGTAGAGATTCGTTGATACGATACAAATAAAACCACGAGTGATGGTTTGAGATCATCATGCTCCAACCAGCCCCAAAGAAAGAAAGAAAAATAAGGGAGAGTCAAACTCTAAGGGAGATTGAGCTCTCGATGTCGTAGGATCTCACCAACCTATATCATTAATTACGACCCAAGAACACCATCTACATTCCGATAAAAGACGTCTAGGTTTATTGTCGCAAAATTGCCTCAAGGGAGGCCTAGACGTGAAATCCTGTAAACTCCATAAGGGATTCACTAGCATTCCTCTGTAGTTTCCTCCCAATACCCAAACTAAGATAACTGCCAAGCATTATTAGTACTGCACTCAAAGCCCCTTAGCCCTGCCTTAGGAGATCCACTCTTGTTGCATTTTGTACTATTCTATTAGTTGGGTTCTAGCAGTGGTATTGCGTCCTGGGATGTTCCAAGTAATTTACAAGTGGCTATCCCTGGATACTTGGCCACAGTAGACCTCGGCGATTTTCTTACATCTTGTCGTTCCCCTTATCTCCTGGTTCGTCACATCAGTGATACCAACGTCATTGTGTGGAACATACTAAGTTCTGCGGTCCGAGCTTATTTACTTTGTTCGATTTAGTTCAGTTTCAAAAGTTAGAAAGATATCCTTCCCATGGTCGACTTCACTCCCTCTTGTCATGACTAGCAAAGTTGTTTACTCCTCTTATCCTTAATGGTGTTATGTAGTCTGGGGAATGTGGAGGTTAGGGTATATTTAGCTATTTGTGCGTGGTGAAGTATAAGGGGAAGTCGCAGAAACTAGGTGCGAGATTGAGGTTCTAGACACATGCAGTTTCGGATGTACTCCATGATTTCATTTTTATCCCTTTCCCGCTAGAAGGAAAACACCACCAGATAGAAAAACAAATGAGCCGTACGGGGTCAGCCGCATATATCCATATCCTATATTCCCACCAATGATAAACCAATAAAGAAACGCGAGAAACAAGATATGAAAGTGTGAAAGGGAACGCATAACTCCAAACACGAAGGTTAACGACAAGAGACAAAAACCTATCATTCTACCCTCCCCCAAATGTTCCGCTCCTCGTTCAGGCTACCATAGCTGGTTCCCTTCCCAACGCCGCCGAACCCATTCTCAGCTCCGTGACCATTAACATCATCTTCCCAGACAGACTCATCCCCAACCTGCACACCGCCTCTGCTCTCATCCTCGGTCTCATCGTCATCTCCAACCTCGAACTGCCCGTTGGTATTCGCATTCCTGTGCTCGGGCTCCTTATGCTCTTCTTGTGGCTCCCCTTTCGCAACTCCCGTCATGCTAGTGTCCACACCCGTCGGGTCAAATCCTTGTCGGATCTCCTCTCCATAATTCTCACCTGGATATGTTCTAATGAACCTTTTCCCTTCGACCTCATTCCATCCGGGTCCACCTTCCTTGCGTGCACGGACACGCTCAGTTTCTTCCGCTTCCGTGTCTTCGATAACAAGGTCGACGAGATCACTACGGGAGGAGAGGGCTGATGAAGGTGAGGATTTATTACGGTTAAGGGGGGCTTTTTGTTCTATATCTTCTTTGCCTTTGCCTTTGCCTTTGATAGAAGACTTGGTTTTTTTCGTTAATTTAGGGCGGAGAAGGGCTTGATTCGTTGCAGTAGTAGGCATGGTGGGGGTATAGTTGCAGCGATGATTTTTCCAAGGTTCATGTGCTGTTATGACCGGATACTGGTAGGTACTCATTAGCATAGCTCCAAAATCTGTTGAACGATAGTTTAGTCCAGCAAACCGCGTATACTTACGTTATAATCACCATATTCTAAGGCTCTCGCAATGTTGAATAGTTTCTCATCACCCTCATCAATCACTGTCTCCTCTAGGGCGCCATAGTCTCCGCCCCACATCTTATTCGGTCCCCGTTCTGCTTCACCAGGGCTCATAGGAGCAGTTCTATCGCTTGGGCCAGGGCGGCTCAATAATCCAGTCCTGGAAGTTGGTTTCGGGATCCAATACTTTCCCTTGCCGCCCCTTTCGTATCTCAATCCTTCCATCATCCTTGCCGTCCTCGATCCGGATTCTGGATGTGCTACTACATTTTCGCTTGTGTCGAAAAGCCGGTACTCATAACCCTTGCCGCCGAATGTCTGTTTCGTGTCTTCAATAAGGTCGCGAATACCAAAGGCATCGCGGAAGGCGTAGTAGACAGGCAATCTGGCTGCTGAAATGGTGCGATCCGCATAATCTTTCCATGAAAAGGCATACCAATGAGCTACGGCAAAGCCAGGCAGTTCAAAACAGATCAAGACGTCTTGGATTGCGCGGGCAATGTTGTCAGGGGTGTAGTAGCCTACGTCATGGATCACGCCGAGCCAGACAAGAATTGAGAGAAAGAATCCTTGCCAATAAGAGGCAAAGATAATAAGTTTTACACACAGGAACTAAGTATTTCATTAGGACTTGATTTATCAAATCAGTGAAATCAGGAAGAACTAACCTTAGGGACCGGCCTGAAAGGCTGAAGGTCCTGTGACATGCACACCCAAAACATTCCTAACGAATATAGACTCAGAGTGACAGAGACGTTATAAATAATTCCGCTCCAGAAATATCCACTTTTAAGTCCCACATAGCCCTCTTGATATGTCCCCGTAGCCTTCATGGCAATTGCAGCGATAGCTAATACCGGCTTCAACCACGCATATTGCAAAATGCCCCTCTTTATTGCTAGGAATGTATGCGGATCGCTTATATCGACCTTGGGCAATATGTAATCTATAGGCCAAACATGTTCTTTTGGCGCTCGACCGTGCATCATTATGATTAAGGAACGCTCTCCACCAAGAAAGTTGATAAGGAGCTGAAAGAAGGTATAGATGGTGAAAGCCTCGTAGACATCGCGTATAGGGTCGACAAAGAAGGCAGCCTTCAGCGAGATAAGGGATACCCATGATGATATGGCGTATATCGGCACCATGAGGAGAATTCGAACTACATATCGTTGCAGGAGGGGCTTGCGGTAGTTTTTCCTGAAAATTGAAGGTTAATTGGACGAACGATAAACGAAAGGGGGGGGTATAATACAGTTGAAGCCAGATCGAGCTGTAGAAAAGAAAAAAATCAGCACATGTTTCATTTGCAAGTGTCTAAAAAAAGCTATGCTAGGTTCGGAAGAGGAGCTTACAAGCAAGCTAAAACGGTCGCAACTAGAGAGGCCACGCCGGCGACGACGATAGCGGCTCTACCTGTCCACCAGGAACCATCTGTTAGCAACTCTGCCTGAGGCAGATTCCGGGCCCATAATATGGACCCAAGATCAAGGACCGTCATACTAAGTTTGGAAGTCCCGCTGCCCCCAGGGTCCAGCCCAGTTGTCATGCTGTCCATTATTCCCGCTATTTTCTCCCAAATTAATCCTGTGAACGGCCTTGCGACGGATTCTAGCAAAGAGTTAACGAGGCTGTGGGGGGTTTTGTGAAGTTATGTGGAGGCGGGGAAGATCATGACAAGGTGATCTCGTGCTCCAGGGCACTGGTGTTTATCTGCTGTGGGGGATCAATTACGACTGAGCTGTCGCGTCCAATGAGACATGCACCTTAGTGCTGGTCTTCGCCGTTACCCTGCGTAGTGTTGAGCACTCGACTAGAGCCTCCAACGTCACTCCGATTAGGAGCCAGGTTTGATGCAGGCAGGAAGTGGGTGCGAGTGACATATGCATGAACCAGCATTCTGGCAGCCTGCCTATCTTGAGAAACTCCCCCGTTTCGACACGATTTTCCGAGGGGAGCTTCTCCTAACCTGATCCAGGGAAGAGAATCGATAAATGAACGAATAAGGTGCGGCAGTGAGGCTCCTCCAACACGTGACCGAAGCCTTTCGCGGTGCACGGGCCACGCAAGTCTAACTTCAACGTTCTGGCGCCGCAACGCGGTAATCCTCCTGACTTCGCGGATCATCAAGAGCCTCACGAGCTGCCAACTTCACAAACACATCGCGAACGTCTTGCGGTGCTTCATCTGCAGCTGCAAATATGGCTGGAGATCTCAGTTCTCGGCCACTCGTTGCAAGAGTTGGGTTTAATTGGTATGCCCCTGAAAGCTATTGCGACTCTTCCGAAGCTGTAGCTGAATTAGTGCTGCAGGGTCTTTCTCGTGGAACTGCTAGTTTGTGGACTCGTGTAGGAGTTCTTACCCTCAACACCTTGGGGCAACAACTAACAGGTGTACAGCACTCTCTTCTTTCTTTTTTACTTCAACCGCGTTTTCTCTAAAGCCCTCTCTCTCCTTGTGCGGCTGGGTTTACGGTGGAAAGGGCTTCCCCATTATGTGGATGTTCAGTCGCTTCAGATCTCATTACTTGCAGGAAGAATATTCTTCGGAAGGGTTACATACCATGGCACCAACGAAACCATAACAATCGTGGGCGGGCACATCACATGGCGATACTGGTTAAGGAGGGTTAGACACGCTTCTGTTGGCGTCACCAAAAATGGGCCGGATGATGGTATAGAGGGTGGAGGTGGAGGGGCGAAGAGCGAGGAACTACCTTGTAGGGTTCTTGTGGAGTTGAAGGGAGTGGAGTGGTTCGTCTACAACCGCAGCCCAGCCTACGATATGATCATCGAGCAAATGGCAGCGACATCACAGCCGGATGGTATGAAGGACGAGGATGAAGATGAGGAAACTGGGAGGAGGAAAGAGACCGGATACTCTGGAAACTCGGGGATTGACGATGCATCTACATCTAAAGCAGAGACACTTTCAGCAAAGGTGAAATCGTCAATAGGATCTTTGATGAGGGGTCACGAAGGTTCGATAGGATCCGAGTTAAAGGTCAACGAAGGGCAAGATACGGTATTTTTGGGCATGCTACCAATTAAGGTTCTTATTAATCGGGGTGCTGTGGTTATGGGGAATAACAACACACCCAGTATATTAGTGGCGCACTTCGAAAAAGCTGACGCGACTATTGATGCTACAAGGGTATGTAGCTTTTCTGCTAATATAAGTTTGCATTTCTTTTTGAGCCCATCTCTGTTAATTAACTATCAAGCATCTTCGCTTTTATCGGTACATGATGTTATAACCCCAGGATATTTTCTCATCTGTCCAAGTTCACATGTGATCACTTATTTTTTTCGTGTTCAGCCTCACTTATTACAAAGTCTTGCTCATGTCTTAGTTTTCGGAGGAGATAAAAGCTAACTCTATGCCCTCACAGCCCGCAGCACCTATCGATAAATACAAGCAAGCATTCATTATAAACTTCACCCATCCTGTAATTCAATTCAAGACCAACATGGAATACAAAGAACCCCTCATCTCTCGCGGTTCCCGTCTCCTTGCTTCGGAGGAAGACCCAAACCTCAACCCTAAGTCACACCACCCTTACCGGAACCGTCGTCAGAAGCTCCTTGATCTCTTACCTCTCTTTTCCGAATCTATCGAATCACTTGCCCCATCTGAAACAGATCAAAATGGTGCGTTTCCCGTACAAAGGGCAGGTCAAGATAGGTGGATGGGTCTCAGTAGATACCTCGATGAACAGGACGACGAAGGATGGAAGTTCGAGCCAGTGGAATATGCAAAGGTCTCGACAGTACTAGATTGTCCGAAGGGGAGGATGAACTTTTATTGGGATGTCCCAGGGCCCGTCGGCCCACCTCAAACAGCGTCCACTATTCGGACGGCTGCTACTCAAAACGAGGATATCAACGGCTCGCAGCACCCACCTCCAGATTGGGGGATCGATTTGTCGTTTGAGGGAGGAACAATTCACTACGGACCCTGGACAGACAGACAGCGTGTTCATTTACAGAATATGTTTTTCCCACGAGTTTATAAAACTGCCACACCTGCCAATAAACTGGAGGTTGGAAAAGATAGGGTTCCAACAAAGTTCAAATTGTTTGTTGAGCTATCAAGTTCAACTATCCTTAGAATCCCAACTAGGGAAGAAAGCAAAGACCACAAATACCGGCGAAGAATGAATGATGGCGAAGTTCGTCCATTTGGTTGGCTGGAGATCAAGGTCGCAGCCGAATCCACCATCTCCTACGATATGTCTATGATTCCCTCTCAGAAAGGGTGGGTAAACGGGTTGAACCTTGATCTAAAGAGCCCCGAGGTTCGATCCTCCGTCAACCACGGTCTCCTCTGGAAAGCTGCTCAACAAACAGTCGAGTGCGATCTAAGTGGCCCATTAAAATGGAATGGGAAAACTAGATGGAATTTCGATATTCTAAGCAGGGGTATCGAGCTGTTCATACTTAGAGAGCACGTCATATTGATGACAGATCTTATAACAGACTGGGCGACGGGACCTTTAGCGGAATATTGGAGTTTCACCCCATTTCTATATGATATCGGGCTTCGATTTGAGGATGGATTCGATGTCTGCCTGAACGTCAATGATCAGAATATAATCAACAGCCCGAGCGATATGGAGGATAACACCTTTATCATACTCC
The DNA here is from genome assembly GCA_038503065.1 of Paragyromitra xinjiangensis. Taxonomy (NCBI): domain Eukaryota; kingdom Fungi; phylum Ascomycota; class Pezizomycetes; order Pezizales; family Discinaceae; genus Paragyromitra; species Paragyromitra xinjiangensis. The sequence goes on along the minus strand of JBCAMK010000001.1, from coordinate 811,546 downwards.
GCGGAGATGGAGGGTTAAGGGTGAAGGTAGGATTGAATATGACGCGGTTTAGACCTGACGAGAGTACGGTGGAGTTCGAAGTGTGGACAGAAGAAGGAGAGGAAAACAAGCTACAACTCGGGGCTAGACAACCAGTATGGAATACCTGGAACAGTTTCCTTAACCTAGAAACGAGTGTACAGCTGGGGACGGTTCATGGCTTCAAGCTGAAAGGATGTTATAATTACCACTCGGCTACTGGAGCAGGAAAAATTGATACATTATTAATGGATATTACAGGACGTAGCCTAACACTACAACTGTACGGATTTCTAATACGATATTTCTTAGTTATTAGAGAGAACTACTTCGGGGAGAATCTACACTTTAAGACACTGGAGGAATGGCAGAAACAGGAAGGTGTAGCAAACGACATTCCGGTAACTCCTTCCGAGAAGAAGGCGAATGATCTAGATGTGATTTTGAATGTAGATGCGAAAAATATTTGCGTTTTGATGCCGAAACATCTCTACGGTAGTGCTGAAGAGAATTTGAAACTAGATATGGCAACGCTGGGGCTAGATTTGAGGTTTACGAACTATTATATGGGTATGTTATTCCCGCTGGTCTCGCTATTGGAATAGTTCATCTGATAGCGAGATAGATCTTCAGGTCGACCTTAGTCCAATATCAGCATCCCTCAGCTCTATGCCTGATAATCCGCAAGTCTTCGTCGATGGTCTCACAATCTACGGCCACCGACTCTTTGGTCTTCCTCCAGCTGAGCCAACTTATGTTTGCAACTGGGACCTTGGTGTTGGCTCTATAACTGGGGAATGTGCCCCGAACTTTCTCCCTGCCGCTATCTCTGCACTAAAGGCCTTTGCATTTGGTTTCGAAGATAAGGAAAATGCATTGCCAGTCCCTCAACTAGATTCCCTCACTATCCATGATGTAACCTTCATCCGAATCAATATCGAAGCAATAAAGCTCTGGCTTCGTGTTGATGGCCCAGCTGCCTTTCGGGTCACGAGCGGAGAGATACGATTCACTCTTAACGACCTTGCCGACGAAAAGCACTCGGAACGAATTTCGCTGTCAATGCCGGACTTAACCATAGCTTGTGTGGATATCGCAAACGGCGTCGAGCAAAATATGGAAACAAGTGGGTACTTGAGCACATCCTTAAAAGTGACAGTATTCGAGCGGAGGAAGGATTTCTTGAGGGACAGAAGGTTACAGATGAAGCATGTGCGAGAAAGCGATTTTCGGACTGGAAGGACAAGATTTTTGATTAGAGAAGATTTCGAGAATGGGGGGAGCAAGAGAAGTAGTATGTATAATCAAGATCTGGAATCGGAGCCAGCGAGTTTGCCATTGCCAGTGTTACCGGAGCCAATATACGGTATTTTTCTACCTGAAATTGATAGCGTTAACCACTAATTTGGAGCTAGGTCTGGATGAAGATGAGTACCCTGAGTCTACTGGAACTTCAGTTGGTTATGCTTCTTCAAGGCATACCGGGAGTACTAGGAGAAAAAGCACGTTTATTGCAGCTTCAAATTCTTCAATTCGATCGGCGAGTATCTTCCGCGCTACCAGTTCACATGCCCCGTCATTCCACTCGGCAGTCGAGACAATGGCCTCGGACATACCTACGGCTACCTTCGCGGAGAGTCATAGGGCCCCACTTAGTCCGACGGCGGCGACAACACCTAGTTCGCAGTCGCCGAGGCGGCAGACGCCCCACCGGAGCCGGCGAGAGAGTTCAGATGGACAATTCACAATTGGGAAGTCGCGCTCAAAGATACTTTTGTCGAGCTCCTTCGCGAAGCCACAGTTTCCGTTGGGTGCCGTTGAGCCGGATTTAAAGAATGTTCCTGAGTTAGCGCCGAACGATGAGGGCAACGCGCAGGACGATGAAATAGGAGGTTCATGGGCCGAAGTGGAAAATTTCGTGGACGAAAGCATAGCGCAAACTAGCATTGTGGTTGAATCTGTTCATGGTGTTAAAGGGTATTGTACCGCTACTGCGGTGAAAGCGGCTGTACAGTTACTGGAACGCCTGCAACCAAAGGTGAACTTCTTCACAAATTATCACCCGTGCTTGCTGGGTTACCTAACAAGATGGAACAGAGCCCCGAAGATATCCTGGATTCTATCCAAATTAGTGTTGTCGATAAGCTTGCGAAGCTCATGACGAACAAATCCCAGAATCCAAAGATTACGGAAATTTACCTGAAAATACCGCAATTCAAATTTTGCTTCGCGAACCCAATCCCGAGAACTCTATCGCATAGTTTTTACAGTGTTGATGATGAGAAGCCCGACGATGACGCGTATATTCTAGAACTGAGAAACCTTGTGGTTACTGCAAGATCAAAAACGGTATTTCCTGGCCAGGAGCATCGACGTGAGGAGACATCAGGAAAGGAATCCATATCTATTCACTTATTGCTAGATGCTTTGGAAGTTACCTTGAAACAATTACCAGCGGGGTATCAGGATCCATTTGCAAAACCAGCCTTGCACGTGTTAATAAAGCAACTACTCTTCTGGGCTTCTACGAACGAGACATCTACCGCTTCCCTGCAAGTTCAAGCTATCGAATCAACGCTACAGAGCAATCAGGCTATGTTTCTATATGACGCGGTTGACAGAACTACATCTCTTATAGAGGATCTACAGCAGACCTTTGAGGCACTATCAAGTCGCGAAAAGAAACGGATCCAGGCTCTTGCATACTCTCTCGCAGTCGCTGGGGAACAACATGGAATATTGGGTGATCCATCATCTCTTACAAGACCATCATACGTGCTTCGTACGTCATTAGACCATGTTCGGGTCAATGATTCTTGGAAAGTCATGTCGCGAATGCGCCACATCTATCAATCCCTGTCACCTGACCCTCGAGAAAATATGGATAGGCACTGTATTGCCAACTTGAGCGAGTACCCAGCAGACGCGAGAAGGCAAGTCGTAAATGCGTTCGAGAGGTGGCGTGGCTGGGAGCTGGCAAATTTACACGACAGTTTCATTGTCCAGGCTATATTCGGCGCCGAGGGTAAGAATAAAGGTCCATTTGGTACTGGAGGGATGGCTAAGTGCCAGCTCGTGGTGGCGGGCATCAATTTACTGGTTGATCCGGGTCCTGCACAAGATGAACTTGCATTTTACAACATTGTGGTGAGAGGTTCGATGGGCAATCCCGAAGCGACAGGCACTTCGGTTGTTTCGACAGTCGTTGGACCAAGTGTGTCAGCGTCCATTATTATACAAATTCACTGCCGAGAAGTAAAATTGGGACTGAGCTGGGAAATTTTAGACATATTTGAAGGGCTTTCTAAAGCCTTTGCAAGCAGACGATCGAGCTCACAATCCTCGAAGCCTCCTTCTGTTCGGTCTACTGCGCCTACTTCAAAACAAAGTCTCCATGTTCTATGGACTACGGATGAAGGATCGATTACACTTGACACCGTCAACTTAAAGAGCCTCAACAAAGCGCATAACATGCAAGCGTCGCTATTTATTTCAGACAAGAACCCAGATCTCCAAGAAGCTTTGTTAAGAAGTGTGCTCCTACGGGCCGATTCGGTGACTTCAACACTAAGTTATGCGAACAAGGTACTCAGCACGACAAAGTTACAGAGGCCGAGCTTATACGGCCACTTCGATGAGCACTGCTTTGCAGAGACTCGATTCAACATTTGGAAAATCGCTGGATCTTGCGAGGATCTATCTTTCAATATCCAGGAGGAAATCCTGGGGCTCATGGAGGTTGTTGACTTCGTGGTGAATGATGAAGTCTCACAAATCTGGCGATTATTTGAGGAGATGAAAGAGTCGTCGCCACCGACACCTGGCTCCCCGGCCATTCCATCATTTTCTCGGCACAATGTCCATGTTCTCCATTTGACACTGTCACTAGACAGCTTCACGCTTCAAGCAACGCTTTTGCCCTCTTTGGCGTATGTCGTGCGTGGCACTGGTGTCCGAGGTTCCACGAGACCAAAACATTCCACAGAGGAAATGATTATCGATTTCGATGTTCTCCACCATGAGCACGAAATCAGAACAGGCTGTGATAAAGCGCAGAGAAGTATATCAGTTCTCCAACTTCCAGCGATAAACGGCCGTGTGAGACATCGCGATTCAGCCGACGAGAAGCTAGTAGAGGTTTTCGTCTCCGTGGAAGCTATTGGGCTAGATGCATCATCAATTCAAAGCTTGCTCAACGCGCTCACTAAACCAGAAGTTGGAAACGTTATCGAAAACGCAAGGGCCGAATGGACAGGCATTCAAGCAACATTAACTGAGATATTCGACACATCTGACAAACAGCCTGCACCTTCGGTGGAACAAGAGGTGCCTCTGGTATATCGTGCACATGTTGGGGTTGCTGGGTTAAAGATTCAAACCTCTGCTCCATCTGCGAACTTAGGCATAGATCTAGGATCTATCCAAGTACACGCCTCCAATAGACCCAAGGCGGATTTACCTATACTATCACTCCCAGAGATTCATGTGGAATTTCGCGAGATTACAGTAGAGCTAAATAGGGCTACAGCTGAGGGATTGCGGGAGTCGTGTGGATATGTGGAGCTTCATGCTTCCATTTTATGTTCTTTGAAAGAGACATCTCGTGGTAAATCTGTGCGCGCGTTCTACATCAAAAGTCACTCACTTCGTATCGACCTCTTCGCAGAGACTGCTTCCACAATTGTCGACGTTGCCGGTCACCTTCAAGACAAACTACGCGATCTTGATTTGTCAAGAGAGGTTAAATATCTCCGGAAGCTTCGGAGTTCGAAGCCACTTATCCTTCTGGACCCCATGGGCACAGATAAGGGTACTAATACGCTAGCAATCTTTAGCTCAGTAATATCAATGGAGATGATGGGAATACAGATCTCATGGATCACGGGTAGCTGTGCTCCACCCTTATCAGCAAACCATCCTAGACAAAACCTGGTCCTTTCGTTCAAAAAAATCGATTTCGCAACGGCAACAAGAAAGGAGAATGAGGCACGCCTTATGATCGAAGAACTTCTATTGGAGATGGTCGAACCTGGTAGTAAGCAAACTGGTCGTTCAGAGAATTCAGCACTTATGCCTGAAATCATATTTAACGTCGCCTACTTCTTGAACGATTCCGACAGGCGTCTTGCGTTTCAGGCGAAGGGGACGTCATTAGATCTAAGACTTACTTCGTCATGTGTTGTTGGGGTGAATCAGCTGGAAACTTCAATTGCTACGGCCAGCGAGAGATTCCGCAATGCTTCAGTAACTTGGAAATCGATGCCTACAGAAAGTGGCGCGGAAAGAGAAAACATGTTTGGCACGAAACGACTCAGATCCGTGCTCGTGGATGCGGATTTTGCGGGTGCAGTCGTTCATATTAGCAAGGTTTCTGATACTGCCGGTTCACCATCGCGTGGAGGAGCTCCACAAGGTCGCTATGGACAGTTTGCACATGGAGAATCAAGCGGCACCACGATACTCAGATCTCCAGGCCTAGCTTTCAAGGCCGAATATTTTGCTCCAATAGACGAAGATCCATCACTCAACGCCGAAATCAAGATCAGCGCATCAAACAATACGCTCTATCCTTCAGTGGTGGCCCTGGTTCAAGAGATGTCTGCCAATATCAAGGAAATCATACGCGAACCTGCCGATGATAAGGCATCACAAAAATCACACAAAAGTTCGACGGATGGCAAGGAATCTTCACCAGACCCGGCAGCCATCCTTGGGAAGTGTCGACTCAATATCGGTTTACGAATTTGCAAGCAGCAATTCACGTTGAGCTGCCAACCTTTTGCACGTGTGGCTGCTTCTGCTGGATACGAAGAGATATACGTCACAATGAGCACCTGCGACGATGTTTTGGGGAATCGTTTTTATGCCATCTCGGCAACTGTTGCAGGGTTAAGGACATCCCTGCAACATGTTTATTCGCGAGATTCCACAGGCCATCTAGAAGTTCAGACACTTGTTTTGTCCTTGATGAACAGTAAACATTTGAACGGATCTGATGGTCTCTCGTGCATCATGAAACTCAGCCCCGTCAAGTCACAACTCAATATCAAACAATTCCAAGATTTCCTCCTATTTCGTGAAATTTGGCTGCCAGAGGACATGCGTCAAAGTACGCCAGCACCAATTTTGCAATCTTCTGAGCCTTCTGCTATGTTAGTTCAGAGATATCATAAAGTTGCTGCCACAAAAGCATTTCCGTGGAATACAACCGTGGCGATTTCTGAAATTGATCTGCAGCTCGACCTCGGCCAGTCTCTCGGCAAGACTTCTCTGTTGATATCGAACCTGTGGCTAGATTCTCGGAAGAGTTCCGATTGGGAGCAAACCATGTCCTTGGGATTTGATGCCATTAAGGTGTCATCCGTCGGGCGCCTTAGCGGATTCGTCCATCTCAAGAACATGAAGGTTCGAACGTCGATCCACTGGCTCTCTGGTGCAGATGAGATTGTCCAAACCCCACTCATCCAAGCTTCCCTAAGTTTCGAGCAACTACAAGTAAAAGCATCATTCGATTACCAACCTTTCCTTCTCGCAGACATTACAATTTTCCATTTCTTGATGTATAACTTGCAGAAGGTGGACGGAAAAGTGGGAGATCGATTGGTGGGGGTTTTAGATGGGGACAAGATCCAGGTTTACTGTACAACATTGAGCGCATCGCAAGGTCTCGCACTTTACCAAGCCCTCATACGGCTCAGGCAGGAAAAGATGGAGTCATATGAAACCTCGCTAAAGGACATGGAACGCTACCTTAACCGACGTTCGCAATCTTACACTAGTTTTCCGGCACCAGCGGAGACGCTCCCCGTTGAAATACATAGGGAAACGCCGCCGCCTCCAACCTTCTTATCCCTCTATACGGATGTCGTCGTCACACTCAAAGAAGTAAGCATTGGCATTTTCCCCAGCAGCTTCGATGACACGCAAATTTTCAAGCTCGAGGCTCTGAACGCTTCAGCGCGATTTGGAGTTGGAATGGAAGTCGATAAGCTTCATAGTAAACTAGAGATGACATTGGGAGAGCTCCGAGTTGCGCTAGCTTCCATAAAAAGACCAGAAACGGGTAGATCTCTGGCCGATGTCAGTGTTGAGGATATTGTGCATCATGCTAGAGGAGCTCGAGGTGGCACGATATTAAAAGTGCCGCAAGTTACCGCCTTCATGCACACCTGGCACAAAACCGGCTCGACAGAGATTGAATATATCTTCAAGAGCGCGTTCGAAGGCAAGGTAGATGTGGGGTGGAATTACTCGAGAGTAAGCTTCATCAAGAGGTTCGTCGTTCCATTCCGCCTTCTCTTCAAATAGCTCGCTAACAAGAACAACAGTATGTGGGCAAATCATGTAAAAGCAATGTCACAGCGGCAAGGTAAAATGGTCACCAATACCCACATATCGATTAGTACGGGGTCTCCCACGCCATCAGAGGCTACCGATGAAGAAAATAAAGGGCAACGCAAGATTACTGCGGTCGTCAACGTCCCGCAATCAAGATACGAATATAAGGCTCTTGAGCCGCCGGTTATTGAGACCCCACAATTGCGAGACATGGGAGAAGCCACCCCGCCTCTAGAGTGGATTGGGCTACATAGAGACCGACTTCCGAACCTGACACATCAGGTAAATAGACTTTCCCCGCCTAAATTTAGAAATACACCGTTCTAACATGATCTTATAGATTGTCATCGTTTCATTATTAGAGATTGCTCGAGAAGTCGAGGACGCCTACTCCAAGATCCTTGGGACCACTCGATAGAATTGGGCGAGATTTCTTACTTTTCTTTTATTGGGTTGGCATGGAATAGAATGGCGTTCGGTGAAATTATGGGCTTCTGATCTGTTCTCCTCTGGTCTTAGCATAGACCGTTAATTTGTACTTTTTTAATGATTCTTCAGCCCGATTTCAAATACTCAGTTTTTTTTTTGGAGGACATCTACTGGTAGATTCACAATATTTTATTTCCTTTGTCTTCAGTTGTTTTGTCCTGAACTGTGGGGATAACGTAGCCATTCGGTCATTTCCTAAGGTTTTTCTAGGCGTTTCCTCCAAGAAATCTTTTTATAGTCTTGTTACTATCCGCTCACATCCTCGGCCTTTTTCTCCTCCTAACTACTTAAATATGAAACAACACTGACATCAGATACCCTTTCCGGGGATTCATCCCACGAAATACCTTCCTATTTAAAACCCCGATACAGAAACATATACTTCTCTCAGGAAAGCACAACCCAAGTCATAAAAATGCGTACCACATTTATCCTTGCAGCAATTGCTGCCGTAACCGTTCCCCAAGTATCCGCGAGCGAACCTGCTGTCCAAGCTAGGTAAGCATATCCAAACCTATTTCACATTTTTTCCACCAATAAACCAACTTCCGCAAAAAGCTAACAAGGACCCAGATGCGCAACCTGTAATGGAGCCGGGCTTCCACAGCAAACCGCATATGCGCAAAATGTATACCCCCAAGCTACATATCCTCAAGCCGCATACCCAGAAAGCCCCAACGCACCCAATTACGCCGCTGCAAGAAAAGCCGCAAACGAAGCTGCTATCGCTGCGGGCTACGATTCCAACCTAGTTGCTGGATCCGTCCCCGGAGGGCGAATAAGTTCACCTGCTGCAGCATCGTACGGCAGATACAAAGACTCCAATGCGGTTTATGCTGCCCCTAACAATGTAGCCCCTAATGACGCGATTATATCTTCTCGGCCGAATGAGGAGCTTTTAGGCCCACTTTCCGGGGTTGCAGGTTCGGTCGAATCTAGTATTGAGAGAAGTATTCTAGGGAAGGCCACCTCGCTTCCCGCTAGTGAAGCTTCGAAACTCAAGTCGAGTGTTCGTGCTAGGGAGTCTTCGATTCTCGGTACCTCACCGTCGAATGGGACTCACGCGTCAGCCACAAGGACTTCGGGCGCTGCAAGTGCGTCGGGGAGTACTGATGAAAGTGATGAGAAGATCAAGGCGACTGAAGAGGCCAGGAAAGAAGATGGTGGAGAGGAGTCTGGAAAAGACGATGATAAGAATTCTGGTGCTGGAGCGCTTCTTTTGGAGAGTGAAAGTGTTGTCGCTGTGGCTTTGTTTGCTTTGGGAATTATGTTCGCGTAGAGGATCGAAACTATTTCTCCATCTAGACCTAGATGATTTAAAGATAAGAGAGGCAGTTTAATGTGCCGATCTGCACTTAACTCGCAGCAATAAGATTTGTTCTCCTTTTTGCCACGGGGTCTTGAAAACTTTATACGTGAATAATTCTAAGAAAATTCCATCAAGCTCTTGCGCAGACGTTACCTTCGGTCCAGGTTACGAGGTAAATACAAAGTGAAGCCTTAATATATGATTATTAACCTCGTACACAACCCCAATCCATAGGTGCCTCCTGTGGCGTGCAGTAGTTATAGACGATAGGGACGAGCATAGATAGCTATGGTTAAAAATCTTTGTCATTTGTAACATGGGAATCAACCCCCTCATAGGGACGGAAACTGCAGAACTACAGTTACAACGAGTGACGAGTTGTGATCTAATAGTCTAAATTGATTGATTGGCCTATGGTGAGCTACCTAGTCGTGCGAGCTTTCCTTCGTACAAGGCCCTATTCATCCACGGCTTCTGGCCCTATAAACTCGGCAAATTGCCAAGGCTCATGCCACAGGAAGCAGTAAAATACCAATTACCGATAGAGATCAAGAAATTCGCAGTATCGACCGGTGTTTTGGAACTTGCAGTTAAGCTTATTCGAGCGCATGATTAGCGAGACTGCTTCGAAGTTATGTCTCGCCGACCCGAGAGCAATACTTTCGGGGCTTAGGGTTTAAGCTCTAAACAGACGCAAGAGGTTCGCGAGAACAGCAGAATCGATGACCCCAGCATCCGAGTGATATCGTATGACCCATGCCCTGTTCCTGCAGCAAGATTTTAGAGGCCGTCTTTGATACGTATTAAATGATTCATTCAATGCTGTCTCCATAACTCTTCCGCAGAGGCCCCACCCTCATAAAAATTACTATCTCAGGTATCACGGAATAGGGTCGTCGTTGCCTCCTGATGGATGCGCATGCTTAGTGATTCTGCGTATATATCCCCTTAATAGATCACTATGAGGCGCCCAGACTCTTGACCAAAGGAATGATAGGAAATAAGGAAAAATTATGAGTGGCCCTCAGATAGTCAATGCCTTGCGCAAAATCCAAATACAAATCCATAAATCAAAGTCTTCGAGTCCCTAAGAACTGTAATGGAAAAATTGACGAGAAACTTCCACCTGACCTCAGGGGAAATAGATCCAATACTAGCCTTGCGAACCAACCTGTGTAACACAAAACAATCAGAGAAAAACTCAAACTCAAACACCTCTGAAAGAAAAATGAAAAGACGCTAGTAAGGAGTGGAGCTGCTGAGAAATGCCAGGAAACAAAATCAAACCCAAACCGAAAGCTCCACAAAAAGAAAAGAAAAACACCTAATACCCCAAACCGGCCTTTGTACCCTTTCGGGTTAGCAATTTCTTCTTACGTTGTTTTCCAGCCTTATATCAATACAAGTCCTCATCTGCAGTATAAAATTGCAAGAATAAATTAAATAAAAACCCGTTGACCGAGATAATAGCACAAAAGAAATATAAAGGGTGTATCAATCTAATTAGTTATCGTCTCCACTAACAGAGCTTCCAACCTCAGTCCAGCTCCCCACACTCTCAACCTCAGACCCGAAATCACTCAAGATATCATCGGCAGGCTGGTCAATTTCCTCAGCAGCGCTGCCTGCAAGGCTAGGCGATGAAGAAACAGGGGTGCGAGTAGTGTTTTCAGCCCACTCGTGAATGCTCCAGTACGGTTGGGAATTTTCAAATGGGTTCGGGAGAAGTTCGTCTTGATCTTCAGTTGAGGAAATCGTTCTAGTTGTAGGTGCATTAGATTGTGGTTTGGTTGTTTCAATAATAGGGCTTTCGATCACTGCTGCATCGGTAAAGGGATTGAGAGTAACAGCTGCTTCGGGAGATGACCTTCTCTCATCGACAAGAGATTGGGGTTTGGGAGGAAGAGTTGGAGGGATTTCGGGGAGTGGCTTCTCCTGATGAAGAGCCGAGATCGAACTACGACGAGAAACAAAACCCTGAACTTTGACTGGGGTGGGTAGAGGTGAAAATGACCTAGAAGACTCTGTAGCCGCGTCAAAGACAACTGAATCTTGAGGCACCGCGCCAAATTGTGGACCACGATGTCTGACGTTCCCCGCAAAGGAGTCATTTTCGTTGTACATCCTCTCTCGACCAGATGAGGAGGCAAGGCCGTAGGCTTCGTCTTCTTTGGTGAAGGTGAAAGACCGTATTGTCTCTTCTCTTTCCTCACGTTCCCTTTTCTCGTTCTCGTTTTCCCTATAGGCCGCGGAGCTAGAAAACGATCCATTGCTAGACATCGCAACGCGTTCTCGAGGACTAATCTCGTGCGCAAGAGCCTGCAGCGAACTGGCGACTTTTCGACGAGTTCGGTCGACAAACTCATAAACATGCTCGCGGTTCTCGTAGGCAACAATTCCTGCAGCCACAATAACTGTTGCAGCGATAAATATGACTTTGGCAGGCATTTTTGATGTTCTTTCTTGTGGGTGGCGTAGTTCGCCTGTTTATTAACGAGCTCTGTCTTGAAGCTTTGTGTGGAACTGCGGATGCAGACCGTGACGACACCACGGGAAGCAGCGGATGAGTTTGTCTCGGTTGGCAGCAGCAGCAGAAGGATGAGAGGAGGATGGGAAGTAGATGAGGATGAGAGAAGAGGATCAGGAGGGGTAAGAGAAAAGGAAAGAAAGGGAGCGAGAGAAACAGACAAAAGAAGCGAGAGCAGAAGCAAGGAGCCAAGAGACTTTGAGGCGGAGGAGGTCAAAGTCAGGCAGGGCCTTCTTCTGGTAAGGTCCGTTACTTTCCTGTCGTTGTCAGCGGGGTAACGGATCCGGCAACCAACAACCTGTTTACTGTCGTATTAAACACCAGTGCCTTGCTATGGCCGTTTCCCTGTCTCCCCTCGTTTTCCAATCCGTTTGATCCTTTACGTGTATCTTCTGTGTAAGAATTCGTTTCCGCGCTCTGTACTTCTCGGCCACGGCGGAGACCCCGGTGGTGTAACCCCCGTTACGCACGAGGCACGTTGACGTTTGCTATCGATACGCTGCCCCCTGTGCGCTATCGCCATCCTGGTTTCCCGCCGGGAGTAGCGCCGAGTAATCTATAACCGCCACTGTGGCGCAGCGTCGACGCGTCCTCCCCCACAAACGCCACCTGGAGAAAGCTGCAACGCCGAGAGTCTGGGGTTTTTGGGCACTTAATTTTTCTCATAGTTAACCCACAAATGACAGCCCTTGACGTGAAAAGCAAAAACATTCCCAACTCGACATGTTTTACTCTTTGCAATTTCCCCGGAGATTTAATGGAGGGCCGGAGTTCTCCTTGGTGGGTAGACTTTGGTAACATTGATAGACCTGCAGGACGGTTGTTGCTGCACTTGCTCCGGAGATCGGAATAACCGGCTGTGTACTTTATGTTTTCCTGGGTATATGATAGCCTTTGCATAATCAGATACCTTGCAAAAGACGTGGGGGCGACATGCGGCCATAGTATCCACACTTTTGGAATCACTAAGAATCACTCGTATACATCCTCATGGCAAAGTTTTATCCGCTGCCTTTCTTAAAAGGTCCTGCGAGGTTATGAAACATAGTGTGAGATGTATGGTAAGCTGAGGATAAGTTGTTGCTTCCCTTCGCGCTGTGATTGGTTGACTCTGACGGTCGTTAAGCGAGAATTTATTCCCATCATAAGCTGACCTAGAAATCTCACCATCCCCATAAAATGGTCGAGTTTCAGCCGTAAATCTGAGACCTCCCTCCTATATCCGACACTTTCAACTCAATTGGGATGATATATCAGATTATAGACTTTATGGGTTCTGAATTGCTAGCCAAAAGCCGTCATAAAGCTGTAATATCAAGACACAAACTCTAACCCGTTAACATTGACTACAGCCCCCGATCATCGTTAACCGTCTTATTATTGAATGTTAAAGGTCCCTTAAGTGCAAGAATCCGAGTAGGCTTAGGTTTAAGTTTCCTTTAGTACTACCTCCTTCAAACTGGTTTGACCTAAAGCTTGTAGGCAGACTCATCTTAGTTCTATCAAATACTTGAATATAGCTTCGGCCGCTGCCATTCTGCTGTCTTAAGGTTCGATATGTTCAGCCCCACCATACCAAGGCATGTTGAAGAATTGCGTTTTTAAAGTATATTGATGGAATTAAACTAGGTGTGACGTATTATTTGTGCCCTGGTTCCCAAAGACGACAGTTCTAGACTAAGGAACGGCGCAAGATAAAAATATGCTCCTCGACCCCATAGGCTTTGTAGAATAGTAGGTGTTACTAAATAAATCATAGCTAGAGGCTGTGTTCCGCCAGACCGAAACATAGAATAGCAGAAAATTCTCCAGATTGAAGCATTTCAACAAAGTAAGTGATATTACGTGACGCAATACGCAAAACTTTTGCTTTCGTTTTGGTAGTTTCCGCCTCGCATGAACAGGAACTCCGACAAACAGATTATCAATGAATCTATATATATAAAACAAGGAAAAGGGCAGATTATGGGCGTTACCCTGTTGAAATATACACCCAAATTAAGAAAATTATGTAACGTAATAGATTCTAAGTAATATATCACGGGAACGAGAGAGGGAAGCCAAAATATGACAAGCTTTGAAGAATAAAGGTAGGCCCCAAAGTGCGATAACACATTTTCTGGCGCTATAACACTATCAGCCATGGTAGTCTAACGGCTACTGTGTCGCCCAGAGGGGCCGGGGGATCGTAGGTTCAATCCCTCCCAGGGGAGTTAATTCTTCACGCACTGGGTTATAAAGAAGGTTCTCAACGAAGCTTGATTGAGCCTTCTTTTTGATTCTTTTTGATATATTATCTAATAAACGCGGGATATCACTCAGCAGTATAACCATCTACTGTAAAGCATCGGATCGGGAAGGCAATTGATTGAGGGACGGCTCGTGCTTAAGAGAATACTTTTAACCATGCTATATTTCCCACCATCCACATGTGTTTCGCTTGTAGTAGAGACTGCCCGTTTATCGATATGACCTACAAAACTAAGCCGGATGGTGGGATATCTTTTTTCTCGTGATACGGCTCTCGACCGCACAAATGCCTTGTTATATCCATCTTTCCTCTCCCTGGCCTTTCAACGCAGTTACTTTCCACGATCCTTCCTGTCTTCTTAGTAGACCTTAGATTTCTGCAACCCTCCAAACCACTGCATCTTCTGGGATCTTAAGTAAGGTTTTACGAGCTGCGATGATTTCTTGCCGATATTTCATTCCTGGTGTCCTTACATAGGTCGAATTTCAGGAGTCTCGAAATCGATTTATCTAGTAGTAGTAGTAGCAGTAGTAGTATATTCATTTACGTACCCAAATCGATTTATCTAAGTGATATTAACTCTCTTTGGAATCCTGGCTATAGTTTGCGAATAGTAAAAAGTCTTGATATTATTGCCCTAGGGTTCTAGGGCAGACACATTTCTAAGCCCTACTTAAGTTAATAACCCTGCACCTGTGCGGGACCATGAAAGGTGTACCGACTAGGAGGTAGATGAGATTAACCAGAAACGAATAAGCAAGTCAAGCCAACCTGTTGTAGGTCCTGACGATGGTCTCGATGGTCTGGCGGTGTGTATTGGGAGAGGTATATTTGAGGTATCGAGTCTAGGGGGTACTGGATACAATATTGATTTTTACCGCGCACAAAGATGAAGGGGCAATAGGAGAGGTTACATCTAATTTTTCGTTGCTTTAAGGGAAACTAGTTTACTAGCATCGGCGGTATCGTAGTTTCTGACAAGATAAATAATTTAATAATGATATAAGGCTAGGCCTTATAACAATGTTCCCTTATATGCTAGGCTATAAGCACATAATTACTCGGAACTTTGCTCAAATAAACCGCGAAAAACTCCATAAGACTCCATTGGGATTAACAAAAAAGTCAAGCAACAGGTGTGGAATTAGCCCCTGCCCTGCAAAGAATTTCAACCGTTTGTTTCCAATTCAACCTTATTGCGCAAAGAAGTGGTGTTTCCCCAAATACATCCTCCGTATTAATATTGGCACCTTTATCTAGCAGCATCTCGATAGTTTCCGAGCGCCCGAACTCTGCTGCATGATGCAGTGGTGACCGGCCGTTGGCGTTCAAAATATTTGGATTGGCTCCCCGATCTAAAAGCAAACGGACAATCTCGTCGCATCTCCTTGCAGCCTTATGGAGTGCTGTGTTCCCACTATATACTTGTTGGACATCAAGATTGACCTGACCCTCTAGGAGTATTTGAACAATCCGAGTATGCCCGTGTGCAACCGCTTTCCAAAGTGGGGTGGTCATTCCCACGTCTCGAGCATCGATTTTGGCACCGTTTGCTAACAGGAGTCTGACAGTCGATTCTCTTCCGCATGAAGCTGCTCTGTGGAGAGGGGTTCTTCTGCGTAAACTGTGGGGGTTGATGTTGAACCCTCTATCAAGCAAAACCTGGACAATCGAATCATGTCCACCACCCGCCGCCTTCTCAAGTGCCGTCGCGGACCTAGCTGCAGGTGATATATCGGCTCCCTTTAGAAGTAGATATTCAACCATCTCCTTGGATCCCGTACCCACTGCGCAAACGAGTGGTGTCACACCCCTTTCTGTAGTATTGACATCGTATCCCTTCTGATCCACTAGTAACCTTACTAATGACATGTGACCAGCCTTAAGCGCGTTAAGAAGCGCGTTTTCGAAGATGGCGTTTTCATCATTCCGAACAGCAAACTCGTGAAGAATGGGGGTTAGGATTTCGGCGAAGTGGTGGTTGGTTTTGATGAGAGAATTGAGATCCCTCGCTTTCTGAATTTCCTTCCCGATGAGGAGCAAGAGTTCATTTGGAAGACTCGTGAACGGCATGGTGGGTCCCGAATAGCTATCCCGGGGATTAAGTTAGGATGGTGTGTTGTATGGCGGCCTGAATTCGGGTACTAAAAGGTATATTTGAGCATGTAGTGTCTTGGCTGCTCTAGCCGGCTGTCGGCCCGCAATTCCGCTGCAACCAAACAGTTTAGAACTTTAGTATTTGTTGCTTTTTCCGTAAAAACGTTGAATACATCATGTAGGTATCGGGATATCCTCTGATAGTGTGCCTGTAGTTCTAGTTGTGTAGATACGCACATGCATAATATTCACTAGTTATCACTCGTGTCGCTTGTTTGTGTTAAGGGAACTCCAGTACGGTTTTACACCACAGTCCTTCATATCAACATCTTCTTACGAGCAGGATTCAACCCTTGACTAAAGCCTTTGGTTTTTGTCGATCAGTGGTCTTTGGGACAAGCTTTCCCTACCTTTCTTATCGTTCATGGTTCACTAGTAGCTTAAACCCTTACCAAGAAGAAAACACTACTATTATCTAGTTTCCAGTTAAAAAAGATGACTAACGCATACCTCCAGGCTCTAGTAATGAATAAGTTCCCTACGTTTTGGTTAGGGTATATAACCAAACTAATGCACATCGGTCATAGCGGTTATCAGGGGGGGATTTACCCGCGGCTTTCTTGTCACGCATAAAACTTAAGCTAACTCTATAATTCTCTATAACGGAACATCACCCTCTAATCTCGGTTCGCAATGTAAAAGTCCCGGTAAATAAAAGTTAAAAAAGCCCAAGAACACATATCCTCTAACTCTATTCCAACCTTCTGTACTTAGGCGTTCATTAAATATTGGGAAATGTTGCAACGAGCCACCACCAAACAACATCGTCATGCAACCCCAAATCAACAAACCATAAAATCAAAGCGATGATTTCTGCCCGATGACTATTCACTATGCGTAGCTGTTAGTATCTCACTGCTGCTATAGTTGATTTGGTTGCTTTGAAGTTGTTTCACAGCGATTTTTGGTGGGGCGTGGCTTGTTGCAACATTTCCCAGTATTTAATGAACACCTAAGTAAAGTACATCGACAAAAGAAAGAGGCAGCAAATCAAAACCACACCTCACAAACCCTACGGCGCCACCCCAAACGGTCCCAAGAAATCATAATCCAATCTCAAAGAATCAATCACCTTATACGCATTCTCAAACGCAAACACATCCGTACCACCCAGTCTCCCCACCCACTGCTCAGTCGTCTTATCCGCACACGCATTCGCCGTGTACGTCAAATACGCCTTAAAATTCGCCCAACTATTCCCGGGGTTCTTCTGCGTCGTGGGGCCGATAATATCATTGATCAAAGCAGTACTATTCGTAATAGCCTCTCTACAATTCGCCATCAAATCCGACAAATACTCCTTCTGCACTATCACGTCCTCTCTATACCCAATACGGGAGAGATGTCCACCGACATAGTGATCAAAATCATATTCTAGAATCTGATCATGGGCCTTGAGCCACCCTGGGATATCATCCGAGACCGACAACTCCGCGAATGGGACCCACCCGGGAAACACCACATCGATGACCGCCAACACCTTCTGCTTCGGTGCATAAATGAAGATATTCCCCGGCTCGTGATTAGGGCCTTTATACTCTAGTTCCAACGTCTGATTGCCCACCGTGAGTGTTTTACTCTTCTTAAACGTAACTGACGGTAACGGCCGGCCGGCGTCAGGGGCTTCGTTGATACGGAACTTTGTCTCCTCGTGCGCAATGTAGATGACCTTTCCGTTATTGAAGAGGGAGGCGCCTCCGGCATGGTCTCCGTGGGAGTGGCTGTAGACGAAGTGGGTTACGGGGATGTTGGTCGTGTTGCCGATTGCATAGACGAGGTTGTGTCCGAGGGTTGGAGGATTATCGACGACGATGACGCCCTTGTCTGAGACGAAGAAGAGGGCTTGGTAGGTTCCGTCTAGTACGGCGTAGGCACCTCCTCCGAACGACTGGACGAGCCAACCAGTGCTGGGAATTACAGGACCAACGGCGGTAGCAGGGATTGGGGCATATTGTATAGTGTCATCAGAGCGTGGGAAGTGGCCGTGGTGGGAGAATGCGGTTGTGAAGAACACGGATAGGGTTGAGAGGATTGAGAGACGCATCTTGTAGAGACTCAAGATGGAGTGGAATGTAATTGATCCTGTGGTGGCGATTGAAAGAATATTCCGTCTTATTGATGATTATTATATACTGGATTTAGAGTTGCGTTTATCATTGACACCTGCATGCTTGATATCGCACATGAAATTTTAGTAAGCTTTGAGTAGACCGGAACTCTTCGGGGGGCCAAAAAGTCTTTGCACGTGACCAAGGAGCAGCCCCCACGCATGAATAATAATCAGTTGTCCCTGATCCTATGCTAGGAGCGCATCTAAAAAGCAAATGCATCTTTACAAATCACGGCGGGTTGTGTAATTGAGTGCTCAAGTCACACAAAGCATGCCGTTGTTCATCTTTTATAAGCAGGGATAGTCAGAAGGCTTGCTGCGGTGAGAGCTTAAAGCTTGATTTGCTTTAAATATCCTGGGCAGGAACCGTGTAATCACTGTCTCAACATCGCGAAATCATGTGTAAGCATCTGCAGATACACTTCCGCGGTTGACCGCCAACCAAATGATCGCGATATGCAAGCCGTCTTTATTCTCTTCTGGAAGATTCACCAAATTTTTGGGTTTCCAACCCGCGTTATTCGTTTGAGTAATCGCTAAAAGATTCCATTGAAAGGTATTATACGTATGCCAAGAGAAAAAACCAACAATCGTTAAGAAAAAGCCCGATCATATTCCCTCACCCGGTGAACCGTAGACAACACATCACACCGCATCACTCATCATCTACTCCCCCTCCATCCTCTTCCTCCTCTTCACTGCTGCTCGCAACACCCCCCACAGT
Organism: Paragyromitra xinjiangensis; assembly: GCA_038503065.1. Classification (NCBI taxonomy): domain Eukaryota; kingdom Fungi; phylum Ascomycota; class Pezizomycetes; order Pezizales; family Discinaceae; genus Paragyromitra; species Paragyromitra xinjiangensis. The sequence goes on along the minus strand of JBCAMK010000001.1, from coordinate 792,623 downwards.
CCTCACCAACGCGGTCAACATATCCACCTGCTGCTTCAATTCCCGAATTCCAATTACCGTAGCCTCATCCTGGATATTCGGGATAGCCTCCTCGACCTTGTTGTCCCACCCACCGACCATATAGTCGGTAAACTCTCCCTGCATCTCCTCCCACTCCTCTACTGCCTCGTCATCTGCCTCTCCGTTTGCGCGATTCTTGCTAACATGTCTCGCCTCCTTTGTCTCGATGAACGCGATAATCAACATAAATGGGCTGTACAGCACCATCATCACCCAGTCGTTCAATTTCATATAAGTGCTCTTCGGCATCCACCATTCGAACGGAAGGACCAGTCCAAATATCTCAATGAGGTTGAAGGGTGGGAGGAAGACATTCTCGTCCGGTGCACGCACAAACTGAAGAGTCTTTGCGGCGAAGAGTGCGAGGTACTCGTCGACGGCGTTTTCGGTAATATCGGTGTAAGCCTGATTGTAGAGCGCAATGAGGATGTTGAGGAGGATAACCATCACCACAAAGGTAAATAGGTAATAGAGCAGGATTCCAAATGGTGCTATAGTGGACACGCGTTTGTTAGCTTACAGAATTGACTGCAGCGTGAATTCTATACATACGTGCGAATTGATCGAATCCCTCAAACTCAGGACTTTGTAGCAGTGCCTTAACCATAGACTCCATGATGAACCACGTATCATCTTTCCTGTTGTCTGCATTATCCAACCCCATAAAGCCCTGCAAGAACCCGACGATAAGGACAGCAAGGAGAGCGAAGAAGCTACATCACGTCAGTACGGCAGAAGGGAACGGAAGGGTAGGTAAAAACGCACATCAAACTCTCCATCATCATAACCTTTAGCACAACCAACATAGCTCCGAAGAACTGAATCGTATCCAGATACAATAACATACGCGCCCAGAACATTGGGGCAACAAATGCCAGCCAATTATACGACATCATATCCCAATAATCCCTCTGTTCAGTATCATCACCTTTTGACAACGCGAATACCCGAACCACAAAAGAAATCGTCAGGGCCGTATACAGCGTCAGATTGAAGCTGTTCCAAAAACTGAGATAGAACCGACCGACTTTCCAGAACTTTGTCAATTCGTCCGCAATGAAGGATGCAGTGAGGATATAGAGAGCCCCCTCAACCCAATCGATATTACCCCCGGGATTGACAGTATTAATGGCTACGGTGTATAAGGCGAGGTAGATGATTGAGATGAGAACCTGAAAGGCGTTTTGGAACTTGGGAGCCCGGATACGGTCATGATCGAAGTGTACCCAGAAGGACTTATTAGCGACATTTCGGTACTGGCAGAAGTGAGTTGGGTCGTTGAGGTCCTGGGCGAGCCAGCCTCTCCAGAGGTAGCCTATGCACTATATCCCTGTTAGGATCTGTAAATTTAGATATACCATAAAAATTACAAATTTACCTTCTGATATCCGGAAGAACCAATGACACGAGTGGCATGTAAATCGATAGCACGCTCAATTGCATTGGCCGGCGTACTTCTCACACCATTCCTCAAGACGCTGAATCTCTGAAGCAGCACCTCTTGGAAGAGATAATCTTGTTCTTTGGTGTCCTCGAAGTTTTTGCTTTCTTCGTAGCTCTCAATGATTCTCTTTGCAATAACTTGACAAGCCTCTCCTCTAAGGAGATTGAGGTCCGCATCGTACATCTCCAGTCTTGCTTGATGTTTAAACCAGCGGAGGCAGACCAGGAGACAGTAGACGATACATGCTTTGTCGTCTTTGCCGCCAGCATCTTGAGCGAGAGCCACAACCTCTTTAGTGATGATTTGAGAATGAGGACGGGTGACTTGGGATGGCTTGAGCTCGAAGGGGACAGCAGCTTCAATGCTGAGGTGGGGTTAGCTTTTGGGGTCTAGCTGATGGCATGTAGGAAGGGGTGTTTACAGATATTTCAGTCTCAATGCAACTTTAGTAACCCTTTGGTGGCTCAGTTAGCTTTAAACGCTGTCTTAGCGGTTTGAGTTGGGAATACCTCTCTGCTGGGATAGTTAAATGAACATGGTCACTGTGGTGTCTGGGTAGCAAGCGTTCACGGAGGTCATCAGCAGTGTCGCGGCCGGTGCGAGCGCCGTCGCCAAGGAAATGACGGAAGGAGACCATTATCACGCGGTATTCTCACGAGACAGCAATTGGGAGTTTTTCAAACAGACCCAACCTGTGCTGGGGACAAAGGGCAGAGGGGGGAGGAGGGAGGGAGGGAGAGGTTGGAGGTGAAGTAAACAAGACGCTACTACATATTCAGGGTACTTCTTTCAAGCCTTGATTCTCAGCTGAAGTGGCCCCCCCGAAACCGCCCCCAGACACTTTGTATTCCTTCACATTGGCGAGAGTTGGTGGTGACGCAGTGTGAATTCCCCAGACACCTGCAGCTCGAGCAGGGATCAGCAGCAGGAATCTGGATCGACTGATAAAACGGTTACCTGCTGCATAATACGATAACAGGAACGCTCAATTACGCAAGCTTAAGTGACACAACGATGAGGGTTTCTTAACCCCACGCGATAAAGAAATGGAGGTAAGAAAAGAACAAAAAGCCATCGTTTATTCAACACCTGATCTATGCTATAAAAGAAATACTGACCAGCAGAGGTGAGACAGGTGGTTCTGCTCCAATACGATAGCCAAATCTTAGTACATGCGGGTTTCTACCCTTTCCCTTTACGGTCTTTCACACCTCCGATCTGAGTGCACAAAACCTGCACTTTTCACCGTTTCCTTCGCTTAATAAATCTCCACCACAGGGATCTCGCCGTACTTAATCTCATCGTCCTCATCTGCACTAACCATCAAGTTCTCCACAGCCCTCATTTTCATAAGCTGCTTCGTGTCCTCATCATCTTTATCAGTAACCAACCTTGGTTTCATTACCACTTTAAAGCTGCCACCATCCACTGCCTCGATAGACTTCTTAATCTTCTCAATGGCATTCTCCAGCACCATGACTCCTTCAGCTTCATCATACTGAAACGAATTAAGGATATACAACGGCGGGGCAACCAGCTTGACTTTAAGCGAAATACTTTCAGTCACGGCAGCTTCCCCAGCACGCAAAGCTTCCTTGATCGCATCGATCCCTCCGTAGCCGAAGCACTTTACCTCAAGATGCGCACGGAGCTTGATCAAGCTCGGCGTGTATTGCTTAGTAACAAGCTTGACTAGATTCTCCTTAATAGCTGGAGAAGTGAAATGGACATGGTCCCAAATCTCCGGCTTACTTTTACATACGACACATTATCACACGCTGAAGAGATTAAGAGTAGAAGCCAACTTACATGGTAGAGATCCTAAACGCCCTAGAAGCAGACCCATACAACTTCGCAAGTGGCCATGCCACAGTTTCATACAACTCCAGAACGGGAATTTTCAGCATCCCCGCGACACGGCTGAGGATTTCATGCACCACCTCAAGCTCCTGGAACCTATTTTCGCACTTCTTGATGTCTTCCGGAGTAACACGGCGCTTAGAGAGATCGATGTAGCCTGCGAAATAATCATTACTCCTGCTCTAACATGGGTTTTTGGGGATAATATACCTCTTTCCTTGTTGACCCTGATGACAATAAGGACTACATTCGTGCCTAGAGGAGCGTCCCGGGGAAAGTTACGGAAGCGATGGTGGGAAACCTCGCCGAGGGGGATTATCCCTTCGATGTGGTCGTATTCGAGAAGTTTGACGTAGACGCCTCTTTGGTTGCACTGGAAGCAGCGGTTAGCTTTTGTCTCTGATGTTACTTAAACCGATAAAGACTTCCTGCTGCTACTGGGCTAGCTAGGAGCTATTGCGTGCAGGGGGAATCGGAATAATCGGTTCACATACCTGCTTTATATAAGCCATTATCAAGTCACCTACATCTGGAAATATTTTCTCATGGAACCGACAACGAAGCAGCAGCGGCATCCTTGACGTTGCTCTTTCCACTGGTAGAGAAGAGAGAGAGTAGATCTATATACGTATAGAGGCGTACAAAAATGCAGGAGCAAAAATAACCTCAAAAACTTAGCAAGAAAGAGCAAAACGATGAAGGGAAAGAATGTTGGATCCAAAACAACAAAGACCACTGAGGAAAAGGTAGTGGAGGGAAGAAACAAAAAACAGAAGGTTTCCGAACTTATACCGCTCTATGGTCTCTGCGGAATCTTACGGCAAGTCCTGGTAGGTTTTTGATTTTCCGGGATTATATAGAACGAACAGACCATGCGGCTCCATTGGGAGACTGAAATGGGCCGCTAGGCAGCTTTGGGGTGGGTGTACGAGTGCTGTGAGGTGATGGGGGTAATGAGGGCTTTGTTTGGGCTTTTTTTCTCTTCTACCCTAGGATGCAGTGGGAGGTTACGTTTGTGTGTTTGGGAACGGTGTATGAAGGAAATTAGATGCCATTCCCTAGAGACAGAAAAGAAAAGAAATATCGATCGTGCACTGTCTACTTAATTCGTCCCTATCCCTTATCCCTCATCCCATCATTCCATCAATCTAGGTAGAAATAGACACCCTCACGACAACTACACTACATCCATTTTAGAAAATCACCATCCTCCCACCATCCTTCGGCGCATCTACAACGTCCGGCTTCTTCGCGACGGGGCTTCCGTGGCTATTACTCCTCATTAGCCCAGAAAATTAAATAGAATGAAGACGAGACTCACGCAAAAAATAGTATCTTGATAGCCAACGCCAACCCCGCATGTAGAGCAATAATAACGACAAGCAAGACCTTACTCGTCTTCGCATCGGTCGCGCTCACAACCGGGAACAAATTTCGGAACAAGAACAGGGCGGATACCCCGAACCCGACACCGACGAAAACATAGTTCAATACTACTCTTCATCAGCTGTTACCCCACAATACCAAACGGGTGAGATATACTTGTGATAGGCGACGCAGAGGCAATAGCCACCGGAACCCATATCAAATTCGAGTACCCATAAAGCGCCAGACACTCCAACAAATTAGCAGACTCACTGCCGTACCACTTCAACACACCCCAAAGCGCAACCGGGACGAGTGCAGTATATCCATACATCAACCCCGCCGCACCCGACAGGAGGCCAAAATCGTAGACATATGGCACATCCTTCATGCGCGCGAAGTACTGGGCGATAGTAGAGCTAAGGAAGAGGATCAAGACTACAGTGGTGGTGATCCAGAATGGACCTGAGTGGTAATCAGCTACCTGTGCTTATCACGGGTAGTTGTGCTTACCGTAGAGATCTGGATTCCCTTCTAATACATCGAGGAAGTTCGCTCTCGGGAATAACGCCGCCCAACATCGTCGCATTACCTCGTTCGTGTCGACGTCGAAGAACTGCGCGTAGAAGTCTAAGCTCCATAGAAACCGCTTACCTGATCCATCACCGTTCCGGGAACCTGATGGGCCGGAGCTGAAGAATCCGCTGGTGTCTATGGATGTTAGTGTGCTGCTGGAGGAGGAGGTAGGGAGTGCTGACTCGAGGTGTTTTGGGGGATTTTCCCGCTTGCTTGGTCTTGGTTGTAGTCTGTTCTACTGTTAGTAGGAGCTGGGTAGCTGGGAGGGAGGTGCGTACTTGATGGATGGAACTCTAGGTCCGCGAGATCGGTATGTCCAAGATCGCCTTCGTCGTCGACGTCGACGACGACATCGTAGCCGTTGTTTGCCATCGTGGGGTTTGGTGTTGGGGAAGTGGATAGGATGGTGATTCGGTGAAGCCGCGTGTCGTGGAGGAGCCGCAGATGATGACCCTTGTTTGATGGCTTGGCGAGGTTTGGTGGGGCTACATGTAATTTGGAGATGTGGTTAGGGTTAATGAGTTTAATGGGACTTTGATACTGATTCTTAGGTATTATTTGTGAAAGCTTCTTCTAATGGATTCTGGGGATATAATTTCTGTCTGGTTGAGTTTTGGGCTTGGGTGAGGCCGAGTGATCGACGGTGTAGAAGTGTGGAGTTTCGTGCATGGATGGTCATTGGTTGGTAAGTAAGAAGGACCATCCGCAAATAGGAACTCTCCTCTGGAGATTTAGGGAGTAGCTGTTTGGATCACTCAATTCAATTCATGCTATACACATGACTACAAGCAATCTACTATGGCTGAGCCATACCTCCATCTGTGCAAGAACATTATAAAATAATTATAGATACTATTCAAGGTGAATCCTCAAAGGGCCTTTTGCCCACTATATATTCTCCTCAACGCCCCCACTTTATTCCACTAACACTCCCATTAACACCACCCCGCATATATTCCGTTACACAGCACCCGAACGGTCGCTTTTTAAGATCCAAACTAACTACTAAACAAGAAATGTCAAACAACAACGGAAACACGACACACGCTGCTTGCATCGGCTGCGGGAACAAGAACGACGTCCTATCGGACCTCCAACTCTGTAGCCAATGTGAGTTACCCCCTCCAGCTCCGCAAGCTACCCTTACTTTCTTATACTAACTAACCACAACCCAGGCGAGTTCCACGTCCCCGAACCCCAAGGAGATAGTAGAGAGAGTGGGCACATCTGGCGCGAAGCTGTGGCCGGCCCGAAAACTGTATACGTTCCTCCTAATAAGAAGGGGGATGTGCTTATGATCCCAGGGAGGCTTCCTTATGTTTATAAATAAGTATTTTATGGCTAGGATAGCTGGTCTATCTTGGCTATGGCGGAGGCAGGAGGAGATATGGATTCGGCCTTTTTGTTTAAGGTGTTATAGTTCATGGGGTTTTCTAGAAAGACTGGGCTTGAGGCGTAGTTATCCACCTGCTTTATGCTGGAATAATAATAGACTGGTTAGAATGGCTGTGCCGTGACTCGATGAGCTCTCGGTTTCAAAGTTAGATGATCTGTAAATGGATGTACGTTCGCTTAAGTTTAAAGTTCCGATTACATGTAGTATTGGTAAGGATAGAACTTAATCCCGAAGGTCGTAGTTAACTATAATGCTTTTCAAGTCCACAACGTCGCTATTGCTCTTTTTCAGAAAATCGGGCTAACGAGAACTTTGTATTTACAAATACAGCGCACAACTACTTGTATGGTAGAATCTATGTATATTAGAGCTGCTTATAACCCCTTATAGACACCATAAAACACTAGCACTGCTGTTAAGCCGCTAGTGGCAGTAAACAAAATTCCAAGATCCGAGTCCACGAAAACTACAAAAGTCTAAAAAGCAAAGACTAGTCTTTAGCCTCCTCATTCTCACCCTCGAACCCCCAGCCCTGCTCTACTCAACATTCGAAATCACAGTTAAAGCACTTCACCATCCTTCTACCTCTGTTTATCAGCTAGAAGTCTGACTCGCGCCGCTTTGAGACGTCTCGCCTCATCACCTAACAATGCAAGCCTTAAGCTTAGTCAAACTGAGATATCTACCTAGGGAACATTAAGTAACTCACGTCCACCCACACCCTGAACATGTCTGTCCCTGAACAACAAAGTGCTGTTTACACCCAGTGCAGAGCGATGAAGGTTTATCAACTTCATTAGATGAAGATTCAGCCTCTTTAGGTGAAGATTCAGCCTCTTTAGATGATGATTTTTTGCTCTTTTCTTTTTTACTTTCTTTCTTCCTTGAGAATAAACCCATGTCGTTGGAAGTTTATGTTGTGTTAAAGATAACTTGAAGACTAGCAGATACTAAAAAATGGTAAGAATATTTTTGAGTCAAGGATTGAAGTAGTCGGAGTATGGGGAATAAGGAATATAGGGAGAGGAGAGGCCGTAAAATGCATGGTATGATTCACAGGTTCCGCAAATAGTATGTGTCATTTGTAGGGGCTTTATATGGGGTTTTTGGAAACTTCGGTTGAGATGCTTTGGTATGTCATCCTATCATTTATCGTTTTAGTAGGGCATTCCATAGGTTGACGTAACATTCTGTCACTTATGTGAATTCTATCAATATAAACCTCAAGCCGATAACCATTTTTCTCGCTGATCCTCCTACTGACTCTTTTGCCAATCAGGTCACGAGGTTAATGACGTATGGGAGCTAGTGAGTACGGCTGGACAAAGAACAAAAGAAGTTCATAGGGAAGAGTCATACAAAGATAGTAATTAATTTGAAACATCTAGTAGTGTGAAATACCTTCTATCACTACTCCGGTTATTCTAACCCCTCGTTCATATCTCCAATAGTATGAAAGTGCTTTGTCGAGTGATACAGCATGATTCTGTCTTATACTTACAATTCAACGTCTATCTTCACTACATAAACTACACGTATCTCCATTAAATATTCGATGTAAGAAAGTGACCGACTAATACTGTGCCACAAAATGCATTTGACTATTCGATAGGAGATATTCCATCTAACGGAAGCGGATCCCGGCGCCAGCGATTACGTCTCATGACTGTTTGTCCCCTTCTTACTTTAGGTACTACTTCTTTTAAAAGGTAAGATACAAGTCTAGCACGCTATAGGTTATCTCTCACCCCTCAAATCTCAAAGCCCGTTGAAGCACCTTTAACCACCATACTATTTCAAAGCTCAAGAGTCACGACAACCCTACGCCATAACTTTCACATAAAATCAATACCAAGACCCACGGTCTCAAATTCTAAGCTCTACACCCCAACGCAAAAAAAAAAAAAACAGATAACTAAATCACGCCATTCCCAAGAACTCGATCCGTAGAAATCTACCACCACCAATTTATATACTCTGCGAGACCGAAACCAAACCCACAACCTCTCCACATCTTATCGTCCTTCAAATATTGATATAGAAACCCCTCAATCACCACCAACCCAACCAACCTTCCAAAATGTGCTTCGGATCGTCGAAGAGGGCTTCATCAGGCTCCCCGCCTCTACAGGCAAGACAAGTACAACGACCACCACAAACCCCAGCACCAATTACCTTACCACTATCCAATTGGGTTCTCTGTAAATGTGGCAGAGGCGAGCACGACTTGTACGAACCAAAATGCAATAAATGTGCATCATCCCCATTCCAATACTGCGATCTACAGCTAACAGTTACACCACACTTACAGGCAAGGACGAAGACATCCGTAAACTCGCAGCTAACCAGGCTAAATTGGGAGGAGGATTTGGGGAGCATGTGCCGAGTTCTGCATTTTGAGTTTATTGGTAGATATCAGACCAGGTTGAATGGGTATTTGGGACTTTGTTGAGATGGTGTTTTTATATTTTGTTTATTTCATCACAGATGGGGTTAGGCAGGAAGGAGTAGGACTTGTAACGGGTTGGGATTCGACATATGGGTCAACGATAGAATGTGGATAGTCCTAGCTAGTATATATCAACGGCGTGGAACATGGGTTGACTGATCAAATTACACATGTAACTTTCTCACATACAATCAACACCAACACCCAATCTCAAATTCTAAGCCACCCTACACTCCAACGCGAAGAAACTGACAACCAAACCATGCTGTCCCCAAGAACTCGATCCATAGTAAACTCACCGCTACCAATTTATACTCCACGAGTCCAAATTAACCCCCCCCCCCCCCCCACATCCTATTATTCTTCAGGTGTACATATAGAAACCCTTAAATCCCCACCAACCCAACCAACCTCCCAAAATGTGCTTCAAATTGCCAAAGAGGGCTTCATCAAAATCCCTACCTCTACAGACAAGACCAGCACAACGAGTGCTAATACAACCGGTAACAGTAAAACGGGCTCCGGCAAACCGGGTACTAGTAAAACCGGCACCAGTACAACGAGCATCAGCGCAACAGGCACGGGCACCAGTGAAACAAGCACTAATACCAGTACAACAGATACCAGTACAACAAATAACAATACAACAAGCACCAGTACTACAGACATCGACACAGGCACAAGTGCGACGAGCACTAGTGCTAAAACCACAACCAGTACGACGGCCACCACCCAACCCAACACCAATCACCTCAGCACCAGACACCTGGATCCCCTGTAAATGTGGAAGCCAGCGCGACCCATACGAAGCAAAATGCGACAAATGTGCATCATCCCCATCCCAATACCACAATCTATAGCTAACGGTTACACTACACTTATAGGCAAGAACGAAGAGATCAATGAACTGATAGCTAAGCAGACTAAATCCGGAGGATGGTTTGGGCCGTGTGTGCCGAGCTCTGCACTTTGAGTCTGGGGCTTGTGGGGATGGGGTTTTGTTGAGACGGTGTTTGTACTTTTTTTATTTTGCTATGAGGACTTGTAGTAAACTGATGATAGAATGTAGATGGGTCTGGCTGGTATATAACGGCGTGGAACATAGGTTGGTTTTTATTCATAAGGGTGTAGAGCATGGGTTACGCTATGCAGACCTAAAGCTTCGCACTTACTACTCGTTCTATTCTACAGACTAGTCCTCTCACCCTTCAACCATGAACAGACTGCAATGCTTCTATAATTACCCTTCAACATACCCCTGGTTCGTAACTATCTTAAATTTATTCAAGCCGATCTGCGACAATATTCAACAGCGCGTTCTAGCTACCATTCCAAAATATTTGCATCGTACATAAACACCGAGTCATCCCATCCCATCATAACAAAGCAAATCATAAAATCTCACTCGTACCAAAACACCAAACCCAAACCCAAACCCAAACACCCCATATTACCCTCTACTCAACCCTCTTCTTCACCTCCTCCACCCCAACCCTAAGCACCCTCCCCACCACGCCCCCGGGTCCCCCAACCCACTGCCCAACAACCTCATCCTTCCCAGCGGCCTCCAACGCCCTCCTATACCCCTCGACCACCACCCCCTCCGGCGCCAGCTTCGGCCAACACACAAACAACTCCCCATACCTAACCAAAAACACCGACGCCCAAACCCCAACCGCAAACCACACAACCACAAACAGCCTCAACGGCGCCACCGCCCTCTCCTCATCCTTCGGTGTCAACAACGCCAACACAACCAAGAACCCCGCCGCAGCAAGAAAATACGGCACCGCCTGAACCACCAGCGGCCTCCGGTCCGCAAACACCGCCGTGCTAGTCCCCGGCACGTGGACTCCAAGAAACAGATCAAACGCGTCTTGTCGCGGTCCATCCGCAAAGTTATTCCTCAGCCACCTAGTAGCGCTATTACTCGCATCAGCCAGCACCCCGGCGGTAGAGCGGATGCCCGTGCGGGTGTAATCGGTCTTGAGCGCGCCGGTGCCAGAGTAAGCTCTCGAGACGGCATCCGCGTTATCGGCCCATGCGTTCCGGAATACCGGCTCGAAAAGGGTGGGGAGGGGGGAGTCGACGGGTAGGATGTTGGACTCGCGGAGTTGGAGGGTGAGGATGTGACGTGCAAGGAGGCTTTGTACTACGTTGGTGCGGTCGAGACAGTCCATGCAGTTTGTGCGGATCACGCTGGTTTGTAGGCTTCGGATGGTGGAGGTTGCGCCGGCGCCTGAGGAGTGGAAGTAGCGTTGGGTCTTGAGTGCTGGGGAGAGGGTGTCGAGGAGGAGTTGGGCGCGGTGCCATTGCATTGAGCGACATTCGTGGTGGAAGTCGAAGTAGACGTAGTGGAGACGGTCCATCTGCGTGGATTGTTTGGTGGGTTCGAGGATGTGGAAGCGTTCTGATGATTTGGTGGATGTGGTGGTGGAGGTTGCTGGGGTGCTTACGAGGGTTTTGAGGAGGTCTTCGTACGCGGATTTAATGCGGGCTTCGCGGCCGTCTTGGTTGACGAGGTTGACGAGGTGGTTGTCGCCGTAGAGGGAGATTTGTTCGGTGAAGTGGGCGTGGGCGGCGGGGAGGGAGGTGTTTGTCTCTTGGACTTGAAGGGGGGGAATGGGTTTGAGATTGTTGAGTTCTGACCAGAACACCGGGATGCTGCCGCGGGTTTGGACGTAGGAGAAGATTTGGACGTCTTCGGAGTCGAGCTTACTTCCGGAGGAGGAGATGCTGTGTTGGTCGTAGCCTAGACCGAGACCTCCGGTCGTGTCCCCGAGGATTAGGACTTGCTCGGTTTCGTTGAAGTTGGCGACATGGCCGGCGCTGTCGATGCCCCGGGTGAAGTAGCGGGTGCCGGCGCGGTGGCGGGATCTGCGGGTGAGGAGGATGAAGGTGCAGGGGGTGGATTTGATGATGGTGGTAGTGATCGAGAGGAAGCCAAAGTAGGCGGGGAGGATATATGGATCAGCCTGGAGGTGTCAGTTCACGAGCTGTCAGTGATCGAATTTCGGGTATCTCACAGCTGAATTAGAGCTCTGCAGATTAATCAGATCAGACTGTATATAACGATTCCAAAAGAACCGATCATCGGCACGCTGCCACAGGGGGAGCGATAAATCCGCCGACACCTGTCGCTGGAAACTAGACGTTAAATCGAACGTGTACGAAAAGTACATAGGCCCCGTCCGGAGATGGGTTCGCAAGAGCGAAAGGTAAGCGTCTTCATCAGGATCATGGAACTCTCTCTCCCGTAACGGTAGAAACTCAGTCGCCTGTATTTGGTAGATTGAGTTCCCACGGATACGTCCGATGAGCTGCGCTTTCGTGATGATGATTATGTATTTATCTGCAGCACCAATGTGAGCTTCGTGAGGTTTGGAAGAGCTTGGGTACCCACCGAGCCGCAGTTTGATTATTCCCAAGATCCCCGCGATGCTCGTAACTCGTCTTCCGGCCAGGTCTGGCGAGTCTACCAGTTGGATATCGCCCTCGGGCCGATTAACGACGAGCGCTGGAGCATCCGGGGTGGAGGGGGAGTAGAAGGTGTAGTGCGACTCCGAGACAGTGACGCTGATGTCGCGAAAGGGATTAAGGCCGGTCATAGTGGTAGCGATAGCAGAGAACGAAGGAATTGAGTGCTGAATGAGCGCGGACTGAAGAAAGAGAGACTGGAGGGGGAAGGCCAGATATGAGGAGGGGGAGGGTGAATGATTATTTGTCGGCAAGTGTTCGTAAGCTGTGCTACCTCGTCACCAAAAGCGTTTCCGCGCAGCAACTTAAAACATTGAATCTCCTTCTTGGCGAAACGTCAAACTGCTGTTTTTGACAACACATCGATGGCTGCAGACTTGATACAGTGAATAGGTAGAAGCCTGTATGGGGAATTGCACTTGCGGAGTCGGAGACTGGTCTCTGGCTTTGCTGTCCCGACATTCAGCCACCGTCGTGGGGAGCCATAAACGGGCCTTGAAGCGATTCTGCTATGGCGGACTCAAACAGAGCCTTGCTCTCCAATTCGACAATCAATGCCGTCTGCAGGGATTTGTGGTGGGCCTGAATATAATTCGTCAGAGTATCCCGCTGATCCTGAGGTGTTGCCTGAGCAGTTCCCTACTGGAGCCGTCCAGTCCAGCCACAGATTGAACTGTCAATCACGAATTCGCCTGGAGAATACCGCAATTCAATCTTCTCAGGAGTCAGCTTGCTGAGCAGATTGACAGATTGCTTGAACCAAGTTGGAAAAACTGCTCTCTGGTGAGAATAGTAAGAATGTCTTGTTCAGCCTTGCTTCCTTAAACATACACGATGAAGAGAGACCCAATATTCTGCAGCGATTCAGAGAATAACGCTGACTTTAACAGCACTGGGATGATAATCTCGAGAGAAGTCTTAATGAATTAAAAAGAAATCCAATAAACCGCAGGGAATAAACAGCAGAATCCCAGCTGTGGCGTTAATACAGCCACAGCCAACCGTGGCACTTCACGTCTTGGCTCATCCAGCTTTCCAACAGCTTCGCTCATCCTCTCTCCCCCGAATATCACAACCCCCCCCAATATACCACCCTCCCCCACAATGACCGACGACCTCCCCCCCGGCCTCAACGACTCCTACACCCACCACCTTGCCATCGCCATCTCCCGCGAACTCAACTCCCAATCCCCCAATGACTACCTCGCCCGCAACATCATCAACATAGCCCGAGGCCAGCCCGGCCCCAAAACATTCATAGTCGCCGTCAAAGCCCTCGGCCGATACAGCGACGACTTCCTCGCCGACGTCTTCTCCGAGGTCAAGAAGCGCGATCGATACGACCAAGACCGCGGTACTCCAGCATCTACATTCAGCGCGCCAGAGCGCGCCGTAGGGAGAGAGGAGCTCCCCGGTGGCCTACTGGTTGCCAGAAGACGAGACAGAGACGGGGAAAATGGAGGCGATACCCCAGTGAAGAAGGAAAGCAGACTTGGTCTGGACAGACTCGCAAAAAGGATCAAACTCGACCTCGCCGGCGAAGAAGACACCGAATCAACAACCACAAACAAACCCACACCCACCCCCGAAAAAGTCGAATTCAAAAAACCCGCTCTCCCCATTGGCCGTCACATCCGTGAACGCCGCATCGACACCCCTTCCCACGGGGGAGGGCTCTCCCAAGCCGCCCGCGAAAAACTCAACGCCCACCGAGCCCGTCGCAGCGGTGACGACCGTCGAGACGACAGAGACGACGACCACCGTCGCGACTACTCCTACCGTGACTCCCGAAACGACACCACCTCCAAATACACCCCCCAAAACCTCCGTCGTCACGACCCCACCCCCCTCCGCAACAATGACCGCTTCGCCAACGCCCGTCCCTCCACCTCCCGCTCCCGTCTCGCCGGCGCCGCAACCCCCCGTATGCCATCTACATTCGACCACGACCCCGACGACCCACCTCTCGCCACCGACGACGCGGCGCTCGACCGCGACTGGTACGGCTCTGACGAACTCGGTCACGCCTTCGGCGACGAGACCCATAATCCGTTTGGCAGCGCCGACAACTCCTGGGCAGACCAGCAACGCGAGCAAGCCCTCCTCGAGAAAAAGCAAGGAAAACGCATCTCCGCGCGTGCACAGCAGAAGATGAAAGATGTAGACGCATGGGAGACGAACCGGATGCTAACTAGTGGGGTTGCACAGCGTGCTGATTATAACGATGATGAGCTGGATGATGAGGAGGAGGTGAGGGTTCATCTACTCGTGCATGATCTACGTCCTCCTTTCCTCGATGGTCGAAGGGTGTTTACGCGACAGCTGGACCCAGTGCCGGCAGTGAGGGACCCGCAGAGTGATATGGCGGTTTTTAGTCGGAAGGGTAGCGCGTTGGTGAAGGAGAAGAGGATGCAGAGGGAACGGACGAAACAGGCCCAGGAAGCGACGAATATTGCGGGTACGGCGCTGGGGAATGTGTTGGGGGTGAAGGACGATGATGATACGGATAGTGCTGCGGTTATGGCGGCGGACTCGGCGGAGGGGGATAGTACCGGGGGGAATAAGTTTGCGGAACATATGAATAAGCAGAAGCCGCAGGAAGGGGCGAGTGAGTTTACGAAAAGTAGGACGCTGCGGGAGCAGAGGGAGTTCTTGCCGGCGTTTGCGGTGAGGGAGGAGGTGTTGAGGGTTATTCGGGATAATCAGGTTGTTGTTGTGGTTGGTGAGACGGGATCAGGGAAGACCACGCAGTTGACCCAGTTCTTGTATGAAGATGGGTACGGCCGGAACGGAATGATGATCGGATGCACGCAGCCTCGAAGAGTAGCTGCTATGTCTGTAGCAAAGCGAGTGAGCGAGGAGATGGAAGTGAGATTAGGCGGACTGGTAGGATATGCGATTCGATTCGAAGACTGTACGAGCGACGAGACAGTGATTAAGTGTAAATACTATCATTACCCCCTTCTCTACCCTGCTAACAACCGCTAGACATGACGGATGGTGTCCTCCTCCGTGAATCCCTCGTCGACCCTAACCTCGACAAATACTCCTGCATCATCATGGACGAAGCCCACGAGCGCGCCCTCAACACCGACGTCCTCATGGGTCTCATCAAAAAGATCCTCGCCCGTCGTCGCGATCTCAAACTCATCGTCACATCCGCCACCATGAACGCCGAACGCTTCTCCCGCTTCTATGGCGGCGCCCCAGAATACATCATCCCTGGCCGAACCTTCCCCGTCGACGTACTATGGTCCAAATCCCCATGCGAAGACTACGTCGATGCCGCCGTGAAACAGGTGTTGCAGATCCACGTAGGCCAGGGTGCGGGCGACATCCTCGTATTCATGACCGGACAAGAAGACATCGAGATAACCTGCGACGTGATCGGCGAGCGACTACGACAGCTGAACAACCCGCCGAAACTCAACATCCTACCGATCTACTCCCAGATGCCAGCAGACCTACAAGCCAAGATCTTCGAGCGCGGAGAAGGCGGCGCACGTAAAGTCATTGTCGCGACGAATATCGCAGAGACATCACTAACGGTTGAGGGGATCATGTATGTTGTTGACGCAGGGTTCTCGAAGCTAAAAGTATACAATCCACGTATGGGGATGGACGCACTACAAATAACCCCCATCTCCCAGGCGAATGCATCACAGAGATCCGGTCGTGCAGGACGCACAGGTCCCGGGAAGGCATATCGATTGTATACTGAGCAGGCATTCCGGAATGAAATGTACCTGCAGACCATCCCGGAGATACAACGGACGAACTTAAGTAACACCGTGCTATTACTCAAGAGTCTCGGAGTGCGAGACCTTCTCGAATTCGACTTCATGGACCCCCCACCGCAGGACACAATGACGACGAGTTTATTCGATCTATGGGCTCTCGGCGCACTAAGCAACATCGGAGAGCTCACAAGTCTCGGTAAAACAATGGCTAACTTCCCGATGGAGCCATCGTTGTCAAAACTCATCATCATGTCAGTCGACTACGGCTGCTCAGAAGAAATGCTAACCATCGTATCGATGCTCTCCGTCCCGTCGGTTTTCTACCGTCCGAAGGAGCGACAAGAAGAGAGCGACGCAGCTCGAGAACGGTTCTTCGTCGCTGAGTCGGATCATCTAACACTGCTCCACGTGTACACGCAGTGGAAAGCAAACGGGTTTAGTGATCGCTGGTGTGTGCAGCATTTCCTACAACCCAAGGCACTGCGTCGCGCGAAGGAGATTCGGAACCAGCTTATGGATATTATGAAGTTTCAGAAAATGGAGCTGAAGGGGTGTGGGACGGATTGGGATGTTGTGAGGAAGTGTATTTGTTCTGGATATTACCATCAGGCGGCGAAGGTGAAGGGGATTGGCGAGTATACGAACTTGAGGACCAGTGTGACAGTACAGTTGCATCCGACTAGTGCGTTATATGGGTTGGGGTATTTACCGGACTATGTTGGTGAGTAGGATATTGCCTTTGGAGTTCCCACAAAAGCTAATTAGGATAGTCTACCATGAACTCATCCTCACTTCGAAGGAATACATGTCGACTGTCACTGCCGTCGACCCGCACTGGCTCGCTGAGCTCGGTGGCGTCTTCTATAGTGTCAAAGAGAAAGGATACTCTGCTCGCGAAAGGCGAACAACGGAGAACGAGATCAACAAGAAGATGGAGATCGAGGCGAAAATGGCGGAAGATAAAGCTCGTCAGGAAGAAGATATCAAGAATGCGAGGGAGAGGGAGGAGGCGATGGTGAATAGGCCAAGGACTAACGTTGTGCAGAAGAGGATGGGGACACAAGTGGGTGTTGTGAAGAGACCGGCGACGCCCAGTATGAGGCGGAGGGGGTTCTAGGGATTTTTGCGATTAAAGGTCTTGGAAAAAAAGCACTGTATTATATAGATTACGGACGTCGGGAAAGCTGGCAGGTTACAAGTATTGTTAATGCATTGAATATGGGCGGACGGTTTAGATTCTGCCGTGGAATTAATCGATGGCTCTGGTACTGAGTTTGTGGGACATAGATTACTGTTTTAAATGCCGTTGCATGCGTCTAACCAAGAGCCAATCACTCAAGCTTTATGTGCTGAAGCCAGGAAGATCTACGAGTGACTACGCATGACGTAGAAAATATGCAACTACACCCCCAAACACCCGAGGTAGCTACCCTCCATAGCCATGGTTTTTTGAGGCTGTACATCGGTATTTAGGAGCAGCCGCACTAGAAAGCTTTGAGTAGATCGTGCAGTTTGTTTCAACGAGTGATAAATTGTGATCCCAAGAAGAAAATGAAATCACCAACACATACACGCATTCAAAACACTTCTAGAGTATCCTTCCAACAAAGGTTAGACTCAAACAGTAACAACAAATGTGGGCCATATCGTTATTGCTAACCTCCGTAAGCTGAGATGAAAAATCACCTTAGAACGTCCTAAGTATGAGAGAAGATAGAAGAAAGAATGAAGTCAGTGGGAGTATTGCGCTAACACAAACTAGTAAACGCATGCCGTAAAACAAGGCGCGTAGTAGGCTCAACACAAAGGCTACTATCCACCTACGCCCTAGGGATATCAAACGTAAGATAAGGAACCCCAGAAAGGGGTCAAGAAGGTACTCCCGCTACTATTATCGTATTTTAGAAATCTTACCTATACTCAGAGTGACTGACCTCTGGGATAATTCATTTCAACTCTCCTTAGCTACAAACATTTAATAGTGCATAATATATCAACTATCACACCTCACGGTCTCAAGTTGTAGCTGACTAATTTCTGACTCGTACAACATGCGATACAACTATTCTAAAAACTAGTATTCCAAGAACAGTCTGCGTAAAAGCCCGAAGATGGTAAATGCGTGTTGTGATTTCCATTTCTAGGTAAACTAGTTAGGCTTTAAATTTATTTTTCTCTAGTACAACCCAGCTATCTAAAACACCAATTTTTGCTAAAGTGGAACAACTTCATACGTGCAAAGTAAAAGAAAGCACGAAGCTCCATCCCCCTCCAGCGCCTCAAGGTTTAGCACACCCCGATAGCAAACAAAATAACACCAGTAATCCTAAAACAATATATACTGCCTACCCAGCGCCATCCTTCATCTTACATCATATCCCAGTCATATCTAGGTGAATCCACGTCGTATATAAGAACATATCGCCCAACCGATCCCACCAGTGCTTAAAAAATTCATTTACAGGAAGAAGAAAATATACAACGAATTGTACAAAAGCACTACCATACTCATAAAAAGCTAAATGAAAAAGAAATGCAATACATCCACTGATCTCGACCAAACATTTCTGATCCCCCATAAAAATCCGAAGTCCCTTCACCCCATCCTCAAAACCGGATCGGTCGATAAGGGATTGATTTAAGATCAAGAAATCCCCACCTTCTACTCGCGAGGGGGTTCGCGAGGGGGTTCGTGAGGAGGTCGGTAAACTGCGCCTCCCTGAGAAAATGCGCCCGGCTCGTATTGTCGATTTTCCTCATTCTTTGCAGGGCCCCATGGAACAAGACGCCCGTCCCTAGTCAGCTTCTCTCCAACCCTGTGTGCCACCTCTTTCGCTATTCTCTGCTCTTTATCCACCAAGTTTTCACAGGCTTCGTATGTCTTTGGATACATCCTCTCGAGCTCCCTTAGAATCCCAGCGGCAACCCTGTTTCCTTCCCTCACTCTGTTTTCGATCTGTCTCATCTCCGTCGTCAAGCTCTCAAGCGTCCGTATGAAAGGGTAGAACTTCGGGAAGGCACCCTTCAGCTCTGATTCCTGGATAAAAAAATAACCTTTCCGAGCGGGCCAGCCAGGCATCAGCTTCGTTTCGCAGACCATAAAAGCCCGTGTCAACTCTCCGCCGATAGTGAATGCCTGAACATAGCTATTCCAGATGTTATTGTCGAAATCATACCCAGCTGTCAAGAGAGCATGTATCTCTCGGTCTATAGATCGAAGATCTTTAATTTCAGACATAGCGTTGATAAAAATGGTGAACGGGACGCAGAGCGTATGGCGTTGGGACCAGAGAATGGTGGGTCTCTCCCGAGCATCTTTTACAGGCACTGACAGCTTTTTTGCAAGCTTCTTAGCAGACTCCCATACCGACCATACACCATCCATATTACCCGCCTTCAAGTGTGCATTCATCAACGCTGTGTACATCTTAAGTGAGGGCTTAGTCCCACCTGGCCTTTGTGCGTCGGCCAGTTGGATAAAGGCTTCGAATTGATCTATGGAGTGGTGATAACGGCCTTCTTTACCATAAATCGAGATTAATGGGGTAAAAAGCCAAGGCGGAGTAGCGGCCTTAACAGAGTCCATCGAAAGTAGATCCAGGACTTCTTTTTTGGCAGTTACCTGCGCTAGGATTTCTTCTGAAGCCTCCAAAAATAGCTCCCCACCTCGCAATCGCCACTTAGCATGCTCCACGAAAGATGATGCCTCGATAAGAACCGCCAACGAAGTTGAATAAGGTGAAATATTCTGCAGACCCATATCCCGGAACGTATCCCATACCTTCGCTAGATCCATTCTCCTCATGTAACCGACCATGATGATTGCATAATGAACCTCGTTTGGTTCGAATCCTTCCTCTTTCAGCACGCGGAGAATATTCTCTGCAGCTTCCACTTTGTCAACTAGGCACAACGAGTGCATGAGAATTCCGTAAGTGTACTCGTCGAATGGCACTCGGGCATCCCGCATCCGGTGATATGCCTCATTCAGCTTATCTGTTTCCTCCCTCCAAGCATAGGCTGTAAGAACGTTGTTCCATAATTGAGTTGTTGGTGCAGCATCCGGTTTATCCACTTTCGCATCTTCTGCCATCTGCAGCACCGACTCCGCAACATCAATATTACCAACGGAAACATTTGCCTCAATTATAGCTGCGTACATCATACTATTCGGCTCGAACCCAGCTTCTTTTGCTTCGTTGAAAAGCCTCTCGGTATTTTCCACGTCTCCACGCTCCGAGGCCATACTGATCAGCGTCGTATATGTGAATATATCCGGTTTTATGCCAGCACTAGTCATCTCCTGTACTCTTTGGAAAGCTCCGTCGACATCCCGTGCCTTTGCGTAAGCGTTGATGAGAATGTTGTAGCAGACATTATCAGGCTTCAATCCTTTTTCCTCGACTTGATTGAAGACTTTTACCACCTCATCCAACTCTCCACGTATGGTGTGTGCTTGCATCAGATGGGTGAACGGCCGTACCTTCTCGACCCCGAACCGATCGAAAAACTGATCCATCAACTGCCTCACCACAGCTGCTTCGCCATGCTTTGCCATCTCTCTCATAATGATGTAGTAGGCTTGCTGATCCGGCTGAGACCCAAACGCAAACCAGTCGTCGAAAACCATCTGCATACCCCGGTAGTCCGCCTGCTCTCTGGAAGCACGGAGTGCCAAGTTCAAAACAGAATCCCTCGCCTTAAGACTGGAAACCTTCCGGTATTCACGATAGAGTTCAATGACTTTAGCAAAATCATGGTGGCGGTAGAGCCAGAAAAGAACACATTCGTAATCTTCAGCTTGTAACTCCATGCCCAATGATCGCATGGTTTCCCAGAATGGTTCGTAATCCTTAGGCCCCCAATCAGAAGTTACATTCAGCGTCAATGCCCTCAGACCTCCCCTCAATAATTCCTGGACAAGCCGCTGTTCCGGAACCCCCCTTTGCATCATCCCCGTTCTATGTAGAAACTTTTCCTGGAAATCAGGCACCAAATTCGCAATCATTTGAGTATCGAGTGGGTTGGGGTGATCCGGAGGACATCCTTCTAGTAGTTCCCATGCCTTGACTGCCATGCCCCAATTGGTATCGACACAAGAAGCAATGAACTTTTCGAACCCCGCCATCTGTGAGCTGTGACATCTTGAGACATTTTCTTCCAATACGGAAAATGCAGCTTCGGGCATATCTAAATCGAGAAGATTATGCACGATATTCCGGAAATCGTCGGGTTTCTTTTCAATGGCCGGTATGCCCTGAAGCATGACCACAATTCGTTCTTTATCAAGCCGTCGACGTGAATTTCCCAAATACGCCATTACCCAGGTCCGTCGTTCTTTCTGAGATAGCCAATTTCCTCGATCCTTCTCCTGCAAGTAATGATACCATGCTGCATCAAACATGTTGTGCTCGCCAGTGTATCTGAGATCTTGAAGACTGACAAAACGGGAATCAGGTTCCGGCTCTTCTTCCGCCGCCGGGAATCTAATCTCCGAACTTCGTCCTTTCCCCGCAGTCGTATACAGCCTCTTGCATCCATGCGAAAACACCTTTCCGGATGGCAAAAGTTCATGATCGTCTCTCCGTGGCGACATCGAGAGGTACCGTAGGAAAGCCAGCGTCTTTGTTGGGTACAGAAATTCCAATCGAACAATATCCTTCACCGCTCCTCCGCCTCTTGACTGCTCCCGTCCTCTCCCTCTAATACTTTCTCCTCCTTCAGCATCCTCCTCTCCTCCATATCCTTCTAAACTTCTTCCACCGCCCAATCCAAACCCAAACAAAGTTGCCGAACTAAGGTCCAACTCTCCAGCACCATGAACCCAGAATGCAGAATGGAGCATCCTCTTCTTTAGCTGCCCACGCAGAAGACGACGCCCGCAAGTCTCCAGGCGAAGGGCAACCCGTTCGAGCATACCCCGCGAACACCCCAGCTGGTAACCGTAATCGTACAGACAAATCGAATGCGATGTCTACCCAAACCGGCATTAGAAAACCCCAACCCCAAACAAAAAAAGGTTCCCCCATCACCACCATATCCACAAAAAGCAAACGGAAAAAAAAGGAATATAACAAACCTTCAGACATGCCCTCCACGCGCAAAACGTGATATTTGCAACTGCGGGGGGGCTTTACGACTATTTCGAGAGGAATTTATGCCCAGAATTTCAAAGTGGCGGCTCTGATGGCGGGGTTCCGTGATGGCTTGAGGCAGAGGTGGGACGAGAAACATTCGAACAAAAAAAAATGTGAGGCTCGGTCTAGGCTAGTGACTAAGACACGCCCCAAGTTGTGGCGTTGTTGCAGGCAGAGAAAAAAAAATACACGACGTCAACGCTTCAGATTTACATCTTTCTGATCACCATCACAAATCACGGAAACATGGCGAAAGAGCAAGTGAGAGATAGACCTCAGAAGAAAGGCTTCAATGTCGGCCCAGCTAATCTACCCGACGGCACCTACAGACGCAAAGGTATGATCTTCTTTTCCTAATTCAATCAGTTCATAGTCAACTAATATACATTTCGGCATAGTCGTCAAAATCAAAAAGTCCCTCATCCACAAAGCCAAAGTCAAGAAAACATTCTCGAAAACAATTGCCAAGGAGGAATCATCCGCAGATGTCGCACACGCAGCCCAGGCAAATAAATACCTGGAAGAGGCAGCAGTGCAGAAGAAACGAGAGGATGAAGAAAAAGCTAGGCTACGAAAACTCGCTGAAGATGCTGCAGGAGGCGAGGTAGGTGATGCACCCAAGGAGCAAATGCACCCACAACGACAAGCTGCGCTAGAAGCTCCTGAGACGGAGGAGGTTGAGGAGGATCGGCAAGGAACCTACCGAGGACGACGGCCTCCAAAGAAGCCGAAACCGTCTTCTTTCAAACGCGAAGAGGAGTATGCCGCAAATATCCGGGCGGAACGTGAAGCAGCAATCAAGGAGGCAGAACAGAGGAGAAAGGCCCACGAACAGAAGGAGAGGGAAAGACAGAGACGGAAGAAGGTCATGGGAGCACGAACAGGAAAGGGACAACAAAAACTAGGCAAACAGGGTACAATGCTGCTGGATAAGGTGAAGGCACAAATGGGCATATCGTAGGTGAAAATAGCACTTATTCCCCAGTTTCATTAATCGGTGTTGGCGTTTCATCTACTCGAATATCACAAAAGTTTAGCACATGTACCTAATTATCATTTCTTCAACGAATTATCAATTCTTGAGACATGCCAATACAAGCTTGACCTGTCTGGGCTGAAATTAATCTTCCATATGATTTCGTCGATGAACTTGACAATATCAAAGGCACCCGGTCCCTTTTAGAAAAGGCTCGATCCCCCCTACTTAAATCCGAGACTGCATTACCAAATCGCTGATCTTGCCCCCAATCTCATTACTGGAACCCACTTCACGACTAATACGCTTAACATGTGTTTGGGTGTTGTTGTAGAAACACAGTTTTTTACGTATTAAATCCCGGTTAACCAAAAGAGGATTACCGAATCATCCTGTATCACTCACTTGCTCCCAGCCGCGCACAAGCTAACCCCAAGGGCTCGATCCATCTGAACTCCAAGCCAATTATCCAATATGTTTTAGTAAAGAGGGCGGAAGCGAAGCAGCTGACGCGAGCCCTAGCATTCCCGTCGCGTTATATAGGAATACAGTTTGTTTATTGGGTTCACATGAGGGACCCGAGAGAAGTCGAATTCACCGAACCGATATTAAGTCCAAGCAGAGTAGAATCTCCCACCGAAACCTGCATAAAGCCCTTTGGCAAATCCACTGAATATTGGCGAGTCTTGGGCGGTTGTCAGAATATTACATGCATAGACATTGCAGATCTCGCAGCTAGCAAAGAACTTGTAACTAGCCGCATGTAATTTCTTTGATTCTTCCATGGCCCTGGAATCATCAAACTGGCTATTTCCTCAATTTCCAGTCGCATCTCTGTAGCGGAATTTGGACATTGCTGCACCTCATCTTGCGCAATACTTATCAGTAATGTATACGAAATACCCGATCCCTATCTCTCGCCACGTCTCTATTCGCCATAGATATCGACCTAACGGCGATATTATATTGCCTCAACGCCTCATAAAGTAAAACAATCCTTGGGGCTATCCCAATCGCCCACGACAGATAGGTAATCATCTAACGAGCCCCGCATTTTTGTCTTAAGTAGCTTGACCGAGTAGGCAGAAAAAGGGCAGAAAGAGGAGACATTGATTGTGCCTATCAACTGAGATCGATTGTCGGCAGCTGCAGCGTGGGTTCGCCGCAAATTTCGTTTCTTTCGGCTCCGAACATAACACGGGAGATCGCTGCCAATTCGCTGCGACAGTGCGTCTGCAGCAGTACTGATCGACTTGCCACTGTGTGTCTTTCATGCGCATAGCGGGGTTGACCAGATCTGGCAGCCTGCGTTATGAAACGGCCGCCAAAAGACCATCGAGATCTGCACTCGTGTTCTATGGATTACGCACATGATTGTATTATGTGAACCCAAGAACATTTAGCCTCGACCCCACGCCAGCGTCTCGCATCTAAATCTGGTCCAGCCCAGATGACGCCATAAAATGGGCCACCACCAGACATCGAGGCTGCCGAAATGAGCTGGTGGGAAAAAGAAACGACAGCAAACAACGGACGAACAACGAATCGAGGAAAAGAAAGTTCAAATTGTGCCTTGCCTTGTGGAGGTCGACTGCAGGGGCACGAAGTTTAAGCCGTGGTCGGAATTCTGTTCCTGGAGGTCGATTACACGGGCTTCTCTGTGCCGATGAGGGCATCCGTCCGGGGTCTACAAGCGAGCAGCATCTAGAAACTGGAATCATAGGCACGGAACCAGCCGTTCTTTCCAAACAATCGCAGGATGTTAGTTTCGGAAGAGAAAAAGCGTTTCACGAATTCGCCCGTTTGCCACCAACGCCAGAAGACTCTGGTTTGAAGGTTGATTGTGGGGGGGTGGACCTGCTAAGACAGGGTGTCGCAGGTGGGAAGTCGACTTAGTCAAGACCATCCAACCAAACATCCTTGGACGGTTCCGAGTCTACCTGGCACCCTCTGGCCTGGGATCACCTCGCTAACTACGCCATGGCAAGTGGTTGTGCATACCCATTGTCGCACCCAAACAGTTAAAATTTTGGCCTGCGAGAAGAACTGGTTACCTCTTCGAGGGAAGGGTACAGTATGTATATGAAAGTGGACCGCATACGCGGGTACAAGTAGGGTACTCCGGAATGATATGCGATAGCCAGCTGCATGGAAGTAGCATTCAAAAGGAGAGAATGTTTTTTCCCATTTCACTTAGGTATTTCTTCTGTTCGATCTGCCCTCCTACCTAGCAGGTATTGTGCATGTATTTTTGGGGTGAGACTTATTGTTTCGCGACCACGTATCTGAGCAGATCAGCAGGGGAGTGCCTATTTATCGGCTTTTTTGGATGGGCGAAAAAAAAGCGGAGTGCAGGGTGCATGCACCCTACTGTCGTATGTGAGATAGCTTGGTAACAGTTGATACCATGTGGTTTACGTAGCTCCCGACCCTGATAGAGGGGGAATAGTTTGGGAGAAAGAAGAGGAGTAAAAGAAGAGGACGAGATGAGAAAGAGAAGCCTGCGCAAGTGAGTGGAGCCAGCGGGTGGCCCAACAGCAGGCAGTGGCGCTATCCTCTTGTCAAATGGAGGATAAGAGAGTATGTACGTACTGTACTGTACATGTTGTAACTAGGTAGCTGTTTCTCCAGACGACCGCAGCAATTTCCCCCACCCTTTCTCCGAACCTTTCCTTCCCTTCTTCCTTTCTTCCTTCCTTCCTTCCTTCCTTCGATCTCCTCTTGGTTATTCTCGCCCCTCTCTCTTCCCTTTCTTCCCTCCTTCTCCCCTTCTTCCTTCTTTTCCTTCCCTCCTTCTACTTATACTCACTTATGGAGCTCTATACAGCAAACTCCCTTCCCACACCAAAATTCCTGCCACCACTGCCTCTCCATGCCCCTCGTCTACCACCACCACCGCCATCCCTCCCCATCACCACTATCCGAGGAGAGCAGCGAACCTCCCCCAGTTCCAAAATTAACCATGCATTCCCATGACCTCACTCCAACCGACTCGCCTCCTAATTCCCCCTCCAATCCGCTTTCATCTTCGCCGGATTCCGTCACTTCTCCACGCATAAGCGATAGGGCGGAGCTCATCGAAAGGATAAAGGCTGGTCAAACTTCGACTTGGGTTCCTAATCGAACGGTAATTTATTTTTTCCATCACTTTCTAACCACTCCCCGCACGTTCCTGTAGTCTTAGCTTTCTTCCAACTCGATAGTTTTTTCCAAGATTTTTCTTTGTTGCTAACTTTAGTGCCTTGTGACACAGCTATCGAATTACTACCCAAACCACACACCAACTGGGCAACACTTTATCGACGAACACCCCGACCGTCCCCAATCCGCTCTACATCAAGGTGTCTTTACGAACGAGTCCCGAAATTACCAAATACATCCACCATCGCCCACTTTTCTGACACCAATCTCGAATTTGAGGTCTTTGTTCACGGCTGGCACTTCTCCTCCACCACCTTCTTTTAACCCCCACGCCTCAGAGCTTCACCAGGCCCGAACTCGGCAGCGAGCTCCCTCATTTTCTAGTTTTGTCTTGAAAGCCCCGACGTCGCCTTTGGTACACTCATCCAATCCTGACAATGACAGTACCGAGAACAGCCCATCTCTCACCTCCACAGAACCAATCAACATCTCTCGCTCAAACCTGAACAAGCGCTTCTCTCTTCCACCATCATCACTTTCATCCCTACAACTCTCACCAACGACATTGTCTCAGCTTCGGCCCCAACCTGTTGGATCGGCAACCCCCAGCCGACGAACTACAGATAACTGGCAAGAGTCCCCATCACCTTCCCTTTCCACTCGCCAGGCTCGTCGGCTTTCTGGTTTCGCCAACTCTACCTCAGATCTTCCCTTCGGATCATTTGTCGGATCCTACGAGGAATCCATTCTTAATGGTCGAATGTCTACAACGCCTTCAAAGCCACTAAACTTTGTTGCCCAGATTGGTGTCCTCGGTCTTGGGAAATGCAAAGCCTCTCTTCGCTGTCCGACTCACGTCACCCTCCCGTTTCCTGCCTATTTCTACTCCGTGGGCGATTATGATAGTCCTTCTCCCTATGTTGGCCAAATTGATCTCGACACCGCCCTTAGTGCTGAGAAGGCCAAGTCCTCAAAGGTGCCACCAGGCGTTGGAGGAGCTTACCGCATCCCCCAGCGAGGACAGCTTCAGATCGTAATCAAGAACCCCAACAAGACAGCTGTGAAGCTCTTCTTGGTGCCATACGATCTTAAGGACATGGATCCAGGTACAAAAACATTCATTAGGCAGAAGAGCTATTCGGCGGGCAATGCACTACTTTCGGATCTTCCTACAAACTCCACTATGGCTATGAAAAGGGAAAAAGAAAAGGATGCGTTACGGTACTTGATACACCTGCATATAGTTTGCCCCAGTAGAGGACGCTATTATCTTCACAAATCAATTAGGGTTGTGTTTGCCAACAGAGTTCCAGATGGGAAGGAAAAACTGAGAAACGAAGTGTTGTGGCCCGAGCCGAAATTCAGCACGTGGAAGGCAGAAAGCAGTGTCTCAACATCAGCATCTTCGGCTGGAAACAGGAAGAGAAGCAGCAGTTTGTTTGGAATGATGGGAATGAAGGGAAGGTCCAGCGGAAAGAGAGGAGATACCCCGACGCCGCAATTACCATTATTCCCAGGCCCAGAAATGGCGGCATCCGATTGTGGGCCGATGATAGACTTGGATCTCCACGGTGATCTCGGTAGTGATGCCGGCGATTTTGAGAAGATGAGCGTTACCTCGTCTATTGGCAGGAGTGAGGGACAAGGGTTGTTGGCAAAGAAATTAAAGAGTTTGGAAGTTGAGGCAGGACACGATATAGACGGGCCAATCGATGGGATATGGCAAGAGATGCAATAGTAAGTTAGTTTCGTGCAAGAAGCAGTATATATCGTGCTTATATATTTTCTTTTGTTTGGGAGACAAATATGTATATTCATGTACCACCTCACTTGCTTTTATATTGGGATGGAGTTTAGTCATTAGGGACTTGTTTGGTGTTTTCTTCTTGGAGCACTTGAGTGCTTTCATGGAACTATTATTTTGTGAATATCTGAAAGGAATGAATTCGGGTTGTGACATCACTGGTAGATTATTGCTGAGTATAGTACACATTCTTCCCACATTCCCTCCAGACTCTGCTTGTTCCTCTATCGTTTTCTTTTAGGTCTACTATACCCAAGGACCGAAGCTATAAATTTTTGAAGCGTGGTTTCCCCTGTAAAATATATTATCCCATCATGTCAATAAGATGGCCCGCTTCTACAGTCGCCTCTAGCGTCACGTCTTTTGCAACACGAGAAAAATCAAAGAGAAGATTATTACTCGTTGCGAACAAGAATCCATGGTTCAGAAACAGACGTGCAGTAATGATTGGGCTACTTGCGTGCTGATGACGGCAGGGAAAAAAAAAGCCAAGCCAAGCCGAGGTTAAGAGATAAGAGATAAGAGATAAGGTTAAGCCGTTTCAGGGCTTCGGCCCGAACAAAAAAAAAGCTTGTTTTTTAAGCCGCAAATGACGTTATGTCGAATCGGAGCTCGTGCTGCTTTTAGTTTTTTTTCTTCCTCTTCTTTTCTTTTTCCACGGATATGGTGCTTGGCTTTACGCAGATTAAAGCAATTTTGCAGATTATCTCCTTCCAATAACAGCACAGGATGGAGGAGCTGAGAACAGCTGAGCGAGAACAGCTGAGCAAGCGTCAGTACGTGGTTCTTGTGAGTGATAATCTATGACATTTCGCTTACGGCGTCAGCTCCGCTCACCTATCAGGGAGAAAGAAAAAAAAAAACTCAAACTCAAACATAAACCAAACCATCCATGGTTCCAGCTATTCCGTACCAAACCAGACCGACCGGGTTTTTTTCTATGACTTCATCTGTTTTACTCGGGACTTCTCGAGTGATGCCGAAAGGGCAGATAATTAATATGCATGCCGCTCGATCCCGATCCGGCTGCCGACATCACCGAAACGCTCGGAGGCTTTTTTTTTTGGATCACCCCATGTTCTGCTCCCCTCATCTTGATATGTGGAACCGATGGAATGGCATACGCATCCGAAGTCCCCACGCAACTTTGTTCAAGAGAAGTTTCCTTGGAAGAAAAAAAAAAACTGGTGATAATGAGTGGAAGGAATGATTCCGGAGTGAACCTCCGAGCTGCGGGGTCTATTTGAAATAAAATAATTAAAACAAAAAACAAAAAAACAAAAAAAACATCTGCAGGAAACGTAGGGGTAAAGAAAAAAATAAAAATAAAAAAAAAATAAAAAAAGAAAAACATGAGGGAATCTCTGGGACCTTGGAGATCTTTCTGCATGGAATTAATTATCTGGACCTATATTTATACCCTTTTCACCGATAATGATGAGATTAAAAAAAAGAAGTGACATCATCACGTGACCGATTATTGGATGGTTAAGTGATCTTAACAGTGAAGTCACTTTTTTAGGGAGGGGGGACTTCGTGTACAGCTATCTAGCCATGATATGTAATCAACGATCGATCAATCGTTTTTGCCTGTGTTCTGCCTCCAAATTTCCTGGTCACCAATAGGTCCCTGCAGGATCTCAAACAGCACTCGAAGAAGCAAGGACATGCATTTAGGGTGGAAAAGTAAATAAATAAATAAAACGATCTGCTGTACGGCATATTACTAATCTAACGGCAAGAACATATCAGAAATATAAACATGTTAAAAGCGTTGGCCATGGGTGAGGTGTCTCAGCGCATTGACAACTTCGTAGGTCGTCTCTGCTTCCCGGTCCGTTAACACGTGCCAAGATGAGGGCTTGGGACGTACATGTCGTTCCGGATTCACGGACGTTTTCCGGGAAGTGTCTGGGGAATAGACTTCGGTCGGTTGCAGCCCTCCCTAGATCAAAATCTAAGAGGGCCGAATCATGCATATCAACAAGAAAGGGTGTAACGAGTAGGAAAGGACATTTAAAAGTGTTGTTCGCGGTCACAGGTCCAATTAACTCTCAGCAACTCAGTCGCTGAATTCTTATAGATGGATCGGAGGTCTGATAAAGAACAGAGTATATATATAAATTTTCTTTGTTTTTGCACGATTATCAGGTACGCAAGATGCCCAGCCAGCCCCAAAATCAAACACAAAAAGAAATAATACTCATCCGTTGTTTTTGCGTGATTAGCCCGTACATTGGCACACTGTCAGCAACGTAGCAGCGTTAAGGTTACTTAGATCGCGGGTTAAATCGGTTGCTAGGTTTAGAACTCCTGTTTTCTGAATCCTCAAACCCCTGTGAAAATTCCGTAGTAGTTTCCGATCATACCTGCCGACAATTATGAAGAAGGGAGTCCCTGGATAATAGCAGTGACTGATGCAGGTGAAGGTACATAATCCGGGGTGCTGTCCCCTCACTCACAGGTCCTGACATGAGGATATATGACAAGACAGAGCATATATCAGATTGTTAACCCTAATCGCACTCCTATTGGTTTCCGATGAGAGGTGATACGTTGCAGTCACAGATAGCAGCTGTAGGATAACCTTTAGTAACAAGGCATCTGCCGGTATGCCGTACTCATTGACCTGTTTTCGTTGATGGGCCTCAATAATCTCCTCATACTTGGGGTCACGAGGACGAAGAGTCAATCTCGAGACTAGGAATCATGATGCACCGTTGTAACTCTTCGCTTGACGCCTTAGAAACCCTGTGTAGGAGTTGGAGGTACTGAACATGCATGTAATTTTACTTCTACTCGTGGCTTTTAGTTGCAGTTCCGTTCTTGCGGCGCTAGTTGCAGCAAGGAAAAAGGAACCGAAAGCGAGGTTGTTTTCTGATCGGATACCCGTTTCTTGGTTTTGAGACATCGGGGCGGAAGTGTAACTGCACAGCCGCGGCAGCGACCGCGGGTAGAATAGACAAAAAGCCAACACGGGGAATCGGTCAATCTGTGATTGGCTTTATCGCCCGCGCATCTCCACTATAGTAGATGTCTAAGATTTTTGGTACCGAAGAACGTTGCAGCTAGCCTCGTGCACATTTCGGTTGAAACGGGTTTTTTTGTTTTTCTGGCGGGCAGGAGACTTTACTTTCCGATATTGTTGGAGCTTGAGAGAGAAAAAAAAGAAATAGTTAGAACATGAAAGAGTTGAATATGGCGTGTTTTATACCTCCAGTTTACCCAGGAAGCATTGGTGGGCTGATGTGGCACCCACAATTTTTATCCACACGATGTGGGGGAACACAGATGCTCTTGCCCATTACACCACTATGATGGGTCCCAGTTGCGGGGAAGAGCTAAGCAGCCGAGGGATTGCGCAGCTTCCACAACTCGGTCAAAATGCGAGATAGAGTTCCGGTTCGCAGCCTGGCCCGGCCCTCACGCACAGCGCTGTCGTTACTGCATGGCGTTCGACCCCTTCTTGTTTTCGAGGGGTGTATGGTGAACAATTTATATGGGGAGGTAAAGACAGACCTGAGGCCATCTCTGGGCTGACCTGCGAATTTGAGAAAAGTATATGTAAATACCGGTATTCAGAAGAAGGCATTTTACACTGCCAAGCTTGCTTAAAGAGGGACCATTGCTTGGCCGCGAAACCTTGATGCGAATAATGGTATAGTGAAATGTTTGAACTTGGGATGCCATGATCGTCCTTTCTTGGCCGGGGAGATGGGAGGATTCCAGGAACTCTGCAGTGCATACGGATGGGAATGGTCACAGATCCGTGGTTAGTGCTCGGGAGCTATGCATTTGAGGTGTGTTGGAAACGGACGCCGGTCGGTCACAAAAGGTTGGACAGCACTGCAGTCTTGTTCAATTTGACTATGCATGAGAATCGAGAGTTGGAATCTTTGGATCAGATATCTCTTGGGTTGCAGCCATCAGAGTAGGCTACTTCCATAGGGCATGACCGGTGACCAATTTTGACAGGTCACACAAACCATTTGATCGACGATGAAGCCAAGGAAATTCCCGAAGTTAAACTGAGTTGAGATGCTCTTTTCGTGTTCCGTCAGTAGCTTTTAAATACTCGTAAATGCATAGTGTCTTGAGATGCATATGCAACAACAAAAACGAATAAAACGCCTATAAATACAAACTTTTGTCCCCCTTTTTATGTGAAACCAGATAACCCCTGACATGTTGTGCATCCTCGCTTACTTCCGAATCCTATGTTCACCTTTAAGGCTCAATGTTGGTGTGTTGATCCTATGCCCGCCAACAAGCGCTTCAAAGGCGAAAAACTATTGAGTAGAGCAGAGACGCCGTCCAGATCCAAGCTAACGCCGCTTTTGCGCATGTACCAACTCAACCCTACTGCTGAGAAACCGACGAGTATGGTTAATGCAAAGATTGTTGTGGGCATTTTGTGTTTTGCGAGCGCATTGAATATTTCCTTCCTCCGTTTAGCCCATTCCAACTCCCGACATTGGGCTTTGAACAAATTCTCGGCCTCTGTCAGATCTGTTGGCTTTCCCGTTGAGAAGCGTGATATTCGGGAGGTTTTTAAAACGCTTTTGGACGATATTTTATTCCAAGTTGACAGTGATTCAGGGGGGTATGTGTTGAGAAGAAGGATTGCACGGGATATTAGATCTTCTAAATCCAGCGGTTTGGGGAGTTTAGAAAGAATAGAATGCAGCATTTCAGGCTCGTCACCGGGAATTTCAAATAATTCGTCTTTTCTTTGTAAAACGATCTGAAATTGGTAAGCAAAAAAGTGCCATTTGTATTTTCCGAGCAATGAGGTGACACACCTCTGCGAAAAGATACACGGGAAAAATTGGGTCCATTGCCAACAATACATCAAATAACCTTGCTATGTCGCTGTACTCTTGAATATCATGGGCATAGAGAGTCAAGGTAGCAGCTAAAGCAAAAAATGGCTGAGTCCGAGAAATATGGCCACAAAGTTTTGGATCTGCAGCATATAGAAGTGGATAAAGAAGATGTAGATGGCCCAGGGCAGGTGACATTGATGGGAGCATAAAATCTCGTATTTGTAGTAGTGATATATGTTCGACAGCCGCAACAGCTTCCTTGGATCCAAGTACTAATAGAAATACTTGACAAATATCGTGAAAACCCTATTTCCTACGCGTTAGGGACGGGTGCAATGCTTTGGTTGCTAGAGTGGGTTTTATGGGAGCACACCTGAAAGTAGCAGAGCATCGGATGTCGTCGCAGCACCTCCACAATCAAGTCTGAGAGCTCTTGCTTGCGGATCTTTAGTTCCCGTGGTGACATATCTATCCTTGATAATTCAGTTCCATTCAGCCAGAGCCGGCCACAAGGGTGGCAGATAAGGCTCGCCGCTTACTGGTGGGATAGTAAATGAACGATCGGTTCACATCCAGCTGTACTTGATCCTCGTCCCCGTGAGGGGGAAGGTCCTTCCAAGATGGCAGGCTCGGCTTGTCTAGGGGACGGTCGTTTTTCTCGTTATGCTCGGCGTGGGGTGCTGCATCTCCATATCCTAGCAAAAGAGGCCCTGCAGATGTACGGAGGGATCAATAATTGCGAAATACGAAACATGTTAATGATGAAGTACACACATGCTTTTCTGCGAATCTTATCATTGAGTAGCCCGTCCCTGGATGTGGCTAGCTCGGCGATAGCTTCTCGGTCCTCGGTTTGGCAAGCCTCTTCAATAATGCTTGACTTTTCGAGCTCCCGCTCTACTCTAGAAGCAGACCTCATGATGGGCTCTGCTACAGGCTTTTGGTCCTCATCGTCATCGCCAAGGGGATTCGGCGCCGGTATCCGTTCGTCGTCCATCACGAGGCAAAGTTTCGCTGAAGCTGGTGGACAAAATGTTTAGAATTAGAGAGAGATGGTAAGTGAACAGACCCACTATGTAATGTATGTAGATGAGACTTCGAGGGGAAACAAATACGACAGATCAGAATAGACGTCGTTAGGCACGAAATTTTGAAACCGACCGTAAGGAGAAAATTGGACTGGCAAAAGAGGAAAAGCAAAGTCGCGTCAAGTCGCGCGTCGTTGCGTTGGCTCCAGACAGCTAATTTGGGTTCCCTGTTGGGCAAGAACATGCTCGTTGCGGTAATTTTCTCGCTAAGTCAAACGTCTAACGTTGTAGCCTTGGGAACCAACGTTTCTAGATATGAAATCTTTGGGTTTCTATTCTCAAGCTGCCCCTCCGCGGGGTATTTTCCTATCTCTTCGTCCCTTCATTCCCATCCTCTCCAATAACGATAATGACGTTGGTGTGGAGCCATCATTTCGTTTTATAATAAGCATTGTGAGATACGGAGTGTATGTACTCTCTAAATCTCGATGTACATCGAAGGAATAGATAGCAGTGATGATGATGATGGTATATTAGGATTCCCCTTAGTCGACTCCCATGTCTGCGAGTGAAAATATCTAGGAATATCCCTCCACCAGTAACTGCTGTTGGACGTGCTTGCTTACTTGCTTACTTGCTCGTCACGCCGCAGTCGTCGCCATCAATTGCCTAGGCTGAAGTTGCCTTGTGTGGGCATATAGTATCCTTGGATGTCTATATCATGGTTCCTAGTGATTAGGAAATAAATAAAAAGGTTGGAGTCGCTGTGTGTCGTGCAGATGATAGGCGTTGAGGTCAACCTTCCAGTCCCACGAAACACAACAGTTTCCGGCCAAGGTTCGGACCTCTCAGCTTCGGCGTGGCTCGTCGCCATCCACCTACACACTCAGAGCCCACAACGGAATAGCCTCCCGTGCCCCTCCCTCAATTGAGATCGAGCAACAGAAAAAACAAAAAACGGTCTGCCCACGACACAAGCTGCATTTTACCTGCATTTGCTACGGGCAAAAGAGCTCCCTGCAAAGGAAACGGAAAAACAGCCCTTCCTATTGTGAGGTTTGATGCGCGTGGTTGCCTGCTACCGATCAACACGGGCGCAGGGAAAAAAAGACGGCGAAGGAGCGTAAGGATCTGGTGGGCAGGTAAGGCAGCAAGCAGCATTAGTGGAATTCACTCGTAGGGAAAGACTATGGATGCGTCATTTCCCTTCAATACGTACACTTAATACTCTACATACACACGCAGTCGATCTTCGATCACTTACCACCAGTTACTCTTGCAGCTGTCATCCGCTACATAGGGTATTCCCGAGAGCATCTTTTTTCGGCACATCCCAAGCTCGCCGGGCAGTAATTACACTAGATAGGCAATTCATCTATCTTGCTGCCACCGCACCCTTGGCTAGTAGTTAATATAAGAGACTGAACCCAGGGCTCTTAAGGAGACATAAGTATCTGGGGAGCGGGAAAGGTTGGATGGAGAATTCAAACACACACGCATGGGTAAACAGGCAGTGGACGACACAGACCACCCCCCGTGAACAGCTCATGGCGCATAATAACCACCATGATTCTTCCTCGCATTCACCTGAGGCCGCTCCTGTGTATGGGTTGTTGACACGAACTCTGGTACACTCACCAGTTATTCGGCAGATTATCCCCGCACGGATTAGGAGTAAAGATTTGAATGATGTTGTATTTGTTGGGGTTAGTCTCGTCCCTTTCTATTAAGGTTACAAATTTAGCATTACTCCTTCGTAGTATTGAACGCATGGAAGCATAATTGATTTCTTGGAAACTTTCAGGAAACTTTCATAGAGTTACATATTCTCACTGAAGATGGTAAACTCCGTCAGGTGGGGTCAAAGACTGACTTTCGAGCCGATATTCGCCATGCGAAAGTCTTTGGTTCACCGAGGAAGCATTTTTATTCCGCTCAGGATGCTATATTCAAGCAGGAACTTGCAAGTCAGCTACAGGACGATGTGACTATGCGGGGAGAGGGAGACGGTGATAATAAACCAATATTACCACCTCATATACTTGCCCTAACATTGGACTCGGGCCATCTTGCTTTTGTTTACGCAAAAGATTCGGATGTGCAGGGGGAGGTTGATTTCGTGGTTTCGATGAAGAGGATTGGTTCTAAAGGAGTTCATCCGACCCATTTGGGGAAATCCATAGCTATCGATCCCCGGTATGGCTGCCTCTTCGTTTCGAAAATCATTAGCTTACTAAGACTAATATCTCAATTAGCTCGAGGGCATTGGCCGTGTCAGCTTATCAGGACTCGTTCCGGATGTATGCGCTCCACAGTACAGATGAACTGGAACGGCAATTGCGTCAAGGGCAACCTCTGAATCCCATCAAAGAAGAAAAGACTTTCAATGTCGAAGGCTTGATTTTGCATATGGAGTTTCTCCACCCGTCCCCTGAAAACCACGATCAGGTGATTTTACTGCTATTCATAATAGAGTCTGTTCCTCCCCTTCTAAGCCATAGTGAATCCCTTTTCCAAGAGTAGTTGGCTAAATGATGAGCATAGTTCGAACCACAAATCACGGCTAAAATTGTTCGAGTGGTGGACCTCAAAACCTTTGCGCACTGCTACTAAACATGGCCAACATGGATTCCGCTTGCCAGACGGTATTATTGTTTCTTGTCTTGGCCGATTCAGCTTGCAATTCTGACTTTTAATAGATATATCGATGCCCGTACATGTGATCCCACTTGTTATCAGCTCTGCGTTCTTGCTCGTGACAGAATATTATACGCATGTTGTGAAAGCTTCTGATATACTTAATGGCAATGCTTCATTTGCGAGGATTGCCTTTCCTCCGGCACCACCAAATGGGCAGCGACGTAAGTCAATCAACGCAAAGAGATGTTTTTGAGTATATCTAACTTAACTACTAGGAAGTCTTGTGACATCTTGGGCTCGACCGTTAAGGACCCCAAATTATGCCTGTGACCACGACGATATGTACCTTGCCATGGAAGATGGTGATATCTACTTCTTGGAAGTAGATAGCCAAGGCCCAAATCTCATCCAATTAGCGAACAAAGCGTGCCACCTCGACTGCTCGATTGGAACTGCATTCGCGTCGTTAGATTTTGGCCTAACTAAGAACGATATGCTCGTTGCGGGTGGGGAGATGAGTAGCGGTGGCGTATATTTAGTAAGTTTAACTGATTGCCGTCGGGCACTTTTATTTTACTCCGGCACTTCCTGATCTTGTTACTATATAACTTGGACTGAGACTCTTCGATCAGTTAAAGATAGGACCAAACCCTGTGGAGACAGAACCAAAACTTGAGGAATCGGTAGCGAATTGGTCGCCAGTTTTCGATTTTGAGCTCGTAAACTTACCACCTCAAGGATATGCCACCGGGAAAGCAGAGAGAGACCGGGTACTTGCCTGTACCGGCCGTGGGGACCATGGAGCAATCACGGAACTTCGGTATGGAATCCAGGCGAGGATTCAAGGGTCGGCGGTTTACCTACAAGGGGTAAGACGGCTTTGGGTACTTCCTGATGCTTCCGGAGAAGGATATTTTTTGCTTTCATCGCTACCGGATCGGTCAGGTTTATGTTTCCTGTCACCGTCTGAAGATTGGGAAGATGCTAGTGATTTTGATTTCTTGGACCTGAACGAGACAACACTGGCTGCTGGCGCAGTTGGGACACGATCGGTGCAGGTCACACCTAGTGCAATCATCATCACGGAGTTGAGGCAGGAATATCTTATTGCCCGCAAAGAAGCTGATCCAGACACTGAAATGGTAGATACCGGAACTGAGACTAATATCTTGAGAGAAAGATGTGAGGTCGGCGATATTATAGTAGCAGCTGCTCTGAAGGACGAGTACCTGGTGGTTGTGGTTCGGAATGGATTTATAGTCAAACTAATTCTTGCAACTATATCGGTCAACGAGAATACGTAAGCATTGGTAAATCTTGGAGACACTACGGAGAGCTAATGGTTTTGTAGTGGAAAGTTCTTGCATCCTGTTGGGCTGCATACAAGTCTGGCCGAAGATCCAACTTTTATAACTATCCTAGAGATGTGAGTGATTCCCGTTTTGGTATTTGGGTGCTATTCAGTTCTGACATTCTATATTCAGTAATGGACGCATGCTAGCGGTGGTTGGAACTCGACAGGCTACAATACAAGTCTTTCTATTTGATCTCTCTAACGGACTGATACCATTGTTGGAGAAACCTAGTATGTTCTTCTAGACCTGTTATGCTAGGTCTCATACTAATGTGCCTAGTGTTCGAGGAAAACATTGAGGGGCAGCTAGATCTTTTCATTTGCGAATCCGCTGCTCTTCTTACTGCCAATAACGCCTCAAAGCTGCTCTGTGGATTGAGAGGTGGTACTGTTATTGCTTTCGACGTAAAATGGGAGCGATGTAGGTTCAAATTTCCTTGTTTCGTGCGTACATTAAAACTAGATATAGTCACTAATTTTTAAAGGCCTTAGCCTTGAGAGGATGGAGGAGATTAAGTTCGGGCCAACCCCAGTTCATCTGCACCCAGATGTGCGAAGGCATGATTCCGCGTTTGTCTTAGCAGGGCCCGAGCTCTTTCGGTTCGACTTTCCCAATGGGAAATTTCGAGCTGCGCAGGTTGTTTTTGAAGAATCGGAGATGGAGGTTGATGGTCCCTCAATCTTTTGCCAAATGAGGATTCGAACTGATGATATCACAGTCTTCCCTTGTCGCTTTCACGCAAATTGATAATTCGCCAGACTCGGAGAATATCGTCATCGGAATGACTAAGGACCAGATATTTTACGCTGACGTCGGCGAGAGCGAGAAAGTTTGTGTTCGCAGGCTTCGTCTCCACGAAACACCAAGGAGGGTCCTGTTTTACGCTCCCCTTAATATCTTGATTGTTGCTTGCTCGAGAACTGCATCCGGCGATCCCCCAGTCGAGAATGAAAGACACATACCGGGAAGACGTAAATCTTACTGTTCCCTTAGATTTATAGATCCTAGGACGTTAGTATCCCCTTCTCGTCCTCGGAGACTCGGAACTCGCAAAACTAACTGGTTCACATGAATATAGTGGGAAATCTAGAGCCGAGAGGGACATTCGAGACAGTTCAAAGAAAGAACTGATCTTTGGGAAGACGAACGAGCAGATATATTGTCTTACGGGTTTGGTTTCCCTCTATGCGTAGGTGATTTTCTAGCTCCAGCTAATCGTGATTTAGAATGGAATATGGAGGTTGAGAACAAGCCCTATCGATACATTGTATTGGGGACCGATTTTGTCAACATCACTACATCCGACGTGCATAGGGGTAGGGTTCTTGTATTATCGATTATTGCTGGCCCATCGGGGAATATCGAGGTTCGGCGGCGCTTCCAGATATCATGTAACGATCCCGTTTACTCCGTGGCTCCTTATGGTACCAAGTAAGTGAAAGATTCATCTCTACTAATATTTTCTAATCTAAACTTCTTGATCCAGCTCCTTGGTGTATTGTTCCGGGAATATGCTTATCATGAAAACTTTGAATCCTCAAACGAAGAAGTATCACATCAAGCTTTCCAGAATCCAATACGTTTTAGAGCTAATTAAGTGATAGGTTCGAAGATGTTGCTGAGACCAAAGTTCGATCGTTCGCCGTGCAGATTTCGGTCATGGAGCCATTTATTCATCTTTCGTGCAGTGCAGATTCAATGCTTATATTCAAATTTGAAAATGGACGATTTAATGAGCTTGTCAGGTAGGAAGGGCCCTGCGTAAATCGTATTCGTAAATGCTAATATACAAAAAGCGATGACACCGCACGGAACGGATTTCACCATTTCAAACTTTTTGATAACTTTTTTCTGGCTACTGACAAGCAATATGGTATTGCTGGGCTTTGGCAACCTCCAGGTAGGTTTATATCTCGCCCTAACAAGAATTACGCTGACATGCTTTCAGACCGCCGCAATCTGGAGAGTTTGATTACTGTGCTTGAGGCAGAGTTAACTAGCTCTGTGTCTCGCATACGTAAGGGCAATGTGCGGCCGCCGTGGAACCAGAACAAGCATCGTCCTGGTGTAATATTTCCCGACCAAGATCTGATCGCCGCTGGTGTCAACGGCTCTATGTTCCATCTTACGCTCTTAGAAGAAAGCTCTTTGCGGCTGCTACGGCATATTCAGGACCTATACAAGAACAAAGAAGGGATAGGTCGGTACAATCTACCAGAAACAGAGAACACCGAGCGTGATCCACAGCTCAACCATGTGGATGGAGATATTTTGGTGACGGTTTTGAAGTTTGGAAACGAATGGCTGAGAGACACAGTGACTGGGGCTGAAAGGGGTAGCCTCATACCAAGATTCAAGGAACTTGCTGGCAGAGTCCTGAATATACCAGAGGGAGTGGACCCTATTAATGCTGTAATGGAATACGTGGACGTTTTAGTGCATAGTGCTGTTCTGTAGACCTAGACGGGTTTTCTTTTTCTTTTTCTTTTCATTACAGAACGCGTGCGTTCAACCGGTGTATATTAGAAGTCGGTTTTTCTCCATTTTTTCACCGGGTTATTATGTCTAAAAGTTGAATTGCAATTTAATCACCGAAACCCACTGTTTCCGACCAGCAGTGGGAAATCATCTTGTGCGAAAGTTCCTGTCGAGAACCAAATATATCTACTCTATATCGGAGCTTGACCTATCTAGCTACTAACACTTACCACCCGTTCTCGTAGACGGGTTATTGAGTAATGCTGCCTCGTTGGCGTGACGGAAAAGTTTATTTCCCGTCGAAACAATAGGATTGACCGTTGCTCTACAGAAGCAAGCACTATCAAACATGTATTATCACTCGCAAAAATATGTTGGGGTGAGGCCCCGGCGAGAGCGTACCTGAAACTTAAAGCTCCTTCAGGGAAAGATCTACAAAATCTCAAACTCTTCGAGGAGAAACTCTTGGTAGCTAATAAAACTCGGGTATCTCTCTGATCACTAATCATATCTATGCATGTCTTAAAGCATATATGAGACTTGTCGCACAGCTTGGTTTTCGTTACTCTACGTGCTTCCGATCCCGGCTCTGTACTAGAAAAGCATTGGTTTTGACTCGTGGGTAATGCCATGCTTGTTCCGCTCTCTGGCCTGAAACTTAGTGTCAATCCCACTCAGGGCAGTACTTGCTTGATAACTTTAAGATAAAGAATATATTCTAAGATTGGCTGGTGCGTAGTACTAGTAATATCGAATAGTAACATTCCGTAAAATTTAAAAATCCCCTAGTATGTATTACCCTACCCGCCTTTTAAAAAGATGTGTGAGATGATATTCTGCCCCCGCACAATACTGTCTCCAGAGGAAGGTATTGAGAGTGAGCGGCAAGGATGCACTAAAGAGTATCCATTATTTCAATTACCTTGATCACGTGGATTTGTGGTTGAGAATTTGTTTAGAGTAGCTATTATGCGGATCCATGGGATTAGCCGATTTTTCGTGGTTTCTAACCAATCCACGGATCCGGCAAACTAGAAACACAGAAAAAGTAATTATCTAAGGATATTTTCTAACAATGTGGTTGTCACTGATCAGATCCGCCCCCACAAGGCTTGGCACAAGTGTGGTTTTCTCGGGTTTTAATGGTTTCTGATTTGCAGAAGCCAATGAAGATTTCATGAAATTCGGTTTTGTGGATCCAAGAAGATGAGTAAACAGTCATCCGAAATTCCGTTAACCTCTATTTTAAGTGGCATATGACCCCACCTGTTTATCTACGTGGTTTGGTGTCTATGTAGTAGTACAATATTTCACTGCCCAGAAAGCACTGCATGCTCAATTGGCTGGGAAATAGAGGCTCTCGCCTTGGATTTTCGAATCCAATTGGTTAAAACTTCAACGCTTGGGAATACCTTACTTTTTACCTTCAAAATGCCATAACCAACGGGGTGCGTACTGCGGGAATGTATGTAGATGCATAGAGTCGCGTGCCGTACTCTGCCTCCGTAAAATCTTCCCGGGTGAATCAGAACAACGCCTTGTGTCTTAGGTAGTCCGTTTTGCTAGGCCAAGACACCTAAGGCCTGCTCAACCAGAAAACGTTGTCTATATGATTTACGATTGGGCTTTATCGTGAGATCCTACTGTTGCGGTGTCGAGTGCGGTGTCGTGTGTTTCATGATGCTGTAATGATTGGCAATCGGGTCGGATGATAGTGTCGATCTGCCTATCCTTGAGGTTTTGGTTTCGTGGTTTTAGGCTCTGGTGAGTTTGGGTTCCATATCAGCTAAGACTTGGCCAGGGTGATATATTCCGGATATTTACCCAACCTACATGTAACCCTATAGCTTTGGTCAAGAATAATTAATGGAATGGATACATAGAGTACAGGTGCTCCACATAAGTAGCGTATGGTGACACTCATCTTCGGAGCTTACCGAGAGTCATGATAAATCACTCGATATTACTATTTGCTGGCCTTTGAGACATTCTCTAAGTCCGTTACACAGAAAAAAGAAAGAAGGAGAAAAAAAGAAAAAAAGAGCAAGTCAAACCCATGAGTTCACCTGTATAAGTAACCTTGAGTTCCAACCACTATTCGCCACCGCCTCCAACGGGGTCAACTCGTAAAGGCAACTTTAATCTTATGCATGGACATTAAACCGCACGCTGTTCATAATAAAAGAGGCTTGTCCATCTTGAGGAAGCTAGTTGTCGTTCTAGTTGGAATTGTGCTCATAGGAGGACTCACTGTTCCATAGGAACCTTAGGTTTTTTTAGGAGGTAGAGTATATCCATTTGCTTTGCTTCGGCGAATGATTATTACCGATACGTAATGAGTTTCTGCACTTTGTTTGGTTTCACAGCAGATGCACATACGCCACCTTTACCCCGCCCTATCATTCGAGTCCTTATACACACTTTTTTCGCTAATTATTACCAAGCCGATATTATCATGCCGTGCTGTGGGAATTTATACGTACTCTAACGCTTACGAGCACCATGCACCTTTCTGTGCCATCGTAACGTGCCGCCAGACTACGAATATACGTTCAATTATGATCGATGGGTCATGCTACCTCTGAGAGGCTACTATGGTCTTGTGGGTATTCAGATGCTTCCTCTCGAGGTGTTGTTATATTTGCCACCAACAAATGCTGCTGCCACCATGACCTTGTCATCTGCTCCTAGGTCATTCGGAAGTGTAATGCTGATTTCTTCATCATGTGAGAGCTTAACTTGGACACTTTAGGTAAGGGATCAACCGCGGAAATGAGCCGGCCAGCTGTCTTTGAATGTCGGGATGAGTTCTACATCTAAAGGTTCAGCGAGTTTTCCGGAAGGGATTTCTTTGTCTGGGATAGGTGGTATGGATTATTGATTTTCGAGGGTGCCAATTCCAGGTCACCACCTATTCAAGGGTTTCCGAAGATGGTAAGGTTGAGAAGAATTTTCTCGGAGGTCATTCCTGAAACGCAAGGAGCTCCTCTTGCGGTGA
This sequence comes from Paragyromitra xinjiangensis, assembly GCA_038503065.1. Lineage (NCBI taxonomy): Eukaryota > Fungi > Ascomycota > Pezizomycetes > Pezizales > Discinaceae > Paragyromitra > Paragyromitra xinjiangensis. Next base: position 748,873 of record JBCAMK010000001.1, on the reverse strand, counting down.
TCTCGATTGGTCTGTGGGTAAGGAAGAGGGGAAGAACTTTTTTTATGGCTTTCAAGCTTGGTCTGTGCATCTAGACTGGTGGCATTATCACAGCTAGACATAATTGTGGTAAGTTGTTGAGAATTCTTTGCAGCATTGATGCTAGTTTATCAGTCACGATGGTTAGCTGACTCGGTAACAGGTGCAATTTGTGGGATATTAAGCCCGATAACACCTCCATATTCAAAAGTAATATGGAGAAATACATCACAGGAGTAGCAGATATTGCATACTTCACTCCAGCAGCGAGCGAGAAAGAGTTTTTCAAGCCACTGGGAGCAAGATCATGCTATGCGCCAGAAATTATCCTCGGGCATTCATAGTACTAGCTCTGAGCCTTGAGTACAGAAAACAGGGGTATGAATTGGTGTATCCAGAACGAGAGACCCAGCCAATCGGCCACTTCAATCTCCCAAGATATACTCTGGGATCGGGTACGACAGAGATCGATATGTTATCTTTCGGCTTGTGGGGGTACGTTGGCCCTTGCCCAATAAAAATTTATCACGAATTCCCCTGGGACACGAGGCCCTGGCTCAGGTCCATAAAGAAATATCAGGGGAGCTTGCTCATATTTATGAGTCTACATAACAATGATAAGCTATGGAGGATTTTCCGCGATTGGAGCTGATTTGAATGGCCACTAGAAAGATAGCTTGAGTTTCTTTTTGGTTCGGCTTTTTCCCTCTAGTCCCAAAATCGAACGTTTCCGTGGTTTCGAGGATTTTTTTCGTCTAGCTAGGGACGGATTTATGATTAAACATGGATATCGTTAAATCAGACGGCTTCCATGGTCTCCCTGGGGAAAAATAAGTTATTGGTTTGCTTTTGAAGCACAGTTTCCGACTTATTCTCGGCGAGGTCGATGTAGTGCTGTTTGCCATGTCAGCATAATAGCACTTCGGAATAACTCGTTTGGTACCCGAAACAACTGGAGGGGAAAAAAAGGACCCAATTTGTTTTTTCCAGTCGCCCCCATCTCACATTGGATTATTGCAGCACACATATCTCACAAAGAAGCGGGGACGCAGTCCGGTGTGTCGCAGCTTTTTGGTAGGTGGGATTAGAACGTGTTAACCGGACCGACCTTTAGCCCACCTCAAGGACTAATTATTCCGCGGAATGGTTCGCTTAAAGAAATATGCATTGTTAGACCTTCCAGGTCACCGAAAAAGCTCCACCAATAGGTCTAAAACCTTGCATCCACCCTTGTTACCGTCTGTTGCGGATTTGGATCATGGAGAGATGATCTCATGTTAATCTCCAGAGGTTTAGATTGGAAATGATGCCCGCTTCGCACAGATAAGTACGTGTATTTCTTGTGCCAATGACCTACATCTAGCATGAAGTTTTTGACTAGGCTGAGTTATGCTCTGGGTAGGCATGCATAGGTAAGATATTAACTCTGTGTGGTCTCATTCAACTAAATAGATGCCCCACATCCTCGTATTCTTATAATCCACCATGAGTGGTTCATGGCCGTTGGATTGATTTTTAATAGGAACAGGTGGTCGTGTATACAAACACACTGCCAAGTACACCAGAAACAGGCCAAGGCTCCATTTGTCCCTGTGTCCCAGGAGTTGCTTTTTGGGTGAGGTTCTGTTGTAAGATCGGGTTCAAATGCAAACGGCTAACGCGAATAGAAATTGAGGTGACCTAGCAAAAGGAAGAAATATGAAATCACGGCCGCGGGAACATAAAAACCAGAAGATACAAGAGCTTACAGCTGGCAGAAAAACAAGAGTACCTGTTTTTTTCCGTAGTAATATGCTCCATCGAAAAAAGCAGACCTTTTTTTCGGCAGTGGGTGGGCATCTATTAGAGAAGTTTTGCACGGACCTCTTGGGCGAGAAAAAAGTGATCTTGGCGGCAGCTCCACAACAAAATTTTCGATTCAAGCAGATTGCATTATGTGCTCTATCACTTTTTTCCGTGTTGAAAAAATTAGAGCCAACTGAATTTGTGTTGTAGGTGAGTGACAGACAGAAACAGCGATGAAAAATTCCTAGGACATCCCAGAAATCTGAAAGGCCTTCCTGCAGCCGTATCCTGTTGGGCCTCTCCATTTTCGACTAGCCAATAGCCTCACACTTTCTTTACCATCTCTCAACCGAAGGCCATTATGCCTAGTGACTGCTAAACTTCTATTATATTAAATACGATTTGTATGGGAGGGTGCTAGATAGAGAGAGCGGGCATCGGGGGCTTACAAAAGGAACTTAAGAAATCGAGAAGAGTGCGTGGGGCTTCAAATGCCGCAGTTATACGATCACGCAAAATCTTGCACGGAAGTACGGGAGCAAGAGACAACAAAAGCAAAATTGCTAATCGTGTAGCCTCAAAGAGCTTTTTAGGGAGAGCATATTCCATGTATTGGTCAAAGAGCTGCAGGTACTGGCCGAGGATCATCCGATAGCTCTGGTAGGTGTGGCGCACTGGGCAATATATATGGATATCGGGGATCAATGGAAGCGGCAGAGGGATATGGCAGGCCGTTCGGGAATCGAAGGGGTTATGGGATAAGGGGCGTTTGGAAAGCTTTGTTCCTAACTATACTAAAATTGGCCACGAAGTATTAACCTAGACGTTATTTACAGAGATCGAAGATTTACATGTACACACCAGCCATGAAAGAAGTAAAACATGTGCTAGAAGCCCTAGAAGGGTGTCTGGTTTTAATAGGTATGAGGGTTTAATACTAGATCAAACGAGCCTGGAATAAACGAAGGGGGTACAAGTCTTGGGTTAGGTCTATATAATAAAAATTTGCTCACTTCAACAATTGTGATAAATATTAACTTTTATTTTGTGATACCGGGGAAAATTCCTAAGCGCCGGAGATTTACTAGTCATAGCTACCGAGGGTGCGCATGCAACAATTTATTTATCTTTATTTCGAACTATACCTTACACTTAAGTACTAGTAGCATAAGTAGAAAGGTTTTTTAAGGTGCTCGATTGACTTTTGGTGCAGTCAAAGGATTATCCATGTACCGTGCCTAGTTTACTAATAAATCACCTATCTATTTGTGAGGCTCTAGAATTTGGTTGCGTTGACAATACAGTTGTTGCAGGCAGGCGTACGCGGCCAAAATATCACCAATTATCACTCGTTCACTTTTCGTGGGACGCACCATAAATTCGGTGGATTAAAATAAGGGATAAAGTGACGAAAAGATAGTTTCAAAAAATAACTTTAAGGTTGCTGCGAAACTCCCTCGAAAGAGTTTTTACGGGTTTCTCACAAACACAGCCCCGAAACAGATAATTTACCTAAAAGCCAGAAGAAAAAGCACCTACCCAGGTAGCAGAGTACCAGGCTCCCGGTATTTCCAAAATAAATAAATAATATAAAGGAATGAAGAATCGTGAGAAAAGTGTCAGGAGGAGGAAAAGGGTTTTTTACAAAAATAAACCGCAGAAGCAGCAGGCCAAACCTAATTTTGGGCAGTAGAGCCTCTCATTGCAATAAAGCTTGCCCAAAGAGAGACCCATGCCCGGGGATTTTGGGAGCAGGTAGCAGTCTCCGGGGAGTTCTCCTCAGGGCCCCTTTAGCATGATACATCAGACCAATAAAAACCAATGGCTCGCGAGCCGGCTTAGCACCTAATAGGAGGTCTACGTATCTATTAGGTAACCTCGCCAAAAGCCTGGATTGTGTCAAATTTTAGGCGAGTGATGATCTATGATGTCCCCCCCCTCATCAGAGCTGATGATGATGAATTCGTTAAGTACATTTAACCACCTGGGTTATGGTACCCTCTCATCAGAGTTCGAGAAAGCGAGAAATCTTCGATTCCTATCCAGCACTCTAGTATCCGTTCCCTAAACTCTTTTTTTGATCATAATTTCATTGATTTCTAGGCACAATAATATCGCATGCAACAAAAGTTATGGCGTGAACAAACTCATTTGTTCAATTTCGTTCCCTGAACTCTCCCCATGGGATGCTATACTCCTACCTAACATTCTGCCACGCATGCTTCAAATGTAGAAACGTCCCTGAAATCAATCCTACCCTCTGTATTCCCCCATCATCGTCTGCCACAAACAGCCCCTTCTGATGAATGCCTTCCTTCCTCTCCCACCCAATCGAGCATAGCCATTTATGATATTCCCCCCAGCGATCACCTCTCCTCACGTGATATTTAGCGTTAGCTTCATCAAGTATCCATCCGATTCCGAACCGTCTTCGCGAGAGGTATATAAAACGCGTCGCGGCCGAAAAGATACGTTCCGGAACGGCGAGAAGGACCGTTATGAGCACGAGTGGGATGGACATGGCAAAAAAGATCCAAGTGACACGTTTGGTCTGGTCCGAGAAGTTGCCGTCGAACTGCATCATCCCCAGAAAAGACGTAACAAAGGATAAAGGTATAAAGACCTTCACAGGCCATCTCATTGTCAGACAATGAACCTCTTAGGGGAAATTCATGCTAGAAATACGTACGAATGCTAGTTTTGTTAGACGTCCAACACGTTTTGCCAACTCGATACTCCGCACGGAGTGCTCGATGGCCTTTCTGCTCTCTAGGATCGAAAGCTTCGATAATGCGATTGTATGCGCTTTCTCAGCTCTCACTGCCACATGTTGGATATCTTCACATAGTATAGCATACTCCTCCAGAACTTCACGCAGATTCCTCTCACCAGCTTGATCTTTAGATAGGGCCTCAATCGTCGGAATCGTCTTTTTCAGTATTAGATGTGCGCATTTCGACAGCTCTGCGCTAACTGCACTTAGGCTCCCATCGTGAATGTCATCTGACGTCACCCGGTTCTCCATTGCAACCAGAAATGAATGCTCCACCTTCACCAGCAGGTACCTCCACATAACGAGCGTCAGTTTTAGTACATGGTTGACAATGTAAGAGGAGCTCTCGAAAGCGAGTTTGGGGTCAAAATTTGGGTCTTTGAAGAAATGGACCAGCTCTTCACGGAAAGGGCTTCCTGTTAAATTTTGGGTGCTCCCTCGATGATTTTCATCATCAGTGTACACTCCCAATGATCTTTCGAATGCTTTGCTACCGTCCTTGAAATCCAAAAACGAAGGTAGAGCTAAACGGGAAGCACCAAGTGCGAAAGGGCCTCGAAAAGCATGTTCGTCGAATAAATAGATATCTAAACTATCCGTAAGTCAATGAACATAGACAAATATCAACGCGTCTAAGGTCCTCACCCGTAATCAACCCTCCCCCAGAAGGAACATGGGAGAACACAGAAAACCTCCTCTGAAATATCGAGTCCCAGTTAAACAGGCCATTCGCCCGCTCAAACACGCGGCATACATTCCTCAAGCTCTGAAAACTTTCTGCGAACCGACTGAGTTCGCGGTACTCGAACTGGAACCTTTTACTTGGTGGGTTCCCCTCCTCGACGATATGACAGTGATTTCCTCTCGTCGTCTTCGACGTGTAGCTCATGTGCTCATCCAGCAACAAATGGTCCGCGAAAAACCCGAAATCCATACCATACACATCGCCTAGTAGCTCTAACACAGCTGCCGGTAAGTCCGTCACTAAGATCACCCTCCGCCCTGGACTAGACGAGTTTGTGGATCCACATACATCGCGAATATATGGTGTCTTGAGATGATCCCGAAGCTCCTCATACGAATTATAGTCAAAGCATCTCTGTGGCCCGTCCGGAGACAGCTCCAAGATTGATACTGCGTTCACAGGTTGCGAAGAAGGTGATTTAAATGTCCCACCATAGATAAAGAGATGGTCTATCAGAAACCAGTATGGTCTTGACGCGCGGATGCGTTGGAGATAAGCACCATATGATAGCTCCTCAGGTTCCACTTTATTTCCTGCAGGTGGTGCCCCAGTGGGCTGGCTTGATTTCCCCCACCTCCGAGATCTCGAGCTTAGAGAGAGACCGCGTGTAGCTGCGGATGTCATCTCAAGTTGATATGCCTCGGAACCTGCCTACTGTTAGTATGTACGTCTAGCCACGGATAAACTTCAGAGCCTAAAGACTAAAGTTACCTACCAACTGAATATATCGGACGCAGAATCTGTGTTTAAATACCGTTGAGTAAAACATTGTTGATACTGCAACATTTTGGCCCGGTCAAGCTGCAGATCTTGGTGTAACATTGAATTTTGTGTAACGTAGATCCCCTGGAGTGGGCCAGGCCAGGTTCATAAACTTATCACTCGTACACACTGCAATGAGCAAAGCAACCTGATATTGCTAGGGTTGAAAGGTGACACGGGATATTTCGAAAACAACAGCCTCCGCCAGCTCACGAGCATAAGACGCCAGCTATCCACTGGACACAAAGAATACAATATTTCACGGGAAAGCGAATCCAAATCTTACAAGACCTATGAGGTTAATTTGCAGGGAGGAGCTTTTCGTCTCAGACATTTAGTTGTGTTAGTCAAGACCTCGACGCCCTAGCAAGATGTGATCGCCCTTTCTTATAGAGGGTTGTATGGGATAATCTTTCGTATTTACGGATAATTAAACGCCACAGAGGCCCATTCCAAAGTTTCCGCAAACCTAGAACACCCTAGCCCCTCTGCAGTGCTCTGCACTCCCATATTTCACCTCATTTACTCCAAAGTTCACTGAAACGTTTCCAATGACCCCCAACCAGTATTTCGCTCCAAATTGCACAACCATCCTCAGATTCAAACTCCTCTTGACGCAAGCCCAGATTTTTATTTATGACCCGAGATACCTAGAGGAGAAAGAGAAAGGAAAAAAAAAGACCATCCAATAAAATTTCCCCGTATCGCTTTTTGTTTTTTTCCAACATACACCTACAACCTACGACCACGGCGACCACCCTTGCGGCGAGTGCTATCGGAAGGTGTAGGAGTAACATCCTCGATACGTCCAATGCGCATACCAGCACGGGCCAGAGCACGGAGAGCAGACTGGGCACCAGGGCCAGGGGTCTTGGTTCCGTTACCTATAACCAATCCACCATCAGCAAACAATCCCAACCTCGAACTTATTGAAAAAAAACTACAAACCTCCAGTAGCACGGATCTTGATGTGTAGAGCAGTGACGCCAACCTCCTTGCAGCGGGCAGCAACGTCCTGAGCAGCCAACATGGCAGCGTATGGTGAAGACTCGTCACGATCGGCCTTGACCTTCATTCCTCCGGTGACACGGACAATGGTTTCCCGTCCGCTGGAAGAGAACGAAGGGATCAACGAAGCGTCAGCCTCTACCCCTTATAAAATATTCTCATAATAGGCAACAAAAACCCCATATTCAAGAATCTGTTTTGGTTGGGCTGGTTGGAATGGTTGGAACACACCTGAGATCGGTAACGTGGACGAAGGTATCATTGAAAGACGCAAAGATGCGGGCAACGCCGAAAACGAGCTCGCCTATTTTTTGCATTCAAGACCTTGTCAGCCATTTAAATCCTCCCTCCCTTGTCCGAAACGTCCTGAGCCGACGATGAGCGGAAAAAAATCGGTACCTTCACGGATTTGAGGACCAAGAGAAATGTTCTCTTCCTTGCGCTCGACCTTCTTTCCTTTGGGGGCCATTTTGATTGATGGATTTGTCGGTGATTGGGAGTACGGGGGAAAGTCGTGGGTTGGCCGGTCGTGATGTTGCTGGTTTTCGCGGTTGTTGAAGCTTCGTGTGAAGTTGCAGAAGTTCGTAGTTGTGTGGGTTCTTGGATGGAGGCTTGGCAGTGGGGGAAACAGCAGTCACATCAGTGGTCATCTATTATCTAATCAGATTGATCTTATCTTAGATCTTGCTATCACTTGGGCAAAGTCTGATGAACAGAAAATTACTCGAAAGGGAGTGCCAACCATTTTGGTATTGTAGACCCTCCTTTCTACGTACTGTGGAGAAAACACATGTAAGATTCTGCTAAAGTAAAGACACCTAGTGGGAAACGGACAATACATGTATTATTGGGAAATTGAGTAGCAACGCTTCTAAAAACAAAAACCCGTTCCCAGAAAAAGAGAATAGTTAAGAAACACAATAGTAACGAATATTCAACACACAGAGGGCAGGGAAAAAACAAATCCAAAGGCTTCTGTCACTCCAAACTGTCCCTCCCTTTCAGCAATACACAACTCACACATTACCTCCGACCTTTCTCCTCTTCAATCTCCCGGTACAGTCCCTGAAGAATATCGTCCCTGCTCCTCAGATGCTGCTCTAAAGCATCCACCTGCTCCTTAACCATATCTAAATCATCTCTTACACCCTTCAAGCCAGCTCCCCCGTTCTTTGATTGCGAGCCACCTTCTTCCAGGTCTCGAAGAGTTCGTCGTTTATAATCCAACATCTGCTCAAGTTCTCGCTTGACCAGTGCCGCCGTTGATCCACCGGATCCGTACTTGTCCCTGTTTCGTCTCTTCTCTGCTGCTGCCTCTGCTTGGGCAATCTTCGCCTCAAGGTCTGCTAATTCACGTTTAAGGCGGACTTCTTCCCAGTCCTTATCTTTAGTAGAAGAGAAATCAGTTCCTATTTGCACCCAACAATCATCAGTCAAATATTCACCATCAAATAAGTTAACAGCTATCGTCCATACCTGAGTGTTTAAAGTTTCCTCTTCCGCCGACTCCTAACCGAGTAAGATAGCTCTCTCCGAATGCCTCTTTCTTTCCAGAAATCGTGTCCATGTCCCTCCTCCCACTACCAAGACTCCGCCCAGTATCTACTTTGTCCAGGTCATAATTGATTTGGTTCTTCTGGAATGTTGCACGGAGAGAAGCGGGAACCGAGCGAGGAATACGATAGCCTTCGTGGCGATTGTTGAGGATGTGCAGGAATACCAATGCTTGATCTTTCCCGATAGATGTGGAGCCGGAGGGGTTCACTAAGTTCCACGCTGAGCGAATATCGGTATCCGGGACGTTGATTGAGTCGTAGAGACCATCGAGAGCTCCAACTAGACAAACCGAGATACCAATGTTAGTGCACTGATTTTCACTCCCGAAACGATTCAAGCTAGGCCGCCATACATGGAAGCTGCCCATGGTCCCCGGCATTGGCCGTGTATATCCCCTCATACTTCTGCTTATCGCCCGGCGACATGTACCAATCAAACCCATCCTTTAGACCAGGCGTATCATCGTCAAGGTCGTCAACACGCTCGAACTGTGGGGGGTTGCTTGAGAGAGCATCCGAGGCCGTGACAAGATGAGCTTTAGACTCAGGAACAAGAAACGCGGGAAGCTTCGAAGGAACTGATTTTAATTCCTAAAACGCGAGAAAACCTTAGCTTCCACCAGATCACCATAGCTTGGTAGCTAGCTCCTTTCCAGCCAAAAGCGAAATCCCGGGGGAGAAGGGGCATGACGTACGCCATTGACCAAATCGAAAATCAACCTCATCGCCACACAAAATTCCTCAAAATCCAAATCACCATCTTTATCCACGTCGGCCAAATCCCAGATCTTTGCCAGTTGGTCATCGCTCAGACCTGAGTTCTTGAGCATGCCAAAGGCTTGGTCTCCCGTGATCCGTTGGCCATCCTTAGAGTGGGCGCTGAAGATCTCCCAGTATTTCCCGATATCGGCTTCTGAAATAGGTTTGTTTGCCATGTTGGCTTATGGGCTGCAGTGGTGTTGAAGAGCTTGTTCCTGGATGGAGGGGGAAATCCGAAGACTCGGGAGAGGTTGGCGGCTCTCAGAACTGGATCGAGTCCGGCAGGGGAAGAGGCGTCGTCAACGGCCAACAGCACCGAGCCGCCGAGACTCTACACATTCAATAATGCACGAACCAATCTCCCTTCTGCACTTACAACAGAAAACACAAAACTAGATTAAATTGAATGCATTAAACACCTGTATTCCCAGAAATAATTCATCTTCATGATAAATGCATCTCCCGCACATACCAAGCTTTTCAAAGCTTAACCCTGTTTAATGCAAGTTCCAACCCCGCAATCTGCTGCCTCATCTGAACTGCAAAACACCAATATTGAAGCCCAATAAAGCCCTGGAAACTCAGAAACAATGTCTCCCAAACCAATCATCCGGCACGCCATTGCCTCCGGTAAAACCCCACCAGCCCTGATATTTAAAGGAAAACACGAAACTAACCAACAAAAATAGATGTCCCACTCATCCTAGAGTTAATAACCGAACTTGCAGTATACGAGAAGGAGCCCGATGCAGTACTAGCGACCGAAGAGACACTCCTCGACACACTTGGATTTAAAGAAGGTTCTAAGCGCTATGCTAAAACCCTGCTGATATTCGACGGCGGAAAGCCTGCCGGAATGGCGCTGTAAGTATCCGAATCCAGACAGCCCAATTAGTCCGTACAAAGGCCCTAATACGAAAATAGATACTTCAACAACTATAGCACCTGGCGTGCCAAGCCTGGTATCTACCTCGAGGATCTATTTGTACGCCCCGAGTTCCGTGGGCGAGGATTCGGCACTGCACTGCTAGCTGCGCTTGCACAGGAGGTTATCGAAATCAATGGTGCCAGATTAGAATGGAGTGTGCTGAAATGTTCGTCTTGTTGATTTTCCCCGAAACGCTGAAGCTCAACTAAAATGCTGTGAATAGGGAACACACCATCCATCAAATTCTATGAAAGCATTGGCGCGGAAAACCTGGGCAAAGAATGGCAGGTCATGAGACTGTCTGATGACACACTAGCTGCGATGGCGAAGAAGGGGCCAGAGGTCGAGAGACGTTGATAGGACAAAAAATTTGACATCAATTTTGGTAGACAGAAGGTCATCAGATCTCACTCGCTAGTAGAAAATTCGATACCCTTCGGCAAGGCACGCCGTAACTCTTGCGAAGATACACGTAGATTAAAAATTTAGAACTTCAAGGGCCTAAACTTGCTGAGTCGACCGCTTGTTTTTATTTAACCATGATCCCATTGGCTAAAGGTACAAAAATATCGCATGCAACTACGCAGCAAAACATGGTAAGAAGATGACGGATCGTGATGAGAATTACGACTCTTGTTGTTAGTCCAAGCCCGAAAGATAAACGCAAACCATGGCATTTGGCATTCTAGCCAATAAACCTTGTTCAGGTTAGACGACAAACACACTCAGAAGCGGGGCTGGAGTACCTATACCTTGGCTTGGACGCGGGTTTTTGGGGTTCGTTAAGTTGGGGTTCGGCGGTTAGATGAATACTTGGAAAGCAACCCAGCAGATAAAAATCACAAACGATCACTCGGGTCTCAATCCCGCGGACACAACTCCGGAAAAATACAAAACACTAAACAAAGGGTCCTCAAAAACAGAAATCTATCCGTCCACAAGGGGAGTGGAGCCACAGCCACAGCCCTCAAAAACCTTCACCATTGGCGGCTACGCCCATCCCCAGGAGCACATCTGCACAAACAATCACTTTCGCTCAAAGATCCACTAATTCATGAGTCGAAAAAAACTCCAATCATCCCCAGAGTCCATGTTTCTTCAGCCTAGCTTCTGTACACAATAATCGTAGCTATAAACAGAAAGTGCCCCGTTCCCCAGACTAGTGTCTTTGTTACCCACCATCCCCCGCCAAAACCAGCCTCACCACTAAAAGAAAAGCAAAACGACCAGACATACGACATAGGAAACGTAATACGTATAAACAAGAGGTAAGGAGGATAAAAGAAGGAAATAACATATTAGTAACTAAGGCTACCACGAAAAAGAGTTTTTTTTAATGAACTTTAAATCAAAGAGGAAGAAAGCTCAGGAAATAAACGGAAAGAAAGCTAGATAAGCAAAACAAAATAGAAGGAAAGGAAGGTCACATAATAAATCTGGACGCCCGATGCACCGCACCACCCCAAAGACATAACGAGACGAGACGGTACCATTCCGTCTCAATTTTAATTTGTAAATTCGAGAAAGTAGAGTCGAAGATAACCCCTCAAAACACCCAGTCCGAAGAAGAATTTGGCGTAAGAAAAAGAGCAAACGTAAAAACGCCTTTAAAGATAAAATCGTACACCAGAAATATCCAACGACGTCCATAACAACGCTCACATCCTCACGATATTCAATCCCTCCCCATGCTCTCATCAACTTTTCTCAAAAAGCTGCTAACCCTCGCCGTATCCACCTCCCCAGGATCGCTCTCCACAGCTTGTACCAACCCCTCCAGCAGCGAGTCAACCCTATCCTCATCCACCCCCGTGCACAACGAAACTACCCTCCTAAATTTATCCTCCAGCTCGGTGCTTCGATCATGTAGCCTGCTTGCAACCTCCCGAAGCATATCTTCGTTCGTCCTATAAGCTCTAGCCCGAGCCTTAAGAACAGATGCGGAAGGTAACGACTGCAGGTATTCTCGTTGTTGCGGGCTTAGATTTCTAGCATCCGTAACGGGTGCCATCAGCTCTGGCAGAATTTTGAAGGGTGCGTCGGGGTCTAATCGCTCCCCATTCATACCAGGGGCATTGCCGTTTGTGGTTCCGAGCTTCTCTCGAAACCGAGAGTTTTCTTCTTCGATGGCCCGGCGCAGATTTTGACAGTGTTGTCGGAGTTCCGAGTGCTGTCGACTTCGCTGACGAAGCTGGTTCATCTTTTCGCGTTCCTTGCCGAGCTTCAAAGTGACCTCCCTCAATTGATTTAGGGTCACCATAACTTGCTCCTGCTTTGCCTCAATCTCACCCTGAAAGTCTTTCTCAAGACCAGCAATCGCATCTTTTATTACTGTATAGAGAGAGGCTCTATTAGAATAATCGGAAACAGCCTAGAAGCATCAGGAAACTTACGGTTAACAATATCCTGTCGTTTCTGCACAACAACAGGTGGTGCAATCCATGTCTGCTCCCTCCGACTCGGCACCGGTGCTGGCTCTCCTCCAACACCAAAATCAATCGGCCTCAATCCTGCCCGATTCGGTATACTTGAGTCCGCACCTATCTCCAACAATTGCTGAATGATGCTCTTGTTTCCTATCCTAGCAGCAATGTTCAATGCAGTATCCCCACTCTTATCTTGAGCATTGACAATCTCTCCAATAAACCTAGCCAGACTCATCACCTTCGGTCCTCCTGTCCGCTGGCTTGTAGAAGAAGCACCATGCTTAGCTACAAACTCCAGTAAACAATGAAGATAGTATCGACTGTCTGCACTCCGTCCCTTCATTCCAGACTTGACGGCAATGTGATGCAAAATAGTTCGGCCGTTGTTATCGACAATTGGGATGGTGGGGTGGAGGAGATTGAGGAGCTGGGGGAACGAAAATTGGTCAAAGTTGTTGGTCACAAAACACCCACGAACTAATGCCGATTCACCACTATGGTTGACTCGATATATCGAAGCACCTTTCGCTATTAGAGCCCGGATGAGAGGTACACGAGCTAGAGACGCCGCCCAGTGTATTGCGGCACTACCCGTTGAATCGAGAGGAATATCAATTTGTTCAGGAGTGAGTGTATCCAACTGCGAGAGTACAGAGGAATCAGTCTCAGGGTTGATAAAAAGATTCATCAAAGTTTGCCGTGCATGCTCCGAGTCTGGCACATTATCGGCTATTACAGGCTGTACAGGCCTTAATGGAGTATCAACTTGTGGCTGGAAAAAGTGGGCAGGTGCTTCATTGATTGGGGTGGATGGGCGTGCCCGTTTCCGTGGCGGCTCTTGTGAATCGTGCTCAGGCACAGGTAGAGTTTGGGAACAGTACGTAGAATCAGGTTGGGTTTGAGATTGAAAACTGGTTTCTGTGGGAAGACTTGGCGGCCAAGTCTCTTGACTATGTGTTTCGTGTGGGCGAACAGTGCCCTGCGATGATAATACTGAATTCTGAGAAAACCCTGTCCGTATTTCCTGTGAGTCCATCCGTGATGTGGACTTGCTGAGGGCACTGAAGGCATTGGTGACGGTAGAAGATATAGGGGGGAATAAAGGTCCTGTATTTCCATTGGCCTGGCTCAGGCTAGGATTGTACATTCGTTTTCGTTTTGCTGCCATAGCTTGTTCCTTAGTAGGAGTAGAATCGGGTCCGCTTGCTGCTAGGACATCCAGATCAAGTAAGGGAGCAAGTAATTCCTCTACACCATAAGAACGGCAAAATTCCCGACCTCGTTCAAAGTCAACCCTAAAGAAGGGATCAGCGAGTGCTAATGTATGAATAGGAAGATATCCTTACCATGTGCCTTGATACTTTCCATATCCACCCTGAACCTTCTCATGTTGACCGTTAAGGATTTCTTTCTCTAATACCTTTGTCCGTTTCCCCTTTTCTACACCAGCCACCTTCAGAATTTGGGTTGCGTTCAACCAGGAGTCATGGCGTCGTCGCATGACCGCAACGTTGTTTACTGGCATTTCAAAAACCGCAACACCCGAATAGGTGGCCTAAACACCTCCAGAAAAAAATGAAATAATTTAGCAAATGCCCTAAAAAAATACATCTCCTCCTTTCCCATATTCCAGGATTATTCAGGGTGACCTACGGTGAAGATTGTGGGTTTCGAGTCATCCATACGGGCAAGATGCGGGGGTGGAGGAGGAGGGGTTCCTTGAGGAGTCGAAGCCACTGAGGCGGAGCCGTTAGTCGCAAAGGATCCAACGGCAGATGGCTGGTACATAGAGGTAGTAGCGGTTAGAGACGATGAACCGCTGCGGGCAAATTTTTGAGGTCTGGAAGAGGAGGCCATCTCCCGGAAAGGGATGAAATGAACTCGGGCAGCGTACAGAAGAACGGGCGTAAAAGACTGTCTGAGGGGGGCAATGTTGCTAGAGAAATTCACTAGCGCTGATGGGCGGGTGGGGGGCGGGGAGCCAAGGGGGTAGAAGCGAAGCGTGTAGAGTGGTAGAGCGGGGACAGAAATGAAGTATGTACGTTGACGAGACAGGTGACACCCCAGACCCTTCGAGGAGCGGAGACACACGGCGAGAGAGCAACGCGGGGGGACAACAGGCGACGAGAGCGAGAACTCGCGTTGTTTTCGTTGCTGTTGCTATGTTGATGGTCCCTGGGTGGACTTCAAAAGGGATTGAGGCTGCAGGGGGCTCGACAGACCTGAATAACTTGCTGACAGCGGGATCTGAGTCGTGAAAAGATCTGAGGGAAGTCGCGATCTGCTGCGGAGAAGAGCGCGCGTCTTGCTGGCGTTCCGAGACATGCGCGCGTGGCTCGCCCAACCTCTTTCCTATTTCGGGAAATTTTTGCTGACTTTTCCCGCGATGATCTTAGCCTTTTAGGGCAGTCACAACAGCAGCGCCACCAACAAAAAGCTTCAATATCTATAAGGATGCCAAGGCATCACATGACCGCGTAATGGAGGAACCTCTCATGAAAATTCGAAGTGTAAAGCAGGGGGTTTATTAAATAGCATTCACTACCCAATGGAACCGATTCCACTCTTTCGGAAGCTCCTGCGTCAGGCATCTGTTCTCTATGATGACGTAGCCCGCAACTACATGACTCGTTATATCAAGCTGCGCTTTCGACAAAACCGTAAGGTGATTGACGGATGGCGTGCCACAAAGCTGCTCAAAGAGGGCCGGCGTGGGCTCTCTGTCCTCATCCGTGCGAATGCTGGTGAAACAAAAACACTGCAAAATGTTTTGAGAATGAGTTACGGGCACACAGGCCGGCGTAAGCATGAACTTTTGGAGGTTTGTGGTTCCAATTGAATTTTATGAACCGTAAGGTACAAAAGAACCACTAGACTTCTCAAAATACTAACAAAACGGAATCCTAAAGCCCATCATAAACCAAGCTCTAGAACGCGAGCCTGTACCTCTTATCCCCGGAGATCCCAAGACAGTTCCTCCTCACATGTCCCCTGCGCTGCGAGCTCTGATAATCTCCCAACGTCAAAGCGGAAATATCACTATGTCTCTTAAGCCCAAAATACCCGCTACAAACTCCTGGGGCAGCCCTATCTCGAAACGTCGGGAGATCAATATGCTCTATAAGCACCACTCTGAGCTGCTTAGACGCATTCTTCCTCCTCTCGATTCTGCGGAATTAGACAGACTAGAGCGATTGACGCGTGGCCTAGAGGCCCCAAAGCCGCCGAAGCGAAAAGCACTGACAGAGCTGCCTATGCCAAAGTGTGCGAAGCCGCATAGATTGACACCAAGATTTAAAAGGAGGATGTGGAAGAGAATACTTGTGAAGAGTCCAAAGCTAGAGTTTCGTGAAGAGAAGGGACAGTGGGAGGCTACCTATTCACCGTATATCAGGAGCCCTCAAACTTCGGTTGGGGAACTTGCAGACTTTGAAGGCATGGAGGACTCGAAACCTATTGGAGGGCCGAAACGAAAGAGGGATAGGATGAAGAAAGTAGAAGAGGAAGAAGAAGAAAGGATAGATGAGGCACCAGCCGCTTAACTAGATCTTTCTAGGTATAATATGATATTATATCTTCCACTGCTTTTATTTTTGGAAGGGGACGCGGTCTCTCATTGTGATAGGTCTCTCTCGGATCATATTTATGATCAAGACTGATGTTATGCAGCTGGAGATCGGACCTTGAAATCATTGAGGTAATTTATTTGGCCTAATAATTGTGACAAGGACCTACCATAAAGAATAAATCGAATGCAGGTTTCCAGTTGGTCTCAGAAACGGTAGCATGTAGGCCTTGGCTCGCTAAGAATTCACGAGTGATAATTCATGATTATGACTTCAGCATCGCAATCTCGTTCTGGATGGCTGCCGAGATGAAAATCACCTCACGCAAATTTAACAACGTTTTAGGCATCTCATATTCTTGCTTTTCGCTCCGTAGAGATTCACTCGGTGCCTGAAACGGCTCACGTGGCCTCTGTTTACAGCACCCCAGACTAATTTGTATGATGATGCGCGGTAGGCGCTAAACATCCCGCAGGACCCCCGCCTTTGAGTGCCTTTCTGCCTAACTGTCAACATCACCGCACATCTCACCCACCCACATCATCACCCCAAGCTTCTCCCCCACATTTCAGATCAAAACAAACCACTTACGTCGCTTATATCGCGATAGTCACCTGGTATCTGCGTTACGCGCACAATGTCTTCTCTCTGGGTGAGCAAAAAGAGGAAGGTAGAGCTTGTCGAGCTCTGTGACCAGCTCGGTATTCCGTACGTTTTTGCTTTCCTCTGCTTCACAACCTACTTTTACGCGTCGCGTACGGCTGTGACTGACGTTGCTGGGTTACAGGACCGATGGGTACCTTAAGAGCGACATTGAGAGCTTGCTTATGGACTATCTAAACACCCATGCAAGTGATCTCACGAACGACTCCACCTTCGGCGCATACTACGATACACTTAGCTCACGATCACCTGCAAAAGGTTCACGATCCCCTACAAAAGCTTCTAACCACACTATCTTGGTCGCTCCGTCCTATGCGGCAACACGATCAAAGTGGCGAGCGAGCCGAAATGCGCGTGGGGACTCAGCTGATCTTTCTACGTATGTTCTCACGAGGCGTTTTTCCCGTGATATTTCGTCTGATTGTTCGTGATAAGTAGTGGGGAAGAAGAGTCTGTTAGCCCAGCACCCTCCTTAACAGAACGCACGCTGCGGTCTGGGTCGCGTCAGCTCACAGTTCATACCCCGAGAGCTGTCAGAACAGTCCAAGATGTGACGAAAGCTCCAATTCCGCCTAGCCCGGCGGTTGTTGCAGATGCGATTGAGAATGGCGCGAACGCGATCAAGGATAGTGCGATGAAGGCGGTTGAGAGAGTTTCAATTCGGGGAAGTGCAACAGACCTACGTGATAGGCTGTCGAATGTGGTTTCTGTGAATGCGGTGACTTTGGCGTATGAGGCGGCGTTTTTGTTGTATCGGTTGATTCCATTTGTTCATATGGTCAGAATCCCCGCCATATCGGCCATCAACACGGCTCCATGCTACCTCCTACTGCCGGATCTTTTCGTTCTTCTGACAGCCGACTTCTGGGGCCCGTTCCTGGCGTGGTTGGCAACGGCAATCCTGGTTCCTTTGGGGAATGCGTATTTCTTCAACTTGACTGCCACGGCAGCCAGTGTGGCACGCTCAAAGCCATATGATCCTACTATTTCCACTTCAACTGAGGAGTACAAGACTGATCCTCTCACATTTGCTGTGACAAAAGCGCTCGTTGCATATCTGGTTCATTATAAAGGCTTCAACTTTCTGGGGCTTTTGGGAGGCGAAAGTTTGAAGGTCGTGGAGGCAGGCGTAGGGAGGGAGACGCAGCTTATCGGAGCAGGGATTGCAGGATTGGCAGCAGTGTGGGAGTCGATCTTGAGGCGATAGGGGCTGCGAGAGAAGGAAAGGCTGGATAGGAGTGTTTAGCATAGGTTCTTGGAACTACGGTAATGCGGGGGTCAATTTTCTTCTTGCCATGGGTTCTTTCCAGTGAAGTTGGGGTTTGGGCCATTGTATTGAGCTTTAGGTTGTTATTTTTTGGGGCCTGTTTCGAGTATTGCCTGGTGAATAGGAGGATAAGTTGCTTTTCTGAAATTGTTTTCCTTCGATTGTATCATAGCTGTTTCTTCTTTTTGGTTGAGAAGCTGGTCCTTCGGAGGTGTATTAATGGAGTTTCGTTTCCTCGTGTTGGGTTGGAGATTCCATTGTTTGTTTCCTCGTGATCGTGAAAACTGTCCTCAGCGTAGAGTGGGGCACACGCCAAGACACATGGACCCCTGGGAGAGTTCAACAGACAACAAAAACACCACAGTGTTCGCTTCTCCAAAAAAGGCCATTGCTTGTTTTCGCCCGCTTCTTCCCCTCCACGCCCGCTCCGTCCAATACAGCTATTGGGGAGCATCGCCGCCGCTGTTTCAGACATCTCCGCCGGCTTCATTACATATCGTCTCCCCACTACTACAAGCTCGGACCCCTCAATTAATACCAACTACGACGTTACCCACGAGCCTCAACCACCGAAGCCCCCTCCTTATCAACTAACTATTCGAGGCTAACGATCCGACCACAACGACCACTGCGAGAACTTCCCCGCAAATATGTCGTCTTTTCTCGAACACTCGTACTCGATTGTACATCTTGACAATGCCGCGGACCAACCGTCGATTCAGCAGCTCCAGCAGCAGCTGGAGAAGGGAACTGATGAATCAAAGCTGGACACTATGCGCCGGATTTTGATCATCATGTTGAATGGCGACCCGATGCCACAGCTGCTGATGCATATCATCCGTTTCGTCATGCCGAGCAAGAGCAAGCCGCTCAAGAAGCTGCTGTACTTTTACTATGAGATATGCCCGAAGCATGATGCGAGTGGGAAGCTGAAGCAGGAGATGATTTTGGTTTGGTTAGTGTTACTTTTAGTGTGCTAGATATACTAGCTTGGTACTAGGAGGTTATGGTTATCTTTACAGAATGTACTAACATGATGTACTCGGACAGCAATGGCATCCGGAACGATCTCCTCCACGCAAACGAGTACATTCGCGGCGCAACCCTCCGTTTCCTCTGCAAAGTTCGTGAACCCGAGCTTCTCGAGCCTCTCCTGTCATCAGCTCGCCAATGTCTTGAGCACCGTCACGCATATGTCCGCAAGAACTCTGTTCTTGCTATTCAATCTATATTCTCTCATTCGGAGCACCTGATACCGGACGCTCCGGACCTTATCCTGACTTTCCTACAGGCGGAGAGCGACAATACATGCAAGAGGAATGCGTTTGCTGCTTTGAGTGCCATTTCCCATGCAAAGGCTTTGGAGTACTTGAACTCGGTGTTTGACAGTATTGCCAATTCGGACGAGCTTACGCAACTTGTGCTGATCGAGTTTATCCGAAAGGATGCTGTACTCAATTCAGGAAGCAAGGTGTGTTTTCTGGAGTTTTCTACGGTGGTGGGGTAGTTTTCTCACTTTTGGATAGGCCAGATATCTTCGATTAATATTCGACCTACTGGAGGCATCCTCAAATACCGTTGTCTATGAAGCTGCTACATCATTGACTACATTGACCAGTAACCCGGTAGCTATTAAGGCTGCTGCCGGGAAGTTCATTGAACTATGCATCAAGGTCTCGGACAACAATGTGAAGCTTATTGTCCTTGATAAAGTCGACCAGTTGCGACGAAAGAATCAGGGTGTATTGGATGATCTGGTTATGGAAGTTTTGCGTGTCTTGTCAAGGTACGTTGAGCTTGGTTGCTCTTCCATTTATATCGAGGTAGTGACTTGGGGTTAATTTGTGCTTTTTGTTAGCCCTGATATCGATGTACGGAGAAAAGTTCTTGATATTGCCATGGATATGGTATCGAGTAAGAACGTTGAGGAAGTGGTCATGCTCCTCAAGAAGGAACTTTCAAAGACTGTTGATCAAGACTATGAGAAGGTATCAATAATTTCCGTGTTTGGATTGCCTAGAGCTTTGCTAACACCTATTAGAACAACGAGTACAGACAACTGCTGATTCACTCGATTCACAACTGTGCTATCAGATTCTCCGAAGTTGCAGCAGGTGTTGTTGGTTTGCTTATGGATTTTATCAGCGATTTTAACAACTCATCCGCCGTCGATGTGATTGCATTCGTGAAGGAGGTCGTTGAGAAATTCCCTGCTCTCCGTTCATCTATTATCGAGCGTCTTATGTCAACTTTGAGCGAGGTCAGGACTGGAAAAGTTTATAGAGGAGCTCTGTGGATTGTTGGAGAATACTGTGTTGAGCAGAAAGACATCCGGGAAGCCTGGAAGCGGATCCGCCAAAGCTTAGGAGAAATCCCCATCCTTGCATCGGAACAGCGGCTCTTGGACGAGCAACCGGGAGAGGAGGATGATCAGGCGAATGGAGCATCAAAACCTGCTGGACCTGCGACTGGTTCACGGAAGGTGCTTGCAGATGGCACTTATGCTACGGAGAGTGCCCTCACTAGTGAATCTGCAAGTCTGGCAAAGCTTGAAGCTGTTAGAGCTTCGCAAAAACCTCCACTTCGTTCTCTTATTCTTGATGGCGACTATTATTTGGCATCTGTTCTCTCTGGAACTCTCACGAAGCTTGTCATGCGCCATGCAGAGATCGGGTCGGATATCGCCCGTACTAATGCCCTTAAAGCAGAGGCGATGCTTATTATGATTAGTATCATCCGTGTTGGCCAAAGCCAATTTGTTAAGGCCCAAATTGACGAGGACAGCGTTGACAGGATCATGTCCTGTGTCCGATCCCTCGCCGAATTTGAGCAGAAGAAGGAGATCGAAGCAGTCTTTTTGGAGGACACTAGGAAGGCGTTTAGGGCCATGGTTATAGCTGAAGAGAAGAAGAGGGTTGCTAAGGAAGAGCTGGAGAAGGGGAAGAACATGGTGCACGTTGATGACGTATTGGGGATTAGGCAGCTGAGCAAAAAGTCTGCTACTGACGGTACTGATATCGTAGAGGTCGATCTAGAGAAGGCCACTGGCGGCGATGGCAGCGTTGAGGATCTAACCTCGAAGCTTAGCCGTGTTGTTCAGCTCACCGGTTTCTCGGATTCCGTCTACGCTGAAGCGTACGTCAAGGTCCACCAATTCGATATTATCCTCGATGTCCTGCTCGTCAATCAGACCACCGAGACCCTGCAGAACCTCTCCGTTGAATTCGCCACCCTTGGTGATCTCAAAGTTGTCGAGCGCCCCACGACTCAGAATCTTGGCCCCCACGCTTTCCACTCTGTGCAGGCAACTATCAAAGTTTCATCCACCGACACAGCGGTCATTTTCGGTAATGTAGTCTATGACGGCCCGGCATCCACAGAAACAAACGTCGTTATTTTGAACGACGTGCATGTAGATATCATGGACTACATCCAGCCGGCATACTGCAGCGAGACGCAGTTTAGAACTATGTGGACTGAGTTTGAGTGGGAGAACAAGGTTAATATCAATAGCAAGGCGAAGAGTTTGAGGGAGTTCTTGGACCAGTTAATGAAGAGTACCAATATGGCTTGTTTGACACCTGAGGCGAGTCTCAAGGGAGATTGCCAATTTTTGAGTGCGAATCTTTATGCTAGGAGCGTTTTTGGTGGGTTATCCATTTTAGTGTTCAGGAAGAGCTTGAGTGGGTGGCTAACGTGTTTGGTTTTTAGGTGAGGATGCTCTTGCGAACCTTTCCATTGAAAAAGATGGTGAAGATGGCCCGGTCACTGGGTTCGTACGTATCCGGAGTAGATCTCAAGGACTTGCACTTTCTCTGGGTTCATTGAAGGGGTTGCAGAAATAGATGAAGGACGGTAAATGTTTGCTTTTAAAAACCTACTAGCAATGTAATGATTTTTTGATGCCAGCGAGTGATGACGATAGGGGGGTTCTTTGTCATGTTAGAATTTGATCGACAAAAAAATGGGTTCCTTTTATACTTCGCTTCTGCTGTAGTTAGTTATCGTTGTTATTTGAACTGTGTGCTTTGTTGACTCGGTGTTTCCTTTTTCGGTTCGTCGGTTCGTCGGGCAATGTTGGGTGGGGTTTATAATGGTGGGATGAAGTGATGAGGCGTACGTAAGATGATGACTTGGATGTTGAAAACATTTTGGTGGGTTGTTTTGCTGGTACCATGTGCGGCGCGTTTAACTGCTGGAAAGAAAAGTTATCTTTTGCTTTAGATTTGCCTGCAGTTTATGAGCTACCGAGGAGAGACCATTGTCAAAGCCCCTGTGGTGGTTACGCAGACAAAGGCTACTGAAGAAATTCTCTTTTGATATAGTCATTGTCTAATAGAGGTGAAGTGAGCTGAGTGACAACCCGTGATTGGACATGAACTTTTTGGGATGGTACAACTGGTTCACAAAGCCCTTCGTGTAGGCTCCAAGATACAACATTGTAAATGGTGCGAGAAGCTCTAAAACGTACATGTAGGTTCGAATCCTGGCGCTGGATTCTCCATATGCTGCATGTAGGAAAATTGTTGGAACTGAGCCCCCAGGAGGGATAGGTTCAAGTAGGACTTTTTCTTGGGATCGGTATCGGGCACCTCGTCTATTGCGCAACAGTCTAGGCTTGGTCCCAGGACTCATTGAATAAGCTCCACCGAAAGGTCCGGCGTTTAGATCCCCGGCTCGTGTCCGGAAAGGTAAGTCATCCTAAGATGCTGGATGATCCCTTTTGTCGTGGAGTACTATGAATGGTATTTATTATCTTGGGTCCTTTTTTTATATTTATTTCGTTATGTTTTATTTTTTTGAGGCGTTGGCAAGGTGTGCTTGCATTTGTGTCTGCTTGCGTATACGTATCGTGCCCATAAACACTGTGTATCACAAATTTCGTGTCTTAGTCAAATAACTCCAAGCTAATCTTTTCGTGGTTTTCGTAGCGTCGGCTTTTATTGTATGAGGGTTTGCCAAGGGGTATTTCTTATAATCGGTAGCACTCTTTTTACTTCAAAAGATTAGGTATTCGGTGGTTTTGACGGTTACCTATTACCCGAGACAATTGGGGAATTTCCTCCCTAGATGGAAGCTCCTGTTGAACGGTATTAGGTGTGCTTCCTCTCTTTCTTTTTAGGGAAATAATTTCTCGGTGTAACATATTTGAGTACAGGGTCATTATAAGTGTCATTACAGTCATTGGCCTCAGTGGGTCTAGGATCATTTCTGATCACTCGTAGCCATGACCTCTTTAGCTGATCGGTATCTCCGGGTAAAAAGACCCAGTGAGTGAAGGTTTGGTAATTCCTCGCCAAATATGTAGTCCCGCAAAATCTTGCGAATACAATGACTTCCTCATACAGAATCAACTTTTAGTAGTACACAAGCCTAACCTAAGAATACATATATACAATGTAAAGTTTCCGTAAAACATGCCCATCACTTTTATCTCTAGCCTTGCGCCAAAAACCCTTAATCAACCCTTGTCATCACCACTACTCCCTCAACATGATGCGTCTGCGGGAAGAAATCAAACCCCCTGATACTATCCACTTTATAATTCTTCCCCCTCTCGTCCTTCAAGATATACCCAACATCTCTCGCTTGGGTATGTACGTTGCAACTCACATACACGGCTCTCTTGGGCTGGAAATCTAGAAGCTGGTCCAGGAACGCCTTATCACACCCCTTTCTCGGGGGATCGATGATGAGCGAGGTCTCAGAACCAGGGAATTTAATCTTGGCGAAGATAGCCTCTGCACTGCCGGCGATGAATGTTGCGTTTTTGATGTTGTTTAATGCGGCGTTCTGGCGGGCGGAGGCAATGCTCTTCTGGTCGATGTCGATACCAATGACACTCTCGAGACCTTGGCCGCAGGCGACTGAAAAGAGACCTGAGCCGCAGTAGGCGTCGACGAGGTATTTTGGCGCTGTGGTTTCGATGGTGGTTGTTGAGTTGTCTGCTTTCTTGATGACGGGGTAGTTGAGGTTTTCACGGATGTAGTCGGTGAACTATGGTGGAGATTAAAATACTGTTTATCGAGGAGATTATCTTGGTACATACATTTTTGAGGATGGAGTTGTTATTTTGGAAGAATGACCCGGCAGGACTGTCGAATCTGAAATCGCCAAAGTATTCCACACTTCTCTCGTTTGAATTCGTGACGCATTTCTTCGTCTCGATATACTTCTTCCTTTCTCCACCTGCCTCCATAGCTCCCTCTTCTGCCTCTTTTATCGGTACTCTTTCTGTAGATTCCCTTAACAGCAGTGTAGCACCCCTTTTGTATGTTTGCAAGTTCTCCTTCACCCAAGCTCTTTGCTTTTTTATCCCCTCCCTTACAGTGTCCGTCCCGATCGGACAGTCTTCAATATCGAGTATCTGTCTGCCGCTCTTCGGGTTGAATCCGATGTTCGGTGTTGGGCAACCAGGCGGGAACCCGCCTCTTCGTGGCCCGTCGAAGTGGGGTGTCAGCTTTGTGCGGTACCCGTATTGTAGTGGGCTCCCCATCGTATCGAGGACTCCTGGGAGGAGCTCAGCAGGGAGATTGGAGAAGTTGGTGAATGCTTTTTGCACAACGCGGCGCTTATTTTCGAGTTGTTTTTCGTATGGGAGCATCTGGAACTGGCATCCGGCACAGGTAGCGAAGTATTTACAACTTATGAGAGAATCATTGCGGTCTGGCGAAGGGGTGAGAACTTTGATGAGTTCGGCCATAGTGTGCATTTCATAGTGGTGTCTTAACTTTGCTTCGACCTTATCGCCGGGCACAGTGAAGGGGACGACGTAAACGCGGTTATCGTGTAATCCGAGGCCATCGCCGGTGGAAGAGAGCTCAGTGACGGTAAGTTCTAGTGTAGTATCGAAAGGTTCTGGGAGTCTTTCAATTGCAGCTTCGATATCTTCCTCGGTGAGATTGAGGGTGGATAAGAGGGCTTGAACGTCACGTTGGAGAACTTCATCAGCACCGCCTTCTTTCATCGGTTTTTTCTTGCCCGTTCGCTGTTTCTTTTTGGGCTGCCATTCTGTTTTGCGTGAAGGAGAGGCAAAGACTCTCTTTAGCTCAGGCTTTGACGCAGCTTCCTCGGTGGAAGCGGGGATTTCAAGGCTTGTTTCGCTAGGGATGACTTCTTCCATGACCCCTGTGGCCGCTTCGGCTTTGGAGTTGGACTCATCCTGCGTAGCAGGGGGAATTTCGATGTTGGTATCATTAGGGACAGCTTCTTTCGTCATCTCTGCGGCTTTGCCGGAGTTGTCGTTGGGTTTGTCCATTTTGTACACCTTAGGGATATTGCCGGAATCACTTAGGACCCTCGAAATAAGACGCCTTCGGCTTAAAAGTGACTGTGGGCCTCGCGTCACACTCTCGACCCTCCTGAGTAATAATTTATTACTACTAGCAATTCTAAGGGGTTGGACGTCTTTCTGGCTTTCAGTGTTTGTAGTTGTGTCTGGGGGGTTTTTGGTTAATACTTGGCTTCCAGCAGCAAGTCTTGAGATTGATTGTTTCGTGTTCTCAGGTTTAGGTCTTATGATACCGTTCCGAGCGTCCTCGTGTCTCCTTCTGGCTTCAATTTTGCGAATTCTTCGGGCATGGACTGAATACAGACTTTTCCTGGTAGTAGTCCTCCTGACTAATATTTTACGCCTCAAGGAGCCCTGAATGGTTTCAGGATGGTCGAAAGGGATAAACCTTAGCCGATATCCACGCAATCTTGGATTTTCCTTATTCCCCAATACTGGGGTTTCTCCGATCTTTATAGAAGGTTCTCCAAGCACCAGCTCTTCACTGGCGTTCCGAGCTCCCGATGCAACCTTCCTAACTAGCCTGAGAGCTTTAGCAAAAGTTGGATATCTTTTGATTAGTTCCCCTTTGGGTGCCCCAAGCCGTGTTCGCCGTCTTCTGGCTTTCCCGAAGGCAGCCTCTATCAACAGCTCCTTAAGGTCCCAACCTGTCCGTTGCTTGATCGTTTGGTCCCAGTCGAGTCGAGGTTTTAGACTGAGCCTGCTGGGGGATAGCCAGGGGACCTCTGGGTCCTCGATTTCAGGAAGAGGGAGAGGAGAAGAGTGAGATCCGGGAACCTCGCTGGGGCCAGATCCGGATGTCCAATTTAGGACTGGTGGTTCTTGAGGTATTCGTGGGCGTCGCCCGCGCTTGAGGGGTTCGACCTCGATCGTCCACTTGGACTCTGGCTTCTCTCTTTCGTTTCCACTGCCGGGAGACCAATTGAGTCTTATTTCCCCGAGTTCTGTTCTTTCTGGTTTCTTTGGGTCACTGTGTCGGGATGGTGCGTGGTAGAATGAGCGGAGGGGTTGGTGGAGTGCCACCTGATGGCAAAGGACTCGAGAGGTTCGGTGTAATGGGGGAGTCCTTGCTGTGTATTGGCATATGCGATGAGCAAGCAGCATGCAGGACAGATTCAGCGTAATGGGGGTACGTAAAGATTGGTGGGGGTGGGTTGCAAATGAGGCGGAAAAGTTCAATGGCAGCCCTGAGCCCTGAACCCTGGTGAAGGCCGTTACACAAGAACACAAGTTGTCACTCGGCACGGGTATGAGCGGAAGAGATGTTCTTGATTTTGTATTTCTTGTTTTGCTAGAGAAGTAGAGAAGGAGAGTCTTCGTGGTAGGTATTTCAATATCAACACTTGTGTAGTGCGATGGTCTTACAAGAGGGTTGAGGTGAACCTACATGCAGGTATCGTGAAGCTAAGTTGCATCAGCAATTAGGCTCTGCTATGAATCCTCGAGGATCTAGCATACAAGGCGAAAGGGTGGAGAAAGGGTACCAGAAGAGATCGATGTGCTGGAAATAAATTTCATGAATCAGACTGGGTTTCCTTCTAGGGCTTGGTATACGCATGGTTGAACAGGTTCTAAAGCTTAACAACGTTCTGTGACGATTCCAACAAGCATCAGGGAGGTCTTGAGTGGTTGATTCCTTAGATGATATTGTATGGAACAGTGGTATACCATCGGGTGAACCCCGTTCTTTGGTGTTATCCCGCAAGAACAAATCACCGAGCTTCTCGGCCGACTCGGTTGAGAAGCTGCGTGCCACATACTGAATGTATTTTAGACCAGATTACTAGGGTTTACCATGGTTACACTGGCCGGAGACATATCGGAGACATATCGGGGACATATCGCAGACATTCTACTATTAAGATTCCGAGTAGGTACTATATGTATTATTTACCTTAAATATAGAGCATCTTTCGTCCTTTGTGGGATTTCCCAGTATCAGCTTCCTCAGCTTGTTCCTTAGTGTTCCTCAATTTTTTAACATCTATTCCTACCTTTTTTTATAAAGAGAATGGCTCTCGACTTCCTCTCTCGTCTCTGGATCCAACAACGCACGACCATCCCTCCCCTTCCCTCCACCACCGACCTTTCCTCTAAAACCGTCCTCCTAACTGGCGGTAGTGCCGGCCTCGGCTATGAATGTGCTCTCCAGCTTCTCCAAGCCAAGACCGGCCGTCTCATTTTCCCTGTCCGAAACCTCCCCAAAGGCGAAGCAGCCCGTCAGAAACTCCTCAACGACCCCATCGTCAAGTCCAAAAACCCACACGCCAAAATCGACCTCTTCCATCTCGAAATGGAGGACTTTGAATCTGTAGCTGCACTACCTGATGCTCTTCGACAGGCGGAGATCTACCAGATCGATATCGCGATTCTAAACGCTGGAGTTCGTAAAGAGAAGATGACCATTACAAAAGCTGGACATGAGGGAACATTGACAGTAAACCATCTATCCACGATCCTCCTCTCGATCCTCCTACTCCCGCATCTACGGGCTGCCTCGAAGCCTAGATACCCATCAACCTTGACTATTGTCAACTCGGGCGTTCATGACTTAGGTACTCCGGCACTCACTAAGGAACTCAGCCAACCGAATATTCATACCTCTCTCAGCTCTCGTACACCTGCAGCGTATGATCCAGGAGAATACTATAACATGTCGAAGTTAATCAATATGTTTATTTCGCGTGAGCTCGCGGCCCGAGTGAGCGCCGATGAAGTCATCGTAAATACTGTCAACCCGGGGTTCTGCAAGAGTGATCTTGCGAGAGAGATCAATCCGGTATTAGTTGCTATTGCGAAGCCGGCTTTCTTGGTGATGCAGAGGAGTACGAGGGATGGTGCGAGATGTTATTGTCAAGCAGCTGTGTCGGGAGGTAAGGAGACACATGGGAGGTTTTGGGATAACAATGGACTTGTTGAGTAAGTCTTCTGAAGGAATGGGGGTGTTTGTGGGGCTATGAGGATTGGAGTTAACTGTGTTTTAGGGTGGCCCCGATTATACGAAGTGAGAGTGGGGCGAGGCTGCAGAAAAGACTTTGGGATGAGACTATGGAGATCTTAAGGCCATTCGCATCGAAGCTAGCAGAGATTATCAAAGTCGATTGAAGGGAGGTCAGCGGCATGTAGTGTTTTGTGTTTATTATTGGTTGGGGATTAGTTCTGTATGGTTTTTAGCTTGGGGGTTTTTGAGAACTAGGATTTGTTGCCTATGGGCTAAGGCTAATGTTTGTCGTGTTTCTCGTGGTTTTCGCGTTAGGGAAACCAAAAATTACAATGTCAATTGGATTTTGAAAACCGTGAAAGTTGATTAATGGCTTAGTAGAATATAAGATAATTCTCCTCGCGCTGCACCACGATATCTGCAACTCCGGCTTTCTAGAGTTAAGAGACAAACTTCCATGGAGCCTCTGGATTATTTGAGGCTTGTTGGTTGCTTTTAAGTCATGTCTGCCACACGGCGCAGCAGGAGCCTTGGTTACGTTGAGTCATGGTCCATCACTCGTAAATTAAACGCTATTATACGAGGTAGCCCCCGCTCTAAACTCCTGTGGGAGTTTTTGCCTATCTCTTAAAATACACAGCTTCAATCGGTGCGATGATACGAGTGAAGAGAGACCAATGGGGGAGGTAGAAACTGCTAAGCCGCTGAACGACTTGGTCTAATGTGGAGCCCTATGGTCAATGCCATTAGATCTACCTGATAATGGAAAGTAGCATTGCCTTATCTTTGCTCCTTGCTGTTTTTCTCGGCGGCTCTTGTCTACTACATACGCAATCTAGCTCTATTACATGTATCTCTTGGCGAATTCAAATTCACCGACCTCCCACCTATAAATCATCCATCCTCCCCCCACTCCTCTCCGTCTTTCCTCATCCCCAAATCCATCCATCAACCACAACGAGAGATCATCATCACGGTCATCTCGCTTTTTCAAAGACAGATGGCTAACGTCCTCTTCTGGTAACAGCGTAGATTTTTTCATTTCAACCTCTAATTTGTGCTTTAGGAAATCCTCGAAACTAGGACTAACATTATAGCTACATTATGGAGTTTGAGTTTTGTGAGAACTTTATTAACTGGGGGTCTGTAGGCGTAGAACTGGTGTTTTGATGGTAAGGGATCTACTCTCCTTTATTGGTTTGTATTTCGGTCGTGGTGACGATTCTTCTTTGTGGTTTGGTGGATGGATGGATTGGATGGCTCTTCGGTTGGCCTTTCTCTTCGTTTTTTCGTTTTTTCTTGCTTCTTTCTCGATTGGGCTTGGTCGGGCTTGATAAGTAAGTCTTCCCTTCCCTTCCCTTTTCTTTCCTCTCTACTACATGTATTCATAGCACTAATTCTGATACAGATTTGTTTCATCGACTTCGACGTTGACTTACGTGCTTTATTGCTGCTGGATAACCAATTGAAGAGTCGATTCACTAATTAGAAGTATGTGTGCTGATAGAAACTGCCTTCCAACTGAAGGTTAGATGCCAGAAATGGGAAGGGAGATCCATGCCCGATACCCAGCTGCTTTTCGTGACTATCGAAGACGCAACATCCACGAAGTTCAAAGAGCATGTAACGAAAATGGTTCAGGGAGGGAGGCTCGATAGGGTTATATTCGATGAAGCGCACTTGATTGTTCATGGCTCGAGGTTCAGAAACTCATCAGAACATCAATTGGTATACAGGACTGGGGACACAGGTTATATCCTTGGCGGCAACGTTACAGAGTTATATGGAAGGGGATCTGAGTGATCTAGCGGGTGTAAAAGGAGCAACATTCGTTATGAAGTTCGGAAGGTTAAAGACGTTCTAGACCTCGAGTAAGTTAGTCTTCCTTAGAAACATGATTTTGATTAAAGCTTATTTGGTATTCGGTTTAGTTGTACGTTATTGGGAAGCCGTTTAGTAAAAGGTATCTGAGAGATCCGCTCGGTAATAATAGTCTGGCGACCCCATCCCGAAGTAATGTAGGAACTCCCTTGGGGTTCGCTGGATTTCGGAACTACTTCCAAGGATACGTATATAGAAAGAAATTTGGACGGATTTGTTTTATTTACGTATTCCATATTCTCGGGGTTGTCTGGGTGTAATATGTTTCTATTCTCTCGTAACGATATGATAGAATATCGCTATTATGGCAACCACCGAATAGTTACGTATATCGTTTCAGGTTCATAGAAGCAAGGCAATAGAACGGAGTCGCAGCCTGGGTGAAGATCTCCGCTTGTATAGATTTGCTTACCATGGGCGAGGGTTGGAAAATGGGCCTTGGGCATGGTTTCATCAAGTAGGTTTCTGGCTAAGAGTCAATCCCTGTCATAACCTAGGAAACAATCAGAACAATCATTTCCCTATTACCTTTTTTTTTCGAATCTTCATATTTCGCAGTAGACTGTAGGCGTAGTACATAACCAAATTGTAGTTCGATTTGCTCATTCCATGCGATGAGGCTTGAAGGGCATAATATACCCACAGAATCCCCACCCTCTCGGAAGTGTACTGCATAGGTAACTGACCGCCTAGGAACCAGCCCGCCAGCCAAAAAAGAGTAAAAATATCCCATATGCCAAGTCAATTGCAAGACTACCAATAGCTATGTATTACTCGGGAAAACAATAGAGGGGTGAAGAAAAAACCAAAAGATAATATATATAAACGATCGCCATCCCAAACGCCCATCAAGGTAAAGTATTGCGTTCTCGCTGCAGTTTGTTGTACATAATGAAACCACCCTAATCCACCTTTCCCTTCCTTTCAAGTCGCTGCAATAGCCTCCGCCGCTATCTTCTCCCTCGCCTCCACATCCGCCATAACTTCCCCTTCCCAGCTCTTATACCAGTTCCTCTTTTTCTCCCCAAGGTAATCCACACGCTCCTGCATAAACGTCCCAAACCCACTCTCAACCTTCTGCGATGCCTGCACTTTCTGCTTCTTCGGGACCGGAACCACGGCCTCCTCCTCCTCCACCTCCTGCACAACCTCCTTCCTCTTCCCCGGAGTCCCCCGCGGCTTCCCAACCTGCTTCTTCCTCGGCGTCTTCCCAGCCACCACATCCTCCTTCCCAACCCCAACCACCAACTCCAATTCCGGCTGCGGATCCCCAGCACGAACCTTCAGTCCCGCTCCATCAGGCACATTTCGTAGCCACCCGAGTTCCCTGATCCCACGCATACTCAGCTCCTTCACCCATCCGTCTGTATCCTCCTTTGTAAACCCAGCCTTCCCGACACCGCCTAACGCCCCCATCACCCCATCACGCTTCATGATATATCCTTCCCCGCGCCGCCACTTGCCAGCGCTGCCAACAGTAACGTTCTTCCCATCCGGCAGCAGCTTTTCGATTACGAGCAGGGCGACGGCCGTCACGAGCGGTAGATGTGATTTAGGAGCGCGGTCTTCGGAGAGCATGGAGGTGACACCGGAGACGACATGACGATGGGCGCCGGGGGCGGAGAGGGAGGTGCAGAGAGAGCTGATTTGGGCGCGGAGGGGAGGAGGGAGGGTTGCAGCGGGAGTAGACGATGAGGATGAGGAGGTTGCGGGTGCTGTGGTGGGTTGTGGACGGGTGCGTGTGGGAAGGGCTTTTTGGAATTGGTTGTAGAGGGCGCCGTAGGCCCGTTTTGCGAGAGGGGGACGAGG
The DNA here is from genome assembly GCA_038503065.1 of Paragyromitra xinjiangensis. NCBI lineage: Eukaryota > Fungi > Ascomycota > Pezizomycetes > Pezizales > Discinaceae > Paragyromitra > Paragyromitra xinjiangensis. The sequence goes on along the minus strand of JBCAMK010000001.1, from coordinate 716,695 downwards.
CTCGATTGTTGGGAGGTCGAGCTGTTTGCGGAGGCTGTGGAGTGTTAGTTGGGTATGGTAAGAGGGTGGAGGAGAGGGGGGAGGGGGGTACCGGTCGCAAGCTATGTGGGCGCAGACATATTGACGGCCGCCTTCCTCCTGGGGTTTGAGATTCGAGATTCTGGTCTTGGACTGAGCGAGCAGAGAGGTAGCAAGCTGGATAAGCTCTTGAGGAAGAGGACCAGCAAGGCTGGGGATGAGACTCGTGAGGGTGAGTTCGAGAGACTTGTTCATGGTGGATGGACTGGCTGAGAGATGGAGAGATGTTGTCGGAGAGAATCGAGACGCGAAGCTGATAGAAGAGAACGTGACGAGAGCTGCTGTGGCGTTGCGGCTCCGCTGCAGTATTACTCAGCACGACCCTTGCCGTTGATTTTTCCCACTTCACGATAGAAAGATCTCCGCCAGTCAACCTCCCCCGCGATACTCCCCCAAACACATTCTGTCTTCTCTGCCATGTCGAAAATACGCAAGAAGTCGGACCCGTCCGCTCAGCTTCTCGCTGAGAAATCTCCCGCCAAAGCACAGCTCATTGTCGACTCCGACAGCGAATCCGACTCTGCCGGGGACGAGTTCCATTCTGCGACTGAGGCACCGCCGCCGCAGGAAGAAGAGTTCAAGATCAATGCAGAGTATGCAAAACGGTTCGAACATAATAAAAAGCGAGAGGAACTGCAAAAGTGTATGCTATTCCATTCCACCCTTCTCTCCTCTGGTTTACAAACAAGAAATACTATCATTTCCAGTAAAGCTAACCTCACCATCTAGTGGAAGAAAAATACGGTCCAAACGCCGTCAGAAAGAACACCCGCTTCGACTCCTCCGACAGCGACGACTCCGACGACTCCGAAGACGAAGACGAGACCGCCGTCCTAGCAACCATCGCACTCGACCAAGAAATCGCAGCCACCCTCGCCGCGATCCGCAAGAAGGACCCCAGAGTCTACGATGGCAAAACCACCTTCTACGCCCCGATCTCTCCCACCGCAGACTCCCCTCCCCCCAAAACCGAAGAAGAAAAACCAGTCTACCTCCGCGACTACCATCTCTCCAACCTCCTCTCCGGCACCACCGGTGAACCCGAAACCAAAACCTTCGTCCAGGAGCAAGAAGACCTAAAACGCACTGTCGTTAAAGAAATGCACCAAGCCGCCATCGAAGACGACGACGAAACCTTCCTAGTCCGCAAACCCAACCCTGAGCCCGTATCACACACAGAAGACCCCCCGTCTCCGTCTCTCGCTGATAAAGACCCCGAAGAATTCTTAAACAAGTTCCTTACCTCGCGCGCATGGGCTAAACCCACATCATACTCAGCCCTTGAATCTGACGACAGCGAACACGAAGAGACCGCAGAGGCGTTTGAAAAGGCGTATAACTTCCGATTCGAGAACCCCACTGTCGATGCACGCTCTGTTCTCACTTCCTACGGCCGTGATGCTATCTCAGCGAATACCGTCCGCCGTGAAGATAAGTCATCCCGGAAGAAGGCGCGCGAGGCGAAACGGGAGAAGAAACAGCGGGAGAAAGAGGAGCGGGAGCGCGAGAAGGGGCGGTTGAGGAAACTAAAGACGGAGGAGCTGATGGAGCGGTTTAAGCTGATACGGGAGGCGGCAGGGCTGGGGGAGGGGGATGAAGAGGGTGAGGTGGAGGTGTTAGAGAAGTTGCTGGAGGGGGATTTTAGTGATGAGCAGTGGACGGAATGGATGGCTGCTAGGTTCGGTGATGAGTATTATGAGCAAGGGGACGGGAAGATTAAGAAACCGGAGTTTGAAGACGATATCGATATTGGTGATATTGTACCGGATTTTGAAGAAGATGCACCACCGGCTATCGATGATGATGAAGATGAAGGCGGTGTTTCGATTCCTAAGGAAGAACAGGACGATGAAGATGCTCCTAATCCTACAAAACGCACCGACAAGAAGTCGCTTCAAAAGGCTGAACGCAAGAAGAAGCAAAAAGACAAAGAACTCAAGCGCAAACTGGAAGAATATGTCGAAGACAATTTCGATTTCGCAGAACAAGTAATTCACCCTCTCTACTTTCCCCAAACACTCACTAACAAGCTCTAGGTTCCCACTGCCGCCGGCTTCCGCTACCGCCAGACTACACCTGAGTCATACGGCCTCACTCCTCTGGACATCCTTACAGCCACCGACCAGGACCTTAATACATACGTTGGACTGAAAAAACTCGCGAGCTTTAGGGAACCGGATAAGAAGAAGAAGGACAAGAAACGGTATGGCAAGAAGAAGAGGCTGCGGGAGTGGCGGAAGGATGTGTTCGGTGACGAAGAAGGGGTAGTGATGCCAGTTGGGTGGAAGCCGGAGGGACTGAAGAAGATAGAGGAGGGTCCTGCAAAGGGGATGGCAGAGGGTGGAGTGGATGTTAGGGAAAGGGACGGGGAGAGGAAGAAGAAGAAAAGGAGGAAGAACTGAGAATAAGCAACCCAAGATGGAGGCATTTGGATACGAAAAGTTGCCTTTTTGGGGGCTCGTTAAATAATTGTCTTGCTGTACTGTATCAAAATTTCTCAACGGATCTTTATCGCAGATTAACCCATGTTTTGTTTGATTTGCTTGTTTATACTATACAATTCTGCTTAATTCGGTGCCACACCCGTCCAGAGAAGAAGCCTGGAAGAAGAAACACCCATCCAAACATCCCCAAGATCTCTGTACAAGAACCCCCCTCCACAAACCCCCCCTCTAGTCCACCTTAAACCTACTGCCCATCCGCACCACCCCACCCAGCTCTCCTCCTCTTCCTCTCTATCCTCGCACCCACCTTCCTCTTCCCCCACCTGCTCTTAATCGTCGCCAACCTCCCCTCCATCTCCGTCTTCCTCTCCTCACTCGCCTGACACACCATCCCAATAAAGAATGGACTCGTCTTAAACTTCTCCGCCAGCTTCGGCCGCGTCCATACATTCGGATTACTATTCCTCAGCCTGCGGATCTCCTCAAAGTCATCCGGTGTCAGATGATAACTCTTCTCATACGGCTTCTTCACCGGCGGTGGCAGCTGCGCCGACTTCTTCCGCTCTTCCCTAACGGGCGCGAGGAGTGTCCGTCGTGGATCATCTTTCGGCAGGAAGAGCGTCGGGGTAAGGTACACGGACGGGGATGAAGACGGGGGGTTGTAGACGATGTGGGAGGATGCTGGAGAGGATGGGTTTAACTTGAAGGAGTCATGGGGGGGTAGTCGGAGGCGCTTAGTGAGACGTCTGGAGGAGGACTCGTGTCGGATGAAGGTCAATTGTGAGGCTGCTGCTGTCTTGGGGATAGCTGCAGGCCGTGGGAGGGCGTGCAGGAGTGTCTGCGCGAGGGTGTTCATTCTGTGGTGGTTTGGGAGCTGTGTTTGGTGGGGTGTGGGGTGAGGTTGAGGCCCATGAATAGAAATTTGGTTGTTGGGCTTGGCGGGGGTTAGGGTTGGTTTGGAGGTTGTCGAGTGATGGCTTGTGCAGGTGTGTACGAAGGAGCGAGTAATTCCTAGCGCTGGATATTTGGTTACCCGGGGGTTGGCACTCCAATCTCCCACCTCTCATGGACACCATTACTAGAGATGTCCATATCTCCAACTCTCCCCCAACTCCTCCAACCAATGCAGTTGTTGTAAGTTTAAGTTATATCTTGTTTTTAAGAATCGGAATTTCGTTAGGCTAACTTTATTCAAGGAATTTAAAGAATAAAAGGGAACCTGGCCCATGTTGGGCTGGCTGAGTTTGCAGCTGACCTGAATAGAGCGTTGTCGTCAACTCGCCTCTCTTCAAAACTAGGAAAATATCATGATAAGGTTAATGTGTTATAGACATAGCCTAGACAGCAACGATGGAAACCCCACTTGGTGTCCTAAGTAAGTATCCACCCTACCTTTTAATAAACGATGGGGCTCGTTTCTATTTTGTGTGCTCCAGGAACTGACGTGTAAAAGTCCTACCAGGAGGTTTCCTCCCTCTCCTCGGGGTGCTTCGTGTGACGTTTTACTTTTGCTGGAAACCTGCCATGCCAGTTGCGTGATGGAAGGAAATGATGAAGGTTTGAAAGAAGTACTTGCAGCTTCGACGACCTACGAGATCGCCGAGGGTGACAAGAACTCCTTTACGAGAGTCTTAGCGCAGCACTTAAAGTCAACACAAAGTTTCCCCATCTCGACAATCACCTTGGACAAACACCTGTTGTCTAAAAGAGCTCTTGCAGCGACTCTATTCTATGGGCAGTTTATGAGCAATGAAAAATCTAGAATTGTGCCTATTTTCTTGGGGCCTTTGAGAGGACCGGTTAATGCGGGGTCTGAAGTCAAGACGAAGGAACCCACCAAAGCACTACTTCAGGTGTCTCTCAATGGCCAACCTGGCTCCGAGACAGTGAAAGAATGGACGCCATGGCTGTCACAAAATGTCCCAGACCATATGATAGATGTTGAAGCGGAGAATATATATCATTCGAATTCGATCCTGCTCATCGCGCTCTTGAGTATTTAGGTATGGGACAAGCTGCGGAACAGGGACGCTTATGTATTTATAGGATACGTATATGACACTAGCACGAACTCTTCAACAGACTTCCCAAGACCCACCCGACATGAGTAAGTCACTGCCCCTTAATGGAATTTCTACAAAGACCCGCTGCTATGCCTTACTCGGTTCCGTGCATTTACCTCATCGAACATTCCACACAACCGTAGAACAACTCGCCCAGCTAGAAACGACGGTTTGCAGGCTAGACAGCATTTATTGCTAACCTAAACAGCGACTATCGGCCACTTCTCATATAGAGGCCCTGAATGAAATCTTGAGAGATCAAGGAGTGGGACGACAATAAGTACATGCGAATGGATCATTTCTACCTGCAGGAGGAAATGCCAAGCCCCGGGTGACTTTCCATGATACACATCATGAAGTGACTAGTCTGCTATCAATCACCATCGTAAATGCTTGGGTGAAGGTGTATCTGGATCGATCCGGCCTTAAAATGGCTAAAGAAAGCCATTCTCAAGTCTCTTCTACTTTAAAGATTTGCGAAGACATTTTCCACCTAGACAGAGGTTGTTGCTAAGAGTTGGCCAACAAGTCCCTACCCCCAAGGTCTTTTCCCCTGAACGAACAAATGTTTCCTCCTGCACCATAGGTTTGATATACTTACTAGTTGCAACAGATGTAACATTAGCGACTGCAAACCTCGCTTATAGCACACTATAGACACCTAGGCTCCGTCTCCGATGTTCCCATCTTCTTCGTAGGGACAGTTAAGAATCTCGGCATGGCGCTTTCGCTTGCATGTCTCTCTGCCATCTTCAACATAACCTTAGGCGCTTCAAGGTAGCGCCAGAAACTGATGGGGTTAGTGCCGTAGCAGCAATTCTCATCATCGTCATCAGTCACATCGTTCGTGGCCGGTAGACCAGTCGTCATTGTAGTTTTGTAGGTTGACGCAGTTTGCGGTAATGCTTTCTGTGGCGAGGAGTTCAAGATCAGCTTCGTCTTTGAAATTATTAAGTACGACGAGGTTGTCAGCGGAAATATACGAGCGGGTTTAGGCACTTCCACTCAGTTCTAGCAAGTAAATGGGAGTGATGGAAAAGAAGGGAGGATTAAACCGTCTCTGTGGCTGGGATTGCCCATACTCTCAACGGCGGCGAGGTCTACTATTCTTCCACAGAGCGAAATCGAGAAGTCAAGTCTCCAAAGGGATGGGCTGCGTCGAAGGATCTATTAGACTGAAGGTCATAGCTGAAATCAGAAATAGTCATTGGGTAATGTATCTTGATTACTTCGCTAGTACACGGAAGGGTATCGTCGCCCGTAGATGTGAGAGGTGGTAGCCATAGTTGTGGCGATGGTGGAGTTGATTCTATTTGGCTTGGGTGCACGATAGAGGAGATGGCCTTTTGTTTCGTCTCGTCTCGTGGAACACGAGTGGTAGTAGAGAAACACCTGTTGCTTTAGTAATGCATGTAGTAGATGTAGCAGTTGATTTTTTAAGACTATAACTTGCGAGTAAAGATGGTATGAGAAGACACTACCCGTAATGCATTTAGCAGTTGATTGTAAGCTCATCTAATCTGTCATCGAGGGAAGTTAATGATGGCGAGGCTAGCCGAAGATGAATCCCCGGGAGTAGATGAAATAGTTCAAGGATTTAACAGGAGGTGGTAATATTTAATGATAAAGTAATGAAGCAAAATTGGCTGGAGGCATTTCTTAAGTGGTGGATAACTAGATGACAGACAGGTTATTTCCGAATGTCTTCTGGCATATTGTTATACAACTAAATAGACAGACAGATAGCAAGATAGATAGACAGAGGAAGGATAAGACTGCAGTAGTGCGCGACAGTTTTTAACAATGTTATAGATATATTCCATTATATACTGGACAAAGATACAAGATAGAATCACAAACAGACAAGAAAAGAAAAGAAAAGAAACACCAAACACCAAACACCAGACAATCTCCCAACAAACCCGAAAAATCTACTCGCTCCTACATAAGTAAAGGAGACTCCATACAAAGAAAGTATCTGAAAAAGAGCAAAAAATACAAAGGACGAAGGAAGAGAAGAGAAAACTTACCAACCCCCAACCCAACCAGCCAAACCCACCAAGAAGAAGAATCATCACAACCGTATACAAACCAACAAGAGGGAAAGGAATCTTACCGTCATGGTAGCCACCCGGGCCACCACCGTAAGTACAGCGTACCAGCGCCATACCTACTGCAATACCTTTGTAAATATTTCCTAAATAAACCCCACATAAACCCTATATCAGTCATTAGTCTCGGTCGGGGGGTATATCCTGCCACACGGCAGGAGCGACTCGGCGTTGCATCGTTGATTCTAATGATACCCGTTAGCCATCTGTTTTCAAACGAGATGGCTGTGATGATTCTTCTTCATGGTGGTGTTGGTTGTGGATGAGTTGGGAGGAGGAAGAGTAGGTGGGAGGACGGGTTTTTATACAGTTGGAACGTCGGCGAATTTGTGTATGCCAAGAGACAAACAGGTCTAGGCATCAATTACATAGCAGGTGGGCAAATGGGGTTATGTGGGATAGTGGTGAGAAATTGTTTCCCAGGGCCACCCCGTGAGAGTGGGGTTCGGTGACATAGCCAGGGAGTGGATGGTGGGTTCATCATCTGCTGGAGGGATTGGAATTTTCGAGATGGAAGAAGAATTCTAGCATGACTTTGCTATAGGATAGACAGAGTGTAAAGGTGGTTGAAGATATAATCACTACTATTCACAATATCTCACTCGACCATCCTGAACTGTACGACCGTTCCTACAAGACACCGGAACACAACACGCAAACTTCAGATTAAAAACAGTAACGCAGCAACCCTTCTCAAAACCATATATAACCACCAAATATTTTCATCCAATAAAAATAATAAAGACACCCATCCAACCCGCCAAACCGCCACAAAAAGAATCTCTAAAACTCCGACCCAATGCAATCCCTCAACGAAAAGAACCCAAGCCAAACGCACCAAAAACGCACCATCCAACATCCAAGAAAAAGAACAAAAAAAGCCAAACACTAGCCCCTCACACCCCAGACTCAAACTCCGCAATCTCCCCTTCCACCCTCCTCACCTCCCCATCCAGCTCCTCCAAACTCCCCGCAAGCGCCGTCACCTCGTCAAACCTCCTTCTCTTATTCGCGTCCGCCAACATCTCACTCACTAGGAACCGCTGCTCCTCCAGCACCATCAACTGCTCTTTCAGCTCCTTCTCTTTCACGTCGCTCTCTGCTATCTCACTCGTCACCATCGTTAGCGCACGGCTAGACGACGGCTTATTCACTCCGTTCGAAGCGCTAGTAGTATGCACAGGGCCAATAGACCGATTATTAGGACTCATAGATTGCCGCTTATTCAAAATCTTAGGAAGCGCCTTAAGGGGGAGCATATTCAAATGCAAGAACTGAGCCGCAGACTGATGTACGGCTTTCTGAAGCCGCAACTGAGTAGGCGAACTAGTAGGCAACGCAAGAAGCCTTTTAGAAGTCGCATCATATTGCGAGAACGTATCTAAAAGCTTCTTCCTCGTTTTTGTAGCTTCGAGGAGTACCGCAGAGGTAGGCTGTTTGTATGAGTCTCTGCTACTTGTTAGTCTATGATCTTTGGAGGAGAAGGGGGGATGTACTGTAGAGTTGAGAGGAGCTTTTGGAATCGTGGCATCATGTTTTTGATCCCGGTTTCGAATTGTACGAGTGTTTGGTAGGCGCGGACGTCGGCGGGACGACGTGCTACGTCGAGTGCGAAATCTCGTTTGGTGAAGACGATGTTTTTGCATTCTTGGCAGATGCGCACGTCGAGTGACATCTCGTTGAGGGTTTTCTCAGAGAGGGTGTCTGTTGCCGCTGTTATGTTGTTAATACGTGAGGCTCGTTTGTATGGGGTGCTAAGGTAGATGATGCATACTTGCTGAAACATTTAGTCCAACTTCACTTGAACAGCCAGTTCGTAGATCACCACATACAACCCGTCCACATAATCGACAGTGGTGTTTCTTCAGCCCAAACTGCGAAAAGGTTTGTTTACAGTACGGACATATAGAGACCGCAGAGTCTTCCTCCCACGCAACAACAGATTGTTCCAACACCCTACGCTGGTTCCGAAGACTTGAAATAGCTTTGATAAAGCCGCCATTGCTAGCATCAACCGTTGGCGGACTAACCAAGAGCTGGGTAAGCTTCGTTAACCGTTTTTCAAGCCGAGTAACTTCTAGATATGCTCGATCAACAGTTTTCCGTCTAATCTCAGAGAACTGCTTCGTATGATCCCGGACAAGCCCCTGATGATCATTATACCCCTCTCGCGACTTGTAACACGTCTCACACACCCTACACCAAAACCCCCTTACGGGTTCGTGCTGCGCAGATCGGGAGAGCTTGATCTGATACATTGTGTGTTCCTCACAAAACAGCTTCCCGCACTTCCGACAATTCACACTACCATTGAGCGCACCGAGTGGCTTCTGACATACCGGATCGAGACAGTAGTCGTCTCCGGTGCTTCGTTGCCAGTGAGCCCTTGTAACAGCGAAATCGGGATCCCGTTCCTCGGGGGTGGTGCGGCCGAACTCGACCACCGAGGAAGGACCGACAGGGGCAGAAACGACTTCGTTGGATTCGAAAACGTCGAGACCTTTGAGTTTTTGGTTTAGGACTGCTACGGGCTGGAAGGACTTTGCTTTAAGCATTCGTTTGCGGAACCAGGTGCTGATGTCATCTTTTTCGATTTCTTCTACTTCTTTATGGATATCGTCGAGGTGACTGCATGTAGATCAGCTTCCTATAAATCTCCTTCCCACCCATATATCTCGTAGTAGGAGGAACCCACCGATTCAACTGCAATAACGTCACCATCTCCTCCGAGCAAATCGGACAAATTAATAAATCCCCCGTACTCGCCGCAGCCGGACTCCCCATGCGCCCCCCATCCCCATCCCTCAAGGACCCAAAATCCGAATTCAGCGAGACGGAGCTCGCGCTGGGCGAGAGCCGCCCACTCCCAGAAATAGCAACGGCGGAGATAGCGGGGGAGAGGCTGCGACGACCGGTGGCGGCACTCCCGAGGACACGACCTCCGCCGGGGCGGGCGCTGGCGGGCTTCATGGGTGACTAGCTGGCTCCGGGATCCTGCAGGCGGGAAGGTATTTCGCTGGAGGGTGTGGAATTAGGTGGGGTGGTGGTATTCACAAGCCAATGTTCCTGTTGGCAGGTTTCCGTTCGCGTGAAGCTCGGAGTTGTCGGTCCTCGGAGATGGGAAGTCTGGGGAGCCGCGTGGGGGCGGAGAGGCTCCGGGAGTGGCTTGGCGTGCAGCTGGTTGTCTGAGAAATTATTTCTTTCTCATGATCTGCTTCTCTTTGTACAATTTATTCTGTAGTTATTTATTCTGCGAATTTGTATCTCTCACTCAATGGCCGCAGCCGCTGAAGAGTTCCCCGCCGTGCAGCCCGGAGGTTCCCTCCTCCTGGCCTGGCAAGTCCGCAACCGGCGAGTTGTAGTAGTTGGCGGCGGAAATGTATCTCCCCACCGCCCCCCAACCCCCGTCTCCATGCTAATGCCTCCCCCAATCAGGTCGCCGCCGGCCGCATCCTCAACCTCCTCAACGCCGACGCCCTCATCACCGTCATAACCCCCACCTCCGGCCTTGTCCCCGAAGTAGCTCACCGCATCTCCCAGAAACTCGTAACCCACGTCGACCGCAACTTCCTCCCCCAAGACCTCGACGACCCAGCCATCGCAATGGTCCTCACAGCAGTCGACGACCCTCTCGCCTCCTCCCAAATCTACACCCTCTGCAAGCAACGACGCATCCCAGTAAACGTCGCCGACGTCCCCCCAGAATGTGATTTCTATTTCGGTTCAGTCCACCGCGATGGACCACTGCAGGTCATGGTCTCGACGAATGGAAATGGCCCGAAGTTGGCGAATATAGTACGCCGTCAGATTGCGGAGAAGCTACCCACGAATCTAGGGGAGGCGATATTGAAAGTTGGGGCGTTGCGGAAGAAGTTGAGGAAGATTGCACCGGCGCCTGCGGAGGGGCCGAAGAGGATGGAGTGGATGACGAGGGTGTGTGAAGGGTGGAGTTTGGAGGAGCTGTGTGATATGGATGAGGAGGATATGGATGCGATATTGGACGGGTATAAGGATGGGAAGGTCATTTCGTATAAAGATTTGAGAGGGGAGCAGGGTGGGTTTGATGAAGGGTTTGATGGGAGTTTTGGCTGGTTTTAGGGGTATATGACTTGGGTTGGGTGGATGTTCTTTGGTTTCTTGGATATATTTTTCTTGTAGTCTAAGCTTAATTTGATTTCAAAGTTATTGATGCTAGGCCAGTATCCTTTGTGCTATATCTATCTAATATCAGCATCTAATTAGCATTACGAGGAGGTTTTGTGGATGTATCATTGACTTAGACACAGGTCATCACTCGCCACCATAACACACCAAGTGCTCGCCAACGCCAACGTAGCTTTAGAAAGCAACCTTGTGTCAAAGATCCCACACAACTAGACCTGGCTATCGCTGTTAACAATCAATTTTTAAGTGGGGCACATTCTTAGGTCTGTGAATCTATGAACCGAGACTCCCCAAATGGAGTGTTTCATTCGTTAGCTATTTGTTTCATTCGGGAATTTGCAACAAACCTCCCTCCTTCCACTACTCCAGTACATAGGATAGACAAATTCTAATAAAAAACCGAGGAGTAAACAAAACCCAGCGCAATAGTCTTGCAGACACAAATAAACAAAGACCAACATCACACCCAGCAAACAACCCTCGGCCATAGCCATTCAGGATTTCCCTAGAAACAAATTAGCCCCCAGTCCCCCTTCCACAGATCCCAACAAACCCATAACTCTACTCTCAAGAACCGGAATCCTCACAGTCTGACCAGAACCCTCCGTAACCTCCAACAACACAGTCCCCCACTTCTGCACAGCACAAGACACCGCATACAAGACCACCTCATCAGCAACATAATCCCCCGCCTCAGGATCCACCACAAACCGAAACATCTTCAACGCCTCGCTCTTCCCATGCATAAACAAATTCAAATCATGTCGGTCCATCTTATCGCGTCCAACCTCCTTACACATCTTCAACATTGTATCTAAAAATAGTTGATGGTGGGGGAGCTCCCAGAGTCGCTTGGTGTCGCGGAGGTTTAGGTAGTTGATTCCTTCCGCGGGGGGATGGCGGATTGGTGCGGTGAAACAGTCGAATTCTACTTGCATGCACTGGGTGTAGGCGTCTGCGGTTTGGTGGAGTATTGTGGAGATGGGGAAGCGGAAGTAGTGTTTGGTTTCTCGCGGGTAGAATTGTTGGCTGTATGCTACTTCTTTCATGAATAGTTTGACGGCGTGGTGGAATACGTCCAAGATTGGGTTGACACCCTGGGAGTAAAGTTAGGGAGCTGAGAATTTTTGTAAGGTAAAATGAGTGCTAGGGAAACAGGGAACAATCGGGGAGCATTCGAGGGAATTTAAACCACGAATGTCGAAGGAAAGAAGAGTAGAATAATTCTTACTTCTATAATAACTAGCCCCTTGCAAGCACCAGGGCTAGAAGTCTTCTCTCCTTGAGCAAGGGTAAACTTAAGGGCAGCCATATTGTTAAACGCCCTCTTAGTAGCCTCAACAATAGCTCTCAGAAGCCCTCTCTTGTGATCACCGCCAAAGCTATGTAGAGATTCGGCATCAAGAAGCTTTTGGTGTAGTTTTCGAAATACCTCTCTATTGCGTCTCAACGTCTTTTGCCCTCTTTCTACCTTACATTTCACCTCTTGCATGGAGGTACCTGTTTCTTTTTGATCAGAATTTTTACTATCAGGTTTTGGCTCCATTTGTGTCTATTCGGAATATCTGCAAAGTTCAATAAGTACCTAGACACAGCTTTTCAAGGATGTAGGTTTCATACCGGGAAGTGCTTGGCTAGGCAGTGGTGGGTTGCTGATAGATTTTCAAGTTGTACTTGGTGTAGATCTTATGGAGTGGAAGGCAATAGCTCGTTTTTCTTCCGATGGAGCTATCGTGTCATAGGCGGCAATAGTCACCGTAGTTTTGCGCTACCCTCCAGCATGGTTGAAAAGTGGTCTGAATCCCTTCAGAATCGGACCGATGCCTCGACTAACATAAAAATGGTTGAAATTTCAATCATTTCTCGATTCTAGTCTTTTCTCACCAAAGCTTCGTCATGGTGAGCTGTTATGGTGAGCTTAACGAGTGATAGTATATGAATGATCTCGATTTATTCAAGCTAGAAATACACTCTTTATGTCACAAAACACTTGCAAAATATGTTCCTTTAACTTTTTGCTCCACTCCCATTAGCTTTACTGCTACCGCTCCCATTATTCTCTAACAGCCACCTGGCATGACTATCCCACGTTTTCCGATGCAACGCCGCTAGGCGATCATAGTGATCATATAGTGTCGCTAGTTCAGCCTCCAATGCTTCCGTTTTATGTTTTGACGCGAGCGAGGGTTTATAAGCTCTCATATCTGCTGCGCCTTCCATAATGGCTTGCATATCTGACGATGGTGTGAAGGATGAAATTTGAGCCGGTATTTTCGAGGCAAGAGATGAGGATGAAATCTCCGGGATTGAGCCGGAGAATTTTGTGGTAAGGGTGTAAGTGTGAAGGTCGGTGACTGCGGAGGCGGATGCGAGGACGGCATCGTAGCGAGGCTTCTTGATAGCCGTTTGCTCGGTGGTGATTCGGGAATTGCAGGTAAAGCCGGAAGGGGGGAGGATTTTAATGGATGTGACGGATGCTGGAGGAATTCATGAGTAAAGTCTTGTATTAAATTTTTCTATGGAGGGTTTGCATATACCTTTGAATTGTGTCAAGGTTCGGAACACATGGCCTGTGGCTATATCCCAGATGCTAACATCTCCCTGTTCAGTTCCAGTTACGAGGTAGTTGCCTTCGTATACAACTCCCATAGATGTTATGGGGCTTTCGTGGTTAGTGGCATGCCAGCGGTTGGCTGGGAGCGTTACGGGGACGTCCCGGAATTGCTCCGAGAAAAGTTGGTGGGTGGTCGAGTTTGCGGCTTCATCCAAGCCAGCAGCATTATAGAAATCAACGCTCTGTACCGTCCCATCTTCAAGGCCCGCATAGAACGCACGATCGGCAGGGTCGAGCGCCAAAGCTGTGGGTACTGAGGAGAATATGTATGTTCGCAGATGAGTTCCGGTGTGGTAGTCCCATACCTATTTAGGTCAATGACTAGGGTAGTGATTTTTCTGGCAATTCTGAGCAAGTTCTTACTATGCATGAAAGATCTCTTGAAGCGGTAACAACTATATCCATAGGCCCTCCAGTGCCAATTCGCCCGGGCACTATTGCAGTGATTTCCCGCTGGTGGCGGTCAAGAATCCTTTCTTGTTTTCGTTCACTGCTTCGGATGTCGAGCAGCGAGGCCAATGACCATACGTATACATTGCTATCTGCAGAACCCGTGATGATGAAATTCGAGGTAGAGTCGAAGGCTATGCATGTCACCCTTTGAAGATGGATTTGGAGAGTTGAGATAAATCGACCGGTGGTAGTCTAGATACACAATTACTACGACGCTTCCAGAGGGTGGCCAAAGAATTATTATTCATTCTGAAATGTATAAAAAACGAACCTCCCATATTGTCAATCTTCCAGACTCAGTTCCTCCAGCTATGAATGCTCCAGATCCTCCACTAGCCTCAATAACCGTGAACTTCTCTTGGAATGGTGCTGTGGATTCTAGGTTTTGCTTCTCTCGATTATAGACATTGATAACAGCCTTGTCGCTCTGAGCTGCAAACAAGTGTGACGGTGTTACAGCAAGGCAGTTTTTAGCTGTAGATGAACGCTTAAAGCTTGCTGTCCGAGAATATGTATGGAGGTCGAAAACGGCAATGCTGGCTTCGGAGGCTGCAACACTGGAATTGTCGGCGGAAGATTTATAAGTCCCAATAACCACCTGTTCGGTCAACATTATTCCTATATTTCTGGAGGGATCCCTCTAGGATTCCGAAAACGATGGAGTTGGCTGAGATTTGCTAAGGCTTGACGTTCCAAAAATGTTTTTTGCGACAGCAGAGCCTCATGCATGGCCCGTGCATCTATGCGTGTGCTAAGGTTTAGGGTTACACGGAAAATTTAAGAACTTTCAACACCGCAAAATTGCATACGCTGCAACCACTCCCGATAACAAAAATCCAATTGTCACCATGGGCCCCGTGACGAAGAAACGCCGAACCGATCCCGAAGATGCCAGCGCCCCAGAGACTGTCAGTGACGCCGAATCCGTCAATGCCATTTCGGATGAAGAGATGGAGGTTGACGAAGAGGTAGTTGAAGGCTCTCCCGACGAGTCCGGCGACGATGCAGAGATCAGTGATGCAGGCGGAAAACCTAGCATAGACTCGAAGAAGAGGAAACAAAAGAAAGGCACCACTGTTGGAGGTGTTGTTTCCGAGCAGGAGAAGGCTCAGGCAGTCAGCGACATGTACGAGTATCAATCAAACGTGTTTCGAATGGAGACAGAGGAACTATTGAAGGAGGTCCGCCTGAGCTACCAGAAACGCATGGCGCCTGCGGAGAAGGTTTTGCATAAGTTGAAGAGTGTTATTGAGGCTATCCCGGAGCGCTTAGATATTCCTGTGGGTTCACGATTCATTTGTACCAGATGAAGAGCTAAGCTAATAGCAGAATTACAGATTGGTGAAGCGGAGAAGGAGATGAAGAAGAGAAAAATAAATATCCCATTTCCAGACCCCAAGCCAACAGCAGACGTCATGTATAAGTTTTCCTATGCGAAACCATCTTATATCAACATCGTTGGTGGTTATGCACTCAAGACAGCCATCAAGCAAAGCGAAGGGTTCTCGATTGATTTAGTCCTTTCCATGCCTTCGGTACGTCTAAGATCCGCAACTAAATGATTGTGGTACTAAACATGCATTTAGTCCATCTTCCAAGAAAAAGACTACTTAAATTATCGGTATTTTCACAAGAGAGCGTACTATCTCGCAAGTCTAGCGGCTGGGATTCACCAATCGAAGGACCTCAAAGTAAAAATGGCGATCAGCTATATCAATGATGATCTCCTGCGACCAATCTTAGTCGTATCTCCAAGCGGAGATGGCAGCGAGTTAGATTTCACTGCATCCAAATGCACGATCCGATTGATCCCTGCCGCCGCTAAGGATACCTTTGTAGCCCGCAAGCTTCTTCCTTCTCAGAACTGTGTGAGACCTACCCAGGCTGAGGGGGATATTGCAAAAGCCCCGAAGTTAGGCCCAACACCAATTTATAATTCATCTTTACTAGCAGATACAACTTACTTCCCGCACCTGTCGCAACTCCACGCGGCCTCTGAATCCTGCACAGCATTTAAAGATGCTTGTATTTTGGGCCGAGTATGGTTGCGACAACGTGGTTTTGCAGGGGATTTCAGCAAAGGCGGGTTTGGTCATTTCGAGTGGGCTGTTCTGGTTGCCTTCTTGCTGAAAGGAGGAGGTTCCAAAGGGCATCCGATAGTTTCTCCAGGTTACAGCAATTATCAGATGTTTAAAGCCATAATTCAGTTCCTGGCTACTAGAGACTTGGTGGCGGATCCTCTTATTTTCAATGCTGGTGAGGAAGTGAAGGTCAAGGACTCAAAAGTGCCAGTATTATTCGATGGCTCAAACGGGCTGAACGTGCTCTTTAAAATGACACCTTGGTCCTACAAATTGGTTCGTGATATCCCAATAGAAACTTTAAGACATAAAAGCTGACTACCGTCCAAAGTTGAAACACGAAGCAACAGTAACTATGAAACTTCTCAATGATACAGCTTCCGACAATTTTGATGCCATATTTTTAAACAGAGTGGATGAACTGTACTCTAGGTTCGATTCTATTGCTCGGGTCCCAATTTCTACTATTGGGGCAGGGATGGGACCAGTAGCGAAGAATCCAGATTGCATAAGTCACACATTATCTTATTCTCAGAAGCTGTACGATGTACTGGCACGAGGTCTTGGAGACAGAGTTTCCTTAATTCACTTGGCTCTACCATCACCATCACTACCGAACCTCAACATAAAGCGGTCCACAGAAGGCAACAAAGAGCAGTATATAACCGTAGGGTTCCTACTGGATGCTGCTCAATGTGCAAGAGCCGTCGACCACGGTCCACCAGCCGAACACAAAAAAGAAGCAGCAGAATACCGTAAATTCTGGGGCCCTAAAGCAGATTTACGTAGGTTCAAAGACGGAAGCATTCTCGAAAGTGTTGTCTGGACCGACAAAGATGCGAAACTATCCATTTTCGACCAAATCATCCAGTACATCGTACAACGACACATCGGGGACGAGGTTGCAAAGGATATCACTTTCATTGGTGATGAGTTCGCCCACCTTCTCCCAAAATCTCAAATTACAGGATCACAGACAACGGCACCTTTCCAGCCGGCGATGAGCGGATTTGATACACTTGTGAAGGACTTGCGAGATCTCGAGGGTCTGCCATTGCAACTTCGGCAAGTATCTGCAGCTGCGCCTTCATTGCGGTATTCCACGGTGCAGGTTCCTTTGGCTGCTGCTAACGGGACTGCTCTAATGGAACCGGCAGCTGTAGTCGTGCAGTTTGAGAGTTCACTCAAATGGCCGGAATACCTTGTCGCTGTTCAAAAAGCGAAGATCGCATTCCTCCTGAAGATGGCTAAACTCCTCGAAAATACAAAAGGCAAAGATGTCTGCACTCGAATTGGCCTTGAAAATGAATCCCATCCTACCATGAATAGCGCCTTCCTAGATATTATTTATCTGACTGGTGCCACATTCCGGGTGCGAATTTATCATGACCGAGAACGTAATATTCTGGAGAGACAGTTAAAGGATAAGTCTCTGTCGCCCCGCACAAGAGACGAGATAAACCAAGCACTTAGCGAACACTGCCGAGAATTCATTTACAGTCCTCTTCACACTCAAGACTTCCAAAAACTCTGTCATCGTTTCCCTGCACTCTCTCCCACGGTCCGACTAGTTAAGAAGTGGTTTCACTCACATCTTCTATCTCCACACATCTCGGAGGAATTGATGGAACTTGTTACACTCCGGTGCTTCATCAACCCATCTCCTTGGGCTACGCCTTCAAGCGTCATGACTGGTTTTCTGAGGACAATCTTGTTCCTTTCTCAGTGGGACTGGAGGGTAGAGCCGTTGATTGTCGATATGTCGACCGGCGATTTAGCAACCTCGGATGTTGAGAAGATTACCGAAAGGTTCGATGCACTGAGAAAGAGTGATCCCGCGCTAAACAACGTAGTCTTATTTGCGGCGTCAAACCACAATCAAGAAGGAACCATTTGGACTGAGAAAGGGCCGGCGAAAGTTATAGCTGCAAGGATGACCGCATTAGCAAGGGTCGCTTGGGAGAGCGTTAAGAACGGCGGGTTATCGGTCAATATCGGGAATCTTTTCATTCCATCATTAAAAGACTATGATTTTGTTCTCCATCTGAACCCTAGCTTCACTGCTGCGGGGATCCGGAACAAGAAACAACAGTCAAAGTTCAAAAACCTGCAGAAAGTGGAGGCAATCACAGGACAGGATATTGCGAAGCTGGCCCTTGACCCTGTAGAGATGTTCCTTTCAGAACTCTCGGTTTGTTCCCACTCTCTCATGTTGTACACCACTAGTACTATCTTACTGACCTCTTTACTAGGCTATCTATGGTGACAATCTTATCTCTTTCCACGACAATCTAGCTGGGACTGTAATAGGATGTCTTTGGAGTCCGCTGTGTACAAATGCTAGAGGATGGAAGGTGAATCTTACGTATTCAACTATTCCAGTTGTGGAGAGGAAGAAAGGTAGTGGTGACGATGATCAGGTTAGTCTACCCCTCCCTTTTCTTTCTTCTCTCACTATATGGCATGTTAATTAAATTTTCATTCAGAACCTAAAGCTTCTCCTTAATAAGAAAGCAATACTCAGTGAGATCTCGAGGTTGGGTGGGGAACTGGTGACGAAGATTGATGTGAATAGGGAATAAACACTAAAAAGGTCGGGGTATTATACTGCTCGGATCTGTAATGTAAATACTTATATAGCATGGACTAAAAGTTTTTGAATGTGATCCTACTTGCACAATCTTCCTAGCCCAACGTGAAACCTTCAAAAAAATAGCTCCGTGGAGCAAACGGTCACAACGTCCATTCTTTCCTTCTTTCTTCGTAGCAGCTGGCTCAATATTTCGAGCTAGGTTCATCCCCATTTCATTGCCTGTGTAGCAAGTTAGCGTGAGGGCTAGGTACGAGACTAATATTAGGTTATCACACTTCCATAAGTAAGAGAAGGAAAAATAGGCGTCCCCAAGACCAATCTTCGCAAGCAGTCGCTAGGGCTACATAGGCTTTGATCTTTATCATACTACATCTCTACACCGGAGGATCTTATGGAGCTTTGCTCAGCAAGATAACACCTCCAGAACCATAAGTAATAACTCTTACACAAACATAACCTAAAGTCCGACCAAGCGAAAGTGATCCAAGCTGAGAAAACATAAGTGATAGCCAGAAAGCTATATGTATATCGTTAGTTAGTTCTCTATAGAAATGGGATAGCCAAGAGGATGATGAACTACAGCGGACAATCGCAAACATCTTTCAATAGCTAGTGAACGATCTGCAAAAGAAACCCAAAGCAACTTCTGCCTCATATCTGGCCCTTAATGCGTCTTATTTAGATTATATTGTATACTTTTATCTAATAGTCCCGAAGAAAATAGGCCAGGTACGAGACAGGACTAAAATAATATTGGATATATAACTATAAATTTCAGAAAATCCATAAACTTCTATCAAAAAGCAGTCTCCTAACATAACTACAGATATCTTACAGCGAGGGGTTTAGATATTTTGCTCCCTAAATTATATCGCTGACCCCGACTATCCTTTCCCCTATTGCCTTTCCCAGAACGGGCGAATATAGCTTTAAGACGCTTAAACACACCTCCTTTCTTTTGAGATCCCAAGCCCTGCTCCTGCCCTCCACGAAGTTCGCCCCCCACATGAGTTTCTGATTCAAAGCCGGCGGGTTTGGGGCGCCATTTCCAAAGAGTTATATCAAAATACATTCTTTGTTCATCCTCGACTGACAAACCGGGTCTTGCCAGATTGCCATGATTCTTATTATACACATGTCTGTTTGTTGGCCGAGCATATGAGGGAGATGGCAAAAAAGAAACCTGTTTTTTAGTAGAAAGGATTGGCTGTACAGAAGAGGTTAGCTTAGTGGGGGAGGTTGACTTAGTAGAAGATAACAGCGCTTGGCGCCCGCCAGAAAAGGGATGCTGTGGATAGTTTCTGCCAACTGGAGGCAGAAATGGTTGACTTTGCCCACGCACAAAAGGTATAGGCAGCGATGGCTGGTTAGGAAAAGGTGGAGAACGGAGGTCCGGCATACTTCCATGAGATGGTGCTAGATCCATATGAGTTCCTTCAGAGACGAGTATAATGGGTATGTATTCAGAATACACAGAACTAGATCGGGAAGATGGTCGTGTTGGAGGAGGAGGGACCATGGTGTAGAGGCTTTGAGGCTTTATTTGTCGAACTTTGAAAATATCTTTGTTATTGGACCTAGGGTCTGTGGTTACGGCTCTAATGAGAACAAAGGAAGGAAATGGCAGTAAGTTATCTTTATAAGAGTACAAGAAGGTTTCAAGTTCGGTAAATAGGTTTCAAGTTGAACAATTTGGTTTTATAAGGGTATTGGACTTGAACAGCAGGCTTGTTTAGTCGCAAATAGGGTCAACTTGAAAAGGTGAATATTTTATTCAACACATTAAGGGAATACCAGATCATTATTATCCTAAGCCTCTAATGATTTGTATATACCAAAGGACAACATTTACAGAGCAGTTACAAAGCACTTCACCGCCCGGGCTACAAGGAATACCTTTATCAGGTTTTACTCAACTTGATAGTTAAACTATAGCTACCTTTCTCTCGTCCAAGCCAGAATCTTCATCAGAATATATCCGATCGTTCTGATGGAGCCAAAAAGCATTATCCCAATCGCCCTTGGGATCTCCCCAGCAGATTCCAGACAGCCCACCACCCCTCGCGGCCCCTAAAGATTCACTCCCCGAACCGAATCATATTGTATCTAACACTATAACTACCTAACGGAAGGAAGCCCCAAACCGAAGTCGAGACCCCGCTACCAGGATAGAATCTCTCGCGTTGAGTTACTTGAAAATCTCATAGGCAACCTTCCCAGAGTCTTCCCTCCGGTGAACTCAGACCAGGGTCTCTTATCTTTCAATTTAAAATGTAGGCTCTAGTGAGCTTGCAGTCACCAGCCATCTTTTCGGTTTTACGAGTAAAGAAAATAAGCCCCAATGTTGCTCGACTAGTTGTGCTTTACCTTCTCGTTTGTCAACTACACACTTAGCATATGCCCCTCCGAGTCAGATCAGAGAATATCACTCGCCCATCTCCAAGGTGCTGCCTTACAGCAACCCCAAGAGACTAGCGATATCAGCACCTTAAGCTCATAATTGGGCACAAATATCTCAACTAAAGATGCCACCAGAAACTGCCGTAGGCTACTCAAATCAAGCCAATTCTTCTTAGATCGAAGCCTATAGGGAAGCTACCGGTATCGACCCTCACTGTGTATGGGTGTACAAGCGGAGAGGAAAAATTCGAGTTCTATAGGAAACTCGATCGATCCAGCCACGGAAGCTCATAGAATCATTAACCATGCCTCCTCCTCACCGGGAGTCAGTACAATAAAGCAAAACCAACCTCTCTCGAGATGTGCTTCAACTCCCACAAGGCACTTCTCTGCCCGGCCCCTTTAGAATCCTACTGGTCGAGTCTAGGATCCCGATCCCGTTATCATCGGGATCGGCCCGCAACCCCTCCAACATACATTTCGCTTACCTGCTTGGCGCAAATCGCGATGCAGCATGCATTTCGTCAGTCATAATATAGCTGCTGCACAGAATTTGCAGGAACACAGGGCGAGCCAAGACTTATGGATGACTCTTCTCTCCTCAGCCCGTGAACTGCACTTATATCGTTGAAGAGAACTGGTGTGCCGTTCCGCGTATGTCGCTTCTACATCCAGAAAAAGGAATATCCAGAGCTGCCTGGGATACGTTTCCTTGAGCGAAATGTTGATAAGCCAGATCTTGAGTCATAACAAGATGTTTTTGATAAGTGAATTATACACGCTAGACAAAAACTAATTGTTTGTATCTGTTTATTTTCTCCTAGTGTAGGGAGAATCCAGATTTTAAACACCAAATATTGAAAAAATCTGGGTGACTGCAACGTGGGCACGAGACTAATTAGGATCCATCTCTAGCCGGGAAGTTGCATAACTGTTCCTTTAATTTAATTATTCGAGATATCAACTTCTCATTGAACATATACTTGTGTTTGTATTAATACTAATCCACAAACTACATGTACTCTCCATCTTCGTGATCACCATTATAGATAAATTAATGAATACATAGGTCGACATTACTCATTTCCAGACCCTATCATACAAATCAAAAGCCTAGAGAAAAGAAATACCCAGAAATCCGCTCAATAGATCCTTTGGAGCCTATTTCTGTTTATCACAATCCGATCATCAAGTTGATAATTCTATTCACTAGCATTAGCAATTGAACCATGTTGAAATATATGAGTGACGGGGATGACTACCTCCATCTGGACAACATCGATCAACCTAACATGTCCACCCACCTCTTCCTTTGTCACCAAAGCCAACTCCCTTAGCCTGACTGTTACATCCGCAATCTCTCCCAGACTCATCTCGATCTCCTGCTCCATCTCATCATCGCTTTCGTCTTCAAATTGGTATTTTCTTCGTTCTGTTGGACTCTGCTTTACCGGTGGCTCTGTCTTGCCAGGTGTACAATCGAGTGCTTTATCAATCCTATTATGGTTCTGATAGCCTTTTACCCTCGACTCTTCTCGTCCTTCCCCCTCCGCTCGATTCAATGCGAGGGCTTTCGCATCTTCAGCCTCCGTCCTATCAATGGGGTTGGGCGGGTCTTTGACGTGAATAGCGAACACGCTGCCACTGAGGGGGGTCTTTGACTCGTGGGTTTTTTCCTCTGTAATCTGGTTGTGGCTCGAGACAAGGGCGGGATTCTTCCGAGTGTTTTGGGGGGAGCTATCTTGGGTCCCAAGGGGAGCGAGGACGTTACGACTAGTTTCTTCGGCTTTCGTAGTGACGTGGAGAGTATTTTCTGTAGATTGAACAGCCAGAATTTTGGTGAAATCAATTTGAGGCTTGATAGCCTCAACGTCTTTTTCTTCCTCTTTCTCAGCAGTGAGTTGGCGATCAGAATCATGTGTATCGTCCAGGGCACCACCAGGTCCCTCGTGGGTCTCATGAACTAGCGAATCCAACACAATTGGCGCGGTTTGCGACCTCCCAGTACCTTCAAGCTGTTCCTGACGGTTCGCACCAAACGCACCCATACTTTCGTTTATATGATGAGCCGGGCTGCTTCCGGAGGTATAGCTCGTATACTCCATCCCGGGGGACGGTAGGAAACCTTCGCCATGCCCAGAGCCGTGTAGAGCGCTGCCACCGTACACGTTGGTTCTTACGGGGGTAGCATAAGTGTTCCCACCATTCCCACCGTGAATCGTGTAGGAAGAAACGTACCCACTCGCATTTGGAGGGGCATGGTCAGGAGGGGCTTGGTGCGAGAAGTGGCCTTGGCCACTATGGGGTAAAGAATCTACCCGTGGAGCTGTAGCAGACGAAATGTACCCACTCGCATTAGGAGGGGCATGGTCGGGAGGAGCCGCGCCCTGATGTGAGAAGTGGCCTTGGTCACTATGTGGTAGAGAATCTACCCGTGGAGCTGTAGCAGGAGGAGCGGGTAGAGAGGAGGAAGAGGTATTGGTGGTGGTGGAAGTGGAGGAGGATTTGGAGGTGGGTTTAGAGGAAGATGGCCGTTTTTTGCCAAAGATCCTCCTCATGATGGTGTTGCTGACACGGGTCAATGGAGAGATTCCCATGTTTTCGGTGGTCACTGGCTCAACACAGGACGAGGGACCTCCATGCTTTATAGACCACGACGAAATGCGGGGTCTGTTTATTTATCGAAGCAAAGAGATATTTGCAGAACATCAGCCTCAGCCCCCGATGCAAATTGATACGTAGATAGGCATTACCCCAAAAGTGACGTCCAAGAGATGCAGCGCCGAGTGACTGTTCGAGATCCCCATTTCCGTTGGGGCACACGCTTTGTGCCAAGAATTACGTGCAGAATACATCCTTTCAAGGCATTGGGGCTGGGCTGCTTCGCCTCTTGTAACACCAGCTGATGTTGTGTCCCCATCCCCTAAGCCGCTGGAACTCAACCCAACGATACCGTACAACGAGAACCCAACAACATCCCTTAACTCTAGCATTGCTCTACTCATACCCTAATCCACTTCACACTCTATCACAAGCACAACTCTCTACAGCTAGAATCTGCCATCATGAAAATTTACTACATCGGCGTAAGCACCGCTTCCCCGCACCATCATCATGGTCTAGATAGGAAGCTAACCTCCAGCTCTCAAGGTGATCCGCAACACCCCCAAGCCGGCACACGAGTTATGTGCCGTTAAGGACCTCTCAAGCTTCAGCTACTTCCAGCGCTCAACCGTTGGTGAGTTCCTGACGATGTTCTCAGGGACGGTCGCGGAACGCACCGGTCCCGCATCCCGTCAGGACATCGAAGAGCAATGTACGACGCCCCCACCCTCCCCCGGAACCACTCCACTCCCCTCCGGAGGATGCACGTAACTTTCATTCACTAACATAACCCCCATAGCGTACACCTTCCATGTCTATGGCCGCTCCGAGGGTATCGCCGGTGTAATAATCTCCGACCACGAATACCCCAAGCTCGTTGCACACAAGCTCCTCTCGCAGATAATCGATGAGTTTCTAACACTGCACACCCGCGCGAAATGGGTAGAGGGATCACCAACGCTTGATATGCCGCAACTGGGTGAGTACATCGTCAAGTACCAGGACCCACGGCAAGCAGACAGCATCATGAAGATTCAGCAGGAGCTGGACGAGACTAAGATCGTCCTGCATAAGACTATTGAGAGCGTGTTGGAGCGGGGTGAGAAGATCGACAACTTGGTTGCCAGGAGTGAGGGATTGAGTAGTGCCTCGAAGATGTTCTACACTCAGGTATGAGAAGTGTGCAGATTAATGAACTTGCACAGTGACTAACACATGCATAGGCCAAGAAGCAGAACTCTTGCTGCGTGATCTCCTAGATCCCTACCTCTTCCCCACCCCTGCTACCTATTAACTAGCCCCCTTGGAGCTAACCATCTCCAACAAGAACAAAGTAATTGCTGCTTGTCTGTACTCGGTAGATAGATAATTGTGTCTTTTATTATCTTTCCTGCTGCTTCATGTTTTAGCGATGTTTCACCAGGATTTGACCTTTTTTTTATACATGTGCTGTATTGTGCTTTTTCGGTCGTTGTCTTCATCGTTGAGTTTTGTTTTCTCGGGTGTTTATCTGATTCTGGGGATAGGAAGATGATGTGTACGAAGAACGATATGAATTTGCGAAAGAATATACTTTTATACAAAGATAACTAGCTATCTGATCGAGCGATGATTTAAGGGCTTCTCTCGTCCTTAGGGCTCAGAGTGCCCTCGTGACTTGCACCCAAAACCCGACGTCCATCCATAAACCAACACCTCCAACCAACACCATCACACCATCCATCACACCCAACACGTCTAATTAAAGCCATCAACATTCCAACAAGTTCAGCTCACCATATCATCCTTCCCGAAAGCACTAATTCGCTACAATACTCACATTTCAACACTCGATTCATAGATCACAATCAATACACCAACAAATCCTGCCCCGATTATAGCCCTACACTACTCTATAGTATATGGATCCAAAACCCCATACCAAAGTTTAAGCACGCGCACCCAAACTATGGAACTCCAAAGGATCTAGTACTACTCATGCACACAGACGATAGCAGGAGAACATTAACACGTTGGAAGAGGGATATCACACCTTTTCACGAAACCAAGCCGTACCATCTCTCAGTGGAGAGATTCTTTCTACAATCAAACACATGACCAAGATACATTACTACGCTCTCGTAAGAAGTTGAACTTCCAGTCATTCTACATCAACCCGCGAGTGGTAACCCTACTATCGAGACAAGCTTCTTGTCCTAAAATTGGGATGTCAAGTGGCCACTCAGGATGGGAGAATGTCACTGCCGAGAGTTTGGTACAGGAGTCTGGCATTCTCATACTCAACTTACATACTTATTTGACAGTTTTGATTAGTACCTCAGAACCTAGCAACCACAAGGGGGTACATCCCGGTATTTTACTTCAAATCGTGGTAGAAGAACTGCATTCTACAGCAAATCCAGGCTTGGACAGCCCTTCATCAGAATGGCGCATTTCCACGATCTCATTTCCACGCGCGGAAGTCGAACAGCGTGTCTGTTACTTTAAGAAGGAAACTACAAGGTTCTTCATTCAGGACGATCCACTTTAGTAGCCGTAAGTCTCTCGGCTTCTCTCGCTTCTCAAATACCCCTCCGGGAACTAAATGTATCCAATAGACCTATTCTCGGGTACCTCGGGAAGCACTTAGAAAAGCATATTCTATAGAGCTTTGGGACCACCAGGCGGCACCGATAAATGCGCGCCTCTTATTTACCCTTACTAGTGTCATGGAAACTCAAGCAAGAACTATCAATCTCAAACGCATTCATGTCTCCTGACATATTTATGTCTGTCATAACTACAACTCCACATCAAAAGTCATTTCTAAAACCAGGCCGCATCGAGCAACTCTATTCCAAGATTCCTGCTTGATAACCTATTGTGGTCAGAAATTATCCTACAATGAACCGGAGTGGTTCAGTTCGTGCGACTACGTGAAAGCTCCCTCTTCTGCTTTCAGTCCAGCATAAGCAAGGGAACCTAACCCAGGATGCCCACGCTATTGTGAGAGACCACTATATACAGTTACCGGAAAACCTCATGTTACATGGATCTAAAGAGTACATAGATGGGACAACTCGCGACTCTACTATGGTGAGTCTTAAGTTTTCCTAGCAGCAGGATCAGAAAGACTTTGGAATTAATTCTCATAGAACTTCAACAAGGAAATTTCGGAGATGCACATTTAGCACGGAGCTCAAGCCAAATCACTTAAGTGAAGTTATCCTTAGGGTATTTATACCACTCTCTCTCATCCTTACGGCCCAACTCAGGGATACCTCAAATTTGAATAATAACGATGTTCCTCTCCCAGACTACACGATAGAAGCTATGGCACTGACCATATCACGCAACTGAGGGGTATTACCTCTGCAACTTCGATCTCCTACCCTCAGTGGTTCCCGGTCAAGCAACATAATCGAGCCTCAGCGATACTTACCGGTTTCGAAGACTTCGAAGACTTCAAAAACATTACCGTCTCAACCTCAACTTCATAGCCCCAACCGCCAGTTATTTGAAACTTGTTTGACCTAACTCGTCTCATCAACCATTTACATGTAGTGTGATAGGGTAAAATAGGGCTGCTTCAGTGGAAGTTCTAGGAATTTATATTCACTCCCCCCCTCTGTTTATAAAATCCAAGGGAAAACGTTTCTACACCATGATCAGTCTCTACAACCAAATAATCAGCCACGCCCTATAACCTAAAATATTTCATTATCCTCCTCAAATATATAGAATTTAGAGTTTTCCCAGCTCTCAGCACTTCAATATTTAACTGGCAAACCTACAATCACTGAATATCACTCGATCACTATTATCAAGCCGCCTAGGAACAAGGCTTCGGTTCCCGATTATTAAAGACCAGAATACAACCCTCTATTAGATTGGGAGGCTGTGTTACTCAATCACTCATCCAAAGGGGCCACCAAAAGCTGCCCGTGTGATTACCGACGATAATTTGAAAGCTTTCTTAAGCCTTCTTTCGAAAGATAGTTACCCTTAGTTTTAATGTGTCACCACTACCAACTGCCAATTCTACACCTTCCATGCTCCACCTTCATTTAAAAAAAAATTCCCCCTACGAAGTTCGGCTGTCCTTCGTCATAACTCTAGAGGTTGGATACGTAAACGAATTACTACTACTACTAGTAGTAGTAGTTAGTTTGTCCCAGATCAGACATCGTTGAAGGATAGGTTTAAACAATAAATTGATATTGCATTAGTTACCTTGCCCCTACCAAGCGACCTCACCCCTCCACACCAAGTTGTTATTCCAAATAGCTCCCAGAGTCCCTAGATGCATGTCAGGAAACACACTCCCAATGATCACTCCAGCATCCATAACGAGTGAGAATCAATGAACACACTGCCAAATGCCATAGCCTTACTTCAGCCTAATGATCCCTAGCCAAGCATTATGAATCGAACCGGAATTATGAATCTCACTATCATCGGCCCACCATCCCGCTAGCTCACTTGCCTCCCGAACGAATTCCAAGGACAGATCTCAAGTTCCCTCGTGTAGCGCAACCGCGATCTGTCCTCTTGGGATGCAACCAGAACTAGCAACGCAAGGAAATATGCAGTCACTTAGGTCTGCAGG
The DNA here is from genome assembly GCA_038503065.1 of Paragyromitra xinjiangensis. Taxonomy (NCBI): domain Eukaryota; kingdom Fungi; phylum Ascomycota; class Pezizomycetes; order Pezizales; family Discinaceae; genus Paragyromitra; species Paragyromitra xinjiangensis. The sequence continues at coordinate 688,502 of JBCAMK010000001.1, read as the reverse complement.
GCTGTGAGAGGCAAGTAAATGGTGCCTAATTAAAGACTGAACCCCTGTAGCCAAAAGAATGGAAGGTCAGGGAAATCCATGCATTAAGCATTGCGACAAGCGTATGCAACCAAGTGTGTATCGACGCTACAATAGCTGAGGGTTGCTTCACACCATATTTCTATCTACAACGTCCACTCAGCGTCGCAGAAAAAAAGACAAAAGAGACATCAAACATAACAGTACAAAATACATCACAACACCGGTTACAATTGTTATAAGCTAGAATCGCAGCCCAAACCAACCCTTTTTTGTCATCGCCCTAAAACAGAATAGAATTATAACAAAACATACAATATGCAAGTAAAAAAAGCCCCATGAAATCAAATGAAGAAAAAACCGCAGCACGATTTAGAAAAAGATAAAAAAACGGATATCGACGATTTATTCCTCGTCCGTATCCGTGTCCGTATCCGTTTCACTCTCATCAGCGGCTTGCTCTCCATCAGTATCAGACTCCTCCTCTTCCGATGAGTCGTCTTTGGGAGCCTTCTTCTTTTTAACGGGGCCTCCGCGCATAGCATTCATTTGTCCGGCAATTGAGTCTATGATGGGAGATGCTGATTAGTTTCTGGTATCCCCTTCAAGAGAGCCGTGGGAAGAAACATACCTTCATCTGGTTCACTAATTTCATCCTCCTCAATAATCCTTTCTACCTTGCTAGGATCGCTGATGACCAACTTGACGCTCCGTCTGGTATCCACACCAAGATATGAATCACTAATGCAGTGCATGACGAATGTATATTCACCCGGTTGCGGTGGTGCCTGGAACTGCATCTTGAAAGTTTGAATGGCGAAGTTATCGGTGCTCTTCTCGAAGTTAGTGATTGCCTGTGGTGGAACAATCATCTTGGCCTGCTTCGCGTCCGCTAGGAAAATTTGCCAGCTTGGTGCATAGTCTCTTGGGTAGAATGGTGCGTGTGCCAACGGTGTAGTAGGGGTTTCTTCGCCCTTCTTGGGCTGCGACTTACGGGGTGATTTACGGCCAAGGAGAGCTTCGACATCGGTTTCTTCTGGGTCCTCGTCGATGAGATCTTTAGGGTCGACAGCGGGTGCCTTGGATCCAGGGGGGATGACTCTACATTTTACGACGAATTGGACCAAACTTGAGGGGGTGATGTATTTTTCGCCCATAACTTTAAAGAAGGCATCCTCAACGGAAAGGGCAGGAAGGTTCTTGGCGAAGTGAATGGCTTGTTCGTACTGCTTTTCTGAGAGAAGTCCCTGGCCAACACACAGTTTCCGGCGCTTATCATCGGGGCAGGTCATGAAGCGCTGGACGGTCCAATGATTCTTACCACCATCCTGCTCAACAGCAGCCACGATCTCGTTGGTAAAGTTAGGGAGTTGAAGAAGCGGCGAGTGGTCGGGAGCGATAGCTTGGATGAGACTTTGATTTAAAGACATAGAAGCGAGAATTGGCTGGGTGTTGGTGTAAGCGAGTGAGATTGCATGAAAACTTTTGTTCAGCGCAACCGCCGCAGGGGCAATATCCAGTTTAGCTACATGTCATCAGTACACATGGCTAATAGTAAATGGCTTAATGATGGTGTGGAAAACATACCGTTTTCAAGTTTTTCACTTCCCAAATCAACCCTATAAAGATACGCCCATAGCAGCCCGCAAGCTCTTCGCTGCCAGCCATCCAGTTCCTGCAAAGCAGCTAGCTCCCTCTCAGGCACTCCTGCTTCACGAATTTTGCGTTCAATTGTTGCTTCTTCGCTTCCGATCCATTCCTTTTCCCGTCTGCCACCAGTCACGTGTTTCATTTCTTCACCAACCGTCAAAATTGACACCAGTTTCTTTTGATCGATACCTTCGTCATAGGCCCTGAAAAGACTTCCGGCACTCTCCATCAAAACACCATCCTTAGTATGCTTCTTAGTTCCGTACCACCAGCGGCCAACAGTGTAAGGCAGTAGAATCCCAAACAGCAACCCATATACAGCAAGAACATAGTAAGAGTTTCCTTCAGAGACAATCCAAACGGGCAAGGCGATCCCAATGGAGAAAGCCTGTTTCCCGTCCGGATGACCAAATTGAACATAGTTGTTGCGAACCTCTTCGTCCGTCAATGCTTTGTAGGCTTTCGTCAGCTCCGAGAAATGCTCATTCAGCATCTCAACGGTCTGGTTTTCGGTGGCACGGATCTTATCGGGATGGTATCTCAAAGAGAGTTTCCGGTAGTGCGACTTAATTGCTTTCTCGCTAGCGGACTAGAATTCAAGGTCCTGTTAGCAAAACTCTACCCATAACTACACCGCACCTCAAAAGACATACTGTGCTAATTCCCAAAATATCATAAGGATCCCAGATTTTGCCTTCAACGTCTTTGGCAGTAGCAATAAGGTAAACCATGTATGCAAACAATACCCAACCGATAACAATGGAAGTGAAGCGTTTCAGGCGGCGCTCCCGTTTCGCTTGTCGGCGGCGTGCGCCATCGATGAGATCGCTATTTGGTGGTTTATAGGCATTATCCTTTAGCAGAGGAGTCTTTGAAAGGCCAGGTTCTGAAAGCAAAATCAGCGATTCCGTCACTTGAAGGTTAGAGGGAATAGGAATAGCTACGTTTACTGGGTGCGAAGGTGGAATAAGTGAGTGGTACGAGGACCAGCCCAGAGAGTGTAAGAATAAAATATGGGAAAAATTGTCCCTGTGGTCGTGGAAAGCTCAAATTAGCCATAAGTTCGTTGTCCCCACTTGGCCTTTCTTCCAGTCCAAAATCGCTCCCATTCAACCAACAAAGAGCTGTACCTTATCATCGTAATTATAGTCTGTCGACATAATGGCGAGAACTGCAGCGCTTCGCCTGCTGCCGTATCTCTAGCTTCCTCTTTCTTCGTTGCTTCTATTTAGACGAGGTGAGACGAGAAACTGAGGTATAACAGTGGCGGGGAAGAAGTGAAAGGAGCTTGTTCTAATCAAAAGGAGCGGCGAAAGTTGGTCGATGTTGAACGTTTAATATTTATTAGCGGGGGGTTCCGCTTGCCTGGGGACCCTATTAGAGGAGACGCTGAAGTTCTATCAGAGGGGAGAGGAGGCGGATGGAAAGAAAGAAGGAGTGGTGGAGTTGAGAATGAATGAGCGCAACAAGTGTAAAGTGGCCCAAGAGAGCATCGTGTCCTCTTGACTTTTTCGCCAAAGCCCGCCGTTGTTCCCCTGCATCTGACTAAGCCACACCTGAGCCCAGGTCGGAAGTTTGTATGCAGATCTCAGCCCTAACCCTTATGACTTGGCTGAACCCCCCCAATATCGAGGGTCTTCTCATTGTTCTTTCTTGAGACGGCATATTCACCATGGTCTTGGAAGCCCTCAGCCAGTCCAGCAGGAATGAGTTGGAATCCAACAGTAACCTGAACCTACAGAAAGAGGCTACTGACAGCAGGCCTTCCAAGCGCGTAAAACGCGTTCACTCGCGCCCATCTTTAGGAAGCAAGGACAAAGGAAAAGGAAAAGAGACTGCCCCAGAAGATTCAGAGAAAGATGATTCACAAATTTCTGCAGATATTGATGCTGCAGCGTTTGACGATCCAGATGGTGGGCTTGATGCATCCCTGCCGGCTGCTGACGATAACGACGAAGTCGTGCAAGAATACACAAGAACCGGAAAATATAGAAGGTCCATGTACGTGGACGCCTTCAACCTAGCTCTCGATACAGTACTGCAAGACGAGTTGCACTTGTTTTCGGATGCTGAGCAAGATATTTTCGCAAAATATCGCTCCTTAGAATATGAGCCCCAGTTTCTGTACGCAATTCACGACCACCTAACCTTGCTTCAGGGCGTACTAACTACAGCTATCTTTTAAGATATGTCCGCCTATTTCTCCGCAAAACATCTGCTTGGTTCCGTGAAAACAAGCTTGGCTATTACAATGACATAGCCGATATGACTACTGCCTGCAAAACCCTCCAGTCACCTGAAGTCGCCTTCGCCGAGAGCGAAAATTGCATAACTACCCTCCAAGAAGCTGCTGGCCTACTAAATCTAGAAGAGTTAAAATCGATAGCGAAAGAGGCGAAGTGTACTGGATCTAACAAAGCAGAGCTAGTAGCAGCGTTAAAGAAAGCTTCAGGAAGACAAGTCGGGTTAGGATCTAAGGGACAACTCAAGCTCAGCTTCGATAAGAAAGGAAATTATCTCACCCGCGATAACCATTTCGTGCGGAAGATATTGGAAAAGACTGGTACAGCCCACCTTTCTTTTTCTCTTCCACCCTATTTAGATCATGTCATATCACTCTTGCCAGCGTTCTATTATACCCTTCATGTCATTAGATCTCTGTATAAACTACTTTCAGTCGAAAATATCCAAAAGAATTTCCCTAATCTTCTATGTCTTTCCATATCTCCAGGCTCCCTTATCCGCCTTAATTCCACTACTACAACTCTCTTCGAACGAGTTCACCTCGTATTTTACCGTTCCTCAGAATGGACTGAAAAATCCCTCACAACCGTGATCCTCGCACGAACTCAACGTCGAAATTTCCCCGATTACATCGTATCCCGCACATCTAATATCTTCCCTACGCGCGCATCCCTCCTCGATTTTGAAGAGAGCATAAAACTCCAATCCTCTGTCGACGAAATCCTCGAAAACCCAGGCGTGGCCACCAAAGACGGACTCGAAAAAGTAAAAGCAATCTTCGAAGACATATACGAGAAATGGAAACGTCTCATCGCCGAAGACAAGGCCAGGGGGAGAGGAAACGAGGAAGAAGAGCTAGAGAGGGTTTACCTAAGACGCTTTTCCGCGACTTGGGTCTTAACTAGGATAGTCCACAAGGGTGAATATGTTCTCGGCCGTCTCAAAGAATATTCACGAGAGCACGAGGTTCTCGCCGCACTGCTCGCACAACACGGTCACCATTCTGCTCGGAGAGGCGGATGGTATCAACGGAAGGCTCTGATCGAAGAACACTACATGGCTGCCATCACTCCCGCGCCAACCAAAAATACGACTTCGGAAATGAACAAGAAGCTTTGGCTTCGTAAGGCATTAAAGACTTGTGAAGCAGGATTACAAGATCCAGAGACACACTTGATATATCACTACGACTTGCAAAAACGGATCACGAAACTAGAACCAAAGTTACGTGTACCAAAACGGGATCAACACGATTTCGGACACGCCAGATTGACCCAGCCAAGCGAAAGAAGTATTCTAGGCGAGCAAATTGTTCAGAAAGTTCAGCCAGGGGATTCTGCCGTGGGACGAAAGACGGCCTGGATAGACGAGGCAGAAGGTGGTGAGTGCAGCGTGGAAGAGATGTGTCTCTCCCGCTACCGAATCGAAGGGTGGAAAGGGTTTCATTCCGAAGGGGGGATTATTAAAACGTTGTTTGCATATTTATTCTACGATATCATATTCCTATACCTCCCAAATGTTTTCCAGACACAGTTCCAGACATGCCCGTTAGATTTGTTTACAGACGGTTTCTACCCTGCCCGTGCGAGCGAAATCAACCACCGACTAGTTGAGTTATCGAACGGTGGGGCAACAAAAATTATAGAGGATTTCGATAAAGATCACAGAGAAAGAAAGACCTGCGTCGTGGGCCTAGATTGGAGCTTTGCGAAAGAAGACCTTTTGGAGATCGTTGATGTTTGTTTACCTGCTTTCCTTCACTTTGGTGATTTTATAGTTTTATGGGTGTGTCTAGCAGGCGCTAAGAAGTAAACTAGTGTATTGGTGGAGATGCCCTTGGAGCTATTTGCAAAGTTGTGAGTATCCTTTCACCTCTTACTATCCTCACCTTACAACACCGGTATTGAATTCCGTACCCCTAGCTATGCCAAGAATATCGTCAACGAGGATCTGGGCTCCCAGACTTATTCCTCTGGAACCCGAAAAAGAAGCAATGCATGTTTTCAGAAGGTAGAGTATTCCAGTAGTTTTTGCACGGTTTATCTTGATTTCTGTTTTTAATCAATATCAACGCTTGTACAGTCAAATCCGAAAACGACAGATTAAGCGATAAACAAAGACTCTGGATTCACGTTTTATCTGGCGCTGGTGTCAAGGTAGAATTGTGCGCGGCTGTCACAAAGAAAACAAAAAAAGAAGGAACTTGCAAAATAAAACCTTAGTTGGAAGCCCAATACAAGACAGAGTGCGATATTGTGTGGGGTGATCGTAAGTACATGTAATCAACAACAACCTACTGTGTTGTGTTATGTATAGGACGAAGGAATAAATTCATCCGAAAGCAATCATTTCCAAACCATACGTGTTTCATCAACCGTCACTCGCAGTCATCTGCGCCCCATGGTTTCTCCTCCTTTATCGATTTTCTCAGTTTTATTCCCTTGCCCACCCACTAATTGCATACTGCCTCCTTGTAGGCTATATGCAAATAGAATCGCCCAAGATAATACCAAGAGACCCAGGCAAATAATCCAGCCTTTGCCCCGCTACCACAACTAATTACAGCCTTAGCAATATGCTTCAACGAAACCTAACAAAAAACGGCCAAAAATGAAGAAACTTATTTATTGTTATCTTTTTATTTCACAACTAACCCAGTCCAGGTTCTCCTACCTTTACAGGCTCCTCAGATCTCAACGGATAAAGTAATCCAATCCCCTCCGAGAACAAGTCCAGCCCGCTGTATAAAATCCCATAATTAAGTAAAATTTGCTCCTAGAAACAAGAGCTACGCACTCATTTCTGTTTGCTTTTCGCACCACGTCCTTCATCGTCGCGTCTTTCATCACGTCCTTCATCATCAGGTGCACCAACATCATGCTCAGAAACGGCCACAAAACTCATATCCTCCTCGCTCATAGGCCCTAGAAGATCAACTAAGGGGAATCCTACCGAAAAATTCTCCGTCTTGGTTTTAACGTATCCCTTGTTTCTTGGGAAAGTTTTCGACTTGAAATTTCTCCCGTCAAAATTTTCCGACCCGTTTCTTAGATAAGGTCCCTCGTCGCCTTCAAAGTAGCCGTCAGGAAATGAAACTCTTCTTCTACCTCCACTCTCACTTGACCCACATGCTAATACCGATGGAGAATAAGAAGACTCTTCTCTCGCAGTAGCAAATTTCCTTGGTTGATAATTAGTTCCGTTGGTAGAACTAAGACTCGTATCGTAAAGCTCGGCATCAGATGATGGAGTCTGACCCATTGCTCCACAGCTTACAACCAGCGAGTCCTGGGTATTTGAAGCTAGTGTCTGTTCAGAAGATGTAATAATTCTACTACTATTAGGACTGCCGGGGCCTTTCATTCTACGACGACCCAAAGAAATATCTTTTTCGTCAAGAATAGATGATTGTATAAGGGCCTCAATAACATCTTCAAGTGTAACTATTCCTATAGGTCTTCCCTTCGACGACAAGTAGTCGCTGTCATTCGTCCAATACTTTGGAATATAAAGCGGCCGAGGTTTTGGTATCGTTGGCGGCTTTGATCGGCATGGGCAGATCCTCCTTTGAATCTTCTGCCATTCCTTTTTTGCCATTTGCACAAATGACATTCCAGGTGAAACATCCACGGGTGAATCGGAGATCCCAATTTTTTCCATACCTCTCTCTACAATTGCCATGCTACGAGCACTATTTAGCACGCTTTCAAGTAAAATATGAGATAGTAGAGGAGTAACTTTACTTACTGAGAAGCGCCCTCCTATTAAAAGCTCATGATTAGAAAATATTCATAAATTAGATCCTCGTAGCGTACTAACTAAGAATGGACTCACTTGAAAAAGGCGTAGGAGATCCCAAAGGGGATAATCTTCGCTAATAACCGGTAGTTTATGCAGTGGGAGATGTTTCAAAGTTGTTATTTCATCAATAATCACAAATATCAAATCCTACGCCATGAGTAAAACCAGTCACCAAGGAAGAATAAGAATAATTTAAACTCACAAATGCATGCAAGAAACCCATGATTTTAATATTGAAGTCAGAATAGGTTGAGCTGGTGTCTTGATCATCACCAAGGGACTTATAGACCGGGACTCGACTATAACCCCAATCCGAGATCTCGGCCCAGCTGCGAAAATTCATTCTAGAGTCCACAGATTTCATTTTTACCTCGTTGAGTGGCTTCATAATATCTCGGGCAACTTTTTTCTCCATCTCAAGAGTACCATGTAGAACTCTGCGAAAATCAGGACATATATCTCGAGTTCAAACTTCATCAATGCACTCGTACCTCACAGTATCCATCGAAAGCTCGCCACCAGTCTCCTTCCGCGCGGCATGCAAATCGACTAAAGACCCTAACTCTTTATTGTTATAGATAGTCTTTGGCCTTCCGGGACCTGTTGACATCGTGGATTCATAAATATACGATAAGAGACAAGCTGGCATGCAGAAAAAACTTGTGGCTATATAGATAGCCCTATCCAAATAAGCTTTCCCCTAGAATATGGGACAACCACAAGAGACAGCTTACCACATCATATTTCCAAGGATTAAGAGTGGAAACCGGGGAAACACCATTAGAGGCAATACTTCACCAAACATGACAACCAGGGCACTGGATAACAGAAATCCCCAAAGGTGGTTGTTGAGTAAGCACGCAGCCATAAGTGGAAGAGAATGGTTGATCATCACGGTTGCAAGAGTCATTGCGCCTATCTCCAAATTCTCGTCAAAATAATTGAAATCGAAAAGATAGATAAACGAAGACATACACAACATAAGGGTGGTGGATTCCGAGTGTTGTCGGGCCTCATAAATCCTCTCAGCAAGTATCCTACCTCCGGTGAGCTGAGATGATACTCTAAAGAAACTGCAGGTACGATAAGTGGGAATACCTCTCTCGCGCCGTCCCTGTATCCATCATCACACGTAGATCGGTGCTAACCGTATAACATTAGACTCCCCGGTCCACTCCCAGAAGTTTGCTATAAGAGAAGGAATTCTCACGGGTCAACACCTATATTCAAGACGGTTTTCATCGTCAGCACACGAGAAATCGCACCCCTCGGAAACAAAGATAAATAATTACTCATGAACGCTGATTTAAGCCCACTGATTCCCCCTGAGATAACAATTAAAAGTATCATCAGAATCGCCAACGCAGGTGATGGCAGCCCACCCAGTCCCGGCAAGCATGCAGGATGTGCAGGACCTTTATTACAACTCAAGACCCCACTGCAAAGTAATTCACCATTACAAGCCAAAGTCCCGTTGAGATTAATCCAATCCTGGCTACATACTAGGGTGTCGTTGCAGGAAGTAACTCCCTGACAGAAGGTATTTCCGTCACAAAATAATGGTGAATCTTGCAACTCAAATGGTTGGGCAGTAAGATTTCCATGACAAACCAAGGGCCCTTTGAGATCCAGGGAGGCCTCAGAAGATGACTCATAGTTGACTTCGTGAGAAACAGAAGGTAAAGGAGAGGCTTTAGACAGAATACTGATCCAGAAGAAGAAAACAAGAGCTAAAGAGCCGAGTCTTAGGCCAGAACTACAGCGAGGTGAAGGTTCATGCATTATGAGAAAGGATGAATTTCACCAGTAGAAAAAGTTGATGATTGTAGGAAACAGTGCAGAATATAATTAAAATAGTAACAGGAAAAGGATTGAAGCACAAGAGGATATAAAAGCGAGAACCCAGAGTAGAGGGAAACTACGGAGGCTGGGTATATGATGCGATACAGAAAAGGATATAGGCAACTAGGTTTTAATCTCACTTACATGTAGCCAGCGAGAATAAAGCACCAGCTAAACACATGCTTAGCCCTAACCTCGTAAACCACCCACGAATACGCAGCAGTAAAAAGCAGTAGGAGATGCACATGTGATTTCTGGTGGACCTTCTCTGTAATCTTATACAGGAGCATTATCATTCGCAACAGTAGAACTTTAAGCAAGTCAAACCTGGTACCTATACTAGGGTACATTCACGATAACATAATCTCTTAACCAAACCGATTTTCTAAACCCTCTACATATACATACATGTATACACACAATCATCCAGGCTCGTTCCCATCCCCTACTGCCTATGGCTACATGTATGCAGTACGGGCTGGGCACGAGACTGACAATCCTCCCATTCAAACGAGCTAGAGCCAACCCTCACGACACTAAACTCAATACACTCTCTTCTCTTCTAGGCTAAAATTATACTAAGATATTATTTCCCCAACTCTCAAAGAGCTAAATCTTTGCATCCGAATTTTTTTTTACTAGATCTTCATGTTAACCTGTTATAGCTCAGAACCAATTTGGCTCATAAGTCATGGGTTCTCAGGGTGAGACAAAGAATGTGTAACATTAAGTAGCGGCCAAGCGATGAGCATCTTATTTCCCGGCAAAGACGACACGTTACCCGGCTAACAACTCGCTCGCCAGGGATAGCAAACCAAGGTTGGCGTAATATCCCGACATGGGTAACTGTGCGCGTGGCCAACCTATCGGCACTTCTACTACCTTCACTGGCTGTCAGCCCGGCCCAATGCTTGCATCTTCGATCTGAGCATCCATCCCTGAGCCGTGGCCCATGAATGCTGGACCTTTTACGCCATACACACCCCTCACCGTTCCTGACTTTTTTTCAATACGCTTTTTCAGCTTCAGCAGCACCAGAGTTCCTTACACCACTGATCGTCTTTGTCGCTGGAGTGGTGCCTCATTCCGTAAGTATAGATAGAAGCGTATAGCCACTTCTATTGTTTCTACACGTCATAACACATCTCAGGAACTCGATTCATTGGCTCCACCAGATATAGGTGCATAGCCCACCCGTGAGCTACTTGATGCAGTAAAGCTTTCAACTCAAGTCTAGTCTCTATTTCTTGCTCTGGTCTTTAGGAAACATCCCGCTTCATACTCTCGTGCAATAGTTTAAACTTCCCACGTCGTACATAACTCTCCTGTGGTTATTTTTCTACCAAAGATGATATCCGAGAAACGGCTACGCGCCGCCCGTCTCGTAAGTTTGGCAGCCTCGACGTGTATAGCGCTCTCAGCCGGAACAAATGTAGTACTTGTCTTGTCTCCTCCCATTTGCCCTCACAACAAGCTAACTTTTCTTATGCAGTATGTATATTCGGCGTACGCTCCTCAACTTGCCGAAAAGCTCCACCTTAGTGCGACAGAAAGTAATCTGATTGTAGGTGATTTCAAAGTACTTTCTCGATGGGCAAGTCTAACAAACCACAGGGCATTTGGGGCAACCTGGGCATGTACCTCGCAGGTACGAATCTATGGGAACGTCGCCAAGTAGAATAATTACTCAGAATGACACAGGAATACCAAGCGGAATGCTCGTCGACTCAAAGGGCCCTCGACTACCGGTTCTGATAGGAGCCGTATTATTGTTTACCGGATATTATCCCATATACCGAGGTATTTCGCACCGAACCCACATCTCGGAACATTCTCTAACATCACCCACAGCAATGGATGCTGGGCAAGGCTCGGCAAGTGTACCTGCATTGTGCTTCTTTTCATCCCTAACTGGAGTTGGAAGTTGCGCTGCTTTTGGAGGGGCAATGAAGGCTGGTAATAGCTAAACCCTAACCCTTAGTAAAAATGCGAAACTAACAGACAGCCCAAACTGTTGGAAGCTGCCCTCAACTTCCCTAACCACCGTGGGACCGCAACTGCCTTACCGCTAGCAGCTTTTGGCCTCAGCGCCTTCTTCTTTTCGTGCCTTTCCTCATGGCTTTTCCCGGGAAACACTAGCGACTTCCTTTTAGTTCTTGCAATAGCAACTAGCACCATCGTTTTGATGTCATACCTTTTTCTCCAAGTGGTTCCCGCACCAGGTGCTTACTCCGCTATACCATCAGCCGAGCCTGATCACACCGGCGGCAGCAGGCTGCATAGGACAAAGTCCAGTGAAAATCGGAGTGCAGCAAAGAATACTTATCAAGAACCAGGTACGAGCACCAATAGCAGAGACGTCGTTAGAGTAGCAAACCCGGACCTCACTCCGGATGAAACATCATCTTTCCTCACAAGTTCATCCTCTAGCAGTGAAGAGGATCGAATGGATGCAGAAAGTACGAACGGTGGAATTGCTGGCAATAGTGACGCTCATCATGGGCATCATATAGATATTCGAGGGTGGGCGTTGACGCGGTCGACGGACTTTTGGCTGTTATTTGCATTGCTGGGATTGTTGACGGGGACTGGATTAATGACAATCAAGTAAGTCAACCTAACGTAAATAATAGTCTCTTTGGAATTTAGCATTCTTACAATATTCCTAGTAACATCGGACATTCTGTATGCAAATATGGCTCTCACTCCCATCTAAAACGATACTAAATTGCAACACAACAGGTTCAAGCACTTTGGGGTAAATACGCACCAGACACCCACCCTGACTACGTCCAAAAGCAGCAAGGATTTCATGTATCTCTCCTATCCCTCGGCAGCTTCACAGGACGGGTGCTAAGTGGTAGGATTCCCTTTGTTGATCATTGATTTTCTCCGTGGGTTAATAATTCACAGGAACTTCTTCTGATATCTTCTACAAGAAATATGGTCTACAACGCCTCTGGTTGGTAGTCAGTTCTGCGAGCATATTTTGTTTTTCACAAATTTTTGCACTCACCGTTGAGGACCCTCATCAACTCTGGCTAGTTTCTTCCCTCAGCGGATTAGGATATGGGGTACTTTTCGGCGTATACCCGACGATAGTATGTTTACCCCTGACTTTTTCCAGGATCTTCGATTACTGGTTCTTTGCATTCTCCATGTGACAGTTGCTGTGAAAGAGTACGCGGGGTACGGTACGGCTTGCCGAATCGCATCCCCCTACATCCGTAAAAGTACCTATCGATAAGATCCAGCGCTAACCTAATATTCCTTGGCATTAAGATTTCCGAAGCTTTTGGGCTTCATGGACTGTCGCAGAACTGGGGAACTATGACCGTTTCAGCGGTGATTTCGGGCCAGATCTTTAATCTCTTTTACGGTAAGCCCTCCCATTTCTCCGTGAAACACCAGTCACTTCAAAAAAGGGTTTTTTTCGCGCACACAATGTTTTTGCGTCAGATATGCACAAATATGCAAGCACTGCGCACGGGCCCTTGCCGCATACCAAGTGCATATCAGCTTATCGTGCGTGGCGAGGATGCCGGCGAGGGAGAAAAAATCTTTCCTTTGAAGCCTCACGCCACGTTGCCTCAAATCTTGCGGCTGAAAAAGAAAACCTGGGGAAAAAGAAAATATGGGAGAAAAAAAAGAGGAGCAGTCTGCTGACGATGTGGGCCATACATAGGTCGAGTGTATGATGACCACAGCACTATCACTCCCGAAGGGCCCCGTGAGTGCACGCTCGGGCTCGAATGCTACCGGAATAGTTACTGGATCACACTCGGCGCCGTCCTAGCAGCCCTCGTGCTTGCGTTAATGACCATTCAGCGCAACAGAAGGTTAGCGGTCGCCAGTAGCACCCGCCACGCTACGCCCGCTTGAAGGAGTCCTAGGAGAAGAATACTTCATGACTTTTTTTTTTTTCTTCGCAGGCTTTTGAGAGGGATACAGCAACTGTTTTGGATTTGGTCAATTGTTGACATGTCATGAAGATGGCGAGAATGGAAACCAGTTTTAGAATTTTGGGGGGTTTTTTCTTCTTTTTGTTTAACATGTTGAGGTTTACCAATTGGTGTATCATTTGCCGGTTGATCTGGGGTAGAGTCTAGATGGATCATATGTAGTTTGTTAGGTACGATTGCATTGCAGGGGTGCATAGATTATTTGTTTTATCTCTACTTGATATATCAATATTAACGCGTTTGCCGTTTTCTGCAGTAGTCCGTGGCTTGGAGATTTTACCCGGTCTGAAGATCATCACCAACTTCTTGGACGCCGCCCCCGGATCTACTTGTCAAATCACGCGCATGTGTAAGTAAAGAGCCTTATCGATAGTAATCAATCGCCATATGAAAAATTTATTCAACTAACCGCCACGCATCGAACCCCGCCCATCTCTGGTTCATTACCCAGGCACGGGGAAAGTTTGGGAGGATGCGGGTATTAAGGAAGAAACAAGCATCAGGAGGTATCTGCTCGAGAAAATGGCATTGAGGTAAAATACACTGAGAGTGTCATAAAAACATTGTGATATTAAGGAGTAGAGTATGCAGGAGGTAGAAGGATAAAGAGCTTCAGGTAGAAGAAATGCACAAGACGTAACTTTTGGATGATCGGAGAATAAACAGAAACAGAAAAACAACCCCCCATTTACTGCAGAATTCATCAGAGAGATGAAAAAAACAAAATATCAAACACAAAATATCAACGTAAAGGACATCAAATAAACTGAAAGTCAACAACAAAACAGAAACGACTTATAAATTATTCGAGTGGGAATTAATAAAGTAAAAATAAGTAGTAAACGAAATAGCGGAGATAAATATTAGAAGAAAAAAACTTAAAAACCCTAATACTCCTACAAGAGCGCTTCCCTTCCCTTTTTTTGTATTCCAATCCCTGTGACCATACCAGAAAGCCCCTAGATAAGAAAACTTTTTATGTTCTTTTGCTTTTGTTAAAGAAAAAAGAGGATTAAGGGAAATGATAAATAGATAAACGAAAAAGTGTAGAACCCCCAGCCGTAAATAGACAAAGAAACCAAAGACCCGAGTACTCACTGCACAGGACAAAACAATAATTAACACCGACAATAAAAACCACAATGCCATGACGCGAATTAGTTAAAGGCTTTTGCTCCTCCTCTTTAGTCCGACCTTTTTTTCTTCCCTCTTGCATGATTTATTTACTCGGTCAAGTCGGAAACTCTGACCTTCTTCCGCTGATGATCTCCACGCAATTCGCCGAGTTCCCTCTCAGCTTCATCAAGTTTCCTCTTGAGCTCATCCTCACGCTTGGTGCTATCTGTGAGGTATACTTTAAGCTGCGCCTCAACCTCCCGTCGTGTAATCTCCTTTTGTCGAGCATTCGCCTCACTTTGCTCCAGCTCGTTTACTCGACTCCGGAATAAGTCGTTAACCAACTCTAACTCAGCGACACGGGTCTTGAGCTTGCTATTGGCACTCATCAAACTATCCAGTGTCGGTGTAGGTTGGTCAAAGTGCCGATCATGTAAAGATGATGTAGACCCTGGTGAAGGATGATTAAAAGAGTTTAGTCCTGGGAGAGGAGAGGGACTGCCAACAGAATTATCGGCATGGTTGACAAGTGATTCGAATATCGAAGGAGGTGCGATATGTGATGTAGGCGGTAAGGGAGTTCCAGCTCGAGATTGGGGCGATACAGATCTATTCGACGTCGCACCTGATGATGGTTTACGGTGGCCAGGAGGAGGCGTACCATTTTCCGACCTTGCTACTTGATGGCCGTTCGTTGCACCATTCGGTGAATCGAAGAGACTCTGAAAAAAGTTTAGATAATGAAATAATTTTTTGAGGGGATATCAATATCACTGACCTTCTTCTTCGCAGGTTGTCCAGAATTCTTTACGCGATTCCGACTTTTGATAACGTCAGTTTTCAAGCTAATAGGCCGTGGTCGGCCGTGAAGCTTCAAAAACAATCCACAAGCATTGCAAAGAACCGAACCACTTTCATCTCGTCGCCATAAAGGGGTTGTAGATGTTGTGCAATTCTGACAAATTGGCTGTTGATATCGTGTTAGCATGCTGTGCGATAAGGGAAAGAACCGACAAAACAGTCGCGTGTCGACAAGACCAGCCGAGTGAGGGAAATGGAAAAAAAAGGGAAAAATTACCGGAGTGGTTCCTTGGCCAGCCGTGCTTGCTCCTGGTGATGAAGTAGCGAAAGTCATGGCGAAACCCCCGTTCAACCTAATCATTATCAAGAATGCGATGTCAGCGAAAAGGGGGCTTTATTTTTTTTTTTCTTTTCTGGTTGGGGGTCGATCTGGTGTAGATAAGGGAAGGCGTTGCGTTGATAAGGGGCATGAAAAAAGCGAGAAACTTTAAATGGGGGCTACCGGTAACATACCGCAACGGGGGAGACGGGAGTGCGACGGAAGCCAGCGTGCTGAGAGATGGCAACGGAGAAATGGACGATGTCCGCGAGATAGAAGGCAATCGTGGACTATCGTTGTTTGATGTCGGGTGAAGGAGATGATGGGGAGATGGCAACAACTGCTCCGGGGCAGGAGAGTAGAAGAGGGCCGTGGGCGCCAGCTTATGATCTAAAGCACCAAAGCTCTGCTTGGTGAGGGCAGAGTAGGCGATACGGGCGAAAGGTGGAAAGGTGGAGGGCTGGAAGGAGATGGAGGAAGAATACGCTGATAACAACCCAACCGAGAGAAAGAAGTAGAATAGGAAAAAGATAAATAGACTTGAAGGGAGAAAAGAGAGAAGAGATATATTTGACAACGAATTGGAAAAGGAGAGCGAGCAGTGGGGGTGGGGGGGGATAAATGAAAACCGAAAGAAAATATATTAAAATAAAAAGCGTATCAGGGATATCAAATAAAAAATAAAGTCCTCGGACAGCAGAAAGATTGGATTCCTTTTTGTGGAGCGCGGTTACGGATCCAGGACATGCAAGGAATGAGTGATGGAAGGAGGAAGGAAACAACGAACGACGGGGGGATAAGAATCAATGTAGTGAAGAAAAAGGTAGAAAGGGGGTGGGCGGTCACTGTAGATAAGGGCGAATCGGTGGTACAACACCGTTTTTGATAAGTCCTAATCGCTGCAAAGGATAGGATGCGTGTGGCAGATTCAACAATTTCGATGGACTTCGAACAGAAAGGCTCCCTGGCCACAATTCATCCATCTATCTATTCATCCAGCCTCGTATCGTGTTCCCTTGCATCGCGTCTCTCACCCACACTTACACTCACACTCACTCTGTTTAGAAGTTTTTGTTTTTCCACTGCTTACACGTAAATCTCCAAGTTGCATCCCAGTCCGGAGCAACAGCGGAAGAAGCGCGATAAAATTAGCATCAGCTCCTCCAGATATTGCCAGATAGAGATAAGTGGATAGCTTACCTATCCTCTCACGAGCGCAGGCATCCCTAGATAGCAGCCAGCGGCATGACGAGCATGGGTGATAACAATTTGCTGACACGCATCTGGTAGATGGTTGGGATTTGCCCTGATTAACGGATCTGGGCGCTGCTTTGCCCCTTTTTCGTTTCGTGCTTCTTCAGCTTCTTTCCGCCCCACTAAACACGATCCAAAATGGATCGCTTGTGATAAGTGAGATTCGCCGATAGCGCATCCGCACGAATTGAGATTGTGCGCAGTCACCCTGTCCGCTGAGCCAATTTCGGAGCCCACCCCAACCACCAGCGAGCGTGTTTCGTCCGCCCTTCTAGAAGCATGCACTCGACGTTCTAGCGTAGCAATCTAGCCGGTGGGCTGAGCCGGCCGTTACCTTCGTTCCGCACAATTGGGAACTGGCGATAAGATTGCCTCGTCCGCAGCAGCAGCTCTGCAGCAGAATGAGTGAGAAAATAACACGGAAGCAAATCTGTAATCGATGACACCCTTGTTGCGAATTGCATCATGTATTCATCATACTATTGAAACTTTAGATTGGCGAGAATCTTCCGAGACATAGCCTGATCATCTGCGTGTTTTACAAAGTGCGTACCTTCTCAATGCGAGCACAGCAATGCTCGCCGGGAAAAGCATAAAACATCAAACTTTTTTGCCCATATCCAGGATTTGGAATTCGGGCACCGTTTTGCGATACCGTTATCATCTGCCCATCCCAGATGCCGTTGTCCTGTCAATCGAACCATGGTAAAGTCGGTCAGCTCTATTTACAGAGGGCGAGTAGAAAGGAACGGCGGCTAAACTATCCTAAGCTAAAGTCAGTCCTGCGGAGCGCGCGGGTATCAAGTGGCACGGCAAGAATTAGTAGGATGGCAGAGAAGAGGAAAAGTTCGTCATTCAAATGAGGCTCTGCTGTTCCCTGTCTAGAAAACTGCCGAAACATCACGATGTGTGAGCCGACACAACAGATAAAACCAAATGCACAGAAGATACGAACAGCGGGGAAAATGCTTTGGAAGTTAGCCTCGATGGTGCCCCAAAATAAACGAAACACTACAGCTCTGTTCTTTGATCATTTGTCGACCTTTGCAGCCGCGTCGGGTGGCGGCGGCTGCGGCTTCATACGTGTGCCCTGTAACCTGTTGTAGCTCTGTGACGAAGTCCACGTCCTCCCACAAAGTTGACATGCTTGCTTGAACAGCTTCGCTGATAACCAATTCACCTTACTATCGCCCCTCCAAAAGCTACCAACATGCCCCGTCCCGCAGCCTCAGGTTACGAAAGGCTCGCTCAGGATGCCCAATTCTCTGACTCCGAAGATGACGATCGTGATTCCCTCGTTGATTATCCTGGCCGCGTCGTGTCAATCCAGCCACACCCAACCGCTATCCATCCAACACCGTACACTCCGGTAACCCCATCCGTCTCGCATCAAAATGGTCGTGCTATGAAACGCACACGAAGCAACAGCTCTGGTGTCGACATCAAAGCAATTAATGCGCGCTTGGAGCGTTGGAGCAGAGAGATTGCCAGCAAGTTCAAATTGAAGAAAGGACGGTCACATCATGAACACCCTCCTTTAGAAATTGTCTACTCGGTCTTTGTGCCACCTGAAGGTTCTCGAGCTGTCTTGGATGGATCTACCGAAGCTCCTTCGGAGCTACCGGAGAATACCAATCTTGCCCAGGACCAATTCGAAGAAGTTGTTGAGTCTGTGAGGGTTGCTATAAGGAAAGGTATTGACCCTAAACTTATCAAACAGGGCTCATCTGGAAGTTATTTTATGAGAAATAGTGATGGAAAGATTGTGGGTGTTTTTAAGCCGAAGGATGAGGAGCCGTAAGTGGTTTTACTGCTGCCTCGGATTGTGCTGGTTTGCTAAATCCCTGGACTAGCTATGGAAAATTAAACCCAAAAATGATGAAATGGCTGCATCGTACACTGTACGTTCTCTGAGGAATACCCAACCAAATTTTTCCTTCCCTTGCCTTCTCATTGGCTAATTAATAGTATATAGATTTCCATGTTTCTTTGGCCGTGCATGGTTTGTGAGCCCTTAAGCCAAGTATATTGATTGGTATTAATACATTGGAACAGCTTGATACCCAATCTTAGTTACATATCTGAGGCTGCAGCTTGTGTTCTCGATCGACAACTAAGAACGTTCCTAGTCCCTTACACGGACGTGGTTAAGCTATCCAGCAAAGCGTTTCACTATGACTACTGGGATCGACGAGCTTACTACCGGAGACGTAAACCTTTGCCCCCAAAAGTTGGAAGCTTTCAGGTGTTTCTCCAAGGATTTCAAGGTGCACAGTCGATTTATCTGCCTATCCAATGAACTTCAGAGCTAATGGGGATGGTTTGAAGACGCGAATGTTTTTCTCCGCCAGCACCCATGGCCAGATCAATACAGCTCGGGCTTTAGGACAGACGCTGCTCCGAGGAGGCGAGCAACTTGGGCTTCAGCCTGCAGGCCTAGTGGGGCCGACGATGATGATTTATCTGACGGAGAGTCAACTACACCTTCTCAGGCAGAGGACCCCAACAACCGGCGATTTGTATGGACTGAACAGCTGCAACAAAGTTTCCGCGAGGAACTCGAAAAACTCGTTATCTTGGATTATATAATGAGAAATACGGATAGAGGTCTTGATAACTGGATGATTAAAGTTGATTGGAAGACTCAGGAAGTCTCAGTCGTTAGCCATCCAACTCACCTTAATGTTGCATCACCAACCCAACAACCTACAAGCAATGACCCGAACGCCATTGGGATGAACAGCCTACGCTCCGCATCTCCAATATATCGAGTCCAGGAGCCCATGGTTGCAAGCTCTAGGTCTGGGACACCTCAACCAGGCATCAATACTACAATCACAATTGGTGCTATTGATAATTCCTTGGCGTTCCCTTGGAAACATCCGGACCAATGGCGAAGTTTCCCATTTGGCTGGCTATTCCTGCCTGTATCACTTATTGGTCAACCATTCTCGCAAAAGACAAAAGATCATTTTATACCGCTACTAACGTCTACAAAATGGTGGGCGGAGACACAAACAATGTTACGGAAGCTGTTTGAGCAGGATTCTGACTTCAAGGAACGAATGTTTCAGAAGCAAATAGCAGTCCTGAAAGGACAAGCTTTTAACGTTCTTGAGACACTGAAGACGCCTGACCAAGGCCCCCTAGAATTAACAAGGCGGTCAAGGGTTCATGTTTGGGTATTTTCCTCTCCCCTACCTTTGAGATTTTCCCGCCCCAGAGACGCCGGAAAGTATCATGGGACAACTAGTAGTTCGTGCTGACCAGGATCGAATACAGGATGACGAAATGGAAGTCCCAGTTGCTGTTCCTTTACGCGTACCTTCGTCAGAATCCCGTCGCCGCCGGGAAGTCGACCTGGAACGCGGTTTTGATGAGGGAGCTGAGATGGATATTGGTGCTTCCGCAGCATCAGCACCTCTGCCTAGAGAACATGATCTCTTAGGCCTCTCTCCTCCCCGATCAGAAATCCCAAGCTCTGTAAGACTTGGAATGTCAAGAACCCACAGTCTCCAAAGCAATGAATCTGGTTCTTCATCGAATTATAACGGACACATGCTCTCTGCCTCCCCACAATCTGTAACATCAACAGATGCTTCAAAATCCTCTGCGGGACGCGAAGCAAACCCAAGTGTCCAATCATCATCTATGAACTCCTCGCGATCACACCACCGCAGCCACAAGAGTTTCGATGAAACCCGGGCACCCCCAACTAAGAAGAAGCAAGGTCCAAACTTTTTAGATCAGCGGAAAAGAAGATTTTCTTTGACTGGCGGCCTAGGACCACCAAGGAATGTGTATAATGACGATGATGCAGAAGGTGATTTAGGATACTCGGCTGTCGATGGGAGTGAAGGGGCACAAAGGAAGGTTATTGTTGAAAGATTGGAGGCAGTGAAATCGAGGAATCCAGTATTTACTTGGTGTTGAGGAGAATATATTGGACAAGCTGTGATTGGATGAGGGACTTAATTCAGGTTTTTCAACCCATATTTCTATTATATTATGGTTGGATTTTAGCAAAAGCAAAGGGCGAGAGAATGGATCTATTGCTCATTTGCGTGTACTTTTTTGAAAAACTTTTATGGTACTGGTACATGGCTGGTTTTCCGGGATAAAATTGATGGAAACAAACTTTTAACGATCTACAAAAAGACGTCTGTATTTGGCTACCCTACGTGTCCGGAGTAAATAGATAGGAGCATATAATTTCAAGATGTATATATTTTCATAGAAAATCATTGGAAATTTACAGGCACTCTAAAGAACTTCGCGCTACCTTAAAGGCACATTAAAATTGGCGGGTAGATCCTGTGCGAATATTTTTTCCGGCTCCGTATGCTCGCAGGCCTGCGTGTATGAACTGCCAATCAATCAATATGCTCTCAGGCCTTGGCACTCCTGACCAGTTCTGCGAGTGATTACTCATGATTACTCACATCCACACCCTTTTTTACTTCCATTTACTTCACTAGGTACATAAAACTAGCTTAATTATGCTACTTCACATGACGTGTTTAATGACGCATAATCCGAGCATCATAAAAGTAGATAACAGCCCTCCCCGCGGTTAACAGGGATCGAAAAAATCTAATTCAAAGTCTATGATTCTCCGTAAACTGGTGCCAAAGCGATTTCTCGGAGCTAGTTCCCCGGCTCGCTAAAGCTGGTTGTATAACATGTAGGTTGTGACTGAGTGACATAAACCAAGCGGTTGGATGTATCTAACGAAAGATCTATTTGTAAACCGACTCATAAGCTCTCACTCGATACCTTCGTATTCCCCCAATAAAGTAGAAATTCTCATTGGCGAGCCCATGTACCAAGGTAAAAGTCTCCGGAAGCCTTTAGGGGTCTCACCTCCAGCCATAACCCCACCTAGGAGAATGTGATGTTTTCTTCTAAGCAAGACCTAGCCCGAACAAACGTACCTAGAGGGAAGACAGAAAACCATCAGAGACTCTATCCGCTTCCCCGTTTTCTCAAAAGGGAAAGGACATCAACAAAAAGCACCTATCCGTCGCGTCGCGCTCAGGGTCCGATCACTCAAAACCAGATGACTTTGTGACATGCTGTCAAGAGAGAGCCTAATCTCCACCTACCTACTATAGATTGTGTAGCAATCCTTGGAAAAGAGATCATGCCCAAGAAGCTAAACCTCCTTAAACGAAGACCGATGGAGCTTAAAGGCTATTCTCGATGTGTTTCTACCAGGTATCGTTCCTGTTCTACAGGCTGAACGCTGCGTCGCGTGATAGGAAAGACTCGGGTATTAAGCAGGGCTTAGGGCAGTGGCCGCATAAATGGGTTCGATCTGCCCAGTGTCTGAAGGCCACGGGCGCATCCGTGATTGTTGCTCGAAGCGAGCAGAGCCGCAGAACCTTAACCCAACCTCAAGTCCCTAGCCAGCAGGGACAGGGGGAAGGGTCCCTCGCACATCTTCCTGTCTGGATGCCTTTTCCGCGTTAAATAACTGCGAACATTCACGATCCAAGCTGCTGGGTGTTTTCGGTATGTATACAATATTTTTTTAACTTTATGGAGTCTTGGTATATAAATCTAGTAATAACACGCAACCCAGGTGCACACAGGGGTTATGCTTTGCATTGAGGCACGTACGTACATGCGCAGTGCATAGATACGCGTCCGCTGGTCGAATCGGGTTTCTGCATGCACGCAGATTTTCATAATTGTCATCCGACTCTACCTTTCCAAAGCACACGCCACTCTTCAGTTTTCAATTCAGCTTGCTGCGTCAAAATTCGTGATGGTGGTGCCCTGGCGTTTTCGCTCAGACGGGTGCAGGTTTTCCGAAGAGGATTGGGAAAGCCTCCGTACGACTATCATTCATTCCCTACACCGTAATTCTGTCGGATTAGAAGGGCCTCTGGCCCATGGCACTGAGTGGGATGATTGGTTTGAGGACCTCTTAGATGTAGGCGGTATCGGGGAGAAATATTGGGGAGAGTCACAAGGAAGGGAATGGATTTTCCCTAGGGATAGAGCTTCGTGAGTATTTTATCTTTTTGTTACAAATCCTCAGCTACGAGCCCATCCAGAAGAAGTAACCGAGAAAAATGCTGAACATAGGAGATTATAGGATTCAAACAATCTTGAGAGCTCAGGTGGTTGAAATGGCTGGAGTAGAAAGAGGAAAGCTCAAAGCCGTCAGAACAACTGAAACACCCACCTCGGAAAACACGGAAGAAGAACCTGGCCCGTTCGCAGGTGCCAATTCGCGGAAGGAACTAGATGCGACAAATCAGGGTGATGGTGTGGCAGGTAGCAACCTCGCTGCAGCTGATCCTCAACGTCGGGGCCCTGGTCGTCCTAGAAAGAAACCCCAGACACTAGGGGCGAGACCGAAAAAGCATGTTGCAATTGAAGAAAGCACCTCGAATTCGGCTAAACGATCTCGAGTATCAAAGGGAGAGGAAGCAGAAAATATAAAGTCTGGAACCGATGTCAGCCCTAATGATCCTAGTGTCAGCAATACAAATAATAACAATCGCCCTATTGCTGCGAAAAATTTAAGGTCCCCTGCCGTCACTCCGACTCCTACCGCTGTAAACACCGGGTTAGTGTTCGAGACCCGCCTCGCCAGCTCTCAGAAGACAAAATTTGTTTACGCCACCGATACGCCTTCACTGTCTCTCTTTTTCAAGAAAGTTCGTGAGAAGTTTCAGTTAAGAAAGGAGCAGAAAATAGAGAGCATCGAGGTTGAGATTGGCACAAAGGTGTTTGTGGTCGACTTAAAAGAGGAGAGGGATTGGCTTGCTGTTATCGGGGCTGCGGAGAAAAGTGGTGATAGTGGAGTAAGTGTAGTGGTTGGCGTTGTCTGAGGCTATTTATTTTTACTTTTGAGGATATCCTTTGAATTCCCTTTCCTTACTGGAGGTTTCTTCTCAAGCGAAAGCTTTGTAAGGCGTTGTTGAAATAGGCGTTGGATGTTTTAAAAGCTTGATCGCATGTATTCCATTAATAGCACTCCGAGGAATACTCTTGTCAAAATTTCTAGCATTGATCCGTTTCCTTGGCGTATTTAGACACATTATTTCCTTTATTCCCTATCCACATCCATCCTATTCTCTCTCGCTTCTCTCTTCCTTTGGTCCTTCAGATGATCCCGAAATTGGTTCTCGAAATGGGTCACGACCCTCCCTAGATCATCTCGTGTTATAGTTAAAAGATCTGCTGCCGCTTGAAGCAAAGTTTGGTGTTCGACCGGCAGTTCTGTCTTCGAAGACTGACGAAGATATTGGTCACCGGGTCTTTCTGTTTTTTCGTCCTTGTGTGATGCTGGGTATAATTCAATCTGTGAGTGCAAGTCACGCAATCTGTCGCCTATGGTACTGTGTTCTGCTTCGGTGTAAGGACGATCCTGCTCCACGGTTTTATTTATCGGAAATAGGTTTAGTATTTGCTCGGTCACTGTTGAAATTATTTAAGTTTAGTGTTAAACAAATGAGAAGCTTGGGGAAAGTATGAACTAGCATACGTTTTGTATTGGATTTGTCTGCCCAAGTTTTTTCGAACCAATCCATGTATTCATCCAAATCCTCCCCATTCATGTTAAAAATGTCGGTTTCTTTCACGTCAACTTCAAGTTCTTTCTTGCCCGTTTCTTGGCTGATGCCTCCCAACAGGCCCCTGCGTTCCGCATTGCCCAGTCGCAAAAATCTATCCCAATCCTTCCACTTCAAGCCAACTGCTGCAGGTTCGGTGCTAGACCTAGGAGCTCTAGACACGCCATCCAAGCCGTATAGTAATTTTGTCGCAATAATCACGAGAGACATCAAACGTGCTTCAGGCCAAGCGGAAACCCGCTTTTGGCCGTGTGTTGGAAGACCACTCCAAATGAATGAGAGTGATATCAGATCGCTAAGACGCTTGACAGCGTGGTATATCTCGACTGTCGAATTAAGATGATTAACCTCAATAGAATAAGAATAACCAAGGAAGACATACGAGGAAGGCCAAGATCTTTAATGTAGCGAAATGTCATTAAGGTGGTATCAAGTGGGGGGAATGTCATCCCAAAAGAAGTTTGATACATCACCACTAGATCATGAACAGTGTGATATAAAAAGCCTTGTCCCGGTCTTGTCTATCCCTTCCCTTTAGTTACCATGAAGTTACAGATTTGGGTTGAGTTAGCCACATACCTTCGGATCTAAAGCAAACCAATATGTTGGATCTAGCCGCTCTTTCATCTCGGCAGGGACCTCGCTAATAGCTCTCAAATACAATAGTCCTTGCTCCTCTATCCACCTGTGCAAGTCTCCAAGTGAGATCGCAACTCTCAATAACACCAATCCAAGATAGCATAGCCCGACAGAAGCAATAAGTTTTGGTCTGTCACTAGCCTTGGGGACCCTCCGTCGGCGGCGGCGAACCCGAGAAGTATTGCTCCAAGTGGTGGAAGCTTGAGACTCCTCATCGCTCGTATATAGGTATTCTGATTGACTGGACCAGCCGGTCGTTGATGATCCCCCGCCGACAGAACCTTCGCCTTCTGGATCTTCCTCCTGTGAAGGAACAGCGTCCGACATCCCAGGGATAGTAGTAGCTACTTTCTTTAGTTGAAGGGCCCACAGGTCTTTCACTATTATCTGGTCTCGCATCAGTCATTATTCCTTGACTGCCGCAACAAGTAAATGTAGACAAACGGATAAATACAAGGGGAAAGCTTACTTCCAATTCCGCAGGGAATCCTTTCTCATTCACGAGCCAGTACACTTGCTTTTGCAAGATCAGTTGATAACATTGCAGAAACAATTCAAACCCTCGCCTTCCGCGGAGGACTATGTAGATTGTAAGGAATAGAACTCTGCGTGATCCTTATCGTTATCGAGTGAGGTGTACCTTTATAAACCTTTTCTTGATCCTGCTTTGTTTTCGTTGCCCTGGAACCCTGCGGCCCGAAACCCTCGTCTTCAGCCTCAATCTCAAGCTCGCCCTAAAAAAATTCGCGGATTTAGCTGGCTACGCACGAACTAGCGTTTATTTGTGGCTCTAGAGACTTACCTCTCTCAAATGCCCGTTCTTGCAAAACCATTGACCGTCGTCAACGTAGAACAATATCTGCTTGCAATTATCGATGCCACAGCGAGAAAGCCGTTTGTAGTCCATAATTATGACGAATCAGGAGAAGGTGTGGTTTGCGGGTTCCATAAGGCGTTGGCTGACAGCGGAGAACCCCAGTTTGGGCGCCGTGCTGAGCCTCATTTCTCCACTTTTAAAGCGTCAATGCACAGTGGTGATCACAAGTCATCAGTTTCCAAGGAAGCCTGATGACTTCTAACAAATATTTCGATACCAGTTGATTCCATTTCTTAGTTCACTTTTAGTAGAAATATTGCAAACGAGCTCAATCACAAAAATGGGCCTCAAGGCTGAAGTACAACAAAATGCATCCCGAAAAGTAAAATTTGATAGAGCGGATTTAAAGAGATCTTTTAGGTTCATTTCTCTTCGTTTTTCATTTTTTTTCTTAGGTTCGTTGCCGTAAAAAGGACAAAATCGACGTTTTTAGATTGGCCCCCACTCTTCATTCACCTTTCCACACCCAGATTCTCCAATTATCAGGGTCGGTGAAACCTAATGACAAGCCCTCGCTCCCGAAAAAAAAAGAATAAAATAGGAAAAAAAAGCCAGATCACTGATCCACAAAACGATAAAGGAGAACGGGAAGACGTTTATTTCGGAGCCTCCTTAACGGAGATAGCAGCCTCCTCGTTCATAGCTGAGATAATGGTGATGACTGTAGAATGGACTATTAGAACACGCTACAGAGATAGTGTAGAAACCAAAGACTTACGAATATCGGTGCCTGCTTCCTCATATTCCCTGATCTTGTCACCAACTTCACCATCCGGAACTTTGACGTCACTCTTCTCGCTACCATCAGGCCTGATGAGGTGGAGGAAGTCATCCTCAACGTGGGAGAATTGGAATTCAGTACGGGAGACGTTGGGGACATTCATGTTGTGGGTGGACGGGCAGAGCTCTTCGAGCTTCTTTCCAGTGAAGATATCGATGGCGACCAAGTGGACCTTAGCGTGGCCGTGCTTTCCAGTCTTGGAAGTACTCATTTCAACGATTTTGCAAGGACGGTTCTTGATGACGACATGTCTAATGGGTAAGCCCAATAGATGTTAATATTTATAAAGATATGTGTAGGTACTGAATGGATGCGGAAGCAGTGGGTTGCATTGCACGTACCCGTTCTTGCGGAGTGCAGAGCACTGCATGGGGAACGTGGTCGAGGCACCGGCCGAAGCCTCCTCAAAGGTGTGGTTGTGCTAAAAGGCGTAAAACATCAGCATTCATGTCGCCCTGAACCTCATTTTTGTCGATAGCTTTTGCTGAGCTGGGTGTTGGTTTTGCGAAGTGAATGTCTTGTGCGGGGTGGGAAAAAGCAGAAAAATTTCATGGAAGCGGGGAAGGCAACGGTAGTTGGGAGGAATCAATACAGAAGAAATCAAAAGCCCACCTGTTCATCGTTGTCGGCCATCTTGAAAGGAAAGATATATATAAAAGCGACTTTTGAAAGGGGAAAAAAGAAAGTAGCAGATTAATAGGAACGGCGACGGTGAGGTTGAAGGAAGAGGGGAGGAGAGAAAGGGAAGAGCGAGGGTTGGATAGGAGAGACCAGATAAAAGGGCTTGGGTTGATGGAGGGGCAACAGAAAAAATACCCCACTTGGTTTTTTGTTTTTCCTTTTTCAACTTTTCGTTCTTTGGTCTGGGGCGAGTTTGAAACAATTCCTTTTTTTGGCGAGATATGATTGGTGGTGACTACTTTCGGTCCAACCAACTGGAACTGAGAGTGGCCAGGGCTCAACCCCATCCAACTTCATCTCAGCACGAAAATTAGTTGACGCGCTGGCACGCGATCTGACATATGCGCTCGAACTTTACATCCTCGCTACAGGCTACCCCGAGAAGCTGCAAGATCGTCTGAGTCAGTGGACTACACATCAGAACATGCGGTTACATCAATTCTGTCACCTCGCCCGTCGCACCTTCGTTAGTGCTAAACACTTCCCACAACACCAAGATATTCCTTCTTTCCTTCAGTATGCAGAATCCGTATCCTTGTCACCCGAAGCCACGGTTTACGTCGGAACTCTTTACGAGTATGTCCCCTGCTTCATCTTACACTCTATGCACACAATTTTTAGCAACCATCGCAGACGTTGAAGACCATTCTCATCATTAAGGTACACTGTTCTCTCTGCCCTTTCATCTATCAACATGACGCTCGACCGTTGTGGCGGCAAGGGAGATCGTGGCATAGACCTCCATGGGACTTGGACCATCCCAACCCCCACTGGAGAGTCCCCTAACACACCAAGAACCTTTCCAGTTGTTGTCTCATGTAAGGTCACAGGAAATAGGAGAGTTGGTCCTCAAATGATCCGCGAGCTGGAGGGAACAATGAGGCATGCGAGTCAGAACACGGTTAGGATACTGGCAACTACATCACATTGCACGCCCGGTACGAAACGGCAGATGCTTTCGTCATCACAAGCTTTGGCGTATTGCTATATCGAGCCGTATGAGGATGGGGGCTCTTTATCGCAGTTTGTTTGGAACAAACCTGCTAACGTCCTTCTGAAAGGTTTGGGAGCTTCGATTAGACATGCTCCCGGGGATGAAGAAGGAGACGGAGAAGTTGTGCTCACATTAAATGGTCAAATACTCGGTAAACTTGGTTAATAGCTAGCCGGTCTCGATAAATCGACACGTCCAAATCTCCTGGGTGTAAAAGCCCCATTCTTGAACCTTTATTGATAAGAAATCATGCCTAAAATCGCCCCCTGGGGGTCCTTGGGCAATTGCCACTAAAACATACGTAATTACTTGTTCATGATCGTAGTTAGGACTGCATGTATCCTCGAGGTGTCTTCGCACACCTTCCTCAAGGAATTTTCTCCTACCCTTAAATCGATTGGTCTACAGTACCCTAATTTGGTCCGTGTTATGATCCATTGGTTTTTGAGCAGATACACTTTAGGTTTCAGGGATGTATAAACACCTCGCATCAGAGTTGGTGCTGCTGTCGAGTGCTAAGTTATGATGCGTGTAATCCTCAACCGAAGTCACAACCGAAGGAAAAAGCAAAAAATCGAAAAATCAAGATTTCGATCCAATAATGCAGCAAGGTAAACACATCATGTTTCCGTCCTATCAGATCTCCGCCTTGACCGTGCAATGATTATTGGGAGCCGAATCGGTCTTCGCCTAATAAACATTTTTTATCGTCCGCTTCTGGGCACCGGCTGAATGCTATGATAGGTTCTGCTGTACCTGCATTCTAGTATTCAAAGTCTCCGCAGATGCTAATTTAGGAGGTAAATAAGGGCGGGTTTATTGGCTTCTTGTTACGCCCACTCAATCCGCATCCGTCCGAGGGCTTGATTCAGAAGAGCAAATAATTTGTCGCGAGTTTGACATCGAATGTCGTCAAAATGCGGGCCGAATTGCGGATACATAAGGTGCATGCGGGCATTATGTCGGTATTCCCCAGAACGCGAGACATCCGGAAACACTTCCATCGCCTGGGCAAGGCCCACGAGGGCTGCAGGGCGCCAGTAGCAATGATGACCTCACAAATTTATGTACGTCGGTTACAGATTTTTGGAGGTACTTGGAAATCCACCCAACGGATGACCACACGGTTGGTTTTTGGGAGCTGAAAACTCCTGAAAATGTGACAAGAAAGTGACCTTCGTAGTCGATCATGTCGTTTTTACACTTTACTTTGTAGGCTTCGGATAACGCTGAAGACGGGTTAGAGCATGTCCGAGGGTGAATAATCCTAATCGGAGAAAAAATCTGGGTGAATCTGAGGCTCGTTGTCGGGCGGAGATTAGCTTCTGGTTGGGGACGGGTGGGAAAAACACGGTGGCGGGCAAACAGCCGGAGCAACCAGAAGCGCGATTGCAGCTGTTGTAGATATTACCCTCCCTGGGGCCATTCGCTCATTTCTCGTTTACCGCCCAACGTCCCGTCTTTTCCTCTGTAACCATCCTGCCCATTGCCGCCGCCGTAGTGCGACGTCCTCATCGCCGCGCGCTCTCGATCTCTCCCCCGAGTCTCCCCTTCTCTCCCGCCTCTGTCGTTATTCTATCTAGCCTTTCTTTCGCTGCTTCGTGGTGAGTCGTCTTCTCATCCAATCCCTATATCAACTATTTTTGGCCCCCCCCGTGTTTCTCCTGTCACGTTTCGAGGTTCGTTTAGTTTCTTGTCTATTCTGAAGAACCTTGGTTGGGCGTGGTTGCTAGCCTTGGCTGTGGAGGGAGGAAACGCTGGCGACGTGGGTCACTAACCTAACCTTCTGACTGCATAGCTCCTGAGGCAACGAGACTTCACTCCTTTCCCAGCACCTCTCCGCTATCTTTTTATCTACCTAACTATCCCTCTTGGCTTCGGCAGTCATTCGTTGGCTCTAACGAAACCCGGCTCGAGAATTTAAAGCCATTGATGCGGAGTCGACGCTCTTCGAGAGACTCAAGGCCGTCCATCACTACGGAAGACGGTGAAGATAGCGAGCCCTCACCGGTGGATGGGAACGAGGAATGCCAGTTTTCTTCTGCCCTAAATATTCAAGATCGAGGCGAAGAGACAAAAGCAGTTCATTCACCTACAAAGCCTCTTTGGATTCCACCGCGGGATCGGAGTCGGGATCGAGATCGAGAGCCTTTGAACGCGACACCAACACCAACGAAGGAGAAGATGGAAGATATTCGGAATTATAAGTCACCACGATTACGTTCAGCATGGTTTTGTTCGTTACCAATGTTGGGCGTCACGTTACTTTCTGCATTCGTTCTCTGGAGTACCATAGTATCCTTTAGGGATCGACAATGTGATTCCGTAGGATGTATTATGCCTATGATGTCACCTGTTTACATCAGAGAGAAGGATTTCGATACCGAACACACTCGGTTTGCCAGCAAATACAGCCTTTATCTATACCGAGAACATAATATTGATATCGATTATCCAGTAAGTTTCTCCTTTTTCTTCGGCGCTTCCGGAACTTCCTTGACTTTTCCGATGTTGGTTTGTGAAGGATATTTGGCGCGTATTAGATGCAAGAAGCGAGTTAGCCAAGAAAAATGGCCGATCTGATACTTCTGATCAAGAAACAATTGATTGCTCGCGGTCACAAGTTGTTCCAAGTCATATACTGAGATGCTCGCAGCCCAAAGGTGTGCCAGTACTATTCATTCCCGGGAACGCCGGTAGCTATAAGCAAGTGCGGTCAATAGCCGCTCAAGCAGCTCGTACCTTCAAAGAGGCTGCAGCCAAAGATGACACCTTGTTGAAGGCTGGGTTCCGCGGTCTGGATTTCTTCACAGTTGATTTCAACGAGGATATAACTGCATTCCATGGCCAAACTATGCTCGATCAGGCGGAGTATTTGAATGAAGCTGTTGCATATATCCTTTCACTCTATCACGACTCTCGAAAAGCTACAATGGATTCAGATTTACCGGACCCTAGCTCCGTAATAATTTTTGGCCATTCCATGGGAGGAATCGTTGCACGCACGATGTTAATTATGCCAAATTACCAGTCAAATTCTATCAACACTATAATTACTATATCAGCTCCCCATGCGCGACCACCGGTATCTTTCGACAAGCAAATAGTGCAGACATATGATGACATCAATAATTATTGGCGGAGGTCTTTTTCAGAAAAATGGGCGAATAATAATCCTTTATGGCACGTTACTCTAGTTTCTATTGCAGGTGGAGGTCTGGATACAGTTGTGCCTTCGGACTATGCCAGTATTTCTTCTTTAGTTCCAGATACACACGGGTTTACAGTTTTCACTTCGTCAATTCCAAATGTTTGGGTGGGCTCGGACCATCTAGCGATTTCATGGTGCGATCAGCTCATGAAAGTTGTTTCATTATCTTTGTTGGATATTGTGGACGTGAAGAGGCCTGGCCAAACCAAACCTCGTGCAGAGAGAATGCGTTTATTCAAAAAATGGTACCTTACGGGTATGGAATCGGTTGCCGAGAAAACTCTGCCCCACAAAGGTGCGCTATCACCAATACCTGCCACTATCTGACGTTTCACTGATTTGAACAGAACCTACAACACTACTGACTCTTGAGGACAATTCGGATTCGATTACTGCTCTTGGGCAAAGACTTGTTCTACGGCAACTTGGCGAATCACAGAAACCTCGCGCTTATTTGATGCCTGTGCCGCCATCTCGGGGGGCCGGGACAACAAAGTTTACGCTGTTGACAGATCAAAGGCTGGATAGTGCTCGGGATTCAAAATTGGAGGTTCTATTTTGCAGTGTTTTCCCGCTTCAAGCCGGACAGACTGCAGCGATATTCTCTATGAACATGGACTTATCTGGGGACAGCTCTGGATCAACACGCCTTGCATGCAAAAATGCTGCTGCTGATGTCATTCAAATGCCTGCATCATACCGAACCTCAAAACAGCCATATGACCAAGTCCAACCCTTTTCGTCTTTGCAGTATGATTTTGAAGATCTTGCCGAGCACCAGTTTGTGGCTGTCGTCGACAAAGCCAGTAGAGTATCGCAAGGTTGGGTAATTGCAGAATTTGTCGAGAAGAAAGACTCGGTTGTTCATACGAATGCCAACTTGCGTGGGTTGTTGCTGGATGGGGTGCAAACATCATTGCCAGCAGAGCGTCCCATTGTGACTGAAGTTCAAGTACCTGTAATGCACAGCAGTCTCTTGACGTACAAGCTTAATGTTGGTATCCAAGCTTGCGGAGAAGATGGCCAGCTTTTTACCCCACTTGTGCGGCAATATCTTATGGATCCCCACGAATCGAAATATTTCGTCAATGTACGCACAGCCGATATCAGTCTCCACGGAACAGCACCTTTTATTCCCCCGGCTCTCCGCCCCAACAGTAAAAAGGGATTGTCGTTACAGTTTTGGACTGATCCAACCTGTAATGCATCTGTCGATATATCAATACAGTTTGATTTTGTTGGAAGTCTAGGGAAACTTGTTATGCGATATAGAACAGTTTTTGCAGCGTTCCCCTTGCTTGTAGTGGCCCTTGTCATGCGGATACAATTTACGGAGTACGACAATGGTGGTATGTTGCACAAATTTCGAGCTTGCAGGGATTTTATACTAACAAGATCCCAGGCCGTTTCATAAGTTTCACTAGAGGGCTAGAGTTGTTGATAACCAAAACATTGCCATTTGTCCTTGTCACCTTGTCGCTTCTAGCCGTCTCACTTTCGTTTGCCAAATCTGAGCAAGAGAATGGAATACCGTCCCCATTTTCTTGGCAGAAGTCTTCAGCAGAGCAGTCTTCCGCAACAATGGAGTTCGATAAGAATGATCTTCTGGTTGGGCTCTCAGACCCATTCTTTTGGTTCCTAGCACCGTTATTCGCCTTACTAGCAGTTGGAGTGTGCGTTGTTTTGAACTACGCATTAATGATCATCTTACACACCTTGACCTTCATCTATTCTATGTTCAGTAGATGGCCTAACTGGATCAGCAATGAACGAAGGTACAATTTCTTTCAGTCAAATTATGGACAAACGCTGACTTTAAAATGATAGGAGATCAATGTCCCCGGCGTTTTCTACCAGTAGCCCACGAAGACGAATCATGACGACTCTCATGCTTTTGTTCTTTGTTGCAACTCTTATTCCTTATCAATTCGCGTATATGGTGGCTTGTATCGTTCAGATTGCAACCTGTGTCCGTGCGTTGAAGTTTGCGCGGGAAAGTGTACGTTTCCCTCTCCATAGTTTTTTCTTTTTTGCTACGACTCACACCAACCTTTAGGGATACTCGGAGCGATCTGGAGCGTCTTGGGATCTTTACCACTACACACATTCTATCCTTGTCATCATGCTCTGGATATTGCCTATCAATTTGCCTGTGCTGGTGGTATGGATACACAACCTTGCAGTTCATTGGCTCACACCATTTTCATCTCATCATAATCTCCTTTCTATCATGCCATTCATATTGCTTGTGGAAACACTTACGACCGGAAACATGATTCCGAGAATCCCCAATCGGTAATTATATCACCCACCTATCTTTATTATCGTTGTAGACCCGTTTGCTAACCAAGGAGTTTGGGAGATAGCATAAGATTGGTCACGAGCCTATTATTTCTCGGATTAGCGTCTTACGCTGCGCTATACGGTGTGACATACGCATATCGACTTCACCATCTAGTCAACTTTGTTGTCGGGTGGCTTGTTATTGTTCATTTCAGCACAGCCCCACCAACACTGGCGGGTATAATAGAATTATTTAATGATGATGGGGACGATGACTCCTCTTCTAAGAAGCGTCATCAGTGAGGGGATATTATATCACATGAAGGGGGGGTAAACAGACAAGAGAACAAATATCTTGCAGGACACGAATGGGGCCTTTTTTTTCATGTTTAGAAAGTTCATATAGCAGCGAAGCGTTGGACTCTTTTGGATGGCGTTGTGCAGTATTCTTTTTTTGCCTTTTTCAGACTTTTACTCTTCGACCTTTTTCCATGCTCTCTAGTGAGGTCCTCTTCTTTTTCCTTGCAAGCATGGAAGCTATTTGTATACTATTACGTTCTGTTTTTTTTGGTTTTTTCTTTCTTTTTTAATGTCTAACTTTGTAAATAGGCTTTTCCTCCCCCTTTTCCCCCACGCGGCCCTCCTACACCTTACCCCCTCAGATTTATCATTTCCATCCTCTGTACCCTTACATAACTTCATATCTACCTCTTTACGATAAAGAATATTCAGCGGATCATCATAATATCAGATACGTACAACTAGGTTCCTGTTACCGATGTGTCCTTAGATCTTGGATTGCGTATATAGTGTTTGACAAACTTTTCCTTATCGACTAAGAAGGGCAAAGGTTGATGGAGGCTGTGGGTGGTCTGCTCGAGGAAATAATCTATTGGTAATTTATGTTGCATGCGCATTGTTGCCTAGGTATTGGTTTTTCTCATTTTAATCTTCATAATCTTCATAATTCATTATCTAAAACAGCCAGTTGGCCGCAATGAGCTACATGTATTTATGTCTGTATTTTCGTTTACCTAGGTCAGTTGGTAGGTACATGTACTGCTCCGCGCGTAGCACCCTAGGGGGCGGAAAGATGCAGGGGCGTTTACTTGACGGTAAGAGGTGCATAGCAGACTAACGACACCTGCAGAAAGAGCTTGCACCTATAACACGTGTACCGAGAAAACCGGACGCACGCTAATTTGAAGAATGTCTTGGCTCGATATCATAGTAGCAAAGTTTAGGATTTTACCACGAGTGATATATGATGAATAGATACTGCGAGAAGTTTGAAAAAGCTCGACTTGCTTCTGTGAATCCGCAACCCTCCATGTGGAATGAAATTAAACACTCTTGGAGGAAATAAATAGGTCGAGAAAGTATGGAGCAAAGAAGGTTATTATGAACAGACAGGGGATTTATTATGGCGTCGCTGACTTGTCTTTGGTTTGTTTGGTGCGGAGTTGATGTAGCTGTAGCTTGTCCCTATATCTTGCGGAATGCGCCGTTTGATAGTGGAAGGTATTTGTGGATCGATATGTTGGTAGACTTGGAGGTATAGGTGCACACTGATGGAGAGAAGCGGCATGGAGTATCACTCGGCAGACATAAGCGTGCGCTACCTGTTCAGAATACCCATTAATCTATATGCCCATAGTAACAAGGTCTTCCAAGATTAACTAACGCTAATGTTTCAAAGCAACTATGTCTTGCCTTAATAGATCACAGTGTATTCTTCGCTGTTGACAGCCAGCTGATGTGTGTCAGAGACCATCAGCATGGCGTATATTTCAGCACGTCACAGGCCGAACTTGGTGGTGGGGAACCTTGGCGACACAACGGAAACAACCGAGCATCACGAATTTAAAGACTTCGAAGACTCCCGACTTCAGCAGCTCCACCTTCTCCTTATACCCAAAGCCAACATGTCTGCCTGCATTTTCTCAACTCGGTCCTCGGTATTCCGTGCTGCCCGCACTGCAGCTTCAACACGGTACTTTGCTTTGGCCCCTCGGTTACTGAGCACCCTTGCCGTCCTCGAACATAAAGAAGGCAAAGTTTTGCCACAATCCCTCCCAGTCATCACCGCCGCTGCAAAATTTGGAGGTGATGTTACCGCATTTCTGGCCGGCACAGATGTGAAGGGTGTAGCGGAGCAAGTTGTGAAGCTCAATGGGGTCACGAAAGTTCTCACTGTCTCGAATGGGGCATACGACAAGGTGTGTGCGTCTCGTCCCTACTTCTAATAGCTCCGTGGGAATGGGAAGTATGCACACAAGCTTACTAGTACAGGGCATGCCGGAAAACTACGCACCGCTGCTGGTGGAGAATATTAAGCAGGGAGGTTTCACACATGTCGTGTCTGCGCACTCAGCGTTTGGGAAGAACATCATGCCGAGACTGTCTGCGTTACTTGATGTCCAGCAGATCTCTGATGTTACTGAGATCAAAGACGAGGCGACTTTTGTTCGTCCTATCTATGCTGGCAACGCAATTGCGACTGTTAAATCACTCGACTCAATCAAGATCTTGACTATTCGTGGCACTGCTTTCCCCCCTGCAGAAGAGTCTTCCAACACCGCTGCTATTGAAGAATCTTCCGTAGACCCCAAAGCTCCCTGCCCGACCGAGTGGATTTCCGAGAGTCTTGCTAAATCCGAGCGCCCTGATCTGGGAACTGCGACGAAGGTTGTATCTGGTGGGCGAGGATTGAAAGATAAAAGTAACTTTGATAAACTCATGCCAGCGCTGGCTGATGCGCTTGGTGCGGCTATTGGTGCTTCAAGGGCTGCGGTAGACTCGGGGTTCGCAGATAATAGTTTGCAGGTTGGGCAGACGGGAAAGGTGGTCGCACCGCAGCTTTATTTGGCTGCTGGGATTTCTGGGGCGATCCAGCATTTGGCGGGGATGAAGGATTCGAAGGTTATTGCGGCGATCAATAAGGATGCGGATGCACCGATTTTCCAGGTTGCAGATGTGGGGTTGGTTGCGGATCTATTTGAAGCGGTATGTCTTATCCGAAATTCCCAATCTTTCTCTACATAAAGTCGCCTGGATGCAAGGCTGCTAACTCTAGATCTGCCAGGTACCGGAACTAACCGAGAAACTAAACGCGGAGAAGAAATAGAAATGCACATAGCATTAGATGTAATGTATATAAAACATACAAACCTGTAAACCTCACTTGTTGACCCGCTCTCGAACATGCGATCGGACGAACCTTTGAAAGTCACTTCAGATCTGAAACACAAAGTGGCAAGCAGGCGAGTGATAAGATATGCGCAGCTCCTGAAGAACACAGCCCACTTTACAAATTCTTGTGGCGACGCGAAACCCCTGAAACTCAACGCGTCGTCGCAACCGGAAACCCACCACTGCTTTTTGCCTATCCTTTGTTATTCATAACAGTAGTGCTCACCACCGAGGATAAATAATATACCCTCCCGCCCACAGTGTGCATACCTTTTAGCATACCCATAAACAAAATCAATATTCTACAATTATTAGACGAAATCGGTTACCTTTAGCCATGCAAGAGCGAATCGAATGCACGACGACCTCGTCGTCAGAGTCATCAGGTGCAAACTCGCCTTCTGTATCTACGCCTGCGACTTCTACAGCGAGCGAAGATATCGATGCTATGGTTGCAGAAGGTGCGAAGATGGGGCCGCTCGGTTAGTTCTTTATCCTCTTGTTTGAGTTGAACTTTGTCGGATGTTCATCTCTTCTAGTACTCAATTTTTGCTAATAAATCATTTCTCCAGGTGATCCTTCAGCGGTTCCAGTCGATAAGATGCGAGCTCGTCTCGAATTCTTAATCAAACAATCTAGTGTCTATGCCTCTATTATTGGCGAAAAAATGACAAAGCAACAACAGGCGATGAAAGAAAAGGCAGAGGAGGAAGACCAAAAACGGATGAAAGAAGACAAAGCCCCGAAAGAAGCGGCGAAAGCGAAGCCTGCTCCTACGCGGAAAAGCGGTCGAACCGCCGCAGTAGCTCCAGCAAATGAAGATGAACTATCTGCCCCTGCAAAAGATTCGAAGAAGCGCGGTAGACCTGTGAAGGCTGGCAAGAAGGGTGCTGTTCTGTCCGACTACTTCACCAAAGCTGAGCTCCAGAACTCTGGCACAACTGCAGAGGCACTAGCCAATGTTGCGGAAGAGAACAACGGGGAGGAAATGAAGCTCGGGTTGCAAAAGGATTTAAGATCTGCGAGACAGCCGAAGCTGATTACGGGTGGTGTTATGAAAGATTATCAACTTCAGGGACTGGATTGGCTGGTGAGCTTGTATGAAAATGGACTGAATGGGATCTTAGCGGATGAGATGGGGTTGGGGAAGACATTGCAAACAATTAGTTTCATAGCGTTTCTCAGGGAGAAGGGGATGAATGGGCCGTTTTTGGTGGCAGCACCAGTCAGTACATTAAGCAATTGGGTGGACGAGATCGAGAGGTTCGTATATCAATTCACCTAAAAAATTTGCTTCAAACCGAGCTCGAGTGATTGACCTGTATGCAGATTCGCGCCTGACATGCCTGTTCTTCTTTACCACGGCACCCCTAGCGAGCGCGAACACATGCGCAAAACGCGTATGAGGAAACTCGGCCCTAATTTCCCCATAATCTGCACCTCCTACGAACTGATTATGAACGACCGCAAGCACCTGCAGCGTTTCTCATGGAAATTCATAATCATTGACGAAGGTCATCGCATCAAGAACCTCAACTGCAAGCTCATCCGCGAGCTTAAATCTTATACCTCCGCGAACAGGCTACTCCTTACAGGCACGCCCCTCCAGAACAATCTATCCGAGTTATGGTCATTGCTCAACTTCCTTTTGCCGGATATCTTCGATGATCTCGATTCGTTCCAGAATTGGTTTGATTTTTCTGCGCTTCAGGAGAAGGAGGGACATCATGCATGGTTGGAGGAACAGAAGAAGACGAATATAGTCGGATCGCTACACGCAATTCTGAAGCCGTTCTTGTTGAGACGGATGAAGACGGATGTGGAGACAATGTTGCCACCCAAGAGAGAATATGTGTTATATGCACCTTTAACACAGGGCCAGAAGGATCTGTATGGCAAACTATTGAAGCGCGAGGGGCGTGGGTGGTTAATTGATAAACTGGTTGGTAATGATGCGGGCAAGAAACGAAAACTCTCGGAAGATGAAGTAGACACACCTCAAAAGAAGAAAGCAAAGAATATAGCAACAGGGCGAAACGCAAGGGGAAATAAGAAGAAGGCCATCTCCTATAAAGAACTTGAAGATAGGGAGTTCTTCGATAAACTAGAAGAAGGGTCTAGCGAAGAGGAAATCGAGGTCCTCGATGAGTACCAGAAAAAGCTTCTCCAAGCTACAAAGGAAGCAGGTGGAAAGAAACTTCAGAACCTTGTTATGCAGCTTCGACTAGCATGCAACTCCCCCCATTTATTTTACTGGCCCTGGGCTGAAGGTGTGGATCCGGATAACTCTATTGTCACCGAATCCGGAAAAATGATGCTTCTCGAGCGCCTCGTACCAGCATTGTTCGAACGTGGTCATAAGGTCCTCATCTTCTCGCAGTTCTCGAAAATGCTCGACATCATCGAAGACTGGGCGAGCGTACTCCGTGGCTGGAGTGTCTGCAGGATTGATGGAGGGGTTAGCCAAGTAGATCGCAGGGAGCAGATCAGAAGATTTAATAAGGATGAGGGATGGAATTTGTTTCTGTTGAGTACTAGGGCTGGAGGACTGGGTATCAACCTCACGGCAGCTGACACCGTCATTCTGTTCGATTCAGACTGGAACCCCCAACAGGATCTTCAAGCACAGGATCGAGCTCATCGAATTGGCCAGAAGAACCCGGTTATTGTATATCGCTTCGCTACGGCTGCAACGGTCGAACAAACACTGCTTGAGAAAGCAGACGGGAAGCGACGACTGGAGAGACTTGTTATTCAGAAGGGCAAATTCAAGAGCATTGCGGCGGTCCCCGCGGCTGGTAGCGCTAACGAACACGACGAGCTGAGTAGTATCCTCTTAAGGGAGGACTTTGAGAAGGTTAATGTCGTACAAGCCGGCCAGCAAGTGCTCAGTGATGCAGAGCTGGAGACACTGCTAGATCGAAGCAAAGAGGCCTACGAGAGGGCTGAGAAAGGAGATGCTAGTGCAAGTGGAGCCTTTAGGGTTCTTGAGACGCAGCCGGGAGATTTAAACGACGAGTAAAAGCAATCAGTTGATCATGGGAGCTATTTAATAGATACTAAACGTGCTGAGTCACGATGGAACTAATGTGCTTTTATTGGGTTGGCTCTTTTGCTTTATAATTGTATTGGGGTTGGGGGTTTATTGCTTTTTGGTGAAGGTAAAAGTTTAGGTACACTGTATACCGAAATTATTTTTTGTTTCTCCCATTTTCAGTGTTTTGATTTACACTTATAACTCAAGCTCAGGCTAGGGCGTGGTGTATACTTAAGAGACACGCTGACAGGATCAGCTTAGATTTTTTCAGCTTTCTTTCTTTCTTTCTTTGGGCTTTGCATTTGGGCTTAAGATTCTATATACATGTAGACGTGGTTAATTGAAAGTTATCTCGAAAAAGGTCTATGCCGATTAGAAATTTTACTTCGTGTTAGACGGCTACAGAGCATATGCTTCGTATCCCTCTTCCATTCTCTTAGAAGTTGGGCCCTGAGAAAAATTACACTGATGTACCTAGTAGGAGGAGCGGCGTGTATCGCAGATGTCAGTTGTATCCTCAGTTTAGTAGCCATCATCAGCCTCGGCTCTTTTCTGAATTCATATATTCTCACTCGGGTTTGATGAGCTAAGGTGTCCATGGGGATTATAACGAAGCTACTCATCAATACGAATGGTGTCAAAAGGGATGGCATACATAATTACGTAAAATAAACTTTGAGAAAAGTTATTGTGGGATGGATCACACGATGGGAGGGCCGGTTAGCTTATGCTTCGGTCATTGCTATAGTTGTGTGTTGTGTATCGGTGGTGGAGGAATCACTACTTTGTAGTATGCAGCGGGTTGGCCTTGGCTTTATTTTCCGGGCCTCAATAAGTAGGAAGGATGAGAATGAGTTTACGAGGTATGAACATTGAGGGCAATAATGAATCAATTAATCAAGCAGGCATTAAAGACAATCTGAGCCTGATGGCTTACGTGAATGACAAATATTTCATATTAATACAAACTACATGCTATTGACAAGGTCTGGGGGGGTGTGAATATGGAGGTAGATGAACAAAAACAAAAGGGATTGGATTGGAGTGGAAAGATGAATATATAAACAGAAGCCGCCGAGAAGCTTTGGGATGAACCGGAAAACAGGCAGAGATGAATTAAGAGATAGGTTTAGAGGAGAACGACAAACAAACTAGTAGATGGGTAGGAGGATGAAAAGAAGGATGGGAAATTAGATAAAAAGAGAAATAAAGAAGGCAACTCGAGAGAAAAAAAAGACGAACCGGCAAATAGCAACAATAAAAACCAAGAGAAGAGGGAAGGAGAACTCACATCCCACCAAACCCAACCCAAAAGCCATCAAGAAGAAGACACCACGACCATCAAAAAGACCAAGAATATAAAAGGATGCGAGAGTCTTACCGTAAAATCCCTGGTTTGGTTGCCCCCGAGGGGGCGCTGTACGTTAGTCTCGGTCATATATCCTGGCCAAAATGCAGGGAGTCCCGTCCGTTTGTCGTGCTTTGCTCCCGTGGGAGCGCTGCTGTGTTAGTCTCGGTCATATATCCTGGCCAAAATGCAGGGAGGCTCGCATCGCATGGGGGCGTCTGGGGATTATGTTAGCCATCTGTTCCTAGAGAGAAAGCAGATGGTCGTGATGTCTTCTTCTTGTGGTGGATGATGGGCTGGTGGTGAGTTGTGGGTTGGAGAGGAGGAGAAAAGTGGGAGAGATCTAAGGGCTTTTAAAGGCTGCCTGTCGGCGAATATTTGGAGTGGCCTTGGCAGTGGGCTGGTAGGGCTAACTAGACCTCGATAATGTGGAACGGTAGATGTATGTAATTGTGCGGATCTGTGATCAGGATTTTTTTGAAGCCCCCTTGAGCATGTAAAGTACCGAGTGAGAATCGGTGAATGTACACTACCATCCCCAACAAAGTTGTTCTCCATCTACACCAACCGACTCATGGCCATCGCGTAAACAAAAGGAATATGATATAAAGTTTTGTGATATCTATCAATACATACAACCTCCCCGTTTCCCTACTTCTAGCCATCCACAACCCACAAAACCGCACCATTTAGAACATCTCATTGCAAACTTTCGTGATTGCTCCATTATACATGTATGCATAACCCATCCCCAGAAAGGTGTCGTGACTGCAAAAACAAATAATGCTATGCCCGATTAACCCCCATTTATTTATTAAACAAAAAGAAACCCCACGGTACCGAAAATTCCGTTATCTTTTGCCTAC
This sequence comes from Paragyromitra xinjiangensis, assembly GCA_038503065.1. Lineage (NCBI taxonomy): Eukaryota > Fungi > Ascomycota > Pezizomycetes > Pezizales > Discinaceae > Paragyromitra > Paragyromitra xinjiangensis. Next base: position 645,997 of record JBCAMK010000001.1, on the reverse strand, counting down.
GCAAACAATACTTGGCAAGTCTCTACAGTCTGTCGTTTCGTTCGTGATCAAATCCACCACCCGAACACCTTCAACATTCAGTACACCAGTTGCTAGTGCAATGAACCGAAGTTCAGCAGTATGGCAAGCGGATGGTAATAGCGGTCTATGATACAGCTCCCGTTAGTTTCGGAAAGGAAATTAGGGACTTAAATGGCTTACCCGATTCTAACATCATTGACCAATGGCACCAATTCCGCTGGTTCTAAATATTGCGCTCTGTGTGTCTGATACACAACGCTATCCTCCAGCACTGCCTCGGTTGCATCATCCCCAGCTGGGCGGGGAGGAAGCACTTTTCCTTCTCCGACTTTTCGTCGCTTCGGCGGGACAATGAGGGCTAGCTTTCTTGACCGTTGGGAACGGTTTACGACAAAAACTGTCCACAGGAAGACTTCGCCAACATATACTCTCGAAGGACCAGAAAAGGTTATTGTCAAGCCTAGTGTATTTTCCGCACCCTGAGAAGCAAAGGAAGGTGTGGAAAGGACTGGTGGAGTGAAAGCAATGTTTGGCGATGGCTGCGCTGGTTGATAGACCGGTCGGATGCCGCTAGAAGAAGAGACTGTTGCGCCATGGATTATGCTACCTAGGGAAGGCGGACGATGGGCCCGTTGTATTCCAGGTGTTGGTGGGAATGAGGGTGCTGCTGGTGGGGGAGAGAAGTCGACGGTTGTCGTCCAGTTTGTGAATATCTTGGGATGGCAAACGTCTGAAAGGTGGGCTGTTGCTTTTAAGCTTACTGATATCGGACGGACGGGGGAGTTTGAAGGAATTGGTGTGGGGACGTTGCTAGTTGGGAGAAGATCGGTCTGGGATAAGGTGTAGAGGAATGTTATATCATCTCTGGGTCGACACTCTATGGGTAATTTGTATGAGGATATGTCTTCTAACGCATCAGCTCTACCACCTGATAGCACTATATCGACACTTTCTATGGTGACATCACAATCCCCAAAAGGTGTCACTTCGAGATCCAGGGAAGCGATGATTGTCTGCTTGGTTCCGGAGAATATGCGGGAGTAACGCAAGCGGATATTAATTGCGGGGTATATATTGAAAGAACGCTTAGAGGCATAACCAAAAGGGCGTAGGGCTTGCTGGGGGGCTTGGGTCACGGGGATCACTCGGGAGACTCGAGACGCGGAAAGCCGTGGGGAAACAGAGGAGAGGTAGGGATCCTTGGAGTAGGACTCGAGGAGATTAAGCCCAAATGGCTGTCTCGAAGTGATGTATTCGTCTTCGATTACGGGCTTGTGAAGCTCAGCTGGACGTATGGTGGTTGAAGCTGTGAATATCACTCGAGGGTTGTTGAGGCGAGCTCGGGGATGGCCTAAGGGAACCTCAAGCTTCCATATTGCCAACCGCTGCGAGTCATCTTTCAAGAGTATACGCTGCGTCTCCCTCTCATCAACGACTGTCTGGAATAGCAGGTGGAGTTGTTCGTGACCTTTCCCTCCATACTCCGTCTGCCGCTTTTGGCCGTCCACGGCTGCTACTTCTAGTGATACAGCGAGTCGAGCGAGGTAGGATTCGTACAGACTCTCTTCCAGGGGGATGAGGATTTGAAGTACCACAAAAACCGGCAGCGTCTCATCTTCAAATAAGTAATCCATTAGCGTTCGTTACATCTCTTCCGGGATAGGGGATCTTGAACCGTAGAAAAGAGAATCGCGCTGCGCAATCGCGGCTACAGCGGGGATGCCACCAGCGGCTTTGGCAGCAGGCTTTCTATCATCTCCGAGCGCCTTAGCTATTGCTTCCGAGATATCGAGATCTGAGGCCTGAGGAATCACGAGCTCGAGACGGGCAGACTCCTGGACTTCGACGGTATTTGTCCGGGCGTGTGTCTTTCCCCGGGGAGCTGCTGGAGCGGTCATTCTGGGCGGTGGGGCAAGAAGAGTGGTCGCACTCCCGAATCTTGAATATCAAGACCTGTGTGGGGTACGTACCAATGTCAGTCGTTCCTATTGCTTTGGACTGTTTCTGTCTCTGATTCTGCTTCTTCTTTCCGTCACTCCAATGGGGGCTACGTGACGTGCAGAGGCTCCGGATATGCAGACTTGCTGCGCGGCTCTGTGGAACGAGCATGATTCGCGTGACACGATGCACAGCGGTGACCCGATACGTGACGCGACCTTACCGCTCCGGGTAGAAACACGACTTACGGGTCAGGGTTCGTTGATTCGTTGGTGGAGATCGCCAGCCTCCTTACCGTGTCTTCCCTTTTCTGCGTGAGGCCTTCTCTGCAGCTCCAGGAAAAATTAAAAGAGGACGAGACAGAACGTCAATCTCACCTCCGTCCTCCGTTCAACACTCCTCCACCCCCCCCTCATTCATTCATCTGCCCCCATCAACCTTTACTCCTATTCTCCTTTGCCACTTATACCCCTCATCGACGATGTCGTCTCTGTGGCAGGAAGCAAAGAATCCCGAGGGACGGGTCTACTACTACAACACCCAGACAAAGGCGACCCAATGGACCAAGCCTGTGGATATGATGACCCCGGCCGAGGTGAGCGCTATGGTCAATGTTTATATCCTTAGGTACTATCGCTAACGGCATACTAGAGGGCCCTGCAAGATCTGCCGTGGAAACAACATAAAGCTGATGATGGACGTCCGTACTGGTAAGCTTCGGTATCTGTGATATCATTTTGGACGCGATTCTAACATTTTCGCTTAACCTAGGTATCATGCAGAAACAAGACAGACTACATGGGAGATGCCAGAAGCCTACAAGGCTGCTCTCGAGAAGACTCAAGCGCCGCAGGGATTGCCCCATATACCGTGAGTCGCGATTTGTTTCGAACCACCCTTTATCTGCATCATCAAACGTTATATGGCGCACACTATGGTCATAGAACTCAAGCTAATCGTCACACAGACAGCAAACCTTCGTCGCTGGCGGCACGCAAACATTCAACAATCTTTATGAAAATAATGATCGTCAAGTTGCTCTCCAGGGCGCGCACATGGATATGAGCGCTGATGGTGCTGCTAAGCCTATGTCTCTCCCCTCCAGTCTAGCTAACGACAGGGATGGTCCACAATATTCTTCCCACGATGAAGCAGAAGCAGCTTTCATCAAACTCTTGCGTAGAACTGGAGTTCTGCCTGATTGGACATGGGAACAGACAATGCGTACGATTATCAAGGAGCCGCAGTATCGCGCATTGAAGGATCCCAAGGACAGGAAGGCGGCATTTGAGAAGTATATTGTCGAACTCAAACAACAGGAGCAGGATAAGGCAAAGGATAGGATTACGAAGCTGAGACAAGACTTTGCAGTCATGCTGAAGAGTCATCCCGAAATCAAGTATTATACTAGATGGAAGTATGTTAACTTTGTCTTCCATTTCTCATGGCCGCGCTAACCATTTTGCCCATAGGACCGCGCGTCCCATGATCGAAGGCGAAACGATTTTCCGTTCTAGCTCGGACGAGAGCGAGCGTCGCCAACTCTTCGACGAGTACATCGTTGAGCTGCGCAAAATCCAGCAAGAGCGTGAGCAGCAAGCGCGTAAGGAGGCATCAGAAGAGCTGGTCAGCTTGCTCAAGTCACTTGATTTGGAGCCATATACACGTTGGTCAGAAGCCCAGGCGATCATCCACGCGAATGAACGTTTCCAGTCTGAAGAAAAGTTCCAGGCACTGTCGAAACTTGATGTGTTGAACGCTTTCGAGAATCACATCAAAATGCTCGAGAGAGCTTTCAACGACAAGAGACAAAAGGTCAAGAACACCAAGATGCGTAAGGAAAGAAGGTGTAGGGAAGCCTTCACGGCGCTTTTGGGTCAACTTCGTGCTAAAGGTGACATCCGAGTTGGAACAAAGTGGAAACATATTCACCCGTTGATTAAGGATGATGAACGGTATCTTAATATGCTCGGCCAGCCTGGCTCTACGCCCCTTGACTTGTTCTGGGATATCATGGAAGAAGTTGAGAGAGATATCAGGATGAAGAGGAACTTTGTCTTGGATATTTTGGATGTGAGCTCACCCCCGGGTCCATCATTTGAGTGCATGCTAACCATTGCTCCATTTAAATAGGAGAAACGCTTTGAAATCAGGGAACAAACTACTTTCGAGGACTTTGAAGCCGTACTGAAGTCTGACCCACGTACAGCGCAGTATGACCGCGAGACCACCACTGCTCTCTTCGACAAACTCCGCGAAAAGATTGTAAAACGCATTGAAGACGACCGGCACCAACAGGAGCGCCACGCGCGCCGCAAAATGGATGCTCTTCGCTCGGCGATGAAACATCTTGACCCCCCCATCGAGGTTGCGGATACATGGGAGCAGGTGCGTCCTCGTATCCAAAAATTTGAAGAATTTGCCGCGCTGGAGCCCGAGGAGCTGCGTCGTACCGCATTCGACAAGTTCATCCGCCGTCTTAAAGAGAAACATGAAGACAGGGAAAAGGAACGTGAGCGAAAGGAGAAAGATCGTAGTGAGAGAGACCGTAGTGATAGGACTCGTGAGAAGGATAGAGAAGGAAGAGCTTACCGTGGAGAGACGGCGGTGGAGGCTCGTAATGGCCATCGTAGCAGTACGTCATACCATAAGCCAGCTGAGTCTCGTCATCATCGCGATTCGCATCATGCGAGTAGGTCGCCGGAACCGGATGCGTATGAGGCGGAGAGGAGAAGGGCTGCGGGGGAGAGGGAGAGGCAGTATCAACATAGGGGAAGCACAGCCAGGAGTACCTCACATCATCGCTCTGACAGAGGTGATGCTAGAAGGCCAGAGAGCAGGCATAGGCACGATAGGGACAGGGGAGAAAGTGTCTACGATAGAGAGCGGAGAGAGAGGGAAGAGGAGCGGGAGAGGCTTTACAGGACTAGGGGTGACGATGACTACCGTACAAGGCGTCGTGCCAGAGCTTTGAGCCCTACTGAAGAGAGCGAGGATGGTAGAAGGGATTCAAAGGTAAGCATCGCCATCCCACCTCAATTTCCCCACCCAGGTATGGTCAGGATGCTAATCTAGTCACAGCGATCCCGGCGTGAACGAACCCCCAAGGAGAGGACCCCCCGTGCCCGAACCCCCGGTGAGAGGACTCCTGGCGGTTACGATCGTGACTACCCTAGAGACACCCGCTCACCTCCCGCAAAAATCGTTGCCAAGCCCGAAAAGATGCAAATCGATGAGAAGGCAGAAGAAAGTGAGGAAGGTGAAATTGCAGAGTAATTTAGCTGAGCAAGCTATCTATGTTATGGTTACGATTGAAACAAAAAAAATAATGAACGAGCTATTGTCTGGTGATGGTATTTATCTATAATTTTGGGGCTGAAAAATCATTCTTGCTCAATTTTCTCCTTTTTTTCTTCTCTTTTTTACCCTTTTCCTGGTTTTTGCAGGGATGGACAGCTGGGCGAGTGAGTTTTGTCCCAAAAAGAATAGCTTATGAGGGTGGGACAGCGTGTAGAGTATGCTTATTTTCAATGGTGTATGATATTTTATCCCTTATGATATGTAGGGTTGTCTAGTGGGGGAAGTTGAATTGATAAAGGTAATGATGCTGCCACGATGGAATAAGGAATGTTTGGACGTGGATTGCTAGCATTGTTATAATAATTTCGTAGCTGAAAAGAGTGAAACATTTCCTATTTTGAATAACCATAGTGCATCACTCGGCTTAAGCTGCCAATGATACAGAGAGCTACATGTATGTACGAATCCCAGCAACGCAACAAGAAACAATCCTTGGATGGGTTGTTATGAGAGTTTAGTCTAGAACGACTGTTTAGACATCGGAGTACAAGGTGGCTATTTTATTACAGTTATTATTACAGTGATCTGTTTCCACTCGTGAACATTTACTGGGTCCCGCAAACGATACTCGCTAGTGACACTGAGATAGACCAGGTTAGTATAGTGCGGGCCGGACTTGTAATTTGTAACGTCCCCTTACAAACTACAGCTTAGCTGATTAGTCTCGAGGTAGTAAAAACCGTGTTGTTTTAAGACGGTTTAAATAGTTTCGGGTTCGAGTCCAAAGCAATTGCTCCGGAAGCTCATTAAATTGATCCGGTTAATTCCAAGAAAAAGGCGTTGGGAGTCGGGACGCGATCCCGACCGTTTCGGGGGTCTCATTTTGATGCGGTAAAGCGCTGCTCGTTTCTGCAGGCTACCTTGACGCCATACCGAGAACGGGCGGCAGAGATCTTATCGTCGTCCGGGTAACACTTTGGCAATCCGGGGAAGCCCTGCAGCTGTGCCGCGAACAATGTATTGTTATGCCGGATAAACTCAGGGCTAGCAGAGAGCTCGTGAGGACAGGTAGCAACACCTTTGCCCCACGTTATATTTTCGCTCTGTTTCCCACTCACGGATTGATTGGTCTGAGACTGGGATTTTTTTTCTTTCCTTTCCTTCTCTCGTTTTAAATATACAAAACGATATCTGCTCTACTGTGAGGAGCTCTTGTTCTGCTGTCACGACTTTACGTTCCTTCAATTCTACATTTGGATGCAATGAGGGCCTCATTCTCGAACTCAGGGCTCTTGAAGAGCTTGGGCGCTGTTGCACAAATTTTAGTACTGCTTGCTCCTGCGTTTTCGCTTGCAGATCCGGACAGAGCTGCAGACTATGATATTGACTACTCTATCGGACTAGTCCACCCGTATGTTCTTCGCTCGAATTGTGGGGGTTCAAGACTTTGTGGGTGGTGGCAGCAGTTGCACTAACGTGGGATTTCTCATTTTTAGATTCTCTCAGGACAAGCATACGATTCCCGGCTACCAAGTCTTTGGCGACCCACAGATTCTCTCTGACAGATTGGTCCTTACCCCGCCGACCCCGGGAAACCAGCGTGTGGGCTTGTATACGATCAAGTCGAGCCCATACAAGGAATGGACCGTCGACGTTGATTTTAGAACTAGTGGTGGGGAAAGACCCGGTGGGACTTTTCACTTCTGGTATACTGCTGGTGGAGCTAGTGGGAAGGGAGGTCTGGAGTCTGTGTACACCTCGAAGCCCTTCGACGGGTTGGCGTTGGTGGTTGATTCGTATGGCGGGGTAGGTTCAGCTCGGGTTTGAATCATAATTCCACTGGGGAATAAAGTGCTGATTGAGGGCGAATATAGTCTGGGAGTGTTCGCGCGTATCTGAATGATGGCCAAACCGACTATTCGATCCACCATCATGTCCCGTCGCTTGCGTTCGGACACTGCGACATTAGTTACCGTAACAGAGGGATTTTGACGTCGATGAAGGTTTCTCAAGGACCAAAAACTTTCAAGGTTGAAATCGATGGGAACTTGTGTTTTGAGACCGATAAGGTTAAGCTCCCTGCCGGCTATCACTTCGGAGTCTCGGCTGTTACTTCGGACACTCCAGATAGCTTTGAACTCTTCTCGATTCTTGTATCTTCTCCAGAGAAATTCGATACTTCAAGGAATCAGCAAGACTTTGATGAGAGGGACAACGTGGGTCAGGATTCTGAGGCTCAGCAAGCACATGGCCGAACTCCCCATGAGCAGGATTATCAAGAGTACGTCCCGGAGTACCAGGACACGGCCGCTGAGATATACAAGACCCCTGAACAGCAGTTCACGGATTTGCACGACCGTTTGCAGGGCATGGTAGGTCGCCTTTATAGATTGTTACTAAGATGGGCACAAGGGATCTAGATCGCTGATGTTTCCTTGTGAAATCTGTAGACGCATCACCTGGCAGCTATCCAGTCGCAGGTTGGTATGCTTTATGACAGATTAGATGCGTTGACGCACAGGCACGACGATATGCGTGCAGAAATGAGAGGCACTAGGGTGCCCCGCAGTCAAGTCGATAACATGGAGAACAAAATGTAAGTGCTTTAGCCCTAGCGTGTTATTTTATCCGGATCACGGCACCGGTACCCATGATTTAAATAAGGTTATTGGCCAATGCTCACGGGTTTATGCAGAAATGCTATTGAGAATCTCGTTGTTCAAATTGGAAGCGCAATCACCTCAAAGGATTATACGCATCAATTCGATGCGCTGCAGAGGACACTCAAAGAACATCACTCCAACTTGATGTATGCGGTTCCGGATACCGTCAACCAAGGTTCGTACTGAACAAAGCCCTTTTTCATTGTTTCCATTGTTTTGGGTTTTTGGACAAAGAAGAGAGAACAAAACACTAACATTCACACTTCAGCCCTGACTTCGAACGGACCTAAATTTGGTATGGGTGTTGGTATTCTTATCGCTTTCCAGGCATTCCTTGTCGTCGCGTACATTGTGTACAAGCGGAGGAGAGCTAGCTCGCCAAAGAAGTATTTGTAGATGTGATTATGAAAGGACTTGTTTTCGGTGGTTTGCATTGTTTATCTGCCATATTTTTTTGTTTTATTTCCGGAGATATGGGGATCTGGGGACAATCGGGGTTATTTTCTGTTCCACGGGTTTATTTTTTCTTTCTTCGCGGCAAAAAGACTCAAGACAGCGCGGGGCGATTGGATTGTATCATAGCAAAAAATCAAAAGCGAGTGCCAGTGGAAAAATCATAGAATAGAAAAGGAAGGTGGAGTGAAGGGTGCCACCGTTATTCTTGTCGGAAGCTTTTGTTTGGCTCGCGTACTGGTGTCACGATATTGATTCTGTGGGTTGCGGGCGCGACATGCTACGTATTGAATAAACATTGGAACAGCTCAAAACCGTTGAATGCAGGCAGATAAGATCGCCTGTGAGGGCTTGGCTGTGGGGTGACCACTGCATACCTATCCGCTTCAAGCTCCCCTGCTGTTTCTATTCGGGTTCCTTAGAATCCCTGCATCTGGTCAGCCTAGAATTTCTATCCACAGCTTCGGCCTTGAGCTGTCGGTCGGCCTTACTTACAGGTGCATGGCTCCGCAAGAACGAGCAAACAAACTGGTCGCCTAAACTGCATCGCAAGAAGAAAAAGATACATCACCCTCGCGATCATTATTCAGTGCTGAGAGAAAGCTCATCTGCGTTTCTTTTTTCCTTTTTTCTCCTTGTTCCAACGATGAGCGGCTCTTCAACAGCTGTAGCATCAAGTTCTCGGATGGCAGCCAGTAACCAGCAATCGCAACGTCTCGAATGTCCCTTTTGCCAGTTCCACGACAAGAGCGAGTATGTGCTGCTTCTCCACATCGAAGCACTGCACACGGATGACTCTCCGTTTGTTGTCAAGGACGACCCTGCGAATACTGGTCTCATCAGCGGCTTTACCAACAGCATCAACGACCTCGGTCCAGGGAAGTTCAACGCGCTAGACTATGAATTTGGGGGCCCGTCGCAAGATGATGATGAGACCACATATGTGCTGTGTCCTGAGCCGGGCTGTGAGGAGCCTGTGCTGTTGATGGAGTTGCAGGTGCATTTGCATTTCCATGATGCGGAGCAGATATCGATGGAGGATGTGAGGTATTCTGGGGAGGGGAGGAATGCGAGTAGCGGAAGCTCTGGGAGCTCAAGTGGGGGGTCAAGCGGGAATTCACCATTGGGGGGGAGTGGGGGTTTGAGAGAGATGGAGATGGTGGATAGACGAATGGATTCGATGGAGAGAGACAGAGGTGGGAGGGGGATGAGAGATGAGAGGGAAGGTAGTAGGAGTAGTGGCGGGAGAAAGGAAAAGAGAGAGAATAGGACATTGATGATATCGAGAGATGGTGTGATATCACGAGAGTCACTGGCTTCGAGAGACGGACATAAGGATAGAGATTTCCAGAGGGAAATGGATAGGATGCTGGAAAGGGAAAGAGAGAGGGAAAGAGATAGGGACAGAGGCAGGGAGAAAGATCGTGGCAGGGATAGTCGTGGATACAGGCTAGCCTACCCGGATTCTGGGTCTTCATCATCTGCATCTTCGGCGATGTCTCCAAGGCATTTGCATAAGTCACCAAAACGATCTTATAGGACTTTCTATGAGGCTCCACCATCAGACAAAGATTTAAGTAGCTCTAGGAGATATGAAAAATCATCGGGAAGATCAAATGCTTCTTACAAAGACAGCGGAGTCAAGCGTCTCGGTGTATGTGAAGTGGCTTTCCCCATATTTCTTTATGCTTCGTATATCGATAGTTTGATCAGGTGCGTCAGTATCGCTCAACATACTAACCTCCTTGTATAGAAATCCGATCTTGGTCCATACGCCCATGAGCACCAAATGCCCGACTGGCTCCGTGAAGAACTCGAAAAAGGTGGTAAAGTCAGCATACAAACCACAATCGACCGTGCAACTGGCACTCTGGTAAAAGAAATATATGTATCCAACGAGACTCCCAATCTTCTCCCAGTGATTGCCTTCCTGTGCGAACGAGATCAAAATGTTGCCCGCGCGTGGTTATGTCATTCCGGTGTGAAACACGTAGGGAAACAAATCAAGGGTGAGGGTGGATTCTGTGGCTACAGAAATATTCAAATGATGATCAGTTACATCCAAGCTGCATTTCCGAGGGGGAGTCATCCATTTGAGGGCCGGATACCGTCGATATTAAGGCTACAAGATTGGATCGAGGAAGGATGGGATAAAGGGATCAATATTAATGCAAGGTTGGAAACTGGTGGAATTAAGGGGACTAGGAAATATATCGGGACCTCAGAGGTATCTTGCGCCCTTGTCTTTACTCAGAGTAACACTCTGAACTAACCTTCCTAGGCTCAAACTATGTTCACCTCCCTCGGGATCACTTGCTGCCCGCATCCCTTCAACAGATCCGATGGCCTCCAAACACAAAACCGTCTTCTCGATTTTGTAGAAGACTATTTCAAAGCCGGTGTGCCAGAGGGCCCGCTAAATCCGAGAGTGTCGCGGACACAAAAACCACCAATATATTTCCAGCATAGCGGACATTCTATGACGATCGTGGGGATCGAGAGGACACTGGATGGGGTGAGGAACTTACTCGTGTTCGACCCATTTTTTACCCCAAGTGCACCAATGAAGAATTTGATTGGTGTGACACCGAGGGGGCGATTTGATTCGGGAATGTTGCTCAGGGCATACAGGAGGAGGATGAATTACTTGCAGAAGTATAAAGAGTTTGAGTTAATTGTGTAAGTGGATAAACCATGAGCGGCGTTTGGGAGATTGGGAATCGCTTTGCTAACCAAGATCGATGGTGTAGGCTGGAAGTATGATTTTTTTTGTATGATTTTGGGAAGAGGTACGATATGTGGGTGGGATGTTTTTACGTTTCTGCGGCAATGTGCATTCGTTGGAGAAGTATCTGATACCCATACCAGCGAAGGAAATCATTGGTTTTACGGCCCCCTTTTTTGTTTGGCAAGTGTTAGTTCTATCATTTTTGTATAATATACCATTTTTTACTTTTGTCTTGCCTGTGACTATTTTGCATTCATTTCTTGCGTTTACTCGCCTTTTTCTCCGTCGGGAATGACACAATCTTAGGCGGGATAACACGGAATTTCCTCGGCTGGTGTTTAGTAGTTTTATTTGACCAGCACATTAAGCAATTGCATGTTACGGATACTTTGTACGGGATAGAAGAGCACGAGGTGTTTGATTAAACCGTCCCAAGCCCATGATGTCGACAAGCTGAATAGGTAGAGGAACCGAGCAAACACCTCCTCACGCCTCCACACATCTGTGTTCGTGGTAACTGAAAGACCTCCGCGAGACCGCTGGCCCTAGCTGTAATCCATGCTTACAAAAATCGCCCTCTTTACCCCAATTAGAAGCCCCTCCACATTCTTGGGCATCATTCACTACCTCCTGTAAGTTCGATCGGTATGGACTGTTTGGTTCCAGTTAAGCTCTTTCGTGGGTAAGCCGGTTACGAGATTACTAAGGGGTGTTTTACCGCACTCGTCGTGATTGAGCGAACCTATTCAAGGCATGTCTCTCCCGTAATTTCTTTTTCACCCTAAATTCGGTACCTTGTACCACTCGTTCTCCATTTTCGGCTCCATTTCATCAGTTTTCGTGGCAGTATAGTTGCGCAAATAGAGCATTAGTAGACACCTTTGTTTCAGATCAACGGGCTTGGTATATCATGGGTGAGAGGTTATGACTAGGATATTGAGGCTGCCCTGTTGACTCTTGTCGGCGTAACCCTGGCTAGCCCATCCATCCATACGTCACGCCCGCCAGGATGGAATCGAACATTCAGATCGGAGTGGGGCCACCAGCTCTGGAGATGACCTCCACAATCAATCCTAATTCCCTCCTGGAGAATTGGAGTACTATACTGTTGGTGAATACTTCGCTCGTGACCTTTTATAATCTACTGCTATGGCTTATTGCTAACACCCACAACCTAGAGCCTTCGGGATCTTCGACGCGACATCCCTATAAACTATAACCAATACCCAGGCGTCGCACTTACGCCCGCTTGCTTTGCAGACAGGAAATATACAAACGATAAAGCGAATTGCGTTGTGAATCTAGCAGCTATCGGTTACCGACGGTTCGTGGTCGATCTGTATCTCGACAAGGATAATGGACAATGGGATATTTGTCCAGGTACAACTCGTCCTGTAATTCAGGTGCATAAGAGGCTGATCTAAAAAATCGCAGCTTCCATGTATGTAGAGTCTTTAGCTGCAAATGATAGGCCCTTCGAACTACCACCTGTAGCTAGTACGACAGCATCTACCAACTCACCCACAGCTTCCACAACTTTGCTGGCACGGCAAACCCCAAACCTCCCCCCAGGTCCTATTAGCGGCTTTAGTGACCTTGAATCGTTCGGTGAATATACATGCGATTCATCCTTCAACGCGACCACTTTGCTCTCAGTTTTCGAATCTTGGATAACCAGCACAGACACGGATCTGGGAGCACGCATTATATTCCTCAGCTTTAACCTTCATGAGATCTCGCCGCCTTCAAATAATACAAACCCACCAGCTCCAGATTCTCTGCTCCAGATTCTCCAGAACACTGGTATTCTCGCGGATGCATATACACCAGTTGAGCTTGCATCTGATCGTTCTGATCTCAACAGCTCCTGGTTCGGGGGCAGGGCTGATGGTAATACCTCAGAGTACTTCACCATTCAAAGCAATGCTGGTGGGCTCAGAAGCACTGAAAATGGTTGGCCGAGCGAGTCGTATCTGGAATTTTCGGTCAAAAAAAGACTGCTCGTGTCCTTTGGCACAATAGCGGCAGGACTTGGCTACGATCCGGTAGCCACGGGCGATGACAGAAATATTTTTCCTGCAAGCTATCTTGGAGAACCTGCTATATTCAATAGCTCGATGTCTCCAAAGTGCTACTTTTCAAGTTCAAAGTTTGGATTGAAAGAGGCGAATTCTTCGTGGGCTCAATTAGTAGATACTACCTTGGATCCTTTCCCTAAGGGAAATTCCGGTAATATCACGGATTTGGCTAGTTGTGGGTACTCTGCGACCTTGAATTCTACATATTCCTCAAATGTCACAGCGAACGTTGAATACTACTTTGGTCAAATCAGAGATGCATTGGCGTGGTCATGGGATGTGAATGAACCTGCGAATGGAACAGGCGAGGATACGGAGAACACGTTCAGATGCGCATCCATGTCTGCAAGTAATGGCAGATGGAAGGTTACTGATTGCGGAGAACGTAAATTGGCGGCATGTAGGGTCAAGAGCGGACCATATGATGTTAGCTATATCCTATTGGCTTTTCCTGATGAAAAGCCCCCGCTAATCTTCTGCAGTGGATACTCACGCATCGAGATGGCACATACTACGATGCAGCAGGTATATGTGAAGATACCGATTTTGACGCTCCCCGCACCGCATTGGAAAATGCTTATCTCCTCGCCGCTATAAAAAAAGCACGGCTAGAACCTGAGGATAGGATCTGGATAGACTTCAACTCCATCGCTGTCGACGGATGCTGGGTTACAGGCGGCGAAAACGCATCGTGCCCTTACGAGCCTACGAACACTGGAGACAGGGAAGCTATCGTGAGCGCTGTTGCGGCAGTTATAATACTCATTGTGTTCGGGCTTATGTGGTTTGTGAAATTAGGGAGTTGGAGAGTGGAGAGAAGTAGGAGGCGGAGAAGAAAGATGGCGAAGAAGAGGAATTTAGAAGGAGTCGAATATGAAGGGGTACCTTCATAGCTGGGATGCTCTGCTGAGCTTTTGGTAGCTGGGCCAGCCCTGTTGGGTAAGTGTAATTGTAATACGGTGTTTATTTGTTCATTCGGCGATATGCCGCTACTGTACACTACAGCCTAAGTATTTTGTCGGACAGATGGTGTTTGATCTATCAACTAAAAGGTAATGTGAAGATACCTAATACATCAATGGATTTTTATCACATACGCCGCTTAAACTACATGTGCACTTAGCAGGGCTTTCTGACTTCCACGGCAGCGATCCTAGCAGCCAAAAAGACGGTGATTGGTTGTATCCCTGTGTTACCACCAAGGCTCCAGTTGGCGCAGCATACATAGGGCGGGGGAAATAAGGCTGAACATTTATCGCCAAAGCCAAAACCAAAGCCAAAGAACAGCTCGTTTAGCTCCTTCAGATATCTTAATTCCGGTCAACTAGCAACTTCTGGAATCTCCAGTCTCTACACAATCATGGCAGAAGTTTTGGGGATTGCGGCCAGCATTATCGCGGTACTACAATTGGCCGGAGCAGTAACTATCATGGGATACAACTACCTAGGTGGAGTAAAGCGGGCATCTAACGATACTCAAGACGTTATCAACGAGCTTCACTCCCTCAGCCAGGTCCTTGTGGCTTTGAAAGAATTTGCGGATAATAATCCACAGTCAACGGCACTGCAGAAACTTGACACAAAAGATGGTCCGCTTGCGGGATGCGCCCAGGAATTGAAAGCGCTGAAGTCAACCCTGGAGAAAAAAGGGACTTCGGGGCTTAAGAAAATGGTGGATAGTCTTACATGGCCCCTGAAGGAGAAGGAGACAGCTCAGCTTCTTGCGAGAATTGAAAGGCATAAAAGCTTATTCACCTTTGCTTTGACTGCGGATCATATGTAAGTCATGGGAAGACTTCTCACTTCAAAACTTTACTGAATTTCAACATAGATCTTTGTCTAAGGCAATCGAAGGATACGTTCAGGGTGCAAGTCTTGCAATTCAAGACCTTAGCAAATATATCCACAAAGAGCGGCAAAAGGAGGATACAATCTACGCACGTCAGTCACACAGCTTTCGTATTTCATCAGACGAATAGCCTTTTTTTAGCTAATATATATCCGATTGGTAGTGGAAAAAAGGAAACAAGTACTCAATTGGTTAGATTTGGAAGACTTTGAAAGAAAGCATCTCGAGATCAACGAAAGAAGGCAAGAAGACACTGGCGAGTGGCTTTTGATATCACCTGAGTTTTTGGAGTGGATACAGACCATAGGAGCCCGGCTGCTTTGGGGTTACGGGATTCGTACGTAAAATGGAATTTCGCTGATATATGTAGAAAACTATTGCTGACGTAGACCTACCCTATTAGCGGGAGCTGGAAAAACTTTCTTAGCCTCTCTCGTGATCGACCACATCAAGGATAAAGCTTCGGCGGCCAATAACGAAATCGGATTGGCTTATATATATTTTGATTATAAAGAACAAGAACGACAAAAGTCTATCCACGTCCTTGCTAAGCTTGTCAAGCAACTCCTGCTTCAAATACCATACCTACCCGAAAAAATACGAGAGCTACACGACAAACGGGAGCAGGATGGAAAACGACCTACCTTTGAGGAATTATATACTGCTCTTCTCTTGGTGACAAGTTTGTTCACTAAGGTATTTTTTGTCTTTGACGCCTTAGACGAATGCCACAAAATAAAGCAGCGCAAAAACCTCCTCCCGTTGTTTCGTCGCATGGGAACAGACGGTATGAATTTATTCTTAACAAGCCGGCCATATCCGGAAGATATTCAGGAGGCCCTCGATGACCACGGTGCAGCAAAGATTGAGCTTGTAGCAAAGGAGGACGATATCAGGGTTTACATCCAAAAGAAGATAGATGAGAGTACACGTGCGAAACGCCTGGCTCAACAAAATAAAGACAAAATCGTCTCTGATCTTACAGAAGCCGCTAACGGAATGTAAGTAGCGCTGCTGTGTTTCCTAAATTATCCCCCCTTCACCTCCAGGCTAGCTGCGGTGAGCACAAAGATGTTGAGATTCCTCCAGAAGAGGCGACTCTGATTCTCCCCTATACTTGCCACATCAAGCTCGGAAAAGGTGGTGCTGAAGCACGGGGCTTTATGTAGTAAACTTGCCATTTTTAAGTCATCGCTAATCGGTCATATACTCTCAGGTTTCTATTGGCCCACCTCAATATCGAGTACCTCTGCCAGCAGGCTACTCCTAGGAAAATCCTAACCACCCTTGAAAAGCTAAAGAGCTCCTCCGAATCTTTAGAGGGAAGGCCCTTGGATACCACCTATAATCTCGCTATGGGTCATATTCGCAAGCAACCTAAGGATGTTGTGGCCTTAGCTATAACAATCCTCACATGGCTTGTAAAGGCCCATCGAACACTTACCATTAACGAGCTACAAGAGGCAGTGTCTATAGAGCCGGGCCTATACGAGCTTGATGAATTGGATTTACCAGATAAAGCGACGCTCATTGACGTCTGTGCTGGCTTAGTAACTGTAGATGAGAAAAGCGGCACGATCAAGCTTGCACACTACACCGTGCAAGAATATCTTCTTGAATACCGAATAATTCACGGCGATGCAGATCCCAGACTTGCTATCTCCTGCATTACTATTGTCTCGTTCGATATCTTCGATGAACCCTGTGCGTCCGACAGCGATATTAACGACAGATTGAATTTACACCCTTTCTTATTCTACGCAGTCGAGAACCTATCTTCTCATATCAACGGGTGTGACGAGGACCTAACAACAGAGGCTGTTTTAACTTTTCTTAGAAAGGAGAGGTGCATATCTTCTTATTGCCAAGCTCGTTACTTCATCAAGATGCTACAATCTGGCGCCCAGCCTACACTTGACCAATATCTTGGAGGAAAGCTCCAGTTCAATGTAGCGTGTTCTCTGGGGCATTTGGCGGTGGTTCAACTATTGTTCAAGCAGGGTGTCAATATACTGGACACGGACAACGAAGGGAGAACAGCATTACACGAGGCAACATCTGAGGGGCACGTGAGTGTGACTCGTCTACTACTCGAAAATAGTTTCAACGGGAATATCAAGGACAAGTTGGGTGAAACAGCACTGCATAAGGCGACGCTTATTCAAAACGTAGAACTCATCCAGTTGCTACTTGAGGAGGGAGCAGATGCCCTGATTCCAGACAATGAAGGATGGACGGCTCTGCACTGGGCTGCGTTGGGAGACTCCAAAGAAATTGTTCGACTACTGCTTGAGAAGGGGGCAGATATCCTAGCCTCAGATAACGATGGCCTGACAGCTTTGCACTTGGCAGCGTCTCACGAGCATGAAGAAATTGTCAAGTTACTGCTTGAAAGGGGAGGAAATGTCTTGTTCTCGAGCTCGGACGAGGGCTATCCAATTTTGCAATGGGCGGCATCTAAAGGGCACGAAGGGGCTATTCGGCTACTCCTCAAACACGGGGCAGACATCTCGGTCTCGGATAGCCTGGGATGGACAGCTTTACACCAGGCAGCGTCTGAGGGACAGGAAGGAACTGTCCAATTACTTCTCGAGAACGGAGCAGACATCTTGGCTCGAACCGTTCGTGGATGGCCAATTTTACACGAGGCGGCATATGAAGGACGTGAAGGAACTGTCCGGCTACTTCTTAAGAATGGAGCGGAAATCTCGGCCACGGACAATCTAGGATGGACAGCTTTACACCAGGCAGCATCTGAAGGGCACGAAGGAACCGTACGGCTGCTGCTTGAAAACAAGGCGAACATCTCCACTCGATGTAAAGATGGATGCACGGCTTTATACCTAGCGGCATGTGGAGGGTATGAAGAAACGGTTCAGCTGCTTCTCGAGAATGGGGCGGATATCTCGCCTTCGACTGTTCGTGGATGGACAGCCTTACACGGGGCGGCATGCGGGGGGCACGAAAAAACTGCTCAGCTACTGCTTAAAAACGGTGCGGACATATTGGCCAAGGACACTGAGAAACGGACCGCTCTACATAAAGCAGCAGCCAAAGGGTGCGGGGGGACCGTCCAACTGCTCCTCGGGAACGGCGCGGATATATGGGCCAATGATCACAAAGGAAAAACAGCTTTGCACCAAGCAGCAGCCGGAGGACACGAAAAACCTGTCCGGCTACTACTCAAGAGTGGCGCAGGGGTATCGGCTAGCGACGAGGAACAATGGACAGCTTTACATGAGGCAGCGAACGGAGGGCACGAAAAAATTGTCCAGCTGCTACTTGAAAACGGGGCGCTTACCTCAGATAAGAACCTTCTTCAAGATACAGCTTTGCACATAGCGGCATTTCAGGGACACGAAGAAACTATCCGAGTACTACTTAGAAGCGGCGCAGATATCTCGGCCCGGGGCCGCGACGAAAACATAGCCTTTTACCAAGCGGTAAATGGCAAACGCAAAGGAGCTATTCTATTACTTCTCGAGAACGGGGCGGATATCTTTGATCAAAACCCCAGGGGCTGGTCGGTTTTACACAAGGCAGCACTTGATGGGGACGAAGAAATTATCCAGTTATTACTTGAGAACGGTGCAGATATATCGGCAAAAGAGAGCCAGGGGTGGACAGCTTTGCACTGTGCAGCATCTGAAGGGAATGAAGGAGCCGTCCGCGTGCTCCTTAAGAACGGGGCAGACATTTCTGCGAGAGACATTTGGGGCAGGACTTCATTTAACCTGTCCACTTATGGGAACTACGAAGCGGTAATCCAGCTTCTACAGACAGCGTCGGGAAAAGCGGATAGCGAGCAAAAACAAAAAACCACTCCCCCAGAAGGGAAATAACGAGATACCCACTAGGCGGAAGAACTTTTCGTATATTGGGGGTTTTTGGGTCTGTTTCCTAAATGATTTTTGTTTAAACTCCTTTTTATTTAAGGCGTTGGTGCCAGCCCCGCCTTTTTCATAAGATCTGGACTATTTTAGCCTAAAAGACATTAAACTCGATTTTGTTTCAATTACGGTAGACCATTTCCTATCTCCTTAATGGTCTCAAAGTCCTATATAGAAGTTCCTCCTGTGTCTTTTCGCTTATTAATGTGGGGGTTAGCCTTAGAGTTGTAGTAACAAAAGAAAGTAGACTACCGTAGTGGAAGAAGTCAAATCTATATTCTACAAAACACGCATCATAATCATTTCTATCATTATCCCATCCCATATAGACGTCACCATAGATCTCTACACTAAAAACCTGCTACCAAGGACCCACATCAATCCAACACCTTCAACATCTCCTCCTCACTTGCAAACTTCTCCCTTTCCTTCCCAACCGCCCTCCCACGTGCCTTCTCCGCCTCATCGATTTTCTGCCACTGATTCCATGAGACCGGCCTCAACCCCATTTTCTCCACCTCCCCCTTCAGCACATCCCATCCACGCTTCTCCCCCGATCCTTCAAACTCTAAGAACTTCCTCCCACTATCCCAGTCGCTGACTATCACATCCCCTGTATCAAATGCATCGTACATAGTTGTTGCGATAACACCAGTAGGCCCACGCTTCACCCACCCACTCGTATACACCCCCGGCACTGGGGCAGCAGAATCGCCGTTATCCTCAAGGGGGGTAACAACACGGCCGTCTTCATTAGGAACAAGGCCACGTGCGTGGTTAAATGGGATATGGAGTTTCTCGAAGCCGGGGATGGGCTCAGAGAGGTAGCCAATGGAACGGAACGCGAGACCTGTAGGTATTGTTTCTATTTCACCGGTTCCTATAGCGCGAGAGGTTGGGGAGAAGATAGGATCTTGGAGTTGGGTCTTTTCGAACTGTACTGCGCCTAGTTGCGAGGGGTTCGTAGATGACGGGAGAAACGCAGTTGGAGAACGGAGGAAGTTTAGCTCCCAGGATTTCTTAGCAGTTTCGAGTGGTGTTTTGGGACCTTTTTGGAGAACTTGCATGATCCTCTTCGGGGCGCGAGGAAATGAGGATGGGTCGTCGGGGAGGAGGGAAGGGTCTACAGGAGGGAAGCCCACATCTGGTAACGAAAGTAGTTCTCGAAGCTCCTTGACCGTGAATGCAGCTTGTAGAGGTCCCCGACGACCAACTACCCTTACTTTCTTCACCTGGCTCTTACTCAGTGCCTCCAACGCATACTCTGTGATATCTGTCTTTCGCAACTCTTCAAGATTCATGACCAATATCCGTGCCACATCCAGCGCAACATTCCCTTGTCCAATAACCACAGCCTCCTCCCCAAGTTCATCGAGTCGTGGGTTCAAGTTACGATACTCAGGAAGGCCATTATACCATCCCACAAACGCCCGCGCGGATAATAGACCCTCCAACCCCTTCTCCCCCGGAATTCCTAATTCACGGTCTTTACTTGCACCATACGAAAGAAGCAGCGCATCATAGTGTGGCGCAAGCACTGTAAGTGGGAGAGACTGATTCGGCGGATGTGGCCAGGACGTCCCAATGGGAGTATTGCCAATATATGTAAAGCGAGGATCTAAGGCTATCTCATTAAATTTGTCTTGACAGTTCTATGTTTAGAGTCTGCCCTTCAGCTGTTGTTACGGATCCAGAAGACGTAAGAGTCATACCTTGACTTCTGGATGATCTGGAGCTACGCCAAATCGTACAAGGCCATAAGGCACAGGAAGAGACTCGTACATGTCTACTTTGGCATTATGAAGCTTGCTAAGAACTCTGTAGGCTGTATAGAATCCTGCAGGGCCAGCGCCAATTACAGCGAGACGAAGAGGACGGTCACCTCTTGCAGTAATTTGGAGGCAGCGCCGACATAAATTCTGAGCTTGCATAGGCTGCAGAGCCCGACGTAAAGCTATTGGTCGTATGAGGCCCATGATAAAAGAACGCGGTTCTGAATGAAAGTGGCGAGGCAAACGTCGGAGGCGCATTTCCCACGCGGAAATAAGCGTTTTAAGCCGCGTGGACGAGGATCGCACAGACCATGTCCTTTCCCTTTCCTTACTAGGCACCTACCAGCTCAACGTCATTTCCTCCACTACAACCTTCATTGCAATTAAATTCCGGTATCATTGCTTATACAGATTCGCAATGCACCCCCGAAGCCCTTATACAGAATATACAGACTTTGCCCAGCTGGCGAAGGACTGTCCTGCGTTCGCCAAATAGTAAGGAACTTCCCCGCCTTCTGTTTGAATTCAAGCCTCCAGCAAAATAAAACTACATGTAGTTAACACATATTTTAGTCTAACAGATAAATCAAACATCAATTTCAAGGATCCAGATGCAGTGCGGTATTCATAGCACCCTTAAACAAAAATCTACTTCTCTATAGATCCGAAATATAGAGGCTGAACTGAGATAGTGAGCTTACGAAGAGTCTTCTGAGTCGCGACTTTGGGCTGCAGGTGGAGCTGCCAGAAGATAGGCTGTGTCCTACCGTGCCCAACAGGTAAGGTCAAACTATATAATATTTATAGTATCAAGTTAATATTAATGCCAATACATCTTTTATTTTCGGTTCGTAATTACAGGCTGAACTATATCCTATGGATCCAAGACCTGCTTGACTCAACCAACGGCGGTTTTATAGACGCCTACGATCCTTCCAGAAAAACAGTTGGACTGGACATGTAAAAGCTCTTGAACAATACCCATACTTCAACCCGAACCTTTAGCTAATGACAAAGTTGTAAATCTCATTTACAGAGGCACCGGAGCAAGCTGTATATACCCGCTCCTCGGCTGTACCTCACGCGAATCATGGGGCATGATTGGCACAGACATCGACGCAGAATCGCTGCAGTCGGCAAGAGATAACGTAGCACGCAACAAAGGAAGACTAGGGGACAGAATAGCAATATTCGACAGCACCCCCGATGGCCCATTCTTCCCATTCAAAAATTTTGGCGTCGACAACGTCGACTTCACGATGTGCAACCCCCCTTTCTACGAATCAGTCGAAGAAATGTTTGCCTCTGCCAAAGCTAAACAACTCCCCCCATCCTCTGTAAATCCCCTCACCCCTCTCCCAAAAACTCACTTCCTAACTCTTGCCACAGGCATGCACCGGCACAACCACCGAAATGGTACACTCTCCTGGTGGCGAAGTCTCCTTCACCCTCCGCCAATTCCACGAATCCCAAACGCTGCCTGCGGCAGCACACGCCCAAACTTGGTTCACAACCATGCTCGGCAAGCTCTCCTCCGTCTCATACCTCGTCGCTGCGATCAAACCGCATACTACCAACTATGCCATTACCGAGTTTAAACAAGGCTCAACGCGTCGCTGGGGGCTCGCTTGGAACTTTGGTGATCGGCGTCCGAGCCAACGCGCGGAGCGGTATGGTAGCTCTCATATCAAAGGGCTAATGCCGTTCCCGACAGAGTTTGAGTTTGATGTTGAGGATGTGTTGGAGAAGGTTGGTGGTACTATAGAGGCGTTGGGGGGCGAATTGGAGTTGTGGAATTGGAGGGTGGATGACGTGGAGGGGAGGGTTGTGGCGAATGGTGAGGTTGGGGGGAATGTGTGGAGCCGGGCAGCGAGGCGGGCGAAGGCTAGGGGGGAGAACTTGGAGGGAGAAGAGGTGAAGTTGGGGCTTAGGGTAGTGGTGGGAAGAAAGGAGGATGGAGCGGGGTGTGAGGTGAAGGTGAGGTGGACGAGGGGTATGGACTCAGTGTTATTCGAGAGCTTTTGTGGGATGGTTAAAAGAAAGTTTAGGGAACCAAGTGGAAAAGAGTAGGAGAAACGTGGGGAATGTACTAAAAATATACCCAGTAGGTAGTAGTGTACTCAAATGGAACCTATTTTGAGGCACCAAATATTCATCATTAGCAATTATCGATATTCGACCCTGGCCCTCAACACCGTTGTGTTTGGTGTGTCGGAAATCACCTTGTAAGAGAACCTCTCATATAGAAGTGTCCTGAGTTTCTCTAACAGTATTCTCATTATTATTACGAGTGATAATCTATGATCCACGGATACCTGCTAGCGAACCCTTAGGTACCAAATGCTCCACCTAACGCCGCCACTTTGAAAAGCTCATGCGAGAGCCTCTATGGTAAAGTGAGGGCCCTGGCTGGTGGGTGGTGAGCGCTAAACCTAAACACAGCAGCCAGCCTAACAAACACAGCCGCGCAACAAATATAACTGGAAAGGAATTTGAGAATAAGTAACAGGATGAATATGAGGCAAAAAACACTTTAGATAACTAGCTAGACCCGACATTTCCAGGCAGGGTTAGCAATTCACGAACTCCATATCACGTGTATGCTGTTGGAGAGTTCGCACGTTACTACTGCATGGAGATATCAGACAACCAATTATTGCGATAACCAGTATCAAGGCTTGGCACAACAGAAACCCTTATCAACTCGAACTTCATCCCAATCCAAACCGCTTATTCACCAGGATACAAACTCCACAATGCTGCATGTGATCCGAGCTCAAACACGTCGTTTTGCATCTTCCGTTTCCTCCAGAAACAACGACTTCACACATTGTGTACATTTCCCAACAACAGCGGGGGAGCAAAAGAGCTAACACACAACAGGTAATCGGCGGTGGAGTTGTAGGACTCGCGATAGCACGACAATTAGCGAGGAGAGATGGCACAAGTACAGTGTTACTAGAGCGACACCAGGCTGTTGGGACCGAGACCTCATCACGGAATTCCGAGGTGTGTGAGTCACAAGAATCATTGATATGTGAACTGAGAGGATTAAGCTGATATAGAGGTATGGGAAGCTAGGTCATTCATGCAGGACTCTACTATCCACCCAGGTCGATGAAAACAGAACTATGCATCAAAGGTGCAGCAATGATGTACGAGCTGTGCGAGAAGCACCATATACCACATATGAGGACTGGTACGTCCTCCTCATACTAGAAGAACAATTCAGGAAAAAGATTATCATTGATACGACTTCACCCCAGGAAAACTGCTCCTCGCCCAAGACGAATCCCAACTCGAAGCTCTCAACAGCGTATACACCCATGCCATCGACCACTCCATCCCCATGCGTTGGATCTCCACCAAAGAAGTCAAAGCCCGAGAACCATCCGTAACTGCAAAAGCCGGTGCTCTCGAGTCTCCCCGCACTGGAATCATCGATTCCCATTCCTTCATGCAACACCTCCACGGAGCCTTCGAAGACGCAGGCGGCGACGTCGCCCTCGCATCCTCCGTTGTAGACATTATCCCTCTGGCTGGCGGGAACATGGGGTACAAGATCCTCACTACATCCCACTCTGGGGAAACAGCCGACATTACAGCAGACGCAGTCGTCAACGCGGCCGGCCTTGGCGCCGTGGGGATTAGCAATATGATCCTTCCCCCACAACGACACATCAAACCATATTTCTGCAAGGGAACCTATTTCTCATACTCCGGATCTCATCCTAAAGTCAACACGCTCCTATACCCCGCGCCCATAAAGGGATTTGGAGGGCTTGGTACACATCTAACACTCGACATAGCGGGACGGATCCGGTTCGGCCCCGATGTGGAATGGATCGAGGATCCAAATGATCTCACACCGAATATAACGAGGATAACGGCGGCGATTTTGGCAATAAAGACGTATTTACCGGGTATTGACGAGATGGCGCTGGCACCTGATTATTGCGGGGTGAGGCCGAAGATCGCGCCGGAGGGTCGAGGGGGAGTAGGACAGGTGGATTTTATCATCCGGGAGGAAGAAGGATTTCCGGGGTTTGTGAATTTGTTGGGGATTGAGAGTCCGGGTGAGTTGGATGTAATTCCTACTATGGATGCTAGATTGATTGACTGATTGACTGGGTTAGGGCTTACGAGCTCGCTGGCTATTGCGGAGAAGGTGGAGAGTATATTGTATAAATGAGCTTTTATTGTTTATTACTTCACGACCTATATAAACACATGTATATCGGGTAGATACCTCTAAAGTATAATCGGTACGGCATCTCAGCGAAAGCCGAATTAAAGCCGGGTTAAACATGTTGTATTACGCGGCTCCCCGGCTCCCCGGTAACACATTCCTGCATTCCCCGATATCGTCCCATTTCCTGTACTAAGACATATGTCTGTACTACCAACCACTACAAAATCCAACAGTATGCCTCTCAACCTCCAGCATGCGGTATTAATGGTCTAGAGCTCTTCGATGTTTCTGATTCCTGCGCTGCGCACATTCTGCCATGTGAAAAAAAGGAAAAAAAGGCATGCGCCCCTGAGATGAGCAGCTAGTTGTTGTATTCTCCGCTGTTGCAAGATGTGAGAGCTAAGCGCGTAGGCAGCGGAAATAGGGCTTAAAGGTCTAGAAGTCAGGCCTAGTGGTCTAGAAATGAGGCCTGGAAGTCTAGAAGTGAGAGTGTCTAGAGGGTTAGGGTAGTTTAGTGGAGAATCCCGTTCCAACGCCCAACGACATTTAACTTCCATCCAGACCGTACATCTAGACTCCAGTCCTGTCTCTACGCGCTTATCCCTGCGACACTGCAGCACACTGTATCGGCGATGCAATTTAGGCAATAGCTACTCACAGCAAATATGCTTGTACTTACTCTACTTTGAGCCATAACAGTGTCATATTGTAGTGCCTAGAATTTCTCCCCCACAGCAAGTGATCTGTATGTAGCCGTTTTCCCCGCATGCTAGATACAACATGCTTATGCTCACCTGACACAATGAAACTGCGACATTTCGTCCCTATCGATACCTTATCGATACGGATCATCTTCATACATTTTCCCGAGGAACTTATGAACAAATCTGGTAACTGCAGGAGACAAGCTGAGTCAATTTAAAAGTTGCATTTTTCACATAGAGGGTTTTCATACTTGATTCAAGCAAAAACAAAAGGCTTCATCCTTAATACCAAATGCTCTGCGAGGGTTATCCGTAAAAGCTTTCCCCAGAAAAAATCGAGAAAAAGCAAAACCGAAAAAGTAATTTTATGAAAAAAAGCAATCGCGAAAAGACATGTCCCTTGTACCCATAAAAAAACGCCTATCGTCTATTTGTTATCCCACCAACCTATCATCTCTTCTGCCGATCATTACAAACAACGCTCCGGGGAACATTAATTTCTTATCAACCTTTATGCCTTATCCTGCAGCTCGCCAGTTGTTTCAACTGGTTCAATTATGGCTGCTCCCGATGTTGGGGTGACGTCGGTAGCCGTAGACCCCTTGGAGCTCAAATCGGCAACCTGCCTTTCCAATTCCCTGATTCTCCTCTTCAACATTTCATTTTCCCTCGTCAACATCTGGGCCTCGGCCATATAGAATCCCAAATCGGAATGCGAAGATCCGAGCCAAGGCACGCTAGCTGAACTTTCACTAGCATTATCATTGATAAAATTTGCAGCTTGGAACGACGGGGATGACGTGCTACTAGCCCGAGAACCAGATCTTGGACGGCGAGCTGAATTTTCACGGGAAAGACGTCCGGAGCCGCGACGGCTCATGGAGGCGGCAGAAACCGGTGAACGGGCACGTCCAGTCGTTGTAGAAGCAGAATCAACTGTAGCTGCCGTGGAGCTATTGTCATCGGTTCCTTGGGACTGCAGATGCTGGAGACGGATTAAGTTCAGGAGACGGTTGACTTGGGCCTCTTGTTCCGTTTCGAGTTCTTGGTGGAGCTCAGCAAACGCTTGGGTCTCTTGAGGACTTTGTTGGCGCGGGAGCCGTTGCGGCATGGAGTCGGGTGGGGTCAACATGGATGCACGACGGGAAGATGCCGAGCCGATAGAGAGTGATGAGGAGGGACGACGGACATGGACGGACTGGTGGATATTGGTAGATGATGCACGAGGGGAGGGAGTTGTGGGGCGAGAGGTTTGGATGGTTGGGGAGGTGATTGGTGACTGGTTGCTGGAAGGACGGGAAGCAGGTGAGGGAGCGGACTGGGTTCCAGAGACAGCTGTCTCAAGTTTGCTGACGTCCGGCATTCTGGCAAGAAGGTAAGCAGCACTTAAGTAGAGAGAATTCGTTGTTTGTTTGTCCTGATCCTTCTTCCAAGTTTGATTGACTGATCAACGAAGTAAGGATGGAATGATAGAGGGATGAAAGAGGAGAGAGGGGGACGAAGAGGAGAGGAGAGAACACAGCAGTGAGAGAGAGTGGAATAGAATTATGATCAAATGGGTGTGAATCGTGTGATTGCTGTTGCGGGACTAGCCGGCTAATTGTCCACGGATGGCTAGCTAGCCGATAAGATGAGATCGATAAGATAATTCGGATGCAATGGAATTTTCTAGAACAACCAACTCAGGAACAAGATGGATGTAGGTACTGGCCAAAATACTCAAGATAGCCCACAGCACTCAAAAAAAAGAATAATTTTGTCCTACGTGCACTCCTTCGCAGAGGGCTTCTTCTTATACCCCTTTATTATGCCAAGAGAATGATGTCGCTCATTCTAGATCCTACGATGTCCCTGGCACCCCAGATTCTGTTCCCAGGGAAAACTATGCCCAAGGGTAGCGGAGGTTAGTAACATCCGGTTGGCAACGTGGCTTCGTGGTGAAATGCTGTGAGGCTGACACGTGTAGCCGTTTGTTAAGAATAACCTGGGTACCATACCCGGTGCCGATCAATTGCCATGGTAACGGGAAATAAAGATCGCGAGGATTAAAAGGGTCCTATGGATTGTGTATGCGTTGGCAACCATGCACGTACGATTAGCGAAACGAATTATAGGTATACGGTTTTTGATGCAAGATTTAAATTGTACGTCTTAAATTTCGAGTTCTATTGCATGTGCGTTTGTGCCGAGTGATAGCTTGTGATATTGACACGCTGATGCCTACGATGCTGGTTGACCCTTTGATGCAGCCAAACTGATCGGTAAGTGAGCTCGGAAAGTAATTGAAGGTCAGACATGCGGGAACGATTGTTAGATGATGATGATGATCAGATGTTGTTGGAAAGTATGCACAGAGCTCTCGTCCATTTCCGGCTCGGCCGTGCGCTCAACAACGTGGGTACGCATCAAGCTTACTCGTGATAAGCCCAAGCATGATTCGACATACTCTAGGGTTGTGGCCCCGAACGAGCAACCTTGGGCTGCCCCCACTTGCCCGGCCGTCAGAGGTCCGCGGAGAATTGTGCTATTTTGATTATTCTTATATTTTTAGGTTTTGTGGTGCGATTCTGTGCCGTGGTGGAGATTGAAATTGAGATTCGCACCCGGGATGCTGACCAGGACGATTGCCGGTACTGGGCCGAGATGAACCCGATTTCAGTTATCCAGCCAGCCGGTATGCTCGGTCGGTCAAATCATCGGCACTGTTTCGGAATGTTTCTGGAAACGTTTACGGTCCAAGCGTGTATAGGGCTAGCTTAGTAAAAAGGTATTTTCCGCCCAGTAAAAAGAGTCTGGGCGGATCAGTTTATAGTTTACCGGTTTCCAGAAACGACAATCCGAATCACCGGGACAACCTAGCGCCCAGACGGGTATCGAGAGCCGAGATCTTTCGTTTCTGTTTGTTTCTGTTTGTTTTTTTCACGGACCTTTCGTCAAGGCCTTGATCAATTACCGGATATGTCCCCAATGGGTATTGCATTGTCTAAGAATGATATCATACGGAAATCTCCGAGGAGTTCATGGCAATCTGCAATGCAGAGAAAATTTTCGAAGGCTGGTTTAAATATTTGATTAAATATCGCGCTTCGATCGCGAAGCTGAGGGGCAGTTGAGGGGTACATTATATGGGACTCAGCAGAATTTCAAAAATGCTTCGTGATTTATTTTTGAGGTTTCACCAGCGAACGCTAGACTCTACTGTAGGAGGTTGAAACGGCAAAATCTTCCAAAGTCACCTGCATCGTTATCGCATGACCCGACGATGGGGGTCGCCATGGTTAATCCGTGCATATGAGCCTGTTCATTCGCCAGGTTTTAGCCTCAGCCTCGCTTCGGGGCGTTCGGGTATGTTAAAAACGCGAGGAGAAGTGCCGGGGCCGGACTGGTTCCCGCTGCTGCTTTTTTTCTTTCCCGTTCCGCCTGTCCACCAACTAGAAGCACGATCCAAGGTCTCAAAATAGTCTCGGAACCAGGACAGGCCTCTGGGCTCTCAGGGGGAAGAAAAAAAAACTGTTCGAGTGGGACAGAAGTTGGTCTGTCTGTCGCCTGCTGCTGTCGTCTGCTGCTGTCGTCTGTCGCCTGCGTCTCTCGTCTGTCTGTTCCCGGGTATGATGCACGGCCCGTCGCTTGCATTTTCCAGGGCAGTACATGCGTACATGCTGCGTACATACACGAGATGAGCATTGACTTTAGACGGATAGCTGCACGAGCAAAACACGCGTGGGAACCTAACATGTAGGAGGGGCGATATGGGGAGGGGAGGGACGGGGATATCAAATTTGACGAAAGCAGTCCAGAGCTGCACAGCAAATAACCCCAGGGGGATTCAAAAGTGCTGATGGTCATAACAATTGCTGAGTTAGGCGCATGTCTGCCCCCCCAAGAGGAATTCTCTCAGTTGGAGATATCAGTTGTTTTGGGCTTAGAACCCACGCAATCGCTGGGGACCCTCCCCCTCTGGGCCCTGGCGGTCAGCCCCTTTCCCTCCGAGGAATCCAACCTCCTCCGAGATTCCGGTCTCTTCCTCATCTTCCTCACCCGTTTCTCTCCTTCCTCTTTCTCTTCCCTGTCTCTTTGCTTTGGATCGAGCCTGCCCTCTTTCGTTTCGGCTCCGCCCTTCGTTTCTTTCTTTCAGTCCTTCTTTTAGCCTCTCATATCGTTCCTTGTTATTGATCACTCATTTCCAGTCTTGCATTCCTGTCAGGATTGTCTTCCTCGCCATTCTCTCACTCCGTTCTCAAAACCAATTCACTCCCCCCCTCGCTCCAGGCGATTCTCTCGTTTGTGTGTTTTTTTATTCTCACATCCTAAGGCAGTTCCTGGTTGGATGCCTCTAATCCGCTCAGATGATCGAACGTGGCCATGGATACAACAGAAATCCGGGTATGTCCTTGGGTGGTAACGTAGCATCTAGCAACAACAACAATAACAACACCCGTACCTCGTTCATGGTAACTCCTCCACTTGCACCTTTAGGTATGGAGTCTACGGATCAAGTCCACAATCCAAAGCAACAGAGAGGTTTCTTCTCACTGTTTTCACGATTTGGTGCGAAAAATCGCTCTCTGTCCCGGATAAATACAAAATCCGGTGATTTTCCGAGGTTAGAGGCCTCCGGAACTTCGGTCCCAAATACGCCCATAACGCCTATGGCACCTACCACTCCACATCCTCATGTTAAGCATTCTCTATCGCTTCCGATTTTCACCTCACAGCAGTTTTCGAGAAATTCCGACCCAGCACTGTTATCTCCAACTCATGCAACATGGGAGCAGATTCCATTCTGGGATTCTTGTGCTCGAGCTATTCGGGCTGGGCCTTTAGCTGCAACTACACTTTCGATGGAAACAATCCTGAGACGTAACCAGGAGCGTAGCCAAGAACAGAAGGAAGAAGGTACAAGGAGTAGACGAGGCCGTTACTTGCAAAGAAGCCACGCTTCCACAAAATCGGTGGATTTGGATTGGACAACAAAGTTGTTTGTTTTAGTAGAAGGGTCATTGCTTCAATATGCCGGAGACGGCGCCTCAGATCGGACCCCCGAAAAAGCACTACAGCTGACGGCATCGTCTGTCGCGTTTGCGAGTGACGTAATTCCTGGAAGACCTTGGGTGTTGCAGGTATATCAAAGCGCAGGCCCTGATGGGAGCTTGCTACCGATGCCTGAGAGAAGAGGATCTTTTATATCTAAAATCACGTTTAAGGGTACTGTAAAAAGTCCTGCGACCTCACTATTGTTGGTATTTGATGGCGCAGAAGAAATGGATGCTTGGATGGGTGCTATAAGGGCTGAGGCAGTAAGGCTAGGTGGTGGAAATACCACAGGCCAGGAGAGAGAGACAGAAGATATTGAGGAAGAGGCAGAACAGACGGATGATGAAAGTGATAATCGGCATTCGAGAAGATACATCATCGAGCGGGACAACGATTTGCAGAGGCATGAATCATCTTCGGACGAAACCGCTTCCAAGCGGACATCAACGACGTATTTTCGTCGGCCTTCAACGGAAGCTGGCAGATCATTTACCACTGTTACATCTAACGATCAAATGATGTTGGATCAACTCCGGGGATCGCGCTTGTCGATGCAGTCTGTGGCCGACACAAAGGTGTCGACAGTTTCTCCTGATACAAGTCCTGATCGTTCGTCAAGCACGAAGCATAAGCGAAGATCGACTGCAACTGCGTCCGCACGATCTCGTTCGTCAGTGGAATTAATATCTTCATCCCTTCGGCCGCTTTCTGCGATAGATCGTGATGGGAATCTTTATTGGATTCCGCGCACACCTTCTCCATCCGCTACGAACTTCTCTCTCCCTTTGTCGAACGCACAGCAACAGCCTCCAAGAAGATCCACCATTCCGATGTCTCAGCCGATTCCCATCCCGCATTTGCCAACACCGCCATTATCTAACCGCCCAAGTCTATCTGCTTTATCTATAGTGGATTCACTCCCGGATACCCCGCCGTATCCGCTTCCGCGACAGCGCCATCGGCAATCGTCGCATTCCACCCCAGCTTCACCGAAATTAGTGAGCCATCCCATTCGGCCGCGCCCAGTCTCGATGGTTGATACGCGGTCAACGCCATCTCCGTCGCCGGAGGTGCCAATTTCCAAATCTCCAGCCCCAAGAAAAAGTTCGCAAGCTGGCATTGCAATCCCGCCTCGGCAGAAGTCCCTTAGAAGGAAATCCATGACTGCCATCGGGCCATCGGCGGGCCCACCATTGCATCCACCCCCATCCATTCCGCTTCCCCAACTACCCCCAGAGCCATACAATGATGACCTCTATTCTTCATCACTGCCAAGCACATCTTATTTATTCAGCGGACCGCCTCACCGGAGGCTACCACCGCCAAAGTTCCATCAACAGGCCCCAAAGCCTCAACCACAACTGAATGCGTACCGCTCATTAGGCAGCCGTCACTCATTCCATGGTGTTCGCAAGGATCGATATGTATAATGACAATTGTACCACGTTATGTTTGTGAATCATTTATTGCGTTTGTTTTCTTTTGATTCTTAATTTCCTATATTTACGGATGTCTGTGGTGTTTAGACGCGGGGAATGTTCATTTTCTTTTGTTCCCGTGGGAGGGGTTTTGCCTTCCATTTTCATATATCAGACCGCTTTTTGACGTTGGGTATTTCTCTTAACGGCGCTTTTTGACTTTTAACCTCATTTGCGGTTGGGGTTTGTATTTGTTCGGATATATTGGAGAAGAGAAAAAAATGGACACGATAGCATCGCTATCGGTGTTCTTATCTGGATTTTGTGATTGGGGAAAAATGCGATGTAGTTTGGAATGTGGCTTATTTGTGTCTGAGGGGGTTGTCTGAATCAATCAGCAACTTGGGCCTCAGCACATTTTGTTTATTTTATTGTTTTCCTTGTGTTTGGGAGGTATATTCATTTGCTTTTATTTTTGATGTCTGGCGGAGCGAGCGGTTGGGGGGGGGGGGGTTTCGTTTTCATTCTGGGCCAGGGGCAAGGGGGGCTTTTTTCTTTTTCTTTTCCTTTTTTTTGTTGACTTGGGCCCTAGGAAAACGGAACGGAATCTGGAGGGGGTTTGCGGTACTTCTTATGTTCTCTGATGATGTTTATGGGTTGATCGGCGCATTGGAGAGGCTTTTCGAATTGTAAGATTACGTAGTGGTAAAGAGGCGAGCGAGCGTATATTTAATTATTTCGTCAGAGACCGAAGCTAGAGTAAACTGGGGGTTGTGCTTTTGGGTCTTTTTCTATTTCTGGGATCGGTGAACGGGCCGAGTGAGCAATTGTGAGCCGTTGAATTTGATGTCATCTTAGCAGCCGAGTGCGGCGCTATGATCAGCCCCGCGTGGCACGGCACCATCGGCTCGACAATAACAACATTCTGTCATCACTTTTCACTGAGTATTGCTCCAGAGCAGACTTGCAATAAACACCGTCTAATTAAATAGTAACGATTTGAGCAGGATATAATCGAGAGAGGCCTTGTTCAATGGCGTAGGCGGCGCTTTGAAGAGCAATCGCGGCACTGCTCCCGCATCGAGACAAACTGCCGACTCAGGTTGCAAGGGTTTCTCGCCTTGGATCTGTGCATGCAGATCTTCCTAGAAAACGACAACCAAGCGAGCTCTACCTCGAATCGAAAAAAAAAACCGGTGATCCATCAACATACGCGGCATCTCTCCAACAGGAAATTAAAAAAAAAACACTCATACGAAAAATATTGATTACGCCTAGAGGAACTGAACAGAAAACAATTAGGTTCGTCTAGTTACTAACCATCTAGGTCGGATGAGTATCGAGCGAGGGACAGCCGAAGCGCCTGACGAGCAACCCGAAATCCCTCTCCAAGGTTGCCTAGATCCAAACTCCTATACTGCTCATAGACTGGCAGGTTTATCCCATCATCGTCTACTGTAGTCAGACTAGCTAACGTTTGCTACAGCACCATGGTACCCCTGACCATCTGCACGTCACGACCCGCCGCGTGTAAGTTTCCCTCGCTGGAGGCCTTGGACTTGCTTTGGCTAACACGCGATAGCTTCGTCGGTCCGATCCCGGTAGGATGGCTTAAGAATCATCGCTCGGAATGGTATAAACATCATCTCCACGTCTTCTACTCCTCCAAACAAGCCACTTTCGCGAAAGAGGATAACGTAGGGTTCAAGCGCCGAGTCACTGGGTTGGAGATTCCAGATACGCGGGATGGATGGAGGTCTGATACTGGAGGAGGAGAGGACGATGAAGAAGATGCAGAGATGCCGTTACTGTTGACCGGGGAGGCTGTGGAGAACTCAGGACCTGTGCCGATACCAAGAGCTAGCACAACGGTGGATCCGAAAATTGACGGGAAGCAGAAAGGGAAGTCGAAATCCCCTGCTGGGTTATCGCCGTCTGAACGTCATCCAGGGAGACCGTTCACGAGGAGTTCGAGGAGGAATACTGAGCCCCGGTCTTTCAACCGTGGTGAATCGTTCGCTACTGCGAGTGAGGGGTTGAGCTCGGAGGATGAATTTAATGAAGGGGATGATGAAAAGGAGGGTGATGAGGTTATGCCAACGAAGAATGGTGAGAGTTCGCGGCCGGGTCCATCAAGAGCTCATACGGCACCGCCGAGACCGAATGCGACAGCGCCGAATACAGCACCGTTGAGGATCAACATGTCGAGATCGCATACCGGGTATTTTGATGATATGACGACCGCAGAGCCAATTCCAATCACGCATAGTGATACGGAAGGAAGTGCAGCAGGTTCAGTACCACCCTCAGTCGAGGCCTCCAATTCGTTAGCATCTCTCTTGAAGCATGATGAAATGGCACGACAGAATAAGCTGAAGAGTAGTGAAAGTCGAGGGCGTCCTCCACTAGTGCAGCGGGCCTCCCTAAGGCCGTCAATACTATCGATGACGCGGAAAAGATCCGGTTCTCCGAAGAAGAAGAAAGGCCAGACTGAGTCGGAACCGACAGTACGGATCTCCCAAGCCCCAACTCAACTCATGTCGACGAATAGGGACCGTGTTTCCGGCGGCCTTGTTCGCTTCAATACCGCTGTCGACGTGCGCGAGCGCGACAAATTGATGCAGCTGAAACTCGCGGATCTAAGCCGAAGTCGCACTTTTCGCCATGCAGGACGACATTATCCGCATGTTCGCAAGAGAGAGGGTGAGATCATCAAGATGGAAAACATGCTTGTTCGGGTTGAAACTACGATGAAACATGTTCCAAACGACTACGACGAGAACGAGAGCATGAAGATCGAGACTCGCACCGCCGAGAAATGGCGAGAGTATGTAGTCGTATGTCGAGAGACCGGAAAAGAAGACACCCCCTTTTCTTTACGGTTGTATAAGAGCCGAGTGATCCCGGCGATTGACAGACCGCATGTTTCATCTCATGGTACACGGGAGATTCCTTTAAATCCAAAGTCAACAAAAATTAACCTCTACTCGTCGTTGGATAAAACGTTGGTTATCTGGCTGCCCTGGAGAAAGGGAAATATCATATACATCATGCGACCGCGGTGCTATTCTTCATCTGTAGAATGGTATACGTTTCTCCGGAATGCGCTGGGGTGGGCGCGACCAGATATGCTTCAGATTCACGTACCGAACTTATCACTGTCGCTACGGATCGAAAATCCATTCGAGAAGATTGAAGAGAAGTTGCGGTCGGAAGACTACGATGACGAAGCACCGTTACGGGAGGAAAAAGTAGTTGCGAAGAATATTCTTGATAAGAGTATGAGTATGCTGGAAGGGGTCGAAGAGTGGGCAGATATTTTGGACTACTGGAAGAAGGATGAACGGATGGGCCTTGCGTGGAGACGGTACGATCGATTGGAGTGGATTCATGGGGTATGGTCTTCGTTGTTGCTGAATATTTACAGACTTGTAAGGTACTGATTTCTTCAACAGGCCAATGAACAGCGCATGTACGGGACAATTGCGATGCAAAAAACCCACCAGTTGGAGTTAAGACCAAAGACACATTATCCGACAGTGACTAAAATGGATGATGGGGAGAAAATGGTCGAACCGGCGCCGGTGGAAGGGTTCCTACTCCGGCTCACATCAGGTACAGGTCGTCAAGAGCGTCTGGGGAGACTTTTCTTCAAGCGGCTATATTTCTATACCCATGATAGCCTGCTTTGCTTTTGCAAACCCGCCAGAGCATTGCCTCCACCCCCTCCACAGCTACCTCTTCACCATGGAACTATCCCAAAGACAAGCGAGATAATCGACGAGATTCCACTCATCTATGCTGTAGCGCCTTATAAACCGGATGCAAACGGTGAGATTCCGTGGCTTACGGAGAGTGCTGCGGAAATCGACAAGCGGGATAGAGATGCTTATGATGAAGCTGAGCGGAAGGTTAATACATTGTTGAGGTCAGATGGGTTTGTGGATCTCTGTAAAGCAATCGAAGTGCGACACGTGAAGCGTCAGCCACAAGGGTACGATGCTGGTGTTGGTCATGGGGAATCGGCAGACTTTCATCAGTCTGTTCCAGATTCGAATCAAGAGGATGGAAGGGTCCAGGAGTTCAATGACGAGAGGGCGTTTGAAATTGTGCTTGAAAACGGGCTTGTGTTGAGGTTGCAGGTAATGAGTTTTCGAGCCCGTATTGTGGGAGGAGATTGCTAACTTCGGGATGTAGAGCTTCTGTGAGAGGACGAGGGATGAGTGGATGACTAGGCTAGGTGACTTGATCAAGTACTGGAAGGCGAGAGACAAGGATGATCTTGCGATTATTAGGAAGACGAGGAATGAGAATTTGAGGGAGCTTAATATTGATGAGGAAATGGAATCTATCATTGGCCAGTACGCAAGGAAATGGGAGGTGTCAAGATCTATTGCCTCAGGGGAGATCTTTAATGTTTGTGGGATGTCATCCTGCAGGGCTATCACTGTAAGTTTTGCTTTGGGTTTGGGTTCGCACTTGAGTACCTTATAATTGACTCTTGCAGATGTCTGGTGTCCTCTACCGCAAGCCTCGCAAACACGCAACCTTTAAACGCTACAACGTCGTTCTCTGTCACGGCGAAATGCTAATCTTTCATAATACTTATCGCTCGCGCACTGGTGTCGAACTCCCACACGTACACCAGGAACGTCATCTCTCATTGTCCCTCCGCGACTGTTATATTTACTCCGGCCTGATTACCGAGAATGATCTTTTGTATCAAAATCAGACTTTCGACTCCAGCACTCCTGGGAGGCATGCGCTGCCACGGGTGTATCAGGATGGAATGACGAGTCATGATGAGGATACGATGACATGTTTTGTGCTGTGGCATGGGATGAGGAGAAGCTTGTTTAAAATGAAGGACGAAGAAGGACGCACTGTGAGGCATAGGGTTACGCCACTGGGAGCTTCGGGGAAGAGTATTGTGTTCAAGGCGAGGAGTAGGCTGGAGAGGGATGCGTGGGTTATGAGTATTGGGATGGAGATCGAAAGGTTGAATATTAATACGAGTGAGCAGATTAGGGTTACTGCTCAGAGCACAGGGCTGTTTGGTTGATGGGTTTGAAAGCGGGTGTTACTTCTTTCTTTAGCTTAATGCTTTTGCTTTTTTTTTATTCTGTTACTTCTAGCGGGGCGCGGATTTTGTTCTTTTACTGGTGGGGTGGGGGTTTCTTTTCTCGTTGGAGCGCATTGCGAAGGGTATCTTTTTTCGTTCGTCTCGAATCAAGCATCATATGACAGGTTGGTTACCTTGTGTGAGTGATCTACGGTGGGATATAATACGTAATTAGTGTACAAGACGGATGCTACACCGCCTCTGCCTGTTATGACGCTTTATGAATAAGTGCACCTCGTCGGCCTTTGAAATCTTCAACGATTCGGCCAGCTCTTTTGAAGGGTAGCAATACGTGAGTTACTCTCGCCGTCACTAAGCCTTTTGGTATCTGCTCCGCCAAGGCATATATCAGTCTGCAGTTCCGCGGTAAGGCCTAAAACCGATCGTAATGGGGAGGAGGAGTCGATAATTACAGGTCCATAGTGATTGCTATCCATCGAATGAAAACCCTCATCACCCTCTACCCACACCTGTCCTTCCGGAACTGTTACAATTCCAATAGGATAGGGTTCTCTTGTCTTGACCACATCTCCCTCTAACGCAACAACGCGCTTGATTGCTACTGTTTCAGGGTCCAGCGGGGATCTATTCTCTTCAAATCAGACATCTCATCTCTTCCCCACTCCCAGATCGAGCATTGGTTCGCCTACCGATATAGTATGACCTGTCCCCTTTTCAACCCCTCCGTCACGCCCCACCTACGCACCATAATCAGATCCTGCGACAGCGTCGGGCTCATACTGCGTCCACGGACTGCATGGAAAGATGCAATGTGGTCGACAAAGAAGACGATTGCAGGGACCCAGAGGGCGAAGCCGACTGCATAGTTGCGGAATGCCTTTGTGTCGCGGGGGAATAGGCGGGCAAAGCGGGATGTCATGATGTCAGCGAGCGTGGAGGTGGTGTGCGGTTGAGATATGGTTGTCTGGGACAGGGGATAATGAGGCTCTGGAATAAGCTTTAGTGGCGGTGACAGGGGTTCTCTGGTGATGTAAGCATTATATTGGCAACTGGTTTCGTCAATTGGCCCTGGTATTTAGTGTGATAGGGTGAATTCTAGAGGGTAGTTCCGTTCGTTATGATGCTTTCTGTATATGCCTGGTCTGGCTGAAGGTAATCTCCACTGGCCAACTTCTATGAGTGTAGCTTTAAGGCTATTTTTTAGCGAACGTATTTTTGGGAAGTTGGTAACACGGCACATGGTATAGCAGCTGGGCTATTCTACTAAGCTGTCTTGGGTGTGCTGTAGACGTGGTTTAATACTCTAATCTATCGGTAAACTTGCTAGAGACGACTCACTACCTTTCCAGCACCTTCCTCGTCTCCTCTCCACCATCCTCTACTTCTTATAGTCGTAATTAGCTCAAGGTATCCTTGATAAGTTCATCTCTCGTGCAGCCTTTTCCATACTCTTTCGAGAGCTCGCTCCTCCAAGATATCCAATCTCTCTTAAAACCTTCGATAATAATGGGCCTCAGCTGCTCATCTGTCACGGTTTGAAAATCGGCATGATACTGTTCATTGAGTAATATTGTCGATAAAACCTTGAAAAGGGCATCTTCATGGCGTTCAACCCTACAAAGGTTCCATTGAGCACAAGTGAGACAAACTTCCGAGGAGACCCAAAGAGTGGGTAGTAGATGGGCGTAGTTAATGGAGGTTCCAGAACGGAGGAGAGAGCCTGGGAAGGCAGGTTCTGGGAGCTGGAAATATTGGAGGGGGTAGTGGAGGGCTGATGAAGAGGTGCATGGTGGTGGGGGAGTGGTAGAGGGCTTGGGAATGACGGTTGCGGTCCGTTTTGGTGGGGTTGGATGTTCATAGTATATCACTCGTTATTGTTAGGATTTGAGCAGAGTCCATAGGGATCCCTGTTGCCATACATGTAGGTTCGTATAGCAAAGGTCGCGCATATTTTCCAATTTTTCGCAAAATCCCGACGCTTGCGGGGACGGACACTGTAAACCACACCAAGTAAACGAGTCTAAAGGTAGATTGCTAATTATAGATAGCTCTTTAGTTACTCATATTCGTTAGATACCCTTGATGCTACGCGAACGAAACACCCAAAACTCCACTATATAATACCACTCGATCACAGGCAACCTCACATCATCAAACTCGCACAAACACCCCTAGCCCCCGTTACCGCTCTCTTCAATTCCCCCCCTATAACTCTCTACCATCGCCGCTTGTACATTCGCCCAATTCTGGCCACCCCACTGTAACCCACCCAATCCTCGCTGCTCGTCATGTTCATGCCATCTTGCCACTTTCCCCAACTCCATCAAATGCCTCATTGTCGGTCTTCCATGCGGGCAGTTCCACGGTTTATCCAGCTCACCCATATGTCTCACAATCTTCTCCATACCACTAACTGTAAGGGCTCTTCCCACCTTCGTACTCTTCTTACACGCTCTCATGGCAAACATACTTCTCACCTTACTACATCTCACTGCATCATTCCCTTGATCCTCATGCACGAGGTGGATTAGCTCTTCGAGGTCCTTGATACTGAAGACTATATTTCCGCTCAACGGCAATGTCACGAGCCTACACCGTGCCCCCGTCGGCGCGTCCACATCCACATCGATAACAAATCCATTCTTCTTGAATATGCTAAGATGCTCTGCGACGATCACTTCGTCCATAGCCATGAGTTCAAGCGTCTTTGGTACTACGAGACGTTGGTGCTGCATTACTGTATCGCGCTGGAGTGTCTCGAAGTTGTATTTCTCGTCAGATGCATGTTGGTCGATTATGAAGAGGTCATCAGCGCGGGTTGCAAGGATGAAGCCGAGGTTGAATTGGCCCTTTATTTGCATGGAGAAGAAGTCCTGTTTCGTGATGGTGAGGTTAAGACGTTCTTCGGCGGATACGTCGTCTTCTGTTAGGGTAGCATCGGAAGGGGAATAAGTGTTCTGAATTTGGCTTGCAGAGGATTTGAGTATTGTTCTAGCTTGCTGTCGTATCTTGGAAATGGAAGTGGTACAGAACCGGACAAGCCTCTTGGTGGAGTGGGTTCGTGAGCCTTCGAGGATCTGGAATGCTCGTTCGAGGCCCTTAAGTGTGGGTGCCAACGCGACGGCTTCAGCTTCGAGGAGAAGCTTTTCAGCGCGGAGGGAGGATTGGCTAAGGTCTTCAGAGGGATCAACTAAATCGCCGCTTCCATCCTCTTGTGCGTTAAAGGGCTCTTTGAATTCTTCCTCGTCTGCCTCGGGAGTTACTTCTTCGTCTGCTTCAGGAGCTACGTGCTCTCCCGCAATTTCGTCGCCGCTTAGCATTGCGTCCAGTTCAGCATTAGGGAGAAAAAGCGGGCCGGCGCCCCCTTGATCTAACACAACTGGTTCTGCCTCCATTTTAGTATCGCTCCCTTCGTTCCCTTCATTCCCTTCGCCATCTATCATCTCCACCTGACTGGCATCTCTAAAAACCTCCTCCAAACCTTCATCCACATCCTCACCATCCAGCACCATTTTGTCCGTCCCATTCTCTTCCCTTATCTCGTCGATCGCTTCAATATCAATATTAGTGTCATTATCTATAACTTCCTCCTTTACAGTCACCTGCGTCCCCGGTGCCGCGAATCGGCTCAGCACCCCTGTCCCAAACTTTGGTTGTCCGATTTTTCCTTTCTTTTCAGTTGCCATAATCTTCCTCCTCTTACTTGGTGACCCTGGTGGCGGGCTACTCCCTGTTGTCACGGGTTCTCTATCTCCAATTGTAATTGTCGCCCTCCCCTCTCGAGGCCGTCGAGGGGAGCGATGAGATAGCTTCGAAAAGGGACTTGTCATTGCAGGAAATGGCAAATCGGGGAATCCGGGGAGGGTTGAAGGGGAAGGCAATGGAGGCAGTGCAGTTTCTTCGTTGTCTTCTTCCAGGATTGCATCTGCGACTTCGTCTGCGGTTGTTCTAGGGGCAAACGGCGTTGTCGGCTCTGGGCTGTGCTCTGGGCTGGCTATTGTAGGTGGTTTGAATTTGGATTGTTGAAGCTTTGTAGATGGAGCTATGATGTAGGTCGGAGGTGCTTTGTTTTTCTTGGTTGGCTGGGGAGGGTTGTCTATCGGAGGCTCTGGTTCATCTTGTTGTGGGATTTGGGGAGTGGCATCTGTGTCAACATCGCTGTCATTTGGGACCGGGGGATCTTTGTTTGGTTCCTTCGTTGGTGATGTTGAAGAACTGGCTGTAAGTAGCGCGGGATCACGGCTAAGGGTGAGTTGTTTGTAATTTGGAAGTTTCCCTCGACCACCTAGCTGGGCATGTGGGACGGTTTGTTCATGGTTCGTAAACATCGTCACGAGAGAGGTCTTTAGCGAATCCAGTAGTTCCGTTTGATCGTGGAGGAGGATAGAGCGTTTATCAGGGGAGACGTTGACATCGTATGCATCTTTTCTAGGTTAGAATAACGCACCCGCCCCGAAATTGGGAAAGGGACGCACTTGTATCCATCTGTATATCGGCAAAAATAAAGGGAGATTGGGTTACGTTAAAAGTTTTGTATACCTCGTTAAAGGCACGGGCAATCTGGGTCTTGTCAGTAATCCGTGCGTCATGGGTTATCACTCGCTCTTGTCCACATACTTGAGGGAGCACGCAGGGTCTGCCGTTGACGAAAAACATTTGTCGGTCTGGAGCCTGTCTACCTTCGCCAACGATGGGGCGAGATATATGACCCAGTATCTTGATTTCCTTGCTCCTGGGAACTCCGGGGGATGTAAGAATTGAGATTTATAGCGTGATAGGTGAGGGTAAAGGGCTTACTCCGATTCCCCGGGTGCCCGAATCCCTTTCCTCGTCGGCTTCATCTCAAACTGTAGGTCCAGGGTTACAAGCGCAGAGAGAGTCTTAGCTCCAAACACATTCGCGATATTCTCCCTTGTTGTCTTATTCCCTTTTGTGGCAAA
Source organism: Paragyromitra xinjiangensis (assembly GCA_038503065.1). NCBI lineage: Eukaryota > Fungi > Ascomycota > Pezizomycetes > Pezizales > Discinaceae > Paragyromitra > Paragyromitra xinjiangensis. The sequence continues at coordinate 603,934 of JBCAMK010000001.1, read as the reverse complement.
AACAGGTGTTCTCCTCCCCTTCGTTGGCTGGTTGAAAACCGAGAATTTAACACCGACACACGCACCTGCATACGCCTGCAGTACACCCAACACTTTTGTATACTCCCTTTTTACATTCCGCTCTAGCTCCTTCCGTCTCACGGGAAGTGTCTTGAATATGTTTTCCACAAGCACCGAAGTTCCTCTCTGCGCAGCCGCAACAGAACGGGACTTTAGTTTCCCAGAGGTCTCGAATTCAAGACGGGTGCCTTTTGGAACTTCATTAGCGGTCGCAGTGGTGATTTGTAAATCTGATAATGCACAGAGGGAGGAAAGAGCCTCCCCACGGAACCCAAAGGTAGTCACGCTGTCGAGGTCATCGTAGGTTGTGAGCTTTGAGGTCCAATGTTTAAGTGCTATGGACTCGTAGTTCTCTGGAGTGATGCCAGAACCGTTGTCGATGACTTCGACAGCGTCGAGGCCGTAGTTTTTGAATCGGACTTCTGTTGGTAGGCTGGGTGGTTAGATAATAGTGATTTGTAGTGGGAGCTTGGCATGAACGTACCTATGGAGGCTGCATGGGCGTCTAAGCTATTCTCAACCAATTCCTTGACTACCGAGGTCAGCCCATCACCGATAACCTGGCCTGACTGAATCTGGTGGACCTAAACAAATTGAAGAGCGGTCAGTACTATTACTTGTGTTTGGGGTGTAGATGTGATACGGACAGATTTACGTTCAATGGGCTTGATAGTAGCCATTGATGGTGGTTGGGGGGGTGGTTGTGGGGTGGATATGTGTGGGCGCGTAAAGTGGAATTACACGTGGCGGACGCGTTGTTTAAAGGCAAGGCTAACGACGGGTGTGACATATGTAGCTGTGCCCCGGTCTCGTTACCCGGCTGCATCCCTGTCGTCGCTGTTGCCTTACGACCCCGCGGTCCAGGGTCGTCTCAAGCCCCACCAACTAACCAACAACCAACGACAGCCTTAGAGTCACTGGCAAAAAGGACAGCTTTCCAAAATACATCCAACCACGCAACTCTGAATACTTGCCAGATAAACCCGTAAACACATATATATAGGTATCCAGAACATTCCTTCAATCCACCATCCCATCTCGTGATCAAGTAGCTCTGACATTTCCCACCGTTCCAATGAGCTGGTTTAGCCTCTTACAGACATCCCCTCCAAGCTGCTCCCATCTTCCCCTCAGAATGCCTTCCGTAATCAACCAGTCCGAAATTCCTACCCTCTCACTCCTCTACAGCCAAAACAAACTCTCCCTCAGCCCCGAACCCATCTTCGCCCCCTCTGCAACCCTAAACTCTAAAATCGGCTTGATCCGTGCAGACATCACGAAGCTGCACCTCCCTAACGGCGCTATTGTCAACGCCGCAAATGAATCACTCTCTCCGGGTGCCGGTGTTTGCGGCGCAATTCATAACGCTGCTGGTCGCGAGCTCGCTGAAGATTGTCATCGTCTACGAGAATGTCAGACTGGACATGCCAAGATGACGAAAGCGTACAGGTTACCTTGTAAAAGGGTCATTCATGCAGTAGGACCCATCTACTGGAAGGCGGGACGGGACAATGAGCATTCAGAATCGCTGGCAGGCTGTTATACCGAAACGCTGAAGCTATGTGTGCAGGATGGGTTAACGGCTGTGGCGTTCTGTGCGTTGAGTACTGGTATCTATGGTTACCCGTCGTATGAGGCAGCTGAAACGGCGCTTCAGGCAGTTAGGAGATTTTTGGAGACAGAGGAGGGAGAGAAGATGGAGTTGGTTGTGTTTTGTAATTTTGAGAAGAAGGATGAGAATGCTTATCACGAGCTAATCCCGTAAGTTGTACCTGAGGGCTCTTCTATTAGAGTGCGAGTCTAACTTCCTCCCCTCTTAAGCAACTATTTCCCACCCCCAAAACTAACCGAAGAGACAACTAAAGAAGCTGAAGCTTCTGAAACCTCTGAAACCACCGAAACCACCAAGCTTGATGAGGCTACTGATGGTGCTGCCGACGCCAAACCTAGCAAGCCTAAACCGACTGAGCCTGTCTCATCCGAACCAACCCCTTCAGTCGAAGAACTGAAAGAAGTCCCAAAGAAAGAAACAGCTCCCGAGGATTCCAAGCCCGTGAACCCTGGCGGGTCCGATGATGCAGATGATTTTGTCTTAGTCGATAAAGAAGATGCGGAAAAATAATCCTAAGGAGTAAAACTGACGGACATTGGAATATGAAGCCTTGAGGCAGCACCTAGTAGCTTTGAACAACTTGCAACCCAAATGTTCTTTGTTTGTAAGGTTTACGTGGGGGTTGGTTTGTAGGGGCTTTTTTTTAGAAAATGGGACTGACGGATTGTGGATTGTGGATTGGCGTTGATGAATTTTTTTATCTTTTTTTTCCGAGCTGGGTCCTTTTGTTATTATTACGGTCTGGTTTTTTGTTTCTATTTTTCGTCAATTATCACGTAGCTGGGGGGGGGGGGTTCAGAGTTCCAGAAACGACTTAAGGAAAGGTGAAGCTAAAGGCTCCGGACGGCACCTACTATATGTGATGATTTGTACTTATGAGAATTGGGGGGGTTTCATCGAGCAAACAGAACATAAATGTATGGTTAAAACCGCTTGCAAGATGCCTTCGGAATCGGGCCTTTGTATGCACTACCATAGCTTAGCGCTGGATGCAATCAACGATCTAAACAAAAAAGGACAGACCGAGCGTGAGGGCGGGCCACTGGCCAAAGGGAAGGCCGAGTGACACTCAATGAACCATCATGAGGGGGGTTGCGTAACCTAAAACAGCCAAGCGCACATGTAGGAACTTTCTAGCAGTGCAAAGCTGGAGCGGCTATAGTTCGTGCGGAGAACTATGCTGGGGGTTTACTGCTCGACAAAAATTAAAGTATCCGAATGGCCTAGAAACACTAACCTGCACCTAGGCCTGACTCAGTCTTGTATGAAGGGTCAAATGAGTGTTAGTGAGTCAGAGAATACGGCTCGGGCGTGGGGCTAGGGTTTCTGACATCCGAATACTAATCGCTAGGTGCCATGGAAGCTTTTAGTGGGAGAATAGTCGACATTTCGTTAGTAAAAGGAAATGACAAAATGAAATGTGGGTATCAGGAATCGAACCTGAGTCCTCTCGGAACCGTGTTCCACAACGAGAAGTACTAACCACTATACTATACCCACGCTTGTTGAAAATCGACAGTTTTGACGCTACTAAACCTTTTTCGGCAACCCCTTAGCCCTACCTAGCCTAGCAACTGCTACAATAAAATCTCCCAAGAAAAGGAAGAAAGGACAGCGAGATTTTCCTTATTTCATCATCCTCCACTTCATCAGTGTGTTGTGTTTCCTCTCTGTCTATCTATCCCTCCTAAGCATCCGATCTTTATACCCTTCAGGATTTGTCGGCCAACCTCAGAATAGGAGGGGTAGGATGCAGCAGGACAGGAAGGAGGATGCGGGGACTCGTTCAGTGTATATAGATCCATTAGATAGTTAATAATAATAGTCAAAATTATTTTCCAAACCTGAGTGACAGCGTGACATCAGTGAATTGAGTAGGGTGACAGGTGTGACTTATGTTTCTCCACAGCGATCCATGGAACGTTAGGAGCGCCCATATCGATCTCCCGGAGCCTGCTGGAGTACCGCTGGCTCCTCCGTGTGCCTTCCAGAGAGCACACTGCTGCTTCCGGGGTCTCCTGGAGGAAGAGGAGTACGATCCGCTCCTCCAGGTAGGCACATATTCTCCAGGAGAGTCCCGAGCCTCCCGGTGATCCCAAGCCTCCTAGAGCTCAGGGAGGAAATAATTCTTTTTGCTGATGGCAATAATAAGGTGCGGAAAAAGTTTCTACGTGCCTTTATTCTATATAGAGCGAGCGCGGACGAGATTCAATAAGTTTCAAAATTTGGTGAGGGTTTTGGAGAGCAAATCCACGAAGTGAACGTTGAATATGCCTAATATGGATTAGCGCCGTTGCCAACCTCCTCACTTCACGCCACCTAACAGCCTGGGTATGAGGCTACCGTAGGGACGCGAGAGAACAGCCCGGGCGGATGTTCGAATGCTGGTCAGAGTGGCGCCAGCAAAAATTGCCCGTTTCTATCTGTACCAAACTCCTGATTGGCCAAAGCTAGTCAAAAATCGACCGGCATTCGAACATCCGCCCGGGCTGTTCTCTCGCGTCCCTACGGTATTCTTGTCTGTCCGTAAAGTTGTTGATATATTGCTTATGTAAGCATCACGGAACATTTGGGTACATGTAGTCACTTTATCTTTACGTAAAAAAGTCATCCCTAGGGGGTATATAATTCTAACGAAGAATATTGAAGCTGTGCTAGTTTAGTGGTTTAATCTTTGTTTTTATTGATTATTTTTTGTTTAGCGACCGATGTTCAATGTCACACCTTGCTATACCGAATCTTGACAAACTGAATCCCTTACTGTAACGAACGGATTTGATTGCGTATTTTTTCTTACTTATAGCGCTATTCCATAGATACTGAATCTGTTGTGGCAAACGATTTGCTGTAACAAACGAACCCCGCCGGATTACTAGGTTCAGTATAGTAAGGTACAACTGTACTCGGGTGCAGGGGTAAGTCTGGCGGCAGGTGGCGGTGCGGGCAGAAGATGTCGGTTTTTTTCCCCTTTCCCAACACCCTGAGAGGCCTGATAAAATGCATAATGAATAGAGAATACTATATAAAAAGATATTAACCTAGTTTATTCGATAAAACCGAAAAACTTGGGCGAGCTCGAGTCTCTCAAGCAAATGGCTGCACCGCCACCTGTCGACAGACTTATCCCCACACTCGAAGTACTCTGCTGCCTCATTTTAGCGATATTTTCTTATTTCTTGCTAAGCATAAGGAGACTAAAGTAGTAACGCGCAGTGGACTTAGGTTAGGGGCTGGTCTTATGCGCCCGGTCATGTTAGCGCTTGTTAAGCACATCTTAGCATAGCTGGGATAGGCAATGCGGTGCAGCTCGGAAACCCCCATGAATGGCTTGATCAATGTGGTGTCGCCGTCTCGAGCCTCGCTCACCCAATAGGAGACTCCCCTCATTAGGAACCCTATAATATTGAGCAACCGATTGTATCACAAGTACACATTTGTTTTCTCGGATAAGAACTATGTAGCTTCCAGGTATTAGCGTGGAAAAATCATTAGATGAAATAGTTCTTTGTAATCTCTCAAATCGTTGTTGCTCGTGGACCCTTCCGGAATTTGTTGATTAAAAGGGACTAACCTACATCTACTTACTCTTGGTGGCTTTTCTTTTTTTAATCATCGTTTCATTCGATCTCTGGGCGCGGGAGTGTCGCATGCAACAAAAGTTGTGGCGTGGGCAAAACCCAACTCTTGGTGGCTTTTAGACTGCGTACTCTATATGGATTTTGTTTGGCTTGCCAAATCAAATTAGTAGGAAATGACAGCCTGTTCAAGGCTTAAAAATGGGCGGAAGCGCCTGACCGCATCGGAAAATTTTAGGCGAGGTTTTCGAACAAAACTACCTGCAATTCTCAGCTGAAGGGTACGATCGTTGCTGGGCGTATGGTGGATGAAGCGGTTGACGTGTACTTGTTGAAGAATAAAGTCTAAACTAAACCCTTTGGTAACCGACCATATGACCCTCTGTGGATGATTTGTAAATGGTTGGTTACAGTTCATTTTTTTAGCCATGTTTTCACCACGATAACAACCGAAATCTTTGATTTTGTATGGGAATTTCCGATAAAAGGAAGAAAATGCAACATCATGAGGTTTCAGCTGAAGATATCTGAGCTAAAAAAAAAGTAAAAAATCCCCAAACAGCATTAAGCTGCCCACAGATCGAAGTGCCAACCCATAGAAAGCACCCAGCCACGCTCAGGCCCCGGTTGTATTATAGGCCATCATATAGGTACCGTGTTCTTTGGTATCGCGAGAATTTGACGTCGCGGGAGTGGCTTGTGGGTGACTCTTTCTAAGACAAGCGAGCTCCCTGCTCTGAGAATTACGCCGGGGATTTCGAGAAATACTGAGGCCTACGGGGGTGTGCTGCCACTAGCTTCTGACTCCTGCATTACTGTATACTATTCGGGCATAAGGAACTGTCTGAGTCAACGCCACTCTCGCGACGCCAAATTCTCGCGATACCAAAGAATACGGTACACATTAATCGCTTCATGCACTATAAGACGAATACCGTATAATCTCGGTTTATTCGGACGGTTGCTAAGTAGGTGGCTTGCGGATACTATGCTATTTCTGGGTGGAATATACACAACTTTGACTTGCGTGCTCTGATGTTGGTTTTGATTCCCCCCTAAATGGCCCAGTTTTCGTGCTGGAGCTCTGTGCTTTGCTTCGATCCCCTCAGGAAGTATGAGTTTTTTTATGGCGCCAGCCACGACTCTTGGTAACCGTCTGGATAAAGCGAGATCATACGGTAGGAGTGTCGGTAGCGGGCAGGATGCATATGTTTCTGAATTCTGTGAGCTGCCTCTTGCTACAAATATTACTTTAGAAAAAACACCTTATCTGTTATACGGATGTGCTCTGGGTGTGGATAAGGTCGTAGAAATCGGAAAACATGCACGGCCTTTACAATACAAACTATGTGAGGGTGATTGATTCTAGGCAAGATACTAATTTGCGCTTTAAAACCCCTTAGGTTTAGATTTATCCCTAACTTTTAACTAAAGAAAGGAAGATTTCCTATTTATGGGATGTGACTTTGATACAGGATACAAGAAAGAATGAAAAGTTGGCTATTTAGGATGCATACTCAAAAAGACAGCGAGCCAAAGACCGTTATCGTCGAAAGAATCAGCACCATGCCGGCGCCCCACCCCCGCAAAACGCTCCACAATGTGGTCACTTTATAGAATACTAACCAATCAGTCAATTTAAGACGTGTAGATAGCGATCTAAACTGCCTTATGCATGTCCTACCCGCTGAGCCTAGATCGAACAACCAATAGTTGTCGGTGGATTGTGTACTCTCAGAACCTCCATATATAACTCTGGCTAAACGAACCGGTTGAGGATTAGAGATAATAGATAATGCACAAAATGTTCCGCGGATGAGTCTGTCGTGGGTTTAGCTAGTGTTGACTTTCATACAGATAACTGCAGTTTAGTCTATCGGATTTCCACATCTGATACACCCTTTTTACCCACCCATGCAACATATCGCCCCCTCACGTTAGATTGCTCCAGGCATCCCTCGCCTGAATGATTGTAGAGGCCAGAGTGGTTGTAGAGTTTCTTTAGCTGATATTCACTGCCAGAATAATTACCATAGCAAGCCTCAAGCCCCCCGTGGCTTTAATAGTACAGATAGGAACTTGGTTTGAGTGAGTTTAGATATGCAAACGAGCTAGCAGAACGAAAAGGGCAGTACGGCACTATAGGTAAGGACTAGGATGGCGTTAATATCTAGCTGCTCTTAGTATAAAAGATTGAATGATACAATCTAAATGGTTACCCTTTCAGCTTAAAGTATGGTAAAAGTGAAGGACGATATTATAAATCCAAGCTCACAAACTTGAGACCAAGGCTGCTTAGGTTACCTTTTGTCACACTGTCTCATATATCGTGTCATAATTGCAATTGTACCTTTCAGCTGAGATGGTGCCTATCGCTAACTGCGCTGCAGGTAACGCTCGACTCAGTCACAGCTGAGGATACAATCAAACACAGGATCTAGATGCATCGACCCATCTGGGGTGATTACTATTGTGCATGTACATGTATCCTACTGCCTATACCACACCGTACAAGGTTTCTCGAGATTTGAGGGAGAATACAGCTTGGTGTGGAGGTTGGAATATAAAAGGGCTAGAATTTCCTTCCATCTCTATAACGACACCAGCAGCAAAAAACCCAGAACCTTCTACTCCATCCAAAAAAACCTAAACGCAGCAGCCTCTTCTACAAGCATGAGCGACTACCAGATTACCGTCACGAACAGTAGCGCTGAATCTCACAAATTCCTCCTCTACGCCGAATGCCCAACCATACAGGATGGGGGTCCTTCTGTCTTCGCGACTGCCATGGCCAACGAAACAATCCCCCCTGTTGCCGGGAACGCGACGTTCGAATTTAATCATCCCATTTATGGCATCTGCGGAGATGAAGCATTGGCGTGGGGCATTGAAATCACTGAGTTTGATGCTACACCTACTCCTATCCAACTTGGCCAAGCCGGTACCCCTCCAGTCCTCGGGTCGACTCTCAAAATCTACGTAACCGATAATGTCGCTGCGTTTGAAATCCCAGAGCCGCCTAATGCAGCAGGGCCAGGATCGTTTCTGGTTGAAACCGGCTCAGATTTCACCGGGGGCAGTAAGTGAATCTAAAAATATGATTGGGTATCATGTCCCAATTCGAGTTTTGACCAACTTCTCACAAATATTATCGTATACAGGCAATATCTACGCCGGCATCGCCAGTAAAAGCGTGGCTGGCACTTATACTGTCGAAGCCGCTTTCCAGGTTGACCCTAGCGTTACGTATAGTGTCCAGCCAAATCTCATATACTATATCGCCATTGGGAATTTTACAGCAGGTCAGGTCATTAACATCACTGAACTCGGAATCCCTGTGCCTATTGTCTTCTCCGATGGTATGAATGCCGCTGCTACCACTTACCTGCCGAACGGAACATACACGCCGCCCGTGTATTCGAAAGTTTGATTGAACCTTGAGCATGGATCTGCGGTATATTTTTATGCTGCATGGGCTGGATTTGGTTAGGAGTGGACAAGATGGGATCAAGGATTTTGAGACGATTTTTTTTCAATTTGACGTTGAGGTTGAAGTTGCACATTTAGGAATAAGCAATACGAGTATAAGCAATGGAATTTATACTACACCTTATGATGTATTTGTGTGCAAAACTCCGTAGGCAAGGAAACCAAGTGCTCTAGGAGTATTTTGAATTAGTAATTGACTTTATACCTGGTGCACCTTGAGCTCTGGTACTTACTGCCGCACCAGAAAAATCCTGGAATTATTAAGATAAATTGGCGCTGCTGTACCAATTATACCCCTGGCACCTTACGACTTGCTTATAGTCAACTAAATAATTGTGGATCGAGCTGGGGGACGGTGGGTCGGAAGGGAGGGAGACTATGGGAATATTGACATGCTAAATAACATCCAACTGCATATAACCACTTTCTACAGAAATTATGGCCTCAATCTACCGACAGTCGCCTAACGGGACTATTCATACGCCAGGTTAGTCGATCTATTGCGTATGATTTCATAATAAACGATCGCGCGCTCAGAGCCAATGGCTATAGGCTATAGCTGTACGTACAGCTAGTTGTATCTTATGAGAAACCTGTGACTTAGTCGAGTTTAGACATGTCGTAGATACTACACCTTGTCGTGACTAGATTTACTAATTAATTTCCTGGGATTTCATGAATACATGTATCTCTCAGTACAAGCGGGTGTACGGCACCACCCTATGTATGGTTCCGCACATCAAGAAGGTGGACTAAACTAATGCAATATGCAACGCTCTTGGCATAGGGGTTGGGGGGGGGAAATTACATAAAACAGAGCAGGCTATGATGGACTTAAAAAAAAAGCCCTGCTCGGGGAGTAAAAACCCTAACCCTTGTGCCAAGAGCGTTGCATGTTGCATTAGTTTGGTCCACCTTCTTGATGCGCGGAACCATACCCTACCCATAATGATAAAAATCTTTTGTTTTACAATTTGATATGTAAAATAAAGACCGTGAATTCCTTGCGTGTCGGTATTGAAGTGGCAAGGACTATCTACTCGCTTACCAGTATCTGCAGATTGATCTTGCATGACGTACGTGATGTTGTCGGCCCGAAGAGAACGAGCTCTTTAAATTTATAATCTTATGTATGCTGGAATAAAGTAGCATGCATATGAAGGCTGTGCTAGACGAGCAGGGCATCGAGTGATGTTTCATGAATCCTGACGAGATGTGGCTAGCTAGGTGGCGCGCGTCAGCCCAAAACAGATTAGTCGCGACCCCCTATGAACTTCGAGCTGCTGAGGTAGTATACATGTAGTAAACTACTATACTATACCCACTTTTTCTGAAACTCAATCAAGTTTGCGCACTAAACCTTGAGTGGCGATACCTCAACTACTAGAGGATTCGTGTAATAGCGCTCGATATATATAGCTTATCTGGGGGCCAAACGGAAAATAGGTGTGGCGGCTCCCCTGTGGCTGTAATTTGTTAGACTGTAGGCACCCTAGTACGGGGTTGAGGACGAGGTCAGAAATCAGTGCGGAAAGCGAGGGTTTAAACTGTCACGTAGGGGTTTGGCTAATCCTGTAAGTCTAAATTGGTAGGCCTATGTAAAAAAATCATAGCCCGGGCAAAAAAATACGGGAGCCTAGCCTAGCCTAGCCCGTTTTTGCCCGGGAGAGCTGGTATATGACTTGGCCTATTGGAAGAGCTGCCTACTTAGCTTCGATTGTCGCGAGTCTCGCTTCTATCCGCTCAAGCAACTGAATAACTCGGCCCGCCTGTCCAACTAAAGGAATGTTAGGTATGAGTGTCGCTTCGTTTACCACCGTATTCAAACTCTGGATTAAGTTATGAAAATTTGGCTGTTGGCCAAAGTCCTGTTGCTGCGCCATTGTGTCGGTAAAGTGTTAGTCGGTATTTTTTTTCTATGAGTAAAGCTTTGTCCTTTCGTTCTGATAGGGGAGTACTCTCTAGCTCTGTGCTCGTTAGTCTTTAAAGGATAATGTATTGGAGATGGAGCGTTTGCGTCAAAAGCTGGGGAACCGCACCCTATGCTAGTATACCTTATCGCGAGAAGGCCGGGTAAACTAGTCTGGTGCCTAGTGGTGGGTAGGAATACGCTCAAGCAGCATGGTCTCACCCAAGGGCCCGGGCCGAAGACATGACATTTCAACCACTCGCAGACCTCAACCTCATGATCCACATGAGCCTCTCTCACCATCTGAAATTTTCTGCCCAAAAAAGGTTCTACAATTTCGCTGGACTTTAAATGCTACATACAGATATCTCCATAGTTACTGCTCGCATGGGTCCCCATTTTTTTAGCCAATTCAGTAGGTATGGGTTCGGTAAAGTCCATTTCTATCAAGGTCAGCATAATTCTGTGTGTTCTGAGAGGAAACTTACGTTCATAGCTTAGGCCCTCAGCGTTCACATTGCTCTCGGCGTTCTCATATCTCTCAGCGTTCCCATATCGCCCCATGTCTCACTTCTCTCAGCATTTTAGTTCAATTCTAGGGTATCTTGTACAGTGGATTCTCGATATAGGAATATGATTGGGAGCGGACCTTGATATTCTTATGTCAAGAATACGCTCCTATAGAGAGAAGAGTGATATTTCATGATCGAGGCTCAGTGGCAAGAAGATTTAGCACTTAGTATCAAGCAATCAAGCAAGTACCGTATTAAGTACATGTAGGTATGTGCTGCCTAACCGTGGGCAGGGGTAGGGCTTGGCAAAACTACCCTCCGTCATCCATGACATCGCTGCCTTTGCCTTCATCTCTCATCTTACGCAGAGAGCAAGACTCTGAATGGTCGGCTCTTTTTCCTGCTGTGTTACTATCTTGTGCCTGGGCATTTCGTTTTCTTGGGTGTTTCGTTCTCAAATATATACCAGCATGATATGAGTTTCGCGCGTTGCGACCCAATGATCAACCCGACATCATCCACTATCTCTTAGGCAGGGAAACCATAAATTCTATACTGCGTATCTTAGGGTCTGTGGGTGCATATTTGTGAGCGAAATACCCAGGAAAGCGAAATGCCCGGGCACAGGATAAGAACGATCCACTGGTTGTTAACGGTGGTTCAGGGTTAGGGTTAGGGTTATCAGTAATACTATTTTCCCCAGTCATTATTTTTACCGGCAGAATCGAACTTTGCACTCATGTGCCTGACATTTTAGGTCTGGTGGCGAGACTACTCTGGTGCTTCTAACAACGATCTTGTGTTAAGCCCCCACCTAGAAAAATACCAAGAAATAAAAAAGCAAACTAGTAAACAAATAATAAGGAATAAAAAACTAATATTCGTGGCTATCGTCACTATATTCCCCCTCATAGATAATAGCATTCTGGCAAATAACCCAATTTCCTTACAGAGACGCTGACAACCAGTCACCTCAACTCGGTCTGTCATAGACAGAATTCAGTACACAACCCATCTTACAGTGTAAGTAGTTATCTGACGTTTATCGATATTGTCCACTACAAAGTCGCCAATCTTTCCCCAAACGTTTGAATTTGGGCTGACTCGCTGCAAAATAATACCCTCTCCACCTGTCAATTTCATAAACTGGCCATTACGATCTAGTTTTTGTCCATTAAAGTGGCTGACGAAAACAGCATGTGTTTCGATTTGGGGAAATCGACGTGTCATCCACTTGCCAAGATAGCCGGAAACTCCGGAAGGATCTTGATTGTCTTGATGGTGATCGGCTGAGCAGTATATTGTTGCTGTGATATCGGATTTAGGGTTGGATATATACCCATTCTGCTGGAAGGTCGAATAAACGATAGTAGCATCAATTATCTCCACGGTTCCGTTGGAGTTTAACTTCCAAGTTTTGATGGTTGGGTCATCGCGGCGTGGAGTTGTTGCGGTGGAATGGCAGTATTTTCGGTCCTGTTCTATGGGGATGTACTCCCATTCTCCGTTCCCCGCTTTCATGGGTTTGATCCTGCTGAACGGTAATAATGTGCCAACTGGCTGCGGATTTATCGTTTGGATGTTATGGAATTCGGATTTGGAGGTGTGTGTAACGAAAAATAAGCCCCCAAACTTTTGCCGTACCTCCTGCACAAATTCAAACGCGAAGGAATCAAAGAGGAGATCATCCTTTAGATTTGATCCCTTCCTAGTCTTTTTCTTGTGCCATTCGGTGGCGCCTAGAATAGACATGATGGCCTCCGCACGGTTGTTACGGACATAGCGGCCGTTTGCAAGTTGAAGAATGGAAGCTTGGTCAAGCTTCCAGATCCCGTGCATACTGGCACCCTCAAGGGTCTCACGGAGTTGTTTGGCAAGGTGCCCAGTACCTTCCCCACATTTGCACATGCGCCCAGATGCGAATGTGAGAGCTGCCATACAATCCAGACTCACAGGAGTTCGGCCATCAATGGTTAGGATTTCCCATCGTTCATTCGCTAGCCACATATCAGGCCGTAGACAAGCCTCCTGCAGTGTCCAAAGCGATGTGAGCCAAGAGGGGGGTGGGTGAAAACCAGTACTGGGTTTTTGACCCAAACGATCCCTCATATCCTTGAAGCCTATTCCAGGATCATCACTGCAATGTAGTAGGAAATCAAGAGCAAGCCAGCGAAGGGTATCTTGTAACCCATCCCAAGACCTAATATCGTTTAACCAAATGACCGCTCGACTTGCGGAAGAAAAGACTGCTGCCTGCTTCGCAACCTCTTCCTGCATTATTGGAGATTGTTCCTGCGGTATGCAAAGTAGGTCTAGCCATATGTATTGGATTTTGCCAAGCCGCCGCGCACTAAGTCGTTTTAACATGCGTGGAAGTTCCAGAACATTAAAACGACTGTTCTCTGGAACTACCCAGTTAACACCAGGAATTCTAACGCCTTCCCCTTTTTTCCCCTTTCTCCATCGCCCCCATGTGTGGCTAATAACGGCGTACTGCGGCGTGGAATCGGACTTTGTTGTATCTATAGTACGATCATTAACGGTATCCCATAGGTAGCGTGGAAGTCCCTTCTTCTCTTCAGGGCTCAGCCATGCACATGGTTCGATTGTGGCGGTAAGCTGGCCCCCGAAAATAGGTGTGCAGATGCTTGCCGATTCCATGTAGTGTGGAACACTCTGTTTCTCTTGGGGGCTTAGCCATGCGCACGGGTCGGTTGAGCCGGGGGTTCTAGGCGAGGCAGCATTGTACGGGCTCTCGACCGGGTATTCGGGGTAATCGCCTTGTAGGGTGTCATGGTGTGCAAGCTCCTCCCACCTCTTGACGGGGTATTCGGGGTAACCACTTTGTGGGGACGTATCGTGGTATGGGAGCTCTTCCCACCCCCCGAACGACTTGGGTTGATTTGGGAGTGAGGAATCGTATCCGGGAAGTGAGGGTCTATACTACCTTAAGCTTTAGTACCCCTCTTCTAATGCTGAATATACCATACAAATACAAAACTTACTTGTCTTCTAGAGAAACTTGAAATGGTTGAGAAGATAGATCTGGGGGCATTTCTTCGGCGAATGAAATCATTGGGGCAGCTTGGAATCGAATCCTCATGTCTTGGTTGTTAAACCATTCGCAGTCCTTTATTGCAGAGGCTATTTGGTCTCCGAACATATTCGCACGCTTAGAGGATTCGCTATTTGAGACAACGTACAAAAAGCTGAGCTTTTGGCAAGCTGCAGACTCCGCGGCCTGACGGCGTAGTAACTGAAGATCGTGGAATATACTCATTGACCCAATCTCCATTATGAATAGTTTGAAAAGGAGTGCATCGTACTTGTAGTTTTCTGCTTCGGTGAATTGTTGAGTTTTGTACGACTCATATCTGTCATCGGGAGTTGATTTGTCGAGCATTTCCCAAGCACAACCTGGCAAGATAGGATTGTTGTACTGAGCTTCAAGCCACTCCACTATCAGGCGGAGTGAATTGATTTGCGAAATCGAAAGGACCTCATATAACTTCTTCTTTTCAACCGGGTCGGGATTTGTGAGGTGGTTTAAAATGATTAGCCATCGTGGCTTAACCCCCAATTTTGTAAACTTAATATCGTTGGCGGAGCTGAAGGGGGCCTTGCGTCGTTTATGTTGGAAACCTTTTGCTATCGCTCTTGCGATTGTTTCCTGAATAGCTTCATGTTTGAGCATTCACGCAGCTGTTGAAAAACTGTCTGAATTAGTATTTTCTTTCAGGCCGTAATAATTGGGGGGGATACTATACATTAAACCAGGGTTTCTTTCCTGAGGGTGCGTAATGAGAACAGTATTAGGCTGGTAGATTTTCTCCTTAAACTAGAGCCTCCAAGGGAGGAGGTAGGTTGATAAGGTGAATGGATTGTTGATTCGAAATTCGCTGGCCTTCTAGAAACTGGATTAGACACCGAAGAACAAAGTGTGAGAGAAAATATCTATCCTATACACTGGTGCTTCGATGCTGCCAACATTCATCCGAGGAGTCCCTAGATTTACTTGCGTAATTCCTAGAAGTTCTAGATATAGTTTTGAGAAATCAAAACGTAAGCAATACACAGCCCCACTGCACGGATCGCCATCTGGCACCCCGAAAAGTTGGTAGCTTTGCCACACGAGTGCCTGCAGCTGGCATGAATATGGGCATGGGGGATATATAGAGCAATCGCCAGAAATGAGGAAGATCCCCCGCCCGGCTTTCGGAGTGAGACACCCACCTTCTAACCAATTCGTAAACGATCATTTTCTATGGCACCGCGCCTGTAACCAGTTAGCTGAGCGTCGACGACATAGCTTCGGCAGGGTACAATCATTCCCGAGTAGTCTGATTTCCAGGCGATCGAGCCTCAAAGACTTCCCCACGCTTTGCCAAAAGAGAAGAGGCTTGCATAATGCATAGATTCAAACAGAAACCCCCACTCAACCCGAGGCTGAGAGTGATAAGAAACCTAGTTAGAGAATTCCTAGTCCCAACCAAGACATTTGATACAGCCTGGACCCAGACCCATTCTCGGAAATAACTACTTTCTTTTAACACTTCTTGGGAGTGATTTTTTGGAGATAAAAAAACCCAACCGATGAGAATTTGAAATTTGATCGTCTGGGAATAGAAAAACATTCTTAGATGTGGATAGAATAATAATTTGCCAATTATCCAGGGGCCCCATCTTATTGCTGCGCGTGTTGTCGCAGTTACGCGTCCTATGCAAGCCGAAACTTCAGACTGAAAAGCACTTCGGCAAGGATTTGCGATACTCTCGATATCGCCACGTCATGTGCACTATAAATTGATGTATAGGGATTTCACACCCACTTTGAGTTTGCCCGCAAACACTGGCCACCGGCCTTGCTCACCTTCTAGAGATGAATAAACGTAGGGCAATTTTCCACACTTCGGTAGGATCGCAAATCATCGAGATTTTTCTGCAAGCTAAAACCTTTTTAGGTGACTTATGGTAAAATACCGGGAAGCTCGCGATCGGTCATGATGAGCTAGTCTGGGCTGAGACAGCAGGAAATATCTAGCATCTAAATGGTTAGAACCCAGTGTTTAGGTTGAACGTGATGCAGAAAAAGAATTACCTACCGCTTGAGATGCAGCCAAGATTTTCGGGGGAATGCAACTTAAGTTGAATCGTTGTCTTAGAGTGGAGCAGTCCACTTTCAATCGCGTTAGTGCAATAAAGCAACATCTGGAAAAAGTGAAATATGGAGTTATTGGCCTCTGCGAGAATGAAGGTGCCGTAGAGTGGAAAGACTATGCTCTAATTAAAGTGATCCTAGGTAAGTGCCCCTTCCGCCTTGTACGAAGAAATCGACGGAGAAGCCGATATAGCAGCTAGACTTGAAGTTATTAAAGCAGAGGAAGAACTATGGGAATTCCTACAGGGTTTATCAATGGGTTCCAGCCAAGACTTGGGTGAATAGCGAGCTACTGGGGAAATCGATTATGTATAGGACAACGCAGTGGATAGCTGCATCAGCAAGAATGGTATTACGCCCACGCGCATGGACAAGCGTCTGGACGCGGCAATAAATCCTACCATGCCCACATGCGCCCACAAAAGTTTCCCCACGACCATATGCCCATACTTCCGCCCAATATTTCGCCCTAGTGCGTCTCCATATCCTTCGGCCTTCCCTTCTGCACTCTACCGTGCCCATACTCTTTGGACTAGCTATAGATGACTGCCAGCTTGCCTGCCTGCCTGCCTACTTACTAGCCTGCGTACCTACGTTCCTACCAGCGAGCCCTAGCCCTAAGAACTTCACTGTTTTATCAGCCGACCACCCCCTAGTTGCCATCCTTTGTCTCTCCTAAAACCACAGTCCCCAACCCACCCATCTTACAGTCAATGGATTTTGCTGATCGGTGCTTTATAGGAAGCTTCTATCAAGTGGCACATCGAATTCTCTAAACGAGCCAGCGAACAAGTCTGAGCAAGCCAGATATCAAGCCTCCGACCAATCCAGCTATGTATCAGCAGATTTCGCTCTACCTAGTTTAGTGTCGCCCGGCCCGGGAGCGAAGAGCTTGCCTAAAGAGGCTACTTTTCGCTTTGAATTCTACTACATGCTAAACGCGGTAATAGAAGGTAATATATATCCTGCACCAGAGTATGGAAAAAAAGACGGGAAAGACTCCGGTTGCATGAATATTATGATTCCAGATGTCGAGTGGGGCATTGAATTGATATATGAAAGACGGCGACTTGACAGTCATATGGGTCGCTTTGAGCCTGCTGTATCCTATGGGAAATGGAAGGAAACGGGCGATATACGAAGAAGACCACGGATTAAAAACAAATCTCCCAGATATACAACTCATCCCTCTCACTCTTGTAAGATACATTTCTACAAATAATCCCATCAATATATTTACAAACTATCGCATATCACTCCTGAATAAATCATGCAATATATCAACGGTCCCCGAAATAGAGAAAACGTGCACGCCAAAACCTTTGTATTCATAGTCCAAATTCATCCTCTGATACGTCCTGGGATTTTCAAGCGACGGGACATGTAGCATCACTCGACCCAGCTCCCCATACTTTACCGCGATGATTCTCGCCCGCAAATTTGGAGCCACGATAGCTCGTATAGCTGGCTATTTACCCCTTCTTTGTTCAGCCATAATTTTTGCGTTGGGTCGCATGGTCGTAACTTATAATGTTTAAACTTGCTCGATACAAATCTACAGTTCTTACCGCAGAAACTCGAGAGAGTGGGCTTGACGCTAAGACGTTGGAATTGTCTCGGCAAGTAAGGCGCCAGCTAAGGGGGTCAAAGCTGAGCGGAAATTTATTAGAGCCTTACCTCTATAGGCAATTCCAACGTCTTAGCGTTAAGTCCACTCTCTCGAGCTAATACGGTAGTTCATCCAGTACGCCCCGCCAGGGCAAAGGAAAGCAAATAAATAGTCAGATGCATGAAATAGGTGCAGATCTCGAGTATTTTTTTAAAGAAGCGGGAGGCTTCCGGGGTGCACATGCAGTATATATCTGACGACTACGACGAGGGCGCTAAGCAGGTACAACAGGTCTTCATAGACGTTACTTGTCTTGAGCTAACTATTGTTTAGCCAGTGCACTATTAAGGTTATTAGAGAGCAGTTACCCTGTCTTGTAGGGTAACCCTGAAGGTTCTGTTACCCTACCATAACTGGTTGAAGAGCAGGTTCGCCACTAGGCAGTTACCCTACCTAGACCATCATACATGTAATTCACCATCATGGGAAGTTGTGTTAGAATAGATTATGGTAATAGTTTTCTTGTATGCATATACTCTATTCTTTAATCGCCAATGAAGCAGACCGAGAGACTTCCATGTATGGGTTAGGGCTTGCAGATCGATACTTCTTCTAGGGCCACCATGCATAGTGCAAACTAAGTAAGCATAAATATCCCAGGAGAGAAGTCATGGACGTTCTGTTCAGGAACTTTATTTATTTTAATCGCAATTTCATTTATTTCTGAGTACAAGAATATCTCTGTCAAATGTCAACATGTATTAAGATTATAGTGAGTAAACTCAAGTGCGAGCTTCAGGTGGTATGCTCGCCTGAAGGATAAATTTCGGCCGGGGCACCAGAGCTTGATTTCCAGATAGGGTCGAGGCCTTGTGGGGCAGTATCGAGGAGATATACCAGTCGTGCCAATACCAATCACTTGGGAGATGCTGTCGAGAAAGAATCAGGATATTTAGTTACGGAAAACAGGTGGCGGTTGAATGGATAGTTTATCAGGCGTGGAATTCCTATAGGATCAACCAGAGAAGCGTGTTTCCTATTTTACTTAGAGGAGTTTTTTCCAATGTTTAGGCAAATATCCTATCCTTCAGTTCGCCAAACTGAATATTTTTTAATATTCTGCTGTCTGGAACGGGTATTCGTGGTGATACTACTGGAGTCTCAAGCTGGCGGGTTCTGCGTCTCTTGTTGATCAGATTTTAGTTACCTCTGAGTTGAGCCACAACATACAGAGGAGTTTGTTATTTGGTGCCTTTATTATTTAAGTTATATAGGGCTTAGGGCTTAGGGCTTTCCTCCGTGGTAATGATATCTTAGCGGAACTCGCACCCCACCATCACCACCCTCACTCTACCTCACCACTTCCATTGCCCTCACTCTCACCCCTCTCCATCCATGCCTGCCCGTCAACGTAATGCCTGGTCCACCGGTCTCTTCCTCCGACTCCCCTCCGACTGACGCTCCTACTGATATTGATATCGCTACATTCCTTCATTTTCTCGATAAAACTGCCATTAAACGAGGCATTGCCGACGACTCCCCTCGTCGAACTCTCGATGCTGACCGCAACCTGCTCTCAGAGCTCTATGCCCCACCTTCAGGCGCCTCTGGCTCCAGGAAATCACGGTCTGTGTTGGACTCCCTGGTCGCTATTTGCATCTTCGACCCCCATATCTGTCTCGCGCTCTCGGTCACGTTCTCCGCGTCCCCCTCCGTCATCGAAATTTGTGTCGCACAAAACGGTACAAGGCCCCCCAAGATCGTTGCCACACATCTCCATAACATCTGGACACAACTCCAAGCTATTTCACAGCTTCAGAGGAAGATTCGTGTCGAGAACAACCTAGCAGACACCTTCGCCGACGACAACTCACCACAGAGTGCGGAGAAGGGGTTTGGCAAAGCCAGCGCTGAACACCCCTGGGTCGCCGATATGTGGGCCCTTAAGGATACTCTAGCGATAGACATACACCGCTTCTGCTTCAAGAAGACGAAGCGCCGCGTCAAGAAGTACTTGGAAAGTTTCCCCGCCTTCTACAACTTTTACACCAAGAACGGTCGCAATCTGGACGCGAATCGGCAGCTGGAAAAGATCGTGTTCGGGCTGGTTTTTATTCGGAAAACCGTGCTAGGTATCGCGGCAAAAGAGCCATTGGGTCTCGGGGAAAATAGACTGGACTGGAAGAAATTAGCCGAGTATTCAGATCTGCTAGTCAGCTTCTACGAACAGCAGGATAAGGAGGAACTCGAGCCCCGCATGCGACTCATAATGGCGGGATGGGCCAACGAACCCAATGTGAAAGGTTAGTCCCCTTAGCGACCGCTCCCATGATCCAGCTACTAAGCTCAATAGCCGACAAAACCCTCAGCAGGTTTGATCTACCGAGAGCGATTACGAAAATGATCACCCTGACTACCCACATCCAAGGGCTCATCAGGCTCGCCTACTCACCGCGTCTCCGACATATACTCTCCTGCGCCCTCTCCATCAACCTTCTTGACCCTATCTCTCATACCCTCGCGTCCCCCCCCTCCTCCACCACCACTACACGTATCATCACCAGAGCTTTCTCCTCCACCAGCTTTGCAGGCGATGAGGCCATCCTCGCCGACCAACTCTCCCAGGTCGCTGCTTTACCCTCCTGGCCACTCTCCATCCCTGTCCACGCAGAGCTCACCGTCCTCTTCCACCATCACCGTCACCACCAACACCACACTAGATCCAGCACCACCGCCCGTCCATTCGCTTACATCGCTGTTAGTAAGCTCTCGTGTGTGTGTTGCTGGAATTTCTTTGCAGCCTATACCGCCGCTGCGAATCGTAAATTCCTGCTTCGCGGCTCACATGCGAAACTATATTTCCCGTGGTGGCCAGAGACAACTGCGCTGGAGCCGCAACTAGCGGCCTACGTGAGAGCAAGATTGTGGGATGTGCTAGTTCGTTTGTTTGAGACTCATCTGAACGCTGAAGAGGTGGCGAGGGAAAGTGATAGCACGGTTGCGAGTGGGAAGGGTGACGGACATACACGTGAGGATTGGGTAGAGAATTTTGAGCTACTTATGGAGGAGGAGAAGGAGCAGGGTGCAGAGGGTGGAGTAGTGTGGTGAGAGCGGAGCAGGGGAGATCAGTTGGTAGAGTAGTACAGGTACTAGGGAGCTTTTCTCTTCGTTGTTGCTTCCGTTGTTGCTATTCTCGGTCTTGGGCTCGGTCTCGGTCTCGTTTCTACTAGCGGTTATGTTCTTCATCATCGTCTCGGGCGTTCGTTCTGTAATGTAGTTGAGCCTTTTAGGAAGTGGCTGCTGCTTGCTGCTTTTTACGCTGCTCTTGCGTAAGTTCAGAGCTAGCTTTCCACCCCATAATAAATTACCATGCAACCTGCATTTCAAATTCTTTATGATTTATAGGTACTTTAACTTGAGTAAAATTTTATAAAACATGAGTTGACGAGTGCTGTATCAAGTACCCGAGAAAATAGGGTTCCAGGTTCGCCTGGGGATCGTATGGGTCTCATAATAGCAGCAGAGCTGATCAGCAATATGAACACCATTCACGTAGCGATTATATGCCTCTATGCAGTAACTTTGCCGCCTACTGTCTAACTATACTTAAGGTTGGACGATCCGTCTCTTTACATTATAGGCGAGTGCCATAGCTGTAAGGTCTTAGATTAAAACGAAAAAGAAAACATAGAACAGCAAGTACATGGACTATCACTCGCGTATGCCACAAAATAAATCATAAAGTATCACTCGCTCATGACGTATCACTCATGATAATCAAACCAATAGAACGAGAGTTGAGTTTGATTGCTTGGCTGACACTACGGGTGTAGGGATAAACGATGAGATCTGTGGCGCAGTATGGCCCAAGGCCCGTAGTACATAGTAATACCTAGATAAATAAATACTTGCATAACCCTTGACCTAACCTTCAAAAATCAATCATCAAACAGAAAGAAAGAAATTCCAAAACACAAAAACTAATCATCAAACATTACACGACATCTACATCTGATCAGCCCGCGGTTTGACCTTCTCAAAACAGCTTCCCCCAATCAATCCCTATCTTCGAGCCAAAGACTGAGATCTCACACACCCTGCCGACCTTCACCCCGGTACCTAGCACTTTAAACCCTACAGACTGATCTTGATACCCAGCCTCCGTATCTGCCCCCAGGCCAAGCGTGCCCGTGAACGGGCCCGCCTGCGCATCGACGAGGTTTAAGGATGCCTCGACCCCTGCATACACGGGGACCTTGTCAAACGCCGTCTGCATCTCGGCTCCGACCTTTGCGCTGATAACATCCACATGCACCTGCTCGACCTTCTGTCCCTTGAGCTGCGCGATGTGCAAGACGGAAACCACAGCATCCGCGCGATTGGTGCGGAACACCTCGGCCTTGGCCCCCGTTGTGGCGTTGGCGTTGGCGTAGAAGGCGACGGTACCGTCTTGCTCTTGCGCGGCTTGCAGGTTCACTTCCGGCGTGTGCTCGGTATATCCGGTGATGAAGCTTGCGAGGTCGTGGTTCTAGAATGGGTGTTAGGGAAGAAGTGCAAGAGCGGAGTAATATGACATACATTACCGCCCCTCCTGGCTTGGTTCTGAACAAACATCCCTATCGCGTTGTTGGATCCGGGACTAACCATGGTTGCTGGTTGTGGGTGGTTAAATGTTGCTGATGATGGATGGTCGAATGCCGAAGTGACTTTGTCTGCTCCAACAAGTGCGAGGGAAAGGGAAACTCCCTCTCCTTATATACATTTCATCCCTACCACTACGTGCCAATAGATTACTTTCTTTCTGATCAACGATGATGGGGTTGTGAGACTATTGAGTTATAGGATAGCAGGAGGCCGGTGATGGGATAGGAATAGTTTGAGTATCCTTCGGGCTTACTTGCATTGATGTGGAACATTTTGGTTTTACCTGGAACGTTCAATTCGTCCTGGAATTCAACCAAGGCGCCCGCTCTAACAGGAGACCCCCCGAGCACAGCCTCAGCACCCACCCCCGCTCCTCTGATGCGTTAATACGACCCGTAGAGCCAGTAGGTGGCAGAACCGCAATAGCCCCGCACCAAGTATAGTATGGGAAGGAGTTGGTGATAAGAATCTTTGCGTTAATCCATCAAGGGAGTCAAGGGTCTGCCTTAGAAGCAACTTGATTAACAACGGAATATTAGGAGCAACGGATCAACCAAAGCCTTGTGCAATCTTTTGTTATTTAATTACAAATCCGGTCCAAACAAGAAAAAAAGCAAATAATTATTTATGCGGGAGGGCCAAAAATTGAGAGTTGATCTACATGCGCGCCGTCCTCATATCCTCTCTTGGTCAATGCGTGCATGCAGGTAAACCCTATATTAGTATGTCTGACAACTGCAATCTACTTGCCGCTCCCGACACCAGCTCCCGCCCGGTACGGTAAAGTCGAGTACATTCTTTGGCCTGGTACTGATATTTTCACATTGTACTTTCAGGTTGAGGCGAATGTTTTATGAGATTTTGTGTTTTTATTCACTATGACCCGCACCCGTACGGTGTACCACAAAGCATTTCAACAAATGCTCAGCAGAGAGAGCGGTTCCGGTCATAGAGCCACTACAGCGGATTGAGTGATCCTATTCTCGGAAAAAAGCTCCAAGTCTTGTGTTTTCTTTTTCACGGTCAAGGTAGTAACTGCATGAGACGATGGATGATGAATTGTTTCATCTAGTGCGCATACGGGGTGAGGAGGCTTTGGCTTTGTTAGATCAATGCGATGAGATCTCGAACGAAGCAGAGTTACCATTAGTTGATGGTATTTCTTCTGCTGTTGGGCGATTCAGTTCTGATAAAAATACAGCTAAATGTAGTATAATTAAAACATTCTGAAGGTACGTAATGACTTTAGATGCTCTGTCTGTCATGATTTGGTACAACAAACCATTCAAAGAGTATTCCGCATAAGTTTAATAGTTTCATGTGCTGTACGATATCTTCGTCTCTTAGGCTCAGACTGTAGAACATCCCACTTATGTTGTAGACATCCTTCTTAAAATTGAGTCTCGCTTGATACCGCGATCTGTCTCAGGCCGGCCCCGTTCCTTATTACGGTAATCCGGTATCACCTGCGTCGTGACGACACTTTCAGCTCACTTCGACTTCGAGACGACATTTTCAGCTCACTTTGATTTCGATGGAAGGCATTCAAAGAAAAACGATAATCATGACCTAGATACGCTCTAGCAAAGTCTTTTAAGTTTGTGATACGTCGGCTCAAAACACGCCCATCACCAATATTTTCTCTGCAAAAGTCAAACACGAGCTGGAAGTATCGATTAAAGACCCTCTCTACCAGCCTAAAGTTATTACACAGGCCGATCCCAGTGTTAAACATGCAGATCAGCACTCACGACCCCGCACTCGATTCACCGCACGGCGTTTTAGGGCCCCGGAGTGGAAGGAAGGCATGCGTCGCTCACCGACCGGCAGATCCGTGGTCCCCCGTTCAAAGATCACACCCGCTCATCATGGGGGCCTACTCGAATCCGGCGTAATATAGGTACTTGAATTGCCCACCTATAGCATTCCAACCACCAACGAAATTATCTTACATGAGGCACTGAATTTACAACTGCTGGTACACGCACTGAACTTTAGTATTATACTCATGGGCCCTAGTAGGAGGTAGAGGGGTTATCCCATACAGTCGTACCTCGCTATGTCGGGACCCAGTATTCCAAATCCTTTTCTGTCCTGTACAAAACGCCCTGACCGGAACGTTTCCTCTACTACAAAATAAGCTTGCTGTCCCGTATGAGATCCACTGGATATGCGCCGGCAAAGAGCGGGGGTTGTCGTGAGGCTTATAATTAGGGTTTGAAGCCTCGTGCAGGCCCAACGCTGGATATTAATTTGCCTGTGGTGGAAGGAGAAAGCCTTAACAATGGACGTACCGGTACATGATCATGTAGCATACAATGCCACCCTCCTCTGTTTTCCGATTCATATGCTGAAGGACAAGTAAACCGCCTTGCCGCCAGTTTCGTCCATGGCGTTGCAATTTTGGCGTCTAAGGAAGACCAAAAGTAATTTTTACAATGCTGTGACAGTATACTAGACCACTATACTATACCCACTTTTCCTGAAACTCGACGAAGCCTGCGTAGTAAGCCCTGTTCGGCGGTATCTCATATCGTCATGGTGTATCACTCGGTCTGTTTTTAACTTTCTCGTTTGAGTCAGCCCTCACCGAGTGCAGGAATAGCCGGCCCTCTATCAGTTCTACCCATTAACAGCCACTACGCCACTATTGAAGGATCTTCAGGTATTTAATGAAGAGCAACTCTACGCCGAAGAAGTTCGCGATGAATTGTTTGTCGGTAATCGTCGTGGGCTGAATCTTGCAAGCTTCTCAACAAGAGTTCGTGCACTTGAGGACGGCAAAGCCGAGGTTTTTTTTAAGATTACCTTGCTCGAAATCAAGAACTCCTCTCTTGAAGACTGTTTGAGCAGTCTGACGATTTTCCTATAAGCTCCTGAGGAATCGTTTTGTAAGTAGCTTCAAACGAGATAAATTAGGAAACGCAACAGACGCAAACAGGATGATCATTGGAGAGGGGAACGCATAGGCACACGGAGAAGATAGTGTCGTTGACGCCTCGCTGTATTCAAGCACCAGCCAAGGCAGAAGGCATGATTGTTACACCTACACCTCTACCACAAAGATACTCAGGTACATTATTATTACTACACTTGCTTCTCTGATGCGGGCACTCTTGTAAATCTTGAAGGCTCCCTAAGGACTAGTGCTTAGTCAAAGGCGGTCGACTCTATAGTTGACCAATGAGGACCAGTTACCCTGTCTTCGTTCCTATAATTAAAAAGCTATCGCTATCCGACTTCCCCCATTACCACTGATGAACGAACCTGGCCATGGACCTACCAACCATACAAAATAGTCTATAGACATCTTAGAGGCACCTTTACATACTCCTAAGCTTAGTGGTTAGCCCCAGATCATAATCCGGACGAATCACGGAAATCATTTTTATACTATCCCACTGCTACCAAATATTGGTGGGGAAATGCTAAAGATGCATGTAGTCTGTATCATTCTAAGTCAGAATAGGATGGCCAGTGAAACTAACACATACATACAGGTATTCTTTAAGTTATGATAGGGGGGGAAAGGAATGTGGTTAATGAATAAATAAATAAATATTGGTGCCTTGCTTGAACGTTAGCTATGAGTACCCACATTTATTATTTTTAGAGGTAGTAATTGATTTAAGTCTACAAGTCTCAACACTCTTTTCTGGCAATTCCAGAGCTATCTAAGCGGCAAGATCCCCACCCCCATGCACTCTCGCACAGCTCATCCCCTTCCTTTGATCTATGACCCCATACTTTATTGCGATGATCTAACTCTCTGCCTCACATGCAATTCCTTCTTCTGTATTGAACTTGGAGAGAACTTTATCGCTGCGTTCGAGATTCCGAAAATATCATCCTTTATGGATTTGATTTGATCAAGGCACTGGCCCCTGACTAGATCCCACCAGATACCCAGCCTCCAGAATACTGTTAAGGCGGGAAAAAATCCACGTTGCTTTTATGATGTTAAGAGGGAGGGTCGCCATTGACTCGCATCAGCCCAAAACAAATTAATTGCAACCCCCCTATGAGTTTCAAGGTGCTGAGGTAGTATACTTAGCCACTACACTATACCCACCGAAACTCAAGCGAATATGCGCGCCAAACCTCCTGGGAATGCCCCAGCCCTCCAACTCGTTCATAGAATGTCACTCGGTCTGGTCCATCCACCTACTTGTCTCACAGCAGGTATAGCCATCTCTCCGCGCTCCCTTATCATTTCCAATATACTATCCTTTCGGTGCAGCTGACCTATCCTGTGATACAGCCTTGACCCAGCCGTCTGTTGCCTCGGCTTCACACTTACTCCTCCCTCCCATAGTTTAACCCAAGCCTATGGCTACCTTTCTCTATATCCGAGTCTCAGCCATCCTGAATATCATGGTGTATCACCCAGCCTACTAAGTGCGTAGATCAACCATAAACTAGCTGAGGTTAAATACACCCTTCTTCATCTCCACATCCCCACATCCCGTCTCTCTATCACCCTCCCCTTCATCTCCTTCCATCTCTTCCTCGTTAACGAAATGTCTAGCTCACCAATCACCTTCTCCTCCCCCTCCAATTGACGCTCCTACTGAAACCGATACTGTTGCATTCCTTCACCTTCTCAACAGCACTACCATTAAACAAGGCATTGTCGACGATTCCGATCCTCCTCATCGAACTCTCGATGTTAACCGCAACCTACTCTGGAGCTCTACGCCCCACTTAAAGGCACTCCTAGTTTCAGGAAATCCCGATCTATGATGAATGTCTTGTTGGACTGAAAGCACTTAGTCCAGCATTTGAATCTGTTGGTTAGCTTCTACGAATAGCAGGATAAGGGGAAACTCAAGGTCCGCATGCAGCTCCCGGTGGCGAGACAGGCCGGCAAACCCTATGTGAAAGGTTAGTCCCCTTACCGACCGCTCCCATGATTCAGCTATATCAAGGAAAACATTGGATTTCCCTCAGGACCCTCAGTTGTCCCATAAGTCACTTAGTTTCACCGTTACCTCCACGAGACAAAGTTTCCTTTATGAAACATGTTTCGCAAAACTAAGTACCTCCATAGAGACGACACGAGGGTCCTGGAGGCAAATTAGCAGTGATGAAACCAACCCTCCATAGAGGTATATGGAATGTTTTTTTGTTGATGTAAGCTCGATAGCTGACATGCAACCACTACTCTATACCCGATGTTGGAAATCGATTAAGTCTGCGCACTAAAATTTACTCAGAAATACCTCAGGCGCACTAGATTACATGCAGCTGGTTGGAGCAGCGTAGCTCCTGATTTCCATACACCGAGAAAAAAAATCATACCATGAGAACGTCAGAGGTTATGACTACGTTTACAGCTAGATGAGCAGAGGCACCGAGTGATATCCCATGGGCTCTCACTCGAGGTGGCTAGATAACACTAAGTTGAGTGACACTCGTAAGCCCAAAACGGCTTAGCTGTGACTCCCTATTAGTTTCGGGGTACTGAAGAAGTATACTAAACCACTATACTATACCCACCTAATGGCATCACTGCAATTTGCCCCACTAATCCTATTATCAACACACCTATTTTACTTAATGGGCATAGCCTCCAAGGCGCATTACGCACTACGAGAGATACTCTCAGCTTCCCTAGCATGGGGACTGCTATGCGTCGAAGGATAGGCGCGTATTTGCCACTGGCCCAGGTGTTAGTTAATCGGTGAGCCTAACCCCAATACCCAAGATTTCGACTACATACTGATGATTCTCCCGATAATTATTTTTCATTCCACATTTTACCACCTTTTCTCTTTCGCGCGGTACCTATTCTATCTCTGATCGAAGGTTTAATGCTAGGAGGAGTATACAGAGGTATAAACCGCCCCTTCTTCCCTCTCATCCGACGCGTGACGAAGCTGCAGCCACACTTTGTAGTATTTCTAAACCATTATTATTAGGGAAATATCGCTACCCTGCGCCCACGGTACGTCAGTACGCTCCCATGCACTCCCACACTCGCACTTCCTATGTAGACACCACCTTCTGTTGCTCCCCCTAGGTGGTACATTTACAGCCTTCACCCTAGAATCACATCTGCTTATGTCCTCTCAAGCCTACAGCACAGACTGCGCACAAACCAATCCATTACTCGCCGCCGTAAAAGGCGACACTATTCTCCTCAGAATGAATTAATTTATACCTCTTTGAAAATCCGATGGCTTTCTAATCTACTATATCGTAAGACCATAGGTAACTTGCTCATAGGTCCGTGCCTCTGTAAAAATAAGAGAAAAAAGAAAACGCCTTTTACCTGACCAACCAGACCGTAGTAATACCCAACCACCCGAACCATAAAGCATGCATGAAAACACCGTGGGAAAATGATACATATCAACTAAAGGAGAAAAAAATCGAGGGGTAATCAGATAGTGATAAAAAGGAAACCAATTGAATAAAGAAAGGATGTAAATAAATATATATGTGATAACACAATGAAACCACTCAAACCTTGTCCTATATCGAGATAAGTATATTATTTAAAAAGCGATCTCAAGTCCTGCGCTCCTCGTTAGTTGCTACCTGACAATACCTTACGTACGGACTTGGAAAAAACAAACCTCAAGTTTCTGTTTTGTAAGCTCGCTCCTCGTAAGCTTCTGACTCATTGATAGGTTTGCCAAATCAGTCTTCTTCTTCTGCAGCTGCAGAATCTTCTCCTCAAAAGAATTAGTCATGATAAATCTAATCGTTGTGACAGCGCGCTTCTGTCCAAGTCTATGTATCCGATCGATGGCCTGAGCTTCCGCAGCGGGGTTAAATTGCGGCTCCATAACGTAGACCCTGCAGGCTGCAGTCAAGTTCAAGCTAAATCATGAATTAGCAGACACTTCTACATTTGACAGAATAAGAGAATATTACCCTAAACCACCAGCCATCAGCGACACTAGAATAACCTCAATCTCTGGATCCTCGCGGAACGTTGCGATAGCTTGATTTCGTTGTGCTCTGGACAACCGGCCATCCAAACGCACGAACTTGATGCCATTCTCATTGAACGCGATCTCAATCAGGTCCATATGGCTAGTCCAACAAGAGAACACAACACTCTTAATCGGATCCTCCGGCGTGCTCTGTTCCTTATTATCTAGCAACGCTTTCAGCAGTGCCTTCACCTTTGTGCTCGGCCCTCGATACTGCACATTCTTTTTCACCATCTTCCCACCCTCCTTACTACTCTCCTCCGCAGCCTCTTCCTCTTGCTTCAGCTCAAAGAGATCAACTCGGATGAAAAGCCCACAAATAGGGCACGATGCTTGTTGTCCTTCGCGGAAGTCCTTTGATATGGCATTCTTGTAGGTGCCTACGCACGCTCCGCAAAGCAGATGTGCACAGGGTGTGAGAGACGCCATTACCTGCGCTTTACTACTTGAGCTCCCTGCTTTCCCATCCACATCATTGTTGGCAGCAGCAGGAATGATTTTCTTCCGGCAGACAGAACACACGTCTTCGTTTGCCTCCTTCATCAATTTGAAGATCTCGTACGCTTGTTTTGCAGACCATGAAGAGCGCGGCTTATCATCAAGTTCATCCACATCGATAGCATCAGAGGAGGTAAGCCCGGCCGTGTCGTCATTACCAAGGAGCTCTCGACCGTGAGCGCAAATAAGACGAAGACGGAGGATACTCTGGAGGACGTGGACATAGGCTTTACCACCAACTTGACCGGTCTTGGCGACAAGGTCCATGCGCATTGTTGATTGTCGTGCAGTAGCATCGTAGATCTCCCGTTCATCCTGGCTGAACTCGAGGTAGACAATTTGATCTTTACGGGGCGGAAGGTCGATTCGATCTTTTAGTCGACGCAGGGTTACACTATTCACGAGGAGCCGGAGACGAGGGATACACTCCGGATTGGCAGCCTAGATTCACTCGTAATTAGCTCTATCAACCTCACGTCATGCAGAGTATATATGAAACTCGCCTTAAACGGAACTGCAATGTACTGATTGAATAAAGCTTTTTCGTCGAATGGTTTGACACGGAGGAATTTAATTAGGGCAGCCAGATCATCGAGACGATCTGTCAAAAAGAAAGGAAAGGAAAGGAAAAGAATTAGTCAATGACTCAGGCCACATGATTGGCAGTGAATATTTCTCACTTTGAACGGGCGTGCCGGTTACGGCCCAGCGCCTTTGCGCATTCAGCGCAATGACCGCTTTGGACTGCCAGGTGCTTTGCTCGCGAATCATGTGCGCCTCTAAAAAATACGTCAGCTTAACTTGTTTTCAAAATAAACAGAAATGTTTGAGGTACCATCCAAAACGATTCTAAAGAAAACCATTTGTTGTAGCGGACTAAGGTTCTTTTTGTCTTTTATGTGTCTCTGGAACTCATTCGCTACCACCTGGTATGTCGTGATGATCATATCGTAGCTGCCAAGCTTCGCCAGATCAGTCTCGCGCTTGCTGCCGTGGTAGATATAAGTATTGAGGGTATCTGGGTGCACATGTGCTTGGATTTGCTCCTCCCAATTGCCGATGGTACTTAGAGGACTGATCAATAAAGTCGTCTTTACGGGTAGAAGTGGGGGATCTTCCTTGTCATCGATTTTCTCTCTATCCTTTGGTGGCGAGTACTTCTTTTTTGCGAAGACCTTAGACTCCTCGAGAGAATTCACAGTTAGAGATATGATCTGAAGTGTTTTCCCCAATCCCATCATATCCGCCAAGATTCCACCAAAGACCTCGGCGGGCTTGCCCCGAGATTCAACTCCAGTGATGACATGATAGTAATATTTCTGTCCACTGGGGCGCGTCCGTAGACTCCAAAGCGATGAATTGCCCTTGTCCCCTTCGCCGAACGTTCGTTCCTTTTCCTTATTCGTCATGAAGTGCAGACCTTGTTTCTGATGTTTAAGCAATGGCGTCTTGATCCGTGGATCTGGGTCCATCTCTGGTAAGTTATCCGACTGCTCAAGCCCGTCAAAGACGTTATTCACGTCGGCACGAATTTCCTCCGCTGTCCTCGAAACATAAGTGTTTGTTCTTTGGGGTCCGTGTTTAGCCCAATTTTGAGTGGCACTCTCCTGATAATGAGGGTTCCTATATTCCACCCTATCGGCGCCCATAGGGTCCTGTAAAAATACATTTTTCTGAGAAAGGAGATTCCCAACAGTTGTGCCTTTCTCCTCCGGGCCGTAGAGATTGATGTATATGGATACATTAATCGAAGTTTGAGCCCCTACAGTCTCGCCCTGGCGTTTCGGCCGCGGAATAATCCTCGCCTGAACCCGAACAAGCTTCAAATCCAGCAATGGCACAAGAGCTCTTGCTGTATTGATATCGACGCAACCAAACTCCCGACCTGTCGGATCCAGCGCGCACACAATAAGCGTCCCTGGATTTCCCCCACGACGCAACGTAATTGGAATCGATGGCCAGTTGCCCGGGAATGTATCGGTGCCGAATGCCGTGGCTGGTACAGTGTGTGCCGAGATGCTCGCCTTATGGATCATTCCGAAACAAACTTCCTTTGTGTGCGTCCTCACCACCTGTACCACATCGTCGTCGTCTTCCGTCAAATCAATGATAGAATCAGCAGGCCGTGATGGCATAGGGGCAACACTCTTTCCATTCCCTTCAAACCCCTTCGTCCGCTGTTCCCGCATGTAGCTGCCTACAGGCCCTGCTGCATTCCCGCCTATGTATGATATATTCTGCTGTTTCCCATCGTTGTTTGCTGGTCGCTTCAACGGGAGTGACGATCTCTGCTGAACGCCGTGAAGACGTTCAATGAAGCTTCCTTGTCCTGTAGGTCCTGCCACATCCAGGGATGTTGGGGGTTCTCTATTGGTGGTTTGTAGGGAGGCTCGGGGATCGAGTAATGTGAATGGCAGATATGCAGGTACGGGAGCTTGGCCACCGATGAGCGGACGGGTATTTAGCTGTGGGGCAGCAGCCTCAAGTCTTGGTCGTTTCGAGGAGGAGCTAGTAGCTCCATAGTGGGTGCTCATGGTCGAGATAATTTTTCTGCTTCTTCACTTTCTGTCACTCCCAAACGGATGGGGGGAATATGGATAGCAGACGATAGCGGAGTGGAGGGGGAACTGGTCAGCGAAGCGAGGTTAATAAGTATTGGGGGGGGGATCGGCAGTTATTAGCGACGACGGTGATGTTGGCCAGCTCCTGTTAGGGTTTTGGCGTCGGTGACGGAGAGCATGGGAGGCAGAGGAAAAGAAAGGCTCTACGGGCCAAATCAAAGGCTTAAGGCTCAACGAGCTCTATCTAGTACGACAGGAATCCGTCCTTGGCGCAAACCGCGGCTCAGGCGGAAATTCTATGTAATCACCAGCCATCACCAGCCACTGAAAACGTGCCTTATCACCCGGATTTCTCCCGCGCGAGGCAAGCGCGGTACGTCGTTAATTTCTATATCCATGGGACTGGGTGTCTGTGATAGGGCCGATAGATAGCGCCTCCTGTGGGTCGCAAGGGGAGGAAAACTTCTCAGAAAGAAAAAAAAAGCAGATGCCTGTTACTAAATCATGTCCCGTCCCCAGTGCTTGTGCGGCTGCAGCTGCTCTCGTGTAACGATCTGAGACACGAAGCCGATCCTCCTTGCTTAACATTACAGATCTGTTTGCTAAAACAAAAACCTGTGAGGAGGCGACCATGAACTCCACGCCTATCGTTTGAGCTGCTACCATAGAAATAGATTTTCTACATTAAATACATGTAACCTAGATCCAAAAGCTCCATAAAAGTTCATTGAATCGCAGTTGCCTTGAAGTCGCTCCAAGCTTGTAATCACCCAAGGTAAGCATAAATAACCCAGGAACCCAGGAACCCAGGACCGCCCGACCAAGTTGCGGATGTGTGCTGCCGGAGCCATTACTGACAAATGCTATTTTCAGGCTCTTTCATCTTCCTCAAAGTGATTCTGGGACGCAGACCCCGCATTTGCTGGTAATCTATATGTTTTTGTGCCAACTCAAATCCAACTCCCAAGCAAAAAACCGATTAGAGTACATGTAAATTACCCCACGTGAGCTACATGTATTTACCCAGTCGGTGTTGGAATCATAGCGAGAATCATAACAAGTAGCAACACTAAAACACCCACAGGAAAGAAGAATAAACAGTACATAGTCCACGGATCCTCAGTCCCCTCTATCATCTACTAGTTCCTATTTTAGCCAGGCTTACCTTGCCCTCAAATCAAAAATGCCTATAATTTGCCCTACGCCGCACCCCAGCTCTCTAGCGGAAGATTCTCGTGATCTCGACGACTCGAAAAATCATCCTGGGTCCTCATCTACAGCTTAGTAATTTCTTAGGTCAAAGAAACCAAATACCTGGAAGGTTCTAGCAAGACACAAAACCTATTTCCATTGCCAACACTTCTTTTATGTACTAGATACTAATACGTTAATAGTACACACAGAGTTCATAAGACAACCAGAAGCAGCAGCGGAAGAATGAAAAGATTATTAATTCCATAGACGCTAGATCAAGGTCGAGTGATGCCCCATGAAATCCTACGGCCGACATTTTCTTCTATCAGAGCAGGGCTCTCCTACCCAGGGGTAATTCCGCCCAGCAAGGGTAGTGTCCCTCTCTGAGGTGGAAGGGATCCTACTGGGAACGTCGACAGTTAGCGAGCCGTCACCCGCCGGACGTATTCGGTATTGATTATAATACCCCACCATTGGACTTATCCTAGAGACGCCCCACCCGCGGTGGTGTTACTCCTACGCAAATCGCGTGATCTAGTCAAGCACCGCGTCTTGGGGTAGAGATGACTAAAACTAGTGCTCGCGGCATTAAGGAGAGAAACCGAACCAATCAATCCGTCGATGTAGCGGTCAATGCCAACTAAAAACCGCCATATAAGCCTTCCCCTGCCTGTCGCGGGTGTTGAACCATTCCAATACGCAAAGGCACGGGAGTTTTTCAAAAAGTGCTTTTAAACGATACCGTATGTGTAATAGGAATGGTGTCAAGACTGGACGTTCTTGCATAACTCATGCAAGAAGAATCACGTGCGGAAACTACCGGCCCCATGCTCGCGGTCGTGAAACTTGGGGATTCCACAACGTGGAATCTCGATTCTAGCCTAACCCCCGCCAGACTACGCGTTCTAGATGAATATGAGTTGATGCATACATGTAGTATAGTGGCCGTCAGAGCGATTCCAACTGAGCGGTAGGGCTATTCTCGCTAGTTGAAGCTAGTAATACATGTATTCCGGTGGTTTTAACATAACCCTCACGCTAAAACATTGCAAACCTGGGGCCTTTCCCTCCAAATCCCTGAAATTGTAAATTCCTGTGGGAAGGGAGACAAAGCTTATCGCATTGACAGCACCGCGTTGTCAGTCACTTAAGCCCTACTACAGGGACCCCTGTGAACTACTAATCATGCATGTATCAGCATGGGTTTAAGCACATAATAGTACGCAAGAATTAGCGAACTTTAGCTCCTAGTCATCCTACTCTTACCGCGAGAATGAAATGATCTGCTCAGAGAGATAAGCTGTATCAGTTGTGAGCGAGCTACAGGTACTGGTTACCACCAAGTTATTCTCGTGGCTTCGAGAAGGGGAAGCATTGAAGTGGCAAATATATCAAGAAACAACCTCAAAGCCCAAGACACCTTACTCTATTTCTCGAGAACAAACCTTGATTTCATTTTCCGTCTCCTAACTCATTGTCACTCCAGCTTATTACCATCTTACCACTTCCTATTAATCTTTCTGGAGGTATCTCCCAAGAATCTCGGGGAGCGAAGAACCTAGTCCCATAGAAACTCCTTCATATTGAGTATCAACGTTGGTTTCATTTCAAGGGTCCTGCACCATTCCCTCTCCTGTTGCGGCAAATCCCAACAGGAGACTTTTTCCTTCTCCGTTCCATTCTCAGCCCTATCTTCTCTCGCTTTCTCATCCACCATCCCCTTTCCTACCAGTTCTCTTTCAGTTATCCATCATCCC
This sequence comes from Paragyromitra xinjiangensis, assembly GCA_038503065.1. NCBI lineage: Eukaryota > Fungi > Ascomycota > Pezizomycetes > Pezizales > Discinaceae > Paragyromitra > Paragyromitra xinjiangensis. The sequence continues at coordinate 568,412 of JBCAMK010000001.1, read as the reverse complement.
GTCGTTCATTCTGCTACTTCCCATCTGGCCGCCTCTCCTCCGCCAGTTCTTCCGTTGCTTCCCCTTTCCTGCTTTAATCCTCACTCCCCCAAGGAATCTTGCTGGTGCCTAAACTCGGAGAGGAATTTTAAGATATAATTCCCCTATCTCACGTCACTTGACGGTGAAAAGAAGACCTAGCCAGTTAAAATCCGGTCCCTGCACTACTATTCTAAAGTATCGAAGACATAGGTAATTCCGACGAAGGAGATTCCAATAACCCCGATGGGTTTGCCTATAGGTCGATGGAGCTGATTGACACGGGGCCGTACGAACTTAAAAGTGAAGGGAGACGAAGGAGTAGACTCCTTACTAGATCGATGCGATTATTTCCATCTCGATTAACGCCAGTAGACGAATAAATAAAGCAAGACAAACTCCGGTCATGGATATAATGCACCTGTGTTCCCTCAGTATACTGTGCACATTGGGATGTTTGCTGGGAAAGCTTAAAGCGTAGCGGGGAATAGAGGTTCAGTGGGGTAGCGAAACTCTGTTAGTGCTCGGAGATATAAGGTAACGGTTTCAGCGTGTGGTGAATCCTACCTAGTCTATATCGCAATTTAACATAGAAATACGCTTGATTAAATAGATAAAGGATAAAATAAGAAGTAGGCTGTATGTACATGCAGCTTCCCAAGATTGCCAAGAATGCGTAGTAGTGAGTGATCGCTGATGATGCTTATCCGCCGCACAGAAGTTAGCCAGGAATTAGGTATTTGGCCCTACTTCAGCCAGGGAAGATCCACGTGGAGTACGGATGAGTTCCTCGATCGAGTATCAAAATGGCTATTGAACATCGCGAGACTTTTGCGTAGGCCCAACTTTAACTTTATATTTAGGTTTGCTGAGCCTGGCAGCCTACCTACAAGCCCTACCATCAGCAGATATACAGTGTATTATTTAAGTGACCAGTTGAGGTAGTAAGGAATTCGTTAGTCTCATTACGTTCCTCAAACTACATGTATAAAATATAATAAAAATATATATACCACGCAAACTCCTCATTACTACATATCTAAAGCAATGTAAATAAACAACCCAGCCCTACAGAATCAACCCAAGAAGCGATGAATATGGATAAAAAGCCCCAACCCAAGAGATTTTTCTCACAAAGTATTCCAAAAGTAATTGGCATAAAAGAACTGCGAAAACTTCTTCTCGATATTCACCACGTGCACATCACCTTTGTTTGGATTTCCTACATTAAGGAGCCATTAGCTACCAGTATCATTCGGAACTTACTACCAAGGAGCAAAAACTTACGTATCACAGCCTTATTATACCCTCCCGCACCATCCTCCTGAATCTCAATCCCTAAACTCCTATAAACCTTCAACTTCAACAACGTCCCATCCTCAGCCTCCATCATAGCAGTTTGCATCGCATCCTCGCCATCAACACTCTCCAGCTCCTCCTTGAGTCTTGCTAGCTGCCCCTCTAGATGATGCGACGAGCTCTCTAGTTCGTTTATGTTTTTTGCAAGAGAGAATTTCTCGCGGTCGAGACGGAGCATGTTTTGGCCGTGCTCCATTTTAGATGCTGTTGCAACGGAGCTTTCCATAGATTGCTTGGAGATTTCCATTTTGCGGGAGAGAGCGCGGAGGACGTTGCGTGAGTCGTCGAGGATCTTGGCACGTGTTGTGGTGATAGCGGAGAGCGTCTCGGAGATACGGGAGAGGGATTGCATGTCGGAGGAGATGTTGAAGTTGGAAAGGACTTCGTGAATTAACTTGTCTAGTGGGGGTGTTAGTAGGGGTTTTCTGTCAGGAGAGGAGGAAGATGTGTACCAGGAGCTTCTTCGAGGAGGACCATCGTGAATGTGTTATGAGGATCGTTTGTGGGTAAGTTTATGGGACCTAATGGTTGGTTATAGTGGCAGTTATTTCGTGATGCTCGTGATGGATGAAGTAAAGTGGTGATTTAAAGTCCGTGATGTTGTCTCGCAGATTCTGTTATCGCCAAAGCACCACTGACCACGCGTTGCCACAGCAACCTATCTTCGTGTCACGGGACTCCATCAAGGATACGTGTGCAAGCCACAGCAAGTTTTCATCCCTCTCGCCACAGCTCCCCACTACGTAACGCTATCAGTTGGTTGTTTCCCCATCCCGCCAGGAAGATTGAAAAAGTCGCTCGTTCACCCAGTCCTGTGCATGCGATCCACAACCACCAATAAATCTTAAAATCATATTATTTTTTTTCTAAAAAAACGACGATGCCATCTGATAATCTCCCGTGTAAGAGTTTCCCCTCCTCCCTCTCTTGTTTCCCCACAGTCTGGACTATGTAGTGGGGAGTGCTAACATATGTCCCCCCGCACACGGTAGACGCTGCCGACGCCGAAAGGTACCGCTTCTATCCCCAGCCCCCCTCCGCTTGCTCTCTCCAAGGGAAGCTATAGAGAGCGACCATTACTGATACATTTCTCTCTACAAGCCCGCTCAAGGAAGCCGAGCTCGCAGTCCTGCGGAAACAATACGAGGGTGAAGGACAGTTCGTGGGCGTGCAGACAAAGTTCAATTATGCGTGGGGGTTGATCAAGAGCGACAAGAGGCAGGAACAGCAGTTGGGGGTTAGGCTGTTGACTGGTTAGTTCGTCCTGGGACTACATTTGGTTGGGGGAGGAGGAAGTAAAGAAAAGGATGGGAGGATGAAGCTAAGGCTAGCGTTATTGGGGAACAGTCACTAATACTGAACACAGATATCTTCCGCGATCACCCCGAGCGCCGCCGTGAATGCCTCTACTATCTCGCCCTCGGGAACTACCGTCTCGGGAACTATGCGGAGGCCCGGCGGTACAATGAGGCGCTACTAGATAATGAGCCACAGAATTTGCAGAGTCAGAGCTTGAGGACTTTGATAGATGATAAAGTTGCTAGAGGTGGGCCGCCTGAATATCGTCACTTGGAACTTTCCCGGTTTCCTTTGCACTGGCCCCGTTACTGATGTGGAGTTTTTTTCGTGTTTAGAGGGTTTGCTCGGTGTAGCGATTATCAGCGGTGTAGCGCTAGCGGCAGGTGTAGTTGGGTCTGCGCTGTGGAGGGGGATGGCGAAGAGACGGTGAGACTGTATTTGGTAGAGGGATAAATGGGGGGGGGGTTATCGCTTGATGGGTTTTCTCGGAAATACGAAGATTGTGTACGAATACACGTTTGTTACGATGGTGGGTATGGGAGGAGTGGTGAGCATGGTATTCTAAGGTTGGGGATTGGGTTTCTTCAGGAGGGGGTTTTTTTCTTGTATGATGAGATTTTCCATTCATCAGTTTTTTACTTTTTTTTCTTCTTTCCTTCACTCGTCAAAGTGAATTTCGGTTTTAAATCGCTTGACGAATCAGTCTTTTATTTTGCGGTTTTTACTGTTTATTTTCTTTTCTTGGTTTGTTTTGAGCCTTTCCGGGAACCGATCAGGAACGTGGATGTTTTAGTCCCGGATCCTATATTTTGACATCATCAGGTGGGGGAGAATGAAGGATATAACGCCACAGTGGCGGTTCCCTACAAACAGTTCCCACCCGCAGCTTCCTTAGAACATTCTAGCACCCGTTGCCTTGGAGTTAACTCCGCAATCATCCAACCGTCGGATGCCGACAGCGGGCCTGGGACCGCGCGGTTTCCGGTTGAGAGAAAAAAGCCATCCAGTTGGGTTTTACCGATGCCTTCTGTTGTCGTCATGAGAGAGTTTGCTCCAGATGGCGCCAAGGCTCGGGTGTCACGCGGTGGAGCCCGCTTCGCGTGGACTAAATATCTCGATTGAACCCTGGACTGAACCTTGGCCTGGACAGGTTTAACTTGTGTAATACCGTGATATCTCGTTAGTATTGAACGCGACCAGGCTAGGCAGTTTAAAATCGACCTTATCAGAATTGGCAAAGTCACCCTTGAAGGACCGAGAATTGATTCCCAAACCACCGAACCGCTTCCCCAAAACGGAGATTTTTATTTAAGTATTTTGACCTCGTCCAGCCCGGTTGCGTTCAATACAAACGAGATATTACGGTATTGCTCTAAACTCAGGTTTAGAGGTTGAGGTTTTAGAACTGGGCTATGTGGCGGTGCGGCTCTAGAGTAGCTCTAAACTTTCTATTGCGGTTACTTGGAACTGAGTTGAACAAACGCTCTCGGAACTTCATCCCAAAAATTCAGCAGCAAACCAACCACTGGCAACCAAGTTAACTCAAGGCCTTTCATCCTCAGTCATCAATCGCTACATTCCAGCAACACCAGGAAAATCATTCGTATAACTATATGTACCTATACGGAGCAGCACTAGCGTCATCGTTTGGATCGAGCACTTAGACTGATAGAAGCTGTACTAGGTGTGCAGTGGAGCTTGATAATACCCAAAACAAAAGGTAAGTAAGCCTCGATCTGACAGGAGCTTTAAGATATTTTCTGACCACGGAACCACAAAAGGCCTAATGATCACGTCGCCAAACACCTTGAAATCCTCAGAGAATTCCTAAATAATAATGTCCCAACAAAGGACGTTAGAATAAGTGTCGAAGCAGAAATCGGGGGACATGAAGAGGGATCTGTGTTTGTGTAAACTAGTCTTCGTCGCTGACGACGAAACTATTATGGTTGCTGAGGTCGGTGGCCCAGAAATTCGGGAAAAGGTAGATGAAATAGGGGAGGAGAAGGGTTCGTCTTATTGGCCCAAGGATGCGAGCATCTACCTTCTACCGCTTACTTAATAACGACATATATCTAACATTCAAAGCCATCTCGAAGCTGTGTTCCCGCAATAGCTGCTGTCGTTTGCCTTTCTCATACTAATAGTAAATTTATCGAGGTAGTTGCAGATGCATGCAGGTCCCATTCGAAGTTGGGAACGAGTACGGGGCTGGGCACGAGACTACCTTGCAGGTGTTCTCAGACTACTCTAGCAGCTGAAGCACCGATTACATATAATTTTAATGGGCTACGTGTAATTATCTGTAGGGGGTCCGCAAATATTATTGCATTCAAAGAAGAGATGCCGAGTGCTTGTTCATGCTCGGTTACCAGATATCGCCAACAGCCAACAGCCAACAGCCAAGAATTACGACGCTTAGCCACACAGAAAGCTTATAATTTGGCTATATCGGTCCATGACAACATGTATGAAATGCTCGGAATATTTATTTTTCCAAGATGATGGAGGGTGCCGAATAAACGTGGACACGGGCGCTGTCTTGACAAAGTGATGAAATATTCTGGCGGCGAACATCTGGTCCCTCGGCAACTGCCCTGTTTGCCACACATACGCAGTACCACTCCATTGCATAACACTGCATTATAGCAACATGTATAGAATGTTGGTACTGTATCACAATACTTCTCGCTCGCTGTTGGAAGCTGCGGCCTTAACTTCCTTAACTTGAACTGAGTATAAATACATGTTCTATCTGCACTGCCCCACCTCTCTACAAAGTGGTGGGTTGATTCGATTCGATTCGATTTGACTTGATTCCTCATCGATCCGTCCGTCCCTTGTCCCGACATCATCCCGCTCTAGCTCTCCCCCTCTTCAAGACGTGATTGTAGGGTGATCACCACCACCACCACTTATCTACAGCTTCTCCTACCACCACCACCACCATCTCCGACAGAACTCTCTATTTCTTCTCCTCTTCCCATCTTTCTCTCCTCCTCTCCTCCTGCTCCTGCTCCTCCGGAGAAGAACCTAAGATCCATGTCTTCGATAACGAATAATCCACCAGGCCAGCGAGAAGTAGTCTACTGCCATATCTGCCGCGAGGAATGGTATAGGGACGAACACGGCCTTGTTTGTCCGCATTGTGATGGCGACTTTGTTGAAATCGTTCGTAGTCCCTTCTAGCCTCTTTTTCCCACTCTCTTTGTTCTACAACTTCCTTGTTAGACCAATCCCTTCTGGAGGAATCTTAGCCTTGCTAACAAGTCACTCGATCCGCCAGATCGAAAATACCAACGACCCCCGCAACCGCGACCCTGCAGCCCCGGACCTCGACCTTCCTGAGGATTTCGATATCGATGACGACGATGACTCCTCCGCGCAGGACTCACACCGCGGCCATGCCGCAACCTTCGTACGTATTGAGGGGCCAAACTTCAGTTACACGAGCACACAGCGAAACTTTGGGCCTCGTGCGCAGTTTCGAACCCGTCCGACAGAGGCTGGTGGGGAAGGTGGCCATGAACATCCAGACGATATGATGGTGCATTTGTTTACAACTATGTTGAGGAATATTATGGGGGACCCTTCGGTCGTAGAAGGAGCTGGGACACCAGGAGAATCGCCGAGGGCGGGAGGCGGTTTGGGTGCGGGTCAGACCACGGGGAGCCCAACTGGGAGTCCCCATGCACATACACCGTTGTCATCGATTTTTGGCCCACCACCGCCGGTGTTTAGGTTTCCGCATGATCCTAGTACTCGGCTGAACCCTCGGGATGCAGATTCACCGCAACCCCATGATGAAAATTTTGTAGAGCTTCCGACGTATGTTTTATGAATTCACTATTTTTGGGAACGGTAGTTAAGATCGATCTTTAATGCTACACTGCTAATTCATAACTAATTAGATTACTCGCTTCTTTCTTCGGCCCTGGTGCTCCTGATACCGGCAGCATCCTTGCCCGTGTTCTCGGCATACCGCCAGGGGCAGGCGGCGACTACGTGTATTCACAAGCGGACCTTGACCGAGTGATCTCACAGTTGATGGAGCAGCATCAAGGGAATGCGCCACCGCCGGCTGACAAAGAAATTATTGAGTCACTACCAAAAGTAAAAGTCACCGATCAGATGGTAAAGGATGGGCAAGATTGTGCAGTTTGTAAGGAGGACTTGGTAGTAAATGAAGAGATCAGGAAGCTGCCGTGTAATCATATGTATCATTTCGAGTGTGTTAGTAGGTGGTTGGAGGCGCATGACGTAAGCTTGCCTTTGATCGTCTTATGGAATTTAACCGACTAACTCGTGACACAGACATGCCCAATCTGCCGCCATCCTGTAACCCCCGAAGACCAGCGTCCCGCGGCACCACAATCCCCCGGCACATCAAACCGGCCCTCCACAACACCATGGCCGTTTGCAAATTCGATGCCTTCGCGATACGGATCATCGTCTGGCCCCTCTTCTTCATCCGGACACTCACCAGCACCGTCAGGTGATCATGGTAATGGAAGCAGCAGTACTAGCAGGTGGACCGGGATGTTTCGAAGAAGAGATAGCGATCGTCCTTGAGAAAGGCATTCAAGGGCGAAATGGCTGGCTGGTTTATAGGTCATGACTCATGATAAACGATGGTGGAGGAAAGCAAGTTTACTACTTTATGCTTCTGTTACTTTTAAGGTTTCGGCGCGAAAATTCATTGGGAATTGGGTTGGGGGTTTTATTTTTGTGCTTTTTTTGCTTTTCCTTTCTCCTGTTCTTTATTTCTTTTTTCGTTTTCTTTTTTTCGTTTTCTTGGCCTCATTTTCCATTTTATTCCATCTCGTTTCTTTTTTTTTCCGCCAAAAGTATTCTAGGAGCTTGTAAAAACAGTCAATTCCGCGTATCTGGTCGGAGTGCTGGTTATTTTATGGGGTTTTGTTTAGAGCTAACATAAGCTCAGTAATGGTTGGAGGAAGAGCTAGCGAATCCTGTAATACATAAAGCATATGAGAATACGAGTTTTGGATGGCGACTGTCGCTAGAAGGTTGTTTTTTTAATTCTTAGAGGGTGCTTTGTGTATGGGAGCAGCATTTTAGGTGTTTGTCGAGGTTTTATGTATCAGGAATGAAATGTTGGATTACGAATATTGGTTTTTGGGTGCTCTGGAGGTGACTTTACTAACTGTGTGGTGAATGCCTGCGTTTGTTCGTACTTCTGAGGATAATCTCGTACTCCCCCGGCGGTCACTAATGACGAGCAGTACAATCTAAGAAACCTATTAAGGGTAATCAATGCTCGATTTTAGGATTTTTAAGTGGGGATTTTAGAGGCTCAATTCTAAAAGCCGATGACACGATGGCTATGGGAGGTGCTAACAATTGGTGTTTTTGAAAAGACCTCACTTAACTTGGGGTTTTTAAATTTCCATGGAACCCTTGCCACACCCGTGACGAGCTTAAAATCCTAAAATCCTTAAAACGAGCTCTGACTACCCTTGTCTCCTGCGGGGGGTCGAGTGATAGGATATGAAGGGGTATATCACGACTATTTTTTATAATTGTGGAGATTGCCTCCTGAAGTGCGTTCTTGCGATATATCTTCTTATGGGGCAGTGGAATTTAGACTTGTACTAACGAGTAAAGATGCTTCAGAGCACTTTTCATCATTGGGTGTGTAATTCTAGGCATACATGTAGTTTTCGTTGGCACTACGGCTGTTTGAAGACTGGAAGAGAAAATCTGTGGGGTTGAAACGATTAAGATAAGAGAAGCGCTATCATCCACTACTATTCTTCGTTTACTACATTATTTGCCACAAAAGTATAAAAGATACATCGATTAATTCTCAGTTCTCCCTTCACCCCATCGCCGAACGAATAAAGGAATGGCCTCCAAATTGCTCTGAATATCACAGCCGCAAGGGCTGTTGCCGCGTTCTTAGAGAGGGTCATTGTTATGTCCGTCTATCTGGATTAGTAAATTTCGCGGAAGCCTGGGGAGGTTTCTTCAACTCACAATCTATGCAACTTCCGCTTTCTGCTCGCATCATCATCCCAACGGTGACGAAGCCGCCGATTGCGGGTATTGCCCATATTAACCCGCATACAATGATATAAACATGTGCCCAAATCAATTTCCTGGAGATTATTTCAGCTCCTGCTCATTAAATGCTTGCACTCTCTGGATTGTGACACTACGTACTTGTGACTAAGTGGCACAATACGACACTGCAAAAATTCCAAGGCCATTCGTTGGGGGAACCAGGCAAGTTGCATCATCACCAGCCAAAGTATAGTAAAAACTCTTTGGGGAATGGTGCTCTTCCCACTCTTGTAGCCAGTCCGCCAGAAATTTATCAGGTACGGGGCCGCCAGGGAAAGTACAAAGATTATATCTGCGACATAAAATAGTATGTTTTCTCTTCTTTCCTTTTCGCGAAGGACAGGGTTACCAATCGAGGGAACGAGAATAGTCGGTTCATCGTCGGAGGCCTTATTCTCTACATTCTTGAATACTAGGACAGTTTCAGCCCTGTGGGGATGGCTAAACGTCGGTCCCGGCTCTAGATCTGGTGTGCCGGATGTTTGAGCTGTCGCTTCCTTGGTATCAGATGGCTCGTCCTCTAGGGGTTCGGCTGCCTGGTATCTGAGCTTAAGGTTGTGTTCGTGCCAACGTGGAACCCATCGAACAACTGGAGAGTCACCTCTCAAAGTTTCCCAGATCTGTTGCGTGCAGACGTAAATAACTGCTTTCCGGATGGCATGGAAGAAGCCACCAATTATATCTTTTGGGACTTTGGCTTGGGTGATTAAGGGCCATTGGATACGTTCCTTCGAATCCCCGGCTTCGAATTCAATTGCTAGGCTATTCTCCCCGTTTACAAAAGTCCCAACAGCTCCAAGGAGCTTTTTGTGCTCTGTTTCAGGGGCATATAATGTATCGGGTGCGTTAGATTCACAAAGCTCTCCGACTACCCCTTCGAATACGCCTCCTCTTTTGGCCGCTTCGTCCATGATTTCTGAACGTACCAAGTAACTGGCCGGATAACTTGGTGCAGTAAATGATGCGAACGTATTAAGTACCGACATCAAAGCGTAAGGGATGACAGTCAATTGATAAGCCGCATAACCGAGTTCCGTTTTTTTATGCCTAGAGACTGTCAAGATGGTGGGGATAGCGGAACCAAGTTGGATTAAGGCTATTAGCGTATTTAGGACACTGTAATTCGAGGAAATATTGGCTTGAGGTGTTGGGGGCATTTCTCCGTCTTTTTGGGTTTGCCACCTAACCTCGTAGTCTGGAGGCAGTCGTGCTAGCATATACTCTCGCTCTTCATCCGGTTGTTCTTTATCTTCTGGGAGGATGCATACGCCGTGAACTTGGACGAATGGTTGTGCTAGGTATTCTAGGACCATTTCGCCATGGGTTATCACTTTTGCGGTACTCCTATTCATAGTTTGTTATTTTGTCAGCTTTCTCATAAGCTTCGAGCCTTGGAAATAGATGCCTTACACTTCTCTCGTGGCGTCTGTATTACTCTGACTGGGAGACCGCCAACACCACGCTTTATCACCCGGGTTTGGTTTCCAGTTCTTCGTGCGTGCAACCACGCATAAGGCACCTCCTCTTAAAGCACGCCGAAGGTTATCTTTTTCAGATACTGCCCAGCGTTCGATAGTTTTGCACGCAAAATAGAGTCCAAAATAAGGAAGAAAGAGGGAGGTCATGCCGTAGAACAAGCTATAGGTAGGCCCATACCCAGCCTTTAACCTTACCGTAAATGCATGGCCCACGTAGTTGACGGCGAAAAAAGTGAATACCCCCATCCAAACATGACGTTCACAGTCGAGGCGGTTAAGAATATTCTGAAAGTCGCTAGTGGTATTTGTTGGTTTGGTTACGAGGGATGTATCGTCGTTTAAGGGGGTATCAGAGGACGATGCAAGCTGCACGAACGAAACCGCAAAGATAAAAATGGTAACCCAGTGAGGTTGGAGCGTGGATATTTTGAGAAACATCTGTTAATAAAACCAGTTAGTAGCACGAAACTAATGAGATTTCCGCTCTATCAAATTTAATACCTCTAAAGGCTACCGGGAATGGGAACGGGATATCCTTAAAAGATACTTTCACTCAATCCCCGCTCAGATCATACTTCCGACTGCTTCTGAATACTAGCTTGATAAAAGTATAGTAGATCTTACTGTACCTTTATGATTGTTTAGGGTACATGCGAGGAAATCCGTATCATCGAACCTGTACGATAGGGAACCTTATGATGAAATTGATTGTAGAAGTGCCGAATCTTCGAGGTTTATGGGAACTGTCGAAATTTCAAGCGCGCGTATATCTGGAGTGAACAGAAATGAGTTAACAGGAAGGCAGAATATCAAATAGTCCTAGGTTCGACAACTGATATTGGGCCGCGCTTTAGCGAAGAACGAACGCTTTTTTATAAGGCAAACATAGTAATCTAGCCTTACTTCATACTTTAAGGGCGAGTTTTCTTTTCTTGAAGCACATAAGGTCTGATTGGCTGACTACTCTGTGCATATGCATATGGAGGCACCATAGGTTAATTGCCGCTAACCGCGACTCAAGTGTTTAAATGTTCTTCCTCGTGAATTGTGTAATGCAGTCGAAATGGCTTAGACGCCACTTACAGCGGCATTGTGAGACATGCATTAATACATCTATCCAAGGTGACGTGGTTGCATCATGTACTATCAGCGAAGGTGTTTTGATAGGCCAAACAAGTGCTCGGAAAACCCGGCTCAGTTATTTACCCAATAAGAACCCCAGCCAGACTCCCCGAAACCTACATGTAAGCATTTGTTGATCTATCGTTGGGAGGCTAAAAAGTGTGCAATTTAGGATCAACTTTCAGCTGATGGCAGCAATTAGCGGGTGCTACCCGAAATCTAAAACTTTGGATTGTGCGCACTGCCCTCACAGGATTAAGATCTTACTTTGAGAGAGAAACTGATATGGTCGATCGCACGCCTTTTACGACCGAACATGTTTGTCAGCCGCCAGCTATACAGACCCCGCACTTGTAGCTAAGCTTCTTTCTGCACTTCTGGAGGTCGTAATGGTGGTGTTCCAATTTTAGTCTTTTTCGCTAGAGTCAAAAGATTGACCAATCTTGATAGTTAGTGAGGCTCGATCTTCGGCGACTAGACTCAATATACACTCCATACTTGAAGTATGCATGCATAGTGCCTGAACAAACGCATCTAAGTATGCAAGTAAAGTTTCAGTAGGAAAAAAACGAAAGATGGATCATCAACATTTGGCCGGAAGTCGCCATCAAACCAGTTCAGAAGGGTTTTCAGAAAGACTCATTGGCTTCGAGAATATCAAGTTCTTCTTAGTCTGCGTACCTGGAAACGTGGGCCATAAGCGAGTACTTATTTCCGGGCTCATCTTATTTTTCGTGACTTTCTAACTGCAGGCCTAGTTTGGATTAACAAATTCGATTGAACTGTGCCGTACTACCAGAAAGTTGATAGTGCTGAACCAAGGATCTCACGCTGATTTTCTGAAGGCATTGGTTCGAAACCTTTAGTTCGGGGTGTGAAACGCCTAGGAAGTTGGTGTATAGACCCACGTATGGGAAGCCGAGTGCTAGATAGGGACTTAAAGCAGGAGCATACGGCCGATGAAATAACTAACCATTACCCCTGGGAGTGTAGATTTGCTGGCTGATTGGTGACTGCGTGCGGGTGTTAATATGAGGTGGGGCCCGGTATATTCCATTGCCTGTCCCTTGGTCTTATTACCGGAAATGATATGTAATTTGTCCGTATTCTTGCTTTCTAAAATGTGGATTCTCGAGTTTTAGGTGATCAACAGAGACCAAATTCTTTATGTTTATGACGAGAAGTTATCGTGGGGTAAAATTTCCTGATTTGGTGTGCATATATTGCTTTTTAATATTCGACGGCAGCGTTTTGCACTTTAACACAGACTCTGAATCTCGCCTCGTCCCTGCTGGTTGCTACACCAACACATTGTGACAAGACACAATCTGGGAGTGTGCTAGGAATAATTCGCCCGAGGATTGAATCCTTAATTTCCTATATAACGTTTGTTATTTACCATATAAACTTTGTATGAACTGCCATAGCCCAAAAAGTCGGATTCGTGTATGAATTATCAGCTAGTCAATCAAACTTTGTATGGAGTAACGAGTAGCCGGGCTATGACTGTAGGATGGTAGTGGTACCATGGTAGGTTTTTATAGTCAAAGGATTTGGCCATGTGAGCCTTGTGCCATATTCAGGTCTTAAAATGCACTTAAGCCCTATCTTCTCTTTCCCCTCTTCGAGTCTCTTGCAGCCATAGCCCCAGCTGATAAATCCCCATAAGTTTTTGGATTGTCCTACTTGCCTACATGCATATGCCGCGCGTATCTCTCTATAAACTTATGGGTAGACTAACAGAGTGGTCGAGGAGAATAAAGAGAGGGTGCTACATACAAATGGTGTCGAGATGTGTGGATCCCGATCGTCGGTAAAAGTGTCCCATGAATTTGGGCCTCCAACTAAAGCCTGAACACATTTAGGATTGGCACAGTTTAGAGGAGTTGTAGGGCTTTAACAAAGTGCTTGAGGCTTCAGATGGTGATCAAGGGAGTGGTGTGAGAGATGCACACGGGATCACTCGTCTGCCAAGCCTGTTCCATGCTATACGTGGGAGAGTGGTAGTACTGGTCACAGATTTATCAGCCACACTTGAAGGCTTTGCCAGCCACATCGCATTCATTTCCGCGCCTGCTCTGCTTTCCCAGACGCGACTCTCCTCCATACGACGACTGGGCAACACCACAACAGAGACGTCGTGATCTCTTAGGCACAGACCAGCACTCGCTTCAAGTCCAGCTCCCAGCTGCTTCGCTTTCGCCTTCGCTCTTCCCTGCCAACGTCCCCCCAATTTTCATCTCCGTATTGCCCAGCGCAGACAAAAAAAAGGCCATCCCTTCCTTAGGTCAAGCCGACCATCTGCGCGCATCCCAGTAATTTTTTTAAAAAAACAAAGAACAATTTCGATTCGATTCACGATGGATAGCGAAACACTCGACTTCGTCGACTCCCCATTATCAGGCACAAACACTGGCACCCCTATAAACCACCAGTTAAGCCAGCCTCATATCCAGGGCGATGGCAACACTCCCATCGGTCTGACCCCAGGACACGGTATGGATGACGATGAAGACGGCGCCGTGAACAACGGCAACAGTCTTCAGCTGCCGTCTGAGGATATTCTCAAAAACTCTCCGGGTCCTTCTAATGCGGGCTCTCCTGGGCGCGCAAATGCGCAATCTGGTGCCGCCCCTGAAGACGAGGATTCCGTGATGCAGGGGACGGAGGAAGGTGGTGAGGCTAATAAAAACGGCGCAGAGCCCTCAAAGAACGGTGACGGCGATGTTACGGATCCGCCAGCAAACGCGCCCGCTTCGCCTGCGTCGGAGAAGAGGAAGTTGGAGGATGCTGCAAAGGGGTATCTTGTCGAGCAGACGCACGCTGTTGTGGTGCCGTCTTACTCGACTTGGTTCGACATCAACCAGATCAAACCTATCGAGCAGAAGTCGTTACCCGAGTTCTTCAATAATCGCAACAGGAGTAAAACACACTTGGTTTATAAAGACTATCGCGATTTCATGATAAACACGTATCGCTTAAATCCATCCGAGTATCTTACGGTTACAGCGTGCCGGAGGAATTTGGCGGGTGATGTCTGCTCGATTATGCGTGTTCATGCATTTTTAGAGCAATGGGGGCTTATCAACTATCAGGTTAGTACTTTCATTTCGACTAGTATTCTGTGTATCAATGCTGAATTCTATAGATTGATCCTGAAACTCGGCCCTCTAACATTGGCCCTCCTTTCACTGGCCACTTCCGTATCACTGCCGACACCCCTCGCGGCCTGCAACCATTCCAGCCCGCTGCCGGCGCAATTGCTACCACCGGCAAACCGCACCCCACCACCGAGCGCGCTTCTAGTGCTGGCCCTTCAAAGGCCGAACTGAACCTCGAAATCCGCAAAAATATTTACGACGCCTCGGGTAACAAGATCGGCGGATCCTCACAAGCTAACGGCCACTCTGGTGATTCTGAAGATGAATCCTCCAAGAAGCAATACATCTGCTACTCTTGTAGTGTTGACTGTACCCGTGTACGCTACCATTCTGCCCGCAGCGCAAGGTCCCAGAAACAGATCGAATTGTGTCCGAACTGTTTCCTGGAGGGCCGTTTCCCCTCGACAAGTAGCAACACCGATTTCGTAAGAATGGAAGACCCATCTTACTCTACTGTCGAGAGAGACGCGCCATGGACAGACCAGGAGACACTTCTGCTATTGGAGGGATTAGAGCTGTATAATGAGGACTGGAACAAGATTGCAGATCACGTTGGAACTAGGACGAGGGAGCAGTGTGTTGTTCGTTTCCTCCAGCTGCCTATTGAGGATAACTATCTCGAGGAGAAACCCGAGCAGCTCGGACCACTCCAGTATAACCGCACTCCATTCACCCAGGCAGATAATCCGGTTATGAGTGTCGTTGCCTTCCTAGCATCTATTGTTGATCCCAAGGTTGCCGCTGCTGCGGCTAAATCCTCAATCGACGAAATGACCAAGTCCCTTTCTGAGCAAATCGAGGGCAAGAAGGCCGACGCTACCAAGGACGAAAAAGCAACAACTGAACCCGAAAACGGGAAGGAAAAGTCCGTCTCCCCCAAGCCCACAGAGGCTGCTGCCGCGGCCTCTGAAACCCCAGCTGTCAAGTCCGAATCCGCCGCCGACGAGAACATGGATGTCGACGAGCCTGATGCCCCCTCTGCCGCCATCATCGACGGCCCTATTTCTCCTGCTGCTGTTCTGGAGACCGAAGCCGACACCCCCGAAAATGTCATCTCTAAGGCTGCTTCCATTGCACTCGGCACTTCCGCAGCTCGCGCCCATGCCCTTGCCTCTAATGAAGAGCGCGAGATGACCCGTCTCGTGAACGCGGTTGTCAACTGCTCACTCCGTAAACTTGAGCTCAAGCTCAATCAATTCAATGAGCTCGAACAGGTTCTGCAGGCAGAGAGACGTGAGATCGAGAAGGGTCGTCAACAGTTATTTTTGGATAGACTAGCGATGAAAAAGCAGTGCGTTGTCGTACAAGAAACGCTAAAGAGGGCACTCGTGGCTGGTGGACAGGAGGGGTATGCATTGGCAGGACAGGCAGCACAAATGGGTGGACAGGGTGCAAAGTTGGGCTTCGAGGGCGGGGCGCAGGGTGTGCCGCAACCGGGAATGAGGCCAGTGTCTTTGGAAGCCCAGGGCGGATATGTTTCATATGAAGCGTAGATGTGAATGGGCAAGGGCGAAACGTTTCTCTAGTCTTTAGTGTGGATTTTTTTCTCTTCTTTTTTCTTTTCGTTTTCTTTAAAAGGGTTACATTGGCGTGATTTCTTTTTGTATTTTATTTTTTTTCGAAATGTTGTCTTTCCTTACCCTCCAGATTAGTTAGTATGAGAATGAGAGATATGGGCGAAGGCTTAAGGAAGAGAAAAAAAATGGTCTGATGATTAGTGGTCGGTGGATATGGTTGGGGTAATTGTATTTCAGTATTTGACTTCGATTTCCTTTTTTTTCCGTAAGGTCCATTGATTTAAGTGTAGAAGAATTTCTTGTAGTCAGGGTGGTGAGAGTAAAGAAAAATGGTTACGTTATTATGGCTGATGACATTGATACGGGAGATCTTTTGAACCTATCTTCCTAACGCCTTTGTCATTGATCTAGGTGTTTCTAGTTTTCGTATGAATTGCAGATGGGAGTAATGGTTAATGGTAGATATGTTACGAGCGTGCATTACCAGACATTCCGATCATTCCTTTGCGACTAGGTGCCAGAAGCCCCGTGAGCACGCGCCACGCGTTGGGCATGGTATCGTTACCCTACCTTATTAAACTTCCCAGGGAGCTTCACTTCCTAAAGTTTGTTTCAACCTCACACGTAAACAAAGAACTAACATCAACACGCACAATTATCCACACTACCAATTGATTATTCAGAGTTCTCATGGTATCCGAGACAAATTCTGGGCTCCTAGACGAATCCAGGGCTTCCTCAGAAGCGTCTAGCTCCACTTCAGACTCAGGATCAGTCGAATCGTCTTCCGCGGGCTCTAAGCCGACTAAGACCTCTCCTAGGGTATATTCTACGGTTCGTCGTGGGCCGGTAGTCGTTTCGTCTGATGAGGAATCAGAACCTGAGCCAATTCATCCACGGGTACTTCGGGCACCTTCGAAAACGCCTTCGTGGGCAAAATCAAGTGTTTCTCCCTCTCCTCCGCGGAGTGCATTCCGAGGAACGAATTCCTCGAAATCAGTGTCCGAGAAAGATATAAAGTCTGATGGTGGGTCGAGGCAAAGAAAGTCTACTTCTACAGGGAGTAGAACGCCAACTAAGCGTCCTAGCTCTCAAGAATTACCGAGGACCACAGATTTCACGGCTAGGGATATAGTTGCTGGTACGGATAGTCCGAGATGGGGATCTGTCTTTGGGTCTGATTCAGCACACGAGTCGGACTCAGGGGAGAGTGGAAGGATACGGAATACAAGAGCTGGGAGTGAGAAGAGTTGGAGTCGAAGTCCAAGTCCGACCCAAAGTGTGCCAATGTCGCCATCACCGTCTGCTTCGGGTTCAAGCTCTGGGGATGATTCTGAAGGGGAGCTAAACTCGGGGGAAGATGATCCCCGGCTTAGTCAATCACCTCCGAAGCGCAATTCGATATCCCCTAGCGAAGGCCCTGGAGTAGAGGGGACTTCAGGATCTCAACCCTCAAGCTACTCAGATGCAGAGTCGGATTCATCACCAGAGGATATACCCCCAGATTCGCCTCCGGAAATGCTGGACGACCTATCTGAAGAGGAAGGAGCGGAGGCGAGGGAGGGAAACGATCAGGAAGAGAAATCTAAAGCGAAGGCTAGCCCAAGACTTCTTCAATCGTCCTCAAAACGTGGATCTGTCACTCCTAGGAAGAGCTCTAGAAAAAAGCGGCGTTCGAAGCCCAAATCCTCGGGTGATTCCAGCGTGGAATCCGAGTCCCCGGAGGAAGCTGTGCCCCCCAACTCATCTCCGAAGGCCCCAAGGAGTCCCTCTAGCTCGGAGTTTGATGAATCGAGTTCTGAAGAACAGGAATCGGCTATATCTGATGCCAAACTTAGCTCTAAGACTAGACCTAAAGGTCCCAATACTTCCTCACTTGCTCTGCAGGCCAAGAAACCCAGGAGTGAAAGATTCCACAAAGCCCGGGGCCAAGTCCACAAGATCAACCCGGAATATGTTAAACTTTTAAACGAAGATATCCGCCATGCTGTTTCGCGTGGGGTTTATGGGCACGAAGGAGATTTGATGAGTAGTGCTGAAATTAGAAAAGGGCAAAGATCTCGGATGATTATGGGGTCTGTGTGGACTGTGGACGAGCAAGTTGCACTATTCAAGCATATTTCAGTCGTTGGGAAGGATAATCTTCCAGAGTTAGCAAGGGGTGTTGGTACTAAGAGTGTCATCGAGTGCCGTGCATACCTAAAGGCGCTCCAGGATGGAAGAGAGGATTATGCAGAGTTCCCCATCCTCAACGAATCTCGCCGGGGCCAGGATTTAGTCTCAGCGAAAGATATACCAGCGGCCATAGAACTATCGGACGAATGCGTGAAAGCACTAGAAGAGGACGCGGATTTCCTGGAGCGTCGAACCCGGGAGCACGAAGAACGGATGGAACAGACTAAATGGGGAGACTCTTGGCTCTTGGATTTGGCGACAGCGGAGGAGATTGAGCATTTGTACAGAAACAAACGAATTAAAGAGATTCGTGACATAGCACCAGAGGCGGAGCTGCTAAATGTGAATCAAATGCTTGACCTCTCCGAGTGGTATGTACACTTTGTCCAGCCCCGTGTACTCAATACTTGCAAGTTTTTGCGTGGTAATGTTTTGCATTTTATGTTACAATTTATTGTCTGCTTCTGGCCCTTACGGTTTGGATCAATCACAGTATATTCATGTACGGACCCGAAGAAAGCTGGGAACACTTGGGTGAAGAGCTTCCCTCAATACGCCACACCGCGCTCTCCGACATACACACATTAGTAGTTAGTCTCACTAAGCGGATTGTCCAGGCAAGCTTATTCATGGCCATGTCACGGCTACGCAGCATGGACGATAAAGTTTTCAAGCCACGGTCTCTTGTACGCCCGAGCGATGTCGAAGCAGCGATTGATAGTCTGGGTATTCCTCGGAAGTCAAATTACTGGGTAAAACTTCCGAGGAAACTTGGGATGAAGGTTTACAGGAAAGTAGAGCAAATCAGATTAAAGTCTGATAAGAATGCTATCCCGTATGATGAAGTGGAAGACTACCTGGAGCGCGAGCGGAGGCGGAAGTTTGGGCGTTGTGGGTCATCTCTGGGGCTAAGTCCTAGACAGGGGATCGCGGGTGGGGGGGGCGATCCAGATCCAGAGATTGACATGGATGCGTTAATGACATCTGCGTATGAGGAAAGTTCGGAAGAAGAAGAAGGCGCAGATGATGAGCTGTCCAGTGTCGATGATCCAATAGACATCGATGGTGGAGGCCTTAGCTCGAATACCAAAGGCGAAGACGAAGATTACCAGTTCATTAGCGAGGCTAAGGGGGTACATAGAAGTCAGTCACAGAAGAAATGGGACACAATGGTGGCGGCTCTGGAAGACGAAGAGGATTCATTCATGGAAGCATTGGACCAAAAGCAGAGCCTAGAGGCTGAGAAAGTCTTGTGGCAAATGCTGGGGAAGAAACCTAGCACATCCTTACCCCAAGACACAATCAAACTGCCGAAAGCACCCATTAGACAGAGGAAGAGAGGGCCAGAGGCTTTTGATTGGAGAGATGGTGTGAATTACTTGGCGCCTTGGGAAACCACTAAGAGGAGGAAAACAGAACATGATGAAGCAGAGGATGAGGTTATGGATGAAGAGGAGAGCGAGGAAGAAGAGGCGGACTCGGTACCTGTCTTTAAGCGCACACTAACTTCCACCGCATCAGCGCCAGAAGAAATTCCAGCTTTGCAAAAAACTGAGGTAATTCCTTCAAAAAGGGCCGCTATCAAGAAAAAGAAGCAGCCGGTAAAGACAACGAAACCCTACATCGTTGTCGCAAGTTCCCCGAGAAAGTCTCGTGTGCGACGCCAATCGAAAGCCTTTTCAGGATTTGTTTCTACCATTGAGAACGTGATAGAGAGCGATGTGGAGGCCCTTGCACGCGAACAAGGGGATGACGACTTCTCTGGGGAGGAGGAGCAGGAAGATGAATAATACTCGGGACTTGTTTTTCTCATAGTTGGAGTGTTTTAGAGGCGGCATTGTTATTTATAGTGAGGCGTTTTATGGTTTTCTTATTAATCGCTTAAGTATATTATTTTATCGGGGGCTTTTAATTGTTATACCCTTCAAGTTTAGTCTTTTTAGCACATTTCTCAGGGGAGGCGTAATTCCATGCATGCTACACATAAGTATGGTTGAATTAATGGCACCAATTCTCAATTTTTCCTCGATAGTGATTCGCTCCTGATTAATGCTAAGGGATGCATACGGTACGCTCATTCGATGACACTACTAATACAATTAAATGGCACCACTGATACAATTCAACAAAACCCCACGGATCCACACTCCTCCACCATACGCGTCAACACAGTCTATTCTCCATACAACCACCCACTCAATCCCGCTCGTCCACTCTTACCTCTCGGCCCAGCAGATAAAACCAACAAAAATGCCTAAAATAGTGAAACTGAATTCGAAAACAACCGTTAAACGCCTGCACCACCCCACTAGAAGGACCTAGAAGCAATTTAGCTGAGGCATGCCTACTTTACCGTTCGGCAGGCCCATCACCCGTCGATCATACAACTGCGAAATCAGATTCAAAGCAATTAGCCGTTGGGGCAGGACTCCTAGTTCGCTCCTCAATTACCGTATTATTCTGAGACAAAATTTCCGGGGGCGTATCGTCTCACCATCTCTGGCGACAAAATATCCGGGCGTTTCTGTGGCGAAAATAAGCTCGAAGGAACGATGCTTCTCCAATGACGAATTAGCCACCGAAGTCAGAGCTTCCTCTATATCACCCTTTGATTGACAATATCGTACAATCGCCCTATAAGAATATGAAATTGGAGCGAATTTATATTCTTATAGGGCAAATATTTAGAAAGTACTGGCGCACACAAAAGTTACCCTACCCAGCCAAGTCTACATAACCTTATGAGGCGAATATTCTTATAACCTGCATTCTTATAGGTAATTTAGTTGGCTGTGGGGGCCAGGATATCAGGCTTGAAGTGGTGGTCTACATTATAGTGGGCACCATACATTAACGCAAGGGAGAAGTGAGAGCACGCACTAGAAGCAAAATACATCATTCATTTCCCTCGTACTATCCACTACAACATCACTGAGGCCTCAGATTGGATGCTCTCGTATGTGAATGGAATGACGATAGCATGGGTCGGCACTCTCGGCGCGGAGCGCCGGCGATGGTTTGGCTAGAAGACGCAATGAAGCTAAGGGGCAGACAAGAAACAAAAGAGAACTGCTAAAATCACTGCTACTCCAATCACAGAAGGCGGCAGCGAGGATGGAAACGGAGATAGAGTTAGAATTATTGATAAGTGACACGGCATTAAGTCTCTTGATTGCAATAAGAAGCTGAAAACGAATCTGGTGGTTACGAAGCAGAAACTTTATTCTTGGAAACTATGGGATATGGGATAGCTATATTGAGGAACTTATCGTTGAACGGGGTTTTAGGACAATATATTAGAGAGGTATTTTATGGAAGGAGAGAGCTCTATTACGGCATTACGGGATCCGCGTATCTCATAGTATAGTTCCTACATATCAGCTTTAGGGAACAGAAACTCCAAACTACTTAGAACCTTTGGTCCTATCAAATCTACCGGATAGTCAGGTAGATATTCACTAAATACCAGATCTAAGGTCACACTTCGGACATGCCCTTAAAGCTTGAGAGAGCCTAACAACCTCGATAGGCCGAGGCGTCTCGACATTTCGAGTGATAATATATGATCACCTCAATACCAAGTTAGAGAGTTAGAGCAATAGGTGGCACTACTTTTTCCCTTGATTTTAGTATAGTCAAGAAGAAATTGTGCTCCTACAAAAACCAACAAATATCCTGCCTTCTGTGGCTTCAAGATCTACGCTCGGCGTATGAGTGATCTGGGGAACGGACTTGCATATGCAGTATTTCTTGGCAAACCAAGTCGGTACTTACAACCCCTCTTCTCCAACGTCATCCCTCGAAAATTACACTTGAGGGACAATCCATCGGATCCTTCTGCGCGAGGGGAACAAACGCATTACTCCTCTTCCAATCCAATCCATCTACCTCCTCCACCGTCTCGTTTATCTCAGTATGCAAACTTATGAAGCTCGCTAACAACGGGTCCATTCCAGCCACTTTAAGATCCGCGTTACCCATTTTTCTGCGGTTCTAGTGTGTCCACATTGTGCAGATAGCTGGCAGGTGAATCGAACAGCATGGGGACTTCTGTTAGTTTGAATAATAGTGCTTATTACTATTTCATCCATTTGTTTATTTACATATATGAGAAAGTGAGTTTAAGCCATCTTTACTCCTCCTTAAATCACCTATTGCCCCCTCGGTAAGCATGATGATCACCATTTCTACAAAGGATAGGCAATTCCCGTAGCGGGTTGCCTCTATGAGCTTCAATAAATCTATTTTCAAAACCTGAATTACCAGCTGCTTTTTTGCCCTTTCACTCTACTCTACCCTTTATTTTTTTCTTGGGATATCGCTAATATTATCTTTACTTGGTACACTTTAGAGACGTTTTTATCAATTGCTCGAGTATCTTCATTTCGTTCGTATCCTTCCTAGAAAAATATACCAGTTCCTCGGCCCAATTGATCCACGCCTAAAAACCGGTTTTATCCTTTTTTAGCTGTCCTTTGAGAATGCGCCCCAACAAATATCCCTAAATTGCGCTATACTTCTTGCCGAATTTTAGCCGCTCTTCGTTTATTCCTACCAGTCTAATTATTGGTTATCCGCTCACAGCCCTCAAAATCAATGTAAAATAATAGGAACCACGCATAGATCAAACGAAAAGACACTATCAACGGTGCTTAGTGGTTAATCCCAAAAGTCAAACTTAAAAATCCCAATATCTCTTATCTAGATTCCAATAACCTGTCTAATATCCTCAACAGCATAAATGCGTATATTTTAGGAATATAAACCAGTTGTCCTCCAGCAGGGAGCGAAGATGAAGGAAGTCTGTTTCCTCTAAATAGTGTATCGAGTGATAGATTGTGATCTGCATTTCACACGGAACTAGATGGCATACCCCTAGCTGACACCGACATTTTCTGACACCTTTTTTTATGCAGTAATTGACTAAAACGGGTCTTAGGTGGCATTTAACGCCGGCTCTGCCGTAGGAAGCAGTTAACTTTTACAGGGAGTTAGGAGAACACTTGCAGAAGTTCCGAGATATTTTTTCATAGATGGGAATAAGAAAAAAATAAACCCTAAATTCAAATAACGCCGTATTACTTTTGAACGGTTTTCCCCTTCCCCTTCCTCCTCCAACGACTGCTTAATGTACATGTGGAACCCCTTTGTGGTAAGAGGGGGAGAATTTCGTAAAGGCTCGTTACTATAATTCGCATTGTGTCTATCCAACTTATTCCTCCATTGCATCGCACTCCGTCACCTTGCCTTCAGCAGAAGTCCAGTACCTATTAGAGCAAAAGTTTTAGAGTTACGTCTTTAGGACCACAAAATCGATAGGGCTTGGGATAACTCACGCAACAGGCTTGACCTGAAACTCAGCCACAGCACACCCAAACTGCTTCAGTAAGTTCGCCTGTTTCGAATCCAGCTTCTGTCCTTCCTTGCAAACGGTGTATGGCTGATCTAAGTGAACCTTCCCCTGCACCAATTTTGTTGGCATCCCCAAAGCTCTCACAGTAGATTCCAGTGAGTGCGCAAGTGGGACATCCTCCTCGGATGGTATCTGTCCACCCATCGAATAGACTGTGCCTTCCGGAACAACGAATGTCAATGGCGCGATACAGTTCATGCGCGCGTAGTCGGCTTTTACGAAGGTTTGGAAGTATTCAATTATTTCTTGAGCAGAGCGAAGGGTGAAGAGGAGGCCAACGTTGCCAGCAAGATGAGAAGAGAGTTGGGAAAGGCCTTCGCGGTATTCTTCGGCTGCGGTGGTACCGAGAGCTTTTGCCATTACTTTTGTCTTTCCAAAGAATAATCTATGCACATTGCGATAAGCTAATAAACTTTCAATTTTTGGGGGGTTTGTTAGATGAAAAGCAAGCACGCACCTGCTATCGCTAAGGTCTGTTCGCACTTCCTTCAAGTGAGTATTGCGCATGTTCTCGATGGAAAACACGAGGCAAGTCTGGTACTGGTCGATACATTCCCGAACTTTGGTGAAAAGGCGCTCATTGTTTTCCCGGCCGGGTTTCTTTTCGGTCTTCGTCAATGAAATGACCTTGGATCTCTTGCTTTTGGGCATTGTGTATATCTGTTGTTGGTGAAGGTGTTGGTGGGGGGGTTGATATGGAGCTCGTTATCGAGTTGTATGGTGGTTAGTTTTCTGTCACAGAACTTTTTTTTTCTCGTTCAGACTTTCTGTGTGGGGTTGTGCGCTTTCCCTCTTTGGGAAACAGCCAAGGAAACATTTTGAGCCTCTTCAACCTCAACACCCCCACCAAAGAGCTCCAACATAGCAAAACACAGGCACAAGTGGGACATAAAGGAGTCTCAATTCCTCGAGAGATGATTCCTTATATGGATTATGTTCAGAATGCTTTCTATGAAGCCACAGAATGGAACCAGGATAATTCTTATGCAACCCTGACAGCTACAGCTCGAGGTTTATCTATTCCAATCCTAGAGTTTGAAGTCACTTAATGTTAACATAAAGGTAGCTCTGCTCGATTTTCCCACTCCTCGGGGTTTGAGAATGAATCTTTCGTCGCTCTCTTCTCCAAACTTTGCAACTTCGTACGGCCTCGGTAACTTTGGCGTCGTTGACGGCTCTGTATCCTATCTCTCTTCGTCACTTCCATTGACCAATGTACAAAAGAGCTGTGACGTCGACCTCCACACCGTGACACAAGGCTACCAACAACTACAAGAATTACGGCGGCCAGATGATCCAAGACATTGGGAGATTTGGCAGGGCGGAACTAGGGTTGACGGAAGAAGTGGGCGCTAAGTGATTTTTCTTCTTGCGAGACTTGAGCGGAAGGAGAGCTGATGGGGATTATCTTCGTGGGAAGATACTTTGCTGTATGGGAAGATGTATTTGCCTACTTCAATGCTGGAGGCGTTGTATTTACGACGCATGACACCTACGACTCAGTTTCGACTTACGGCGGTCAGTGATTCACGATTAAAATCAGGTGGAACGGTAAGTAATTATTCATTAGTATCGTTATTAGCATTTTATTAAATCTTTGAGGATGTGTAGATCTTAGCCATGCTCCAACAGGATGTTGGGAAATGGTGCACAGAATACCTCTACGGCACAGATGGAGCTCTAATTGGAGCACGAGGCCTCTATAATTTCGGTCGTGATCCCCGAAAAGCAGAACCTCCTACTACCTCAACAGAGAAGTCTGCAGATGAGAAATCTGCTGGCATGTTTAGTGCAGGAGCAGAATTCTACTATGGGATTCTTAACAAAAGCGCAGGAAGTTAGTAATTTCTTCCCTCCCAAATTAATCGTTCCCAAACCGTTCTGACACTTCAACAGTGTCTACAGGGTTTCGTTACACCACTCTCCCAACCCATCCCGGAACTCCAGTAACCATGACCCTAACCCTAAGCCCACTCATGGGCCACCTTTCAGCAACATATGCAATTAGAGCAGGAACTTCGGCAGCATTCTGCAGCCGATTCGAGTTCAATATGTATTCATACGAGAGTGATTTATCAGTAGGATGCGAGCTATGGCGACGTCGGTCAAAAGAGAGCCTACCTGCAGCAACTGTGGGTGATCTAGACAATATGACAGGAAACGAAAGAAGGGCACAGGAGAAAGAGGAAGAAGAGGAAGAAATTAAAGAAAATTTTGCAGGTGTCCTTAAGGCAAGATTCTCACAGAACTTGGGTATTGGGCTGCTGTGGGAGGGGAGGATTAAACATTTGTTGTTTAGCGTGGGTGCGAGTATCGATTTAAAGAGAAGGGATCAGCCATTTAAAGCTGTAGGGCTCGAATTGCAGTATTCATCATAATATGAAGCTGGAGCAACAGAATTTCGGAGGTTTCATATAAATGATAGTTGGGTCGCTTCTAGCAAAAGAGAAAGAAAGGCGTTAAGGATTGGAAAAACCACCAAGCCCCAAAAGCAAATGAAGGAAGAAGATATTTTGTAGCTTCCCATAGATAGAGTCTCCGAAGAGCAAACTTATTTGATTCACATGGTCGCTCTTCGTTGCTATGGTGATGAAAGATCGACACTCAGCGGATTCGTCAGCATGCTGGACCCTCTGGCGCCGCTTTACCAAAAAAGAGCCCCGCAGGCCAAACCACTCGTCCCACCAAAAAACATCCCCGACTATCAGTTCCAACCCCCACCACCAATATTCACAATGACGAGCATTTTCCAAGCCCCAAGAAACAACGGAACTCTTTGTACGTTTTCTACACTCTCATTGCTTATCTACCGGAGATAGGAATCTTACTGATGAACATGCTGCAGTCCTGGGAGGCGAGAAAATCACTGGAGCGGAAGTGAGAGATCAAAATGGTAAGCCGTGGACTAACGACATCTTCTATCAAAAGCAAATCAACAGAACCCACTAACACGGGTCTATTGTAGTTCTTGCAACCCAGGCCATTGCAAATATTGTCAAGAGCTCATATGGACCTTCCGGCCTCGACAAGATGATGGTAGATGACATTGGAGATGTCACGGTAACAAATGACGGAGCAACGATTCTGAGTTTGTTGGACGTTGAACATCCTGCGGGGAAGATCTTGGTAGAGCTTGCGCAGCAACAGGATAAGGAGGTGTGAAGTCACCCTATTGTTTCGATAAACAATTCAGCTTCGTTTCCCCACAGACTGGATGTTTCTTGACGGCCTGTTACTGATGGCCAATATCTATACAGGTCGGAGATGGAACAACATCAGTCGTCATCATCGCCGCCGAGCTCCTGCGAAGAGCTAATGACCTCGTCCGTAATCGGATACACCCTACAACAATCATAACTGGCTACCGTCTCGCCCTCCGAGAAGCTGTAAAATACATGCAAGACGTCATGTCCATCAAGGTCGACTCCCTCGGTACCGAAACTCTTATCAATATTGCAAAGACCTCCATGTCCTCCAAGATCATCGGAAGTGACTCCGATTTCTTTGCCAGGATTGTGGTCGACGCGATGCAGGCGGTCAAGTCTACAAATAACCGAGGGGAGGTGAAGTACCCCGTAAAGGCTGTCAATATACTGAAAGCCCACGGAAAGGGTGCTCTAGAGTCTATGCTAGTTAAGGGCTATGCTTTGAACTGTACAGTTGCTTCTCAGGCCATGCCCACTCGTATTCAGAACGCAAAGATTGCTTGTCTCGACATTAACCTTCAGAAAGCCCGCATGGCTCTCGGTGTTCATATCACAATTGATGACCCCCAACAGCTAGAAGCCATCCGGGAGCGTGAGGCATCGATGGTTCTGGACCGCATAAAGTTAATCCTGGATGCTGGCGCGAACGTCATCTTCACCACTAAAGGTATCGACGACCTCTGTCTGAAGACATTTGTGGAGAAGGGTGCCATGGCTGTAAGGCGTTGCAAGAAGGAGGACCTAAGACGGGTAGCTAAGGCTACCGGTGCTACCCTCGTGAGCTCACTCTCCAACCTGGAAGGTGACGAAGTCTTCGAGGCCTCGTCACTAGGGCAGGCCGAGGAAGTTGTCCAAGAGCGTATTTCCGACGACGAATGTATCCTGATCAAGGGTACTAAAGCCTTTTCTTCTGCGTCTATTATTCTGCGAGGCCCGAACGATTATCAGCTCGACGAAATGGAGAGGTCAATTCATGACTCGCTGTCCGCAGTTAAGCGAACACTGGAAAGTGGAAGAGTCGTTCCCGGTGGTGGTGCCGTTGAGACTGCCTTGAGCATCTACTTGGAGAACTTTGCTACCACACTCGGTTCCCGTGAGCAGCTGGCTATTGCAGAGTTTGCTTCTGCTCTCCTTGTTATCCCTAAGACCCTCGCTGTCAACGCCGCCAAGGACTCTTCCGACCTCGTTGCCAAGCTCCGTTCGTACCATGCTGCCAGTCAGACGGCCAATGAGACAGACACAAAGAAAAAGAACTACAAGAATTACGGGTTAGACCTACTGAGAGGAAAGGTTACAGATGAGGTTAAGGCGGGTGTTCTAGAGCCGACTATGAGCAAAGTCAGGAGTTTGGTATGATCCACCTTCAGTTCTTTTCCGGTTATCGAAATACTGACAGCTTTTCAAGAAATCTGGCGTGGAGGCTTGCATCGCAATCATGAGAATCGATACAATGATAAAGTTGGATCGTAAGTTCTATACAGTCCTACTTCTCGTTAAGGCCTAAGATACTGATTCAGGTGCCCCATATAGCCGAGCAACAACAGGAAGACCCCCACGGTGGACATTAAGCGCGCCATGGAGGATTAGAATGGTGGCAGGAATCTATGGGTCAAAAATGAACATATTTTTTTCTCGTTAATGGCTGTATACTTGGATAGTGACTAGAGAAAATAAACCTGGGTGTTACTTTAGGCCGAAACTGATAGAGACAAAATCTTAGGGGATTATAACTACATGTGTTCTTCTGGTTGCGGAATTTTCCCGCATACTGCTGCGTATAACCGAAAATAGCATCAAAATTAGCGGGAACTCAAGTGCCCTCCATTACTTAGCACTATTATCTAGGACAGTAATATGATTCTAGTTTAATAGCTTTTCAAACATTTCATTACTGTAAAAGCTTCCAAGGGCAGCTTCTTTCTGTTTACCAACCAACCACTCAGTCACCATCAAACAAACCTGCCCACCAAACCAAACGCATCACAGCGTGGCACTCGTTCTTGGCATCTCCCTTGGCGCATTAAGCCAGCAACCAGTTCCCAACCGGATATTTAGTTAAGCTTTCCCGGAATGAAAGAACTAAAACCACGACTGGTGAGAGAGGTCGCCGGGCGAGGATGAGAAGGGAGATTGCACAACGTATAAAATCATGCCCTGCTCCGCACCAAGAATCTCCTCCAAGTACCCTGCATACTCGCAATTATCCCCTCTCAAGTAGGATAAATCGCTCCCCGAAGGCTACATGTATGCATCCTAGACCGGAGGCTAATCTCCCTTTCCCAGATACGTGTCATGCAACCCATCATTGACTCTCCACCGTATCACAGTCCTAAACGTATGTACCCTTAAATACGGCAATGGGAGTTTGAATTATATTACTTCTGCTATCTTATACATTATCCACTCTCCTAAACCCACCCCAAATAAAACAATGCAATCAAAAGATCAAAAGCCAAAATGCAACCCGCCATTCCTAATCCTGTCCCTTCAATTACCCTTCAATGTGTTATTTCTAACTATGCATATCACAAATGATGAAAATATTTCTCTTTATATGTCGGCACTATTTCCTCATGAATGTAGAAAAGTTACTCCTCAAGCTAGAGGCCTATTTGCCTTTCCCGACATTACTCGTCAGGATCAGCGCCGAAACCAACTGCACGACATAGCTATAGAAAAACAAGAACCACGTTCGTCGCTTCCTTCTCTGTCCCCGGGGCGCAGTCGAAGAGCCAGCAGTTGTGAATGCTTGTGCGTCGCTTTCGGAGGGAAGGAGGACGTATTTTAGACTCCGTAGCTGTTGGTCTACTTGTTAGCCACTACATCAAGCCTAGGGAAACCGGGAGAGCCTACGAGAAAAAACGCATTTGCTGCGAAAAAGTATCCAAACACAATCCACCCAACCACCCCCTTCATGCCCACACACTCCCCCACCAATATCGTCAATATCGCGCCAAAAAACTTATACCCGCTATACCCCAACAGATCCAAAAACTGCCCCTCACCACCATTAATATTCAGTAGATACGCCCCCAACTTCAGAACTGCCAGCTCAAAGAAGATGATTGCAAACGCCGTGGATGCGGTCTGTGCGAGCTGCTCTGGGTGGAAGTGACCAGATATGCCAGTAAGGAGAGAATTGAAGAGGATGTATGTCACGAAGGACATGAGTGGGATGTACAGGTCTGGCGCATTAACGTCTTCTCGTGGTGGAAGGAAATAGTACTCAAGCGTGCCTCCAGGCGTGGGGGAGGCGCGGGTAGCCGATGTGCGGAACCAGGGGGTGTGCGTGAACGGAAAGAGAAGGATACGAAGTTTCGAAAGAACGTAGGAATTTGTTACTGCGAAATAAGGTTTAAGTGCGGCAATGTACCGGTTCAACTATACCACGTAAGATATCAGCAAAAACGTATGCAATAGATGAAACAAGTAAAACATACATTTTTCTCTGCATAATCCCCACCGCTGAACATAGCTGCCTTAGCTACAGAGATACCCATAGCTGCTGTGGGGTCGTTGAGAAATGCGCCACCCATAGCGTTTGGCGGCCCCCCACCCCCCCATGTTGGGTAGTTGAATGCGGAGTTCGGATGAAGAGTCCCCCCTGTGGCGCCCCGTGGTTGGTTGGGTTGTGAGTAAGATGGGTTGTCGTAGGGGGAGTTGTAGGAGTTGGAGGATGATGGTGGGGGTGGTGGGGAGTGCATCACGGGCACCTGGACGGGCTTCTGGGGGACCGGATGATGGAGCGGAGGGGTTTTAGCGGGATAGATGGGACGCTGCATGGTGAGGGTTTGCTGTGATGGGTGTAGTTGGAGAGGGAGGAGGTGAAGGAGGAGAGAAGGGGGAAGGTGAAGAGAGGAGGAGAGGAGGAGAGAATAAAACAGAACAGAACAGAGGGACACGGTAGAGCGAGGGGCTGAGACTCTCGTCACTCTCGTAACGTGACCTGACGTGACGTTGCACTGCCGAGCCCCGTAAATTAAGGTTTCTTAGTTACCGCGGATCATCCTTTATCCATTCGCTACCGCTCTTCCCCCACAGTTACTGTATCGAGTATTGCCCAGGTACATGTAGTATATCCTACAATGACCCCCTCCCCAATCCCACTCTTACTCCTAAAGACAAAATCCAAGCCTCACGATCCCTACGAAGTCTACTTCACCTCCCACCCTTTCCACCCCACCAACGGCGAAACTCCAATCCCATTCACTCCACTCTACGTACCAGTACTGCAGCACCGCCACACCAACGCCGACATCCTCGAATCCATCATCGTCTCCGGAAAACTCGGCCAACCCGCCGATGGCCTCGAAAGACCAGGTGGCAGCTACGGTGCACTAATAGTGACGTCGCAGCGCGCAGTAGAAGCTCTCGGATCTGTACTCGAGGGGCTTAAAGGTTACCCTTACCATCCTCCACCATAACAGGATCTAATTTGGTTCAGGGAACTATTCATGGAAACACCATATCACCTCTATGCTCGCACACACCAAGACATACGTCGTTGGCCCCGCGACCGCAAAAGCCATGCAGCACCTCGGCTTCAACGAGACCAACGTCCTCGGTGCGAGCTGTGGCAGTGGGGATGTTCTTGCAGAGTTTATAAAGACCGACTACGACACCCCGCAGAAACCGATCCTTTTCCTCGTCGGCGAGACTCGTCGTGATATCATCCCGAAGGCGCTCACTGCCGCGGGGGTCACTGTTGAGGAATTGGTTGTTTATGAGACTGCTGTTGTGGAGTCGTTTCGTGAGGATTTTGTGAAGGCTGTAAAGAAGACAGATGGAGAGATGAGGTGGATTGTGGTGTTTTCACCTGCTGGTGCGGATGTGGCGGTGGATGTATTGAAAGAGCACCGGGAGGGTGTGGCTGGGGGTGGGTCGTACATTGCTGCTATTGGGCCGACGACGGAGCAGTGTTTGGTGGATGTGTTGGGTCGACGGCCTGAGATGGTGGCGGAAAGACCGAGCCCTGAGGGGCTGTGGAAGGCGGTGACGGGGTTTATGGAGTCGCAATAGAAGACTGGTTTGAGGTTAGTTTTATATATCCTTTAGCCGAAGAAATGTAAATAGACATTGGGTTGGCTTCATTTACCTTGCATATAGGTGTTTACACATTCATAAGGTACAGATACCTACCCAATATCAACTATCCCATGTCAAATTACCCATTCATCTCGCCAGAAATCTAGATTATAACCAACGATAACAAATTATTAATATGTATCCAAGATAATATACACAAAAGAACCACGCCACACCACAGCACCCTCACTTCAGCCTTCCCTGCGTTCCATCCACCACACTCTCATAAAACACCCACTCCAGCACCTCCGACTCCTCTATACTAACCTCCGCACTCGCAACCCTAACCTTAAACATCGACAACAAATCCAAACCCACAGCAGCTCCATCATCCTGCTCGACATTAGCCATCAACCTAACTATCCAAACACAAGACCACTGACCTTCTCGACAACCCACCTCAACTCCCTCCTCAAATAAGGCAACACACTCTCTATCTCCAACATCCCACACTTCTCCAATAAGGTTCTCGTAAGCGGTATTATCCCGCTCACACCCCCATCGTGACTAGCCGATATTCCATGTCCGCCAATCCGTGAGGCACTGTTGAACCAGGCTTCGCTACTCGTGTCTGTCGGTATAGGTCCGAGGAAGACGTGGAATGAAAATGGAGGGTGCACGAGTACTGTTTTTTTTGGGTGGAAACGATAACGAAGCTCATAGGTCGTGTAGGTAGGTTTATTATATCCAAGGAAAGAAGGAGACGATACAAAAGCTGGTGAGAGAAGGTGTGAGGGGGTTTGGTGGCTGAATTTGGGTGTGTGTTGGAGTATTACTATGAAGGATATCAGTAGTTGCAAGGAATATCAAAAGGGAAGAAAGTTAGGATAGATATGAGAGAATATCCTTACAATTCCTCCCCTTCTTTCGAGTCCTCGAAAACCCCGCAGGTAAAACATCTCCCGTCTCAGCACCCATTTTTCTTCTTCTGGGTAGTTCGATCCGTATAGGTGGAACCTTTTCTTATTTCCAGGGTTATAACTTCTTTTGTCTTCACGGGTATAAATACTTGAAGTAAACTGCAGAAATAAAAACTCGCGTTCGCATCAACTAGTATTATACCATCCAAAAGCCACTCACGTGGCGTGGTCATAAGGAATAATGACGCTCATTTTAATAAGGCTATGCCCACTACATCTCTTCTTTCTTTCACTTTCTCTTGCATACGTAAGGCAACAGCTGACGCTATGGCGAGACCTTTGTTTCGGCAAGATGAAGCCTTCGCTGCCTAGAGACTCACTCAACTGAGCTGTAAGTATATTGGGTAAATCTACTTGGGCAGTGCTAGGGACCCTTTCCATGAAATGATTTGTCGCCTGAGTCACGACTCGTGATCGGCAGGGGGAGGCGCGTGAGAGTGTATGAAGTAACCCTAACCCTGTGAAGTGACTCGAATACCGACGGAAGGCGCTGCTAGGTTCAGGGTGTTGGGTGTTGGTTCTGCCACTCCTAAAAGCCTTCTCTTCGGTCATAGAGAAGTTAAAGTATGACTCGTCTTATTTGATATGCCGAGAGATTGTTTCTGCACTTTCAAAAAGCTGTTCTGCCCAAAGTGCGTATTCAGCCTTTCAAGGTGGTTTTGGAATGCGGCTCAACTAAACTAGCAAAGGGTATCTGAAAACCAGAAGAGTTCGCACACTCTGGATTAATGCTCACCAGTAATGAAACTAAACCACCCCGCAATTATCAAGTTTCAATCAATAAAGCCTACGTATCACCTCACAAACAAAATCATATTTGCATATATGTAGTAATTATATCTCTCCGTATATGCATAATGACACGATAGACGTCGCCTTTTCACTGAATTTGCTTTTTTGATGATAAGAAATAGACAGAACCTTCTCACCAAACAGATCTAGAGATTACGCCAAGATTAGCATTTCCGCGGCCGAGGAAAAGCACACTTTTTATAAAACCAAGTCCGATCAAGTTTATATAAACAGGATAGTTTAGCCGACTTTCTCCTCCCCTCCAGCACTTAGTCTATTTATGTGTAGGAGAATCCAGATTTTAAACACCAAACATTGAAAAAAAACCTGGGCGACTACAGCTGCAACGTGGGCACGAGACTACACTTAGTCAAGCTCTCAAGCCTTTAACGAAACACACTTACTTCGTAAGTGTACATGTATTGGGCTTTGTTCTTATGTACTGTTACTAAAAAAGCT
Source organism: Paragyromitra xinjiangensis (assembly GCA_038503065.1). Taxonomy (NCBI): domain Eukaryota; kingdom Fungi; phylum Ascomycota; class Pezizomycetes; order Pezizales; family Discinaceae; genus Paragyromitra; species Paragyromitra xinjiangensis. Next base: position 534,324 of record JBCAMK010000001.1, on the reverse strand, counting down.
TCAGCCCTCAGCAGAATCTTTCCCCTTCTCGCTTTTTGCTTGTCACCAACCCACCTTCGAGAAAAAGTAAGCTAAAAGTTAGTTTTTTACTACTTCTTGCTAACCTTTTTCTAGCAAAATGAGCTACACTATTTCCCTCAAAAATCCAAACATGAAAACCGAGTTGAAGAAGAAGCTCAATGAAGACATCAGTTACTCTTATGAAGTGTTTAAGACTACCTCTGTGGATGATGATCACGATTCCGTTATCAACCATTGGATTTCTACCTATGCCGGGGATGATAGAGGGAAAAAGGCCGAACTAGAGGACCTCAAGAAGCGAAAAGTCGGAAACGCGAGCGGGTTTATCCAAGGAGTGGTTAAAAACGGCATGAAAATCAAAATTTTTGCCTTGAGCTTCACTGCGAAAGACAGTAATGGCGACCGTACATATAATACAACAAGCGCCAGCATCGAGCTTACCTCGGGCAGTGATGCGGGGAGGCGATTGATTAGGAATTATTTCCAGGATCTTGCTATTCTTGCTATTACCGGAGGAGAGAATAAATATACTCTTCCAATCGAGGGTTAACGTTTTGCTAGGCAATTTTTTTTTTGAATGTCGCTTCTCTTAACCTTTTTCATGATATGAAGTTTATCTCTCCTAGGCCGTCTTTTTATGTTTTGTAATTCATGTCTTTTATCCTTTCGTACGAAAAAACTGTCCGTAGTACTAGTTATTTGATCAATCAAAATGCAAGGAGTGAAGTTTGCTATGATTTTTCGGTTTCATAAATAGAACGAATACAGACCAGTTTCATATTGATAATTCTTTATTCAAATAACGAACCACCTTAAGCTTGATATATAGGCAAACAGACTCTCACCTGCAAAAAAATGACTGCTCCTTAGTAAGAAAAAAAAGATAACAAGCGCTAGCAACTAGTGGCAATTTCCCATCATTAGAGAAAAGCAAAGACAGTTTTTCTCTTCGAAAACTTTTTCTTTTCTAAAAATAAAGTAGTCAAGCATAAGAAGAAGCCAAAGACTAATACTATGAGTAGAAAGGGCTGGCAAGATTGAATATATATTATCTTTCTCTACTGTCAAAATAATACATACCCACTTGATGTACTTATTTTTAAATTTTAGTGTAAACGTGGCAGTCGGAATCATAGCTTTTCCCTTTGGCCTGATGAGCAGCGTGGAAAGAAGAACTAGCTAGCTCAAGACAAAGCCTAGTATCGTCGTAAATGTCTTTGGCTCGGTCAAGAGTGGCTCAGGTTTGGGCTACCGGGTTCTTTGGTATCGCAAGAATTTGGCGCCGCGAGAGTGGCTTGTGGGTGACCCTTTCCAAAACAAGTAAGCCTCATGCTCTGAGAATTACGCCGGGGATTTTGAGAAATACTAAATTAATTCTGAGGCTTATAGGGGTGTGCTGCCACCAGCCTTCGGCTCCTGCGTCACTATATACTATTCGGGCATAATGAACTGTCTGAGACAACGCCACTCTCGCGATGCTAAATTCTCGCGATACCAAAGAATACGGTAACTTATGGTGAAACCTAGACCGGGAACTCAGCAAAAGCCGAATCCATATGAAAATTCATAGAGAGTGAGGTATAAACGCAACCAAAACCCAACAAATATGCACTAAGAGAAGCGCTATCTCACCTGGGAGGGAAGTGTTGTGGTCAGTGTGTTGAAAGTAGGAGAGTAGAAGTGTTCTTTGGTGGGGGTGGAACTAGTATTAGTACTAATATCTCGTACAGGGAACATGCCCGGGCCGGGGCACTGGTAATTGGTCTGGATCGTGATAGGTTGAATGAACGTTAAGATTTCTTCGAGCAGTATCAAAAAGTCATGCTCCAATACACCAGATACATCAAGGTATCGGCATCACCCCATTAATATATTCTACTAGAGGAAACAAATCTAAATTTTCACTAATTTCTAGGTCTCGGCGTGGTGAGTTTGGGGGCATTCTCCTAGGCCTCACCAAGCGATGCGATAACTGAGCCCTAACCCTAGCCTTTATATTCTAATATCGATTTAACCTAGGCTAATTACTAATACCCCCGGCCCCGGCGGTCCAGGTTATTGACTAAGTCTACCATACGAGGTTTATCAATAAGAAAACTAGCTGATAAATAAACCTATTGCCGATAAGATAAAAATGGATATAAAACCGACCAACGGTAAAAGACTGCGATGTCACGGAAAATCGATTCCCTGTATATCTAGAATGCCGCAGCAACCAACTGTGACCACAGCAACCAACTATGACCACAGCAACCAATCGTTCAACAAACGAAATACTGTAAAAACTAGAAATTCGTTATCTCCGCAATCCACGTGTGGTAGGGTGGGCAGATGCCTTCATTAGTTATTTTGGCTGATGCTTTGGCTACATCTATAGAACATATGCATGTGGTTATCTAAGGAAAGCTCCAATTGCAGCTTCAAAAACCGCAGTGCTCTTGCCGATCTCTACCACGTGGATTGCGGAGATAACGAGTTTTTCGAGTTTTTACGGTATTTCGTTTGCTGAACAGTCGGTTGCCGCGGTCATGGTTGGTTGCTGTGGCATTCTAGATATGACGCACGGGTCGAATAAGGCGTACCACTTTTTAGATTGCCTATTCCAGCAAACAGGCCCGGACCTCTATAGCTAGTAGAAGTGGTCTGTGGAGACATTTATAAAACGAGAAATAAGAGCCTGTCAAGAGCTTTATTAATTGGGTAGATTTTCATACTTTAATAGAATTTTAAAAATTCGGGCCGGGCTTTATAATTAGGTGGTGATACAGCAGAAAAACCCGTCAGAAAAACAAGATTTCATTATGAAGTCTGCAGCTGAGAGCCTTGTGTTACAATTTATTTGGTGGAAATGATAGGCGAGCATTTTCGCTTGGCACCGGTGCTAAGCGCTTGTTATAATTATTAGAAAGAGTTTGAGTGTAATTATAAAGTATATGATTGCGCGAAGAGTCTCGGAATTTTATCTTTCACCAAATCCCATACGCATTGCTAAGTTTTTTACCCAACAACGCATTTCTTCTTTGATCTTTCAAAACAAACGTTTCTCGTAAGCCCAACGGTCCTATTACTTTTGCAAAAGATGCTAATTTTTTTTCAAAAGAGCATTAGGCCTCCTCAACCTTACTTTGTTTTTTTCTCCTAGCAAAGCTTCTACCGTCATGCAGACCACCGTTTCACAATTGCAAGAAGAAACCAGCACTCGCCGTTCCAGATCCCAACAGACAACTTCTATCGAAAAAGAGACAAATGTTGAAACTGTCTCTTGTGCTGGTGGTCAATATTGCTACTCAATCGGCGGAGTAATCGGTCAAGAATTCTCAAGAATGGAGAAGCCGACCAAAAGAGAGTGGTCTAAGAATGCCCCTGGTTGGAGAGTAGCTGTAGGCGGCCTGAATCTCGAAGGTAAATAATTACAAACTAACCAAAAACCCCTCTATTAATTTTCTAAAATAACACGACGGCTTTTTAGGATATTGTACCAACTCTTCTTGCCGTGCTGGTGGAAAGTTGGTTATTTATCAATGGGGTTTTAAAAATTCCGGTACTTTCAACTATCATGACAACGAACATGAATGCGCTTGTCCTCTCTGCGGCAAATACGTTAAACCTATCACTTGCGGTTTTACCAATTGCGAGTGGAAGTTCACTGGCTCCAAGAAGATTGCTGATGGACGAAAACCCGAACAAGTTAATAGCGGTTGGCAAGTTGCTCTTGGTGATGGATATACTACTTTCGAGGACAAGCTTACCCAACTCGCTACCTGGAACAATCTCCAGATTGAAGTTAAGACTCTCAGTACGGAAAAAGCTCGGCAGCAGGCTGCTTTGTATGCTTAATTTATGTTTTTCGTCAATTAGCCAACTATCTGCGTCGTGTCAGGAATAGTTCTTAGTTCTTTAAAAAAATTAAGAAAGTGTTGCAGGAAATTATGGAAAATGGCTCAGCTGAAAAACGGCATGGTCAATTAAGTTGCTTAATTCTCTTCTACCCTCCTCGCGCCGGTCCTCTTAAGATTTTATGGGTAGTAAAGGTAATTGCGCATGCGTCTGCGTATAAATTAAAGGAACCAGACCAGGAAACAAGCTGCTGGTTGCTACTAGTCCAGCAGCATGGGCAATATGAGCTAATAGATAGACATTTACTTCATTAACAATTTAACAAATCTATAACTGCTGTAACCAGTAATACATGTAATCGTGTAGTTGAGGTGACTCTTTCCCCAACCGCTCATAAACCTAACCCAGCCAAATACGATTCTGCGGCAAAACCAAGCTTTCCTCTTGGCGTTAGGACAGTCATGCGCCAAGCCCCCAATTGATGACCCCTCCCACCGCACCGCGCGCAAAATAAGAGGGTTGACTCTTTCCCCCTCGGCCAACCATCTTCTCCTTCCTCACCAATCTTTTTCTCGAGTTCTTTCTCTGCCAGTTACAATTCCATAATTTAAACTCTACTGCCACTAAACTCTGTGCTTCTCCTCCCTAACATCTACTTCTCTCTTCGGGCTTTCGCCCAACGTTCCCGTCGCAATGGCTGACGCCACTGATGTTCCGGCGGAGATCAAGGTCGAGGAAACCCAGCAGGATGTGAATATCGGGGAGAAATCGCATGAGGCCCAGCCGGAGCAGCCTGTCGAACAAGATACCGTTAAACAAGAGTCTGCAGATGTGAATCAAGAAAATGCGACAACGCAAGAGGAAGCAATGGCTGATGTCAAGCAAGAAATTAAAGATGAAAATGCTGTCGACAGCAAGAAGGAGGAGGTCACTGATGGAAAAACCACCGAGAGGCGGCATAGAGGCCCGAAGCCTAACAAGAGCAAGTTCGACCCAACTGTTCTTCCAGAGTCTGATGACCCGGAAGAAATCCGTAAACAAGTAAGAATTCTTCTCATTTTAATCTTCATGTAGTATACCCCGTGAAGCTCATTCCACTCGAATTATAGGTCGAGTTTTACTTCTCTGAGTCAAATCTGTCATCCGACAAATTCCTCTTTGGTCTAGTCGGTGGCAAAGAGAACAAGCCAGTCCCGCTCAATCTTGTCGCGTCTTTCAAGAGAATGAAGCGTTTCCCCAACAGGGAAGCAATTATCAATTCCCTGAAAGAGAGCACAGAGTTGGAGCTCGGCGGAGAGGCTGGCGAAGAGACTATTAAGAGGAAGGTTCCACTGGAGATAACCGAACTCATCCCACGAAACCAAAGGTATGGCATGAACGGGGGCAGTCACTGGCAGAAGGCCATTGACTTTGATCCGACCCAGGATCTATCTATTTCCAGAAGCATCTATGCGGTATGTTTGACTCCCCTATCATCTAGCGCCTTTAAGTGACATATGACTAATTCGTTGTTTCTGTTCAACAGAAAGGATTTGGTGACGAGACTGCCACAACCCAGATTGACATCGAGAAGTTCTTCGAGCCTTATGGCCCGATCAACGCTGTTCGTCTCCGCCGCACTGATCTCAAAGTATTCAAAAGGTCAGTTTTCGTCGAATTCGCCAACGACGAACTCGCACAGAAGTTCATGGCACTAGAGAAGAAACCAACATGGGACGATGAGGAGCTCCTGTGGATGGCCAAGTTAGATTACGTTAAGGGAAAGATCCAAGATATCAAAGACGGGAAGGTTAAGCCAAAATCCAGGCCAGACACTAGAGCCCACAGGGGCGGCAATCAGAATGGCGGACAAAATAGACATAACGGGAACCGCAATGGCGGAGGTGGAAATGATAGGAATAGCCGAGGCGGACATCGTGGCAGAGGTCAACGCAATGGCCGAGGGGGCGGACGGGGGCGTGGTGGTCGCCGGGACAACAACAACCGCGAGTTCAAGAAGGAAGATAATGGCATTCCAAAGATTAAAAGCAGCGCCGAAGTTAAAAACGAATCAGCTGTTACTCCTACACAAGATGGAGCTACTAAGAGGAAGGCGACTGATGATGGCGCTCAAGAGGTCAAGAAACCAAAGGTTGAGGAGACTGAATGAAGGCTCTGCAGAAATCTAGCAGATGAGGTGGTAATTTGCCCCTAGTGCTGGGGTTTCTGTAACATAGGGCATGGTTTTACGATACGCTGCAAGGCCAGGTTTCATTTTACTGTCATATACTTTGGAGTTGCAAAAGTTTTCTTTTCTTTTCGTACTGTACGATTTTCTTGGGATGAAGTCTCAATATCAATGTCGGATTGAACTATTGCTATCGTTTTTTCAAAAGAGTTTGTCTTGATAGTTTGCATATTCATATCCAAAGTGGATGCGCTGGCTAGTCGGCCTAAGTGAGTGAGCATTGGAAAGTCGGTTTGATAGCAAATTTAGCACTGGGAAAGTATAAAAAATTATGACAAAATAATATTAGTTGACCTGAATCATAGTAGCCCATAAATTAATCCTACAGGGTCTCCATCCACCATCCTTCGCCCACTGTCCTTGTCATCTCTATCCACCACTCATTCATTCATCATTTATTCAGCTGTCCCAGACATCTGCAGTTGCCCGGATCGTCCTGATAGCTACGGAAGATGATGTGCAAAGACATTCTTCTACATCACGTACTAGAGAGAGACTGACAAGCCCATGCTCCTATACTTTGATCTCAGCCAATCTCAAAGGATTCTTGCATTCCAGGTATGCTTTTCGATGTACATCTCAGTGCAGCCGATTTCACCGTCAACATGATGAATCTACCTGATCTACAAGATAGAAGTGATCTCCCGCAGCTTAGCCCAGTAATACTATTTGCTACGGATACAGTTCGATTTCATTTCTGAAGACTACATATATGCGTAACGATGATTAGGACAATATTCTACCCTTCAATCTCGAGGAATCATCACCTAGCTCTAGAACCAACTCAGAATTAGATTACTGTTCTGCAATAAAAGAGATATACGTCACTCGGCACTCTAATAAATAGGGATGAGAGGGTCCCCAGATTTATACACAGAAACCCCATACAGTAGACGCCAATTTCAAGCCCCCCATTCTTTCCCTTCTGTTCCAAAGCATCAACTTACGGCCATAAAAAGGTTCTTCCCCCATATTACATGCCCGTATGGCGACTACTACTTTAGTATCCCGCATTAATTTCATGTGAGATGCTGAAAAGATCGATATAATTGTGTTGGGAGTGTAATTCAAGGTGATCGTTGTTGGCCCGATAACGGCGAAGTGACGAGGTAAGCTATAGCTAGCTAGTATGGCTTCTACCCGGCCCTTGAATCTCCGCATAACACCCCCTATTAGGGGGGTCTAAAGAAGTGTATACAGAGAGACATTCGCCCCATAATATAGATCATTCTCATTCATCTAATTGTCATTTACTTCTACTGTCTAAAACTCAGGTTGATTTTTCCAATGTATAGCTATGTAAGTCAAGAATACCCCATGGCGACCCGATCGCCCCGGCCCAGCTCGTATACTAAGCCTACTAGAGGCTTAAATATATGCACAGTAAGATTCCCGAGCACGGTAGAATGGCGACGCCAGAACTCAGGGAGGCTTCAACATTAAATATGTAATATCTCCTAGTGCTGGGCCGGGACAAATATAAAGAGTAGTACAATCCAGATCCCCTATAAATTTAGCGTATCCTGCCCACTTATACTTTTTTTTTCCAACAAACAGCTAAAAAAAACCACATCAGCCATAACAAAGAGTACTTCGACTCGTGTTCCTGTTACCCGATTATCCCTCAGCGCTAGCACCTGTACCTAGTCGAAACTCACGTATTCTATTCTGCTTCCCTCGCACCCCGCTATCGCTATAGTTCTAGCAAGTTTATCTCCAACTAAAATGTGCCAGTGCATGTATGAGATTACAGAGTACCCTGCATGCGGCCTCAAGGAGACTGAAGTAACGCTGCGGGATTTGCGACTAGGTAACGTAAACCAAACCATATATTACTTTCCACATTTCCCTTTTTCTAGTCCCAATAAGTTAGACTTGACATGGAATATATCATACTCAAAACGTCTATGACCTTCGTCTAAATACTAAACCCAACCATTTGTGCTTAGAGAAGTGCTGCCGGGCTTTTACACCAATTGTAAAATGCCTAGAGGCTCGAAGTTCCAGGAAGGAATGCTACAGCTTGCTCGATGCAGCGAAATTATATGAAACGCTAAAAGGAAAAACTGAGACCCGGATAAAAATTGAGCTTACGAATTGCAAGCTTGGGAGTATGAGATACCTGACCTACCTCCCGTTCTACATCAATGAAAATAATAGATACTTATGTGCGTTTTTTTTACAGATGACCCAAAGAGAGGGTGCCGGCAGGGAGAATATGCATTCGGAATAAGCCCCAGTGATAACCTTCAACGTAGAGGGAACTCAGGGGTTTTGGACTACATCCTTATGAACCAAAAATCGCCCAGTGGAGGTACCAGCGCTGAAGATAGGTTAGATCGAGAGTGCTTGGGAACCTTTACATGACTTGATCTCAACTTTTATACCCACTTTGGATTTTAAATCTTAGTTCTTAAGCATATGAATCCGAGGCTATCTCGCATCCCAAATCTGTTTACAGCAGTTCAAAATTCATTTGTTTTCATTGTTAGACTAGTCCCCCATACAAAACAATCTTATCCTCTATTATCTTGCGATATTACGTGTAGCGTGTTATCCTAGAATCATCAGTTTATATCTACTCACCTATTATATCGAGATATATGTGCAGTAGGTTCCCCGAGCATGACAGGAATTCAATGATAAACCCAGAACGATCATACGAAGGAAGCATATCTACCATTAAACATATACGATATCTCCCGGTTCTAGGGCAAATACAAAGGGCCATACAGTTCAGAGCTATAAATTCGCCGAGCAGCTCCATAAATCTCTCTTTCCCAACGACCAGCATCTAGAAAACTACAAACATAAACAACAAGTTCTTCCCGCCATCCCGCAGTACAGCACCAACTGCAACACCTATACGTATATACCTAACCTGATATACGCACACCCGACTCTCTTACCTCGCACTCTGCTATCTATATTTATCTCCAGCTAAGATGTGCAAATTTGAAATTATAGAGTTTCCTGCATGCGGTTTGCAGAAAAAAATAGTAGACAGTTGGCAGGACTTGTCATCAAGTAATACAAACTTTTACTTTTCAACTTTTCAACCTCCTAATCCCTAGTAACCTAAATCGATATGTTATACACATATATCATACTAAGGACCTTTATGTTCTTTCTTCAAACGTTAACACAACCATTAATTATATTTAGAAGATTCGTGCTGCCGGCTTTTTCGCATTATTGAAAAATGTGAAAAATATATCACCACCCAAAAGAATTGTTATGGTACCTCGCTTAGCGTAGAGGATTTATGTGACCAACTAGAAAAGCTGCCTGAAACCATTATAAAAGTTTCACTTGAGAATTGTAACATTCAATGTATGAGATACTTGATTTATACCCCGTTCTATATCAACAGAAATAGGCAGATACTTACGTATATATTTCTACAGCTGGCCCAAGAGGGTGCCAAATGGGAACGCGCAAACAAGATCCGAAGAATAGTCCTCAACGCACGGGGGCCGGAGTGGTTCCGGCGTATATCAATGCTAGACAGAGAAACGTCTAAAGAAGGAGAGTAGCTAGAAAGTGAGACTTCGCCGCGAGGATTTGGTAGCTTGGATTTACTCTCACACTAACTTTGCATTTTAGATCTGCTGCTCATCTTTCCTTACGAACCCAAAGTTGCTAAACGCCCTACTTACAACAATTCATATTTCCCTAATTTTCTAATTGTTGAGATTAGTCTCCTGTCTGAAGCACCCTTTTTCCTGTTGTCTTGTGATACGGCTCCTAGCATGCTATCCTTTGAATCATCTGTTTCTCAATATAATACTTTCTTATAACCACCGTACGCGTTTTGCTCCATAACCCATAGACCTAGTACCTTCTATCGTCATCTGTACTGTAGTAAAGGCCCTTAGGGGGGGTTAGCTCCTCATAACTATCGCTTGTGTCAGATTACGATTCCCATTTATTCCCTATCATACATGCCGCTTAGATAAGCTAAAACAAAACATCATTAATATTATATTAATAAACACTACTCCAAGCCCTAGCTCGACTACAATCTCGCAGTTCTCCTGTGATTTCTCAAACCATAGCCTCCCGTTCTCATAGCTCCCTGAATCAATCCCTTTGTGGGTCAAATAGATATCAAGTTCCATGTTTTCTACTTCGGGGGCGACTGTGAGGATCCGGATCGACGCTTCCGAAGTGACGATATTAACGTTAATTTTAATAAAACTCCACAAGATAGGTTAAAAAAGCACAAAAAAGTTGAGAGGAAAAAGACTATCACAGGAGCAAGGCACTCTTATCTTTAGGGATGTTGTCTCATACAGTAGCGTTTCCACTCAAGTGTGCAATTAAATAACATTTCTACAAGTCGACCTAACCAATTAGAGTATCTTATTTGTTCTACTACCAAGGAAGCCGGCAACTGCGACTGGCGTACGACTAACTAGATAAATACAGCAACCAGAGCCATAACTATCAACCACCCTCTTTGCAATAAATAACTATATGTAGATATCTTACCGTAGATACCTAGCGGGTTCGAGTGGTTTGAGGTCATGAGCCCAGCAATCAATTCAACGTTAACCTGCAAACGATTCTAAGACCACAAAGTGCCACTACCCACCCTTATTACCAGCAGCAGCATAGAAACACACTCGAATCTCTGTTATCATGATGGTAGCGTAGTACTGCAGAATAGTATTTGTAGAAATACCACGAATTAGTGATTCACATGGATACCCTAGTCCCTACAAAGCCCCCTAGCCTCTCCTAAGGTTTCGCAGCTCTAGATGCATATTTTGGGGAAAGGTTGTGGTCATCTCATCGAAACGCGTGTTTCAAATGATCCAGACAGCTTAGAAGCCTAGTAAATCTACTGAGCTATCTCTCTTCTATCACGGTTTCGACCAACAAACCTACATAGGTATCCAGCATCAGATCTAAATATACTGTTTCTGTTATACTCACGAAACCCCAAAGCCACAGCTTTCATGACACGTAACGTACCAAATATGAACACCAGCAACCATGAAACAATCGAAGCAGAGCCACCCAGGGTATCCACCGTTCCTCTGGCTATCCTCATTCCTACGCGTGTTCCTTGAACGTTAAGGGAGCAATAATGGAAGGGCCAAGCGATGATAACAACCTTCTCGATAGAGTTCAATCCAAAACAACACCCATTGACTCCCATTAACCGCTTCAAGTTCGTTTTTCACTACTATCTTCGGTATAAACCCTGAATACTTGAGTCACACCTTTATCCAACCTCGTCACAGGCCACGTTATCAGATGCGGCTGAACAAGTGACGCAAAGGCCACCTAACTGAGCCAACTACACAGCCCACCACGACTCCCTCCAAAGTCCCTTTAAACATGTCCAACCCTACACCAATCCCACCTGCACCTAAGCAAACCCCCCCACCATGGACCTCCCACCACTCCTCCAGCTCCCCACAGAAATCCTCCTCAACATCCTCAAATTCTCATCCTCCTACACCTCCCACACCAACCCACAACCCCACACAACCCTCATCAACATCTCCCTAACCTGCTCCCACCTCCACCACACCATATTCTGCTCCGAAAACGACTCCGTGTGGAACGGTCCCGCCATAGCCCTCGGAATCCCAGAATCCCTCCACCTTGACCAAGTCCTCTTCCCAGGCTCCTCAACCATCCAACGCCGTCTCTGGCGCAACGTCGTGAAGCTAAACCTCGGATGGTCGCGCCCCTTTCCCGCAGGAACACCCACAGTCCCGCGACTGCAGAAAGCGCAAAGGGAGCTCCCACCCCAGAATAAAAGAGGCGATTGGTTCGGTAGGAGGACAATTGAGCTTTTTGCCTACGGCGAAGGGAATCGTAAAGGCGCGGTCTACGAGAGTAAACATACCAGCGTGGACGACGATGGGTGTGCGGTTTTTCGAGTAAGGTCTCAGCGGAGTGCTATTCATCCTAACTCAGCGAGTAAATGGGTTACGGGGGTGCTGGACCCGACGTTAGGGAAGGCGAGGGAGGTTGTGTCTGAGTGGAAGCCGCACGGGGGGTGGACTGCGACGCCATTTCCGGTGTCGGCGGGGTATTTTGTGGATGAGAAGAATGGTGAGTATAGGGTGCGTGCAGTGGATGCGTCTACGGCGGAGTTGTCTCAGTTGTGGAATTTGGGGAGGAGGGTACCAGATCGGTTTGCTGCGAATGGGGAGGTTTTGGTGGCTGTGACTTTTCCGGAGTCGCAAAGTGAGGGATTGGGTCTTGCGCCGAATATACCAAGTAATCTGGTTTGTGTGGAGTCGACAGGGCTGAAGAGAAGTAGGTGGAGGGGCAGTGCGGAGGTGGAGAGTAAGGTGGTTTGGGAATTTGATCTTAGTAGTGAATGGGCAGAAGAGGAGGAGTATACTAGTTATCCACACTTGAAGAATTTCCATATCACAAGGCAAGTTATCCCATAGTCCAGCAATCACCGAACCATCGAACTAACTGGTAGTTCCCCTCTTTAGAAATTATCTCGTTTGCCTTGTGGCTCGCCATCCATCCTCAACCCTTGGAAAACTCACAAGAACAAATTTTCTCGTGGTATCTCTAGAAACCGGAGGAGTAGTTAAATCTATAGAACTTAAGACAAAATCAACCTCCGCGCTCTCTGGAACCGGTCTACGCGCTCCTTTCACCACTGCATTTACCCACGACTTTCTCTTGACAGACACATATATTGTCTCTGGGGGTGCAGGAGGCGGCTTATTGGTCTGGGATTATTCCAAGGGCCTAGATGAACCAGTATATACGATTCCTGATCCTATGGGCTCTGATGTAACAAAGCTTGACGACGCGCCATTATTCTCGAGGCCGTACTCTGCCCTATCTATGAGCGCCGATGGGCGATATGTGGGTGCTGCGACGAGTGATAAGCTATGGCTCTTTGACATGGTCGAGAAAAAGGTTCACGGCGTCTACGGTAATGGCCGCAAGATTGAAAAGAAAGACTACTATGTCAAGAACCCAATAGATGATTTCCCTGCTGGTGTATGGTGCTGGTGGAGGGAATGGCGGAATGGACGGGATGAAAAGACGGGGGAGCTGATATGGGAGGAGGTTGAAGGGTGTAATGGTGTGGCGTACGTGACGGGCTTGGGGGATGATAAAACTCTTCTGAGGCCGGGGTTAGTGGTGAGGGCGGGAAGGTTTGTTAGTAAGGAGTTTATGGATTGGGCGTTTTTGGTGGCTCCGATGGTTGGATTGGCTTTGTCGCCTGTGGGGAAGTGGTGGACCGTGGTGATCTCGGTGGTTGTGGTGTTGATTGCCATGTTAATCCGGTCTTGGGGGTCTTAAAGGACCATAGTGGTACGAGTATTGTAGTTATTAATGTTTAATCACGATTATAGGTGTTTAGATGTAATTTTCAATTCAGTTGATGTTCAATTGACTCCATCTCCTCCATGAACTATCACTCATCCAGATGTCTTGGCATGCAGATCTTATCTTATCTGATCGGGCAGACTGCACCAAGCAGAGCTGAATATGAGGCTCCGCTGCGCGAGTAAGGATATGATGCTTCGCTGCAGGGAAGGAGCTCAGGTGCGCATGCAATGATGGCGGGGCTGCAGCGTGGCGGAGAGCCAGGATGCCAGAACGTTCCAAGGGAACGAATGGCGGTTGGCCCAGCGAGCATGGATGAGTGATTTCAGGTTGACTGGGCTGTGGTGGGGGAATTCTGTTGCGGGCGTTGTTTGTTTTGGCTCGGAAAAACAAAACAAGAAACACTTCCTTCTGTGGATGTGGAACAGCCTGCCCCCTTCCTTCATTTCGTTTCTGTGCCGCTCTTGTCTTTCATCCCCTGCGCCAGTTCGTCTCTCGAGTCTCCTTTCCGATCTTCACTCTGGAAGGAAAAAAAACAATATCGTCACCTGCTTCATTTCTTCCGAAGGCCGTTCTCGTCAGTGTTTGCTGGCCGAGTTGCGCACTTATCGCACCAGTCAAGTCGCACGAGCGAGACAGACAGACCGTTTCTATTCTCTGCCTCCTTGCGCTCCGGTCTCCTCTGCCCAAGCGAGCATCTTTTAATTTCCAGTACCGTAATTCGAGAGCTCTGCACGGGCCTTCTCGGTAATTTAATCCCATCACCCATTTGGTGCTTAAAGCCTCCGTCACCCCCGTCCCAGTCCTTTGTCCTGCCATACAGCTTTCTTTGAATTACCAGTTGCGAATCATGTCTGTCAAGGACACACAAGCAGAGCATCTTTTGGTCCTGCTGAAGGGAAACGGTGAGTAATCTTGTCTTTCCAGCTACTGCTCACCTGGAAACTTTTCTGATACGTGATACAGATGTGGACCAGAAGATTTCAGAGTTTGCATCCATCAAGTCGCAGGTTAAACACCAACATGTCCAGGTATGTCTCGTTATTCCAACACTATCGTTCAGCCCCAATTCCGAAAACTAATTATAAGAGCCAGACCGAAGCTATAAACCCCTTGTTCGAAGCTTGTCGGATTGGAATCTCCTCCTCGAACAACACGCTCTCTCTACACGCGCTCTCATGTCTAGGTCATTTGATCAAGCGAGTTACTCTTCAGGAAGTTGCCCGTATCCGTCCTCAGGCGCCCCATATACTTCCAGTCCTTATCGAGAAGCTCGGTGAACAGAAAGACAGAAATCGATCAATAGCCCTGATGGGACTGTTAGATCTATGGAAGAGCTCTGGTCCTGAGGTTGAACGAGGGATTAAGGAGCTTGGTTTCGGGAGCAAGACCCCTAAATGTAGACAGGAAAGTTTAAATTGGCTATTACAGGTACACCGTGGACAACAGGGGTTCTCGTTCAGGAGCTTTACTCCCTTCATGATTAAGATGCTGGAGGATGCGAGTGAGCCGGTGAGAGAAACTGCAAAGGAGGTTGTTGTGGAGCTTTTTAAGTAAGTTCAATGGCTCGTTTTCGGAATGCGGCATGGAGATTAATGGAATGAGTAGGAATGCACCAGATCATGCAAAATCAGACCTTAAGCGGGAACTGCAGAAGCGACAGGTCAGGAAAGGGATTGCAACCTATATTATAAGCCAGCTTGGTCTTCCTGGTGGTGAAGCAGAAATGCGGAATTCAGAGCATGAGGAGGAGGCAGTACCTACAAAAGGGAAAAGCGTTGCTGGCAGCATCGGTGGAAGTATGGCCTCGTCGAACTATGTACAAAGTATGCCTGGGAGCGAGATGGATAATGTTGAGCCTGCTTACGTCAACACAAACCGGGAGTTAGAGGAGATACTACATGATATGGTTGGGCCGTTCGAGGGTAGAGAGTCTGAGGGGAACTGGGCTGCCAGGGATAAAAATGTCACGAAGCTGAGGCAGTTGATTCGAGGAAACGCATACAGGGACTATCAGACTACCTTCTTGGCCGGGTTGAAGTCGCTCTTGGATGGTATCCTGAAGACGGTTAACTCTCTGCGAACAACGGTGGCGACAAATGGAGGCCAGCTAGTGAAGGACCTGGCGAAAGTTATAGGCCCGGGCCTAGATTCTATGATGGAGATCTTGATGTCGAATCTTATCAAGCTCTGTGCTGGCACGAAGAAGATTACATCACAACTAGGGAATGTAACAACGGCAGTACTGATCGCGAACGTATCTTATCATGTGAGGCTTGTACAACATCTGCTAAACGCATGCAACGACAAGAATGTTCAGCCCAGAAGTTATGCGGCTGGATGGGTGCGAACGATGTTAGAGGCTCATATGGACCAAAAGGGGTATATTGAGCATTCAGGAGGGGCTGATTTGCTCGAGAAATGCATCAAGAGAGGGCTGGCAGACGCGAATCCAGGGGTTAGAGAGGGGATGAGAGGGACTTACTGGTTTTTCGCAAGTATCTGGCCGGAACGTGCTGAAGCGTAAGAAATCCTTTGGGTGCTGGCGTGATGGATATGGGAATACTAACTCTCCTCAGAATCATGGATACTCTTGACGCCAGCTCGCAGAAGCTGCTCCAGAAAGTCAACCCGAATGGCGCTACAATTGCAGCACCGAAGGGTGTTGCGAACCTACGGCAACCCCTAGGTAGAGCTGCTACTAGTGGCCCAGGGCGACCCTCAGTAAAGGAAGCAATTCTCGCATCGAAGAAAAGTAAGGCCAATTTGAAGGCTGCTGCTGCTCAGCCCGAGATTTATGAGCCTACCGCGCCCCCCGCTGCTGTACAGAGTAGTCTTACATCTGCACCTCTTCGACCGCAGAGGCCGCACCTAAAGACGAAAACTGGTCTCGAGAGATCGAATACTGACCCTATACCTTCAGCGCGAGCACTCAGCCCCCCAGCACACTCGTCATCGAGGACCTCCCCTCGTGGGAATGGTGTTCGATCACCCCCTTTGTCACCTCCTTCAAGGAACTTCCATGATCGTATGGCCCGCGGAATGACACCTCAGCGCCAACAAAGCCCGTTGGCCGGCAGCCCAAGGAAGCTCACAGTATTGGAGCAGCTGAATCACACAGACTGGAGAGTGAGAGTGGAAGGCGTAGTCATTGTTGCTTGCCTCCTCGCGAAAAAGATACCTCCAAATTACGATGGCCAGAAGATGCCTACTCTCCCACCAAGTGACGTCTTTGCGCCTACTCTTGCAAAGCTGCTTAACGACCCCCAACCAGAAGTGGTCGAGCACGTAGTTGCTCCGGAGGTGTTGGTAGAACTGGTGAAAGTGGTACCTATGGATCAGATTGTCCCTAAGGTTCTACTACTCAGTGAGAGCGATGATTTGGAGCACTCACAGCCCATCATTACACACAGCATGCCTACGTTGAAGCAATTGATGACCGAGTCGGAGGCCGCAGAGATGTTATTCAGGATCATCACGAGCATGGGCATTTCTGGCGTAGTGCCGAGGAAACTTGCTGTTGGGTCGTTCACAACGACTCAGAAGCGCAAGATTCTCCACGGTTGTTTGATTTGGATGAACGAAATCGTAGAATCACACCTTAATGGTGCCCAGAACGAATTCCTGAACGACTCTGCGAATCTCAAGCTTTCTGCCAACCGATTGATTGCGATGTTAAACAACACGAGGGTGCCGAACTATAACCCGCTAGCCGCGTTGTTGAAGAACCTGCAGAGATTGGATACAGAGTCTTTCGACAAGATCTTAAATACATTCGAGTCGCAAACCATCAAAGAGTTGAAGAAAGCCTGGGGAGTCAACTTTGAGGAAGAAACGGAGCCTATTGTGGCTGAAGAGAAAGTTGCAGACGTAGAGCAGGTTTTGGGATCCGTCCCAAGGATTGGTGGTGGTAAGGGCCCTATGAGTCCTCAGCGAAATAACGCCACTTCACCTTCAGTAAAGAAAGGAGCCTATACTGGGGACGACCCGTCATATCTTGAGGACGAGGATATTACCATGATCAGCCTACCACCTCTGCCTCCTGCACCTAGACCAGTTACGCCAACGCGAACGAAGGAGAATGATAAAAAGCTTCAGGACCTACCACCTCTCCCTTCCACCCCACCAAGCGCTTCGGATATTCTTGGCAATCCTATCATCTCGGTACGGAAGCCTGGGCGTGATGACAAGACACCAACCATCAAGGTTTATCAAGATCCGGTGATCGAATCCAATGGAGCTGTGGCTACAGGGGGTGACAAGAATTTGGGTCCTGGATCGGGTGAATGGTATAGGTCGAAGATGAAGAAACAGATCAGCAATTCGAACCTACCGAAGACTCCGGAGCACTCGACGAGACTTTTGATTACGCTCATCACTAGATTACAGAATCGTGAAATCGATACTCAAGCTTTCAGGAAGCTAATTGGGATCGCGAGGGAGAATCCTGTGAGGGCTGTGTTGCAGGAGAATAACGGAGAACATTTGTATGATATTTGGGAAAGTGGGAAGGTGTTTGATGAGCTTCTTGTTGCGCTTCTAGAGTACCTGGATGATGATTCGGTATGCTTACCCTTCTCCGTGGGGTGTTCTGAAGAAGTATCTTTGCTGATTGATTACCATGACAGATCGATGTGGAGAGAGCTGCGGATCTCAGAGTTCAGGGGCTATTGGTGCTGAAGCAGTTGCTCTCGAAAACAGCACCTTACTTTTCACGACACGAACCAGCGGTTCTGCACACACTTATTGATCTCCGAGGGAAATATCCTACACAATCCCACGTCACTACAGGTATCGAGGAAATCGTGGAAGAGTTCTTGGCTCTCGCGGACCCAGCGACTGGAATCGAGGCTGTCCTGAATATGATGTTGCCTAAAGACAAGCCCATGGCTAGACCGCCTACTCAGAGCTGGTGCATGAGCCTTAGCTGTCTAGCGGCACTCGTCAGGGGTAGCAAGGTTTCGACGCTGGAACCACAGTTTAGTAGATTGGGGCAGTTGGCGGTTAAGGTTCGTCCTTCAGTATTTGCCAGTTTAAAAGCAGGAATTAAACTAATATGGTGTTGATAGTCTCTTGATGACGAAGACGCAGAAGTAAGGAGAGCATGCGTCAGCATGTGTATTGAGATGCATAGTAAGCTACGAAACGACGAAAGGCTGTTTGATGATATCCTAAAGGGGATGAAGAGCGGGCATCAAAATCTTTTGACGTATTATTTCGCGAAGAGAGAGGGCGAGATGAGACAATGATACTCGATATGTGTGGGAAACGGTTATTTTGTTTCTACCCTTTGGTTAGGGGGTATGCGGAAAAGTTTGCTGTCTGTATGGATGTCAAGTATTTTGCACGACGCTATTGGGATAGAGCAATGGCTGAGGGGGTAGTGTACGAGTGTTTTTGTTTCCTAATTACACTCTTTTATTTGGAGTTTGCTTCTTTTCTTCTTGTTTTTATTTTTGTGTTCGCGGTGTTTTTGTGGTTTGCTTTCCTACTCTTTCTTGTTGTTATTGCTATATCTTCTTCCCTTGTTCCTTTTTTCATCCGCTTCTATTCGTTTGACATCTATTTCATGTTCGCATACCTTCTTATTTAGTTTTCCTCCCATGCGGTGCCGTGGCCTTTTATACTTGGAGGAACGGTGGAGATAAGGGGCGTTTAATTGTTCTTTTCATAGGTATTTCAAAAGTTTTTCTCGAAGATTTCGAATTTATCAGTGAATTTTATAAACTTGTACGTCCAGCAAGCTGGATTCGATCCTCAGCACTTGTATAGGGTTAGGGTTTTGTTTTGTATTATTGTAGCTAAAAGTTGATGGATAATAAAGATTTGTTAAGCGGATAGGTACCATGATTGTCCTAATGTGTAGCACAGAAATTTACCCTTATTCCCTTCGCGCATTTCGTGATATGTTCCCCAACTCCCCCTCCTTTGTAGGGATTATTGATATATATACAGAACTCCATTCTCTAGACCTAGCATTGCTTACATTCATCCACCAACAGTCCGACCAAGCGCTCGTTCATTTAGAATCCTTATTGCCCCTCTCGAAATCAATAATCTGCTTACTCCAGTCTACCCACACCACCGTCATCAGCTCCTAGTCTACCACACAACCGGAACGCAAGGAGAAGGGATAAAACTAACATCGACTAGGAAAGAATCGATCAGGATCCGGCATACGCGTGCGATACTCCCTCTCTGCACTCGTCTTCCAGACAAGTGCTACACAGCCAGCAATCACCGTAGCCATAATCGCCGTGTTCGCCTTCCAGTTCGCGGGTCGCGAGTACCAACCTCCGGATGGAGACCAGACATGTTTTGGGTATCTGTAATGTGGAGAGATTTAGTATGCTGAAGTAGAGGAGGG
Source organism: Paragyromitra xinjiangensis (assembly GCA_038503065.1). Taxonomy (NCBI): domain Eukaryota; kingdom Fungi; phylum Ascomycota; class Pezizomycetes; order Pezizales; family Discinaceae; genus Paragyromitra; species Paragyromitra xinjiangensis. Next base: position 514,546 of record JBCAMK010000001.1, on the reverse strand, counting down.
TGGGTTAGTGGGGTAGGTAGGTGGGGAGTTCGTTACGGGATTTTGTCGCCGCCGCCCTATTGGTTTGTTAGCTGGAGCTTTGTTGGAGTGGGGATTGGGGAATTGGTACCATGTTTAATTTGTTTTTGGGGAAATTGGGGTTGGGAGGGGAGTAGTGGTTAGTACGTTAGCGCTTGGGTATCACGAGCTGTGGAAGGTTGGAGGTTGAGGTTGAGAATGCCAAGAACTGACGTTGATGTGGGGCTCGTACACCGAGTCATCGCTTGTCACTCGCTCGAGCTCTCCGAGTGGAAAACGAAATCTCGCTCAAGATAGTAAATGCAGGAGCAGACACAAGATCATGGTTAAGATTTGGCTATGAGTTGTCCCAGGAGAGGTGGTTCATCAAATCAAATGGTAATGATGCGTTCGATCACGAATGCAAACATAGAATGTTTTACCACAGTTCTAATGAAATGATACATGTGCTTGTTCAAGTACACTCACTCACTCTATATCATTTCAACATGAATCCACTATCATTGCATGTATAATTCAATTCCCCCAACCGGGGTGTACTGAGGGAATTGGATCTACGACCAAAGACTTCCATCATGCACCTTCCCGAAAAAATTCCCCGCACCTGCCAACATAAACACCCATTTGACGATTTCGGATAACCACATAAAGATAAGAGATACCTAGAGGTACCTAACCCCCACCAAAATGACGACACCCACCCCTGATCTACTCATCAGATTTAAGTGATTCTATAGCTATCCAATTGCACAAGTAGAGTATTGATCTCTTGTAAATTGCTCTTCGCACAGCCTCTGTATATCTCAGATATCCCTTTAATACATGTATACTATTTCAATTAGCTCTAGCACATGATTCTTAATACCTGGTTTCAAACACAACGCAACAACACGCGTATGTATATAACTCCCCCAACACCCGGATCTCAAAAATCCGAACCGAACCCCTTACATCACTAGCCGGTTACAAACATAAGTTTAAATATAGGATGCAGTATCGACACGAGTATCATCGATCCTGATGGCCGATCATTTTAGTTTGATGAATCCACGACTTGGTTACTAATCCTGACGTAGGATGATGCTGCCGAAGGTGTGGTAGAACCAATTATGATTGGGGAATTATCTAGTCTAGATATCAAGCAAGGATCCGTATTAATTTGTACTCCGCAGGATCTCCGCTGAAGATCATTCTGCTATAGCGCAAATGTAGAAAACTCGACCGGTGTGTAGGTAGATTACCGGCGCAGGTGCCCTTTAACCCCTCTATTGAGCCTGTTCTACCGGCTTCTGTTGCATTTCGTTTGCTACCGCGTTAATGTGCTGCTAAGTTTTGTGTCCCCATCCGCTGGGCTGGTAACATGGATATATCCAACTGACCACTCGGCCACTGAAATGCTATATCCCATGAGACCCCTGCCTGGGTCACCATTAACTACCACACGATAGGATATCTACCAGCGTAAGAAAGATTTCTAAGATCTCTGAAATACATCGAATAAATATGACTTCGCTTAGAAGAGAGAGTAAAGAGCTGATGCCTATGGAGTGATCTACCCTAGTGGCGTAAATTCCCACATTCCAATTAACGCACCCATAATTAGAGTGAGGAGGTGTGTGTTGAAGATCTAGTAAGCAGCAGACGGTTGTCGTTCCTGCTGCGGCGCTAAGCCCCATCTTACTAGACCGCCGAGCCTCAAAGCTTATTTTCTCCCAGTCAGCCCAACAACGTCTTCCCCAACTCCATTCGAGCGATTTCACCAATAGGATCCTCTTGCCACCTCATTTCCCGCCATGAAGGTTCTGAACCCCATGGAGAGTTATCTCTGCGACCATGAAGTCCTCCAGCATATCACCGCCATGAAAGCGCGTTACACACATGTTCACGAGACACAAGGTGCTGTTCACGCCATGAAGGCGGGCAATCTCGAGACAGTCATGAAAGAGGTTTCGTCCCACTTTTGGCTTTGTTTACATTTATTTTGCTAACTTGGTGAGAGTAGGTGAAAGATTACCTATCTACCACACCTGCCGCAACACAGAACCAGGAGGCGATTGATAATTTCATGGGCGCTATTTCAAAGTTTCCGCTGGAGAAGGCAGAGCTGCTGATGATGGTAAACTCGAGGCCAAGTAGTATCGCAGAGCTGGATTGTATTGTTGAGGAGATGGACACGAGGTTTTCGGAAGATGAGTCACAGGAGATGTTGGAGATTGTTAAGACGAACCTACCACCAGCCCCAGCTGAAGGAGCGCTGGGTGAAAATGGAAACTGAGTTATTCTGTGCTAATACGACAGAGGGGACCACTTTGTCTTAATATGGAGTTTTTGGCGTATCCGAAAAGTTATTTGAAATTGCGCGGGAAATGTAGAAATAAGTCTTAGTGGTTAGACCCTGAAGCTACATATAAGACAATGCATCTAGGTATTTACCCATTATACAATCTACCGCGATAATCACTATATGTAATCTATAAGAGCTATCTTCTTCCACGGAACCCCACTGCCTCCTGTACCCCACTCCCTGCCTCCAATTCTGCACAGAACTCCGTCAGTTCCACTCCCCTTTCCATCATCTCTTCTAGCGCAACTTTACACCTATTATCCCCCGCTTCGTAGCATCTACTCGCTAATGCCTTAAGCATCCTTATCCTCGGCAAAAACCCAGCTACCCTCATCTCCTCCAAAAACCCAAACGCATCTTCATAATCCATCTTCACCAAACATGAAGAGAAAGCCCACTCATACGTGTCTGCGTCTGGCTGCACCCCTGCTTCTTTCATCTCGCTCACCATGTTCATAGCAAAGTCTTTATTCCCTAGTAGTGCGGCGCCCTTTAGAAGCAGATTAAATGTTCTTGTCTCTGGACGTAATTCAAAGTCTGGCATAGCATTGTAGATATCAAAGGCAGCTTCGAGGCTGTTGCGCTTGACATGCACATTTATAAGCACGTTGAGAGCAGCAATATTGACGTTCTTGCCAGTACGCTGTAGCCTCTGCAGGATCACGAAAGCTTTCTCTACGGTAGCCTCGTCGGCACCAACGAGCCGAGTGACAATTGGCATAGCAGTGTATTCGGCGGGTGTAACACCTGCCCTCCGCATAATACCCAGAACCGAGAACGCAGAAACCAAATCACCAGCCACAGCGTAAGCCTCGAGCAGCGCGGCGTAATGGTGTTCCTCAAGTCTCAACCCACGGTTCCCAAGGATGCGGATTACGTCGGATGCGAGTGGAGGGTCACCATAACGAGCCGCGACGTTGAGAGTTGCGAGACAGAGACCGTCGTCTGGGTTGAAAATTTCCTTGTCAATGATTTTCCTCCAAAAGTACAACGTTGCCTCAAGCTAGACGCATAGCCACAACATTAGAATATAACTCGCCCCCACCGTTGATAGAAAATATAACTTACATGAAGATGGTTCGTCGCTGCTGCCAGTAAATGATATGCCAGCGCCGGTGGTGTAGCCCAAGTAAGTTCTGTCTCCAAAGACCTGACCAACCGTAGTGCTTCATCAACTTCTCCAACCGAACAGAGCCTTTGTATAAACTCCCTATAAGTATTCCGGTGCACAAACTGTCCATTCTTCCTTCGTTTCTCTATAATCTCCTGCGCCATTTCCAGATTTCCATCAAGAATATATCCCAAGATAACATTCTGCCATCCCTCATCCGTCAAATTATACCACCCCTGCTTCATCTCATCCAGAATTTTCACACGTTTAAGGTAATCCGGTGAATTAGACAAAAGCTACACCCTTCCAAGTCAGCATTCTTTTTTTCTTCCCCCCCCCAACCAACCCAATAAATAGTCCCCCACCCGTTCTCCAAAGGAAACCCACCCTCAGCAGATGATGATAAATCACCGAATCAGGCACCATACCCCTTCCCTTCATCTCATCCAACAAATTGAACGCCAACTCCTGCAGCAAGCACCCCGGAAAATTTGCACACGCCTGGATCAGCGCTGTATAGAGCTTTATATCCGGCTCATAGTTCTCCTCTGTAACCAGCTCCTGAGCTGCCATGAAAACATCAGGGAAGATTGACCTGGTGGCAAAATCAATAACCTTATTGACGCCAGAGTATGCGCTCTCCTGCGATCGGTATACTACGGGAGGACCACCCATGTAGGGTTCATAGGCAAAACGTCTAGACGTGCTGGTGTCGGGTTCATTGACGACTCTCCGGATCACGGGAAGTTGTTGGGGAGGCGGTTTCGGGTGGTAGGGAGAAGTTTGACGTGTACTGTCTGCTGGCGCGATTTCGGGGATGGATTGGCGGTGGAGAGCTGAGAATGAGAAGTTTTTGGCGGGTTGTGATAGTGGGGGCAGCCGAGCAACAGTGAAGGTTGTTGCTGGCCCATTGCTCCTCGGAGAGAGGGAATTGAAGTATTTTGGACAAAGGCAGCGGTGTAGACTGTCGATTATAGTGCGCCGCGGGGTCATTGCATTTGATATTGGGACTGCAGAGTGGTTGCGGTAAGAGGGTTTTCGATAATAGAAATGGTTGCTGCTGCAGGGATTTCGTCCCCACACCAATCGAGAATTTTGACTATCGGACGAACATCACTGCAACACTCAAAGGATAATCGCAATTTGAATTCTATCGCGAAAAGCATCACAAAATTTGTTCTCTTATTCAATTATATTGAATTGTTCTCCCCCGTCGGCTCTCTCCCGCCCTCCACATAGCCAAAATGAGCGCATCAAAAGAGCTATGCCCTGTGCTGCATCGATCACGAAACGCCAGAACTTTCGACAAAACAAATCGCCCCACCGCAAAAAATTACAAAGGAATATCCAAACAAACAAACACGAAATGGTCAAAACAGACCCCAGCCCCCAAGCACACCATCGCAACATGTCGATCGTCGGATTAAACAAAGTAATAAATAAAAGGAAAAACAATTAAATAAGTCTTAGGTTAGGTTCCTCAATTCGCTCCGATGCCCCCCCACTCTTTTGGAAATAAAATCAAAACGCCCTGAAACACCGTGATCTCCAACAATTCAAAGAAATATGCAAACGGAAAATATCGGAACTATCCACATCACCAATCGACACAATATCCATGAATAGGAGGTCCTATCGAGAGTCACCTGATCGATAGGTTTTCGATGTCTTGCAGAGGCTCGAACATATCATCGCCAACAGATGGGTCAAGCTCAGACAGCCGAGGAAATGAAGTCTTCGAAAGGTTCTTAGCAGGCGAGTAATCAACTCTTGACCTTCTCGCTTGGGAAGCAGCCTGGGAGCATCTCTTCATTTCTGCCAAAGAATACTCAATAAGCTCCGTGGTGCAGATCGACGCGACAGAGAAATTGATGTCGTCCAAGATCAACATCTCGGTCTTGCAAAGAAGACGCGACGAGAAGAGGTCACCGGCAATATCCCTAGCCCACATTCGTGCCGAGAAGGACTAATTTCAAATTAGCATGCTAATCAACGGAAATGCCTATTTCCCAGAAATTACTAACCGTATCCTCCAAGAACTTCAGTGCAATTGACAATGCGGCCACGGCCAGAACCTCACACCCCTCAACTGATCCTTTCTCTGCACACCATTCCTCCCTCCACCGACGTACAAAGCGCGACGACAGACAGTCCAAAATGCAGCTTCCCAGACCGACAGTCTCCATTGAGACGTTTGCCCGTTGCAGTATCGACTGAAGAAGATACGTCGAGGGTGCTTCACGCGAGGCATTCTTCGGGATCATGTTGCATAGATAGGTTGCGGGGCCTAAAGATCTGTTAGCCTTTCATCCGAACTTTAACTTCTGGCACCAACCTCCAAAGATTAAGACCTACCAAAAAACTCTGGATTCAGATCCTCCTCGAAGTCAACCTCAACCAACATTGCCGGGAACGATTGATCGGACGGTGGCGGTGTGGGGAGGTTCGAGAGGGGAAGATATCGTTCAAACTCTTCGAAGGAGCAGTCCAAATCAAGATCCAGCGGGGAACCTGGAGAGTTTGTCAAGTTCGGCGTGGGGATGTGACAGTCCATGTTTTCTTCTGCCTGGTGACTTTGGTTATCTTTGGACATTTCGCTGTCGTGACTAGCGTGGAAACGAAAGGCTGGTGTATCTGGGGTCACGAGTCCTAGCTTCAAGACTGTTGATAGACACGGTAGCGAGTGGGAACTAGGACTATGGCCGTCTGTAGCTGGAGGCTGTGATGCAGAGAGAGGGAATTGGGGTGGTCTGGAGCAAGGTGCAGAGCATTGAGCAGGAGGATGGGTGATAGAGAAGGATGATGGTGAGGATGAGGAGGGTGGGGATGAACATATAGAATTGCGAGAGGGTAGGACCAAAACCAGAGAGTGAGTGTTTCTCCTTGACATGATTAACGAACGGTCCTAGTTTGTTCTATGTAGTATTTGAGTAATGCGTATTTTTTTTTTTTCTTTCTCTTCTCTTCCCTTCTCTTATGTATGATCCGTGTGCTGCGACCGCTGGCTCGGTGTAGGTATGTATCTCCGTACGCACATATATGTGTACTGACGGTATGTATGGTATAAGTAGCAGGAGGACTTGTCTTGGGTGGAGTGAGAATTCGCAACAGCACTGCAGGTGAAGAAGTCTCTCAAGTACCCTGGCCGAAATCGGGACGCCGAGGGACACACCGACTCTTTAAAACAGGGGCAAGCAGGAGCGGGCGGGGGGGGAGGAATACGATAGCGGGGACGGAAACGGAATCCGTAGCAGTGCACACACGTATTCAATCAAAGTCTCCTTCTGGACGAAAGCTTTTCTTTCTCGAGACACAGTTCCAGACGATGAAGCAAAAAGTAGAGAGCGGCTCTACCTATCTTGGATTCGAGCAAGGGCCTTACTGCCAACTCAACACCAACACCACGCCTGTAACGAGATTCCGTCTAGGTTGGATCGTGCACCGTGCACAATAACGCACCCGAACTGTACTGTGCACAATACACTTGTGCCAGACATAGATAGCCCGTGAGCCCTTTCTCAGCCCTTCTTCCCTTCTTCCGGTGCCGAATATCCCCTGATTTTCCTCACTGGGCCCAACCTCGTTGTGAATCTCCAAATCAGGGCAAACTCTGATTTTTCTCCTTCGGTACGAGAGACCCAGATCCACTCGCTTGGACCCCTGGGCTTCTGTTCGGGACTAGGCACCGAGCCGTTCTATGTGGGCAGAACAAATATAGCAACCCGAGCACGGGTAAGAGCAAGTTCAATGGGAGGGGGGTCTCGATGCTGGATCAAAGAATAAGATCACACCAGTCGATTTTCTCTGGGTCTGTGACTTTCCTACCAGGTTTGCCAGTAAGAATCCGAGAAAATTGATCGGGAACGTATGTAGATATATGCGGGAATAAGGAGAAAAATGGGTACCACGATGTGACGTATGTTGGTGCTGCTGGTGCTGCTTCTTGCTGAGAGGGACGGGAGGCGCATGTTTTATACCTAGAATGTCGAGAAGAGTGGAAAGTGACAGGCAAGGATGGCACACAGAAAGGTGGTAAAGAGGCAGGCAAACAATAATAATAGTAAACAGAGAAACAAAGTAAAACAGGCATCCGCACACGCGACCAGGTTGGCTGGAGCGCATCGCCAAACCAACCGGACTGCCCTCCAAGAACCACCCAAGAGCCAAGTTTGGGATGCACCTATGAGCGGCCGCGGAGGACACAAGATAGGCGACAAAATGCCACCAACAAACAACAGCAGCAGAAGGATAAATCCCCAAGCCACCGCTAAATGTGTGCCTCACCACTCGCTCGCTCACAGCCCCTCGAACGGGCGCAGATCGCTCCCCACGATTATGTTTCCGCTGCGGCTGAAGTGGACCTAGCACGTTTCCAGCATCGGTAAGCGACCCTGATGGTGATTCAGCCTACAGACGCAGGGATTGGGTCTGAGTTCCCATCTGGAACACTCGTGGCGTGGCGTGGCCGGCGGGCACCGCAAAGAAATCAAGCAATCAACCAGTCCCCAGCATGCTGGTCTCCCCCACCCCTCCCATTGCCCTATATCGCGTCTGCTATTGCGATGCAATGGCGAGACGTTGACGAAAAGGGGGAATAATACTTAGGCTGGTGTAGCCATTCACACTCTGGCTGTATTCTATGTATTTACCACGGATTCGGAAACGGCACGACCCCAGGACTTCGTCATTTTTCACATTCTCTCCGGCCCTTTTCTTTTTCTATTCATACAACGATAACCGGCAACCTCCCGTTGTAACTGTAATGTTTTTTATGTTCCAGAAAGAATGGCATGGTCCGGTGATGCGTAGCCAGTAGAACGGCTGCTGCCAGCCTGCTGGGTTTTGGAAGTCTCTGATTGTACATCGAAAACGTCTCACCCCCCAGGCGGAAGGTTTACGATCTCCAGATCAACGCGTTTACTCAAGCCTCGGGACCACCCCCAAACAACACACTCAGACTCGTGGTCTCCGCCGGCCGTCGGCCCACTCGGAAGCTACAGTTATGGAATCCGCTGTTTAAAATATACCCTGGGATAAGTGCTTGTACGATCGGCCATTGACGGTTGAGAACGTGCTGAACAAGGATGCTGGTGCCATGATTGCAGAAGTCTCTCTGCACTTGGCGCTTGCTCTTCACACCACATCACTCACTTCTCGACCGCATGTGTTGCCTGCATATTTCTCTCATGCATTGATCCAACAATGGTAAGCGATAGAAAATATAAACCCCATCTGGTAACACCCCCCTGGCACTCAGATTGGTCCGTATTACCTGTCGGTAGGTACCGATATGTACTATGCTCTATGCAGTACTATAGAGTAACAAATAAAAACGCTTTCCCAAGAGAAGAAGAAGAAAGAAAGGTAAATCTAACCCGAACTATTATGTAAATAACGAATACTCAGTCTAATCGTAGAAAAGCCTCCTAGATCAAATTGGAGAACTCCATCACAAAATCACACTTCATCTCCACATCACACACATCACGTAAAATGATCGTGAATCCCGTGCCGTCTCCTAATCTCCTCATGAGCATCCTCCTCCGCCCCACTTCTCTTGTCTGACTCTTTCCCCTCTCTCTCTAACCTCAGCTTCTTCTTTCTTTCATACACAGCCATAACCGTTCTCTTAACCTTATCTGTACTTTCCTCGAAATTCGCATTCGCAAGTGCGACAGTCTGGTCGACCTGTTCTGGCGTCCACTGCACCTCACAAGATCTAGCCGTCAGAATGTTTTCGGATTACTTTCCCCCAACCCTACCGCGATCCACACCAAATGCAGCAACCGACCCTGGAATCTTCGATTCCTTACGGGAAGCATGGATGTCAAGAACCAAACGAAACAACTCACCTCGAAATTCCACGTCGACAGATAGGGCGATATCTCAGGTTCAACACCGGGTACCTTCTCGTTGGGAATAAGTGGAAAATAAGCTACCGTAATCCCTGTATATCAAATTCCTGTCAGTCAGCCCTATCGGTTATTTGCAAGTTGGTTGCTACAGGTGCATTTTTCCTCGAATCAGAGGCAACTAGAGTCTGTAGACCAATGACACTATAGGAGCGACCAAAATTGCATGATACATGCCACCACAAGACCCCGCACACGTCAACGAATCTCGATGACACAAGCTCGTGACCAAACCGCGATAAGAAAATAGCTGAGCGCGGGGTCTAAGAAAGGAGATCTACATACCCGCATCTGGCTTCATCAACTCCCAATCCTCCTCCACCGCTTTACTTGGTGGGGGTTCCTCATCGGTACTCTTCTCTTCCTTACTCCCGACCCAAACCGTGCAGTATCCTAGCGCGCTCTTCTTCTTCTGCTCAACTTTTCGCTGGGTGATGGATTTGCTTGCTTCGGTCTCCTCATCTTCCCGTTTTGCTTCCTCGAGCTTCTCGGTAGCTTCTGTTGCCGAATGAGCTTGTGCGTCTTCGAGCTCTTGGAGATTTTCATCGGGTGTATCCTCTTTCGGCCAGCCGATAGAGACGGGCCAGCCTTGAATTTTTCGCTGCTTGGCGTAACCTTCGGCGAAGCCGAGCCAGTTGGCAGTTTGAATGTCGGCTGAGGAATCAAACGCGAGGAGGATATCAACGTTACGGCCGCGGCGAAGGAGGGGGTAACAAGCAAGGTTGTTGCTCATTCCGGCGTCCTGATGCCTGTGCATTAGAAGGTGATTCGTGCGTCAGAGTAAATAAAACATGTTTTACAAACCATCAATTTTATGCTTTCTGAATCCCATAATGACTCTGGGCAAGTGTGAGGAAGTGAATCTTTCAGCCCCTTTACAAAATTTGGCATCGGGGCCGGATCGATAGGATGCACCTTTGAAAGATTATCATTTCTGTCCAGTACCATCTTATCCAGAGTCAAAAAGAGACTGATGGAGGTAACGAATGGACGGATCTCGGCATAGTAATGGCTCAATGTTGCACAAAACGCAGAGCCAAAAATACCAAATAGTAACGGCAGTTTCATCTCCGGTACTTCGCGTTCGATATTGACGCCGTTCTCGAAGCGCCTGCCCATCGCCCAAGTTGGAATACCAGCTAAAAGCACGCGTTGCGTCAATAATGATAATTTTAAGACATTCGAATCATGAAATGTCAATCGGTGTGATTATGTACCTTCAAGATCTTCACAGAATAGCTCGTAGGGTGTAGCCTCGAACCACTGGAACCATGATTCACCGGCTTTGCTGGCTAGCTCCTTGGTTTCTTCAGGGATGACTTCACCCTTCTCATTCTCGCCGCCGATAAAAGGAATTTCGTGTCTGACGGCTGTGTATATCGGTAACGGTTGCTCCCCGTTTTCAATGTATCTTTTCTGGTTACTCAATTTCAAGTCCTCATCATGCACATCCAACTCATTCGATGGAACTAGAAGTCTCGCACCCAAGAGCAGCCCATACAGGTCTACAAGCCCAAAAGAAGAATATCCCGTTCTCAGCCGCTCCACAACTCCGCGGAGGAGATACTTATTAATCGGTGCGGATGTGAGAAGTTCCAGAGCTTTAGGCGGATATGCAATATGAACGCAAATACGATCTTTCAGATGCTGTAACACCCTCTCGAAAGAACAGCCGCCGATGGACGTGAGATAGAGCGACTGTAGCCAGCAACTTCCAGATACACCAGCTGTGTATGTTGCACAGTCGTACAGTCCTGCTCTCGTCAATGCCTGGTACGACCCCGTGCCAGCTACCATAGCCCTGAGCCCTCCACCTGAACCTGTGATTGCAATGACTGGTACATCGTCGTCATGGATTTCGCCCTCGGGGATTTCTAGGTATTTGGCGAGTGCTTTTTTGGTGTATTTTTTCCGTCGTTGCAGGAACGCCTTTTCCTCATCGCATAGCTCGGTCCCTTGTCTTACACGTGCATCCCATTCTACCTCTGGATTAAAATTTGGATCCTTCGCCTCGTTCCAGATCTCGTCTGCTAGTGATCCAGGCTCCATGTTGAGTTCTCGCTGGAGTTTCGTGATCCATTCTGGCAGTCCAATAGCCCAATCGGGGAAAACGCTGGTGAGGTTGGTAAGTTTGCCCCACTCGATTGAGAGGATGGATTCCTTTGCGGTTAGTAGCTTGTCGGAGAAGTTGAGCCAATTGTGGTCCGTTAATGCGTGTTTCTGGTTCTCATGGTCTGGTTTTTGAGCAACGATATTGACGTCTCTGATTCGTTTGTCTTCCTCTGCAACGGTTTCGGGGAGATCTTTGGTGGCTTGTTGCTCTGCCGCTAGCTGTTTGTTCACTTCCTTAGTCACCTTTGCAAGTGGTGGGAACTCAGTCTCGTTATCGCAGTGGAGAGTTCCAGAGTTCAAGGAACGTTTTCGACGAGCATGGGTCTGGTAGAAAGTAACGAGGACAGTGGCTGTAACTAGAGCCCCGAGGCCGATCTTTGTTGAATTCTGCATGGCCGAGAATTTAGAGTGAGGCGTTCGCGATGAAGCTGGAATAGAGGAAGAAGCGAGTCGAGTATATGGGTTTCTACGACGGAGCAGGTGTGGTGCACAAAGAGAATGACCAGACAGCAGGCGACGTGATCCCGAGGACAGGCAGCGCATGACAGAGGAAATATATTCTAGACATGTGCAATTGCGAGTATTTGTATGAGATATGAGAACGGTATTTACAACGATAACACACCAGGTACAGGGGGGAAGAAACTATTCCTGATGAGCAAGAAAACTAGTAAAGACGTCAGCCACATATCGTATGCGGCTCTGAGGAGGGGCATCACGGAGAGGGGCAAAAGCCACTTGTCATGCGTAGTCAACGGTAGCAGTCCCGAGTTAGTGACGTCACATGTGGACCCAATATCACCAGATTTTTTCCTTTCCGCTGGATATCTATTCCGACGAAATCAAGAATCTGGAAAAAATTTCGGCGTTGAGGTTGAAGCTTGGTTCCCGGTGCCTTGGCAAGGCTTGGCCAGCTCTAGTCGGGTCAGTATCTATCCCGCGAAAACGGGGTTCTACTATATATCTAGAACTAACCCACGGAAACTATACAAAGCTGCTAGAATCCTTCCAGGAATTAGGGATCGGACTTGTGTGAACGTTTTCTTGATCGCAGCCATTGGCTAGAACGCTGGGCTATGAATGATAGGGTGAGTGATATTTTGTGATCACGATAGAATAAAGAGTGCATGTACATGTGGTACGTAGTATAACGAATACAGTCGAATCTGGCTATAAGGATATGGAAATGTCGCTATTGCATATCCTTATAGGGCATATATCGTTATAGGTAATTCTAGTGACTTCTCATGAGTGCTTGCTACATCGACCTTTCCCACTTGCTACATATATCCACTAGCGCTATGACTGCCTGATGCATACATGTAGTTACTTCCTCAGCCTAGTGATGGCAGCAGATTCTCTTGGACATTGTTAAAGAAACATCTTGATCTCTTTCTGTGTTTGATTACCCATCATTTCAGGTGTTTTTCCTGTGAAAGTAGCCCTGACCCTACGTTTCCTATAGCAATACAGCTCAATCGCCCTATAAGGGTTCGCCCTATAAGGGTAATCGCTCTATAAGGGTGTGCTTGGCGGCCCTGATGTCTATTCACGGGTATCATACAGCTGGTTGTAAGGGTATCTCCTCTATAAGGGTATATATTTTGGTCCAGAGCGAACCCTTATAGGGAGATTGAACTGTACCCATGCTAATTTTTTTCAGAATCTAAAGATATGATTATAGAACGATATCACTATTTTTACATATAGAAAAAGCCTAGACCAAACTCAATACCCTTATAAGGCAAATATCCTTATAGGGCGAGTCGACTATACAAGGAAATGTTCCGAGCCCCGAGCCCTACCTGCCTGTAGCTTGTGACCCACATAGCCAACCATATAGGAGCAGTACCTCTAAAACCCTCACTTAAAAAAGTTAAAAGCATACCTTAATTACCCTTAATACTGCGCGTGCGTAAACAGTCGCGCATCGGGGTCACTCGATTTTTTTCGCAAAAATGTGGTTAGCAAAAGATGTTTTACTATGCTGAAATAGGGGTGACCAACTACATGTAGGCTCGTGACCATCACCTACTACCTATGGCTGCTGCGCGGTGGAGCTGGGCACGAGACTAGCGATCAACGGGATATCTTCACAAGCTCATGTTTATCAGGCCTACGGATCAGGTAGTGGCCTAAGATACATAAAAGTGAGTGACTGACCCGTATGCGCGACTGTCTACGCACGTGCAGTAATAGATACATACTGTACATGTATGTTTCAGCGGTGAAAAGTTGGGACGAATTTGAGTAGGGTTTTGGGCCTCCCAGCGAGAAGTTTGGTTCGTTTTGTTGGACAAGAAACTCGAGTACAGTTCAATCTCCCTATCCCTTCGACCGTAGCACAACTTTTGCTGTAGCAACGGGTACCTTTATGATACACCTCAACCTCTCAAGCAATCAGAAGTATCATAAGTAATCTGAAATTTGGGCACATAGGACTTGATTATCTGGAGAAAATAATATTAAATATTTAGATTAATTAGTCTAATCTATCAGTTACTTGTAAATAATATGTGGGGTGGCTCTGGAGACTAAACCTAGCCAATTTAACAACAACCAAATGTTTTAAAAGCTGACAAAATTACTAGAGAAGTGAGCACCACCCTCAGCGATAGCAAATACCTAGGCTATAGAATAATTGTAATATTAGGACTATTGGTGGTGGAGAAAATGCATCAAGCAAACAGAACAGCCAAATTGAGTCCTGCACCCACTGAATCTGCTACCAAACTGTTGCCAAGACCATCAAAAATTACTGGAAAATGCGAAAACCACCAAAAACCCAAATTTTTGACACAACAGAAGTGTACCTCAGCAAAGTCTAAAAATACGAGGTTATCATAAATTTAATATAAATCATCAAAATATATCATGGAAAAATTGTGGAGTCCCTATTGCAATTCCTGCTAGAAATTTTTGAGAATAAAATTGAGGGTCATTTTCAGGGCCAAAATTGCAGTTATGGCCATATCAATTTATTAGAGCAACAGACAAGAAATTTTGATTTTAACATGTTAGTCATAACTAGTATATACACATCTACCTCCAATCAAGGATTTAAGTTTATTAATTAAAATCTCGTTGAGTTACAAGCCGGTAATTTTCTCTTGTGGCCTGTACAGGCCAGATACAGCGTTGCTACGGACGAAGGGATAGGGCGAACCCTTATAGGGCGATTGAGCTGTATCATTAAGCCCTTGGCCTAGACTGGATTAGAACTTGTGTAATCGATTAGGCCTTTATATTAGCGAGAAAACCGTAGGGAAAATATACAGCTCAATGGATTTTCAAAAAGGGTTCATTGATTGATTGATTGATTGATTGATAATTCATACACGCATCCAGCCCTTTGGGCTATGGCGGCACACACAAAAACAGGTGGCGGGCCCAAAACCATAAATGTAAGAAACATAACCAATATAAAACCAACCCGTAACATAAGAAAACATACCCAATATAATGACATAAAAATTTCAAAAAACCCCTTTCTTTTCACCTTCTTTCCTCTCTTTTTCCTATTCTTCCATTGATCCAGATATCGATCCCCATATCCCCATTATAACTCTGCGCTCTCTCTTTAAAAAAGTGTGGCTAGGTTAAGAAATTAAAGAGAGAAATTACATGAAGGGTAAATTAAAAGGTGAAGTGACTCTTGTCCTGATAATTTGAAAGAAAATTAATAAGAATTTGAAACCCTTCTCTTGCGCTGCGAGTCCTTGCACTTCCTTCCGCTGCTACCTTATCTTCCGGCAAGATCTGAATGACACAGTATTTGAGCTGATTTCCAAGTGAGACTGTATGGTGTGAAGGCGATGAGGCAAATCGTGGGCTGACACGGGACTTGGGAGGAGCGAACCAATGCGTGGGAAATACCGTCGCTCGTATAGTTGTGTAGGGGGGCCATCAGGTACCGGGGCCTCCCATGTTTCTGGGGTGTGGTTCGGCAGTGAACAAGTGGAGATCTACCATAGTTTCAGGGGGTAGTACCTGTACTATATGCCATTCACCCATCTGTGAAATAATAAATCATTATTACTGTATTCGCTTGGCAGCGTCCATCGCTAACATTTTTATCGCATTTCTGATATTACTCATCGTCGTTGATATCCGTAGGTCTGCTTCCCTTGCCTCTGAAATCGCGCTAAGGAATTCTAAGAATTGTTCTTCTAGTTTCCAGAGTTGCTTTTTGTCTTCGCAGTCCTTTAATTTTTTATGGGCTATTTTTTTGACAGTTTCTTCCGCTTTTCCTAGAAGGCCAACACGCTCGATTTCTTTCAGGAACTTCGTACTTGGATCCAAGATTATCGATCGTACTCGACTGTGGTTTTGCTCCGGGGTATGTTGCGCTATAGCGAGAAAAATTTCCACCCCAACTTTCACTATATTCGTTACCACCTCTTCATCCTGCTTCTGAACAACTGTCTTGAAGGCTAATCGCCCTCCGTCATGTAGCCATTTGATATTATTGGACTGCCCAGAATCAAGAATTTTTTGCATATTCACTATGAAGAGGGGCGTGAAATACTCAACAACTTCTTGTTTCTGGTTCCTAACTCCTGCCAACAAAAATTCGATACTAGCCTTTCCGATTGACATGGCTACTTTTTCGTCTCGTCTCTGAACTGCTTGTACCCATCTATTGGCGAATGTGTCCATAACCTCGACCAAATATTTCTCAAATACTTTTTTCATCAAACTCTCAACTTCCTCGACCCAAATCCCCGCGAACATTTCGATTAGTTCCTGATTTCCAGTCTCGCAAATGTATATGTATGCTGTGTTTACACCATAGAACCGGTTTTTCATGTCGATGTATCTTTCGTCGTCAAAAAGAGGTTTGAGGCTCTTAGCGCATCCTAGGAGAAATATCTGGACAACTGGTGCCCTCCCTTCGTTGATTGCTGCGAGTAGTACTTTTATTATACGTCTTGATATTATCTCCACGCCCTCTGGATAGTTCGCAACTGCCTCCTGTAGTATAGTCATCCCACTATCCGCCGCATATTCTAGAATGCTTCCACGCTCAAACTTTATCAATAGCTTCAAACCTCGAGTGGTAATACCTAGATACCAGTCTAATTTTTTCTCGTTTCGGGAGAGGACTGCTTCTATCACGTCGGCTTTGACTCCTTCCAACTTTTTTTCTATTCCTGACTGTCGCCCCTTCTTGATCTCCTTTAATATGAGGGTTAATACGTGTTCAGAGCTATCATCTAGTTCGCTCCGCCGTCGCTCAAGAGTAGGCCTAACCGAATGTGCACCAAAATCCTTCAATATCATCTGAACGCCTGTATGCCCTGCGTTCTCCGCGGCATATAAAGCACTTCCGAGATGATCGCCCTTAGCATTAACATCCGCTCCCCTTTCTATCAAAATCTTGACAATTTCTTTATATCCTCTTCGAGGATCTCTTCGAGCTGCTGATTGTAGCGCAGTTCCATGGATCCCGGCTTTGCCATTTACGTCGGCGCCGTGGTTTATCAAAAGCTCTGTAATATCACGGTGCCCGTGATATATTGCGGCTTGCAACGGGGTACCATGTTTAGAGCTATAGCTATTAGAGTCTGCGTGGTTCGCTAGTAGCAGCTCTACAACCTCTAGATAGCCTTCGTAAGCTGCTGCGTGAAGAGCTGAACCGTATTCGCTGTTCGGGGACAATGCGTTTACGTCTGCGCCGCGTTTCAGTAGGAACTCAACCAACTCTTTATGACCACTAGTGGCGGCCATTTCCATCCACTCGCCGCTATGCTCCTCGCATCTCTTATCTCCCATCAACAAGATGACAACTCCGATGTTCCCGAAGTCTATCGCTAATTCCATAGGCGTAAGGTTGAAATTATCCCTTGGATGCGGGTCCGCCTTTTTCTCCAGCAGCAACTTCACCACTTTGTCGTGGCCATTTACTGCAGCCCAGTGCAACGGAGTCCGCCCAACCGTATCACAGTCACTCACCACAGCCCACTCTAAGTAAGTTTCGCCTCCTACGTTGCCTGATATTTGCAGAGAGAGCGCTTTCCCGACTAGTTTTTCCAGACCCAGGTAACATAAGACGTGCATGGGTGTTGCATTTTGTGGAGGGTCGTCTCTTCCTTTGAAGTACCAAAATATTCGAATGTAAACGGTGAGATTGTTTGAACTTGTCCAAGAAACAAAATTGTTCCACAAGCTCGGATTATCCTGCACCTGAGCAGCATGGTGAGACCAGTGGATTACCGCGTATTTCAAGAATGGGTATTCTTTAATGAGCCGAAAATCATTTTCGTACATTCCGGTTTCGGGTTTTTCACCTAAGGAAGTATTTGAAAGGTCTTTGAAGGAGAGATATGTGAGACAAGCCGAAGAGATATCGAGTTCGGCATTGGTACGACTAAAGCTGAATGGGTGGTCGTTGGCCTCCAGAAAAAACTCTTTGATGGACTGATGGACTAAGTGGACCGTCTGGCTTGCTTCCATGATCCTGACCAGGGCGCCGCAATTTTTTTTGAGAACGTCTCTAAAGTCGCCCATGCTGACAGATTTCTCCATAGAAGCCTTAGAGTCATGCCCAGACTCAAGGGCATATGCGATTCGCAATTCTTCCAGGGTTAAAGGCGTACGAGCAGTAACTAGCCACTTGAAAAGTTTCTTTGCATTGGTTTCGAGGCGTTGACTACCCCCAGAAAGCATCTTCAGAATTTTCAGGTAAAGATCGTATAATGTTTCTGTCGTTCCGGTCCCCACGCGCTCCGCGCCCAGGGCTTTAAGCTTATCGAAGCGAGCTTCCACACCTATCTCGTTCCATTCGTCGTCCCAATCCTTGAACGTTGTCCATGCCAAAGAAGCATACAGAAACATACCCCCTGCCTGGCTTAGAATGGTCGTCTTTATTCTCTCCTTTATACGTTCTTCTCTACCGTTGTCACCCTTGCTCCTGATACTCTTGAAATCTTGCAATTCGTGGGAGATATATCGTTCGATATCGGCCTTGACGTCGTCTTGAAAGCGGGTGAGGGATATGTTGGGAGGGCTGTACTCTTCGAACACTGGCGCCAATCCAAAGCCTGGATTTGTTCTACTAGTGACAAGAAACTTGAAGCATGGGGTGTGTTCCTTGAGCTCGAATAGTTGCCTCAGGAGGGCTCCTTTTTCTTTTCTTTATCGCTCTCGCTTTTATTAAGCTCGAGGCCCAATGCCTCACATTCATCAACGGCATCCAGTATGAAAAATACTTTGGGGATATCTCTGATAAGAGGATGTATAATTTTGGTGCATTTTTCAAGAGTGGATGTGGGGAACCCGTCGCGTGTGCGGTTCGCAACATCGGAGGCATGAAAGGGTCTAGACGTCAAGATTTGATATAATAGCCCGCGCATCGCATTTAGGTGATCTTTTCCATCTGTCGTTTTACCGTCGAAGAAAAAATGGAGTATTAATGGCTTTTGGGGTCCGGCATCCTTAAAATCGTCGTGGAGTTTCTCGATGATTGAACCGGACATCACAGTCTTGCCGCTTCCGGGATCGCCAGTGAGCCAAAGGGTTTCATGGTTTGGAGAATCCTTCCAGTTCATGAAGGCCAGGCGTTCCTGCACCCACGCAGCAGTATTTATGGTCTTCTTTCTCAAAACTTCAGTGAGCTGTTTCTCGGGGTCGAGGTGATGCGCTTCGCTTAGTTTCTCGAGGAAATTCCTTCCTTCTACACTGATATCTGATAATACGGATATATCGATTTAGCACTAGACTTCACATAACGACCTTAGTGGGAACTAACTGCTGCTCTGATTTATGGCTGCTTCTACCATGATCTGAAGGTGTCCACAGACGTCCTTGAGCCTCTCATCACTTGGAGAAGAAAATCTACATATGCTGCGATGATTCGCATTGCAGCCAACCTGTGACTCCCCGGGGAAGTTCAATATCGCCGAATTCCTCTCAATAATCTACATTCAATCCTTATGTTAGCCCCAAAAAATAATATCACGAGAACTTTTCCCGTGATTCGAGTATTATGGAAGACTTGGAGGACTTACAAGACAATTCATCGGCTGCGTCACCTCTGTCTCATAAAACGAGATGATTTTTTTCAGTTCCTGATGCCGAAAATTCCTAGAAACATCTAGAAGGAACTGGGAATTGGTTTTCAATGTTTTGACTAGCTGTGGGTGTGTTTTACGCCCCAGTAGAGCAATTTGTACGATGTTAGAGACACTGGAGGCTAGGTCTGCAGAACTCGAGCCCAGGTGAGGAGTGCCCATGAAAGCTACGCCATACACTGAATTATGAATTTCTCGGAACTCCGCGTCGATTCTGGCCATAACGAGAGCCTAGAAAGGAACCATATTAGTCAAGATAGTCTAAATCACCCGGATCACAGAACTATACCTGTTTAACAACAATCCCACCGAGACTGTGGCAGATAAAGATCAAAGGCCGATGTTTCTCCTAGGGCCCTTGGTTAACACATCACGCATGCACACACACCCAAAGCTTGGAGATTCCCCTATACGGCATACTTCCAAATTCCTTCGATTTAAACGTAGAGCTTGTAGGAGGTTGTTGGCGATATCAGAAATGCCTGCAACTGACTTGCCAAAGGCTGCTGCAGCATCATACCCGAAGGTAAACACTCTTGTGTTGACAGGGCCCAACTTCTCCGAGAGATCCTTAAGCCAAAAGTAGTTCGAGTCTGGCTCCGTCCAAGTGTTTATTCGGTGACCACTAAGGCCATGAATAGCAATGATACTAGATAAAGGTTACTGGTTAGATTTCCTGTAAGTTTTAGGTTTCGTGGGATGCTTGAAGCCTACTCAAGTTGGATCTGAGCATAATCACCCTCCACAGTGGCTGTGGGATTTAAAAGCTCTAACCCAAATGGCTTGGGGTCTTTACTAGAAACAGGACCTCTTCGTTGCCCGGGTCGGAAACGCTTCTTAGCCAGCTTGTTGTCTTCTCGAAAAATATCACTCTCTGGTTTAGAATCGCTCTAAATCAAAGCAGATGCAGGTAGCTATGTTAGATTGAAGACATTTTTGTAATTAGTTTAGTGTAGTAATAGAACACTGCTACTTACGCGTTCGAAGCAACGGAGAAATGTTTCTCTGAATACCATTTTCTGTTTGGACCTGAAATATAGTCGAAACTGGAAAGTATGTAACGTCTCTGTCGAGTTTTGGTGGAGGTCTATCTGGTGTTGTCAGTTTGAACTTTCGTAAACGACGCTAGTCGGAGGGGTATGGTTTCGCCCCAAAATCGCAAGGCGGTATCTGGCTATATATTTGGGGGTAGTATAAATTGCTTGAGGTAGGGTAGAAAACGCATGCATGCGCACGTGTAGGAAGAGGAGCTGACATGTTCAATACCTGCAACAGCTATAGGAGCGAAAGTCCACTTGGCCCGGAATAAAGTCCACGGAATTGGCTTACGTACTCAAGTACTCGCCAAATACTACGGTATCAGATCAAATGATGTTTCTGAACTTGTCTCGTGCTCAGCCCCATACGCGCAGCTTGCTGCCTACGGTGCGTAGCAGCTACAGGCAGTAGAGAATGGGAGCAGAGTGCTCGTATTTAAATGAGGATCCGCATGAAGGTGCATACCAGCAGAGTAGGGAGAATAGTAGGCAAGGAGTGGAATTGAGCTAACTGAGTGACCAATTTCGGCCAGTATGTACAGTGAAACCTATCATAATTCAGTTAGCTGTTCCCAGAGTTTGGATGGAAATATGATAGGTATAGAAATATGATGAGCTGGAATTACGATAGGTTTACTGTAGGCACATGTATATTTGATCCACATAACCAGTCTCAAGGCTCGGAACCACGACTAGAGGCTCGAGCACTCGACCCTACCCTGGATCCAACCTAAGACTTTGCTGCTCTGCCAGCTGGAATTCTGTTGACGCGCTTTTTTTGATTTCTCAATCCTATAACGAGTTTATCATAGAAGAAAATACTACTATAAGTCTATAACAGGATAGACCCTATATAGGTATTCGTCATACGGCATGGAAACTCCAGCCAAGTTTAAAACCCCTTATGCTCATTTGAGCATTACATATTTCTCTCGTCTCTTCAGGCTCCCCAATATATCGTTCCTTCGTTTCGCAGAAAATACGACAAACTAAGGAAAACATGACAATCTCATCCTTTTACGCATGTACCTAAACTGCCTCGTCTCTCCTCGCTCCTCCTCCTTTCATCTCTCCTCTCCTCCTTGCCGACAATTTTTAACGCGCTTCTCACTGCAGTCCATACTCACTTTATACTCCCTCAACTGGTTAAATCTCGCTGCTCGCTACTATTCTACTAGTATACACCTTCATGAGAACCCAGGCTAGTTCGGAAACGTCATTCTATTACGAGTACATGTAGCTTCGATGCACAGATCTGCTTGTGTATGTAAATACACAAGGCTGTGTACTCAGGCAAACAGGTACTCGGGTCAAGCATATAGAGATGGAATAGGTCTCACAATTTTTCTATAGTGACTCCACAGAGCGGGAAATCCCGATGTTCCATCTCCACACCCATGACCCGAGTACTGGTACTTTTTGGCTTGCGGCTTGGTTGATCAATTTCGAATTTCTAACTTATATTTTCAGGCTCCTAATGCCTGTTCCGGGTTGGATTCTTTGAGGTGATTCTCATTTTGAGCTAGAGTACCGTATTAACTCGACGCTAAGACGTTGGGATTGCCTATAGAGAGATAAGGCTTTAACAGATTTCCACTCAGCTTTAGCTGGAGCCTTACCTGTCGAGGCAATTCCAACGTCTTAGCGTCAAGTCCCCTCTTTCGAGTTAATACAGTATCACTATCCCTCCCGATCAGAAAAGACATCGACTTCTAGGTCGATTGGCCCCCATAAATTTGTACTTGTTGAGAAATCACATTATTCGTAATTGAGTGATGTTTCTGAACCACCCCAAGCCCGCATGGAGGTGCATACCAGTACTCAGGTCACCAATCCAACCTAGCGCGACCACATAAGTTATGTCGGACACACCGATCTAGATCTCGACGAATAATGGCAAGCAGCGAAGTTCAACCAATTGAGTAACAATAACTGCCAACTTTCCGATGGGTAAATCGAAGGTTCTGGATCGAAGTTCGGCTCTGGTGCCTTGGCAAAGCTCGGCCAACCCCAGCCCAACCAAAGTCACTTAGATACATGTATATACCTAGAGGCTGCGCTACAACTCAAGAAATTAATCTGTCATTAGGCTCTAGTTATCATTATCCATAAATTCTATGTGTTTGTAAAAAAACGCTTTACTTAGAACCCCAGCCATCAATCTGGCTCTATTCTAAATTAATCATTCTCTTGGTGAAAAGACACCTAGGCCTGCCTCCACTATTCACGGTTCTTTCTAGGCTTATCCTCTTAATATATTTTCCCTCTTTAACAACTAACATAATTTCACTCCTTGCTATAGTCACAAAACCCTCAAAAGATCGAGCACATATTTAAAAGCAATTCGCTTTTTATTTTTCGATGGCTTCCATCACCTTAGTTCTTACTGTCGTACCGCAATAGAATATCATGAAGAGAGCCTAGCAAATGTCAACCGAACAGTGCTAGGAGGAACTCACCACACGTACACGTCATACCATTCCAACTCCAAGGCTACTGTCCATCTTATCCAGCTATCCAATTTTCCCTAGATTTCGATTCTCTAGTAGGTTCTATTGCACCCTTGAGTTCAGGGCCCCCATATCTGTATCAATTTTTTCAAAGTCTTTACACTCAGCGCTAGCTAGTATGTTTCCGGGCGGAGTGAACGTGCGAAGCAGATTCTTACCTCCATTTATTCTTATTCTTCTATTCGCCTTTCCATCCCTATTTGCTCTCTGTGTCACTTATTAGGTCTTTTACGGCTGAGAAGGACTTGGCTGACGAGTAGTAAAACTAGCGATAGAATAGCAGAGTGACGTGATTGTTAGCAACCGACAAACGAAGAGCCCTGCTACCGAAGGTTTCTTATAAATCCAGCCAGCCAGTCTTCAATAATCTGATCACAGGAAAAAATATATAATATCGAAGGCACCTACGATAAAATCGCCCTGCAAGAGTTTGGGCTACGAGAATATTCACTATATAGGAACATGTGGCTTGGCCCGGGCCCAGACATGATTATTTTATATGCGTCGGTGCATCCTACAAGAACACCTGCCCTATGAATACCCTTTCCCCTGGGTGATACATAGTATATATAGTTGGCAATCGAATGGGGAAAATAGCAAAATCTAACCCGTATGTTAATGAAACCAATTTGGTTATTATTAGTATATATTGTCGGCGATCTAGTTTTAGCTCGAGGAATTAGACCTTCTTCCTGCAGGAATTAATCCCGGTCAATCTTTTACCAAGACTTATCTAGGCCGTTTTTCTAATGATGCTAGATTTACGCCTTATAGGTGAGCCCTTGACAGAAGGATTCGCAATATTGTAATCAGCTTCCCAGACCTTGATTCATAATGGCGCACTCGGGGAGGATGTTGTTTAGCCAAGACTTAATCCCTGCCAAGACTGTTTCTTTGACGCGACTCGACCGTAATACTGAACATCGTCCCCTTTCCATCGCGCTCCGACCACCACTTTACGCGTCCCACTCCAACCTTACCCCTCTTCATCTTCACCACGTGCTGCTGGGCTGCTATTTCCAATTTCCTTCTTGATATCTTAGGGAGAAAGATACGCGCGGATTGGGTCCATCTTGGCCGACTTACTACAACTTTGCGCAGCGGATTGCCCCTTGTTCTTTGTTCATTGGAACCTGGACTACGAAAAATCAACTCGCTCCTTACCTATCTCGCAATTCCTAACGAACTATCGTTTAACCGTGTAAACCATGGATACTGGTCCCATTCTTGACGAGATTTTCGCTGGTAACTCTGCTTCTTGTTTCATCTCAGATGGGCTTGCACTGATGATCCAAAGGTCATGTGAGAGAGTTCACGGAATTCTTGGACCCAAACGACAACGATGCAAGAAGCTATACAGATGCAGTAAAGTTGATGCTTAACCGTGGAGAACGACGTCTGCCGGTCAATTTAGACGAGATTCGCAACCACAATCGAGAGCTAGCAGAAGGGTGCATCTTTTATTCCTGGAGTGATGCTGGGCAGCACACCTGCTAACGAAAAAAAGGCTATTAAACTCTCCGTTTGAGTATCTACCAGCTTTAGATCGTGCTTTGAGAGAGGTTGCTTTGACACAAAGGGATCGCCAACGCCATCAAATTACGAACGAGACGGTATGAGCACAATTGTGGAACTTAGACCAGCAATCATTTACTGATACGGAGGTCAGGTCTTTTATTCCGCATTGACAGGAAGCTTCGGTGAATTCGCGGTTAACCCGAGGACGTTAAGCTCCAAGCACCTCAACCATCTCGTTTCTCTTGAAGGCATTGTAGGCTACGAAATACCACCATTGAGCTGTCTCTGCGGATGCTGACTGTATTATCTCAAGGTTACTCGATGCTCTTTAGTGAGGCCCAAGGTCGTCAAAAGTGTACACTACAATGAAGTGCAGAAGCTTTTTGTATGGCGTGAATATAAAGACCAGACTATGTCAGTCAATGCGCCAGCTTCATCAAGTGTCTACCCTACTGAGGATGACAAGGGGAACCCACTCATCACCGAATACGGGCACTGCATTTACCGAGATCATCAGACAATTTCGATCCAGGAGATGCCCGAGCGTGCTCCTGCTGGGCAGCTCCCCCGGAGTGTGGACGTGATCATGGATGACGATCTCGTCGACCGCGTCAAGCCTGGTGATCGCATTCAGTTGGTGGGGCTTTACCGTTCTCTCGGTAACAGGAATGCTGGGAACGGTAGCTCGACATTCCGTACTCTCTTAATCGCCAATAATGTAATCCTATTATCATCCAAAGCTGGGGGAGGAATTGCTCAAGCAACTATCACCGATACCGATATTAGGAACATCAACAAGATTTCGAAAAAGAAGAATATTTTCGAGCTTTTGTCTCAATCGCTGGCACCCAGTATCTATGGGCATGATCATATCAAGAAGGCAATTTTATTGATGCTTCTTGGTGGTATGGAGAAGAATCTAGATAACGGGACACATTTGAGAGGGTACTATCTTCACTTTTTTATGATACATTCATAGCTGACTATATTAGTGACATTAATATACTCATGGTGGGCGATCCATCGACCGCAAAATCCCAACTTTTGCGATTTGTCCTCAACACAGCACCTCTCGCCATTGCTACTACTGGACGTGGATCCTCTGGAGTTGGTCTCACAGCTGCGGTGACATCCGACAAGGAGACTGGTGAGCGACGATTAGAAGCTGGTGCTATGGTCCTCGCCGATCGCGGTGTGGTGTGTATCGACGAGTTCGACAAAATGAGTGATATCGACAGAGTTGCCATTCACGAAGTCATGGAGCAGCAGACTGTCACTATCGCGAAAGCCGGCATTCACACTTCCCTCAATGCCCGATGCAGTGTGATCGCCGCGGCTAATCCTATTTACGGGCAGTATGATCCTCACAAAGATCCCCACCGCAACATTGCACTCCCAGATTCCCTTCTATCTCGTTTCGACTTGTTGTTTGTAGTTACAGACGACATCGACGATTTCCGGGATCGCCAAGTCTCGGAGCATGTTTTGAGAATGCATAGGTACCGTCAACCCGGTACCGAAGAGGGTGCGCCGGTCAGGGAGGGCTCCGGGCAGTCACTTGGAGTTGGGTTAGAAGAGGACAATGCCGAATCTGGAAGGCCTACTGAAGTCTACGAGAAGTACGACGTCTTGCTGCACGTCGGAGTCACCATAACAACTGGCCGAGGTAACGCTAGGAAGGTGGAGGTGCTGAGCATGGGTTTCGTCAAGAAGTACATTCAGTACGCTAAGACTCGTATAAAACCCGTCTTGACCAAGGGTGCGGCGGATCATATCGTGGCTACTTACTCAGCCCTTCGCAATGATGAATTGGAAGGAAGTCAGCGACGAACGTCGCCTATGACTGCGCGTACTTTAGAGACGCTGATTCGTCTAGCAACTGCACACGCAAAAGCTAGGCTTTCAAATCGCGTTGACGAGAGAGATGCGATCGCCGCAGAAGATATCCTGCGATTTGCCCTCTTTAAAGAAGTAGTAGAGGATGAGCGACGCAAGAGGAGGAGGGTCGGTACCGACGTTCCTATGGACTCTAGTGACGAAGAAGAGGAAGACATGGAAGACACTCAACCTACAAGTCGCGCTGCATCAAAACGGCGGGCAGCATCAGCCAGAAATCGTACTCAAACAGCTAACGGGGAAGCCGAAGATGAAGAAATGGAAGCAGATGACGATGAAGACGACCTTTACTCTGCTCCTGCTACCTCTTCCCGTGGCGCAAGAAGATCTGCGCGGAATGGGACGACTTCGCAGTCACAGAACGAGTCGCAGAATTCATGGGCATCTTCTCATCGCGCTTCATCGGTTGTTCAATCACAGGAAACCGGAGAAGGGTCCTCAGGAGCAGCAGGAGCAAATACGCAAACAGGAGAGATTTCCCCAGCACGTTTGCAGATATTCCAGAAGGCCTTGGCAAGTCTACTTAATGCACCGATATTCTCGGACGATGCGGCAGAACTAGATCCTCTGTTAGTAGAAATTAATAATAGGATTGGGCAAGAGGAGAGGTTTACAAGTACCGAGGCAAAAGCAGCGTTGGAGAAAATGAATGATAGAAACCTAATTATGTATGCTTTCATCCCTCCCTTCGTTAATTTTGCTTCCAGCTACTGACATGTTTAACAGGTTCACGGGTGGTAACGTTGTCTATAAATTGTGATGGGGTGATGAAGGGGTTTAAGTTTGTACCTTCTTTGTATACCAATATTAAAACTGTTATCATGTGTTTATGCATATGTGGTAGTGAGATGGCTTTTAGCCTTTCTTCGGAAAATCCATTCTTTGTGCTGTCTATGCGCGATTGGTACGCCTATCTTCCGTGGTATTTAGGACGGGAAGATAGCATAGAGGAACTAGGAGACGAAAAAACAGACAAAAGAAGTTAACCCCAACAAAAGAGGGTAATCATACATCTTGATTATTTTTTGTCTCCTTACATTTAAGCTAAATAACGATGTAAAAGGGTTAAACCACCACTAAGTTAGGGTTGACGATAGTAGTAAATGCAGTCATCGGTATATTAATCAGAGGGCGCAGCTAGTGTGGTCCACGAGGCAAGCTCGCTCGAGGCTGTACGAGGCAGGGGGGGCCGCGAGCACGAGGTGCCTCGAGGTCTCAGACCTATGGGGTTTCACAGCGGCGACGATCAACCTCTGAATATCATCCAGGTCCATGGAACTACTTCTATATGTATTCTTCACCTATCTCTCGTCGGTACCTTCAAGTTCAGTACCACTAGCAGTAACCCACATACCTACTAGCACTATTTCATCCACGGCAGCATCCTCCGATAAAGAATTTCCCAATGACCTAACACAATATAGAGGATTTGAAGACTTTATACAGTAAGCGGCCATCAAGGGAATGATGATACAAGTAAACTTGACTAGGAAGAAGACAATATTAGTAGATAGCTACTTTATTAGATGCTAGTGTATTGAACGATAATTTGCGCTTAAAAAATACTTCTAATAGTAGCTCTATACCTCTATGCTTCGAGACAAGCCCTCAATTGCCCGAACTGCCCGAAGCAGACCCCCCCCCAGCACGAGGTACCTCGAGCTGCCTTGTGGGCCACACTAGGCGCAGCAAACGTAGTTCAAACAATCAAGTAAACAACTGAAGCACCCTAGTAATATACAAAGCCAAGCTACTAAGTGATCATGTTTAGCGGGCTCTCCTTCCCTCATAGCCACCGAAAATCGCACCCCATCTCTCTCGTAAAATCATGAGAGATCACTCGCACCATCGTTTGGGCTGGCTCTGTTGGAATCAAAGACTTCCTAATATCCTGTTTCTGGCATTCCGTCTCCGCATATGCGCCCCCAGCATATGGCACCTATTTAGCCGAAGCAAGCTTGGTATACTGCAGATATAGGGGTGTGTTTTGGTGTCTCTCACTCTTTATCTTGTTTAATACCCTCTACTTCGTCTATCATATAAACATCACATATCTCCAACAGACTCAATGGCCCAGACACCAAATATAGATACATGTATGATATCTTATGTTCTTTTATTGCCTAGCCTCTCGCGCTAAGATCATCAGAAATCTACGAGCCACAAAGCAATTATGATTTCACAACTCTGAGAATCTGACAAGCTTGTAATAACAAGTTTGGGTAACAGTTGAAATATCTCCTTTTGTAACACATGTCTGCCTACAGCCAGCTGGGTTATGTACTCATCCCCTACTATACGAGCCAGAAAATAGGAGGAAGGCTTTGCACGTTATAGAATTGTGTACAGGCGCCGCAACACAAAGCCACCCCCACTATTCTCCTTCATAGAGTGGGGTCACACATGGGATTTGCGCACCGACCATACGATCGAGCGGATAGGACCTTATAAAATAAACAAGCTATTAAGTCTAGAAGTCGAGCCGCAGTTTCTCTGACATCCGTGCGTGATATCCTGGGCATACGGGTAGAATTTACGGGAACGTCAATGATTTTCTATTCGGTAAGGCGGCCGAGTATCACGACTAGTTCCAGGGGTATCCGAATGACGAGCTAGGGTTTGGCACGGATTTCTCACGCCTCAACCCCTAGAACGTAAGGTTTTTTTTCGCGTGGTAAAACTGGATCAGAGAACGTGCAGCTGTATTCCTGTCTTTCGAACACTTGTGCCGTACGCGTGCGCAACAAAAAATCCATGGTGAATCCCTCCAGTTTTCCTGGTTGGGGGTTTCTGTGACACAGATAAGAGTGGAGTGTCTCGGGACTGGAAACGAACTGAGCCGGAATCCGAGCTCGTGGGGATGGCGCTAGGAATCTGGAATAGGCATTGAACCTGAGAGGGTGGTCTTTCAACCACGTGAGATCCAAATAATTGGCTCGTTATTGCGTATTTGGTTTGTGGCCACCCCGCCAAAGCTGTGGCTAGGGAACGAATACGAAGGATTGCAGTGTGATCTACAATGCCGTCTGCATGACCAGAATTACGGTTGTTTATCTATACCTGAGGTACGTATATGTATAAGGCCACTAAACGCTGTGAACAGGGGTGAATTAGGATTACTCCATGCGCATTGCTTCTGCTAGCAGTCTACAACCTCTTCCTTCCTCGCTTGCGGATTAAACCATCAACTCATTGCAAAGAAATTACCCCCGGCCATGATAATTGGCCCACTGGCCGAATTCGGGTGATTGCTCCCCGTAGCCCCAGTGATAAGCTTGACAATTTTGTTGTTGCAGCAGCAGCCAAGCAATGAGCGGCAGGGGAGCAACCCCTTCTTCGCAGAGTTCCGTCCCAATTTGGACCCCTGAATGGCGAACTCAGATTATTCCCATTAGCCACAAGCCTGCCCCGTCTGTTATTGTCATTCCTTGTCGCTCGTTTGTACCAGAAAGTCACCCGGGCCGAGAATTGATTTATCATACCCTCCTTTCCTTCTTTTCCCCTTCTTCCTCTTCCTCTCTTCACAATCCTCTCGATTTCTCATCACCGCGTGGTTGTTGCTGTCTTTCTGTCGTTGGTGTTGAGGCTGTCAGTCAGTTACGGTCGCTACCCGAGTTCGTTCGCCCAACCCAGCCTTTTCCCCCCAAACTTTACCTTTGGGCCCCCTCGCCGCCTGAGCGAGCCTATCACTTCCATAGTGTCAATTGGAACCGAGGAGGCTCCGACACGCGCGATTGCATCCCCATAACAACCCCCCATTTTTCATTTCGTCATTCACGATTTGAAGAGATGGCTGAAATTACATCAAATTCATCTTTTACACAGCCCTCGGCCGTTAATTCGGCCGAGCAGCCGTTCCAAAGTCTGGTCAATTCTGTAGGGGAATTGGGAAAATCCCTTGAGGGGGTTAGCGGATGGCAGATTCTCTTTACGATTATACTGCTATCGATAACCTATGATCAAGGTTTGTGATTTACCCCCTTTTTGCAACTGCTACATAGTGATTTTCAATGGATCTATGGTGGAATTATTGAGACTAATATTTTTCTATTATAGTTCGGTATATCGTCCAAAAGGGAAGCATTGCAGGACCTTCGATGAAAATCCCCTTCATGGGGCCTTTCCTTGAATCTATGAATCCAAAATTTAGCGAGTATCTGGCGAAATGGAACAGTGGGCCCCTAAGTTGTGTTTCAGTCTTTCATAAGTATGTCAAAATTCAGCTGCGGGCGTATGTGCGACCATGGCTAACCGATCGCTAGATTTGTTGTTATTGCCTCTACTAGAGATTTGGCGCGCAAAGTCTTCAATTCCCCGGCATATGTCAGCCCTTGTGTCGTTGATGTAGCAAAGAAAATCCTTCGACCAACCAATTGGGTGTTTTTGGATGGTAAGCAACATGTTGAATACCGCAAGGGTCTCAACGGACTGTTTAGCCGTCAAGCCATGGGTATGTACTTGCCTGGCCAGGAGGAGATTTACGACAGATATTTCTCGAGATGGTTGGAACTTTCTAAGGATGGCAAGCCTTTGCCGTACATGAGTGAATTCCGTGACATCAACTGCGCGGTTTCTCTGCGTACCTTTGTTGGACACTACATCTCTGATGAAGCTGTCAAGGAAATCTCCGAAAACTACTACAAGATCACCGCTGCTCTCGAGCTTGTCAACTTCCCCATTATCATCCCTTTCACTAAGACTTGGTATGGAAAGAGATGCGCCGACTTCGTCCTCAATGAATTCGCGAGCTGTGCCGCAAAATCTAAGATTGCGATGGAGGCTGGAAAGGAACCCAACTGCACTATGGATTCGTGGATTAAGTCTATGATTGATGCCAGAGAACTTGCGCAAAAGATCGAGTCTGGTGAAGTTGAGGGTGAACAGAAAGCATCCGCCAAGATTAAAATGTTCTCCGACCTTGAAATCGCCATGACTATTTTCACCTTCCTTTTCGCTTCCCAGGATGCCTCTTCCAGCGCCAGCACTTGGCAATTCCAGCTTTTGGCCGACAGACCCGACGTTATGGCTAAAGTCCGCGAGGAACAGCTCCGTGTCCGAGGAGGTGATCCGTACAAGCGTCTTGACCTGGATTTGATCGATCAGATGGTTTATACCCGTGCAGTCGTTAAGGAGCAACTCCGCTACCGCCCCCCGGTCATTATGGTCCCATATGAAGTCAAGAAGAGTTTTAAACTCACTCCTGAGTATACTGTTCCTAAAGGTATGCAACGTATCCGTTTGAGGTATGATTGAGATGGAATTTTCTAATAGAAAATTAGGTGCCATGGTTATTCCTACTCTTTATCCCGCTCTCCACGATCCCGAGGTGTATCCCGATCCCGAAGCTTTCAACCCTGATCGCTGGTTGGAGGGTGGTGAAGCCGAAGCCGCAAAGAAGAACTGGCTGGTATTTGGCACTGGTCCTCATGTCTGCCTTGGTCAGAATTACGCCATCATGAACTTTATGTCTATGATTGGCAAGGCCTCGCTCATGATGGACTGGGAGCACCATGCCACACCAGAGTCTGAAGATATCAAGGTTTTCGCGACCATCTTCCCTATGGTGAGCCTCTTTTCCCATGAATTGTGACTTCGAACTTGCTGACTAATCTAAAACAGGATGATTGCCACCTCGTTTTCAAGCAGCGTCTACCCCTAAAAGTATCATCATCATGATATAGTTCCCGTTGATCTGTAAATGACGTATTTGGTTTTAATTTTATGTTTTCGTTTCTCATTTCTTGAGCGTTGTCCCTGGATGCAACGATTTTGCCCATCCGTCGCAAACAAAAGGGGACACTTTTGGTTTGGGAGGGATTATTTTTATCATGCTTTAGGGTTGGCTGCCGCATTATTGTGTGGTATGTATAGGGGCGCATAATAATTTGAAGATGAATAATGGATTGTGTTGAATGTTCATAGAGTTGGGTGTTGTTTTTTGGTGCTTCAGTTTTGGAGGAATGGAGGAGAGAGCAGAAGCATTCTAGTTTCGTGCGTGTGCGATGTTGATGCAAATACATGGTTCAATGTATTCGATCGGAAATAGATTGCAAGATAGTTCGTCTCTTCTTGAGCGTGCTTGGTTCTGGGTATAGCTTTTACTTCCTTTATCAATTTGGGGATAACTGGTCGGTAGTGCCGTATACTTGCTTCTGTATATCGGGCTGACAGCACTTTTCCCTTTTCTGCCCCCTAAGGGAATAAGCCCATAAGTGGAGCGGCGGCAGGCGAATAAGCGAGCCAGTCGCTAGGGACAGCACTTAAATGTACTGTCGCTGCTCATCCCAGCAACCGAAAGATCATATCATAAGCACCTATGAGGCCATCTCTCAGACGATACTAACTAGTGCTGACAATACGGCCTTTCTCCGTTACCTTACCACTGACCTGCGTCGGTTCAAACCCTACAGATGAACTTTACATGAACCCCAGAGGTGCTGTATTAACTGCCGTTCTTCCACCACCGAGTGCTCACCCATGATTCTCACCCGACGTCTAACCAGTAATATCAGGTGACTATTGGTCTTGGTTAGGCTTACGTATCCGGTAGGGCTATCGTTTCAATAATCCTTGTATTTTTATCGTCTTGTGTTCCTGCAGATGGGCGGTGCGGACGCTTGCGTTTCACGTGAGGCGATCTGACGCAATGGGGTTGGGGCTCGTCCAATGGGGGTTATTGTAAGGGGGTTTGAGTGTTTGGAGGGGAGATAAATGGGTTTGGCTATTTACAGGGATTGGGTGGTGTGGTGTGTGCCAATTATTTGTATGGGGGTATGGTATGTGTGATGGGTTGGTTGATGGGGAGGTTATTTGGTTAGAGGGCTGGGGAATGTGGTAAAGGCGGTTGTGAAGCAGGGGAGAGGAATGTTTTATTGGGGTATTTCATTTTTGAGGGGGGATAACTGCTATGGTAAAAGCTGGACTCGGATATTAGTTTTTGTGAGAGGGACTTGGTATCAGGGCTTGGATGGTGGGCTGGTCTCTTCCTGGTGACGTAATAAATCTATTGGCCGAACATTACTGTGGTTTCCGCCTCAGAAACAGGCCCGGAGGTAGTTTGGTCGACTAGTGATAGATGTTAGATAGGCTTCTGAAAATTCATCATTTTGAGAAGGGAAGAAGAAAACGCCCGTGTCTCTTTCGTCTTAATACCCACGAACCGCTTGTCAAGCTTACAGGGCTGATATATATCATCATTTCTATGGATCTTGCTCAACAGCTACTGTAAACCACACACAGTCCCGTCTGGCTGTTCAAGAGATGATAATTATGGTAATTATATCTGATGGTAAGTTTCAAAGCTGAGCCTAGTAGGTTACATAGGATCCAAGAAACACATTTTCGAGCTATCATACGGATAGAGAACATCCACAATTCTAGTAATATCGAGTGATATATCATGCCCCGTCCAATAGTCAAACTTCCACAGAAAGCGGTATATCAATCCCCAATCCCTCTAGAAGATAAAGAAAAATATGGTAAATAGGAGAAAAAACGAAAGCTACCCAGGAGATATCTAGTCCAATTGCAATCACCCTCTAGTGTATCAGCATGCTATCTCACAAACACAACTCCTGAAAAAAAGTCCAGCCCATAAACAAGAGCCCAATAAAGAAAACTAAAGAAAACTATTCATCACTCCGACTACAACTTCGATTTCGCCACCTCCAATTCGCTCTCCATCAACTCCCTCATATCGTTCGCCGCGTCTGTCAAATAGAACTGCATCTTATCCGCACCTAACCGCTTGCTTACGATATTGAACTGCAAGTTTGTCTCGTTGATCATGTATGCGATGCCGAATCCCCCATCGATGACTTGACTCCATCCGTAACCGTTGAAATGGTCACTACTCAGCTGAGAGGTGCTCAAAAACCAGCTACACGAATATGAGTACGCTGGGTCTTTGTACAAGCTCGGTAGTTCTTGCCCGGGAGCGAGTAAGTTCTTCAGCCCAAATAAGTGGCGGTCGACACCGCGTCCATCTGAGGCCTCGGTGATGTATTTTACATGTGCGGTGATAGCCTTACGGAATAACTCGATGCAGGTTTTGGGATCGATGTCTGGGTCTGCCATGGCTTTGCACCAGGCAACGGAGTCGTCTGAGACAGTGCGGCAGGTTTCGGTGCGACCGAGTTGGAACTTACGGGTTGCGGTGGATTCGTAGGTGGGGCGGTTCTTGCCGTACATTTTGAAGTAGGCAAGCTGGATGATCATTTGGACGTAGGCGTCGGGAGAGCATTTGAATTTCTTGATCAGACCCTTTCCGTAACCTTGGTAGGCGAGGACGCGGAGATCGTGGAGGTTGATAGTGGCGCGGAAAGCGGCTTGAGCTTTGTCGATTGCGGCGTGGAGCTGGTCATTGGCGGTGAAGTCAACGGGTTTGGGTTCGGGGAGATTGGAGCGGATGTCGCCGGCAGTGAAGTCGAGCTTATTTTTGAAGATTGTCTCGTTAATATAGTCGTTGAGTCGGTGTGTGGGTGTGCCGTCCATCATCGAGTGCTCGCCCATGAAGCCGGCAGTGCCGTTCTCATTAATGATGAACTGGAGAGGTTTGTCGAAGAAGCGGTTCTGGCCGTCACCATGCCAGTATTGGTGGGCGCGTTCCTCAAAGGTGACCGGGGAGGTGTCGTCGAGGCAGATGACGAAAGATGCAGATTCGATTGTGGCGAGGGCCTCAGCATTCTCGGGAGCCGCATCGAGGAGTGTTTGGCGTGCGTCGGTCCAGACATCACGATTCTCACTAGTAAGGGCACCAATCGCAGGAACTTTCTCGGAGTTGGCGAGCTCGTAGATGCGCGTGAATTGGGTTTCAAGTTCTTTCGCGTTCAGCTGAGTGCCGTCAACTTCGTGGAGAACCTTGAAGAAGCGGTTTTTTCGTATAACGACAAAGTGCTTGTGCTCCTCAGCAGGATACTTGATCGGCTCGTCTGCAGGCTTTTTCGGGATCCGGCACGCGTTGAACATCCACTTGTACGAGTCCATGCACATGGGCGCCTTCCGCATGTACTCGGGCTCTAGTGTTCCTCCATCAACCATCTTCTTGAATTCCAGCGCAGCAGTTGTGATGGCCGCTGCCCGTTTTGCAGGGTTGCGTCGCTTTTTGTCGTCTTTGTAGGAGTAGAAGTATGAGACATACGGGACGACAGGATCGCGGTAGCCTAGGTACGCTGCATGGTTCCACCAGTCTGCGAGCCAGTTCTTGACGCTGGGGTCTGTAGCTCTTGCAACGAGCTTTTTTTGGAGCTCTTCCCCGACCCCACCAGGCTTGGTGAATTCGCTGACGGCGGATTTTGTGGACTCGAATTCGGAAGCGGACAGCAGTGGATGTACGGATTTGACATAGCGGTCGGCGGTCTCTTGGAGAGATGGGACAGGGAGACGGGGGAGTGATTCTTGGAATCGAAGCATGGGACCTTTGCTGGTGTCTTCTTTGTAGCCTGGGAGAAGTAAGTTAGTACGTGAAGGAAAAAGCTAATAAGGTCAAAGGGCTAGTTTCGTACCTGCAGAAACAGCTGCCGTGGCGTTTGTTCGTGTTATTACGGGAGCCATTTTTTTAATCTACCAGCACAGTGATATTCAGCGAATGGATTTCTCTAAAGAATGTCTGACTGTGGATTTTTAAAAGAATGTTTTAGGCCGTAACTAACCCGTGACGTTGGCCGACGCAGCGAGGCCGAGGTAATGGACCGGACTGAGATGCCTCGGCAAAACGCGGAAGAAAACATGCGAAACGGTTCCTGGTGATGACGGAGCACCACAACGATGGAGGGGTATAGGAGTGGATAGAAAGAGGACGAGGGGGAGGGGCAGAAGAGATGGACTTATATTTTAATCCTCGGTCCAGCGGGAGAGGAGGGGAATGTCGGTTCGAGGTATACTCGGTGGGCGTGGGGAAACAAGAATGGGGAAGACGGATGGTTGAGCATTCCACGGCATAATGGAGAAAGCCGAATGAATGCTCGTGGGACGTTATCTGTCACATGCTGGAAGTGCATCTTCTCCATGCGTCCGGTGTTCCGCATGTGCGGGTTGGTGCTACAATACATGTGGGGTGAAACGGTGTCTGATCTTTGCCTGATTTGTGCGGTGTTGCAACAACAAATACCTGTGGTAACATCTTGTGAATGACTTTTCTTCATATCAATCCTCCTCTTTTCGACAATGTAACCGTTCCATGCCACTGCGTTACGGCAATAATCTACGAATTCTGCGTGGGGCTTGACTATTCTCACTCACTTATGTTCTCTTTCCATGACTTCAGAGACTTTGCCGTTTGTAATGGCTGATGTTCTCTATACTGCTTATGAGTCGAATAAACATCATATGTGAATGACTATACGCAACTTTGAACTCAACTTTGAACTCATTAGCGATTTGATCTGAAACCTCCAACCCAATCATTCCGTGGGAGCAAACAACTTAGGTCAGAGACTCACATTCCTCTCCGTTCTAATCTTCGGTACGCACGTCGAGAACATCGTAATATTGTTCCTACTGCTGATGCGTTCTTCTGCCATGGGAGAATTGGCAACTTAGGCAATCGCGTTATTGCTAACTTGAGGCTGCCTCCGAGCCCTAGGGTTTAAAAATACTGTCCGTCTCGTATTTGCTCTTCCTCTGCACTTGTGATAGGTAGTTTATTTTATCTCGGAGAATAGATTCTCAAATGCTTTCTCGCTGTCCCCTCTCAATCAAGGACTGCCTCTGAATGATGAGGTGTGCATAGTTCCATCTTCGATAGTGAATTCCTCTTGATATTTTTGAGTTGTTGGATTGATTGTGGTATGTTGACTGTTGACGAAACAGTTAGTAGGAGAAGGGAACCTTTCATACTTTAATGCTCTACGTTTGATACCAGTTACCCTCCTTTGCACCTCACCTCACATAGAATTTAAAAGACCAAAATTTAGCCAGAGCCAGCCTACAAGCTTACCTCAAGCCAATCTCTACAGCCTAAATAACGAACTTCAAGGTTGACCTCAAGCCACAAGACACAGAAATTGAATAGGTTTCTAACCAAAGTTGGGGGAGGGGCCAGCTTGAGGGCCTTGATGATAGTGACGGTCCAAGTCACCGGTGATCACTCGGATATCAGGGGCTTGGTCATTCTTATTACTTCGGGAATCTCACATAAGAAGAAGATGGAAGCAAATACCTAGATTCATCATATGAATTTGTGCGTTTACCTCCCTTGAATAAAAGCCTCTCCCAGCTATTTCATATTTATGACGTTGAGGTATATGGAATCGTGTTAATTTATATACAAGTTCATGCTCTACATCGTTGGCCTCATCACGACATGAATTACCTTAAGCGAAAAATTCAATTTCGTCCATCAATCGATTATGTTCTTGCCCTATGCTGCATGAAATCGGCAACCTGCCGCACACACGATGGCCCAACGATATCTTGGCAAGACAAGATCCTCCAATAGAACTACGACTAAATAAAGCACATATCCGCGAGGCTGATCCTCAGCCCTAAAAAAACTCTATTGCCTATTCTAACTACCATACTAAGGTAACAAGAAGCCCTCAAAAACCTCAACCATGGTGCTCCTCCTCCACCTTGCCAACGAGCTCCTCCTCCTTATCGCCCAAGACCTCCCCGTGAAAGACCTTAGCTCTCTCCTCCAGTCTAATCGCCATCTTTACCACCTCGTAACTCCTCTGTTCTATTCCGTAGCTATCGACTTTCGATTCCAAAACCCCAAACGGGAATGTGATACTGTTCTCCAATGGGCGGCCCTTAAAGGCGAAATCCATGTGCTCGGACGCCTCCTAGAAAAGGGTGCTAACCTCACCCTCCGAGACAGCCAAGAAGGCTACACACCGCTCCACTACGCTGCTAAAGGCGGGCATACGGCGGCCGTTGAATTTCTTCTCAAGAAAGGCGCCGACATCACCGCCCAGGCAACCAACGACGGGAACGCGCTACATATCGCAATTTGTCATGGACAAACCGATGTAGCCACCCTCCTGATGTCGCAAGGTGCCGCATCGGATACAATAGCCCGCGCTCCATGCGATATCTTAGACAACGAGATTCCACTACACACTGCATCCCGAGTAGGTAACGTCGCTGTAGTCCGCCTCCTACTTGACCACGGGATCCCCATAACGGCCAAAACCAGGAAGTCTGAAACCCCACTCCACATCGCCGCTAAAAAAGGCCACGAGCCTATCGCAGCGTTACTACTCGAGCGCGGGGCAGAAGTCGATATTAGAGTCGACGATGACGAAGGTGACGGAGGTGAAAGATACTCAGTCCCAGTTAGTGCCACGCCACTTATGATTGTGAGTGTCTGTTGTTGCGAAATCGCAGAGGAAGGACGCGACCCGATAGTACTTATTAGGTTGCTCCTGGAGCACGGCGCAGACGCCACAGCAGTTGATATAGAGGGCAATACGGCACTTCACTATGCGGCGGGCAACGGCCCACGAAGTACTTCTGATCCTAGGGTTCCATCTCCCGCTATTGAGGCGGTACATAGAGTAGCCATTGAGCTACTAATTAGTGGTGGATGCTACGTCGACGCGCCGAACGCCCCCGTCGCAACTCCACTACGCTGGGCAGTTTCCTTCCACGAAGAAACCATGGTAAAGGTGCTGTTGGAAAACGGAGCAGATGCTAAGACGAGGGATAATATGCAGAGAACTATGCTACATGAGGTGTTCGAATTTAATTCGGGGCTGGAGATGAGCAATCCTAAACTGGTGACAATTGTCGAGATGCTGATCGCGCATGGTGTGGATCCGAATGCGGTAGACAAGATGGGGTGCACGGCGTTACATCGTGCTATTAACCACAGTCCGCAAAAGCCCTCATCTTCATGTCATCCGAGCCCTGCTTCTAGGGCGGCGTATAGGGATGCTGTTGAGGCGCTCATCAAGGGGGGCTGCGATGTTGATAAGGTGTATGGTGGGTTTCCTATTCCACTGCACTCTGCGGTGGCTATGGGGGGGGAGGATATGATGAGGGTGTTGTTGGAGAATGGGGCGGACGTGAATATAACGAATGATGAAGGGGAGACGGCACTGCATGTCGTTGTTGAGTCTCAGGCGTTATGGGCGGTAGTGGGGGTGGCGAAGGCATTGATTGAGGCGGGGTGTGAAGTAAGGACGAGGGATTCTATGGGGCGGACGGCGATGGATAAAGCAATAGGGGTGAGGTCGGCGGAGGCGTTGGTGGCGGTTCTTAGAAATGCAGAGGTGGCTAGAAGAACGAATCGAAAATAGAGGGGGTGGGGAAAGTGATTGGGATATTTGGAGATTGCGGACACAGTATCTAGGTGCAACTGGCATTATCATAGATATACGAGTTTAGGGTTCTGGTGCGGGTTTAATTGATAAATATGAAGTCTCGAGCAGTCCCCCCTTTTCTCGAGAAGCAAGGGTGGATCAAAAATTCATGTATAAAATGGACGTACACAAGTATGGAGCACTGTTATTATTCGGTTGTAGGAGAGTTTTGATGGGTCGAGTGATACTCTGTGCATCTATCGAGAGATCGTCTGGTGAACCACCAGCAGTGACTTAACTGAAGGGCAGATATGAATCTCCTTGGCTATATTTCGGAGGTAATAAAATAAATACGCTCAGTATCTGTGCCAGCGAGCATGAAAACTCCAATTAGGAGGGGATCTGCATCACAGCTGGTCACCCGGCCGATTTCTACCACTCACAAGAAGGAGAAGAGGAAGGTAGGAAGATGAGAGACGAGATGGGGAATATTAAGGGCTATAACCAGCTCATTTGGGACAAACTGAACCTAACACGCTCTCCCAAGAGCTGGGCGTACACGCAGGTTTGTGAATCGTTGAGTGATATTTATGACACGTAAAACATGCCCTGGAGACAAACACGAACAAAAAAATATCTGGGCTGAATCTGAGACACAGATGCAATCGAGAAACACCATGTCCGATAAATTTCGTGCATGGTGCATATGAGACATTTCAGGTTGTTGTGTAGATACCGGGAAACGGCTGGAGATGACCTCAACGTAAGAAAACTTGCGCTGAACTTTGGATTACTAAGATCAGTTCCTGTTGCTGCCAGGATCAAGATTTATAATCAAGCATCTCATACGTTCAGTACTCTACAAGTCCTCTATTATGCTTGCACCGTGGAAACCAGTACACGTATTCGAGTTACACAAATATCAGGGTCGCTGGCGTCTCGTGTTCGGTGCTAACTAAACCCTTCTAACACCAAAAAATTCCTTGGGCCTGATCTATTTCCTTTACATAACTCTCCGTCATCATCCTCAGAACCTCCAGGAGACATCAAAGAAGGCGAGACAGAGGGAGGTTGGGACGACGATTTAAGGGAGGCTTCGAGGTGTCAGTTGACAATCCCCCCGATCAACTATCAGCCGCAAGCCATTGCGAGAGAGGCTATCACAATCACCTCGCGTTTATCAGAAGTCAGATAGCCAACGCTCTCTTCTAGGATCTACAATATCTAGGAGAGTATCTAGTACACGCTGTCGAGCAAACTCTCACGGAGAGTTTTCCTTGACTGTCTTAAAGATCACAGTCCTACAACACCTCGCATTCGTAGTATATCAGAAAGCTGACTACTCCCCCAATATATCTAGGATAAGAAGGGGAGAGGGATTATAACCACCCACCATTCGTCGCAGACTAGACCCCCTTTCAATCAGCAGCATTCTGAACCAAGTTGTCTGGAATTCCCGCCCTAGCGTCGGAAAAATGATTTCCAGTACCTGCTATCGGACAGCACTCTAAATACTTAATTACAGTCAGGGCCATCTTGTAGGCTTACTGGATGGCGCCTATCCACTACCAAATTGAAGATCGCTGCGCTACGGACGCTCCAGCACTTTTGCTGGAGAATAGCCGCCTAAGCTCCGGTTAGATACGCCAGGAAATACAGGATTATAATATGCTCCACCATAGTAGCGTGGTCCGACCCTGTTGGCATTAATGCGTGTTTGCTACTATTAACGGTGGGAAATTCCTGTTCCATCTTCACCGGTTTCCCCTTTTTCGGCTATCTCAAATTATTAAGAATCTCCTATGATGAGAAAGTAGGTTTGTTTTCTGTCAATCTGATTCCCTCCTTCTCCCCCTTTTTTTTTGCTCTGCGCAGGTTTACTCCACTTAGACAGGAACTATGCCAGATGTGCGTTTTGAATGCGAATGCACACCCTGAAGCTAAAAATAGTCCCTTATCGCATGGATTTTTATTGGCATTTTCTTCCATCACTCTCTGTGAATAGCTCTCATAAGATTTCCAGGATCGTGTTCCTGATTTTCTGACGGGTGTCTGACGAGGTTATGTGATCTATAGCAAAAAGTAAGGCAGAGAACTTCATAGGTAGTGGAACAACTCCACTTGAATTATTGCTAATGTTTCTGATCTGCTCTAGGGTGTGCTGTCTGCCTTAAGGTCGAATGCGAGGAAGCAACGGGTAATCCAATCATTGGCAGCCAACACTGGCTCAAATCACAGTATCTCACTCGGCAACCGATTTCGCTCCCGTGACAAGTTCTATCAGTCACAGTATCTGATTAGATTATTGGAAGCCTAGTAATCTTAGGGTTACTCCCGGCACAGCAGCCGGAACCAGAGGCTCTTATCTTAAAACCAGTTCGATAAGGTCTCTGAGTGGTTTGACTGAAGGGAACTAGCTTAGAAGTATTACCAACCCTTGTAAACGCGGGAAGATAACTCGACTATAAGACTATAGCTTCTTTTGGCTCCCTAACAACATCATGGAAAAATGATTGGAATATCGTGGACAACATCACAGATCCGGGTAACTAAGCGGTATTATCCCGCAATGTTTCACGTGATGTCATTCGCAATTGAACGCGCTCAAGAGTTGGTCTTTTTCCAAAGGTTTTTTCTTCTCCTCTTTCTTCATTGACATTTACAGCTTCGGTTTATGCGATACCCAGGCTTCCAAAGGCTATACTGTGTGCAATCGGACAACGTAGCAGGACCACTGCTTCTCAGACCTATGGTTTGTTTCTAATATCCTCTGGATGAAAATCGCCGAAGTCAATTTCTTACGATCCTTAATAATAAGATTGATTATGTATAGAAAATAGCTTATCTATGGAGATTGAGGGTCTTTATCTCAATTCTCGGAGCTCCTGAATGTGCTGATGCTGACAGGTC
The DNA here is from genome assembly GCA_038503065.1 of Paragyromitra xinjiangensis. Classification (NCBI taxonomy): domain Eukaryota; kingdom Fungi; phylum Ascomycota; class Pezizomycetes; order Pezizales; family Discinaceae; genus Paragyromitra; species Paragyromitra xinjiangensis. Next base: position 471,862 of record JBCAMK010000001.1, on the reverse strand, counting down.
GTCTAGTTTTCTCTGCGAGGATTGTTATGTTACTGGACAGCCGTTATGCTCTTTCTCTCCAACTGGAGCACTTTCCGTGTAGGGACACGATCAATCGGTGCCTTAATTTATGCAACGGTTTGGAGTCGCTTAGCTGTCATTCAAGTTTCAGTTGGTTACTCAGGCATTGGTCCCACAATGCATAACGCTGCAGAGTGAAGTTTCGATCCACGATGGCGAAAGGTTTGTATGGACCACAGTGTTTTGCACAAGCAATGGGTGACTGGTGCGGGATGGGCATTGTAACCCGGAGGGGCCGAGTACGGCTGGCTGCAGAACGCGAACATGTTCCCCATCGTTAATTCCGATCCACTGGCTGCTACACAGCTGTACTGGTGGAGTCTATCCTGGGAACGGCTCAAAAAGCGGGAGTACAACAGGGAAAAATATCGAGGTACAGGTTTTTTTCTTTCTTTTGCCTAAAGCAATACCATTCCTTGAATATCGCAAAGCGCCCACTAAATACTGCTTGCTGCTGCTCTACAGTAACACTTATTAAACAAAAGAGACCCCAAAAGTTCAGTGTAACCAGGACACAGGAAACAAAAATGAAACAAAAGAAAAGAAGATAAGAGCCGTAAAGCATGGACAAGAAAAAAATAAATGCAAAAATCAAATAAGCCAACCCCAAAAATTTACCGCTAAAGAAATCCTGTAAGAGTACACTCCTGAAATATGCTGCCGCCCGACACCACAGATGACTTTAATAAAGGAAAAAAATGCAGGGAAAACATTAACGCCGAAATCAAATTTCTACTTCCTTCTGCTCTTCTTCTCCTAAAATTACGGCGTCGCGATATCGTTGGCCGAGGGCCATCCTGCCATTCCAACTGAAGGGATCGAACTTGACATATTTCTCGGTATCCTTCACTAGCCGTTTGATATCTTTGATCTCATCACCAATCCCACCAATCAGCTTCTCGACCACTCCGTCCATCAAAGCAGTCAGTCGGTTTTCGAAGGCATCTTGACTATCAATATCAGAATACGTTAGCAAATGAAGGAATGGATTTTTGGACAGACCAACTGACCTATCGCTATCGTCAACTCGGGCTCTGATGTTCTTTCCATCTTCAACAATGACCTCCGACTGTTGCAATAGTGTACTGATGCCATCATCAATTCTTCCAACTATTCGTCGGAGCAAAATTAGCCTTCTGAAAATGTCCGAATCGTCCGTAAAAGAAGCTTACCTCGTTGCTCCAACAAGCTCATTCGGTCCAAAATCTGTTCTTGCCTCTCCGCCAAATCTTTCATGGTGCTTTGCATCTTGGTCATCGCGGTCAAGATATGTCGCATAACCTTCGTATCTGCACTGCACCGATCTGGGCTAGGCGGTGTGGGTGGAGGGTTTCCATGAGGGTGATGCATAATTGGGCTCGGGGGCAGATGTGAATGTGAGAGCATAGGGCTCGGGCCGTTTGGTGGTGTTTGTTGGCCTATTGGTGCCATGTGGGTGTATGCGATGTTTGATGCGTAATAAGGCGGATAGCTTGGGGCACCAGTTTGGATCCCTGGAAGCTCCATCTGGCGCATCTGTATCGGTTGTGGTTGAGACACTATATGATTGCGGGGGTCGGGACCATAGATGTAATCTGTGGGATAGGAAATGAAGGAATATCCAGCAGTGCTAGGTGGGGTTGTTGGGTGAGATGCCATTGTCACTGGAATATATCTTTTCGCCAGTGTGTTTGTCGTTTCGGTGCCTCTTCTGAGAGCAACCCTGCGAAAGGTCAGCAAACGACCAGGCTGATTCTACTTCAAGAATCCTAGAGCTAACCAATAGTGTATAGGATGTTTTGCAGTCGAGTTCCAATGAACTATTGGAAGCTAAGAGCAAGATGTTTGGGTTCGCTTTGGAATATTAGGGTGTTGGTGGTGACGTGCGAATATATTCTTGCGGGGTCTTTTGGTTGAAAGTTTTTTGGGCAGCGTTTCAGGAGCCGAGAGATATTTGATCTTTAAAGCTGATGAGTTGGTCGTAGGGTTCGTGTTGTCCGGTGAGGAAATTCAACTTCAGACGAGAGTCGCAGCCCATTTCTTATATCTAACACTTTGTTTGGCAGTACGGTAACTGACGGTGCAAGGAGGGGGACCAGCACGGCGCCGAGCTGAGGCGCTACTGGCTCATGCAGTAGATGCAGTTCACTACACAACGACCACGAGTTGAGGAGGGATTGGTTCGGCCCCGTTTCTTTGATTAACGCAAGTGAAGACGGTGTGGAGTGCAGCCAACAAATGAAAATATGACATGGCAAAACGAACGACCGCTGTGGTGATAGCGGCGAATTGCAAGGCACTGATTTGGGCCATGCACTGCCAGCCGAGCTACAGCAGAAAAAACCTGCAACATCAATGGCACGGCTCAACATACAGTAAACATCCTCTCGAGTCGGATCCTGAGTAGGTCACGTTCTGGAACAGGAAGGAAAACAAAATAGATAATCGCCCGTCAGTACCTATTGGAATACCCTACTCCTGAGGATCAACACTTCTTATCACAGAGCAGCTTGAGGCTCTTGACGCTCGGGCCGCCCCCACTGTTATTATGGGCACTTTTCCCGATGCGCATGTCAAAGTCCACATCCGCCACTAAACCCCCGAACGTCGCGGTGCTGCTGCTCTGCGCGAATGGATAGGCGGAGGACGCAGCTGAACGTGAATCCGGTGCTCCTGCACCATCTCCGTCATGGTCTAGTTATGTCCATCCGCCGCGTGTTGGGGGCAACAGAGGCAGCCTCACGGTACGACTTCGCGAGACGATCTTGTATCTCCACGGGCTGGGACAATGAAAGATTGTATCAAGACTTCAGCGGTATGTCACAAAGGGGAAAGAGGGCCGCAGAAACTACTCCGCAGCCTAGCGAAGATGTCGACATCTGCGATATACTTGTGCGCAGACACCTACAATAGCCAGTCGGCGCCCATTTTCGCAGTGACCTTACTGACCTCCAGTGGTTGGAGCAACATCTATTCAGCGATATTTTTGAAAAGGCGAGGTTTGACTAGGCGCTTCGAAAGGGGATATTAATTGGTTGTCGTAAACCCACCATTTACCCACAACCTATCAAAGTCGGCTGCCAACCGAAAAAAAGCAATTCGTACCCCCGCAATACCAACCATGCCACCGCATCATCTTGTTCCACCGAATAATCAAAACACTAAAGGCTGACCAAGTTCCGAAAAACCCCACGGTATCCATGGTACTCGGCCTGCCTTAACAAGTACTCTCACGCACCACCCACTAGCCAAATCCTTCACCGCAAACAAAATCAAACAGATCACAAGAACGGTTTGAAGCCCCCCCAAAACTATATTCCCAACTGTCAGCGGCGGTTTATGCAGGCCTTATACTCTAGCAGAATTTGAAGACTACCAAGCCCACGAGGATTTCCACCCCTCTCGGATATCGGTCGTATCATACCCTCGTTTACGTCGATCGATACTGTTGCGTCCCGCACCATACCCCGCCAAACAGTTTTCCCTGCTTCCCCCATCCAATCCCCAAATCTCGTTTATTCTAGGTATCTTACAAAGGGTAGTAATTCTATCCTGGTAACCACAACACTTGTGCGCTGTGAGACCCAAGAAGTAAGGGAAGCATTGACCCCGTTTGACATATTAATTAATTAATTGATCGATTGGCTGTGTGGTGGAAGGTACTCAACTAGCCATACGAGCCGACTGTATCGCAATGCTTCCGAGCCATGTCATCGCACTCATCGTCATCCTGTTACTCGGGCTCGGGTCTCTGATCGCCTGGGGAATCTATAAACTGCGATATTTGTTTACCGCGGCGGTGGTGACTGACGATGACTCAGTCTGAACAATTTGATGAAATAAGTGGCCTTCCATTTGTTCCGGGGTTTCTATTTTCCGCGTGGCAAATTCGTGATTCCTAAAGGTTGTTTTTTTTTATCTTGCTGGACGAGGTGCTGATATCATTCACTGCCCATTTTTCGCGCACATGATGCTCAAGCTGCCGCTTAAACCGCGTTTTGTCGAAATGCGGTTCTCGCCTCGCTGTGGATGGATGTAGAGTAGTTTTTTTGTGGGAATGTGTGAAATCCTTACATTGAGTCTGGGTAGGAGGATATGATTGGGGCAATGATCAATGCATCGGGTTGTACCTTGTGGGTTATACAGCGCATAATGCGCGGTATGTTTAAATATGACTTACATTCCCTAAAAAGGCAAAAAAAATCCGAAAGAGAGCAAGAAAGCGCTCACGAGACACCCAGTCAGAGTGCCGGGAGTGATTTTAAAACGCTCTAATGTAAAGTAAAGTAGTAAGCGTTGAGAAAAACAAGCTGAAAAAATTAGAAGAAACCGATTGTTCCACGAAGCAAAGTCCGAAAAGATCTTCACCTTCCCCCGCCCAAAATACCTTCTCTTTCGGGATAGCCATCCGCAGACTGTAACCTCTGTACGGTTCTCGGGGTAGATGTTGAGGATAGCTCGGATAGGCACAGCTACGGTAGTGTCCCCCTGCAGATATCTGAATATGTAATCTAGAAACCCGGTAACCTATGAGGGCAACATTGGCCAACGCACCACGATGGACGCCATTGTTTCGTCAGGAAAAACCCGAAAATTCCGCGATGAGAATTGTTTTTTGGGTCGGTGGAATCCATCCAGTAAGCTGACGTTGAGAAAAACACATGGCAGTCATATGTTTCTTTCCCATTCTTTCCCATTCCGGTCGTTTGGCTATTGAGAGAAGGTTATTGACGAAGCACGTAAGTTCGAGATGAATATTCACTCTGCTCTTCAGAGGGTCAAACGCGTACTGGTTAGAAAGGAGCACGTGCTAGATGGGGGGTATTTCTTTTGTCTCTGTAGCAAATCCATCGTCACGTAAAATGCCTCGCCTCACCAACGATACGGGAGGAGCCTGGTGGTTGATGATGTTGAACGGTAGGCTTCGGAGTCCTGAGGCGAATTCCTGGGAAGGCACCGGTACCACAACTACCGCGTCTACCGATCACGACAGCCCCGCCCTAGCTCATTAGCTAAAGGATTTGGAGGTCACGATGGAAAGGTCAGACATAGGCGGGCTGCATAAGTTCTGGAATATAATGTCCTATTGCATCATAAGTGGGACGGTACCCATTTCCCCTCCCTGTGTTTTTGTTTTTTATTGCCGTATTTTTAAATCGGCGCATATATGTATGTATGTATGTATGTACTCGGACCGGTGAGCATCTGCTGTTCCTGACTGTGAGAAGAAGAAGAAAGTAAGGGCACAACGATAATAAGATGCAATTGGATCCCTGATCACCCTACCCGCACTATCTCTTATGTCAGCAATCCGAGCTCTCTGATACGCCGCGTGGAGAGATAAAGTACCCCTCTCCCTCCCCGGTTCATCCGATCTCGCGCTTAAGCTCCCAAGCCCAGCTCACCGCAATATCTGCCGCTGCCCGAGACAATCAAACTCGAGTATCAAAAGTCTAAATCTCAATCCGAGCGTGGCCGAATTAAACAAAACTGAAGGGAGATGAGCCAAGATACTGGCACTGCCTTCTTCATCGTTTCGTCTTTCCATAGAACGAGCACTCGACTATTGTGATAACTGATAAGAAAAACACCACCCCAGGTCCCGTGTAAAAATTCCATGGAATTGATAAAAATTCATGTGATAAACATCAATTGAAACAAAAAAAAACTATTTTGTTTTTTTTCCTCTCCCAACCATGCAAGCTTTCGGGTGGGACAATGCTGAGGTGGCTTCGAGTTGACATTGAGATCGAGTCGATCCTGATACAGGTTTCTCAAAGATTTCCCTTTCCATGTCCGCATTGATAGAGCGCCAAGAACCACGATATCGACGACGAGTTAAAAGCAAATAACGGGAAATGTTTCGGCTCGTAATCTCCGGTTACCGTATCTTGGAATTGTGGTTTCGACTATGGAGGTGTTCCGGGCCGAAGAAAATGGAATTCCAGAAATATACATCCCTTGCATGATAGGTTCAGGGGTTCCTGATAGGGAGGGAGGGGATCCTAGCTTCTCTACGATCTCTGGAAAGCTCGATCGTTCGTGGTTCCTGATTCCATATTGCTTTATTATTGGTCTGTGACATGGCGTGGATCCTGCCAAGACTATGATATCTATTAGGAATCCAAGTTCCCACTTGAGGTTTTTTTAATAACAGCATATCAACCGTATATGGATCCAAGATGAATTCCTCCGTGCTCAATATACTAGGGCTCTGTGACTCCTATTCTCCACATATCCTCATCCTGTACTATATCGCGCTCGCTTCACTCAATGTCCCGGTAACTATAGTCATCTATCTACTCAGGTACTTGACCATCGAGCACGAATTCACATGCTCAAATGCATGAAATCGTGATGGCAGCAGTCCCAAAAGCCGTGCTGGCTCTGCCGGTAGGTTCAACAATCACAATTGAAGATCCAGATGAGGGCCAATAAGTAATCTTAGGGCAGGGCAGGGCTTCTCCTATTCCCAAGACCTGACAGGGAGATCTTTCGTCCTAAAACGCTTAATCCAACCCGAAATTCCGGACTACGGAAGCACGATGATTTCTGCCGGCAGGCAGACAACTACCATGAAGAGGGGGAGGAAATAGGAACAGCAAATCAATTCTCGCTTGGATATATCACAAGCACTCTCTTTACCGCTGGGACACGCAGAGGATGCAGGTTGTCCACTTCTGGCATTTCCACATGTTCATATGCGATCACTCGGTACCAGAGAAGCACACAGCCCTGTAGAGTGATGACTGGTATCTTATCATATTCACCCTCGAGCAAGAGATCATGCAGGGACCCCGCGCGCCCGCGATCGAGATCACGGGTTGGTGCTGTCGTCGGTTGGATCTCATTGAGTATTAAAACGCCACGACGTCAGATTTTTCCCGTTTATTTGACCAGATTGCTTTTTTTTACGAGGAAATCCTGAAGAGGGGAGTATAGTGTAGGTTCAATTCCATGAAATACTCGAACTCGTGCGGAAGCAGGAAAAGGAAAAACTTTTTTCTTTTCAACGGCATATGCACGACCCCCGCTGCTATAAAGGAGCTTAAACGACGGAAGGCATAAATCTCGATCCATAGTCCTCATCTCTGCGTTTTTTCAGATCATGAATAAACATCGTGACGATTGGTCACAAAGCGGCTTTAATTGAAACAAGATAGAACAGGTACTTATGCAATTGCTGTGCATCTAGGAACCAAGCCTTATATGACCACCACACTCAGGCAACTTGAGAAATGCGCCTTTCGTCCGATCTTAGTCAGTTGCATATATATCCTCTCCTGAGCAACTTTAGCTGATAGAGCAGATCTTGGATCGCAAGGGGGAGGGTTCTTGTTTTGGCCCGGGGATGAGTTAGTCAATTCCATTGACACGAGTAACTTGATAGTGGCGAGCAGAAGAGGGGCGTCATCTCCTGATGGAAAGAGCTGCGTTCAGATAGATTTGATGCTCTCGCCAACATCGCATATGCCTTTTTATGCATTCGGATTTTATCCATTCCAATCCATTTGCTGACGGTGGAAGACTTGACGTCGAGGTGCAGATTTATTTTTCCCGGCTACAGCTCATCGTTGGCCCGTGCTCAACCCTAAACCCCCTGATCGGTGGGTATTATCTGGAATGCGGTGCGCAGGGCTGAGAATACGTCGTACAGAACTCCACGGCTGCAGCGTTTTGTTAGAAATAGAAGAACCCCACGGATAAAACCCCAGCGTTCAAACCACAACTACCCACTCTCCCTCCGATTCCCACAGCCGAATCCCCAACATTCCCGTCTGCTATGAGTCTCCTCAGTCTTTTAGCGCGTCCACAGCTATTGATAGACGAATCTCGATCCCGAAGATCTCCAGATTAATTACGCAGGAGGAAGGAGAGGACACGTACAACGCTGGCTCTGACACCCGGTTGATCATTCCAACCTCCTGTGCGAGACGCGCACGAGACAGTAACTACGGAGGTCGCCTCGTGAAGCTGGCGCTTCCGTAGTAAATCACACGTCTATAACATGCGATCGAGGCGAACGGGATTTCCCTTCTCCCCATGACACGCGGTCTCGGATATAATATGGGTTCGGTAGCCGTGGGGAATAGGGCTAGAATTGGGGCTTGGGATGTTACTGTTTAATTGTATTACAAAAAAACCGCCTTACAGTGCGAAGAGCGGTAGTTGTACGAACTGGCCGTGAACCGTGGAGTGATAGAATGCCCAGGCTGGTGGACGTAAATCAGACTTGCCCGAATTGGCTTGTTGGATAACATCTTACAGCACATTCAGTAGATAAATAATAGCACATACATTATCCCCCCGCAGAGGCATTTTCCCAGTTGCATCAGTGTCTTATTTAGCATGTGAATATTACTCTGTCCGCGGATGCATCTCCAGATACATCTCATTACCCAGCCTTTGCAGACAGGAAAAACGACGTGGACTAGAATGGTCTAGTTACATGTTATATCCTAATTGTGGGGTGCGTCTGGGTGTTATTACTTCTTGATCCGTGTCCATCTACATACCGGTTAAGTACGCAATCGGGTTTGTTTTTTCCGATCGAAGCTATTTTACCAGAACGGTTATAATATTTCCAGAATCGACGTCTGGAGAGCGAATGAGCTCAACACATGGTAGAGTAGAGTAGAGTAGAGGTTTTTATTTTACCGCGTGAATTACTACTCTCTAATAATGTACCAAGGGGTAAAAACAAAACTCCATAGCTGTCATTAACTACTAAAATTACAACCCGTAGAATAGAAATGATTTCCTCTCAGCACAACGCATAGCACACCCCTACTTCCTCCTCGCACTCCTCCTCACATCCCCCCCTCTTTTCCCACCTCTCTTTGTCCCGCCGCGTCCCCGCGAGCCTCTGCCCCTCCCCGAGCCTTTCCCTCGCGATGACACCGTCGGCGCGGGGGACTCCGCAGCAGTGACGCTCTCACCCATCTCACTTGCGTCGTCGCCGCCGGCATCTGAACCAGCCTCCGTATCAGCCACAGTCCCCACATCATCGTCGTCCAACTCGTCCGGCACATCGGACAGTTCGTCGTCGTCATCAGACTGGTCGGAGCCACGGTCCTTTGCGCGTTTCGTTGCAGACTTTGGTGGTTTCTCGGGCTGTGGCGAAGGGGATGCGCTGGAGCTTGAAGCTGTGGACGCGGCTTCTTCGGACTCAGAGTCGGATTCTTGGGATTGGGATTGCTCGGCTTTGGATTGTAGAATTGGCTTGATTGTAGATGCGGCTGCCGCCGCCGCAGTTGTCGCTTTGCGTCGTGGGGAGGTGGTGAGTTTTTTAAGACCGCCGCGACCACCGCGGGGACCGGGTTTACGGCCGCGCGTGGAGACTATTTTGGTTTTACGTATGGGTGCTGGGGAGGCGGATTTCATGGATAATTCTGCGTTTATTGTTAGCTCTGTAGGAATTCAGTGGTAGGGGGAGTAACCATCTTCAGTGTCATCTGCTAGTATGCTGTTTGTGCGAGAACCATCAGCGGATACGCTCCGCATGGCTCGACCCTTCTTCCCTCGTGGGGCGGCGGAGAAGGTGAATGTGGAGGCGCGCATGGGGGAGTCTGTGCTCTGGGGGTCGAGACGGCGCGCGGTCATTAGGGCGCCGAAGTCGTCGTCTGGGAGGACGAAGTCGGTGCCGGGGTCGGGAGAGCCGTCATCTTCGAGGTCTTCCTGTTTTGGTGTGAGTTTTTGGAGAGGGAGGGGAGGGATGGGGGAGTACTCGTTCGTCGAGACCTTCGAGGTTGTAGAGGGATTGTAGCTTGCGCCAGATGCCTTCGATGTTGGTGTGTGTGTCTGATACGCCGTGGTTCTTCATGAGCTCTGAGATGCCGATTATTCGGAAGTGTTTGTGCATGCCTGAGGGTGTTAGAGACTTGAGGTAGAATTGGGGGGGGGGCTCACCGGCGGGCTTGAGACGGTAGACGGAGATGGCTTTGAAGAGGGTGGTTTCTTGCTCGTCAGTCCATCCGTCGAAGATGACGGGTTCGGGCAGGGGAGAATCGGCATCTGTAGGAGCAGCGCGAGAAGGGACTTTTGTCTTCTTTTTGGGCGGCATTGGGATGTCTGTAGCTGTGATGAGAGTGGATGTCGGTGAAGTGAAGTGAAGCTCGAGATGGAGATGGAGATGCGAAGATGAGGCTCTGCAACACCGATAACCCCCGCCAATCCACCACGAATATCTCCAGTAATGACCGACTTCTCTCCCGTATTCGCCGACAGTGAAGCTTCTCCAGACGCAGATGTATATCCCTTTGTCATCCCGGATCTATGGCGGCCCTCTCTCCTAGCCCCCGATCTGTCGCAGGAATCTGCGCTGTTTCCAATCGCATTGCTTCAAGGCGAGTGAGTTGATCTCGATATCTCTCTTCTACAGCTACTGATTAATTCTCTATAGAAACAACGAAAAGGATCCACGAGTCTCCATTAAGCTCTAAGGACACTGCAGCGGACACCCTCTTCCCCCTTCCTGCCGGCTTCACCCTTCCCTCCTGGCCAAGCTACGAGCAGCCTGAGGGCGATTTCACAGCACCATCATCAAGCGGGAGAGGCAGCGGCGAGTTCTCTTCCATCGCAGGTGATGACCTCTGGGTGCGTCCTGATGCCTGTGAGTTACCGGAGAAACCACGGTTCCAGACCTGGGATTCGTTCCTAGTCCCCGATGCGAGTGAGCCGGTGAATCCGTATTTCTCGGAGGCAGGCCCAAGGGTGTTTGATGCGGCATTGGCAGAGTATGTAGGCGGGGAAACGGAAGTGGGGGATGTCATACGGAGCGATGTGTTCTGCACGGTTAGTCCTATTGGCTGGTATGGGAGTTCGTGGTGCTGATGGACGAGTGATATATAGTGTCTGCTGCATCTGGGACTTGGCCGGAGCTCTGTTCTATTCACTTACGATCGCCGTAAGGGTGAGTTTCAGCCTGTGAGGAAACATCTCCGGATATCTGGGTGTACGGATGGGACTGTGGAGAGGTGGGTTCATGATATCTCTGTTTTATATCCTCAGCTAACATACGATAGCATTGTCCAGTCTTTTGCTTCCACTGGCAAGAAGATCAAGATCCTCCAGGCTTACGTCGATGATATCTACAAAGGCTCCAAGTCAGTTTCTCCCTCCTGTGTATAGTACCAAACTGACTCTTCCAGCTCCGTCACACCCTCCACTATCGCTCTCGCCTCCTGCATCACCTCGGTGCTCGAAGCACTCCAACAGCGTCTCTCTATCCCCGCCTCAACAATCACCTCAATCCTACAATTACACTCCTTAATCCGCGAACCAGCGCTCATAGTCGCCACCTACCACTCCATCGTCACACAGACACGATCCGCGCGCAACGACTCCGAGCTGCTCACACAGCTATTCGACGTAGTGCAGCAAGAGCAGCACCGCAGCGGATGGTTGAAACCACTGCTAATGGAAACACTAGCAAGGACGAGTCGGCCATGGCTAGGGTTCATAGAAGAGTGGATTGGACTAGATGGGCCAATCGGTGGTGAAGGGATTGGATTCGAAGGACTGGCAGAGAGAGGTGTATTCGTGAGGGTCGAGGAGGAGAGGGAGGTGGATGAGAGGGGACAGGAGGTGACGAGACGGAGCTATATCTTCGATAAGAAGAAGATCCCGAGCTTTACGAGCGCTGAGAGCGCTGAGAGCGTGTTTGAGAGCGGGAAGAGTTTGAGGTTCTTGCAGAAGTTTCATCCGGGACATCCACTATCGAAGCCGGGTGCGGTGGAGGGGGTGAGGGCGCCGAAGCTGGAGTGGAAGTTCTCGTGGGAGGATTTAGATAGGTGAGATGTTCTGTAAACCCGATGGTGGAATTCTACTGACATGTCACAGTCTACAAACTCAGGCAAAGAATTACGAGAAGCAGCTTCGATCCGCCATTGAGAAATATGTCGATAATGGATCGACTGCTCTAGACTCTGGCGTAATTCACCATGACAAGCAAGAGGAGTTTGAAGAATTCACCACCTTTGGGAAATCTAAAGAAGAGCTCAGCGCACTGATTCACTCCTCCGCCTCCACTATGAACCGGACACTCCCCCCCCTCGAAACCACACACAAAGACGACCTCCTCCGACATCTTGTCCTCCGCATCTCCCGCCGCGGCTTCTTCCAAACTCACGATGAAAACGACCACCTTACGACATTTGCGCCCCCCATCTCCATCACGCCCATGCTCTCCTTCTCCCACATCCTCTCCGTCCAAGCCAAACTCATCAACACCGCCTGCCTCCGCATGTTCTTCCGCGAACACAAGATCCGCTCCCACCTCACCCTCCTCCGCCGCTTCCAGCTCTTCGGCAACGGCGTCTTCGCCTCCCGTCTCTCCCACGCCCTCTTCTCCGACGAACTCGACGCCACGGAACGTCGCTCAACAACCTACCGTTCCGGGGGCACCATGGGACTCAACCTCGGCTCCCGCGACTCCTGGCCCCCCGCCAGCTCCGAACTTCGCCTCGCACTAATGGGCGTCCTAACCGACAGCTTCACCGACAGTCTCGGCAACCGCGAAGACCAACGCACCGGAATCCATAACGCCGGCAAAGAAGGCGAACTCCCCGGCGGCCTAAGCTTCGCAGTCCGAGACATGACACAAGAGGAGCTAGAACGCTGCATGGACCCTAACGGAATCGAAGCCCTCGACTTTCTAAAACTCCAATACAAACCCCCTTCCCCACTGGAAGCAATCATAACACCAACAGCACTATACCGCTACGACCGTCTCTTCAAACTCCTCCTCCGCGTCCTCCGCATGCTCTTCGTAGTCAATAAACTCTTCCGCGACGCCACCTCCCGCGCAAGCACCTGGACTACCGTCGACCCTCTCGCCCGTCGCTTCCGCATCGAGGCTCACCACTTCGTGAGTACTGTCTGCGGGTACATGTTCGAGACCGGTGTCGGCAGCACGTGGAAGAAGTTCGACGATAAGCTCAGTGAGATCGAGCGGAAGCTTGACAGCGAGGATAGTCTAGAGGGGGAGGGGTTAGAACGGTTGCGTGGGTACCATGAGAGTATTCTGGATCGGATTATGTTTGCTACTTTGACGAGGAAGCGGCAGGCGCCGGTCATGAAGCTGGTTGAGGATATCTTTGTTGCCGTGTTGGCGTTTGCGCAGTATTCGCATGCGAGGGCGTGTGGGAGGGAGGGGGTCGGGGAGAGGGAGATTGTGGAGTTGTATAAGGTGTTTAGAAGACGGGTTGGGATATTTATTAGTGTGTGTAGGGGGTTGAGTGAGAAGAGGGGGTATGGGGATGGGAGGAAGGATCTGGAGGGACGTCGTGCGGTTGATGCGATCTTTGGGACGGGGTATAAGGAGGAAGGGAATTTGTTGGGGATGTTGTTGGTTAGGTTGGAGATGACGGGGTATTATTCGGAGAGCGTGGGGGGAGTGGGGAAGGTGGGGAAGTAGGGAAAGGTGGATGTGGTTTGGCATGCTAGTAAGTAGAGTTTATTACTCATGACTTCGCGTTGGGTATCCGTTAAACATATTTTGAGATATATTTCGTTGCGTTTTATGCTTGTTATTATGAGTGAGTGATATTTTGTGACTACAATTATCACGTAATAAATTGGGATGCTTCAACTCTCTGCTTATATCTACGCTTACATTAATTTACTAGGGCAACTAAGACTACATATAACTGATTGAACTTCATGTCGAGAGGAAAAGACTCTCGACTACCCATCGCCAACTACAGTACCAAAAGGAGAGCGTTTCTGCTCCGGCTATTCTGTTGTAGGGCTGCTGTATTAACCAAATGTGCAGCATTCTTCTGGTGATCCAGTATTAGTTCTTCATTTTTTGTAATTTGCATGTGTCGGCCGATGTTCAAAACACATGTACTCCCAGATATTGTGTAAAGATACCTAATGCAGTAGGAATGCCGAGAAACCACCGCCATTCAGAAAGTGCGCAGCCTCAACCAAATACTAACTCTAAAAAGCACCGCTATGCTGCTGCCCTCACAAAAACCTAGATCCCCACAAATAATTTTTCGGGATAAATACAGCAACTAATTAACCTCCGTACCTTTCTAGCATTATAAAGTATACAGCCATACTACCGGAGCAGATTCGCCCCCTTTTTGATACTGCAGTAATTATCTTTCCCGACAAGCCAGTGTCCACCAAATGCATGTCTTTCTCAACTAACCATCTATATATAATCATCTCTTCAGTGACAATGGCGTTTCTTGCTACAAGACATGAACAAACCCTTCCTCAGACTCCATACTAGGTACTGTCGCCGGTCACGCCTCTTTCCCCACTACTGTGGCTCTAGGGATGAGAGAGAGTTTTATAGTACCCAAAACGGTGTTATGAACACAATAAGCCTTAAGTACCCATTCTGAGTACTTCTATCCGTAAGTTTCCTACTGGATCTTATCAGATAAACCAGTATACGTTTCCAAAGTAGTCGGTATCGCTCGGTCGAAGCATCTGAGACAAGTTTAAATAGATGAGACTCCTGGAAGTCGACCACTGCGCTCGACATAGGGCCTCTTAGGAATGCTGTCCCTTGTTGTTCTAGTGTGTCTGGATACTTAACATAACATCAACAATTTCCATCACCAGCTTTAGATCTGGGGCTTGCTCAACTGAAAGCCCCGATATAGTATTTCAACACGACAGCCACCTATATGAAGGAGTGATGGCGCTTGAACTAGGAATCAACATCTACACAAGAGTCATGCAACTGCGGAAAGGTGGAGTTAATTCAATGGATTCTAGGGTAATCCTAGACTGTTGCACGCTAGATGAGGTACCTGACAAATAACGCCATATTACTATCAGTACAAAAGCCCACACTTCACAAAAGCCCACAACAGCCATCAACACCTCCGCAAGCTACGGATAACCTGATCCAGCTTCTCTGCAGCTTCCTCTCTTTGCTGAACCGCCTCTTTCCGCTTCGCCTCAGCTTCCTTATATTCCTGCTCCAGATTCCGTAGTCGCTCCTGCTGCTCGTCCTCAGAAACGCCAATACCAGGAAGGGAAGTTATCAAAAACTCGATCTGCTTGGATTTGAAGATAAGGTCACGAGCGAGCTCGAACTTGGCAGCTGTTGGTTTAAGGTTAGATAGCTTCCTTTTGTTTCTGAGGGTAGGGAATTACCGTCGAAAGTAGCCTTATCATCAATCACAGCTGTAAAAGAATATATTAGCTTTATTTCACAATCTAAGATAGACTATTGGTAGATACCGGTCTCATCCGCGACCTTGGCTTCACCGCCTACCGGAACCGCATCGTGGTGCGTGCCGATGTAACGCAGGGCGCTGAAGAGCTGTGTGGCCATCTACACGGATTAGCAGGAGAAATAGAAGCTGCATAACCTAGGGATCTACCTGATCAATAGCATCCTGAAGTTGTGATAATCGGTCAGCCATGGTTGGTTGGTATTAATGAGTGAAGTTAACAACGAAGTCCACATTAACGTGCGTAAGAGCCTCATTAGTCATTCTGGTCCAGATTTGAATTCTTACCCCAACTTCAAAGGTGATCTGCAATCGTTATCGCGAACTCTCAACTTCCCCCTGGTACCTGCATAATCCGCCTGTTCGTCCGAATTCGATGAAATGGCACAAAGGCCACCGCTTTCACTGACTGCCGAGCTCGAGAAGTTGGAGCAGTCAATAACGTTGACCCTGCAAGGTGTGTGGAGCTCACCCCCGATACTCTAGATATCAATAACTAACGATATAACAGAAATCGACCACAACTTCAGCAAAACGCACCGGATAGTCACAACATCTATCATCCCCATAGTCGAGCGGTACGCAAAAGAATCCGAAGCCGTTTGGGAAGGATCCAAGGTACGATAACCCCTGCTCTCCCCAAGGTGAACCCTTGCGCAAGAGTCCACATTCTCCTTTTCAAGCTGGTCGATCATTGACACCTTAAATTCTGCCCCACAGTTCTGGAAACAATTCTTCGAAGCCTCTGCCAATGTTGCTCTCTCCAACTACCAAGAAGAAGAGGTTTCCTACGTAGACCAAACCATCGCCTCAACAGTCCGCGGCGAAGCCACCTACGCAACCCACGAGTCCTCCGAATTCCCTAACTCCTCCCCTGGCCGCTACGATGAGCACACCTCCCGCCCCGGACCCGCCGAGGACACAACCCGCCACACCCTCCCTGACGTAGGTGGCGGCGACGACGACTCCGACGACGAATACCTACTCGACGACTCGCTCCTCGACTCCCTCAACCTCACCGGCGCCGCCATCCAATCCACACCCAAAGCCCAAAGCAAGAACGACGCTCCACAATGGGCCGACATCGAATCCCCCTTCGAAGCACTCAAGAAAGAACTCACAACAAAAGACTACACAATCCACGGCTTCCCACCAGCCCAACCCACAGACTCCACCCACTCTTCGCCAATCCTCCCACCCTCTACACCACCCACCAACCGAGCCCGTTTCAACCGCCGACTACCCCCCGGCGCAGACCCAGAGACTCCGGAATCATCTCCATTCTACCCTCCACCATCAACACGCAAGACCCCCGGCGGGAATCCAAACGAAGACGCACTACTCCACCGCGTACTCGACAAAAACTGGCGTGTGCAAGCCACCCCACTCGGGAAGCAGCCTGCATCGAAATACAGAACTATCACACAACCATCTGCCGCAACTCCAAGAAGAGGCCCATTATTTGGAGTTCCGGACGACGATGAGAGTCTTATGTCTTCGCCTCCTAAACCCCAATTCCACACAGCTCACATATTCGACTCTCCTCCTCGCGGTTCCACAAGGCCTGACTTAGGCCCGAAGACCCCCACGACAGTTAAACACAACTACGGCGGTCCAAGTGCCGCCAAGAGTGGTGGTGGGGCGACGTCGAGATATAACCTCGACGATTGGGATGAAGAAGATAGTGACGATTTGATCCTGCCACGAGGGTATAGTCCGCCGGTTACAATACAGTTCTCGCTACCGCCGAGTAAGCTATTAGCGACCCCAGCAAGGGAGGCGAGTAGAAGGATTGTGAAAGATATTTTGATGACGGCGGGGGCGGCAGATGAGAGTGGAGCGACAGATAGTAGTCCACCGATGGTGAGGGGGCGGATGGATGAGGATAGCGATGATGATATGTTTTAAGGGTTTAGATTAGATAATAGCTTTTTAAAATAGCATGAGGACCCTCAACTGTTTATAGCAGAAAACAAAGATAAAAGAGACTGAGCAGGGTGAGCAAGCCTCTAAGGTTTCTATCACGAAAAGTCACCGCAGTTGTGGCCTTAAGATTTCTATTGAGAAACTCTCACTCGATCACAAATTTTGAACCCCGTGAGAATGCTTATATTTTTCCCAGCCCAACCCCAGTATTTCCCTTACTCTCGACGCCCCATGCAGCCGGAAACACTTCGACTACCCCGTATGGCTGGCTTATGGGGAACTAAATACAACGCAAAGTACCAATAACCGAATTGAACCAGAACGACAAATCCAGCATACTCCAACCCCTAAACCCCCAAATTTTTCTAGTATATACAGCTCAAAAATCCCCGCCGAACACCGCACAGCGCAATCATTGACCAGTCAAATACCTTCTTGCAGCCTAGAACACACTATCAGCAACCACCACCCGTAGAATTTCAAGAGACGGATAGTAGGAGAACTTACAGCTTGCAACACAGCAACCTGCCGGCTCGCCTTGATGAACATCTCTCTATACTGCTCTACACTAGAATGCACCATATCTTGTCTCGTCATTGTGCCCTCACAGATCTGCTTCATACTCTGCTCCATCTCTTTCCGCAGAAACGGCTTGCTAAGACTGTTGTCAAACCCAATCGAGTCATAGCCCTCAACCAAAGCAATGCCCAAGTTACTAGGAATAAACTCTTGCATTCCACCTCTTCCCCCACCTCCTGCTGCTCCACCTCCTCGTCCACCCCTAGCTTCTCCTCTCCCACGCCCCCCCCCCCGCCCCCTCCCTCTTCCACCTCCCCCATCATCTTCAGCCTCCTCTTCCCCACCCCCACCCCCACCACCCCGTGCTCTAGGTGTCGCAAAAACATACAATCTCTCGATAATCTTCGCAATATGTTCTGCCATTGTAGCATCCGTCCCAATCCCATTGGCATCCATCAGGGCAATCAACTCAGGTTCTGTCAAATACCCCGGAGGACTCGTCTTCCCGTCTGTGATATTTGCCTCAGTAGGTACGAAAGTTTCGCCCTGGTGGAACTGTGGTAGCATTTGTGAAGATTCCCAACGATCATAGACGTACACATCCAAATAATTTCTCTGCAGTACCACAAGTCCAGATGCATGAAAACACTCGTCGCCATATAAGAGGTTCACCGTTGTGGTTTCACCAACTGCATCTTCAGAACAGCAGGCGAGGAAACGTCGAACGACGAATTCATAGACCCTACGCTCATCGTTGCTGTTGAGGGCATTAGGCGCAACATACACGACGGGATGAATTGGAGGATGAGCTTTATCGTTATTTTTACCCATGCGGGGTTGGGAGAAGCCGCCGTTCATAAGTCTAGCCCCCGGCGCAAGTCAAATTTTTTGTCTTTCAAGAGTATAAAGGAGCAAGCTCACCCTTGGGCAAATTGCCCCCAAGTCTCACTTGGTGTCTGCTTTTCCACGAGAGCTCGTAAATCAATACCTTTGTCAAACTGATCGGTTTCTGTTCTTGGATAGCTTATGAATCCTGAGGTATATAACTTTTCTGCTATCTGCGCCATTTCAAGACATCGTTAGAGACCTACTTGATAGCCCTACTGGGAATAGACAGAAACTTACAGTCATGACCAGTTGGGATGAAAGCCCTAAAAACCTACTCCCTTGCTTCTGCAATTCGACTGTAGTCAATGGCAACGGCTTCCTGAAGGGTCTTGTCAGCGACTCGTCATCCCCACTCATGAGGAAATACCGACCTACCATTTCTTAGCCGGCTTCGTTACCACTCCAGTAACAGTTGCAATCTTTGCTGCGAGGCATCTTTCGAACAAAATCACCGTACTCATTCTATCAAATAACCTGTTCCGATCCCAGTTGAAAGTAACGTTTATATCATCTCTTTTATGCATGACTTTAATACTCCAAAATGGCTCTGGGACGAAATTTTTGACCCGGTTATAGCGCTCCACAACGAAGCCTAGGGTTGGAAATTGACATGAACCTACATATGCTGTTAGCGGGATCTTGCTAATCACCAACCAAAAATATAAAGAAAGCTGGTAAATCTACCATAGCTTATAATTCTATCCTCTAGTCCTTGGATTCCTTTCAACGCATACGTTTGCCACCGAGTAAACGCTGCTCCAATCCTTAGATCTAGCTCTATCCTAGCACGAACTGCTGCAGCCTGCCTCTCGTCAAGATCCACAGGATGTTGCGCAGCACGAAGAATATGTGCTCGCTCGATGTTCGAAAATTTTGCCCTCTTGACTATGATATGCGGGTTCGCTTTTAGGGCGATATCCCTAACCTCGGTGCCAATGTATTCTCCTTCTCTATCACAATCAGTCCAGATAAAAAGTACTCGAGCATTGCGAGCTTCACTAGCAATGTTATCAGCCACGTCTTTGGTACGATTCTTTGATGGAATATTAGTAGAACCCTCTCAACGAACAAGGGATGCAACCCTACTTACAGGGACCATCTGTACTGTCCTAGCATCGAAGAGAGCACTTGGTGAGCAGGAGCTCCATTTTCTATGAACATCGTCGAAGTCCCACTCTACAGTGTGGCCAAGAACGGAAGTCATAGTAGCATTACACTCCCCCCAAGGTTGTGGGAAACGGTAAGTGAAGTCATAATTCTTTATATACTTGTTCCGAGTATTTCTTGTCTAGAGATACTCGTGAGTAATTGACCCCGGGTACGAGAAAAGGAATACGGACATTTATTCGACCCCCGCCCATGTGCCCAGACACAGCCTTCGCAATGGAAGGCTTTTCCGCCACGCACAAAATTTTGCTGGGCATTGAGTGTCTACGAGAGGAAAAATCCCTCGCTCTCAGGGCAAACAGTGAACGAAAGTGTGCAAGGGGGACGCGCCAGAATATCATATTTATGGGAAGACGTGGCGTTGACGCGCTGCGGCTCTTTGCAGAGGGGTCACTCAAAGCAGCTAGCGTGATCTCACATGCGCTCTATCACGCTCTATCACTCGGTTAACAATCATGCCGCTAATCACCTTCTTAGAAAAATAGTAACCTTGTTTCTTACGACATGATGGCTGCATCAGATCGTCGCGTGCACCTTTCAAGGGTTTGGCACGGGACTGGGCTTGAGGTTGAGGCGTTCTCAAGGGGTACCCTTGGATTATTATATCTTCCCCTCCATTATTTGCTGGACTCTTCTTTAGACAAAAGCCTGCTACCACAAAAACTTGTGTATTCTTTACCTAAGGCAAATTCATAAGATATCACTCGTGTACTTACCTCCGGGATAGTGCAATCAATCGAAAGACAACTCCTTTTTGTACTTGAATTCGAAAATTCAACGATAGTACCCCTTTCGAAATCTTCCAACACTTATAAGCCGATCTTCCAGCCAAGTTCAATAAAAAGCTTCTGCCAGTTTCCACTGGAAACCAGCAATACTAATTTTTCCATCGTTCCAAACATCAAAAACTGTGTAAAGGCTAACTAAATCTTGGGTATAACCATCATCCACGATTTTGAACCTGAAAAGAGAGACGAGAAAAACCAGAAAATCACTCTCCCGAAGTAAACACTGAAGAGGTCTTCGGAGGCGTATGCACAAACCGCGGGACTAAGTCAGTCCAGAACTGGAGTCCAGAAAAACGCGGATAGAGAATAAAACGAAATAAACATCCCCTCATTTTTCAATCATCATGGACATCACTGGCACCAGCACAGCGCAGCTATGGGTACGAAGGAAACACAAAAAGAACAAAGAAAAAATGGCTGACTACAATAAAAGCCTAAACAGCAATTAATCATCATCTTTCACTTCCCACACCAAAGTAAAGAAATGAAAGCAAAATTCCAATTCCCATGCGATCGCGGCTAAGACAAATAGGGTAATTTTTTTAGGAGAAACAGAGTAGGAAATTTAACAAACAAAAAGAACGCCCCTTTGTCCGCTCTCACATAATCAATCAAAATGACTTGGGAAAAAAAATTACAGCAAGAAGAGGAAGTATGAAAATAAAAGGCTCAAATGCGGAACGCCGATTGGGTGGTTGGTTTTATCCCAATTCATAAAATCAAATCAAAAGATAACCTCATTGTGGTCTATAAGGAATTGGATGGCGTTATTCTTTGCGTGCATGTCACTAATTTCACGTTCATCTGTGGTATGACGTAATAGTGTTGGCGCAAAGACGACAGCCAAATTCCTTGTAGTCATAAGATTCTCTTCTTTCCTTGCGGCGACCCTATATAATAAAGTTAGCAAGCTGCGATGAATACAAAACTATGGAACAGAACAAACTTACCTTGCCAGGTGGAAGATCACGAATTGCAAACAGTCTCTATGAATGGACGGAAGCTCATCTATGAGGTCCTTCACCATGTTCACACGCTTGTCTTCCTCATGAATCGCTATTGAAAAGTTAGCAAAAAATCTCTTGAGGTAGGAGGGTATCTAATGGGCCCGTACTAGTTGTATCGACAAAACGTTCGTAAATCTCATAAGTGAGCAAGGGGTTTGGAAGGTTCCTAAAGTATTGTTTGAGAACACTAGTTACTCCACAAATATCGACATTACTATCAAATTGTGGATCCTCGCCCCTTTCAAAGGTATCTTGAATATGTCGCATTTGTGAAGCACCCCCGGATTTTCGGTAAATTCCTTCAAAATCCATCCCCCGGATCTCCACTTCTTGTATACATTTCTGTACAACGTTCGGTATCCGATTGCCCTCATATTCAGCTCGGTGCTCGAGTTCTGTGCCAAAAAGTGGAACTATTCACTGTCAGACAACTGAGAAGAAACGAAAATATAAGTGCACTTACGAATGCCAGTATCACTAATGGTAATCGTGGATCCAGCTCCATTCATACCGTTCGCCCCCTTACCGCCCTTTGCCCAACCCTTCCGCGTGCTAAAAATCTTGGCTCCAGGTGCATCGGGGGCTACCGAAGCAACCTTATTGAATCCTTTCCCAGCACCTTTCATGATTGAAGCACCTCCCTTCTTCCAGAAAGTCTTCTTCGGCTGTGCTCCATTCTTCAAAGTAGTAACTTTTTGGGCGACCAAAACCTCGGCACCATCGTTAGCGTGTTGATGTGTGTGTGAATGTGGTAATTGTTGCTGCGGTTGTGACTGATATTCCTGAACAGGGATTGAAGTTGAGATACTTGTAACCGACGCCGAAGTATTGGCTGTCGGAGGCCGTTTCTCGCCATCCTTCATATCTAGAAGTTCCATTGGATTTCCGGTATATATACCCAACCCGTTGACAGGTGCCTTATTAGCTTTGAATTGACCTTGAATCCGCCTCGTCAACTCATTGTTTAGATCAGCCAATTGAGCATTCTTCAGGTTGAGCTGTTCGCTGTCTTGGATTGCTTGTTCTCGTGTACGAGCCCACATGCTAACTTCCTCAACCAATTGATCTCGTTCAGCCACTAGCGCTTGAATCTCCGATTTCAGAGATGTCTTCAGGTCTTCTAGCTCCCGTGTTACGCCGCGAATAAGGTCGGATTTCAATTCTTCCATGTTAAGTGGTTGCCTATGATCGTGAGCAAGCATTCATCCCTATCTAATTGTAGAAATACAAACCCATCTTTAGCAGCGTGAACTCGCTCTTTGATCACCATAAGTTCACGTAAAAATGCCTCCCGTTCAGTTTCTAGCAAAGCCACTGTATTCCTCTTTTCTGTGATATTTGAGTCGAGAGCCTCCGCTGTTCCCGCATGCTACAAATTCTTTTAGCGCAGAACATGAAATTTTGGCAAGAAATCAACCTACGCTCAATTTAGCTTCAAGTTCAGCAACTTTTTGCATTGAACGTCGAAGCTCATTTTTAAGAGAAAGATTCTCGTCCCTGCTGTCCAATGTCAAACTCGGGCTATTATAACCTGTATTAAATGTTGGCATATCTCCTGAATATCTAGCACTTGGGGATCTAGGCCATTTTGGGGACGAACTAGTTCTAGCTGCTAAATCACTGAAGCTTCGCCCATGCCTGACTGCATTCGATACCCTTCGGAGAATTGACGCCGAGGTATCTCCTCCCCCGAAAACTCTTGCAATATCCTCCTCCATGCTTAACTCGCTTACCGGAGATTTGAACGGATGTGGCAAAACTGATGATGAAAGATCATAGCTGCCTAGCAAATGCAAGCTCTCGGCATGATTGGGGCTCAGGCTACGGGTGGTTGCATGAGCAGTTGAAGGCCGAGGGTGAGGCCCGGATTTCGGCAAGAAAGATGTTGAAGGATGTGGTTGACTTGCAGAAGATACAGTGGATGAAGAATCCTGCTGATAACTAATGTTGGTGACAGTGGTCTTTGTGTTGATCTTGATGCCTTGGGGTCTGGGGTCGCTAACTTCTTGAGGTCCAGGAATCACAACCTCCGGCGACTCTGCTGCAGTTATCGCAGACGCATTAGAGCCCGACGTACCATGAGATCGCTGAGAACGACCTGACGAAGAAGCTGAGTTAACGGGGGATTCGAATGACTTTTTATGAACAGATACTGGAGATGTCACGGGTGGTTTGTAAGAATCCCCCCTAGGCGGTATCTCTGGCTGCAATGCTCCTTGTGGCATATCTAAGTCAAGTGGAGAAAATGAGATCGAGATCTCCTGAGATGGTTCATCCTCCGTATCCAAAATCTTGAATGATCCCGACTTCTTCCTTTCTCTCGGCACTTCTCCGAGCTTGAAATTCTCCCGTTTCTGTATATCCCCTTGAACATTTGGGGAAATCCCGGACCTTTGTAGTGGTGGTGCTTTGGTACTTTCAGTCTCTTTCATGTGATATGAAGGAACATAAGCCTCGCTGGAGAGATATTCCTTCTCCCCTCTCTCCCGACCCGAATCATAAGATTTTCTTCCGATATCCGGCCCGTCTCCACCAGAATACTGACGTCTCTCATGAGCTGCAATCTGAGATGCAACGTGTGATCGTCTCCCTTTATCGGCATCCAAGTAAGTAGATGAGTCTGATGCATTGCGTTCAAAAGTTGGGCGGGTATTATTCGTCTGATCTCGACCTTGAATATCATGGTAGAGGTTGTATGAAGATGATCGATTAGGCCTATAAGATATGCTGGGTAGAGGAGTTGGGGCAGGCGGTGAGGGATCAAGCACGACCGGAATGAACGAGGAGTACGGATCATAAGAACTAGGATTCGTGGGAATTTCTACCGAATGCTCCGAAGCCTGGGAATTCTGTGAGTATCTTTTGTGAGAACGGGGGGTGGTGCGAAGGTGGTTTTCTATCTAAAGTTAGAAACAACATACCCTGTAAGTTAGCATTGAATTGGATGTACCTGGAGGAACAAATCCAAGCGGAGACAATTGATCAGGAGTGTGGCCTGATCTCGAAGAAGTCGTTCTGTTTACTTGCGGCCGAGGTCGAGGAGATAACTCTGTAGGAGTTATATGGCCATCTGAAGGCTCATCATCCTCTACGGGTAGAGAAGGGAGAGATTTGTCCAATGAAAGCATTGGCGACGGGGCATTACTCCCTATTGTCGGTGTTTTTGCCTGTTTATTTCGTTTTCGTCGACGGGCCATGATAGTTTCGTGGCAGCTCATACAAAATATCCCCTGCGATGTCCTGGCATACTTCAAATTTTCGATCTTCCTTTTGCAATTCCGACATCTGAAACATCCCGCGCAAAATGCCTGGTCTCCTGTAAGAATTGCGAGATCCTCGATTTTGCTCTTACAAGCTGCACAGCTATAAGTGCAGTTGTTGCAAATGAGGGAGCCGTCACCCAGCAACAGCAAATTCGCATCAGAGTCCAGTAGCGTCTCACACTTGTTGCACCGGAAGCAATCGATATGCCATCTGTTCCCCGCTACGATAATGTTAGCCATAGAATGCGAGGTGAAGGCCGTAGATTTGAATCAGCCAAATTTACTCACACAGCTCAAAAGCTTTGCCTTCTTCTAGTATCTATCCGCCAGTTAGCAAAAATAGAAACCAATATTGGTGGAAGATCCGTACATTTCCACATCCTTTGCACGGGAAGCATGAATCTTCATCTTCCGTGACCGGCGACGCAGGCTCATCGTGATCTGGAGAGTCCATAGCTATCACAAATTACCTGACCTCCTCACCTAAAGAACCACAATCTGCAACTCGCGGTATCCGGTCCGGAGCCACGATGTCGGAAGGATAAATATCGAGTTCTTTACGAATAAACCCAAGCTTTCAGTTGATGTTCGTGAGAGGTGGGTGCGTGCTGAAGGGGGGTAGCGAATTGGTAATGTGCCGAGATGATCAGCGAAGGATGAGCAGGGAGAGCAGCAGCGAGGGAGCACGTTTGCTAAAGGATGGTGAAAATGCAGGTTGGAGATTTTTTTTTGGCCCTTCTTACGTCGCCCCGGATTCCTGTTGGTGATGGAAGAGATTGGAGATTGGGGTGGTGCTCAGGGACGGGGGTTTCACGTAGAAAGCCGCGATTTCTCTATCTGCTCAGCCGCCTATTTCTTCTTTTGGGGATGAACGCGGAATTCCAGTCTAGCGGACCGACCACGGCTACAGATACGGCTACGGGAGAGAACAGCGTGGAGGATAGAATACAGGTACAGATGAAATCTGGAAGCTTTTCTGCTTCCTGAATAATGCAGGCTTCGCTTGTAGCCGCCTTGGGGCCGTTGGGCGAGACAGGCGATGTTATCCTCTGCTTTGCTGCTGCTGCTGGAGTTCTTGCTCCTGTCGCTCCTTCTCCTCTCGTGCCTGTGCTGCTTCTCAGGACCGTGGTGTTGGGTAAGAACTCCGCTTCTCAATCGGCTGGTTGACTGGTAGGGGGGGTATTCGCTGGGAGTCTTTGTCGATGCAGGACTTCAGTGTTCCACTCACCCACACTCGCTCTTTCACTCTTCGGCATCTGTCACCTAAATTTCTCATGGCACCGCTCGCTCGCTGGCTGGCTGGAACATCCCTATGCCCCTTTTTTGCTCTGACCCCACCCTGCTTGATTGATTGAAGATCATTTCTCTTATTAATAACTACTGGTTCCTCTCCCCTCGTGCTTACTGCCTACCGGTACGTCCCCAGCACAGTCACGTTTTCTATAATCGTCTGTGCCCCACTTATCCAATGGATCGATATCATCTTTGGTACTCCCATGTTCCCCACCTGTATACCTGAAATCTCTATAGACTAGGTGGGTGGGCTTCGAGGAGGCATCGGAATGCTGAGGTTAGGTTATATTGAAATTGGGACGCTGGTGCGGAAGGACCATGAAGCGAGTTCGCAACACTAGCACATGTTCCACTGTTCCAAGAATCCAGGGGTTGGCTGTCAGCGAGCGCAATCGATTCGGAATCATCTTGGCAGTTAGTAATGTAGTCGAGGCCCTAAAAGACTGTTTTGTGCAATAGGTACGCGCTTAAACCTGTCTATCAGGTCTCAGAGGGTTGTTTGGCTGTGCAGAGGAGGATGTGAGGGTTCACTGGATACCAGCGAGATGTTTCGACGCGTCTCGAAGCACTGGGTACCACCAAGTCCATTGACATGTGGTGCTGTGTGGGGGTTCCTCTGCTACTGTACTTCGAAAGGTATTTCTAATGCACAATTTATGCCACGTTTGTTTCTGTGATCTCATACGTGCGATTATAAGCACTGTATCACGAGAGCGCATTTGACCCCTCGATAATCTCTTTTCCATCGAGTTGAGAACTGTCAAGTGTGGTCCGGTAAGGCGACTAACGCAAGTCGCGCCACGATCTGAGGATCTCCAAGGATCCTCCGATTCCAAACATTCCCAATCGCGAGGAATGCGCAGCTGGTTGTTTACAGTTAGTAAACAGTCTACCGATATTAATACCGTGGTGAGCTCCAGAATTCATGCGCTCTAGCGCCCATCCCCTCCTCGAACTTCCCACGATATCGCGATAGCAAAACTTGGGCTCATATCCCCCCGGATATTAGCTTTATCGCTACAGGTGATCCGCAATTTATTTGATCGCCAATCAATATCTAAAGTGGCATATTCAAGTCGGGTGCATATCCTGGCAACAAGAGATTCTACCATCCTGTGCATCTCATCCGTCTCATCTGACGAAACGCTCGTCTTTGTTTCAAGTAGAGGAAACGAACGAATTGCAACCCACTCCCGAAGTAGCACGACAAATTTTCTCCGGAAATATCTACTGACAATTTCTCAGCTCCATCCAAAATAGCCGTTCCTCTGGCTTCGAAGCTGCTCAATGAAGACAATTCCCGTGTCATGAGCATTAGATCCGCAGTTTTGTCTATATATGACGCGACTCAAAAAGTTTTATCGCATGTTCGTCTTAGAGACATCGCATGAAAAGACTGATACCCACCTAGTATCAACCCATCTCACTGGCGCTTGCTTTTGATCGACTATGAATCTCTTCACCCGACGTTGTGATACAGCTGAACTTCGACCTGGTCTGCGATCGTTATTTTAGGCAATTACCACGGCCACAGCGTTCTAGACCCGTGATAATATTACCACCGGTCACGAGGGATCAAAGCACGGCATCCCGAGAATCTAAACCTTATTTGCGCCTCCTTGCGCCCATTCGCGGTTCAATCCGGGACACAAAGACCGCCTAGCTCGGAGGTTTATCGGCACTACTACCGAGGTCTGAGACCAGCTGAAAACCTCATGTCGGTGTCCCCAGAATTCGTCTCAGTCTCCGGTTTCAACCACATTCAATGTGGCTGTGAGTTCGTAACGGTCAATTGATCTGGACGGCACGTAGGCCGACTCTAATATTACAATACCTATCCTCACCAGTGGTGTCGATTTTCCATGGTCTTTGTGGAATACACTAAGCTATTAATTAGCTCGATCGATCCCTCTCGACTCTAAGTAATTACTGTGACTGCTTGGCTAGCGAGAGGGGTTGATCCTGCTAAACAATATCATTTTGATTGGCCTTTGCAGATAGAAATTGTGGTAGGGTGTGTCTAGTTAGTCAGTAATACAGGTTAACACAGCTTGGTGGTAGGCTTGGCTCTAACTATCAGGAGGCGACTTCTACGCATTTTGCTAGAACACGAGGGAATTACATATGCATCGGACGGCTCAAGTAATTAGAATAAGAAGTTATACCCTAAGAGGTTTTGTCAGGTTGGTTTCTGTATGAATAGTCGTCTGTACTAACTATACGTTATATAATAGGCTCATAGCCTGACTGAATACTGCGCAGCCTAGCCTACGAATACAGCTACAGTACTTTATTTCTTCCCCTCCACGTACCTCTATTTGGTATTCCCTAAATTCACCAGAATATGGCTCCTTTCCTCCACATGTTATCACTACGAATGTTGGTAGCATCCCTTGAGCATAATTCCAGGAAGAAGCGAGTCAAGAGAACGTCTAGCCTTTAGTTTAAGTTACCTAAAAACAATGGGTAGAGGCTAGTTTGTAGGCTCTGGGAGCACTTACCTTCTATGCCCTAGTTAGCCGCGGGTATTTTGTGGCAAATAAAATATTTTCCTCGGCCGGGCTTCCGTATGGATAGCTAGGATGAGGTGATACCAGGCACTAACAATATATTTGTAAGGGGGTACGTGAGATCTAGGTTATAACTATATTTGATTTTCTTGTCTCCAAGCTTGGTTGGTAAGCCTTGCACGGCTGGGGAGGGGATGCTGGCAGAGATTTTTGGAGGGAAGGGGAAATACGGAAATCTACGGATATATGTGCTTTTTCTATAAGCCTTATATGTGTATCTTATACATACAGAGAGAGAGAGCCTCAGCGGGGATAAGATTGACTAGGAGATTAGTAATAATAGAATCTTCGCGTTCATCATAGTCTAGCTTATGTAAACCGGAAGCAAGCAAGAAAAGACTAGGCGTCGCTCCTAACATACATGTACTCCACTGGCCGGCATTTATTTTCTAGCGTTATCGGGCGCTCGAGTGAATACAAAGGAACGTTTTTATATATTTCCGATCTAGCCTAGTGAACTTGGGAGGTCTGTAGAATTGTGGGAGGTTTCTGGTTTGTCTAGATTGTGACGAGTGATCGAGTGTGATTCATGATGGCAAAACTTTAGGTATCACTTGACCACTACATGGAAGCATTCTTCTTAATCTAGTTCTTCCGACTATACGGAAATGCAAACCCACCGAAATTTGGCCTATAGCTAGTGGTCTAATGGGAAGCACTATACTGCCGTAGAAAATGGTATAGATTTTGTTTATCCATCACGCCTCTTGTCGAGTGTGGTCGAGGTAGGATCCGAACTTGTGTTGGTTGGGTGGTTGGTTTTTTCACCGAATACTTCAGATCTTCATTTATTCCCTTCGATCTGTGATATTCCCATAGACTTACTTACCGTGTAGGTACTCTGGTAAATCAGCCTGGTCTAGGAAAGCGGATCGGTATGGAATTATATTTGTCTAACCTCGCATGCTTGGGTCTAATTTGTGCAGATATACAGCCGGTGCCTATATATAGAACCCCCCATCGTTGGATGTGTTATCTCAAGCTTTACATGTGCCCGTATGTGTGGGTACTGACAAGGTATAAGCGGGCCTCGTACCTGTAAGAAGGGTGTAATTTGAGAGTTCATCTGCAATGGGGAGTTGATCAGCCGGAAAGTGGGGAAATGGGTTTGCTGTGTGGTTTTGCAAAGCCACACAAACAGGACGCAGAGACCCTCGAGCTCCTTTCATCGTTCTCCCTTCATCATCTTTTCTTCATCGTTCTCAATCTAGTAGA
Organism: Paragyromitra xinjiangensis; assembly: GCA_038503065.1. Taxonomy (NCBI): domain Eukaryota; kingdom Fungi; phylum Ascomycota; class Pezizomycetes; order Pezizales; family Discinaceae; genus Paragyromitra; species Paragyromitra xinjiangensis. The sequence continues at coordinate 441,984 of JBCAMK010000001.1, read as the reverse complement.
AACCCCTTTAACATTCCACCAAACCTTCCTATCCCCAGGCAAGAACTTCCTTATCCTCACGAAGCTATGGCTACCACATTCATTCCCCAGCCCTAATCAATCAAAACGGGCTATTCAGGAGGTTTCCGAGGTCTAGAAAGCTATAAAAGCCACGTAGATGTGTGGCTGTTGGTGCTGGGAAAAAGAGCAAGAAGCCACTGGGGCTCAGGTTGGAGTTATGGAAGCCATGACTATAATAGTACGACCAATAGTACTACGTGTGCCGGGGTAAATCTATGGGCACCTGGCAGTGGTAGTAATGCGTCTGCTGAAGTAAATTCATACCATAATTGCTCTTAAGCGACAATTCAAGTCTGTAGCCATCTTGATATGCTTCTAGTAAAGCCCTCTAAACATGGTTTTATACTTTTGTAGTTGCTACCTCTTTTAACTCTATCGAAAAGACGAACAAGTTGAGTGCTCGCACTGCCACCACCGCTAGGCGTCCACAGGTTTACCCCGGCGCCCGTTGTACGTATGCTGTGGTTTTTGTATGAATGATTACGAATCATATCAGTACTACCTTGGTAAAACTGACACGCTTTGTACGAAGGGTACGTGGAAATAGTTACGTCGTTGGTATCTACTATGTCTGAGGGTGCTATAGCCTGGATAGTTCTATATACATGTACCTAGACTTGTAGCCGAATGATATTACATGAACCCAGCCACCATCCAACTACCTACAGCAACAAAAAGAAGAATTCTAGTTTCGCATCCACATCCAGACCTAACTCAGGACGCGACGAGATAAAGCATGTCAGACAAAGATGTAACACTACAGTAACACTATGACTTAATTGAAGATGACGCAGTCACCCCGCAAGTACTTCGAGTGTGGGGATAAGTCTGTCGACAGGTAGCGGTGCAGCTATTGCTTGAGAGACTCGAGCTTGCCCGAGTCTTTTTCGGTTCATCAAATGAACTAGGTCAATATTTATATATATAGTGTTCTCTATTCATTATGCATTTTATCAGGCCTCTCGGGGTGTTGGGAAGAAAACCAACATCTTCTGTCTGCACCGCCACCTGCCGACAGACTTACCCCTACACCCGTAGTACAGGTTAAACGGATCACTCAACAAAATATCGTAGAAGTATGGTAACGCAACATTAGTTCTGGGATTCCACGGACTCTTGTTGGACCTCATGGCGGTACCATGTTAGTTGCAACCGATTAGTCTCCTACTCCATTACATCATTCCATATGTTGGCATCAGTAGCAACAGGTCGGGGTTCATGTAAGGGCGTATCTAATACGAATTTTGTTGCGAAACACCCATAACAAAAAGGCTGTGCAGTTTTCTGGAGTCCGACTACAAGTTCAAGCCCCTAACCAATCACTACATGTAAAACTTATACTAGCTTAACCTTTTACCGGTATCGTCATAACTTATAGGGTTGGATACGTAAATGAATTACTACTACTACTACTACTACTACTACTACTACTACTACTACTACTACTACTACTACTACTACTACTACTACTACTACTACTACTACTACTACTACTACTACTACTACTACTACTACTACTACTAACCTTTTACCGGTTACTCTCAAGTACCGCCATTTCCTACCCAGCACCGGGCTATTTTTTGGGACAAATCCCCACCTATCCCATGCATAAACAGTGAGATCACCAGTAAAAAGTAGCACAGTAACTGCGTGTAACGTCTCGCAAAGTCCGTTGCATTTCTAACTTACAACTCCACCCACTCAGCCAACTGGCTAACACATACAATAACAAGTGTAGCGGTATAGATTACCGTAGTGATCTCTTAGGGAGAAAAGTCCACCACAAGTATACCCGACTTCCAATCTTTTGCTCCATCGAATCTTTTCTCAAGTAAAGAGACAGAAGGAAATGACAAGTTAAAAAATAAAATAAAAAAACGCCAGGGATGAAACCAAAAAATCCACCCAAAATGAAGAAACTTTGCATCGGGGAAGGTATCGATAGAAGCGGGAAAGCCAAAAAAAATAAACCACCTCCCCCAAACCCCTTATAAGACATGATCCAGAAAGAAGGCCCATAGGAAATTTTCCATGCCAACACACAATAACAGGATGTGTAAAGACCGGGATGGTATCATAGACGAACGGAAAAATTCATAAACAAGACATAAATAAACAACCCTCCCCCGAAAAACTAGACGCCGAAAAAAACTCAATGCAAGTTGACTAAAGAACTAGACCTCGATCTGCCCTCCACCTTCGTCCACTCCTCTCCATCAGGCAAACCAGTAGCCTCTACTCCATTTTCCCATGCAAGTGACGCAATTGACCCATTTCTCCCATGGCCAATCGAGAGACGAGCGATTGAGCTCGCCGTCGAGCCACTTCGAGGCACCGACATCCCTGCCTCGGACTCCGCCATTGAAGCTTTCCTGCCCCCCTCATAAAAAGCCGCCTCGGTTTCATCCGTCAATGGGCCCGGATCACTTTGAAGCTGCTCGCCTAAAATCGATGTCATATCCCCCGAGAGCCTATTTCCTGGAATATTGGACGGGTCGGTCTTTTGGAGCACGGCCGCGTTAAAGAATGGAACATAATCTTCAAACGAATCTGACTTTGGACGCGGGAGTGCTCCTTTAACCGGCTCTGCCGGTGCCCCGTGAGAAGCGAGGAATCTAGTCAACATCTCTATGGCATCTCGAATGCCTCCAGCATTATTTCGAGTATAAGTAAAAGAAACCACTTGGGTATTCGAGCTATTTTCCTTCTTATTGTCGTCCACAAAATGCATGTCAATTCCAAACTGGGTTCGCATAGGCTCAATAACTTCCTTCCTGATTTGAATTCCATTGATCAGAGTGTCGAATAGCGGCGACCGTGGTAATTGAATCTTATGAGTTTCAGGAATGAGAGCCTATATCCGCGTTAGGAAACTAATGCCGCATGTAGTATCACTGCAGGTATTATACATACCAAGAACTCATTTACAGCCTGAGGGATTTGCCACTCAGGACCCTTGATTGTTACAACATCGCTTGCTGTCTCAGTACTTGGAAATATAATCGAGCATCCCCATCTAGACTCAAGTTCATCCAATATTTGACGCTCTGCGGCCAAAGTTCGATGTAGCAATCGTGGGACAACCACACTTTCCTCCACAATCTCTGCATCTGCCTGTTGAACCATATCCATGATTTCCGATTTAACCAACTCTAGGTTCTTGGCATTCCTCGCTGGCGTCCTACAGATGACGTTGTCCACTTTCGAATCGTCGTTATCTGCTCTTCCTGCGGTACCCCTCTCCATCGCGTTAGAGAATTTAACGAACACTGAATACTTTTTCATGATCCTTTGAATGTGTTGGCCGCCGATTCCTATGATGCGCTTGTGATAAGAATCTGGGACATGAAAAGACACCGAAGCCGGAAGTTCGTGTTCAACTAATTGCAATCCCACCATCGTCGAGTCATGATGGGTGCCAACAACATCAATGAAGAAGTTGTACTCGTTGAAACCGTCAAAAATGATTTGGATACCCGATTGGCCCATGATTTTATTGATCTTCCCATTCTTTTTTCCAGAAACGAATTCCTTATGCTCATTTGCAAGCTCGATTTTCACGCGGATTTGATATGGGCTTTGGTTAACGAAGCGTACTTCATTCAGAATATGCAACGCCAATTTCACGTTGTCGTCTGGACCACATATATCGAAGGCGTGCTTGTTAAATGCAATATCAGCCCCACTGAATGCCGAGATGTCGGTAAGCATCTGTTGAATCTCGCGTGCAGTTGGTGGTTTTGAAAGGCTAAAGGTATTAATATCCGGCATTATCCACCAGGAGGCGTTGTAAAATTGCCCGCATATAGCCATAATTCCCCGAACCGTGCGCTCAATATGAAGCGTTTCCTGTCCCTGAACCCTGATCATAGTTTGTGAAGATCCAAGGGCCGGGAATTGAATGTGGGTTCCGTTCGTATCCATGATTTTCTTGACTTCGTCCAGCCGTTGCAAAAGAATGTAATCTATCTTGGTCAAGGTCATTACGACGTCTTTGACATATAGCCTTGTGGTACGACTCTAGAAAAAAATTAGTTAGCAACTCGTTTAGATGTCTTTGGACACAATGAGTATTGACAGTACAAGATTCGATAGCATCCTTTCAGCCTTCTGAATATCCTCGCGATTTGCACCTGTGATAAATATTTGATCCGGTTGCCGAGGTTGAACGTGAGGAGGCTTATAACCATAAATTCGAGGAAACGGCGGGGGAAAATATATCGCTGTTCTTGTTAGAGCTTCAATATGCTTAACATTCTTTCGTCCACGACCACAAATCAAGGTTTGTAGCGACAATTCGATATATGTTACGTCCATCATTTGACCTAGCTGAAATATTGTTAATCGATAAGAACCGGCTCATAACATATAATAACTATATCAACTTACCAAATCGTCGATCATGATAAGTATTCTTGTTTTTGCATGCTCAACGCTCTCGTAATCGCCGAATATCTTTATCTGCAGCCTATCCCGTTGACTAGTATCGCTCCCAGGATCTACCGCAGCGTCCGGACTCAGTTCCGGGGGCTTTAGCACAAAGATATCCGTTCCCGTGAACTCTGCAATCTTTTCCAGGTGATCGGCAAACCTTGGACGAATCCGTTCGCCATCAGGAAAGATTTGATCACGATCGATATTCACGCAAGCCGTTCTCTGTATTCCAGAAAAGAAATTCTATTACTATGCTGTTCCTTGCTTCCAAAAACCTTTTGGCCAAACTTACTAGTGCAACCGGTGAACTCTGCAAAATATGGCCTTTGACTCGCAAAACCATATCCGGATCACCAGCAAGCCATACATTCGTGACAACTCCCTGTTTTCGCGTTCGAAAAGAGGCGTGCTTCGGCTCAGATACAACAACCATTGCCCGACATTTGTAGTCTGGAGATTCAGAGATCTCCTTACAAAGTTTCTTCAACGCCTCCACGTTCCTCGTGTGCACTGGTAGCTTACACGCAGGAGAATCCGGGGGAGAGCCGGGGGGGTGGAGCCAGTTATCCACCGCCCCCGAGGTGGCCAGTATTATGTCATTGGAGTCTGGACCCGGAATGATGGTGAAGGGGATACAGAACGAGTAATTGAGGCAGTTGAGGGTTGAATCGTCCCGGGATTTTGGGGCATGGATGGGTGAAAGAGAGGGTGCTGGGCTGTGTTCGAAAACGGGCTTTGGCGGAAGGGTATGGACCGAGTGGTGGATGGGGCCGTTGAACAAGGCCATCATGAAACTACTGCTTCTGTCGATAACGCCCCTCTTTGAGACGTGTGTGAGGATCAAACACCTCCGGGGGTGATGGGAAAGATTGTACGCAGGGTTTGAAGCGAGTTTGTTTGAGATTCTGTGGGACGTGACGGTGGTATCCAGTCTTAAGGCTTGGGGAGGGCTCTAAATGTCCTGGAGGTTGGGTATGCAACGATGATCAAGCAACGACGATTGAGACGAGTAGCACACGAGAACTAAGAGCACGAAATGGCAGGGCAGCGAGAAGAAGAAGGGAGAAGGGGAAGGAAGAGGAAGGAGAGGAAGCGACAGAAGGATAAGAAGCGAGCGAGAGGTCTTTTAACCCTGGGGGGGTGGGTGGTGGTGGTAGACCAGAGAAGCAGCGAACGGAACCTAGAGGAAGAGGGAAAATCGAAAGGGAGGGAGGGTTATACACTTTGGCTAGTGTGAACAGCTGCAGCGTCTGGACGGGCAGCCAGCCAGCCAGATCAGACGGACATAGTGTGCATAAGAGGCGAGCGAGCGAGCGAGCCAGAGAGAAAGCGAACGCGCTCGGCAAAGACTAATGAGTGAACACTACTACTCTTTCTAAAAGTACAGCAGTAGATGTACATACATACATACATGCACGCACATACACGTGCGTACGTATATATGTACGGGCAGCCGAGGACCCTCTCTGATTGATCTGTGCCAGGTAATGGCTGGGTGACTGATGATAGTGGTGGGCGGATGGATGGATGGGACTGGGGCTGGCAGACCGAGGGGGAATGATGGGAATTGAGGGAAACGGAACGGGAACACGACATCTGGAGAATAAGGATAAGGATCAGGAAGAGCAGGCAGGTGAAGAAGAAGTAACATGCAGATCTGGAATGAAGATCAAGTACTGGAGAGACTTGAAGCACAGGCCACCACCACCACCACCACCACAACCACCCCACTCCTCCACCGCCAAACACCATCAGCCAGACTCGCGTTTGACGTCTTCGCGACTGCGTGGAGTCAGAACGCGAGAGCGGGGAAGAAGGGCTGTCCGGACACTCGTCGCTTCGAACTTCTCTCTCCGTGCGTGACGCTGGCCCCGACCCAACGGCGGCTCCTGCAGCTATCACAGACGATGCTCCATCGTGAACGGCGAGAAAAACTTGCCGCGATGGATATACATACATACCTAGACCCAAATTCTGACGTTTTCTGTTGAGCCGCACTAAGTCTCAGAGTCGCTTCTTGCCCCCGGCAACAGGCGATATCTTCCGTTATCACGCTTATGAAATCACGCTTATGACATCGTCCGCGGAATTATCATTGGTGTCATAACGCCGTTTGCTCTTATGCGCCTGGCTCGGCCTGGCCCGGCCTGAGTTGTTTCCCACCAAACCCAGACTTACTTGTAAGGGTCAGCCAATTCTTTACGGGTCCCAAGTCCTGGCAGACATCTTAAACCACTACCTCCTCCTCCTCCCACAAGATCTGTTATCTTGAAGATCCCCTCATCTTGAACTAGCTAGTTTTGACGATCTCAGCAGCTGCGAGATGTTTGTCCTAAAAGCGGTTGAAAATCTTGCGTAAACGATTCATGATCCGCAACACAAGCTTCCAACGGTTGCCGGCGGCTCTGTGCCAATCCCTCAAGCCACAACACAACCGTTTTCAAATACGTCGGTGTACCGTAGCAGGCAACTTCGCAAGCCATCTAGACACCCCGCCCACCCCGATGATCACCTAAAATGGAACATTTCTAACATCGTCCAACCAATTCTTGCGCACCAATCACCAACTGAGTGTTGAGTAACCTGTGAGTGAAATGGGGACTTGAGACAGCTAGAGGAAGCCATACCCGGAGCCCTTCTTTGGCCAAGACATTCTTTCGCTATCCCGACCCTGTGAACAAATAGCAGTTTGCTCCCTTATCTATCGTTGACTCTAAACCACTACGATAGAAAGAGGGCCAAAACAACTGATTCTGAACTTGAGAATCTACAAGTAGCTTAACACCTAGGGTATTCTGTAGATGAATCTGATCAACAATAATGCTCCATTATGTGTGGGTATAGCGTTAGCATGGCTTTGGGGTCCCAGGGCTTACCACCCAGTCAACTATTCCTCCTTCATCAGTTCGAGCTGCCCACGTACTCGCCGAATGAACAGCTCAACAATGTTTGGGAGTCTTCAAAACCTAACCAACTCCAATCTTCCGCAGAACACAGATGAATTAGTCTACACAGGGCAGCACCATCTTGGTCAGTGCGCGCGTCTGCGTGCGTCGCTGCTGTTTCGCAGGTCTCCTTAGGTCTAGGTCTAGGTCCGCCGCCGAATTGTCAGTCTCGTTGTCACCGCCTCGGAGAAAGTCTCTACCTGTGAGCGATGAGCGTTTCGCGCGGAATTCGTGATGATCGAGCTCAAGCAGTGCAACCTTATCTAGTTGGATAAAAAAAGAAATTAACTAACTAACTATACATACTCTATCAGTAACTATTCATCACGAATAGCGCCATCGCGTCCTTCGGACGATTTTTTTACGGCATACTTGAATAGCCTGAGTATCGCCTGCAATGTCCACTGCCAGGTTCTCAGTTTATTCCTGACGATATCTGCGTTCGCCGCTAGGTGGGAGTTCTCGGACGCTTTGATAGATGTTTCGAGAATAATAGCTACCACGTTATGCAATGACCTTGGTTAGAATTGTTTGAGCTCTACGACACGGACTAATAGGGTTACGTACCACCTACTCGTGATGAGTTTCATCAGGGAGGTTAAAGGATTACTTACCTGCTGCACCGAATATGTTCTGCTGGCCAAAAAACTTTTTTTCGACTCCGAGTTGGCCGTAGGGCGTTAGAATTGCGCAGACCGGTTAATCCGGGGCGAGTGACCACATTCCTTCCGCTTCAAGCCGGCTCTTTAGTCGTTACAACAGAATATCTTCTCTCGTGGCCTGAAGCAACCGAAGCCTCCCGCTGATAGAAAAGTATTGCGCCGTTCGCTCTAGAAGTAGGTAGTTGCGGGTTGGGCGGTAAGAGTAGTATATAACTAAACCGAATGAGCACCACAGTAAAGATCGGGCTGCATGTTTCGCTGTTGAGGAAATGCACTGAGGAAATAGAGAAAGTGCCTCTCCGCAGCCGACTTCTCTTATGCAGAAGCAGAGCGAGTCAAAACATTAGACGGAGTTCCAAAGCGTAGTCAGAACAGCTACCCCACGGCAAAGGCGGGTTCTACATAATTCTCCTGCACCTAGAAGCTCCTGTAAGGTTAACGCTTGAAACGTTGAAAGTTCAACGCAGAAGAATATTAACATCCTGGTCAATTCCAACCAGTTGAAACCCTGCTACAAATTCAACCAATCAGAGAGTAAGGACTTCTAACTCCGACAACAGCATGTCGATCCTTCACTCAAATACGGAGAAAAGAACCCTCCTCCAAACAGCGTGATCCTCAATAATGATATTATGTTTCTTCAACATGACTCGCACACCACGGCAGCTTTTATCGGAATCTTTTTTTTTTTCGCAGTGTGGTCAGGAAACAAATTCAGTTGAAATTGATATTCTCCTGAGGCTCCTTTGAAATTGTTTAGTTGGGTTGTTCACACAACCAGTCGGTTGCTTGAACCGTCCTCAGTGTAAATGCTAACTCTAGTTGGTCGCCAATTCCCACTGTTGCCTGAAATAACAAATCGATGCATGAGCCCGATGCCAATTACATCTTTTCCCACAAACTCTTTTACCAACCCAATCTCTACTCATACAAACTCCCATCTCCAATAAACAAAATAAACGAAAAAGAATAAACAAAAAAACACCCCCATACTTAATACTTCCCACCATACCTCTCACCATACTCACTCCCTGCATAACCCGTCGGTAATCTCGGCGGCTGCATAGATCTTTCATCCCTTCCAAAAACCCCCATCAACGGAGGCGGAGGCGGTGGCTCCATATACCGTTCCCTACTTTCATCCCTTCTCCTTCCGTCCTGATACTCTCTATCTGCGTAGCCCCTCGCTGCGTCTGGCCTTACACTCGCATGTCTCACGGGAAGATATCCTCCTCTTTCCTCCGGCCTAACACTAGCACGCCCCGCATAGTCCCTTTCCCTATCCCTCTCGTCAGGTCTCCCCGGCGGATGTCTATCATAGTAGTCTCTATCATTCATTCGCGAGTAATCGACCATTTCACTCGGCGGGGGTCCCATTGGGACCCTAGAGGTAGCTCTAGAGGGGGCCCGTGTGTAGTCGTTAAAGGAGTGTAGTGGAGGGGGATACCCGCTTCCCGGCAATGGCGGGGGTGGCAAAGAGGCTCTTGTCGCTGATGCTGAATATGAATACTCTCTATCTCTATAGCTCCGGATATCCGCTTCCCGGGCTGTAATAGAGCTTTCTGCTCTTGGCGGTGGAGGCTCGTCGTAGCGAGGTAGTGGCTGGGGTGGGTAGTACACCACCCTTTCGTCGCCGTAAGCCGACCTTTCACGTTGCAGAGGAGGGGGTGGAGGGGGCGCAAATGTATGGCCCGAGTGACTGTATTCGCTGGGGTACACATCATTGCCTCGTGGAGCGATAGCGGGAGGAGGAGGCGGTGGGGGCATCGGTCGCCCGAAGTGGTCAAAGTGTGGTGGACTATGAATTCTGCTTTGTATAGGCCGGTATTCTGTGTGGGGTTGTCGAGGCGACGCTCTTCTGCCTCGTTCAATGGGTGAAACGGAGCGACTGGAATGACGTGCGTGTCGGTATGGGCCTGGTGGTGAAGCTGATCGGCGCCCGACTCGCGAGGGCTGTCGGACTGGCATGGGAGGCGGGGGTGGATACCTACGATCATAGTCATCATACACAGTGCGGGGGGGATATGCCGATGCGACTGGGGGCACGTAGGCGGGTGTGTAAGATCTATGTGTATAATCAACCGGCGGGGGAGCGGGAGGATGTGATGGAGGGTGAGAGGGGTGAGGGGGGTGGGAATATGCGTAGGGATCTGTTTCTCTTTGTGCATAGGGATCGTATGGGCGGTGGGTTTGAACAGGAGGCGGAAGAGCTGGAGGAGGATAGTATCCTGCTGGAGGGGCATGAGGATAATCGTAGCGCGCACGACCACCGCTATCATATGGATTGACTCGACTTGGTGGTCGTCCTCCCCCTCCACCTCCTCCCCTTTCGGGAGTGTGTACTCGTGGCGCTGGTTCACGATAAACAGGTGACGCGGGTTCAGGTTTGATATACGGGACTGGTGAAGCTCGACTTCTATATGGAACCCTTCCAGCACTCTCTGGGTAGCGCCCATAAGATACTTCCTCATCAGCCTCAACTATTCTTGGATCTTGTGACTCTACGCGTGCCATATTCGCCGGACGAACTGGCTGGGGAGCTGCCGGCGACCGTAGTTGACTTGTAGCAGAATACCGGGGCCGTGCTGGCGGCGAGTAGACGCGTTCTACCACCGTGTCACGCGCATTATTATAAGTTCTCATCTCCAAATCTGTGTCCCTCGAAGGTACCTCCTGATCCCGTGGGGCCGACATAGCAGCCGGCCCTGTAGGGGGAGGTTTACCCCGAGATGCCTCCATTAAGCGTGTATCTGGTACTCTTTCCTCCTCTTGAACTGCCTGTCTCCTTGGTGCAGGCTCCCCTGTTTGCATATCTGTATCTTCTTGAACTGGCTCTTCCAGACGAATCTTCGCGGAAAGCCCAGCTTTCTCTATTATCTCCTCCAAGCCCAAATCTCCCTCCTCCACCCTCGTCGCCTGTCGCTTCAATTCCTTCTCTATCCGCTGTCGCTTCAGCTTTATTTCCGCATTAACCAAGACCTCCGACTTCGCCAGTAGAATATCGTTGATTTCACTCTCCGACATCTGAGGCGTTGAATCCGGAGGATGTGCAGGTCTATTCTGCTGTCCCCGTAGCGCACCAGGAGGTGCCAGTGGTGGAGGGATAGGACGGTTCTTGTCGGCTGAAGGTCCAGAGGGTGGGTTAGCAGTTTGGGGAGTAGGCCGCGAAACTGACCCAGGTTGCGAAGCGGGCTTGAAATGGGGGTGGTTCCCAGCGTAGATGTCATTGCGGAGCTTGATGATCTTTTTGTACTCGTTGATCTCGTGCCCGGTGTCCACGGAGCCGTTTGTATGAACCGGTGAAGGTAAAGAGGGCATCTGCACGTCTGTCGCCATGTGTTGACAAAACACGCTACTGCCGCGTACTGCTGCTGCTGGAGAAATTTGTTTGAATAGCTGTAAGCTTAAGCAGAGAAGCAAACAAGCAAGCAAGGGAGGGAGGGAGGAAGGGAGGGAGGAAAGGTGGTGTTTATCCAACTACCGTTCTGTTTGACTGAGGGAAGATGTGCCGGGAGTGAAGAGTGAGCGAACCATTCATCCACCATCAGATAACATTGGGTTGTATGCCAAGACGCGGACTGATTGATAAGGGATCCACCAACACCAACAGCAATAGACAACGTGCTCATTCGAACCCACTTTATATAAATCTACCGCGGGGCTACGTGTAGTTTGGGCATCTCTCCAGATGGGAAACAAAAATTTTACTGTTCCATCCAGTAATGGACCCTAGTCATGACCTCTCACTCGGAAGGGTAATATTCACCTCTATTTAGGTTCTCGTAGATCTAGAAAGGTCATTTTTATAAGATAGAAATAGTCAAGCGTGATACCGTGTTGTGGCTCTAGAAGTTTCTCTACCACTTGGTTTCATCAGTCTCCTGGCGTTGGAGTGGTAGTTTTAAATGATATGATAGATCTGTCTCGGTCCCAGCCTATTTTTTCATAATTATTGTATTTTACTCACAATTATGACCAAATAGACCCGTGAAGTACGAACCTTGGCGCCAAGAACAAGTCTGGGCACGAGACAGATGATAAATTTCACAGCTTCAAAAACAACCCACGCATCACCAAGAATAACTCGCTCGTGACCATATCTTCCGTGCTAGCAATAAATGTATACCACGCCGTCCAGGGCTTTCCCATCACCCTTTTCTTGGATTCTCAAGCCTAGCCCTACCCAATCCACCTCCCATCTAACGAAACCATTCCAATCTTTAATCCAGCGGTCCTATCCCAAGTTCCAACATTACTGGGAATGTCTCTATTGGAGTAAAATTCCATAATTTTGATGAGTTATCCAATACCGGTGTGCTTCAGTGGCATTATGGTCTAGGAATTGCTCATAAAAACGTGTTAGTAGATCCTCATCCTGTTGGATTTTCTTTTCACTAGCTGTTAACTTAGGGATTTCATTCACATCATATTTAAACGGCACTTCGGTTTTCCTCACATAAACCCCCTTACATCGCAGTGATTCTTAAAGCGATCTATGATTATAACGATAGAGACAAACTTGCCAATAATACATTGCAGCAGCAGCGGCAGAGTTTACCCTATGGTTCCCCAATCTCTACGAAGAGGTCCCTGTCGCTGACATAGTCAGTGGATGAGTTTGATGGTCACTCTAATAACGGCCAAAAATATCAATTGTGAGCTATTCTTCGCGAGAGAGAAATTAAAGGTACTCATGGTACACCCAACGAAGCATTTATTTGTTGCTAATCCTAAACCTGGTGCAAGACTTGAGATAACTGAGAGAATATATGATATTTGTCTCAAGTGTTGGAGGGGCAGTACAACAAGCTGTAATTCCATTGCGGGTTTCAGGAGGGTTCGTTGAGATGACTTTAAGCTGCGGTGGCTTGGGAGGGGAGGGGGGGTTGTCCCAACCATTACGTTGCGAACCACCCTCGGCCTACCCTAAGTAAAAGGACTAGAAGAAATGTGTGGCTTTATTGAGGGATATGGGGAAGGTTGTAATACTTACTCACTTATGTTGAAACGATCCTCGAGACAGCCGCCTACCGTATTGACTCGAGAGAGTGGACCTGACGCTAAGACGTTGGAATTGCCTCAACAGGTAAGGTGCCAGCTAAGGGGGTCAAAGATGAGCAGAAACCTGTTAGAGCCTTACCTCTATAGGCAATTCCAACGTCTTAGCGTCAAGTCTACTCTCTCGAATCAATACGGTATGTTGGTTATAGGCCATTGTGCTAAACAGCACGTATTTGTGGTATAGACCAATACCCACGATCCGTGTGATGAGATGCCAGCCAGGCTCATTCTCACGAAGTGGGATTAGGAACGCACTGGAACGATGAGATTTTTTGTTCATTAAGCCATTATTTTACTAATTTCGAAGGACAATAATTTCTCGCACAGTAAGACTAGAATCATAACTATATATATGTCGGAGCTTTTAACAGCATATTTTATGACACGAGGATTAGAGAGGGAGGTGATGGTGGTGGAGTTCCGACAATAAAAGAAACAATCTCTAGCAAAAGCGACGTTGAGATAAATAGAATGAAAACCCACCAACACGAATAAAGACGTGAAGAAGAAACACCATAGAATGGCCTTTAAACCCTCGGACAAATCCCATTGAATGGCGTGACAACCATTATATAAACCAGAATCCAACCTCTCTTCCTCCTTGCAACAACAGCAACCTCCAACGTAACCACTTCCAGTTGCAAACTCGACCGTAAACAACAAAGCTTCCCACCGAAGATTAGGCGTCATATCCATCTCGCCGACGATAATGATACCGTCCAGTCCTTTCTCCAATCTCGAACATGGGGGATTTATTTCCTCCGACCCACGAACAGTCACTCCTCCCCAACCCTCCCTACAACTCACTACCCCACCAGCTGTCAATAAAACCGAACCCAGCCCTCTAGGAGAACTCTCGAAAGAACAACTAGTTTTACCAACCCAGACTACAAAAAATACCAAACGCAAAGCTAAATCCGCTGAGGGAGCTACCAGAAGGAAAAGCACTCGTGTCTCTATCGTCCCCAATCGATTCCAGCCTGAGGCTAATACCAAGAAACCTTCAAGTACGCCATCTACAGGCTCAGAGAACGGATTCCCGATGACCACACAGAATACGCCTACTGTAGCTTCTACTGGAGATACCATGGAAATGGAGACAAGCTTTACGGCTACACCTACGCCTAAAGCTCGTATAATCAACATTAAATTTGCGGAAAATGCAGCTACTCCTGTAGCGGTGGAGGATATTTCGGAAGCTATTGTTCTTAAAAGCAGTCCTCCAGGACCCGAGGAGATAGGAGAGGAAGTTTCTCATACGAAGGGAGACAGGGTGAGAGATAGCGCTGAGCTTATCTTCTCCGAGATAACCCGTGGCAAATCACCTCTTAAGGCGGAAGATCAAGATACGCCTGCTAGAGAGTCCATAGGAGAAGGTGTCGTCAGGCTTGCTCCGCAAAAACGAAGCCACCGAAAAAAGACAACTGCACTCGCAGAGGAAGCTACCACCAAAGCTCTTCTATCCAAGAATAGTTCTGGTAAGAAGACACGAAAATCGACCACCCCAGTGAAGGAAATTACCAAAGGAGACGCCGTCGAGATTGCTCCACCCAACATGAACCACTTGGAAGGTAAATCTACCTCCAAGGAGGAAACTGCAGGGGAAGATATGGTCAACACTACCCCCGACCTATCCGATAAATATCCGATTGAGTCACGAAAAAGGTCTCTAAGCGAAGAAACAGCCACCGAAAAGCGCTCCCACAGGAGGTCTAAACCCGAAGACCCTAGACACCGCAAATATTTAGTGGCGGCGCCCACATCCCGCAAAACTCGTAGTCAAAACGCCTCGAATTCTAGGCCCGCTAATTCCCCGACAGAATCGCCAGCTTTAGAAACTCCAAGCTCTGAAACTCCAATTCTCAAGAAACGAATTTTCAAAACACGTACCCCTAGGACGCCTGTCGTTGAAACGCCTGTCCTCAAGACATCCACCCCTCCGCGTTTATCGAATATGGTTTTCCGCTCGCCTCTTCGTGCTATGATCAAATCTGCTGCAGAACACTACAGCTTTCTTCCTACGAATTTGACCGATCGGTTCGCTATCGCGGCTCTTCATAGAACCTTCTTCGCGGACGATACCTACCGGGAGCATTTAAAGGTCTTAGGGCTTGAGGGAGATGACAAAGATGTTAGATCGGCTATGAGGCAGGTTTGGGAGATTGTGAATAATGGGGAAAAGGATGATGAGGTTGTTTGGGAGATATTGGCTGCGACCTGGGATTCTCAAGGTGCGAGAGGGTGGGGAAATGACGTGTAAAATGGCTCGAATTTTGTTCTGAGGGGGCGTTTGTGAATTGTTTCCTTGGGCTTTGGGATAAGGTGAAGGGATCAGAAACGAAAAGTTGGTAGTTTGCTCTGTATGTTTTAGCTCTTGAAGTTTATGGATGCAAACAGTTACAACATGAAATGTCCTTCACAGTAGTAATTCCGTACGAATAAATATGATTTCTTTGAGCGTCCACTAGTAGCTCTGATCGAATAGTATAGTAGATACAGTAATTTTGCTAATCTCAAAAATCCACAGAATCTTTCGACAAAGACAATCTTGTTTCTCAGATTGGGTGAATGGACCAGTCATATATAATCACTCGCCTGCTACATTCGTGTTGGCTTTGCTAGCTAAGCGAGATAAGATCGATTGATAAGCGGGTGCGTCACTAACCTGCACGTCAATTCTACACTTCCACCATCTAGCTACTCTACAGAGACTACGAAAAAAAACCACAGCTTTGTTTATTACCACACTACCACTAACACTCACCACCTAGAAGCTCTAAAGATGGAGCAAGAAGAACTACCCGTATTTTTCTTCGACATTGACAACTGTCTGTATTCACGGAGCAAGAAGGTCCACGATATGATGAAAACACTAATCAACAAATACTTCCGCGAGCAACTCGAACTTGACCAAGCCGATGCCAGGTCCCTCCACGAAACATACTACAAGAGTTACGGTCTTGCTCTAGAAGGACTTGTTCGCCATCATAAGATCGACCCGCTCGATTACAACGCACGAGTTGACGACGCTTTGCCGCTTGAAAATGTCTTGCACTCCGAACCGGAGCTGCGGAGGTTGATTGAAGATATCGATAGAAGCAAGGTTCGATTGTGGCTTTTCACAAATGCATATGTGACGCATGGGAAGAGGGTGGTTAAGCTGTTGGGGATTGACGATCTTTTTGATGGTATGTTTATCCTTCAGCACTGATGGAATTATGGTATACCATAGGGCTGGAGAACAGAGACGTAGCTCTATATAGGTGCTAATTATTTGGCGTGAAGGCATCACGTACTGTGATTATGGGCAAGAAACCCTCGTTTGCAAACCGAAAGTAGAGGTGTACCAGAAAGGTACTCCCCCCTTCTCTCCCGCAAACCGGCCAGCTAACACCCTTCAGCAATGCGAGAAGCATCTATTACCGATCCTTCAAAATGTTATTTTGTCGATGACTCCGCTATCAACTGCGAGGCAGCAATTCGATTTGGCTGGAAAAAAACAGTCCAGAAACTAGAGCCTGGTGATCCGGAACCCGCTGTGCCAGTAGCGTTGCATCACATTAGGAGCTTGGAAGAATTGAGAGAATGCTTCCCAGAGCTATTTAAAGAGGGTACGAAGAGACATGAGTGAAAGTCGTGAAGGGGGATTATAGAAGTATTGGAGATGGTCTTATGTAATGTTGGAGGATACCGCACTTTGTCAAAGTGATAGATAATAGATAATATTATGTGTTTTCGGTAGGCAGCAAGGAGAAATGGGATGGTGGAAGCTGCTATCCTTGAACGGCAATTAAACTAAATCAACAAGGTCCTTATGTCTTCGTCGCTGTCCTCAGGGAAACGTTGCCCTAGGGAAAATTAGCTCTACGATTACCAAAAAGTTTCCATTACTATTGTGACTGGCTAACAACAACCCAAAAATAGTGATAATAAAACAGTTCAGCATACAAAAGCTGAGGACTTTTATATGCTCCCAAAACATTGCTATCTGAGATGAGAAAAAGAAAAAAGGAAACACCGGATGACGGGTAATGATGATAGTGCATAAACGATACTATAACCTTCGAAACAAATTCGGGGTTTTAGAGAAAAAATCCCTCCAAAAAGATACAGAAAAAACTCCAATGCAGATTTCATAACCACAATCATGATTCATGAAATACATGTATACAAAGCAAAGAATCATTACTTCTTCTCGAACATGGCCCTTCTAGCAGCAAATGCGGCTCTAGCAGGGCTAGCATTACCACTATCCGATGGTTCATCCTGCGTTTGGCTAAATCTTTTCGCGCGTTCCGCAATAGAACTCTTGACACGCTCCGATCTGGGGGCTAGTTTCTCAGTGTTAACAGCAGAAGAGTTGGATTCGCTCCTCGCATGTCTTGCTGCCTTCAAAGATTCTCCAGAGGTCTTGCTACTAATCATGGCCGCGGACTGGGTTTCTGCGCGTTTCAAGGGCTTCGGAGCATATTCCCCACCGGATATGACTGCAGATTCAGCGCGAGAATGTCTAGACACTCCTTTTTCTCTGGTAGACTTCACCTCCAGAGGAGCGGCTCTGTTATATTCGGGAATTTTAACAGGTTCTGGGGTCCTTTCCGACTTGAGAGGTTTCACTGCCGCCTTGTCGAAAGTTGGAATAGAGCGCCGAGCGCGCTCAGTTCTGTCTGAGACCGGCGAAACATCAGTTTCTCCGGCAGTCGGCCCAAAAGAGCGAGATTGGACGAGTCTTCCTGGCCTCAAAGGCCTCTCTGTACTGTCTACCACCGGGATGGATGGTGGAGGTGATGCAATTCTTTCTACTTTAGGCTTTGGAGACTCCACCTGTTCGGATAGTTGAGCGGGCTCAACCCTTTCTGCCCTCGAAAGTGTCATCTTCCTTCTCATAAATGATAGAGATGACGAAGGTGACGCAGCTCTTTGTTCCGACTTCGGAGACTCGGCCTTCTCCTCCGTTGGTTCAGGCACTGGGGTAGATTCAGTCTTCTCCGGCTTCGGGAGAGTCATCTTCCTCCTCCTCATAAATGGTAGAGATAGCGGAGGTGATGTAGCCCTTTCTAGTTCGGATTTTGGGGACCCTACGGCCTTCTCCTCAACTGGCGTATATTGCTGAGCAGTTTCAACCTTCTCCACCTTTGGAAGCGTCATCTTCCTCCTCATGAATGGCAGAGATGGCGGAGGTGACATAGTTCTCTCTGGTTCGGGCTTCGGAGACTCAACAGACCCTTCTACTTGCTCAGATAACTCAGTAGACTCGATCTTCTCCGCCCTCGAAAGCGTCATCTTCCTCCTCATGAATGGCAGAGATGGCGGAGGTGACATAGTTCTCTCTGGTTCGGGCTTCGGAGACTCAACAGACCCTTCCACTTGCTCAGATAACTCAGTAGACTCGATCTTCTCCGCCCTCGAAAGCGTCATCTTCCTCCTCATGAATGGCAGAGATGGCGGAGGTGACATAGTTCTCTCTGGTTCGGGCTTCGGAGACTCAACAGATTTTTCCACCTGCTCAGATAATTCAGTAGACTCGATCTTCTCCGCCCTCGAAAGCGTCATCTTCCTTCTCATGAACGGCAGAGATGGCGGAGGTGACACAACTCTTTCGGATTTCGGAGACTCAGCGACCTTCTCCTCAGTTGGCTCGGACACTTGAGTGGGCTCGGGCTTCTCCACTCCCGAAAGCGTCATCTTCCTTCTCATCGATGGTAGTGACGGCGGAGGCGATGCAACTCTTTGCTGCTCAGGTTCCAATAATTCTACGATCTTCTCCGTTGGCTCGGACACTTGGATAGGTTCAATCTCCTCCGCTCCCGAAAGTGTCATCTTCCTTCTCATGAATGACAGAGACGGCGGGGGTGACACGACTCTTTGCTCGGATTTCGGAGACTCGACGGCATTCTCTTCAGTCGGTTCAGACATTTGGATAGGTTCAGACTCCTCCGCCCTCGAAAGTGTCATATTCCCTCTCATGAACGGCAGAGATAGCTGGGGTGATGCAACTCTTTGTTCGGATTTCGGAGACTCGACGGCATTCTCTTCAGTTGGTTCGGACACTTGGATAGGTTCAATCTTCTCCACTCCCGAAAGCGTCATCTTCCTTCTCATGAATGACAGAGACGGCGGAGGCGATGCAGCTCTTTGTTGCTCAGGTTCTAACGATTCCACGGTCTTCTCCTCTACCACTGCAGGTGATTGAGTGGGTTCAGCCTTCTCCACCTTCGGAAGGGTCAACTTCCTCTCCATAGATGATAGTGGCGGAGGCGATCCAGCCCTTTCCGATCCATGGCTCAGGGGCTCTGCATCGTTCTCCTCCGTTGGCGTAGATGGCTGAGTGAACTCAACTTTCTCCGCTTTCGGTAGCGTCATCTTCCTCCGCACGAATGAAAGGGACGACAATGTTGGTGAAGCAGCTTCAGATTCCAACTTTGGAGCCTTCATGACTTTGTCAACAGCCGGCACAAGTGGTTGACTCATTTCAACCTTCGGTGGTGCTGGAAGTATATCCTCAGTCACTGGTGAAGGCGGCTGTATCGGCTCGTCTTTCACAGGCGCTGGAGGAGGAATTTCCGCTTCCTTCGCCTCAGCTGGCAGGGCTGGCAGGGCTGGCTCAACCTTCTCTAGTTCAGGGGACCCCACCGGCGACTCAGTAGCCGGCGCGGGGAGCGAGCTCTGTGGTTCAATATTAACGATTCCAAGACCAACACTTTTCCCACCATCCAAACTCTTCCTCTCAGTTGCAAAACCGGTGTTGTTCGTCATACTATTCGTCCTCTGGGACGAAAAAATCGACGATGATGAACTCGAGCGGCCGTGTGCAGCCCTCATTCTGGCGTCAAAAATTGACTCTTCGAACGACTTCTTCGGAGGGGGATCATCAGCCGGCAGGTTAGGCAAAGACTTTTCACCTGTTGCTGGCTCCGACGGAGGGCTTGCAACGGGAGTCTGAGTGAACACTTTCTTCCTTTTCTCTCCAGCCCAGGACGCCCATGATGAGAAATATGCTCCTGCACGAGTTGATGCTTCAGCCAATACAGGTGTCACAGCGGCTACAACAGGCGCTGCAGTAGGTGGTTTTTCTGTGGCAGGGCTTGTTAGAACTTCAGCGTTCTGTGTTTCATTTTGTGCTTGGCTTTGTGCTTGATTCTGTGCTTGGAGGTTTGCTAGATCCTGAGACCTTCGCTGTTCCCTAAACTTCTCCACGTTCTTTGACAAGTTGCTAAACACCGTGGATACATTATTTCGGCCCGAGGCCAAGGTTGCTGCTACGACTTCTCGGCCACGATTGACCTTCTCGTCTACCCCTAATTCCTTCATTTGCCTAGCGCATAGTTAAGAAATTATCACCTACCATTCATCGGAAGGGTACACATACTGTACAATACGCCGTTGAACATCCTCCATGGTGAGGCCGCCAGCCATTACATGCTTTGGTGGCACAAGATCAAAGAGTTCGGAATCTTAAAAATTAGTTATATGCCTCCCATGACGAGTCGCAAATACCTACCTGTGAATTTCTGAAATATGCGAAAGTTTTCTGTCATCTTCCAATTATCCACCCAATCCATCTGGAAGTCATATGCCGGATCACCTTCTGCAAGACAATCAGTAAATGACTTCTTGAAGTGATTCTAATGTAAGTGGATTCTAAGTGTAAGTGCTTACCGATATCAGGCAAAAACAAATTCAAATCCGATCCGTGATGTTTCTCCAAAAAGAGATGATACTTTACGGCCGATACCATTGATAGAACATATTCCTCGAATTGAAGGCGGATATAATCCTCGCTACCAACGAAACCCATGGTTTTCGGCCGAGATGGATCTGCTTCATCCCAAGACTCGGTAACCGAAAGAACCAAAGCATCTATCCATCTTCTATCAGCGGCGGAGAGCACTGATGCAGCGCGTAGTGAGGAAGAAGTTATTTCGATGGTGTTTTCATCAAGCTTTACCCCACAGTCAGCCATAACCTTCGAAAGATTGGACAAATTATCTTACATTCACAAGGATGTCTGAATATCGATCTCTCTGTTGGAGTAATAAGGAGTTGGTGGAGCCAACAATATACGACTTTGTGCCAAAATCTGCAAGAATATCAAGTTGTTGCAGAGGTGTATATGGGCCGAACAAGCTTCCCTTCAACCGCATCTATCAGCAAATGAAATTGGTTTAACCAAGATGATAATCGTAATACTTTGCCAAAAAGTTGAAGGGGAAGCCCCATAAATTTCAATACTTTACCAAATTCGTCAGAACCATTCATTTCAATCAATAAAAGCTATGCTCAAAACAAAACTCACAGGATCGCCTATCACTGGTTTTGACAGAAGTTGGTTTTATCAACTTCGACTCGTAATTGTTGAGATCCGGGTCACTGCAGTCTTCCAAGTTCCGTAAAAGGCCCGGGACAAGCGAAAGTAGTGAGAATTGCGTCATGCAAAGCCTTTCACATCGCGAGCCAAAGAAAAGCATCTATTAACATCAGCCATGATCATAATTATTACCAGTAAGAAATTTAGAGGTACAACCTTAGGCTGTAAAAGAGCACACTTGAACAACACCAATGTTTGGTGTCGGAACTCATAAACCAATTCCCGAAGGGATAAACCTAACATGTCAATTCTTCCAGGTGTTCCCAAAAGAGAATAGCTTTTAGACAGCTTACCAATGTACTGATCTCGATCGTACTCGTCATCTCGCAATGCCCTCAAGCTTTCTTGAAATCTCTATTTTATGAAGTTCAGCATGTGACCCCCGAAACAGCACCACGGGCAAAAGAGCTGCTTGCCCGTATAATATCCAAATCCTCGAAATTCCTATAACCAATAACAGCACGTGAGCAAAAATACCTTCCCCCATATAGTTGTATCTATAAAATTATTAAAGAGTTGCC
Source organism: Paragyromitra xinjiangensis (assembly GCA_038503065.1). Lineage (NCBI taxonomy): Eukaryota > Fungi > Ascomycota > Pezizomycetes > Pezizales > Discinaceae > Paragyromitra > Paragyromitra xinjiangensis. The sequence goes on along the minus strand of JBCAMK010000001.1, from coordinate 419,933 downwards.
ATACCTCTGAGCAAACCAAGCTGTAGTTACGGCCGAGAGCTGTTGCTTCAAGTGCCCAAAAAAGAACGTCGGGTTGCTGGCAATTACAACCACAGCTTTTTGAACAGTAGAACGCGTGACATCCGCAGGCCGATCTACGAGCTCACTGGAATCTAGCTGCCTTGTACACGATATCCCGAAGAGAGTTGCTGGCCCTGATGTTGCCTCGTGCTTCAGGGTGAAGTACGAGAAGTCCTCCTCCTCCGCCAAGTGAGCCCCATCAGCAAGCGCGAGAAACGGAAGCAGCGGCCATTCAGATATATCGTTTTCGTTATCGACTCCGATCCAATGCTCCACCTCGGGTCCCCTAAGCGAGTCTCGTTAGTATTAACTCCACTACCAGTTTTATTTGGTGGAACCAGCCGGGGGAAAGGGGTTGGGAATGAACCTCGCATGATGAAACCCGATTATCGACACAACTGGGGTATACAGAGTCGTTTTACTCATAGCCAAGAGGAAGTTCGTCGAATTTCTAGGAGCTGGTATTATGAAGGAAATTTGGTAGCTGGATAGGAGGGTTCTGAAGGGTCAGCTGAAGATTGAGGGACAGAAGCTGTGCAATACAGGGTATTTTGCGTCATGGCGGTGAGATTGACTTCCAAAGATTAAGGGTTCTGGCGCACGGGCCACGAGCCACAAGCCACGAGTCAAGGCAGGGTACAAGCACATCTTAGGTACTACATACATAGCACATCTACCCCAGGTCTGCACCTATATCCTCAAAGGTGTTATCTGCCATCAATAGTACATACAGCAACTAATAATAATGCACGAGAATAGCTGGCAGCTTTCAAGACTTGCCGTTCCTTTATTTGAGCGCTATAATGTGTATTACCCTGTTCCTCTACTCCAGAGCGCGTATACCCTTTTAAACCCCCATAAAATTTCCCGTCCAGACGTGAAATACTTCGTAATTTCGTTCATGCATGTTTCCATCCGGGTTTTATGCCGCCTCCTTCACCCTATCCATCCGACATTCCCCTGGAACGCCGGACCCCAACATACCAACAGACAAAAAATAATGAAATAATTGAAATACAATAACAAAGAAGCATTTGTATGCGCCAAGAAGGTATAAAGAGTAAATTCAAGAAAGGTACAATATAATTACTGTACCGAACGATATTAATTCCTGCCAAAAACAACAAAATCATTTCGCTTACGGCTGGGCAGACCCATCAACGTTATGGTAATCCAAGATTTCGGAGTACCTGCAAAAATGTTTATGTTAGTACAATACCACAAACCATAAATAAAAATATCTTACATCATGATCTTCCAAGTATCTACGGGCAAATCTGCATCATTAAAAGACCAATCGAACCTTTCGCTTGCCACTGGCTCGTCGGTAGGATCGTGATAAGGTGCAAGATACTCGTGAGCAAGAGCCGCTTCAGCAGTGATTCTTTTCCTGGGGTCGAAGACAAGCATTTGCTCCAAAAGATCGATCGCTAGAAATATCAGAAAATTTGTTCAAGGCGTAGAGGATTTGATGATACTAACCCAAGGGATCTGCGTTCCTGAACTTCTGGGACAAAGGTTGCCTTTCTCTCTTAGGAAGTGATTGGACGAACCTCAAGGTCTATAACATATTAGCACCATGTATCAGCACCATTGGGCAAGCAGGAACTCACATTCTCGCTGCAAATAGTGTGGATAACATCATCCGGCGGGGTCCCAAGCAGCTCAGTAATGATAGAGAACTGGTTCACATGATCCTTCCCAGGAAACAGAGGCTTGCCCTCAAGCATCTCCGCAAAAATGCATCCCGCGCTCCAAATGTCCACTTCCACGTCATACTTTTGCCACGTCAACATGATCTCGGGTGCACGATAATATCGTGTGGAGACGTAGCCAGTCATCTGGGGATCCTGGATCCTAGCCAATCCAAAATCACAAATCTTGAGATCACAGTTCTCATTGACCAGGATGTTGCTCGGTTTTAAATCACGATGGACGACTCCGGCAGAGTGGACATATTTCAATCCTCGCTGCGAATTGTCAACACTAGTACTTGTTATAGAGAAATAGTTCAACGTACGAGAATTTGATACAGAAAGTATTGGATAAATTGTTTCTCCAGAGGTCGAGAGGTTAATAACCTATGCAGATCGGTGCCCAGCAGTTCGGTGACAAAGTAGCTACAGAACACAAATATTAGATTCATACGATAGGAGCTTAGGGTGTGGGTACATACATATCCTCCAAAGGAGATATAAAGATATCACTCAAACTGATCACCTAGGGGATTGTTAGCGTTAAATGCCTCTTTAAATTTGGCGGGGTAATGCGGGGGCTGGCAGAACGTACATTTTCATGCCGCAAGTGCTTGAGCAATTTGAGTTCCCGATAAGTCCTTTTAGACAGAACTGGTGTACTGAATGGCTTCATAATTTTCTTGATGGCGACCGCCTGGCCAGTTAACTGATCTTTGGCAGAACTTCACGAATAAATTGTCAGCAATCTAGTGTTTATATACTTATTTTTGGGGGGAGAAAAAAATTACCATACGAGACCAAAAGCGCCCATTCCTACAGGCTGCAGATCCGTATACCTGATAGCAATTATTAGATAAATCTTCAAACTCGGAAAAGACCTAAAGTGGGGGGCCGTGTACCTGCTCGTTATTTCGAACGTAGTTCCGAAAATTTGGGCACGGACGAATTCAGCCATTTTGAAAGAAGTCAATCAATGAGGATGAAATTCGAGGAGAAGTGTCGACAAAGATGAGGGACGAGGTTCTGGGAGGGTAGAGATAGTAGCGGTAGACGGAGATGATGGCAATGGATTCCCCGGAACTGAAGGCACCGAGGGGAGATGCGGCGAGGCGTCAAACTAAATAGTAGCCGCGTTTTCGTCGGATAGCAGCAGGAGTACTGAATAATCTACTCCGCGCGCTGGGGTAGAATAACCTATGTCGCAGGATGCAGCCAAAAAGAACAAAACCAAGGTTTCCAGGCCCTGTGGAACGAAATATTTGCCTTCCAGACAAAAGAAATCGGAGACAGCGAGGACACTACGAAAGTGTATTTCTTGCAGGGTATCGCGTTCGCCTGGGCCCTCTGCTAGAGGGCAGCTTCTTCTCGCCTTGGTGACTTTCTCAGTCCTGGCGATGAAATCACCGTGCAGGAACAGGCGCGGGGTGAGAGCGGGGCTGGTGTCGGGCTGCTTCTCCAACCAGCATCGACCAGGCACACCCACTCACCTCCAGATCTTAGTATCACGAGCACCCGTGTCCCTTTCACCTGCGTACTTTCTGTGGCGCAAACCCTTTTATTTTGATTTTCACTCTGTTTTTCCTGCCGGTCCCTGAGGATCAATCATCACTGTGTCTTTCCCTCTCCATTTCCTCAAAGATCCACCTTTCCCCGTGAACCTGGCAGGTATCTCGTGCGTGGTATGGTACGTCATTGGCCGGATGAAATTACCGGTTTCCAAGCGTTGATGAGGGAACTTGCACCACACAAGCAAAAGGACAAGGGCCTAGATTCCGCTTTTGTACAAGCCTGACGGCAAACAGCGTCAGCCACAACCATCATTCGTAAAATCCTGGCCTGAGACAGTGATACATGTTCAATTTCGTGCCTGGAAGATCTCCGATATGTCTTTGTAATGCTTTTTTTAGCACCCTCCTGGGAGGAAAATATACGGGCCTGCGAACTTCACAGAACGCTGTGGACACACACCTTGGCACCCCGCCAAGTTCCATGCTTCATCCGGTACAGCGCTCCGCCACATATCAATGTGAGCTCGAATTGATTGTAGAACGCTACAGGTTCGATTTTCTTTCTTTCTTTATCCATGGCTTTTTTATATCCCTGACACATAACTACCGGTATTCTTGTTCTTGTTCCTCAATCCTGATCCAAAACACTTGTACCTTGCGATAAAGCCTAGCATGCAAACCAAAAAGCATCTATTTCTGGGTCCTTGAGATCGCGGAGCCAAAAAATAATAGCATTAAAGTTAGGGAAGCGGAGAAAATATCTCAACGCTTGGGAATTTCATCCTCTAAAGCGGACATCTGGGCGAGGTCTGAAGTGTTGTGGGCGTGGCGCTTTCAACTTCGTCACTCTAGACAAGGATTGCGTTTCGAACGAAATTTAACTCCTCGTACAAGGTGCAGGGCCCATAAGAAAGATCGTCTGGAGAACCGAGTCGCGTAATCAGCCTCCTGAAATTCGATAGTAAATGTCGATAGGCGTTCTGAGAAATATCCTGCGACCTTTGCGTCAGTACTGTTTAGGCTGGCGAAATACCAATTCTTATGCTGAAAAGCTCTCATGCGAAGGTGCGAAATGTGTACATGTATCCTTGAAAATATTTATCATGAGCTTGCAGCTCACATGGTCAGTATGCATTTTAGTTTAAAATTGTGATTTGCAAAAGCGCAAGATACGGATGGAAATTCCTTGCCAGTCTTGTTTAGGTCGTTAGGGTTTGTTCTCGAGATAGAAAATTCTCTCAACTGAGAGGAAAATGTAAGAAACCTTTTCATCGCGTAGTAATGAGTATGTAAAAAGACAAATAAACCTCGAACTTGCTGGGGGAACTTACCTCAGGCTTCGTAGAGATGAAACATAGGCCGGCGGTGAGAGCTAAATGCGAAAAACCTGCTGTAAAGACCGCAGGAAATCTGTAAAAGTAAAAAAATAAAAGTTCTCAGACCAACCATGGAGGTATTTAAACGACGGATCGAGTGGGGGTTTATTCTAGAACTATCGTGATATTCAAGATCACAGTTGAAGTGAAAATCCGAGAATAGATACGTACCGTACACGAAAACAATGACGCAATGGGCAGGGTGAACGCGTCCATGCCTAGCGCTGTCAAAACCGGAATCTGCCGCTGAGCGCGTAATTGTCACATATCGTGATTTTTCCGCCCGTCATCGGCAGGTGCGTAAACATTTACCTGCATCCCAGTTTTCGATAACGTCGCATTTGTGCAACCTTAAATCATCTAGCATATATGTATCTTGCTTTCGTCGGTTATGGACAAGGGGTAAGGGTTCATACAGCGTGACAAGGTGCATCTCCACGTATTCACCTTTGCTGAAGTTATAGATCACGCTGTAATGAATGTATGGAGAACGCAGCGGGAGGGGTTAATTGCACTTATTTAGTGAACATATGCGGATGTGATTGGTAGCCACTGTTAGATAAATCTACTGTACTGATGATAGCTGCTACATGGATGAAGGTTGTGATACTGTTTCCTCCGCGATAAGGGAGCTCTCAGTCTAATTGTACCTTCTCTACAGAGCCCCGCAGACAAATCATACTTCCACCAAAGAGAACTCGGATCTCGTGTACTTTCAGAAATTCGGCGTTGTGCAGCAAGCAATTCTTTTAGAACATTGGTGAGGGCCCTCTCAACTCGGTGTTTTGTATTTATCCCCTGAAACTCCTCAAATGAGAAACCTTGGACCGATAGAAATACCTAGTGTACTACAAATAGAATATGGGGCTGTGGAATGTATTTGCTGTGTAGATTCCGTGTTAGTCCCTTCACCGGAATGTATGGGAGGACTGAGTATCGTATGCGATCGAAAGTATTGTATTCTAATTGTTTTCATCTGGCTGTCTAGATTTGAACTACTTACAACCTTTGCAAGGAAGATATAAGAATACTATAATTGTATTTGATGTTGTGGTTTTTTTCCGAGTGCCTTTTTCGATTAGATCCACAATGTACCTTGTTCTTAGCTTGTCGCGGTTAAAAATATCTGTTACAAAGCTTTTTGCAAACAGGAGGTTTTTTTAGTTGAGATTTTGTCACAGGTATTTTGATATTCAGGAGTTTCTCTGAGTTTCTCTAGGGTATTTTTTTCGGCCTCTGAGAGCGGCAGGGGCCTCTACGGGGCCGTGACATGACTCTCCGTCAAGGGAATAAAGGATAGTTGGGAAATCAACTTCTATACTCCGAATTGCGACAGGCCACAGGAGATTTCTCGGGAATCGAGAATCACGATACCAGGGCACCAAGCACATGGTATAATAGATTAGTCCGCGGAGGTTACCGCTCGCCTCTCGCGTGGGAAGATGCTTGGCAAGATACTCGAGCCTCGGCAGTGCTGGCGAAGAGATGCTGCGCCTGGGGAAGCTCGAAAGCGGCCAGATACGGTACTGCGTCACCTGTTCAAGCTTTGACTCTCCTGGCAAGTTCTAAACGAGGATTCCCACCATCTGATCAATATACATGTATGCAAGGTTAAGATGACCATCGTCAAATCTTCAATCGAACTTAGGCTAGGTGCCTAGCATAAATACTGTTTGCACAGCCGGAATATCGGGATTATGCTTCGCAGTCGAGGCGCGGTGAAGCCGAAGCTCGGGAGATATAACTGCATTTATTATGATGGATTGCCCAGAAACCTCCTCGGTATTCACGATGCCGCGAGATAGTCTTGGGACTCTCCTCTTCGTGAGATCGCGCAGGCTTAGAAAGAGGAACGCCTCCATGCAATAATAGAAGATACATTCATGGAGCGAGATCGAAAACAGAAGGGATTGACGGAATGCGGCGCGAAGAGGCTGTCAATTTTATGTGTTGGGCAAGCGAATAGGTAGGCGTGTGCGCAGATCTTGCCTTGTTAGGCTGCCACACGCAACACCGAGGGGGCTGGCGAGCAGCCGGCTGGTCCTTGCGCGGCCAGACTGACGAGATGGGCAAACAGACTGGAATTACTTATAGTTAGTCAGTTAGGCACAGTGTACGAGTACGTGGTAGCGCTGGAACTCCAGGGTCACGACTGTGTTTTGGCCTTGAGTCAACCCAGTGCTTGTTTGGATTGTAGAGGAGAGGAGAGGCTGAGAAGGTGTGGGTACGCGAGTGAGCAGCAGTTCTCAGCACTTGTGAATACATGTAATTACATGTATGTATGCCTTCCGGTAAATGCTGAGGTTTGTTTCCTGGTATACATGTAGTTATCAGCTAGTCTCACTGGGCTTTGCTCTCCGTTCCTATTCTCATCCATTCCCATCCCGACAGCTCCGCGTTCCTGAATATCGCCCACTGTCCCGCCCCGTGTCTTTGTTTGTCTGTTGGGCAGCGACTGGTGCCCCACAGTTTGCTTTAGTGGGTTTTGGTCAAATCAAGCAAGAACGCCATAGTAGAACAGGTACCAATAGAGCCACTTCTTGCAACTTGAACTTTACCTGCAACCCCAGGACCTTGCCGAGAGCCTCTTCTTCCTTCTTCGCAAACCTCACCTCACCTCAACCTCAACATCAACCTCAACCTCGTCACCTGGCGACAACGTTCCCCTTCCCTCGCATTGAGTACCTTGTTCCGTGGTCTCTTTGCAGAACAACCCTCACTCACGACAGCCGCCGTCATACCCTCCTCTTATCCCTCGCTAGTGCTCATAGCAAGCTGGGTAGAAAGAGTGAGCGAGCGAGCGAGCGAGTGAGTGAGCGAGTAGTAAGTGACTGAGTGGCTGAGTGACTGAAAGAACGCTAAAGGGTGATCGTCCCTCCGTTCTCTTTCGTGTTGCTCTCTTGTTGCTATTGCCTGACCCCCCCCTTCCTTTCTCTTCCTCTCCCCTCCAGCCCTCCCATCACCCACCCTCGCAAGTACCTTCTTGCCCCAACTCTTAAGCCAGCAACGGCGGCATCGCAAGCAATTCGAACCCAATCGAATTCTCCGCGCCGCCCGCCGTCCGGCACCCACACCACACCCCGTAACCTCAGCCCTGCGACTTACCAACCACAGTCGATATCCCTCGCTTGCCATATTTTAGAGCATAGGGCGCACAGACTTCACACCACAAATCTCGCGGCTGACTGTCAACCTCACCCTCGTATCCTGTTACTTATTGACTGCCCGGCTGCCCCTATCCTCCCTGTTTGTGGTGTTGGCGTCGATCGTGGATGGTCTTGAGTTACTGTTGCTGGGCGGAAAAAACATTAAGATAGGACGACACGACTGGATTTACTGGTACAGCGCATCCCTGCTAATTCAGGCCAAACTCCGAATCACGCCGCGGACCTAGGCTTCGCCCAACATCGATCCTCTTCTTCTCATCATCAACATAGGATCCCCCCCGTTTCAGAGCCTCCGCTGACCTGTATCAACGAGCTCTAACTTACCGCGTGTCTAACCCCCAGCGGTCATCATCCATCGTCTACAACCTGGCGTTTGACTTCATCTCTACGACCGTAACGAAATACATAATCTTTAAATTTTCGTTTCCTTTGGTCAGCTCGACACCACCTCAGCCGACCGCTATCTTTCCTTCGGTATTCTGCTGGAGGACATCTGTTGGACGCGAAGCCTAGACTTGCTGAGGAGACGTTAAAGCCAGGAGCACCTTTTATTTCGTCAACTTCTTTTCGGCCCTCGGCTTGCTTCCGGCTGGACCGTGTTACAAATAATCACTATCACTTATCACTCCATACCTATTTGCTTCTGCCACGACCTAATTTCACGATTCCGAATCAGCATTATCTAATAACCTTTTAACGACTTCGTATCTATCCGATTTGTGCGTGTAGCGCCTGTATTATTCATATTTCAACACCTAATACTGTCCTTATAATACATACATTTGACGATGGGCATATGTTTTTCGAGCGAAAGCGACGAAAGTCGTGTAAGCGCTCAAATCGATAAGAAGATTGAGGAGGATTCGCGGAGGTTAAGGAGGGAATGCAAAATCCTTCTATTAGGTAGGGATTGATGGCATATCCTTTTCAACACTTCCTCTAACGGCATGTGTTTAGGTTCTGGGGAGAGTGGGAAATCTACCATCGTCAAACAGATGAAGATTATCCATCAAAATGGCTACAGCGTTGAGGAACTTGCTATGTATCGGCTCACAATATATAAGAACTTGGTTGATTGTGCAAAAGCGTTGGTACTGGCTCTACGTCAATTTGACATAGATCCTGAGTCTGCGGCAAATAAGGTAGGTGTGGGATTCTAATGCTGGGCGCAGGTGAATATTAATGGTTTGTGCTAGGATTATGCGGACTTCATTATTGAGTTCCAAGTTGACCCCGATCCAAACACTCCCTTGGATCCTAGGCTTGCAGCTGCTGTTGTGTCTTTGTGGAAAGATCCTTGTATACCCAGGGTAATGGCTCATCAAAACGAGTTCTACTTGATGGATTCTGCACCATAGTAAGTCACATGAACTTGGTTATGCATATTGTATGAAGTTATTACTTACTTGGATCTACTAGCTTCTTTGAGGAAGCTCCCAGAATAGGCCATAAGGATTATAATCCTACAGAATCAGATGTTTTGCGGGCACGAACTAAGACAACGGGTATCTATGAGACCCGATTTTCGATGGGACAACTAAGCATTCAGTAGGATAGCTCCATCGATGGTTGGTTGGTCAAGTGGGTTAAGGCTAATCTAGATTTGTAGCATGTTTGACGTCGGCGGTCAGAGGAGTGAGCGAAAAAAATGGATACATTGTTTTGAAACTGTTACGTCGATAATCTTTTGTGTTGCGTTGAGTGAATACGATCAAGTATTGTTGGAGGAGTCAAACCAGGTAGAACGCCAAACTTACGTGAGATTTATGTGTGCAAACCCTTTTCTAACTACTCGCAGAATCGGATGATGGAGAGCTTGGTACTTTTCGATTCTGTGGTAAACAGTCGGTGGTTTGTTCGGACAAGTATCATTTTGTTCCTCAACAAAGTGGACCTTTTTAAGTCGAAGCTCGCCCGGAGTCCGCTAATCGATTATTTCCCCGACTACTCTGGGGGTAATGATGTGACGAGAGCTGCCAAATATCTGCTTTGGCGGTTTAACCAAGTCAACCGCGCCCACCTTAATCTTTATCCTCAGTATGAACCTTTGTTCCTTACTTCGTATGGGGCTGATTTGCTAAGAATATGCAGCCTTACACAAGCAACCGATACTTCAAACATCCGTCTGGTGTTTGCGGCAGTCAAAGAGACGATATTACAAAATGCGCTAAAAGAATCGGGTATATTATGACCTGCATGCGCGATAGGTGGCGATCGTTATTAACCCCGATGATCCCTTGTACAAAAGACTTTTTGCTTATTAGTTGCCGGTATTGCTTTTATTCTCGTTTGTTTTTTTCCTTCTATTTTTTTCATTTCGACTTGCTTGAAATCGATCGAGTCTTCCTGGTGGGCGTGGGGATAGTTCAGTTTGAAAAAGGAGGCATCGTGTCACATCTTGAGAAGGGATTGCTTTATTTTCTTTAACGACTTGGCTACTTTCGATGGTGGCTTTTGTATTGCTTCGTCTTTTCGATCTCTCTTTTTGCTTTTTCTTTTTTCGGTATGGGTACAAAGCACGGAGCATTGTGAATTGGTCGTGGTTTGTCAAGCATCGGAGTTCCGGCGAGTTGTTAATAAAACACTCGCAATTGTGTATAGTCTTTTCATAGTCCTTTTTATTCCTTTCCTATTGTCCACTTTTGACATTCCCCTTCCCTTTATTGCTTTTATCCTTTCTTTTGACGTATACTGGATGAAGGGTGTGAAGATGTAATTGGAATCGGGTGTTTAGTCTCCCGATATTACTTTCTCCGATGCGGCAATTGTGCGAGTTGCTTTTATTGCATTGTCATGAATTATTTTCTCTTCCCTATCCATCATCTAGGGGGGGACATGGGCAGCTGTTCCCCTGTTCCTATTTTTCCGCTGCTAGGATTAGGATTATGTTTTCGGGCAGATCCCGCACTGCCGGGGCACCGAGAATATTGGGTGGGATTTGCAGTACTTGTATGCAGAAGCGTGGAGGCAGAATCGATGGTATGGGATAAATCGTGAAGCTCTTTCCTTATTCTCCCGATGCAATTTTTTCTCCCCGTTGCAGTTTGAATATCTACGTGGTGGAGGTGGTTGCGGAGCAACAATATGACAGCTATGCAGAGGAACCGGTAGGTAACAGATTCTGACCCCTCTTGCGTGTTACCCCGCGTATTTTTTAGGTTGTGCTCGTGCGGTCCTTATCGCTAGCCGCACCGATGTGATGTCAACGTATCAAGCCCCAGAAACGGATTGGCTTTCTCAATTTGACGTTTGGGCCTGTTACCCCACCGGTTGTTTAGTGCCCAAGGTTGTGTTGTTTCCACCCCACCATCAACCCCATCCACATCGAAAACAACACGCAATACGACGTTACGTGCTTTTGGGATTGGTGTGCGTTTTGCTGGGGTTTTTTGTCCGCGGCTTGCGCATTGCCCGATATGAATTTTCGAGTCTGGATCGGATCTTCCTCCACTTGGTGGGGGAGCCTTGGGCATTCTCTGTGTCGGTGCAGTAGATGGGTTTTGGCCAGCAAATAGTACTTGAATAGAGCTACTGCCCGCCCCCGGGTTCTGGCACTCACTCCTTATTTCCTCTCAATTCGGAGCCATCTTCTTTTCATCCCATTGCCTTTGAATTGGACTTTCCCCTCTCCTTTTATTCCCTTCTCCCTCCACAAATTCACTATCAATTGCCATTGCTCCCATTGCTATATCACTTTCGTAGTTGAAGCAATCGCAATGTCTGCTCCTCCAATCTCAGCAAGCCCACCGGCTCCCGGCGTTGTCGAGGCCCACTATCGTCCTAAGCATCGAAGAACGCATACTGGTTTTGGCGTTCGTGAGATCAAGGCTGTTGAGGCCAGCATCCCGCAGCCTCTTAGAGAAACGTAGGTCATTTATACTTGGCTAGTTTGCTACCCTTAATTCTTCCTGGCTAACCTCGAGTCTGTTCTTAGTTGGCGTAAACTTGTAAGACTGTATTCACCACGGCCTTACACATTCGATGGATTCTAACTATAGTAGGCTGCTACCGAATTCACAGGGAAAGAGGAGTTCCAGGTTTGTGGATTCCCCCGATATTACTATCAAACTTATACTGATATTTTCTTATTACAGCGTGAGGTTGTTCGTCATGTTGAGACTACCTTGGCCCGTTCCATCTACAATTGTGATGACATGGCAGCGTATTCCGGTACAGCCCTTGCTGTTCGTGACAAACTCGTAGTTTCATGGAACAAAACCCAACAACAACAGACTCTGAATGACCAAAAGCGTGTCTACTATCTGTCACTTGAGTTTCTAATGGGCCGAACCCTTGACAATGCCATGTTAAACGCCGGAATCAAGGACACTGCCCGAGAGGGTGTTGGTGAGCTTGGTTTTAGAATCGAAGATGTCATTGACAAAGAGCATGATGCTGCTCTTGGAAACGGTGGTCTCGGGAGGCTGGCTGCATGTTTCTTGGATTCCCTTGCTACCTTGAACTATCCCGCTTGGGGTTATGGTTTGAGGTACCGCTATGGTATCTTCAAGCAAGAGATTGTCGACGGTTACCAGGTTGAAGTTCCAGACTACTGGCTAGATTTTAATCCTTGGGAATTCCCGCGTCACGACGTTACCGTCGATATCATGTTCTACGGATATGTGAGGAAGGTTAGGTAAATTTTGTCCAAAATTCCCTTCAGAAAAGTGGGGTGGTAATTGACGTTATATCTAGCGATGATGATGGTAAGATCAGCCACCTTTGGGAGGGAGGTGAGATTGTTCAGGCTGTTGCGTACGATGTTCCAATCCCTGGTTATGAAACTGCCACTACCAACAATCTCCGCTTGTGGTCGTCAAAGCCGTCGAGTGGTGAGTTCGACTTCCAGAAATTCAACTCCGGTGACTACGAAGGGTCTATCCGTGAGCAACAGAGAGCCGAGACAATCTCTGCTGTCTTGTACCCAAATGACAACATTTCTGCTGGTAAGGAGCTTAGGCTCAAGCAGCAATATTTTTGGGTCGCAGCATCTTTGCATGATATCGTGAGACGATTCAAGAAGTCTCACCGTCCTTGGAAGGAGTTCCCTGACCAGGTTGCGATTCAACTCAACGATACCCATCCAACACTTGCAATCGTTGAATTGCAGAGAATCTTCATTGATATTGAGGGTCTTACATGGGATCAAGGTTGGGACATCGTTACCCGAACCTTCGGCTACACCAATCACACCGTTCTACCAGAAGCCCTCGAGAAATGGGCTGTACCTCTAGTCCAAAATCTCCTTCCTCGTCATCTTCAAATCATCTACGAGATCAATCTTTACTTCCTTCAGAGTGTTGAGAAGAAGTTCCCCAAAGATCGTGAGCTCCTTCGCCGAGTGTCTATTATCGAAGAGAGCCAACCTCAAGTGCTCCGAATGGCATTCCTTGCGATTATCGGTTCTCACAAGGTCAATGGTGTTGCCGAATTGCACTCTGATCTCATCAAAGCCACCATTTTCAAGGACTTCATTACTGTTTTTGGACCCGATAAGTTCACCAACGTCACCAACGGTATCACACCCCGCCGCTGGCTCCACCAAGCAAACCCTAAGCTCTCAGACTTGATCGCGAGCAAGCTGGGTGGGTATGATTTCTTGAAGGATTTGAATCTGTTGAAGGGGCTTGAAAAATATGTAGACGACAAGGAATTCAGGAGAGAAGTAAGTTTATGCGAGCATCACAGAAAAGCATGATACTTATATATTATTAGTGGATGGAGATCAAGCTGGCCGCGAAAATCAGGCTTGCCAAGTACATCAAGGACACGACCCAAATCGCGGTTAATCCTCATTCGCTATTCGATATTCAAGTCAAGAGAATACACGAGTACAAGCGTCAACAAATGAACATCTTTGGTGTTATCTACCGATACCTGAAGCTGAAGTCGATGACTCCTGAAGAGCTCAAGAAGCAAGTACCCAGAGCATCCATTTTTGGAGGCAAGGCTGCGCCTGGTTATTGGATGGTAAGGATCCTGCGATCTCAAATAAGTAAATTTTGGACTAACGGTATAGGCGAAAACAATCATTCGTCTTATCACTGCCGTTGGCGAATGCGTGAATACTGATAAGGACATCGGCGATCTCCTTAAAGTCATCTTTATTGAGGATTACAATGTCAGCAAGGCTGAGATCATTATTCCTGCCTCGGACATCAGCGAGCATATCTCCACTGCTGGGACTGAGGCTAGTGGGACAAGTACGATCCCATAGTCGTTGCTCATAGGTTGAGATTGTTCTAACTTTACTTAGGTAACATGAAGTTCGTCCTGAACGGTGGTTTGATCATCGGAACCTGTGATGGTGCCAACGTGAGTCATAACCGTCAAGCCTCGAAGATATTATGTCTAGAAATTGACATCTATTCTGCAGATTGAAATCACTCGCGAGATCGGAGAGGATAACATCTTTTTGCTTGGCCACTTGGCAGAGGTATGCAATTCTAGGATATTTGTTTACCTAGTAAATTATTGATCTTTGCCCATTAGGATGTCGAGGAGCTCCGCCATCAACATCGTTTCGGAAAGGTTGAAATGGATCCCAAGCTTCGAACAGTCTGCGACGCGATCGAAGCTGGTCAATTTGGTGACCCAGCTATCTACGGTGGTTTGATCTCGGCTCTCACAACAGGCTGCGATTACTACCTTGTCAGTGATGACTTCTCAAGCTATGTTGCAACTCAAGACTTGGTCGATCACACTTTTAAGGACAAAGAGGATTGGGCTACTAAGTCGATCATGAGCGTTGCGAATATGGGCTTCTTTAGCGCTGACCGAGCTATTAACGAGTAAGACCCCTTTAGCCCTGCACCCCTTGTGCTCTACGATCATGAAATTAGGCCACTGACGAGTTGATTCTGTTTAGGTATGCGGAATCTATCTGGAATATCGAGCCAGTCCCAATCAAGCCAGAGAAGAAGTAGTTGATTGTTGGATTATGGAAGCTGGTACTGGTAGTATTAATAGTATTAGTATTGGTAGTATTAGTAGCTTATGAAGTAGTGTCATTACTATTGCCCTTGAAGGCAGGACTGGCACATGTTGGAATTCAAAGTGAACGTACACTCGGTATTTTCTTTTATTCTCTTGTCCTTTTCTTTCTTTTTCCTTTTGTCGAGAACGTAGTGAGCATTTGATAGCAAAGTCGCTGAAAGTAGTTGGATACCAGTACAAAAAATGCATATATGCTTGCTCTACTCTAGTTCTTTTTGTGCCTACAAAGTGGTAGACGTTAATGCGCGATTATCATGATTTTGGGATATCCCTGGACAAATGCCCTTCTATGAAAGCAGGATAGATGATGCGACCTGCGCTCAACTTGGTTGTAGATCTTCCTTGCTGCCATTGTTACATGTAGTTTTTTTCCTATTAGCGTGGAGATAATAATGGTTCAATTAGGTTTGGGGATTCGTGGGAACATGAGTCTAACAAGTGGCTTCCTAGAGTTGGATGTATGAACTATGGACTACAGTAATCTGTTGTAGAGTGTCTGTTTAAATCGAAGATGGGTTTGGATGGTCGAGTAATTTGCTGTGATCTTGGCGCTGTGGCAACTCTACATGCGCCGGGTAACTTTATTTAGTTTGTTTAAGCGTTTCTCTAGTTCCAGTCATTCTTCACCTCCATTCCAAAATTCACCACCTCTCTTCCATGGTTACCTATTCACCCTAGCTTGCGCTATGAGTATTCCAGCTCTTCTCGATTATGTTTTAGAAGAGGTTTCTTTAGATGGCCAAGAAGGTAATTCTTCTCTTGCTAAATTTGGTTTCCTACCCCTCTATCTCTGTTGGGGCTGTTGTATGTGGCGTTGGGAACCCGTGTGCAAAGAATTGTCCTAACAGGATCTTAAATTTACGGGGTTTTTTTTATACTCAATTCTCGATAATTGAGCCTCAATACCCTTTTTGCTTTCCCTTGTTATTTCGTTGCATATTGTTTGCGCAATTGACGTCGTTCAAACCTCGACATCGTCACTTTCAATTTTTTTTCGGTATGAGGGGGTCTGACAACAAAATTTACTGACTGTACGCAATTTTCCAGGAACAACGATACCGCAGTTGTTTGTCTACGTGAATGATTTTTATGTCAAAAATCCTCAAGCGAAAACAGACATTGGCCTGCTGTCTGAGAAATCACCGCCAAGACCCGCACCACCAAGGTCGGGGAGTGACGGGCGGAATGAGGGTTTTGATTCTTATGTGGGAGCGGCAATGTGGGGTATGCCGAACTTGAAGGAGGATTTTCAGGATTATGTCTGGGACCTTTTGAGAGGGGAAGATGACTTTAGTGTTGGGAAGGACAACGAAGGTGGTGACATGTCGTTGAAGGATATTGTCGACGACCTAAGGAAAGATAAGGCTGCTGGGAAAGGTGACAGGGAGGTAGTTCTGGGAAGTTCAAGCGTCAAGGATCAAAAAGGACATGAGAAGTGGAGGGTATTCGCTTCGGAGGAACGACGCTGGCGAGCACTGACTGGGCATGGCGTGGATCCTAAGAAGGTAATATATCTTGGTGTTTCGTTAACTTCATTGGTGAAACTTAGTTTTAACTGTCAATAGGTCCCTAATGCTATTTTTAAGTGTCTCGAGGTAATTGGCAAGCATCGTGAACAGGGCATCATTCAGCCGGATTTGACCAGGATAACGGGTCAAGATAAGAAGTCTGTTCCTGTGCGCACTACAATGCTTAAGAATCAAGGCTACATCGAGAAAAAGAGCGTGTTAGTTAAGAATCTTAATACTAGCAAGCTTACTTTGACACGATTTGCAGTTCAGCGGGACTTGAGACGTCAGCTACAGTCTGCCCAAGAAGTTAAAGATGGCAAGACAAAAAAGGCAAGGAGACAGCTTGATAAAGAAGATGAAGGCCCGAACTTCGCTTGGACTGGCCCTACGATTGATACGGAAAAGCTTATCAAAGCTATATTAGTTGAATTGAAATTAGCGAAAAATCGAGTTTTAATGCATAGTGACCTGAAAAGAAAACTGGTATGTATTTTCTTTCCGTCTGTGGGCTACTATTGACTATTTCTTCCCAATATTTTCTAGGGCATGGACAAGTCTCGATTCCATTGGCGTTCTTTTTCAAGAATACTCCGAAAATTGGAATCGTTGGGTGTGCTCAAACGAATCCGTGTTCCCCTTAAGCTAAATCGCAAGTATAAGAAAAAGGAAGCAAATAGAGAGCGAATAATCTCGGAGCAATGCCATGCTAGATGCGTACGATACTTACGCGATATGGACGCTGGCGATTGGCGCAAAGTTCTCACAGCATTTTCGAAGCGTGAAGTGAACATGGAAGATGAAGAGGGAGAAGAGCGTGAAGCTGAGGCATCCGATGATGAAATCACAAAGGGCGATAAAGATAGTGATGAGCTAGACCCTGAGGCAGTAAAGGAACTAGAGGGTGTTGATGTTGACGCGGTGGAGGAGATTCCTAGAGAGATTCCCCAATGGAGGATTGACAAACCTTTAACGAATATCATCTTTGACATTGTGGATAAGGCTGGGAAGGATGGTATCACCAGCATGGTACGACTGATAGTCCCATCCACTTTATATCTAAACGCTAATTGGTACTCTCGGTTTAGGACTTAATGTCTGGGACCGTTGGATCGTTATACTATCGACCTATGGACCAGGTTCTACACCGGATGACTGATTTCCCTACGCAATCGCAGCCTCCTCAATACATGCACCTAGCTATCATTCGCGAAACTGGGATTACCGGTCGCTCAACCCATTATCGATACTTTAGTTACCGATGGCATCAGCAGCTAGTGTCCGAAGGTCTGGCCACAGAACCTTTTGGACCATCAATGAGAAAGAAAGGAGTAAAGCAAGGATCCGTTGGAAAAGCCTCACCGGAAAATGGCGAAGACGATTTTGAGACAGATGAGTATGGGTTTCCCCTAATAGATACTTCTCGGCTTGTTAAAAAGGATGGATCCGGGACTTTGGAGGAGAGTCAAATAATGGGCAAAAAGAAAGAGAACTTAGCTACCCTCACAGCTCAATTTAATATCGTGCAAGATAAACAAGGCAGTAAAGGTGTTGATTGGAGAAACAGTACTCGTAAGCGAGCTGGTAGATTGTCCCTATGGAGGTATTAAATTTCTCTAACAGTAAAGTAGCTCGAGGCGGAAGGCCGCGCAAATACGAGAAAGGACAAGAGCCTTATCTGGCAGGGAGGCGGCGCGCCGCTGCTAAGCGTCAAGCTGCAGCCTTGGTTACTAGTGTTGAGCCTGGTCAAAACCTCACGATCGTCGACTACACAGAAACAGCTCCACCAGAGGGGCCGTCTGAAAATCGTGAGAAACGGAAACTGAATTCTCCAGAAGCCGATGATAGTGTTGCGATCGTATCGAACGCAGAAGAGACGCCTCTGCCACGACGCCGCGGCCGACCGCCTAAGAAACAAAAAACGGATGACGGTGAGGAGAAGACGGCCACAAAGCGTGGGAGACAACCCAAGAACACCACCACACCAAAGGAACCCGCTAAGAGAGGTCGGGGTGCGAAAAACGCGACGAAACCTATCGCTACCCCGGATAAACAAGATAAAGACCCATCCGATCAAATAGCTTCTGCTATCGTGGAAGCGTCACCGGCAGGAGCGTCAAGGAAACGGAAGGCTCTAGTCAAAGAAGCTACGCCTATTCGGAAATCGAAGCGCACGAAAGGCAGTGTACCAAGGGCGAATGGGAACGATATTGAGGCGAGTGAAACGGTACTAGACTCTACCGCTGCTATAGATAGTGAGCCTAGGCAAACTCGAGTGATATCAGATGATCAACAACAAAATGTTCGCATGGAGGAAACCGTTGCTTCCCAAGACTCTAGGAAAGACATCGAGATTCTTCCAACTCCCGGAGAGTCTTCAAATGACATTATACCTGCTGGCATACAGAATGAGAAAAATATCGATGGAGATATGGGTACCTCAGAAAGTGGTTCACCTGCTAGGACTCCATCGACACCCACAGTTCCTATTCGTATTGTCGACGGAGTTGTTGTAGAAGTAGAGAGTTTAGATGTTGAGGGGAATGAATCGTATGGCTCCATTGGCGGTATGTTAGCGTTGGCCCGTCAACAAGTCGTTCTCGATCTTATAAAAGAACATGGTGGTGTTTTTCCAGGAGGCAATGAGCTCCGGTTCGCTTTCGACAAACGCTTCCGCAAGAAAAACCCGAAGTCCGGCCTCTGTGATCGGCGGCTGATCAGAGGCATTGTTCAGTCACTTCAGTATAAGAAAAAGATTCATCCACTTACCTTTAGTTTTACTAATTCAAACGGGAGTTTGATCACAAAAAAAATCCTGGTGGATGCCAGCCTAGGCACCGATTCACCATTAGTTAACGCAATGGTCAAAGAAATGATATCTGTGGAAGGAAATCTCTGGTTCCCCCCTAACACAGAACTTCAACAGAATATCCAGGAAAGATTCGCCAAGCCACCGCACTGGTCGTTGCCGAAACCAAGAGAAGTGGAGGGTGTTGAGTTTGATAGAATACACCCAAATTCTGTTATGCAACTAAAGATGAAGCGCGCAGCTAAAGCAGCCGACCGTGCAGCCGCGAAGGCTGCCAAATTAGCTACTCCATCAAAGCCTCGGGGCCGCCCACGGATTTATACGGAGAATCATACGATGAGTTCAGGGCGGCGGAAGAAATTCACAGATGAGCAGAAAGAGGAAGCCGCTCGTCGAAGGAAGGCTGAATTGAGAGCTGAGAAGGTGCTTCTAAAACTGAACCAACAATACCGCCATGAAACATTTGACCCTTACGACCCACCGCCTACTGAGGAAAACTTGCCGCGGCGAGTTTGGTGGAATGATTTCGTTGACAGAGACCTCAATGAGCCAAGGGATGGCAGAAGGTTCTTGCAGGAGCTTCATGATGTTGAAAAGTGGGAGAAGAATATGGAAAATTCCCCAATGGCCGAACGTGAGGACAATAGGTTGATCATGATCAACCATTTTGCTCCTGATACTGAAGTTGGAGATAATTTCGAACAAGTCCCCGTACTGGATATGGATCAGCGTATAAGAGCTCCGGATTTCTCTGAGCCTCGATCTGATGGCCCGCGGAAACCTGGCCCGAAGCCTGGAAGTACCAAGAGGAAGCCTCCCGCGAAGCCTGGCCCCAAACCAACTCGGACCGTGGATCTTCTCATGGGAGACGCACCAAAGAGGAAGCGGAGGGCTCCAGGATCATTCGAGAAAGCACCCTCGCGGCGCGAGCGCGCTATGACTGCAATTCGTAAAAATACGCTTAAGGCGTCAGATACATTGCCTCTCCAGGAACGTGAGTATATAAACCTATCACCTCGATTACCGATCTTTCAACTAATTTTATGAAGTTCCGCCTCGTAGGTTCCAGTTTAGGAATCAGTACATCATACCTAAAGAAGACGAAGATTCATTGCTTATCGCCATCATCATTGTTAGAACTATCTTCGGTGGTTGGGATCGTAAGATTGATTGGGGACTTGTCCAAACGGCTATCCCTAAGCATAATGCGATAACATTGCAGAAGCGTTGGCCTCGCGTGCGTGAGATTCATAAGACCCATATGAAGAAACTTCAAGCAGAGTTTGAACAGATGTTTCTCGAGGCGTATGAAAAGGGTCACTTGCCACCTTTCAACCCTATGGATTCATCAACTTTTGACTTGCCCTTTGTCGTCACGTGGTTTCGGGAAAACTTGGAACTTCCAGAGTAAGTTTCCGTGTCCCTTTTCTCTAACAGAGTTAATGTGTATTCCTCAAGGAGCCAATCTGTGCCTGAACTTCCCACAACACGTGAGGCTTTTGATCAAACCTACGACTTACGTGCTGATGGGCCTTCAACATGGCGAAACGAATTCCACAGTCCTGTCCTTACGATGGGTAACAGGGGGAACCATTTCGTGTGCCACCCCTACGAAATACCTTTGCACGAAAAGGAACGCCCTGCCGAAGATGAACAAGCCCTAGAATATATTAAATCTATTATTAAGGTAATTAAATTGTCTGGCTCACTTCTTTCTAAAATATTGCGACTAACATAGGTTTTAGGCCAACATTATCACTGATGCCGCCGAGTATGACCCCAAGAAAGCTTTCGAAATCTTACACTCCTATCCAGAGCGCCTGGTCGATGAAGCTTTTTATACACTCATCATTAGCAAAACGATTGCGCATAAGAAAGACAAAACTAGGTTTACCCCAGGGCGAAACTATGAGTTTACTGATAAGTTCCATCATTCACTTCGTACGCCGATGGACGAGAATCTCTTCGCTCAAGCCGTATCGTACGAGGCATACATCCGGGAAAATTTCAAAAGATATAAGGCAATTGAGGTGTCACCGTTGACTAATGATGGCTCAATGGCATGTCTGTTTGATATGATGGCCTCAAGACGGGTAAGGGGAAATAGCCTTTTGATACACATATGTAAAGCTAACACGGGTCTTGTAGATTATCTTGTGCAAGAGTGGATACTTCGCAGATAGACTTGGCTTGATTGACGGATATAAGACTCGGGGCATGGATAAAGATATCGTTAATTTCAAAGTCCACATCAAGCCAGGGCCAGGGTATGAGTCTAAACCAAAACCCCTCCCAGCACCTCCACTCCCACGAGGAAACCCTGAGGACAAAGCAGAACCAATCCGTCTTTGGGTCGATCTTAACGGAAAACTCATCACGGGCATGTGGCTTAAGGTTTCAACAGCGGTGTTATCATTAATCACTAGCCGTCCAGGTATTCATAAAAGGGAGATCATGAGGGTACTTTGGCCGGGACTAATTTTAGTTGAGGTTGAGGGAATTGTGGACTGGTTAGCGGCTCGAGGATCTGTAAAGTGTAGTGGCGAGGGCAGTGGTGATACTAGGACGGCGTGCTGGCCAACTGAAGGGTATTTTCTTGCTTTGCAGTCCTAGTTAGGACTATTTTACTTTAATAATTGTAGCCTATCAGTGGCTCTAGCTTAGTGATTAAAAAATAGCCATAGGATACCACACGTAGTTTTGGGGGGCGATGGGAAGTTGAAAGGAAGCGAGCTAAAAGAGTTTGACCATGGCAAAGCCCCTAGGGTGCCCACACGTAGGAATTTCATGCTTTAAACAAAGCGACATCTTGAAAGAAGCGATGTTTCTGTCTAAATCTTTCTTGGACTTATACACGTTTTTCGAAGGCACTTTGGCTAATGGTTTTTTCTTCTGTAAGGAGGGGCTCGAAGTGGGATGTTAAGATTGTAATCGGGCTCCTTAGGCGACATCATTACATGTAGCTAAGCAATAAAGTTTCTAGAGCTCACTAAATCTAGTTCCTAGTGTATTGCGGTAAGAAATGTAACAAAGATCAAACCTTTAAATTTTACCGCGGATCACAGATCTTCACTCGACCTGATTAGATTAGCTACCTGGATTCCCCAATCATCATTTTATTGATATTATGGACATTGGGATTTAAGGAGAACCTAGGTTTAAACACAAAATATCGGGGGGAAGCTAAAATGTGGGCGGGAAATTCACTCTGGACAGCTAGTGAGAAATTGTGACTTATATCTTTTTTACTCCACCAACAGACCATCTCTCATACCGCTCCCTCATAGCGTTTGTGATCTGAGGCACCGCCTTCTCCATCGCTTGACCGAAGTGCCTCTTGCCGACAGCTTCAATATCAAAAGACTCGCGCATGGCGTAGTGGATGGCCTCGTCGCAGATATTGACAATTTCGGCTCCAGAGTACCCATCCGTCTTTTGTGACAACTCTTCAAGGTCAATATTGGGGGAAATTGACATCTTCTTTGTTTTGATCTCCAGTATTTGTCTTCGAGCTTCGAGGTCTGGGGGCCCAACGTAGAGAATTGTATCAAGTCTTCCTGGCCGAAGTAGCGCCGGATCCTATCTATGTGATCAGTATCGCCACGTAAATACCCAAAACCCAGAAAGTAAGGGGAAAGAGGGGCAGTATACAATGATCTCCGGCCTATTAGTTGCTGCTAGAATCGTAACATTCTTCAAACTCTCAATCCCATCCATCTCATTTAACAACGCTGTCAAAACACTCGCGCCTACACCACCACCTCCGCTCTTCCCCTGTCCACCTTCTCTCGATGCACTTAGTGCATCAATCTCATCGAAGAATATAATACTCGGGCTTGCGGCTCTAGCCTTTCGAAACACTTCCCGAACGGCGCGCTCGGACTCGCCAACATACATGCTAAACAGCTCAGGCCCCTTGACAGCCATGAAATTGAGGCCTGCCTCTGTAGCGAGCGCTTTTGCTGTAAGTGTCTTAGAGCACCCCGGAGGACCGTAAAGGAGAAGACCTTTCCTGGGGGTGCCACCAAGACGAGCAAAAACTTCAGGGTGCTGAGGGTTGAAATTGTTAACGTTGCAGACGGGAAAAATACACACAAATACGAAAACTCACCGTTAATGGCCATTCTACAGCTTCCCGCAAACGTTGCTTAACCTCTTCCTGGCCGCCAATGTCTGACCACCTTACTTTCGGCGGCTCTAAAAAGATCTCCCTCATTGCCGTCGGCCTTACGTCCTTTAGTGCAGCTTCAATATCCTCCTCTCGCAATATTACTTCTTGCTCGCTTTCAACTTGTGCTTTCTTTTCCCGCCCACTTCCCACCTCTTGCGATGTATCTACGCCTAGCCTTTTCAAGCTAATAGTAAACCCCGTTCTCACCAACGCCTCCAGGTCCGCACCTACAAATCCATGGGTTCTTCCCGCGAGCGCCTTTATAAAATCTTCCTTCTCGTTTCCTTCCACCCCTTCAAATGGCAACTCGCACATCAACAATGCCAAAATCTCCCTCCGTGAATCCACATCTGGGATTCCAATCTCAATCTCACGATCAAATCTTCCAGGCCGACGAAGAGCCTCGTCGACTGCGTTAGGTCTATTCGTCGCTGCCACAACCACAACCTTCACGGGGCTACCATCGTCAGAGACATAATCCATTCCGTCCATCTCTGTCAATAGTGTTGCTACTACTCGTCCTTCACTACCATCCCCAGCCCCTCGTTTGGGAGCAAGACTGTCAACCTCATCTATAAACACGACTGCAGGCTGGTTCTTGCGTGCTTCTGAGAACACTTTCCTGACAGCGGCTTCGGACTCGCCCATGTATTTACCCACCACACTACCATTGAGGACGAAGCATTTCGCGTCAATTTCTGAGGCAATGGCCTTTAAAAGGAGGGTTTTCCCTGTGCCTGGAGGACCATAGAGTAAGATACCGCGGGGAGGGGTAAGGTTGAAGCGGGTAAAGTGGTGGGACTGGTGTAAAGTCGAGAGGAGAAGCGTTTTGAGTGTGGTGATTTGTTTAGAGAGACCACCTATGGAGCTAAATGTGATACGAGAGGGTGTAGCAAGGGTTACTGAGGATTCTGTTTGTGGAGGTGGGGGTGTTCGTTTTGCTACGGAGGAAGATTTGGTCTTCGGCACGCCCTCAGGTGCGGCTTCGTCCTGGATGAGCTCAACGGTTGTGCTTTCAGTCACTCTATAAGCTTGTATATTGGTGGTGTTTTCAGATCTGTTAGATGTGTTTTTGGAAATTATCTTCTCGACTCTGAATGCTCGTTTTCTTCCTTTATATTCGATGGAATTAAAGACCAGTCCTTCTGAGATGTATTTTGCTTCCACTACGCACAAAAAGAAAATCTCAGCGCAATTCTTCAGGAACGAGCGAAAAATTATGCGCGTTATAGCTACGATTTTATTGGTTCCTCGCCACGTACCGAAAATATGCTCCAAATACCATTTCCACCCCTCTACCTGCCCTTTTTCAATTCCTACCTTCAACCTTTTCCCTGAAGCTGCAGCTGCAACCCCATTCTTCCCCGCCGTTGGTGTCACAGCCTCTTCAACCTCAGATTCCTTAACCACTACTGTCACTGCTTCTTCAACCTTCTCCGTATATTTCCCTACCACAATTTTATTCTCAAATCCAATTCCCAACATGCTTCTGACATTTTCCGAGATTAGAGCAATATGTCTCTGCAGATGCGGATCTGCAGCTAACCATGCGATTGCTGGGAATATTTTGGTTTTAGCTTCGCCGTTACTGTTAGTGGCTTCATCTGGCTCAGGTGCAATCGAAACATGGCATAGGTCCCCAGCTTTGACATCGAGTAGGTTGAGGGCTTGTCTATGGACGTTAATGCGGAGGAATGTTTTGTGAGATACTGGAAATAGGGTTGGGCGGCTTGAACTCGTATTGGGCGTTAGCCCGATATATTGAGGAAGAAGGGAGAGGGAGGAGGTTACACGGTGAAAATTTGAGAATGAGCACCGCCCTTCAAAGGGTGAGCTAGATTGGCTGTTTTTGGTGGCATTATGCGGCCTTTGGTACCATTTACTGCGGTGAAATATTAGTGGTGGAGGTTGTTTTGCGGAGTCTCTACTTTCTAGTTAAGAAACAAAATTTGGTGGGGAGAGCTGTGACGTCGAGGGCCGGGTAACTTCAAAGAGTTATCTACGCTTCTGATCACCATGGCTTATCACTCGGCAAAGGAGCTGTCATTGCCGTATCACAAAATGAATTACCAATAATGGCCAAAAACGAACAAATTGCTGGCCATAAGTACTCAAGCTATCTTAAAGAGAACAAACTACAAAGCGATAGGTCGAAACCAAATCTTATGCCTTTGAACCAAGAATTTTTGAAGAATGTGAAACCACAATCGAGAGAGAGTTGATATCTTACGCCTTCTTTTCCGTATTTAATCCATACTGAATCCAACCGACAATCTAAAACGTCATATGTCTACAATATCAACTCAAAAGCTCTTGCCCATAAACCTTCTCTTAGTGAAGCTCAGCCACCACTGCGGTTTGACACATACGCATGTTAGCTTAGGACTAAACTGAAGTTACATTCAGCAGGAGGTGTAGCCCTCCAAGCAGTGCCTTGCACGTACCTTACTCGGCTTGCCAGTACCATCCGCATAAACCCTATTGAGTAGCCTAGTAACCAGTTCCTGCCTCATCTGGCTTACATAACCTCTCATAGTCTCAGCCTCAGACCTATCACCTGGAGGCTGATAGAGAGCATTTAGAGGGAACGAAGGGTCGCCAGGAAGAGCAAAGTGGTCCAACGCAGAAGTTTGGAGAGCCTAAGTAAGGGGGGTGGTCAGCGGAAATTGTATAACGTAAAAAGCTCCGAAATATCTGCTGATTGACCACATTGCCATAACAAAGAGAAAGGGAATAATAATGGTGCAGCACCTTCTCAGAGTCTCGTAAACTCATGTTCGGCTTGATCTTTCCCAAGCAATCGGAGATCCAAAGGATTCCATAGATCAGTGTCCTATCAGCAGGGCCCTTAATTTCAAAGTTCCGGAACAAAGTGTTTGCGCGGAAAAGCGTGATTGTCTCGTCCAGAATATCATAGTGCTCGCTGTCTGGGTCGATGTCAAGGTCGCTTGTAATAGATGGGGGGAGTGGAGGTAACGTGTATGCCGGCCCTCGAGTGCGAGTACGTAGGGGAAGGAGAGCGAAGTTCCCTATACGGTATTTCATTAGCATTGATGAGTCTGGGAGCAACAGGCACCTAGGGGCATTTGACTTACCGATGACGCGGACGTCGGCGTCTTGGAGGAATGCAGAGTGGTAGGCCTGTGAATTTGTATGTCAATTAGGTGAACTTTTTTTGGGTTAAAATATGGTTAAGGCAGAAAATGGGAGCTCACTGGCATGATGAAGGGCAATTGTGGGGGGATGTTTACCGTGATGCGAATGGAGCTTCGTGATGTTGCGGCTCGGGCCTAGAAGCTTGCGGCTTGGCATATGGATGCTATGAAACATGTTTGCGGGGCTGCGGGGACCTGTTACCCTACCTGTCTGTGCACTCTGGGAAGCTATTATATGAACTCTGATTACACGAATTTAACAAAGGGCCTCTAATACTAAGTCAATTTCATCTTTCTCTGGATACCTTGTTTTATATCGATTTTTTTAGATGGTTGTGATTTAACCGCTACCTCGACGCAACCCGAAGGTCGCAAAGTCCGAGTGAGGCCTGATGATGACTATACTTGTCCTCCACCATAAGAACCGGAAAATAGGGGGTGTATGACTTTGTATGTTGGGAAGCCTGAGTAGCATACAAAGCTACATCCCCCCCTGTTTTCCGGTTCTTATGGTGGAGGACAAGTACAGCAATGACGTTGGCCGTTTCCTATCAAGAATCACTGCGACTGCATATCTTCATTTATCGTATCTTATGCCATGTCTAGAGTACATTTATCCACCCCTGATAGCGCGCATCGTAGTCAACTACCAGGTTTAGTTTTCGACCTCCAACCTATCTACTAGCTCGATACGTTCAATTAATGTATCGACCATCGGATAGACGGATCCATCAATACTGCCTACTCTGATCCCGGCTATTATCTTCCAAATATGTACCCAATACTCTGAGTTATCCTCCATACCCGGAGAGATAAGCTTGAGGGGTTCACGCTGGGTTCTGTCCCAATATTCTACATATTTTCTCGTGCCTAAATAAGAAATAACGGTCTACCTGATTTTCATAACTTTGAAATCCTAGAAGCCCTCACAAATAGGATGCCACTGGGAGATAACGTCAAGAAAATTCAGGATGTCGAGGCGATTCTCCCCGGGTAGAAGCTTGTAGAGCTGACACTTGTAGGATTTCTAAGATATCTTTGAGTGACCAGCGCTTGGGGTATATTTATGGGAGAAAAGGGCGAAATATGGCACATACTCCAACCTCCATATTCGCGACCTCTGCCCGCAATTCAAATATTCTCTTGTGTGCTGTTCGGAAAGTAGCCCAAGTCTCTCCGACATAATCTTTCGTCGTCTTTCGTGTTTTTATGACCTTCTCGTCTTGATCATCTCCCCAAATGGCGCGGGAAGTCGGCATCGCATGTACAAAAATCTATCCCCAAAGCTCGTAATCATAGATCTTTGCAATATCGACAGGTCTACACCGAACTCGTGAGAGTGTGTCTCTAAGAGCCCAGAAGTCATCTGCTACGTACGCGTGATCGGCCAATTCATTGTCTTGGGTACGTTGGCTGTACCCGATGTTTAGTGTCTTATCGCGAAAATATCTTATTAATTTATTGATTGCAGGGAAGTGAAAAAAACAGAAAAACGCTGATCTAGAGGGTTCCGCGGAAATTAAGCATCGACAAAACGGCTACGGCAGATTTCCGTAGTTCTGTTATGTTTCTGCTATGCCCAACATGGGAGGAATCCATGTCGATGAAAACGCTTAGGCAAAGGGTTTCAAGCTTTATTGTATTGTCGAGATGTGAGGCGTTATTTCCAAGGGCCCTTTTGTAAGGTTTCTGGTTTGGTTGGAGGCACCTATGTAAGGACCAGCTTCCTAGTGGGCTAGCTTTTAGTCCAGACCCTAAGTCGAACCAATCAATATATGTAGTATTCACCCGGTATCAATGATCCTTTTCGCGCTTTCTCGTTTTGGTTCGAGATATTAGTATGTTGAATCCAGTCCTTAGTAACCAGTCGTAGGAAGAGTTCTTCCTCTTAAAAATCACCCGCCCCCTAGCAGCCCACGAAAGATGATTCTCCTTACATGGCAACAAAGTTAAGAACGTCCATTAGAGAGCTAGATGGGGCACTATGCAATGTTCGTGGAAAAGTTAGGGATACGACTGAATCTTTTGGCAGTAGTTTAAGAGAAAATGTAAGCGAACTGTTTCTATAGAAGATCTGTAATATTGAGATTAGACTAGATACTTGTATACCTTCCGGGGTAGATGATCACTGGAGAAATTGTTCGTGAAACATGTCTCAGATGGCGAAATAGGACAACATCCAACAAAATTCGCGTTAACTATATCGAAAAGTCACTACTAAAGACAAACATCCTAATCTGACTTCTAGATAGAGTCTTACCGATATAGTACAATTACCCATAAATATGCGAGGCTGGAAAAAGCTTATATTCTTACAAAGTAAACATTCCTTCAGGAAAGTACTGGCGTGCATAATATAATCCCTGTCTAGTCTGGGCTGCATATCCTGATAAGGTGGGTATTCCTATAACCCGAATTCTTATAGGGCGATTGTATGCATAACCTCGAGATTACTGGCGGTTTCGCCTTCCGAGATATGTTTTAAAGGTACTTTTACCCAGTGGTCGTACCTGCCAGGGATGAAAAATTTCTCAGTATGCCACGATGGTCAAATTCAGCATCCTTTCGTCTTCTCTCTCTTTCTTCTTTCGTCTTCTTTCAATTTGGTCGGGGTCAATCAGGTCGGTCATTGCCGAGCCTAAAGCTCGATTACTTTGTACTTATGTCGTAAGCCCGATAATATAATACACAAGAATTCAAAAACCGAACTCCAAGACACCATATCCGCTTCTTCGTTTCCCTTTCCGCGGCTTTGTCGGCGTTTTCGTCTTAAGGCTGTCTGGGAGCATTCAATGCTGAACAAACGTTAATCAAGCCTGGTTGTTCTCGAGGGTCGTAAAACAACTGAATAACAAGCATAATGCAGCAACGCTCTCGTCTGGTTGTTATATTATAGCCGTTTAAATTAAACTCCGCCACCTGGATATGAATGGAGTAAGTAAAACTAGCATATAGGATGATGTTTGGTTCAAGCTCATTGTGGCGGAAGAGCAACTCACCAGAACGTTCACAGCCTCCAAGAGCGAAGCTCTGGCCAGTTGTGCTAACAGCTGCCTGAGCTCTTTTCGCAGCCTCAGCCTTTGAGTTCAAGTTGAGAGCTGCAACGCCGAGGCCCGTAAGGGCAACAACTGTGGCAAGAGTGCCTCGAGTGCTATTCTGACGGTTAGCCGACGCTACCACGAGAAGGAATTGGAAAATTGGAGAGACGAACGTAAAGATGCGAGCAGGCATTTTTCTTTTCTTTGTGAGGACGGAGAATGGTTAGGTGACTTAAGCTGGTGTGGTGTAAGTGAGCTCATAAGTTGGAGGGGAGGGGGATGGTGGCCCATAAGTAGCAGACAATACCTACATATGAGTATCTTCCTTGTGTTCCCAGCAGGCTGTGTGTGTCTGTGCGTATCGATAGCGAGTCGGGAGTTTGTGGAGGCACGCGACTCGAGGAAAGATCCCGAGCAACGGGTGGCGATTGCCGTTCAACTCCCCACAACTTCCCAGGGGCGTGGATGGCTACCCTGTTGGTGGTTCGGTGATCGCGTCAACTAGCCTTGGATAATGTTGACGCAAGAGTAAAAATCCTGCTGTCTAATAGGTGTGTCTTCCCCAACAATCCTAGAGGAGGATTGAAGTTCGTCTCGCTAATTGATAATTGGGCTAGGAACTGGAATGCTTGACTCTTGGACGGTGCCAGCACCAAATGCAAGTCTTATGTAAAGGTGAACTAGCAGTGCAGAAAGTCACGCCTTCAGAACTCAAGTGAAGCCACAATGGGCCGAGACATGTTCTATCATCCGCTTATTCCGACAAAAAGGTTGTACGGAGAAGAAAAGGACACCCTTCAGGTTAAACCATGCTGAGCACGATGCAACTTGTGGCTTTCACCATTCCACCCGTGGATGTAGGTTCTGTTTCACCAGCTAGCCCGATTTTCCGGCCAGCATTGATTTCATTCCAATGAAGGCATAGCCAAATATGTTTAGTTATCCTCTTTACTTGAGTAGTTGGTATGGCTAATTCCCAGGCATTTCTGGGAGCTATCCTAGAGAATTTGGGATATCGGATCGGAAGGATACGGGAATATAGTTAGATCACACTATCTCCCAGTCAGGAACTCAGATAAATATACCACCAACCCGGTAAATAGGGTGCACAAAAGTGATGCACATCGCGACTAGGCTATATTTCTCCACCACATATTTCTGAGAGCTGCTGAATTCCAGGGAGGTCAATTACATGTAGATGGTGTATATTTCACTTCTGGCAGGGAAGTAATTAAAAGAAGTGTATTTTGTGCGAAAATCTGGACCATCTGATAGTGACTTTGCCCTCGGCACAACCTTTGCACTAATAGGGAGCTTTTTACAACATTAACAAGCAATATCCCCTCACTGAGCATAGAAGATATACATTCCAGTTGAAATCTGCGGATCTCCTGGGGGTTGTGTTGTGGGAAATTGTAGTGATATACTCGTTACCAAGCCAAATGTGCATCACTTTCGTGCACCCTATGTACACGAACATGCAGATGCTTACGAAATCTCCCGTCAAGTTTCATTCCTAGGGACATGTAAAGATGCCGTGGCAGACAGGCGGTTGACTTCGGGCTATCCTCTCGATCGTAGCTTCTCACGCACCGAAATTCAATACTTCAGGCTTTAGTTGATTGTCTCTAGAGGTTTGCAACCTAAACTTGCCAATTACAGTAGAGATACCTAATAGGCCCTGCTAAGTCTCCGCTCATGAATTCCTAACTGTAAAACATAAGAATTTGCGGGGAGATGTTTCAAATTCACTGACTGGAGTCTGTGAAAACATCTGACTACGATCCAGGGGATATCGATAGCCACTGGAGGGAGGTGAAACTTTACCTTCAGTGGCAAAGTAGTGGGCTAAGTTCAATTCTCAAATTCCAACCCAACTATCTATTCTAACCTTTGAGATATACCTGTTGGTGACTGCTACTGCCCTTAGAGCATAATATTTGCAATTTATCATTTGGCAACCCCCACACGAGTAAATAGGTAATATATCAGCAGTTTCCCAACACTCCCTGACCACTAAGGTGCTGCAAGATAACAGTATTTGGCGGTCAATCTAGGGGGTTCAATTCATGAAGTACAGTAAGAAAACGTGATCCTCAGGGCTTGTTGGATACATGTACCTAGCCGGAAACTCGGAGGATTGTACACACCTTTAGGCTTAATTGATTCGGCTTTTGAGACAACTACATTTCGACTAATATATTACCATATAATTTTATTTGCTAAAAAAAACCAGCAATTAACTCATCCTAGAATGTGAGGACATCCTAGTCTCGATTCCAGACTTTTTGGTAAATCGCTATTTAATTTTGGTGGTTGACGCGAGTGTAGGGAGAATATAGATTTTGAACGTCGAGTGTCGGGAAAATCTGGACGACCGGAATGTATGGCACGAGACTAAGGACATCCATAGTAGCTAACTTCACTTTAGTCCATCGATATATTTGTAGTTTTGCGCCACCAGTTTCGACTTCTGCCACATGTTACGCCAAAGGTGGCTGTTCAGAAACATTCTACTTGTAAGACGAATGAGAGCAGCACATAGCCAAGCGACCCCTGTCAAGTCTCAGCCAACCAGCATCACTTGTCTAAATGGGGATACCAGGCCAGACGATGACCTTGCCAACGAATGCCACGCCACAGCCTTGTGTGAATTTGGCTGGGAGACACAAAACGATTGAATATCAACGTTGCGGTTCATGACGACTACACCTTCAACTCTCGATGAATTTCCGTGTCAACTCGATACCGAGTTCCGCAAAGATGGAACCGTCGTTGTCTATCGAGAAAGACCGAAACGTTGGTGGGGTTGGGGAACTACGGAAGAGTGGGGCTTCGTAAAGGATATCGGTTCCGGAGCGTCTGGAATCGTCTGGCTTGAAGAAGAGAGAGGGACAAGACAGCTAAGAGCGGTCAAGAGGATGGACTTACGGGGGTCAGCTTTGAGGGAAGGAAACTTGAGGGGGCTGTCTTCGATGGAAAAGAATCTAAGACGGGAACTACAAACTTTGATATCGTTGAGGAACGTCAGTAGTATTTCTTAGTTTTCCATGCCTATAAAGCTATGTGGACTATAGCTAATCATAACTCATAGTATGAAGATTTGTTCGTTCAGTTTCATGGCTGGTACCGTGGCAACGAGTACATCTATTTCGCCATGGAGTACGTCGAACATGGCAACCTAGAAAAATATCTCAGGCAGTATCCAGAACAGGCAAGGACGAATGTTGTAGAAATTACGAAGCAAATTTTGAAGGGACTGGTGGTACTGCACGAAAGGCATATCTGTCATCGAGATCTTAAACCACAGGTTTGACACCTTACCAGAAACAGAAACCTAAAACTCACCCAAATTGCAGAATATCTTAGTCGCCTCTCTTTCACCAATTCATATCAAACTTGCGGATTTTGGCGTATCAAAATGCGCAAAGGATACGAAGCTGAAAACCCAAGTTGGGACTCTGTCATACCAGGCCCCAGAGCTGCTAGGGCTATTACCCAGAGCAATCCAACGAGGGGAGGAGTACACCAATGCCATTGATATGTGGGCTTTGGGTTGTATAATACACGAGATCTCGACTACGGAAATGCCATTCCTTCAGAAGCAACATGATACTGTCAGCCAAATTTCAGGTATTGATTCTGTGGGCCTAGATGATGATCCTCGCACATCACGGGTTGACATGGGCCTTCTTCATGCCTATTGCCTTGGAAATGTCAGACTTACGATAGAAGCTTTGAGATCCCGGGTCGGTGACAGGGGTGTAGACTTCGTTGAGCAGTTGCTGGTCCCTGACCCTAGGTCGAGAATTTCTGTGGCGGATGCTCTAAATCATAGATGGATGTTCGATTTCCCCGAGATTTTCGACCAAAAGGACGGATCTGAGATCTTGCGCAGCCAATTCCTATCCTTAAATATTGAGCTAAGTTTTGAAACTACGGGAAGCCTAATGTTGGAGCTTAGACGGAGACGTGATGTCGATATCAAACAGTTCTTACCTTCCTTGCTAAGAAAAAACATCGGGAGCCTACAGCGTATAGCCGCAGCTAAAGGGTATGCATTGATTCTTGACATGCTATTTAAATTTCAATCTCAGTCCGCTTTCGGCCCCGACGATGGCACGAACATTGATTCCATGGTAGAGACAGTCCAAAACCGAACAGCGCTGCAAGCGGCAGCAGAAAACGGATATCTCAAAGTGGTGAAGATGTTACTGGAGAGGGGGGCTAATGTTAATGCTAGACTATCAGATGAAGCAGGCCGGACAACCCTACAAGCAGCAGCAGGGAGTGGACATCTTGAAGTGGTGAGACTGCTCCTGGAAGAGGGTTCAGACGTCAATGCCTCGCCATGCAAATATAGGGGTCGAACGGCCCTTCAAGCAGCTGCTGAAGGTGGACATCTCGAAGTGGTGAGGCTGCTCCTCGAGAGAGGCTCTGAGGTCAACGCCCAACCATCGAATAATCAAGGGCGAACAGCCTTACAAGCAGCCGCAGGAGGTGGACATCTTGAAGTGGTGAGGCTGCTCCTCGAGAGAGGTTCTGAGGTCAACGCCCAACCATCGAATAATCAAGGGCGAACAGCCTTACAAGCAGCCGCAGGAGGTGGACATCTTGAAGTGGTGAGGCTGCTCCTCGAGAGAGGTTCTGAGGTCAACGCCCAACCATCGGATGATCAAGGGCGAACAGCCTTACAAGCAGCCGCAGGAGGTGGGCATCTTGAAGTAGTAACGTTTCTTCTAGAGAATGACGCCGACATGAATGCCAAAGCATCCCCCTACGGAGGTCGAACAGCCCTTCAAGCTGCAGCTGGGAATGGACATCTTAAAGTGGTGAAACTACTTTTGGCGAAGGGTTTGGACGTCAACACTCCAGGACCCGAAGTTAAAGGTCGAACAGCCTTGCAAGCAGCAGCAGGAGGTGGACATCTTGAAGTAGTAGCATTGCTTCTGGAGAGCGGCGCCAACATCAACGTCGAAGGATCCTTCTATGACGGTCGAACAGCCCTACAAGCAGCAGCGGGAGGTGGATACTTCGAAGTGGTGGCATTACTATTGGAGAGAGGTGCCAATATTAATGCCAGAGCATCTTCCAATAGAAGCCGGACAGCCTTGCAAGCAGCAACTGAGGGCGGACACCTTGAAGTAGTGAAGTTGCTATTGAGGAAGTGTGCTGATATCAATGCCGAGCCTTGCGGGATTGGGGGCCGAACAGCCCTGCAAGCAGCAGCTGAAGGTGGACATCTCGAAGTGATAACATTGCTGTTAGAGAGGGGTGCAAATATCAATGCCGGACCATCTTATGGACAAGGTCAGACAGCCTTGCAAGCAGCAGCAAGAGGTGGGCACCTTGAAGCGGTAAGACTACTCTTGGAGAAGGGCTCCAAGATCGACGCGACACCGGGTGTACGTGGGGGTCTGGTGGCCCTACAAGAAGCAGTTAGGAGCGGAGACCTTAGGAAAGTTAAATCACTCTTGGAAAGTCACGGCGTCAATTACAGAGAATTCGGGTCCGGACACCCGACGGCTCTGCAAGCAGCAGCACTAGGTGGACACCTTGAGGTTGTGGAGCTACTCCTGGAGAGAGGTGCTAGTGTCAACACGCCATCAACTATATCTTTCAGTAGAAGAGTACGTGTAACAGCCGTAACAGGCCAGTTGTACTAGAATTAAGAATCTTTTACTTGCTGTAGAAGCCACCTAGGGTTTGAAGTTTCCGGTGGCAGGAAGTTATTTTACGCATCAATTTTCAGTTTTCATAGGTCGATTCTAGCCTACTTTTGTTAAACATTTTCTATAAGGCCCGTTAGATATATTCCTACCATGTTCTATCGGCCGCATCCTAACCACTTCTTATTTGATAACCACTGCTTGGTTTTTTCTTCTTTTCCTTTCTTTTCTTTTCCTTTGCTAATTAGCACTCCTTTTTCCATCTCCTCATATACTTCCTGTTTTTTCTAATACCGAGTAATTGTAAGCCGTAGGTGCTCTTTTTTTGGCGGTAACGGTTGATCGATTGGTTGAGGACTCCCATCAATCTAGGGGGGATGTGTATTTACTTTTCTCTAGCTGTTTAACCTTTATTTATACGTTGATACGAAAACCACACCTTCGTGCTCTCGTTTTGGACAAATAGTTCTCTGGTGCCCGGTGGTAATTATTGGTTTTCCTCTACAAATAACGTCTGTAAAGTAAAGGGAATACTGGCTCAAAAGGGCTAAAGTCATCAATATCAAGAAATTTCTAAAGCCAACGTTGTTACAGGTAACAGGAAGTATATCGCATAAAATGTAAGAAGCCTAAGGTGAGTGTAGCCTATGTTCTGAGGGTATAGCTATAAATGTTCGAGGACTGAAGCTAAAGATGTCAAGCAAGTTCGTGCGCTAAGCCTTGAAGATCACCGGTTGAGCGTTACGAATGGCCGAGTCATTTTTTGTGACGCGGTGAGTGTTATCCAACCTGTCTTCCGCCTTTGAACTCCACTTAAGCCGCCATCAATATTACTACCAAGCTCTAGTTTTGTCTTATTTGTGCCAGCTTGCGAGTCTCGTTGAGAGGTTTATGATAAGTAGGAAAATTGTGGAGTAGCACACGTAGGTTGAGGGTGGTAATTTTACATAGCTTATCTAAGTGTTGCCCTTGCTTTTGCAAAAATAAATAAAGACAGATGCTTGCACCCGAGAAACGGAAAGCCCTTGCATTCAGAAACACACGCAAGATAACGTTCGTCTCGACAGAGGGATTGGCTCAAGAACCCTGGGTCTTTGATAAACCCGACCCTTATCTGTTTAGTCGGGGAAGCGCATAACCTGGTAACTGCATATGCAGCGATAAGTGTGAGATACTGTCAGTCTCAGGTCTCCACCTGATGGGATCACCTATCATGCGGCTGCAGTGTGCTCATCCAGCTATCGATCCGTTGGGGCGAACTTAAGCTTTGGTCCGATAGGTGTCCTTTTATGCCTGTCTTTTGGGTTTATAATTAACAGTGGCTGTGCTGTGTATTCACAGGAAAAAAACTCTTGTTCCTCGGGAGGAAATCTTTACAGCTCCTGAACAAGAAACTAATTCCTTGGATGAAAAAATAAAATCAATCTCGCCCCCGGCCCCTCGGACACCGCAAGCGGCTGTGTTCGTGACGCAGACAAAGAATGATAGGCAAATCCCTCGATAGCGGGGGGGGGGGAAGAAACAAAATTCCTCCGAGGATCCTGAAGTGCTGTTTGAGGATCCCGTTTCTACCAGATTTGGAAGAGTTCCAGACTCACGCATGGGATCGCGATGGACCGTTTTATTCTTCGGCCTCATCTCACACGTGTTGTGATAATTTCGTTGGTTGGAAGAGCCACAGTCGGTGGCTCGTGACACTCGCGAAACAGAGCCGCGGAGTGACCACATCCAGTTTCGGAGTTTCCTTCAAATTCCATGACCAACCCGATATAATATCCTCAACACCGCTATTGCTAAATTCCGCATGTCGACGCCATACTTCATCCCCTATACCGCCGCTTGAGTTTTTAAAGAAAATATCCTCTCCGGGAACACGCCGCCACCGAGAAACTGCCAACTTGAAGTGGCTGCTGCCTCCTAACGAGGAGAGCATTCCTGCCTGACGCCTTCTCTACTACTAGCTCCTTCTTTCTCTGCTTCTATATCGCTAGACTGCAAAATCAAACACAGTACTTCAACATGGCGCCCAAACAAAAAGAGTTCGCGCCCATGACCAACTGGATCTACGATGTTATTTTGTGGTCCTTCTCAGGTACGTTCATCTGCTCGCCTTAGAAGCCCCCAAGTTACAGCGGAATAAGGTCACTGATAGCTGGATTCCTACAGTTCTTGTGGACCTCTTCTTCCGCGAGGTACACCCCCGTGGTGCTTTCCGTATCCCAAGGAGAGGCCCGATTATATTTGTCGCTGCTCCTCATGCAAATCAGGTACGTATCCCAAAGCTCAATTAAACATCCAAATGAGCGCCGGACGCTAACCATACCTACAGTTCGTCGACCCACTGATTCTGATGCGAGCTGTTCGCCTCGAATCACGCCGTCGCATCGCATTCCTTATCGCTGAAAAATCCATGCGTCGCAAGTTCATCGGCTGGCTCTCTCGCTGTGTCGGCGCTGTGCCCGTCTCTCGTTCTCAGGACCTCGCAAAGCCCGGCGTTGGTCGCATCTATCTTCCGGATCCTACGCAACCTCTTAAGATTCGTGGGATTGGGACGAAATTTACAAAAGAGGCTCATTCGAGCGGTTCGTTGACTTTACCGTCGGTTCCTGGGCAGAGTGGCGCGAGCACGGACATTGATGAAATCTTGAGTGATGAGGAGATCTTGCTGAAGAAGCCATTTAAGGGTGATGTGGCTATGCGACAGTTAACGCAAGAGGATGGGAATGGGAAGGGAACTAAGTATAAAGTTGCGCCGAAAGTTGATCAGACTTTGGTTTATGATGCCGTTTTTCATCGGCTGAATTCGGGCGGTTGTGTAGGTATCTTCCCGGAGGGTGGGAGTCATGATAGGACGGAATTGTTGCCTCTGAAAGGTGTGTTTCCGTATTGATGTTGATTGGGGATTATCCGCTTTCATCTGATCTAAAGAGAGTTGCTAATATTTGGCAGCTGGTGTGGCTATCATGGCTCTCGGTGCACTTTCTGCAAATCCGGACTGTGGTCTCAAAATTGTGCCTACAGGGATGAACTATTTCCACGCTCACAAGTTTCGGTCACGAGCCGTTATTGAATTTGGAGCACCTTTAGAGGTTCCGAAGGAGCTTGTAGACCAATATTCAAGGGGTGAGAAACGAGAAGCTGTTAGGGCACTGTTAGAAATAATCTATAACGGATTGGTTTCGGTCACTGTTCCTTCACCGGATTACGATACACTTATGGTAAGCGTTCCTTAACCCCCGATTCTAAGAGAACCTCGGCACTAATCAGTCTATAGGCCATCCAAGCAGCTAGAAGATTATACAAGCCTACGAACAAGAAAATTCCACTCCCCATGGTGGTTGAGCTGAACAGACGATTGGTAACCGGATACAACCACTACAAAGATGACCCTCGTATAATTCACCTCCGAGCTTCGGTTTCCGAATACAATCGCCAACTCCGTCTCCTTGGCCTCCGGGACCATCAAGTAGAATACGCCAAGTTCTCGGTATTCCGCGTTGTTTTCACTCTAATCTACCGCGTCGGCAAGCTCTTCCTGCTAGGACTCGGTGCTCTTCCCGGATTCATTCTCTTCGCACCTGTATTTGCAGCTACTCGTATTATCTCCCGCAAGAAGGCTGCTGAAGCTCTCAAGGGCTCCACTGTTAAGGTTCAAGGAAAGGACGTCATGGCCACTTGGAAACTCCTAGTAGCACTAGCGTTTGCCCCTGTCCTATATAACTTCTATGTCATCATCCTCTGTTGGTGGACCTACCGCCACAAAGTCTTCGGTATCATGCCAGACTGGATGCCGATCATTGGTGTGGCCATCTTCGGCTGGATCCTGTTCCCGACTATTACCTTTGCCGCACTTAGATTTGGTGAGATCGGAATGGATATCTTCAAGTCTCTCCGACCACTCGTCTTATCACTCAACCCCACCTCAGCAAACACTATCCACAAACTCCGGGAAAGGCGCGCGAAACTTTCATCTGAGGTCACCGATCTGATCAACACTCTAGGGCCTGAACTATTCCCTGATTTCGACTCTGCACGAATCATCGCAGATCCGTTCACGAAGGGAAGTGGGCTACCACCTATTTCAATTAGTGACCAAGGACGCAGAGGCTCAGAGGTATCTTCAGACGGATTCTCGCCTATCGATGAACATGAGCAGAGCACGAATCACACCAGTAACG
Organism: Paragyromitra xinjiangensis; assembly: GCA_038503065.1. Classification (NCBI taxonomy): domain Eukaryota; kingdom Fungi; phylum Ascomycota; class Pezizomycetes; order Pezizales; family Discinaceae; genus Paragyromitra; species Paragyromitra xinjiangensis. Next base: position 380,601 of record JBCAMK010000001.1, on the reverse strand, counting down.
GGATCGGCTCATGGAACCAAAACCTCCCAAGGAATGAGAGTTTCGCGAATCTGGGCAATATTGGGCTCTTCGCTAGTAGGCCTGCGAGTCGGGCACGTAGTCGAAGTAATAGTGGTGGGTTCTCGATTAAGGCGCTGAGTCAGGTGGATGGGGCTGGTCAGGCTGGGTTTGAGGAGGTTAGTCGGAGGATTAGCTCCGCGATGGCGGAGAGGCGGAGAGAGAGGAGTCAGAAAAGGAGTGGGTCGGAGGGTTGGTTGAGAGAGGGAGAAGAGGAGGCGGTGGAAGTGGAGGAAGAGAGTAGTGAGAGTGATTCGGAAGAGGAAGAAGCTGCTGAGGGAGCTGCGGAAGGGAAGAAGGTTGTTTGATTTTTTCTTTCTGGATAAGCTGTTGGGTTGGGTTGGGCTTTCCTTGTGTTGTTTCGCCGAGTATCTCGGTTTGTATTCATTTCGTGGATTCCAAGTTTGGATTTCCTTGCCTTTATGAAACCTACGAGTTTAGTGTCTTCAGTCTTCACTTATTCTGCGTTCTTTCCCCCACCCCCCTTCTCCCTTCCCTTTCCCTTCCCCTTGTTTGTTATATTCTCCCTTACGCAGTTTTTACTGCTTTGTGCGGGTAGCTTAATGACCTTTCCCCCCCTTTTTCTTTTTCCCTTTCCTTCTTTATAAACGGGACACCTGGATGGATGGATAGACGATGGGGCTTTTCCTGTCAGCGGCGAATTGTGAATAGATCGGTCTTAACTACATGTAATGAGGTTTCTGGTTCATGGTTGATTAAAAGTTCGAACTCTTGTTTTCTGGATCGTAAGATATGGTGCTTAGGGTGGTGAAGTATGGTCGAATTTGTGATAGAGTTTGTTGCGGCAGGATGGTCATAATGAGTCACTCGGATTATAAGGATGGTGTCATTGGTCTTGGTTGTGATGTTCATTGCGTATTTCTGCTTAGGCAGAGACTGATGGGTGGAAAGAGACATGATGGATGCTGTTGGTTACCAGTAGCCCATGCAGAAAAAGGCTGATATCTGCTATCTCGTGACCGATTCTAAAAGCATGCTCTACGATCTATACCATTAAAGACAAAATCCCCACCTGAAGTTCTCTAGCGGAGAATTCGGGACATAACTATCGTTAGAGCTAAAGTCAGGCTACGGGGGTACCTATCTTAGGGCCTGCGAGTGACATGGGCGGCTGTTGGTTCCGGGTATGAGAATGCCATGCGGGGAGTCTGAGAAACCCATAATCATGTTCTCGCTGCTAATCCAATCTGGTCCGTGGACCAGCCTAGTGAAATTTATTTCAAATTTTGTGGTTGCTTAGTGTATCCCGCGAAGGTATTAAGGACGTCTTGGCGGAGAACCAAACACCACACATGTAGCAACTAACTAGATAAATTTTATCTAGCTACGAGCAAGAGCAATTATAGCCATCAACCTGGCGTCCGCCTCGAAATTTCGGTTAGGGTTCTTGACACAAAAACCAGACTTCGAGACTACCGTATATTCTCAAAAATAACGAAATGACCTGGACTAACTAGACCGAGCTGAAATACTTTAATTAAAATTACTGTACTAGGGAAGTAAGTGATTATCTTCGATGGTAGTTTCTGATGCCTAAAAACCGATTTGGCACTTTTTCCAGCTTTCCCCGAAGGCCGATTTAGAACTGCCTAGTCCAGGCCATTTCGTTTATTTGAGAATATACGGTACTTTCTAACAAACCTTGATTGAAATTCAGCCACAAGCAAATATGAAATATATTTAAGAACCTTCTCCCTCCCTCCCAGCGCGCAAAAAAGCAACACGAATCATCTACAAAGCTGACTGCTTAATTCCCTCTATCTGGTTGAGAATTCCCGCTGCCTCACCTCTCACCCTCCCTAATTCGGCTCTATCACCAAACCAAAATGTACCTCAATATTTTTGCTTGGCTTGCAATAGCCATGCCATTTGTTGCTTGTCTGCCCTTCTCTATCTTGCCCGAGAATATCTCAAATGGGCTTGCTAAACGCGACCCTATGTTTATCCAAACACTCGCCTTCGGTATAAACAATTTCCTAATCCTTCTTTCGGTTACCTATCCATCTACAGTGGCTTTTCAGCTAACATAATTATAGAGGGACGAAAGGGGCATGAGGAGGGACATGTCACCGACTTCCCTTTCTTCAAAGACATGCTCCTAAAACCCAAGTCCAAGACCGGATTGCTAGTGGCAAAGGCGCAACCCAGCGAGTCCAACGAAGGTGAAAAGTGTCCGACATGCACACTTCACCCAGGACCTCTCCTTAATACCCCTCCAGTCCTAAGTAGCGTTCTTCCCACTACAGGTTCTCCCCCATCGTTCCTGTCGCGGGGTTCTTTACTAAATATTATCCCTCCGCCAGATTCTCCTCTTCATACAGTGTCTCCACCACCACCTTCTTTGAAGTTGGCTCCTGGACCAATTTCACCACCAGATGAGAAGCCGTTTCCTCTGGCTCCCCTTTTAGAATCATGGGAGTCCAGACCAAAGAGGAATTGTTTCAAGAGGTTCTGGGATTGGGTTAAAAATATCTGGAAGGCCTGCTATGCAGGAGTTTGTAAATCTTAGGTATGGAGTTACGGTTGGCGTTCTGTGGAGTTTAATATGTATTCTGTTTTGTGAAATTTGTAAATGATCGTGACTTGAGACTGAAGACAAGTAGGAGCAAAACTGATGTATATCTATACTGGGAAGCAGGCAATATTCTGTAATTAGGACTAAAACTTTTGGTAGGGTGCTTTATACTTATTGCAAGATGTATTTACCATTATCCACGTTCCCGTACCTTCTTGTTATCCTTCACCTAGCAACGAAGACCCAGACAGTGAGTGCTGCGGACCGCTGAGAAGACTAGAAAGTGGCTATCCTTTCCCTAACCCATAACTTATAAAGGTGGGTTCAAATAGAAAATTTCATCAAAATTATCATTAGGTGCCTCGTCTATTGCGCAACAGTCTAGGCTTGGACCTAGGACTCATTGAATTAGCTTCACCTCCCTCATCGGGGGGTCCGGCATTCAGATCCCCGGCTCGTGTCTGGAGGGGCAAGCCATCCTAAGATGCTGGATGATCCCTTTTGTCGTGGGATACTACGGGAGTGGTGTTCGTTGGTTTCGGTTTTTTCATAGAGTTCCTCCATTACGTCTTAATCATATCTGATCGTGGCTTGGAATGCTATCCATATCTCACATCACGTCCACAGGTCCCGTGCATCATAAAGATCCTCGAATAACCACCAAGTTACACGACCCCCCGTCACGGAAGACCCCCTCGGCGCCAAAGCGTATATTCCTATTAAACCCCACCCCGAGACTGGTAATTGGGGGATTCGATGGTCTCAACTGCTTTCCTTAGAGACGGCGGTGTATAACATGCACTCAACAAATCAGTCAATCAACGATACAAAACATCACAAATTGAATCACGAGTGATAATCTGTGATCTATCAATACTAAAGCATGTCGCCATTTTTTTCTATTCTAGTCTTAACGTCTTTTTGTTCCCCGATCACTCGCCTCAGTGAGTTAAACCTTGGTCGGGGGGTTTTTTAAAAAAACCTCCCGTGGATATGCATCAAATATTTCCGCGTATAAGATTAATCCACACAAACAGGGAAAAAACCATCATTAATGTATTTATCACTCTAGACCGCGACCACCCAACCCTTCACTACATTTTGAAGAAAACAGCAATTCATACCAACATTTCCATTCATCAAAGACGCAAAAGAAGCAGAAACAAAAAACAAAAAACACGATATTCATCCCACCAGCCCTGATTGCTTTTTATGTGTGCGAGCGAATAAAACCATCTTCCTCCCGCGTCCAAAATCGCCGGGAATAATTTGCCAAAGCAAAGATAAGATAAAAACAGTAATATAGAAAGGCTTGTACTAGGCTCTCATCCTATCCATCATCCTAATTCGTTCCGGTGACCGCAAGTCTGCATTAATAACGTGGTCAGTAAAAGGCATCGAATAGTAAATATTTTAAGAGAGGGTGGACAAACTTCATAAGATGTTCCATAAAAGTCTGCAATGATACATCATCCGTAAAGATGGTCTGCGCGTTCTGTGGTACGCCACCGTAGCCGCCTGAGGTGTGTGTGGTTGAGGGATTAAGCTTCGACAACAAGAAACGAGCCTGTGAACCACCGGCATCGCAGACGATGAATCGGGGTAGCGGGAAACGATCTGTGATGAGTTCACGCGCATCTTCTTTCGGTAGCTCCAAGAGTTCCCTAAAATTCTCGTACCCTTCCTGTTCGTGGTATCCAATCTTCTTCCACTCGGCAATAGTCTCACCGTGGAAGATGAGGATGTGGAAATAGGTATCTAGCAATAAGATGGTATTAGGCTGGATGGAAGTAGAATCCAACAACACGGGCTTCGGGGGTTCATCAAAGGTGTATGAATCTAGCGTGGGCTGAATCATAATCAACGAATTTCCGACATCCTCACGGTCGATAACATGTCGGTAAAATGCTGTTTCGTCAGGCGAATTGTTGAACACCTGTAAGAACTGAGAACGTCGCAGATGAAACATAAACTGTGGGTACAGCGTAAAGTTCTTCTCCAGTCTGAATGATGTCGGATCGTCCTTGCGGTAGTCGGCGAATCGGGAGCACAGTCTAATAAGCATGCGATCTACCCATCGAAGAACGTCTGGGCCATCATCGACTTCAGCTTTGAAGACAGCGATACGCGCCATCAAGACTGCGGCAGTCTCCTGATCAAAGGAATGGGCAATAGATGGGTCGCCTGTAGGGCCACTAAGATCGCGACCAATAGTAGTCACACGGAGATGGAATTGGCCCGAGGAGTGTTGATAGTAGGTTAAGAACTGAATAAGCCCCTTTTGAGGACCTTGCTGTTGTTGTGCAGGGCCTGCTTGGGATGCAATCTCAAAGTATGTCGCGACGGAAGTGCTGGGGTTTATTCCGCACATCTTCCACGAGCAAGTGTTACCAATACCGATTTCAGTCTCCCCAACAGATGTTGACTTTTTGTTCATGGAGATAGCATGTCCGATCAAACCAGTAACCTTCAGTTCCTTTGTGGTCAAAACCTCCATAGAGGCGTTGAAGCCCATAAGAAGGTTATCATTGGCATCCTTGTCGAAAATCTTAACAAAGCTCTGTCTGAACATAGAGGAGGTGAAACTGTCGGTAAGGATCATGTGGCCACCCGTGTTGTTAGCTAGAGACTTCATTTCCAGCAGTCCAACCTGATCCAAGCAACCGGCGAAAATGTCGATAATATGTCCATTATGCGCGGCCCTCTTTGCCAGGTTCTCATAAAACTACAATAACCGGAATCAGCATTTGTTCAATGGAGGTACTTTTTCTAAGTTTTACCTTAGTGGCCTTCTTGTAGTATTTGATGTTATCTCTTTCGATATCGTGATGCGAGCGAATAGGCTCCCTAAGTTCTGGTCCAACCACAAGCCCTGGGCCTTCCGTTCCTGGTCCACCAGCAAACAGCATAATCCTCCCACCAGTATTGGCAAACGAGGTCTCCAACAACCCAACAGCAACACTCAAAGCCACACCAGTGCATCTCAGTGGACGTTTATCGTTGGCAACTGGCCAGGGGTCCTTCTGGAGCTGTTCAAGGACGTTTGTCAACTGGAACTCGCATTGTTGAACGGGCAAAAGGAATCTCGAAGACGGTGGCATATGTGGCGCCGGACGGCCAGGAGCCATGGGTGGCTGTTGAGGGCGGAGGCCTGCGGCGAGGAGTCCGAGCATCTCTTGAACTTGCTTTGCGGTGTAGTCCTTGTTTCCGCGGAAGACATAGGATTTGGCGCATTCGGTGTAACCGAGTTCATGAACATGGGCCTTACAAATGTTAGTAAAACCAACTCTCCACAATCTTTACCAAAATGAATTTGAAATGACGTAACGTGGTATTTATGAATACAAAGATCAAGTCATTAGGACAGCGCCATACCATAGTACCATAGGTAATCAACCCCACCAACGCATGCGGAGGCAACAAGCTCAAACTCATGATCAAGGAGTCCTTGAGGGTCTTCAACGAATCCTCCTCTTGGCACGTATCCACAACGAACAAAAAGATCGGAGATGCCTGAGCTGGACGAGCGAGCTTGTACTCGATCGTCGAGAATGCCGGAGAAAGCTCTAGTGGCCATGAGTTCGGTCCAATGTCCTTATAGTGAGGGGGTAGCTGATTCCTTTGCAGACAAAACGGGCAGATCCAGAGCTTCGCGCGGGCATCAACCTGGCTATCAGGGTGATGTTAGCTTATTTCGTGGTGCAGAGATCGAAAAAGCAATCTAGAAGAGGGGAGTATACCAGTATGGATTGAGCACAGCCCGGCACGGGTTCTTGCAGGTTACAGGTTCATATTGCACAGGTGGCTGCTCCTTCTCCTTCAGAGGGGTGTAGAGAACACCGATGGGCACGACGAGTCTGCTTGACTCTAGGCGGCCACTGGGGAAGACGTTCCAACTGAAGATGCCATTGCTGTCAGTCTTTTCCTCCCATGAGAGCTTACAGTTGCAGAAGTGACATACCTTAGACGAACGCCATCCTGCTCCTCCGCTGCAACCCAGGTGTCTTTCAACTGTTCCATGTCCATGATTTTGAGATGTCGACTATCGACTGGCGCAGAGTATATTTAAATTAGAGCGAGACAGATAACCTCGCAAATTGAAAGCAGTATATGTAGTATGTCGACAGGACCGGGATAGGAGAGCAGCAGCGGTGATAATGGGTGTAGTGGGGGGAAAAGCGACAGGAGGGAGAAGCCAAAAGATGTGGAGGAGGTGTGGCTTTCAATTTAGGCCACATCGCAGGACCGAAGTGTGGCGCATATCCCTGAGGGAAGTGTGGCGGTGGAGGCTCCACCACTTCCACATCATAGGTATATTTTTTCGAGTCACCAAGAGCTACTTGAACACTGTCTCCGAACTGCAAGTTACTTAAATCCCCTCATCTAGTTACACGAATACCAAAGGCATTTTTCACTACAAGAGTCTAGGTATGATTGCCGAGTGACAGTTTATGACCAAGCTAATACAGGCTCCAAATCGATAAGATATCTACTTTCGTTCAAAAAAACATGCTTAATTTTTTTATAACTCCCTCACCTCAGAACCCTAGAGCTTAGATAAGCTATTGACCTTGGAGTCAAAAAGCTTCTCCGCTTCCTGCCACACCCTAGTGGTGCTCCTGTCCTTCAAGGACAGCAAGCTAGGAAGCAAGTCGCTACTGAATGCCTCGCTTGCCTCACGCGGGAGGAGGGTTGGGAGGTGATCGATTGAGATAACCGAAAGCGGAGGCTCCCCATTGACCTCGACAGGCACGGTAGGCTCGTCAAAAGTAGTGTTGATGCTATAAATGGGGATTGGGTTATGGGGGTTGGTGGTGTCGCAACTGACATCAACAACAACTGACAGCTTACGATTAGGGTTGGCCAAAGACTCCTTGTTGACAAAGTGGGGGATTGGTTGGTTGAGATAGATGCAGTTGACAAAGATATCGGCTTCTCAAAGTTAGCTTCCTACACATAGTTATCACCTGGAAAGAATTGGTTGACTCACACTCAACAATCTCAACAAACGGACCACCCTTGGCAGTCTCGGCCATATCCCACTTCAAGACGTTCTCAGTTGAGATACCGACCTTGAGGCACAAATCGACAGCTCCCCTTCCGCATCTTCCAAGGGCACCAATGACCAACACTCTAGGCTCCCTTCCGCTCTTCTTAACTATTTCCCACAACCCAGTCAAAACTTTCCCCCTCGGTCAAGGTAATATCAATAAGTATTAACTCACCAGCTTCAGCAACAAGCTCCTTGATGTACTTGATCAAGGCATCCTCATTAGGAAATGGCTTAACATTTTTGATTTCCACTCCAGGACTCAACAACTGCTTCGCCCAAACCTCAACTCCGAGAGCAGCACCAGCGAAACCAGCGTGGTACCCAAAGGCGGCAACACGGCGACCAGACTCGTCCTGCAGGAACTCGAGATCAAGCAAGGTACCGTTGCCAGCGGGGAAACGGGAAAGAACATCTTCCCAACCCCTTTGATTCTTGTAGCAATGAGCAAATTGGACATGAGTGTGCTTGAGAGGAACTGTTCAGGATGAAAGTGTGAGTTATAAGTAACTAGCAGTTACTGAGAAAGGTGGATAGAGAAAAGGTAAAGGAGAACATACAATCGTCCTCAGGAAGTTCCTTCAATCCAATAATAATATGATCCGCCGGAGCCTCTGAATATTCCTTATTAGTGACTCATGCTCAAAAATAAAGATAAGTCAGAAACCAAAAATTACCAGTCCAGGAGCCTTCTTCGACAAGTGTGCACCCAACCCTTTGAACACATAATTAGTCCACATCGCCCTTAAAGGGAATTGCTAATCCATACTTCTCGAATTCCTCATCGTCAAAAATTCTTTGCACGCTGCGCTCAACATTAACTCCATAACCAGCGTCTAACAGTGTCTTTGCCGTAGTAGGAGTAACTACATGTAAAATTTCAGTAAGGGTATTCTCCTATATTACGTTTCGACCGAGAAGTAGAAAAGAGTAAAACTTACGAGTAGAGCGATGTTCGAGCGGCTTAGCTGTAGTTAAATATTCGTGAGCTCAGAGCTTTGACTTGCATTGCAGAAGCAACGAGTCATGGCGAAACCCCAAAATGAAAGGGAAGATAGAATTCTCACACTCAGCCCTAAGATGAAGAATAGTCTTTCCGGTCATTTTTTGTTGTATATTTTTGTTATAGGTATTAAATTGAGGTTCAATGCGTGGGAAACGAAAAGCTTTGGCGGTTGGTGGGGGGCGGTTGTTTGACAGATGAGGGGGCCCAGTGCAAGGAGCCGCGACTTAAAACTTTTGTAGGACACCAGCCCAGTTTCAAATTTTTCTTTCTGTCCCTGCCGCCAAATGACGCACCCTGAGGCTGCTCCAATGGTAACGACTCATCAGTATTGTGTTACTCCAAGAAGCTCCTCTGGAAGACTTGTCTATCTCCCTCATTTTCATTTACTGCGCGCGTTGAGGAATAAACAAATTTGTCAGACCTCCAGATCATGTATGTACAGCCGAACCCATCTGCTTTATGCCTATTTCAAAACGAATATTGAACTCCCAATTTCCCGACCTCGCAGAGCCTAAAAGGTACACCAAGACCGCCACCCATCATCCCCCATCCACCGAGATCAAGAACCCGAAGCGAAGAGTAATAGAAAGAGATCTCTCTTTAGGACAATGGATAAAAAGAAAAGAAGAAAATGGAAGAGAAAAAAGATCAATGATAGCTTTATAAAAAAAACCGACCCTTTCCTAAACCCACATGCTCATTCAGACAATCAAATCAACCCACGTTTTTGGTTATCGGTCTAGCTACAAAAGGGTCAATCTCCTTTGCTTTTTTTTCATGACAAAATTAAACTTCGTAACCGGCATCACTTCCGTCCCACCTCCTCAAAACATTGATTAAGCCAGGTAACCTACCACAAGGTTAGTAAAACAAAATGGAGAAAGATATGGGATGACGGTAACAAACCAAGACGTTCACCATCCAGCCGCTCCAAGTATTCCTTCTCCAAAAGAATATCGATACATTTCTTGATATCGGGAATTTTGGGCGTGAAGCGGGACTTGATCTGTGCGATGGTTTCTTGGACTAGCACAACATGCTTGAGGACTTTACGGGCTTTCATAATACGAACAATGGCAGACTGATTCCCGTAGTCAGTTATTACTTTCTTTTCCCAGAAATGTGATTTAATTCTCTCACCTGCATCAGGAGCTTACGGTCCTCTTCAATGGTCTTGTGGGTTTCCTCCACCTCCTGTTTTTGCTCCGCTCTGACAGCCATGTTCAAATTCACTCGGATTTTCTTGCTCTTAAAGTCGAAGTTGAGAGCGTACTTACTACCGGGTTCGACTTTCTTTGCGGGAGGTACGAGCGTCAAAACCTTCGCCTTCAAAAATACCTGCAAAGCCGGCTCCAGATATTCTTTCGATAGACCAGTAGACTTTTCTATTTCCTCATGCGAAATCGTCGTCGCATCGTTGAACAACAACAGCATAGCCATTTGGTATGTTGAAACCTGGAAAGTATATGGCGTCTTTGTATTCTTGCAGTAGCCGGCCTTCAATTCGCCCTTGCAAAGATGCCAAAGCCAGGTCAATTTACGCCCGTTGTGCTTCTCGTTATAGAACTCGACGAAACGAGTATACGTCTGGACGATAACTTCTGGGATGTTGAAGGGAGTGGTAGGAGGATTCAAGGGCCAGAATGATGTTCCCAGAACTTGGCAAGTAAAGTCCACACCGCCCGTACTACTTTCTGCCTTTGCATCTAGCCACGCTTTGTAGGAATCGTTTAGATCCTTAGAGATCTGCATGTCCTGAAACATACGTTGGAGCTTATTCGTGTATTCAAACCCGCAGGCCTCCTTCAACTTCCCGATCATGCTGGTTTCAGCATCATCTGATGCAGAAGTAAAGTTCACCAGACGTTTTGCCAACATCTTAGAGTAAAACTTTTGGAACACATCCTTGTCTTCGACATACTTGAAGACAGTCATGATAGCAGTAAGTTTGTTCTCCAGATCAGCCTCTTCCGCACTCTTAGCGCTTTTTCGTAGGAGAGAATCTGCATATTTCGCCAGCAGCTCGGGTGACTTTGTAGAAGCTGACTTGCAAACCTTGTTGCGGTTAACAAATTCACGGCAGGCATTATCCAACGAGCGAACAAACTCCGCCTCGCCTTTAAATGCCACATTAACGAGGCTCTGGTACTGGCCGTGCACTTCTAAAAGAGCATCAACATAAACTTTAGGCTCAAGGTTATCCCCTCCTTCATCGGCAATCTTATCCACCGCTGACAGCCCAGCCCTCCTAACATGCGCTTCGAATTTCATGCGTAGTGGATCTAAACCATCTGGTATCCGAGAGAGTAAGTTGTACATGCGCTGGAGGTCGTCTTGTCGATCATTGTCTAGAAGTACTTGGAATTCCTCTCGCAAAAGCGGGGCATGCTCTTGGATAAGCACTTTCTGGCACGTCTTCATCAGAGGTCCGAAAATATCTGGGTGAAGGTACATTTGCACACGCCCCTCCTCCTCATTTAATCGGATTTCCGCCTATCGCGCAAAGTCAGCAAACACCCAAACTTCGAGCGACACGTGCACCAACCTTCTTCATATACTCCACCACGCTATTCTCCGCGACAAATTGCTTCGATTCCATCTGGTAATAATTGGTGGTTGCCTCAAGGAAGGGCCTTTCAAAGAATTTCCGGTACACGTCTAGAGTCGATTTTGAAGAGTCGCTTTCGTCCAGACCCAGGGAAACAAAAGAGTCTACAATGCTCTTGACCATTGCAGTCTCAATGGTTTCTCCATTCCTCTGCTTCTCGACAAGCTTCAATACCCCGTCCATTACATGCTTCTGGACATGATCAAAGAGATCGCATCTCCAGCGGACAAGATGCAGCTATTGCACATTGTCAGTCATTTTAATATACACCTCATCCGCAGAAGACATACTGTATAAACATCATAGATGTTCTTCTTGCCTTCGTCCATCTCTCGCTTCACCCAGTGTCGGTTCAGGTACCGGAACAAGTGATTGATATATTTGGCAGCAGTGGTGTATCGATCCCATTCCCTGATGTAGAAGGCAAGAAGTGCCTCGTCTGCATGAGAGCCAGAATCCTAGATCTCAACCCTCAGTAAAAACCTCCCTTAAAGGGAGATCCCAAAACATACATTTTTAAGGGCCCCAAGGTGTCTGCTCAGGTATCCGATTAGGTTGTTGTAAAGGTCTTCTCCGAGTAGGTGAGCTAAAACCAAAATTAAATATATCAGTAAATTCTGCAACGCAACAAACTAGATGACGACAGACCACCTCGATGGACAGCTCCAGTGTTTTGTAGAGTGTGCGGGCTTGAATTAACAGCCTTCTGTGATGTACAAAAGTTGTGAACAGCCCTGGACACCAGAAGAAGGTCAGCAATCAAGCAGTGTACCACAAGGCTGCCGGAGAACCGTACGTGTAGACGCCCATATACTGTGTGAAAGGTGTCAATAAAGCTCAGACAATAGCAAGACTGGGGAAAACCAGAGAAAGCTTACAGTGTTCATGTCAACACCACTATTCAGATCCTTCATGATCTTTTCGACCCCATCTTCTAAATAGGCCCATCTATGATAACATGAATATTCAGCTCCTGAGACACGAAACCAGTCAAACCAGGATAACTCACGTCTGCCCTAGATCTTCTCTGTTGGGGGTCCTCGGTTGCATTTGGAGAGACGGGTGATGGACTATGAATTAGCGAAACAGCTGAGGAAGTGAGTAGCGAGATGATGTTTTAAGGTACCAGAGCTTGTGTCGTGAAACAACTCTGGTGTGGCGGGGGAGGGACCAGGCTGAGACGGTCGGGCGATACGGGGGTGTGTGCGAGCTTTTAGCAGAAGAGCTGCGAGCTAGAGATAGTGACGGCGGGGTAGCCGTAAAGAGAGGGGAGGGTGGGGAGATCTGTGTTGATGGATGGAGACTGTGATTGCAGAGAGGAGGATAGAGGGATAAGGTTGCGGCAGAGGGGAACCTCACAAGAAGGGAGAAAGGTGCGTGGTGGAGCACTTCCAGTGGAGGAGCAAGAGGGTGAGGCTGGGCAACCGTAAAAGAGGCTTATGAGCGGTGGACGTGAATCAGAACATAATGGGCGAGAGTTGCCTGCCTGCCCCACCCCATACCCCGGCGCGGCTCAACTCTCACCTGAAGCTTCCCTCCCGACTCGGTTTGCAGCGCAGGACTCCGCAACGGAACAACCACGTTGCGACCAACCTGCATTCCCGCCCCGAGTTCAAGCTCAGAACATCCCGTATTCTATCAGTACGGCTTCATTCAACGATACCAGCTTGTACAACAGCGGTTTCCCTCAACTATTATTATTACGAATTTACAGCACCAGGTTCCATGCTTTGCCCCGATCATACCTCTCACTCGGACTTGATCGGGGGATTAGAACATTCCTAAATTGTACCCCCACTATGCCAGATGTTAACTCCAAAGCTTAACAGCTCAACCTTGCACAGCTATGTGTCACGCTTCTGAGATGTCGGTCATGCCATCATTTCCACCATTCATCATCTGCTCTTAGCACTCACCCTTTACTCTAAATCCCGATCACTTAACGCCCCGCCCTCTTATATCTCGCATTTCTTACCAGCTATTCCCGAATTTATTCTTCCAATCCTTCCAAACGCTTCCTCTGCCGTTCCGTAGTAGCACATTTGTATTTCCTTCCTCGTCCAACGTAAATAATTTGCCGGTTACATACAAAGCACATTCCCGATGATCGTATTTAGTCCAACAAGATTCCAGGACCACTCATACGATACGCACCACCACAATTGGTCCCCCCCTCTGAGACCCACCTATAGGTAATGTTCCTTTATCTCCGGTAGATCGTCTGCACCTAGATCCTCTCAGCAGAGCTGTATGTCTCATCACAGTTTTGAATAAATTGCCCGCTGTCTGAAATGTCCAACATTAAAATCATCAAATGATAAAACAACACCCTCATCCACACGTAGATCGAAAGTTAAAAGCCTCCATCTTTACAATCCTCAGCCTTGCATTTCAGCACGGCAACGAAGGCAAAAACTCAGGCAGTCGAGATGGTAATTGTTGTTGATCTGGCCTTCCGGCTGGCTGAATGGATTATGTGGTTGAGGTTGTTTGAGTGTGCGGCATTGGTGAGCCGTGAGTGGTAGATATAGGTGCTTGTACTGAGAGCAGGATACATGTACCTATGAGTTTCAAAATAGGCTCAACAGAATCTCTCAACATATCCAATAGCGGAGTTGACCGACACAGCCGACACCAATAATAGCTGAAATTCACACAATAGAAGACATGCAGAAACCACTGTTAGCGCGGCCCTCGTGCTGAGACTGCACAATATCGAATACCTTCGTTTTCGTGTGCGTAGAGAACCATATGGTACAGAAACCTCAGTGAGCGCCTCTATCTCAACATCCAACCAGCTGAATAGTTTACACCCCATACAATGGGTACCAGACCACCACAAAAAGATCAACAGAAGGAAAGACGAGTTACTAAAGACAAGGAAGTGATCAAAAGAGTGACATAGGAGACACATCGGTAGGGTCACCAAGCTGTAAAGGATACGATGATTAGGGAAGGAAACAAGTAGGAAAAAATGTTTTAAATACGCAATGCCAAAGTCAAAGTCCAAAATAAGGTCCAAAACAAAAATGCAAAGCAAAGCAAACGCAGGCGAAATAACAACAGAAAAAGAAACGCCTTGCCCAATCAACTCATACATGCGATGTCCACCCAACGAGAATCCGAACGGAAAGAAAAACCACAACCCTCACCCAAAATAAAAGAAAAATGTGTCTTGTACATGTATTTTTCTACCCACTTATTTTCAAGAAAGGAAAAGAGATCTCAGTACCGCGAAAAAAAAAGGGAGAAAGGAAAAAAGGAGTGACAATGATACGGGTTTGATATAATTACGGACGAATAGTGTTACCCTTAGACACTCTTTCGACAAGTCTATCAAGTAAATCGTGAGTGAGCTTTCCTTAAAAAACGAGCTTTCTGGGGCTCTTACCTAAACACACTAACTGTGAACGTAGATACCCAGGCACATAACGCAAGAAAGATGAACGCCGCGAGAGCACGCTGTCGGACACAAATTGGAGTTACAGTTCTCATATCCTTTTCTTGGGTTAGCAATTGTTGTCTGGATTAAAAAAAGTGAGAGGCAAACATTTGGTTCACTGTTACTGAAATCACTTCTACAGCTCCATCGGACATCGTAGAGAGTGTCAAAAGCCAAAGACAGATTCGCAGAGTCAAAGATGATAAACAAGAGATCAAGCATGACTATCCAATGCAGGTTAGTTTGATTGATCATGCACGTGGCAAGCTAGACATACTCAGTCTCATCTTCGCTTTGGGTGATCGCAACCCGAGAGGCTTCCCCGAATACTCATCATATGTTATGTAGATCAGATATATCAATGCTATTACATCCACTACGATAGCCATGATTGTCGATGGTTTCTGAGGGAAATCATACTGAATGCTAAGCTGGAAAACACTAGCTGCAAGCGCAAGAGCAAGGAGCGAAAGCACCCAGATAAGTGCCCGGAAAGTTAGAGGTACCGTCGGGTTGTTCAGTAACATTACCTTCACAGCGGTTAGTATTTCAGCGTTAAATCGTCGAAAATGCCGTCTTCGGACATACATGAATCCTCTTGTACCATATCCTTCTCCTCCTAGCGCTGACCAGCAACCCATCACCATCATCTCCAGAACCATCTCCATTATTTTCGAGATCCTTTTGATTCCACGGAGTATTCAGATCGCCCTGCTGAGCCAACCAGTCCGTATCGACCTTTTCCGAGTGTGCCGTAGGTGGTGGGCGAGCAGTAACCTCGACAAAGTTCCGCCACCGACTGGCATGTTCGGGCAACCGAGCCATTGTGATCGGCGTAGTTTCCCGCACAGCATCATATATCGAACGTTCAGGTGGCCGTCGGTGAGCCAAAGGTGGTGCTATTATCAAGTCATCTTCGTCTTCCTCTCGGCTCTGAACCCACGCTATACACAGCCATCGTCAGCTTGCTGATGTCCACCAGGTTAACGCTTTAAAAAACAATCTTACAACGAGAGGGGAGCCAACTTGGTAGCGTCCGGACGTTTTTCCACTGACTCGAATCACCCATTCCCTTGTCTGCTGTTGAAGTTACGGGAGAGCAGGGTGATCGCGAAGACAGCGAGTTCACTGAAGAAGTGGGCCGGGCTGTGGATGTGCCTCCTCCTACACCTATGGTGAGCGGAGGTGGAGACGATGATGTATCATGGGGTTGAGACGAGGATGACGGCCGTTGGTGGTGCTGGGTGTTGTTCGAGGAGGCTATGGCTTCTTGGTTCTGGGTCTGGGGCTGCAGCTGCAGCTCACTACTGGTGGACAGCTGGATGGCAGCCATGTGCACTTTACAAGGAAGAGTTTTGGAATGGGTGGTGGTGGTGGGTTGGGAGAAGCGTATTGGATGCCGATCGATCGATACCGCAGCCTAGCAGCAAGGCAAAGCCGAATAAAGTACGATATGTGACACTGTTCGGACTATCGGAGCAAAAATAATAATTGCGAGATGGCGGCCACAGGGGCGGCGCCTTTTCGCTGAGGGTCGGGAAACGCTTGCGTATGAGGGTTTCTTTGAGTCGCATGCGGTATGCGGTAGGAGAGAGTCGATTGGATATTATTGAGCATGGTCCAGCGCGGTGGTTGGGCAGCCAGCACGCGAGCGGAGCGCAGCAGCAGCAGCAGCAGGAAGCAAAGCAGGCAGAGTCCCAACTAGGTACAACACAGCGTCAACACAACGTCAACATCCCCTTAATCTTACCTTGGGTAGTTATAATCGATACCGCACCATGTTATGTGCGCCATGCGGAGAGCGGGTCAGCAGCGCGCCAAGACCGCTTATTCAGAACCGATACATTGTAGCCGCTTTCAGCAGCAATTACAATCTGTAGCCTATCCAATTAAGCTCTCCACCTGGTTCTGTTATCCCGTTCCATGTTGTTCATCATGGCCCTAAGTACATGTATGCAACCGATGGTCTTCAAGGTTTACTCCACCGCTTGATATCCCTACTAAAACGTATGTTGTGTCCATAGCTGGAGGGTGTAAATTCCTCAAAACTGGTTTTCTGCTGCAGCTATGCTAGCTTATCGGAAAGAAATCTACGAGAGCCACATTTGGCTACATGTATACTAGCATACTCCTCAAGCCTTTCCTATCAGGTTATAGAATTGTTCTATTTTCATTGGTTGTGCTTTGGGTCAAGCAGTGATTCGGGGATGGAGAATAAGGTAGGGGACGAACTCTACCACGCAGGACAGGGTATCGTGACAAAGCTCTAAAGATTTTATTACTCGTGTAACGCTGTTGCAGCACAAACAAAAGTAAACTTCCAATCGCATAAAGTACAAACAGGATGGAGCACGGTACCTGAAAAGATATCATAAGCAGAGGGAAACATCATTGAATTGGGAATCGGTGAGTAAAAGGATACCGCCACGCCTAACCTCTTGAGTATAGAAAGGCTCAGCCTAACCCCCAAATTCCTCGTCTCATCCTTAATTTCCAAGTTAATTTCCGAATATAGCCTAGTGTAGTGTGGGCATATCCGCCACGAGGTTCGGGATGTTAATAACAATTTACGGTAGAGTGAGATCTGTGCAGACCCTTTTCCTATCAGATCCAGCGCTAGTACGTAGTGAGCCCTACCTCTAGACACAATTATGTCAACAAGGTGGTAGAAAGAGCCGATGGATGCACGCACCTGATGTGACATTCTGCTAGGAACTAATAAATTTGTTGATTGCCCCACGGAGAATTCTTTCCATATTTTGAGTGAACTCGAGATCATTGGTAATTTCTTGCCATTCTACTACCATTTTAGATCATACAGAAGCTTGTAAGAAGTTTACTCCATAGAGTGAATGACAAGGCGTCTTTCCCTAGGCTCGAGAACTCTGGAGGATATTTGGCTGGGGTGAGTTTGAGTGAAGGACTGCAATCATTTCTGGTCAACTGGCGAACACGGCCCGGGACCTCGCTAAATACACCTCCAGGCTTGTGGTATTTCGCTTTTTGCAGCTTTTTGCATCGACTTCCAATAATAACTTATCTAGAAGTAACTTCATTATTCTTGAATTCCAGAAAACATTATGCTTTAGCTTAAAACAAAGCGTGCTTGTCGGAGGCTGATACAGGAAATGGTTCCTCGCAATTATATATTTCGATAAAGGTTCTATAAAGTTTGGATAAGGCTCATCTGATTTGGCCTAACCTCGTTTGCTAGGTTAATTTGTTAGGTTAATAGTAACGACAAAGTTACAATCGGTTTTACAACGTCTTCATCCCTGCGACCCAGAGTTTCAAGCTCCTTCGCTTCGGTATGAAACAGGAACGTGCTTCATGGTTGTTGTGGCTAGCCGAGATCCACTGGAATTGCTGTGGCTTGACCGGGTACATAACATCCCGTACTCTTTCAGCTGGCCACGTGACTTTTGGTGCTCTTGGTAGGAGTTGCCACATCGAGTTCAGCTGCATTGCGCCATCGGGTGCTGTTATAGGCCTAGTCCTCCACGGGGGAACCGCCGCACAAGCGATGTGTTTGTGCTGGTTCGCAAACATCTTTGATTGTGGGCTGTGGCTGAGTGTGATTAGAGATGACGTCTCTCTACCCACTCAACTTTATTCGCACCCCCAACCCATCGCTGAAGTATCCGGGCATCGCGACAGACACTCGTTGGGATTTGCCTCCACCCTACCTCTGTATAAGAACCATGTACTGCAGATATTCAGTGCAACTTAATTTTAGCTAGAATTAATCCATCGCAACTTCATCTCCTGCATCGAAAAAAAAAAAGAGAGAGAAATTACCATCTCGAGGCCTTCTTCTCCGGCGATATGCGCCTTTATCTCATCCCGATCACTAACCGGCGAACGCTCATCTATGGCCAGCGTCTGAACCGGATTACACATTCCAAACCGTCACTGGCAGATAGAGCTTCAGCGTGAGTGACTAACAATATCTTCTTTCCTACATTCTTCCCCACTACACATGTGCTAACAGTCCCGCAGACGGGCCGCCAAAGTGTGGCTATCATGGGTAAGAACTTTCTCATTCTAGCGCATATCCTTGAGTAAAAAGCAAAAGCTTATTTACACAATAAAATTCATAATCTAAGGAACAAATATCTAATCCCAATTTGCGATGATAGGAAAATGGAAAGGCTGGCTGGCAACGATCCATTACCGATGCGGGGAACAGGCTCTTCAACAGGATACCATATGAAGAATGGTTTGCAATTTCCCTCAAGCGAAATCTATTGTCGTTTGATAATTCTAATGATCTCTAGGGGTCTGAAGTCAATACCGCCTCTCTCGGCACGCCGTAAGCAAGACGAAATCGATCGTGCAAAGATAGAGGTGGTTTACCCGCCGTCTATCATCCAAGAACAGAAAATTCCAACCATAATCCAACAACTAGCAACGGAGCGTAATGATGCACATCGTAAGCGATTGGTCTGGTCTCTTGTAGGGATGCCAATCGTAGCCCCGTTCGCTTTGGTTCCTATTATTCCAAATGTACGCCTTTCCTAAAGCCTCTTTCCTAACAAACCGCTGGATGCTGAAATGTGGTTTGATCTAGATTCCATTTTTCTACCTACTGTATCGAGCCTTCTCCCATTGGAAAGCCCTCGCTGGCGCGAAACACCTCGAATTCCTTGTTAGTAAAAACCTGCTCGATCCAAAGCCAGCAAAATCCCTAGATGCACTCTATCGAAGCAAGCTAGAAGTCGGACACGATGAGAAGTTGAAGAAATTACTCCATGGGTCGGAGGAAGTTATGTTGATTAATTCAAGGGATGCTAAAGACGTATGTCCATCGCTCCCAGCCACTTTTGATCCCATCCCCCATCCCCTTGTTTTCCGTTATAAATGGCATCGAAATTAACAATCTTTCGTAGATCGCAAATGCTATTGATGTCCCAGAACTAGCTGTTGAGTGTGAACGTGCCTGCGTACAGGTAGAGAAGGCGCTTCAGGCCGCCTCAGGAGAGAAGATAAAGGCCGAACCAGAGGAGAACCTCAAGACTGAGTCTGAGAAGAGTCAGTAACTGGCGTGAGCAATTTCTGAACCTGCATCTACCGTATGATATATATCGCAACTCCAATTCATTGTAAAATAGTCCGTAAAAGGTGGGGCATAAGAGCATGAGAGGTGAGGAAATGAGATGATGAGTGGATGGATAGAGGTTAATAGCCATGAATTTGTTTTTGGTAATAGAAGACATTTGATGAAAGAACTATTGGTATTCCATTTTGCGCATCGATTTTGATGGGATGATTATTATACACTTATTAAAACGCTGCATGGTGCGATGCTGTTCTTTTAAAGTTTCAGAGGTCTCCGGAAGAGATCTTCGGGCGATGTGCAGCAAGATACTTTATTTAGCAGGATGTCTTAAAAATTAAGCTTATTTAGGCTTGCATGCCGAAGAGTCAACGATTTTCTGTTTTGCCGCAACCTCGGAGCGACGATCATTTTGATGGAATTGTTACACAAAACATAAGTCATCACTCGCCTTGTGTGATCTATGTTGTGTCGGAAATAGGCTTCCTAATCCATATCGTGATATTAGGGTTCCTAAGCGTGGGCGCCACCTCATTTCCTAGAGTCTTTCCTACCGTCTCTTGGTGTTTTACCTCCCGTATATCTTAGCCGATAGAAGGCCCTATTCACTGTATATATAGAGCTCTGTTTGGCTCCTTTGCTCGTTATCTAATCCTCTATTCTCTACTGCCTACCTCTCCATATTTCCAACATGTTGGATTGGTAGCGTGCTTTCTACGATTAGTAACAATGTTATTAGGGGCAGTTAGGAAGTTTAGCTGTCAATATATTCAACTTTGGGTCTTCCAGCTTTGAACATTAGGCTCTAGAGGAGAACGGGCGAATGAAAGAGTTTTGGGATGGCTAAAGGAGCGTGACATCAATTGTTTTGGCTGTTCGTGTTCATTCGCACTTGGCTAAGAATGAAACTAAATATCACGTGGATACACGATTTTCTGAGCGGTTTCTGTATTTGGCTGTCACCATAAAATTTTAACTTCTTATTAAGCTAACAACTGACTTCAACCTAGAAACATTCCTATGGGCATGCTTGTTCAACAACTTTTATGCCATCAGGAGATGCTCTTAATGGCAAGCCATAAACCCACGACCCTGCTTCCATCCTAAATAAACGCCAAATAGAGCGTACTAATCGCCGTTAATCCGAATACCACATATCCTGACCGATAGACATCTTTGATATCTAACATCTTACCCGTATCCCACAGCAGGTGCCTAATCCCATTCCATGAATGATATGTAAACGGGAATGCTACAAGAGCCTTGATCCCAACCTTTGCCATTATCGGTAAACTTCCAAAAGCCGCAGCGAGTGATGCCGAATCAAGAGGCCAGCCCATAATAGAAGCAGTGCTGTATACAGCGAAATAGGTGTAAATGCCTGTGGCAAGGGTGGCACCAGTGATACGATTCATGGCAGAACCATACCATGTTAACTGCGGCTGGTAGATTCTAAGATGAGGGGAAACGGGACGGCGTTTGCGTTGGGCGGTAAGAATGCTGTGGGCATCATCGTCGGTGATGGGTTTGGTGGTGCTTGAGGGCCTTTAAGACGTAGGTCAACATAGTGATTCAGTGTTTGCTATTAAGGTGAGGTAGCTGCCTACCTCACTTGTGCAGTAGAGATTTTGGCGATTGTGATCCTATTGGAGGGAGCTGCTGGGACTGTGATTAAGGTAAGTTAATACTCTGGGCCTTTTCGCAGGTTGAGGGGGAACTAGAAAAACTCACGTCTAGCGATGAACTTGAATGCAGACCTGGAAAGCATGGTTGCAGTGGAAATTGTAGAGTATTTCCTGGGGTTGCAGTTCTGGAAGGGGAGTGATCGCTGCTGGGGTACCGTCTGCTGACTGCTAAGGATCGTTTAAGTAAACTTCAGAGCAATTTGTTCCTAGCTTAAGTGCCAAGCTTCTTAAAGCTTTGACGTCATTGTGATACTAATGGTCCAAAGCCTACTCCCTAACCCTAATTACTGTCGAAGATATGTCATTTCGAACACCGTGGTTTCAATTTGGCGAAGCGACTTGTTCCTATAACGATCCGAGCCCTTCAAAGGTGCGGGTGTGGACTTACTCACCCTAGTACTTAAACACCGAATGATGCTTCGTGGATCGAGCTCTCAGGTAACTTCATAACTGGAGGCAAAAACACTGTTAAGAATTATTCGATAGCTTCCAGTCGAAACTCAGAGGCTCGAGGTATGATAACGGTGAGTTATAGAGTCTAGCGTAAATATTTGGCCATAGTTGTGAATAAAATACAGTAATTGTGGAAAAATAGGCTGGGAACGAGACAGGCGCGAAATCACCCGCGCCAACATTTTAGGACCCGCAAATCTGGGTGCGTTCTCCAAACCTAAGGCACTTGTGGATTTGCTTCCGAGTGATATGACAATGCAGCCTAATATTTATGTCTAGGGGGTGCGTATTGGGATGGTCCTTTAATAAACCGCACACATGTACATAGAGCTACATGTATTTTTTTGGAGCCAGGCCCTATAGAAATCCGGCCCCACCGCCAGGAAACGGGAATATGAATAAAACTCCCCTATATCTGAGAAATTACTAAATTTGCTGTGTTTGTACAGCTTCGTATGTTGCTCCCAGCTTCTAGTCAGCTGATAGAGTTATTCGTTTCAATGCCCCCCCTAATCTTTGGACTATCCTGCATTATAGTTCCGGTACGGGATTAACAGTTTTTTCATTTCCATTTAATCTGGTATTTTCCTGCTGAAATTTGCTCTTATTTGCTAGCCGTGTCGCCGGTAGCGACTGGGCAATCTGGTGATACGGCCGAACTGGAGCGAAATAAAGCATCACATCTTCTCACTCCCTTGATGGAAATACCAGAGAACCCCGAAGCGGTTAACGCAACAGCAACACAAATCAGAATAGAGGATTTGAGTCAGAGAAGAACGTTATTTGGACCACGACCAATAAACCGGCTGGGCCGAAGGGCTAGGTCACCAAATCCTCCTCCATCTGCTGCTCCACAAACTTTCCGGCGGCTTAACTACATATCAGCATCCTCGCCTCTCGAAACACAAGAGGAGGTGCCTAGCGGTGCTCAAAGCAGAAATGGGAGTCGAAAGGAGCTAGATCTGGATGAGCTGGAGGATAGGAAGCCCCCGGTACCAAGGAGGAGTTTGCAAGTTCGTATAGTGGACGCTATGTTTGGGACAACTCTAATACCACCGAGCAGTGGAATGAGAACAAACGCAGATATCAACTCTCTTCGCTCACAAACATCTATCACCCCTTTACTGAAGCCGAAGCTCTCTAATTCGTCATTTGGGTCAGTTGGGGACTACTCTCGTTACCCAGAATGGCCACACATAGGGGCTGATTCTTCTATCCTTTCTCCGGTCTTCCCTGAATGGAATGATGAAGATGGCGTGCGGCAATCCAGTGTTAATCCTAATTTCAACGAGCAAGACCCCGAACGTGGGTTTTCGCCCTATCTTAAGGATGGTGGCATGACAGTTCAATATCCAACAATTGACGAAAAAGAGGATGATGATAATATCCATAATCCCAACCCAAATGAACGGCTCGAGCCCGGTCATAAGAGAAAAATTTTGGGTGCTTTATGCGTTTTAATGGTTATTTGTGGAGTTTGTGTGTTGTCCATTGTGGTGCCTGTTCTTAAGCATACCGGATATGCACGCCATAGCCAAGAAAATAATAAAGCTGGCCCGATAGGGGAAGACCTCCCAAACACTGTTTATCCAATCCTGAGTGCTGTGAGGAGTTCTCTTATAGACCTCGATACACCACAACACGCAATGACCCGGGACTCGGTACTTGGAGGTGGGAAACTGAAACTGGTTTTCAGCGATGAGTTTAACAAAGATGGAAGATCCTTCTATGAAAATGATGATCCCTTTTGGCAGGCAGTGGACCTTCATTATGCCGCTACAAATGATCTAGAATGGTACGACCCAGATGCTGTAACAACCAAGGATGGAACCCTTCGTTTACGCTTAGATGCATTCAAGAATCGTGATCTAAATTACAGATCTAGTATGCTCCAGAGCTGGAATAAGCTTTGCTTCAAAGGTGGTGTTTTGGAGGTGTCAGTTTCACTTCCAGGCCCCGCTGGTGTCTCGGGGCTTTGGCCTGGAGTTTGGACATTAGGAAACCTTGCGAGATCTGGGTATCTGTCCACGACTGACGGGGTATGGCCATATGCATATGATGAGTGTGATGTTGGCATTACTCCGAACCAATCTAGCAGTGATGGTTTATCATCCCTTCCGGGTCAAAGACTTGCCAAGTGCGTTTGTGAGGGAGAGCAACATCCCAGCCCTGGAACAGGGCGCGGTGCGCCAGAAATTGATGTTTTCGAAGCAGGTACTGACGATAACTTAAAGCTCGGTGTTGTTACCCAGTCAATCCAAATTGTATGTTGCTCGCTAGACTATCCTCCTAAAACTCCCGCAGAAGTTAGTAACTAAGAACATTAGGCACCATTTGATACTGCATACAAACCAAATTATGATTTTTTGGAAATAAATAATCCAAAACTTACACAGATGAATAGCTGGAGGGGTGGCCCCTTCCAACAAGCTATCAGTGGTATGTAACCTAATGCTAAGTGATACTGTTAATGGTTTGAGCTACTAAGTTTTTGGGAGGTGTCACTACTTTAAACAATGATTGGTACGATAGGAAGCAGGTATGTTCATTGAGTCTAATTTATTTTGGTGGCCTAGACACTCAAAGCCATCATAGTTTCAGAAGTACGCCTTCGAGTATGTTCCTGGTGGGCCTGCTGGCGCAATTGCCTGGTTCGTTGGTGACGAAGAAACATTTCGGGTGACTGGTAATGACTCATAGATCCTGACCCTGGCTGAGTATGTTTCTTATATCCTTTTACAGGCGATGCAATTGGCCCGAATGGCAATGCTGGCCAGCGGGAAATTTCCCGCGAGCCTATGTCTATCGTTTTGAACCTCGGGCTCAGTACTTCGTGGACTTACATTGACTGGAGCCTCTTAGGGTGGGAGTTATTCATGAGAATTGGACTCCATAAGCCCAAGTCACTAACTCACCTACTGCTAGCTCTAAACTGAAGGGAGGCACAACAATGTACGTCGACTATGTTCGTATATACCAGGAGGAAGGGAAAGAATCCGTAACTTGTGACCCGGGTAATTGCGTCCCTTAATCTTAGCCTTTCGATCGACGCATTCCCTTAATTACAGACTACTTATTTGATATTGTAGTAGGATTTCCGACAACAGAGTATATTCAAGATCACCTTAGCGCTTATACGAACGCAAACCTCACGGTGAGTTAAAAGACTAGAAGGGCGTATTCTGCTGAAATGTAAAATTTACTTACGATAATACTAGTCGTGGAACGATACGGGCTATCCGTGGCCTAGAAATTCTTTCGTTCAGGACTGCTGAGTAGCCGTAATGATAAGAAGCGCAGGCGCTTAACTCATTCTGTTACGTGTTTGTGAAACAAGTGTAACGGTACTCAACGCGCCTTGGCTCGGGATATAACTAATTGCCTATCATTCTCTTTTTATTGTTAGTACACAGATAAAGTGAAGTTCAGCTATATTATAGAGTGCAGGCTATTGATTATTCTTTATTGTCTATTTAAATTAATAAGATGACTAGCTGGCTTATTCCCTGTTACTCTTGGAATTATCTGGAGAAACCTTTAAGGTGTCTGAGTAGTTAACAGAATAGAAGGGAGAAAATACGAACCTCACACCAGATCTTGTGCATACTATCATGGTAGATCACTTCGACATATACCAAGGGGCTCTAGAAATAGACTTTTGCTGTTAGTTCATCATCTACTTCCACTGAGCCTCAGCATGTATCCTTGTCTTAACCGCGATGCTATTCCTGCGCGATTGATTGATTAGTTGATCGATTGATTCATTAAGTACATGTTTGGTATTGCTATGCGATGGAAGTGAGTCAATTCCCCTATCCTGAGAACGTTCGCCTTGCTTTTGCCTTCGTTTTTTCAGCTAGGCGTCTAATAAAAATCTATCTACCCACCTTTTTCCCAACCAGGGCGTGTTGAGTCAAGTAATGAGTGATACTTGATGAACATCAATACTCTTGACAGGCTCTAGCTATGGATCAATTCCTCCTGAGCTCTGATTTCATCTTTGATATGACCCCAACTACCGCCAGCTTGACTCATGATCTCCAAACTTTCTCCAAAGCTTTCCGTCCCTGTTACGGATGTTATAGGTGTGACTCGAGATTTAGCACCTTCCTTCCTAGACTCCCGTAAAGGGTTTCATATATTGGGCCGAGCCTATTGGCCAGACTTCCATGTCCTCGGACTTAAATAAACCTTGAAATAATCTGTGGAATGGGTGCGAAATTCATACATCATAGCGGAGCGATGAGATGGGGTGACACCGAGGTGTCCGATGCGGCTCTTTCTTAGTAACTCAGATGCCCCACCAAACCCCGCCATCCCACCAAAATTCTTTTTGCGTTTCTAGTCATACTAGATTCTCCAGTCAATAAATATTTGTATAAAACCCCCAAACATAAGAGCTCTTATCCTTTCTTTTTTTCTCCCATCTCGCTTTAAAAGCGCAAATCACTAGCAATAAACAAAATGGCTGCTCCCGCCGAGTCTAAGCAGGAAGACATGTTCCAATCCATTGGTGATCGCGTTAACGAGGTTGCTGGAAGTGGAAATGGTGCCGAAGGAGACGAGAACTTTACTGTGGACGAGCCCCAAATCGTGGATAACATTGGTATGTTTACTACTACTCACACCAACCTCCACAGACCATCTCACCAGAGCTCTTTCTAACAATCTGCCCAAGATTCACTATGTATGAACTGCCACGAACAGGGCGTGACTCGTCTCCTCCTCACCCGTATTCCCTTTTTCCGCGAAGTCGTCGTCATGTCTTTCGAGTGCTCCCACTGCAATTTCCGTAATAACGAGATCACCTCCGCTGGGGTCATCCAGGAGCGCGGCTGCACGTACTCGCTGAAAGTCGAGAGTAAGGAGGACCTTGACAGACAAATCGTCAAGTCCGAGACCTGCTCTTCTCAGTTCATCGAGCTTGATCTCGAGATCCCAGCTCAGAGAGGACAGCTTACGAATGTTGAGGGTTTACTCGGTTTGGTGCTCGAGGATCTCGAGCAGGATCAACCGAAGCGAAAGGAAGGCGACCCCGAATCACACGAGAAGATCGCAGTGTTTATCGCGAAGGGCCGTGACATGATTGAGGGGAGGGTGTTCCCATTCACAGTAAAGGTTGACGACCCAGCGGGTAATTCTTGGATCGAGCCAAAACCAGATGATAACAAAGGGAAATGGGTCAGGCATGATTATATCCGGACTCCGGAACAGAATACGGCGTTGGGATTGACGGATACGTCTGCGGCGGATGCGGAGAAGTTTAATGAGGAGGATGATGAGATTAGACCGGACGAGGTGCATACGTTTCCGGCGAGCTGTCCGAGTTGTGTTAGGCCTTGTAGTACGCATATGAAGCTTGTGGACATTCCGCATTTTAAGGAGGTGGTGATTATGAGCACGGTTTGCGATGCTTGTGGATGTGGGTTTTTCTGGTAGTGGGGGTTTGTGTTGTGTTGTGTTGCTGATTATGGTTATAGATAAGAGTAATGAGGTCAAGACTGGGGGAGCTGTTCCCTCGAAGGGCCGTATAATCACTCTTAAGGTCGAGGATGAGGAGGACTTAGCTCGTGATATTCTCAAGGTCGGTTCCATCCTATTCTACAAAATTACTCTTAACATCATCTAATTATCTCTATCGTCTATAGTCCGAGACGTGTGCTCTAACCTGTCCCGAACTCAACCTCGACCTAACCCCCGGCACCCTCGGTGGTCGCTTCACCACACTCGAAGGTCTCTTACAGCAAGTCCACGACGACTTGCACCAGCGTATTTGGGGTGATGAAAACGACGAGAGCTCCGACTCACTCGACAGACAAACGCGGGATAGGTGGGAGGCGTTCTTCTTGGGTCTCAGGGAAGCCAAGAGTGGGAAGAGAAAGTTTACCTGTATCCTCAATGACCCACTCGCTGCGAGTTACGTTCAGAATCTCTACGCTCCGGACCCGGACCCACAATTGACGATTGTTGATGTGGAAAGGACGAAAGAGCAGGAGGATGATTTAGGGATTTCGGATATGAGGACGGAGAATTACAACGAAGATGGTTCGGAGAAGGTTTCGGGTCTCCCAGCAGTTGAGGGGGAGAGGAAAGCTGAAGATGGGGTATAGTACTGCTTTGGCGGGGTATTTTTTATCATTGTTCTTTGGCTTTCTGGGAGGGTGAGTGTTATGTAAAAGGAGAGGCGTTGCTGCAGCTAAAAGGTTTCATGTGCTTAATTATTTTGTTGTGGATACTTCGGTCTTCGAGGCATCTCTTTGCTTGTATTTGTGACAAGGAGGATATAGATCCAATAGAAGATCGGGATTTCGGCGAGATGATTGTTGGTGCGAATATGGGTTATGTGTATGGTCTTAATGGGTGGATTGCCAATGGTAATTTTCTATGAATGTTATCTTGTTTTTCATATTCGGAGAATATAATCTACAGTTGGTATGGATGAAATGATATTAATTGCGCTAAATACCACAATTCCAGGGTTGGGGTTGATTGCTAAGCACATGTTATTCACAGCGTTGCACTCGAAAGAGCGCAGAGCCCCTAAAGCGCAATTGAGCTTCAACACCAGAATCAACATCACCATCATCTACCTCAACATCCACCCCCTCCACTCTCACCATGAAACCAACTCGTCTGCTCCTCCCCTTCGCCCTGTTATCATGTGCTCTCGCCCAACACACCTCCAACTGGGCTGTCCTGGTCTCCACCTCCCGATTTTGGTTCAACTACCGCCACCTTGCCAATGTCCTCTCCATGTACCGTACCGTAAAGCGACTCGGCATCCCCGACTCACAAATCATCCTCATGCTCTCTGATGACATCGCATGTAACCCCCGCAACGCCTTTCCAGGAACCGTCTACAACAACGCCGACCGCGCCCTCGACCTCTACGGCGACAACATTGAGGTGGACTACCGCGGGTATGAAGTTACCGTTGAGAACTTCATCCGTCTCTTAACAGACCGAGTTGAGCCAGATACACCGAGGAGTAAACGCCTCTTAACAGATGACCGGAGTAACATCTTCATCTACATGACCGGCCACGGAGGTAACGAGTTTCTGAAGTTCCAGGATGCAGAGGAAATTAGCGCTTTTGATATCGCAGACGCGTTTGAGCAGATGTGGGAGAAGAAGAGGTATCATGAAATGTTGTTCATGATTGATACATGCCAGGCGAATACGATGTACTCCAAGTTCTACTCGCCGAATATATTGGCGACAGGGTCGAGTAAGCTTGATGAGAGCTCCTACTCGCACCATGCGGATAATGATGTGGGGGTTGCGGTGATTGATCGATATACGTACTACAATCTTGAGTTTTTGGAGAACAATGTGCAGACGGCGAGTTCGAAGCATACTATGAAGGATTTGTTTGACTCTTACGATACGGAGAAGATTCACTCGAGTCCGGGGGTTAGGACGGATTTGTTTAGGAGGGACTTGAAGGATGTGCTCATTACGGATTTCTTTGGGAATGTGCAGAATGTTGAGGTTGATGGCGAGGATGGGAGCTGGAGGGAAGATGTTTTAGAGCTGTCGAGGCTGGCGGTGAATTTCACTATGCCGAGACGGAATGGGAGCTGCAAGAGCGCTGAGCGGGAAGAGAAGACTGGGCCTGCGGTAAGGAAAGTGGGGGCTGTGAGAGTGGAGGAGAAAGAAGGATGGAATAAGAATGCAGTTGGTGTAGGTGCATTGTTGGCTTGTGGGATTGCATGGGTTGCTGGTTCAACTCTTTTATAATTTTTGTTTGGGACTATTTTATTGTGGCTATAGCGTTCCTTTTCTCTGTTTCTGTAAAATACCCATGCTCGGGTTGATGGTTTTATTTGATAGTACCTGGTTCATTGTCTCGGGATATGCGCAAAGTGGGAAATTAGAGTAATAGCAAGGCACTCTAGTCAGCTTGGGAGCAAGCAGATGTCCATTACAGCTAAGGGAAACTGCATGAATATTCACGAAAAACAGTGTATTCTTCTAATCCCCCTCAGCCAGCTTCCTATTTTCCCAATTCCTCCCCGTTCTCCTTGAAACCTCGACAAACTATACGATCGAACCTATAAAGGAAAACTCGGATATAAATATACGTATAGTACACGCCTCTGTCCGCAATGCAATAAACTTCCCGTTCCCTCCAATCCCTAGCATACCGTAAATTCTACCCTCCAGTCCAGAATCCCAAACACACAAAAAGAAAGAATTAAAAACGCCCATTACCACAACACTCTAACCATTCGTCTTCGTGTTCAAGATCAACGCCACAATCAACCCATATAGTCCCAACACCTCCGCAAAAATCAATATAAGCACCATCCCAACAAAAACCTTACTCTGCTGCAAAAACGCGCGACTCCCCGCATTCCCAACAATCCCAATCGCATATCCCGCCGCCAGACCCGCCAGACCAACAGACAGGCCAGCACCCAGGTGCA
Organism: Paragyromitra xinjiangensis; assembly: GCA_038503065.1. Classification (NCBI taxonomy): domain Eukaryota; kingdom Fungi; phylum Ascomycota; class Pezizomycetes; order Pezizales; family Discinaceae; genus Paragyromitra; species Paragyromitra xinjiangensis. The sequence continues at coordinate 350,279 of JBCAMK010000001.1, read as the reverse complement.
CGAAGCCCGAAAAAAGGGAGTAGGAGCTGGTTGGACCCAGGTCTCCGGCGATTAGAACCGCGATTACGAGGCCGTAGACTGCGATGATACCGGACATGATGACGCCTGTTGTGTGTTAGCTTTTGGACTTCTTGTTGTGGAGGGTGGGTGTGGTACTGATGAGGGATTTCATGATCAGTTCGGATTTGAAGGTTCCGACTCCTGCGATGGCGACGCCGGCCTGAACGCGTTTATGTCAGTGGAGGTGCGTGGAGAGGGTGGGGAAGGAGGTCGTACCTTTGCGGTGCCGTAGGCGGCGCCCATGGAGGAGAATATCATGGCGGAGGCACTGTCATGTACTCGTTAGCCGGCCACTCTGTCCATAGCCTCCTGCCCACTGGGCGAGGGATAGGGAGGAGGAGGAGAGGGTAGAAAGGAGGGGCTAGTGACTTACACTCCGGCCAACCCGAAGAAGCGCGCGTATACGGGGTTAAACTCTGAAGTCATGGTGTTTTTTTGGTGGTTCGTGAAATCTGAACTTCGAGGCTACGTAACTGGACAAGTTGTTGTGGACTCCTAGGGGCGGATAGCTTGGCGGCAGGGTAATGCAGGTGGCTGTAGGTTACCCGGTCTGGGCTGGAAATGTTCAATATGCGGCTTTCCCCACGTAATGGACATACGAATGTATTTAGAGACGAGACGACCCCGAGTACATTGGTTGAGTAGTCTCATAAGAATAGAGATGAGTTCGGACTTCTAATCAATAATACAAATCCCACTATACAGTCTATCTCTACAATGCCGAACAGGATACAGAAAGAATCAAGGTGTCGGCCGTAATGCTCCGTTGTCGTCATATTTAGCTTCTGCTCATTCATTAGTACATCAGCGAGGTTATTAGGTAGTATTGAGAGTAGCTTACTGAAGAAAGTATATGACAAAGTAACAGTCTCGATCCCCTTCATCTGAGGATCTTCGAGGAAATCAGGGTCTATGAAGAAGAAAACAGGCATATCCACCTCTTCACCCGCATTTAGTTTTTGCTCTATCCAACCAGAACCAGTGATCAGCACACGTTCAATAAAGAATGACAGCAAGAACCAGTAGCACAAACCCTCGAAGCAAAAACACTGGATCTTCGAAAAATATGGCGCCACCTGTCCCGGCGTCACACTGTATGTGGCAACACCGATGATATCCTCCTTGCTCATATTCTTCGCTTTATAGAATGCCAATGCAGTTTCACCGGGCAGCACTCGGACTTCTCGCTGCTGGGGCGTGAATTTCCATTCTAGCACATCTGATACCGAGGCATTGAAAGTGATCCGGAGGCGTTTGGCGTGCCGCTGGGGTATGAGTTTTTCAGGGGTGAATCTGGTCTGGTCGGTTATGGGAGTACCGCCGTAGCCGGTCCGTTGGCAAATGGCGCGGTAGAGGGGGACGGAGGCGTAGGCGAGTGTTAGAGTTGCAATTCCTATACTGACGAAATTGTTAGCTGGGTTATTGATTGTTAGAGTGAATATATAGGATTAAGGACAGAAGAGTAGTAAACATGAATTTGATATTAAATAGAAAAAGTTATCGAATTCGCCCAAACAAGTAACCACAAACCTCAGCGTATAATAGAGCCCACTCGCATTCTTTGCTCTATATTGGTCCCTCATATTCGGCGCTTTTCTTCCAGGCCCTCGTCCACCAGTGCCGACCGTTTGCGAAACGGGCTGTATCGCATTCGCCCGTGCCACCATACTAGACGAAAAGAACCGAGGTTTCAATCCTAATGCCTTTTTCCCCAACAACATATCCGCACATTTTGCACACGTCCACCCTGCGGTCGAAATACCCCTAACGAATGACATTGTGGGCGGCCTCGTCGGGTATCTGGAATTCAAGAATTAATAATAGTCCCACCGCAATGGGCTCATGAATTATGTCTCCAGACCGTCCGGGTAACTTCCGCGGATGGCGGTGGGGTCACTTACGTCTTGGCAAGAAACAACCGGACCTCACCCGATCTCTGGTTGCCCACATCGGACCATCGCACACCTCCAATTGCCCTCACTGCGCCTACTCGGAAAGCACCACCTCTCCGCTCCTCTTCTCGACATCCGAATCGCAACCATGTCCGACGACTCCGATAGAGAAACTAAGCCCTTCAAGTTCGTCACTGCAGGCATGTGCCGATCATATAGTTACCGGTTATGGATATGGACGACTAGCTGATAGTTTTGGGCAGGTTTCGACGCTCGATTTCCTCACCAGAATCAGACCAAGCACGTTCGTGAACCCGATTTTGTTGTTTATTTTGGGTGGGCTCCTTGGCCGGAGCGTATTTGCGAATTCCCACTAAGCGGTGATGGCTAATTTGACTTCTTCATGGTGTATATAGTGTTGGCAAAACGTTAGTCCACCCTTACCTTCTTCCTATCTGGTCGCCTTAGAGTACACAATTCTCTCCGGATTCGCCATGATATCTTCCTTAACACCAATTGGGACTTAGAACTAACATCTCTCCCGCAGTATGTCGATTATTACAAGTGCGTGAACGCTAAGGGCGAAGATTTTGCTCCCTGCAAGCAGGTATATTCCTCAAGACAGCGCCCTCCTAACTTCAATTCACTAATTCATCTAACCGCAGTTCTACCTTGCTTACCGGTCCCTCTGCCCCAATTCCTGGCTCGAGAGGTGGGACACTCAGCGCGGTACGTCATCTCATCTCTCTTTATCAACACAATGACATCATATGCTAACAAACCAATAATTACAGAGAATGGAAACTTCCCCGCCAGGTTGGACGCTTAAATCGCTCCAATGAAGCACATGTATAGCCTTTGAATAAGATCCCGTGGCAGATGTGATATTGCGCGGTGTATAGATCCAGTAGTAGAAATGATATTTTTTGTGTTTTCTTGAAGTGGCGGAGGGTGATATCAATAAAAATATCAAGTTCCTCGTTGCTTGTGCTTAGGTAGTCGTGCGTATCGTCACGACGTGGAAATTAATCTGAGCACTAACCGATCTTTATCACCTTGCTCAGCAACCCTCATACTCCACCTCCACCCTGGAATATTGTGTTTTTGCTGCGACTATACCTCCAGACCCCTCCAAGTGTCATCCGCTAAAGAGTGTCCTGGTCCCCTGCGGTATGTTTTCCAAAGGACACAGAAAGTCCAAAGTAGCGTACACTTTTAGACACCAGAAGAAATGCGTCATTGGTTATGCGCTTCAGATCATGCACTGCCAATCCCGTCGAAGAGCTCCACGACCAGCGTCAAGGAAAGTACCCAAACCACTGATCCTAAGAACCAGCTCCGACTCACTCAGCTGATCCTGGGGGAAGATGATCCCAGGTCTTCGTTTCCGAGGATCAATGTGATGATTTGGGAAAGGTCGTGGGTGGTTTTGTGGTAATACGGAATAGTCGAGATACGGTACTTATATATGCCAGAATGTACGAGACGCCCATCCTCATCGTTGTACAACTAGGCATATAAAATATCAACGAGAAAATATCATAACTCGGTATAAACAGCCTGGTTGGGCAAAATGAGCCAAATTTCAACAACCGTCAAGGATGTAGGCCACTCCAGCAATTCAACTGTCATAAACCTCCAACCTAGTCTCGCACCTAGCTTCTCTCCACCCTGTTTGCTGTGCAGACAGTAGGAACTTTCAATAGAGACCCTAGCAAATACATGTATATGACACAAATCGGGCAAGAACATAAGCAAAGGCCACGTGAGATTTTCGAGTGACTCTTGGTGATCCTTGCGGAAACATCATTTAGGGTTGGCCCCTCTATACATGTTACTTCCGACATCAAACTAAGAATTGAAAATTAATCCCGCCATCGAAATTATTTATCTTGGCTCCTTTAAACACCGCTCATAGATCCTACACAAAGCTCTACTACTAGGATCCTACCCTTAGTCCATCATCTCCGTTGAAGGCTTGCTCCTACACTAAAAACGTATCCTAAGCATACATTGCCCTTCCATCCCTCTGCCCCTTCATTCACGTACCTTCCTTCTTCTTCTAAACTTCATCCTTAAAGTCCGATTGTCATTAAGATCTAAAGATTCCGTGCCAGACCGCGAAGGGATTCACGAGCGGTTCTTGGCTTTCCATCAACAGTTATTCTACCCGTCATCGAATCTTAGGTCAACCCCATCACTTTAAAGGGTTATTCCAATGACGAAAAGGAAACATTTATGCACGTGGTCTTCTAGATAACTTATATGCTTAGCCAAGAAAGTACAATAAAACACACTAAATAGGATAAATCGTGATGCAGCACAATCACGACCATACCTGCTATCTCAAAATTCACTAGGAGGTAGAGTTTGCCCTCTCCAGTCCCAATTCTATCATCCAGCGAGAGCTAACGTAAACCCACAAGATAGTGATCAGGAATATTAGACTCCTTTGAGATTGAAACCCCAACTGAGCCAGCGGACTGAACCCCCTAGGTTTTATTTAGCCTTTAAACCTTAATCGATAACTACCCCAACCACCCACAAAATATTTTATAGTTGGAATATCGCGCCTATACAAGATGGCGCCTTTACAATGCCTCTGAGAATACAGTTATTTTACAGATACTAGCAATAACCCCCAGTTCTGACATCAGGTTATAGAAAGCAAGAGAACGTATTTTGCGGAGTCGACCAAGCGAGTGAAGGTGACCAAAAACGGAGGGGTCATTTGTTTCGTACCGACTACTCAAAGGTTAGAGAAAATACCACTAGTCGTTAAACAACGCTCCAGACCCCGAGAAACGAAACTAGAATCGAATGCGCTCCGAGTGATATATTATGATCAAACGTAACGGCTGAGATCTTAGTGACTTGGGTTCCTTGTTTAAAGCACTGGAAACTCCCTCACTCTATTTTTCTACGTTAGCCCTGCCTGCCAGGCTTTCTGTATATTTTTACCAACACATACCATAACTCAATTCCAAACTTAGGCAAAACCTGTTTACTACATAGTGGTGTTAAGGTTTCCCTAAGCTTAAATGTCTTGGCAACCAACTGGATCGGAAACCAACCATCCCATATGCAAACATTTATTTCGAATTGCTAATTCCAATACTCCTTCTCCGATGGTGGGTGGCCATGATTCCGCCCTTAATCTTCCTCCACAAATCAATCCCCAAACCCAGTATGCGTTAAAATACAAGACAAATAACAAAAATTACAAAAGGAATGGGTGCTTAAGGAGTGTACTAAGCCAAAATACAAAGGAAAATTAGGTTGACGTAACCTTGTGTGTGCGCATAACGCGAATACAACCAAATCAATCAATCCTCCCAACCGGAACTCCCAGTACTATCCACCTCAAATACTCCTATCGACTACGCTTTATATAGCGTATCAATAAAACCGCTCGCCATACTATTAATGACACTCTTATTCGGCAGACTCCCCGCAACTCCATACAACGCGGCCGTATCCCCAGCCGCCTTCTTACTACCTCCAGTCTTCTCCCCCCTCAACTTAACCTCTTTTACCGCTTTCTCCAGATCATCTAAAAACCTCCCTGTAGCGCTCACCGTCGGCCTCGTACACGCAATGTGGATCGCCGGTGGGTCTTGCAGCGCATTGAGGTGCCAACCAAGTGTATTCATTTCATCAGCAATCTCATAGATATTAATTGTCTTTGACGAAAATGCAACCACAGAAACCATGGGTTCTCCCATGACATAGAGGTCTGGCTGTAGCCGCTCTTTAATCCCCGCTTCGATCTCTTTCGCTGCACCGACGATATCCCGACACGAAGACGTGTACCCGCTTTCTCCCTGCATCATGAGCGAGGCCCATGTTCCGGCAATGAGGGAGCCTGCGCGGGAGCCGGCGAGGGATGGGGAAGCGTAGACGCCGCCTGGCCAGGTCGCGGTTATGAAGTAGCCGTAAGCACGGAGCTTTTTGGTGCGGAAGAGGAGGACGCTGTTGCCTTTGGGGGCGAAGCCGTATTTGTGAGTGTCGCAGGAGATAGATGTGACACCTTTGATACGGAAGTCGAAGAGGGTGGTGGGGAAACCGGCTTTCTCGAGGAAGGGGACGAGGAAAGAGCCGAGACAGGCGTCGACGTGGAGGGGGATGCGGCGGCGGAGTGCAACTTTGGAGAGAGCAGTGATATCGTCGATTATACCGTGAGGAAAATTAGGGGCAGAGCCGACGATCTGGTGAGTGTTAGTGGGAGACAGCTGGTAAATGGTGATAGCTAGCTTACCAGAATAGTGTTGTAGTTAACTAAACGGTTCACAGCTTTCAAATTCACTTTGAGAGTTATTGGATCGACAGCAACATGATGTACGGTAATGCCAAAATAATGACCAGCTTTATCAAATGCAGCGTGAGCCGTGACAGGAATAATCATCTCAGGTTCAGAAACTCCACGTTCGACATAAGCCTTGGTTCTGGCAGACAGACAAGCCATCAAGATACTCTCAGTACCACCGCTCGTGGTAATCCCTCCAGCCCCGGCAGGCGCATTGAACATAGCAAGAACCTATAAAACATTAGAAATCCCAAACTATGATGTCATCGGTATTGGGGTACAATTATACCATAGCAACAATCTCAGCTTCCATTTTCCTCACACCCGGGAAGACATCCGGATGCAGCGGATTAGAAACCGAAAACATCCTATAAGCTTCACTTTGCAAATCCAACAGTGCGTCTCCCCCATGATAGACAGCCCCAGAAACATGGCCATCCTCCCAAGACGTATGTTCCATTTCACTTAATCTTTACCACCCCACATCAGCAACCAGCTCCCCGCCACCAATCCACATTCTCCCTCTAGAGAGAACACCTACTTCTTCAATTCCGCCCTTGTTTGATCCTCGGTGAACCCCTCCTTCGGCAATGCCAGGTATCTAGTCACCCCCGGCCCCTTCGGCACTAGCTTATCCTCAATCTTCTTCAACGCTTCATCCACCTGCGCCTGCACCTTCGACTTGATACCCGGGAAATTGAGGAAAACGCCATACGCATATCGTTGTGTGCAGGAGTAAATATCGACAATTGTCCCGAGGATGCCACGACCGCGAAGCCGCCTAACGGCGCGGCGGAAATGGCGAAGGATGAAGTAGGCGAAGACAATGTTACGCACTCTACCGACATGTCAGCGGATTGTAATAAGAACGTTCACATCCCCACATCCCACCCATTTATTAGAAAGGGGAGAAAAGAATCCATACAAATCAAGATTAAAAACGGCGTATGGCGAATGCCTTACTGCCGCCGTCTTCGCAGAGGCAAAGTTCCGCAGCGAGACAGGGACACGCGAGGAGCCCGCCATGCTGCTGGTTTAATAATATCTACACAGCTGTGAATGGAGCACAAACTCCGTGACGGAGATGATCAAGTTCATAGATCGAAGGATTTCGTTCCCACCACCACCGAAGGGGATAAACCAGCCTTCTTATACTTACGCTGTTTCGCTGCTTTACTATGCATGGTAGCCGACTTGGCAATGTTCCGGAACACTTTAGCACGTGCCGCTCCGAGCTAAACCCTTGCATCCGGAACGTTCTGAATTCTGCGCCACGAAACCTGAGGACTACTTCAACCGTTCCACGTTCTCAGCAGATTAAGACCCTTACAAAGATTCTGTCTTAATCTGCTGGAACGGCACGTGTCAAAATATTCCGGAACATTGCGATTCAGACTGGGACAGAGTGCCAAGCAGGCTACCCCGCGCATAGAGCAGCGCAAGCTAATTAAGTATAAGAAGGGTGGGTTCCATCCCTTCTGTGGGTGAGAGGGAGCAAGCCCGCTCAACCTTCATACTTCCAGAGAGACAGCGACGGAACACGAATATCTACGAGAGTACGATTGTGTCTCAGACTCATATGGTCCTCCAACGGGTAACCACAATGGGTGACAATACAGAGCAGCAAGAGAAGAGAAAGTCCAAGTAGACTACCTCCATTCTAGGATGACCCAGGTAGACACAGAGAAGAGACTGGGCTTTAGAATCCGAGCACTCGACTCGATACCAGCTGAGGCAATGTTAGCAGAAGCAAAGTATAGACTTGAAGGAGAGGGTCCACAAAGCACACTAGTTCCCAACATGCCCGCAGTAGCCGGTTTTGGTGCCTTGCAGCAACAAATTGATGCGAATCACCTACAAATGATGGCTCTTCTCGGACAGACGCAAAGCTAGATTACACAGATTGAAAACGAGTATGCCTCTGCCCATATCTGTTTGGCTAGCTAGCATGACTTATAATTCATCCAGGCAATACCGTTTACCGATAAGGCTATATAACACCTCTGCGTCTGATACCGCACTGCTTTGCTACCCGGCCAGGTTGCCTCAAGGCCATCCACTTCCGTGCACTCGTCGAACGTTCCGGGTGCAGAGATCATCCCCGAAACGGCACGTGCGGCTACCTCCACATGTAAAGTAGCGCAAATTGAGTAAGTATAAGAAGGATAGGTTCCCTCCCGTGAGTGAGTGAGAAGTGACGAGGTCCCTTCAACCTTTCGATTCAGTAAGTAGTGATCGAACAAAAATATCTACGAGTGTGATTGCAGCGATAATCATACGGTACAACGACAGTCGATAGACAAGCTATCACATCCGTATACTCCGACAGGTAATCACAATAGGTGATGACAACACGAATCAGAAGAAGCGAAAGTCGAAGTGGACGACTGCATATTCGAAGATGACCCTTCGAGAAACGGAAGAGAGATTGGGCGTCAGACTAACATAGCACGCGATTCCGGTCAAAAAAAATCTTGGAAGCCAAGTCTGTTATTATAGGAGAGGATGCCATGTTGCAGATTAAGGAGAAAGTTCACGGCCTAGTCGGACAACTCGAAATTGAGGGATACCCTACTGAGGCGGACCCTGACTTCAAGGAAGCAAATATCAACGACCTAGTCACCTTCACGCTCCATTCCATATTGCGTTATTTCAAACGGCAGACTAGAGGAGACCTACGTTTACGCAGAGAAAAGGAGATCGTTTCGGTAGACTCGAAAACTGGTGGCATAGAGAAATTCATGATGGATCTGATTTCTCTGAGCGAAGAAAAGTTCGTGCTGGCAGTAGAGGCAAAAAAAGCCTCCCTTGGAGAGGTAAGGAAATGGTGTTTCCTCTCCGAGAGATAATAATGGCGAAGGTACCACTTATGGGTTCATCGCTACCGGTGACACTTAGCGAATGGCGAGCTACGATGGGACATTTCAGATAACAGAAGATGGAGATATTATTCGATGTAATGGGGGAAGACAAAGAGAGATGGACGAAGGATTACTCCGTCTTGGTGGATTGCTTGAATGTTCCATTGAGCAATGGAGGTATTGTAAAGAAACGACTGAAGGTAGAGTATGTACCTCCTACTCCGTAGGGGCCTTAATCTCCTGGGATTACCATAGAGGCACACCACTATTCTCCTCGCCCTGGCCCGTCACGTTCGTCCCTCACCTATCGCGTTTCTCCGCTCCTTGAGGCTACGCCCCCTACTTCGCTCGCTCAGGGGGTCCCCATCAACCATAGTAAAATGAATACATCTAATTCAATGTATTACAAAGAAATTAATAATTCTAAGCGATGTAATAGTCGATAGAAAGCTAATCGCCACAGCCAACTAGCCTCTCTGCAGTAGAGAAAGGAAAAAACTTGTCCTATAAAACCAGCTAGTGCCATGAAAAAAACTCCCCATTCAGCCCCGAATGCCCCGGAAACTGTCCACAATTATTGCTCGCGCCTTCGAAACACCGCTCTTCGCCGAGTCTGTAGACTTCATACCACCAAGAGCGCCGAGGTCTCCTGCACCTTAGTCTTACCAGGTGACCCGTTCTTTGGTTCATCGAAATATTTCTTGAGCAGGTGCAGGAGTATCTAGATGAGATACATTAGCCCATCGGCAGTAAAAACTATCATCCGCTTCCCTCGCACACCGTCGTGCAGGATGGGCCAGCCAATGGGCGCCCTCCATAAGACACGGTTTCCTGCCTCTTCTTCACACTTTATCTCCTGAATGCTAGTTTTCCATCTCATCCCCATATGGAAAACTAGAGGATCCATCAGGCTCATACGGAGGGAACTTGTTCCCGTTCTTTTCGTGTTCTTAGCACCGTTTTTGGGTCGTATATACCCTTTCTCGCTGTTGAGAAGTTATTTTTTACCCCGCTTTTGCGGTTCCACTTTTTCGTGTCAAAACCTTGGCACTCCTCCATACCATCACACATTATTCAATACGGCTTTATGGAAATAACTCCATTTTTTTACAACCCAACCTTCGACGATTGTTTTCCGAATCCTACTTCCACTATCGGCCAGAAGACACAGCGTGAAGGTTGCCGCCCAACGCTTCTGCGAAAAGATTCCGATACCGATTTAGAACAACTCCGTTAGGTCGCCCCACTACCGGCTAGAGATCTTGCACTGGCTCTTCGTAGAGTCCATCAGTTGAGGGACTGGGTGTAAGGGGAGGGCTCTACGTATGCACTCCGGTACCGGGATAAAAAACCCTTGTCAGTCGTGGAGGGTTGGGTTGCGAGAAGGGAAGAGGGAAATAAGTAAGAAGTATTGTCTAATGTGTTTCATATTTTGTTTGGTAGTTTGGAAGAACGAAACTACCCACCAGCGAGGTGGTGTCGCGTGTGGATGTGTTGTTTTTGGGTGCGGTTTGTTTTTGTTTTTGTTTTTTGTGTGGGTGAAGTGAAAGGAGGGTCGGGCGGAAAACACGTTATATGATGGCCCTAAAAAGCCGAAAGGGTCTCATTGCTACCGTGTTTCTTGCGGGCTTTGGGATTCATTATAGTGTGGATAGGGACTTGTTCCCGAGTTTATTTTTCGTTAACATTAGTACTTGTACTTTTGTTTTTATATTTTTATATTTATTGGCTGGGGTTTCTCATGCCGTAGGATGAATACCCATAAAGGGTCCTATCCTTTTGTAGCTAGAATTCTAGTTATAATAAAATCATTATTAAAAAAAAAAGTAAAAACTATATTGTTACACACTTACCGAGTCACTGCCACCTAAACCTATAGCAAAGAGAGCCCCGAGTTGCCACTCCATCGTCCCAATTCGTCCCCCGATTCCACCAATGCCCTTGTGAATTCTGGATATGTCTTTAAGTATCGTCAATGCCGGTGAGCTTTTTCGGAGGATTCCATACCGTACCTTAGTAACTTGGATAAAACTATCTTCGATCGTATAGTGAGGGCTTGTGAGAGCATTGGCTTTAACTAGTCAGACAGTACCACAAGCAGACTGTACCGAGTTTGCTTCACCCAAAGGGCTTTACTTGGTTTCTTTCTCAGGCTGAGCTTCGGGAGGGTCATTTGTATCGCAGGTAACAATCGTCCTTCGTTGTTGAACGGACTGGTTGGTGTTCATTTTCCATGGACGAGCCCCAACAGGAATGAAACCAGGAATGGCCCTCGACTTGAGGAACAAACAGATAATTTTTAACATTTTGCTCTTTGGTCGAATCCTGCTAAAATATTGTCGACGGTATGCTCCTGCTGAGGAGTGACGTTGCTTGTTGCTTTGCTCTGCTCGCTGTTTCAGGGAAATTTTGAACGGGTTAATTATCCAAGTCATATAAAACTTCAAAGCAGGTGTCGGAACGATTGACGGAAGAATTGGACAGTCCTGCAAAACTATTGCATTCACTAGATCCATTCAATATCAGTTACTGAATCCTCAAAAGTTAGAAATACATGTAGACATACGAGCGTGAGATCCCTTGACGGATTTGCACTAGGTAAAATCCGCTGAAGAACGTATCGCTCCTAGCCTAAGAGTAACTGTTCCTACACCAAAAGTTACGATGAGCTTTACCCACCCTTCAATTCTGTTAAAGCCTCCCGTCAATTTCTCCAAGACCCTTTTGGTACAAGTTAGCACTGATTGTGATCGAATCCCTACAGCCTTCACAATACTAGGTCTTAAAGCAAAATTAGAAGGAAATACATTCCAGCCTCTATCACCTTGCTGATAAAATTAGCTCTCCCTATAAGGAAAGGCTTGGGCTGTAAGGATAGTCGCCTTATAAGGGTACGTGTATGTATTCGGGCCCCGACAGTAATTATTTCGGGTGTACTGGGCCTTTTTTATAAGAATATCTGCTGCCCTCTAAGGATGCAACTTCATATCCTTCCAGAGCGGTTGTACTTAGTCATGACACGATGTTCAAGCTTCTTCAACATCTCCATCACTCTCAAGATCCTTGATGGTAGCGACTGCACCACCGATAATAATGACTTTAATGCGGGCCATCCCTGGTGTGAGTCTCGTTTCCATAACGTTCATCTCAGCACTAATGCCATTAGTGAAATGCTACTGGAAAAACTCATGATTGATAGAGCGGAGGGTATAACGAGGCTTGGCGGTCTTAGCTAACAAATTGATCTCCTTTTGTAGCGGAATATTCTATTTGTTGCCCAAGCCTCGTTGTACCCCCCGTCCCATTGTCCCCTCCATCACTCTACTCGATGATGAAACGTAACGCTGTTGATGTTGCTCGCTACCGTTTCTGAGAAAATGATTCGCTGCTCAGTTCTCATGAATTTAGCAAATCGGTCTTCGATACTCTAGCCAGTTAGAGAGACAACGTAACATTGAACAGACTCGCCTTGTCGTCGTTCGTTATTCATTATTCGTTGCTTGTCCTATCAGAATCGAAATAATTGACTATTCTTCGTCTTTGCCGCTACAGCGCAATCGCCCTATAAGAACTTGGTTTACAAGAATATACATAGGTTCGCCCCAATCCCATATTCTTATGGCGAGTATACTGTACTCTGCTCTGTGGGCAAGTTGGGGAGGATTGATTGATTATGGCACAACCCGTTTCATGGTATTGCGTCGTACCATCGGCTCCCGGTTCACTTTCCTCAACCCCAGCCAACGCGTTCCACTTACCTAGGTAAACGAATTGGCCTACAGCTCCAGAGCCTCCGATGCCATCCCTCTCTCCCGCTGTGTATGTCCTGTTAAAAAACACTCTAGTAAAAAGTAAGATGGGAAAAAGGTTAATCCGGCCGTAGGGTTAGGGTGCATTGCAGCCTCATGCAGGGTGATGCAAGGAAGGAAAAAAAACCCTTGGAGCTCGGGCCATGCACATTTTGCTTTCCCCACATTGGTCGAGCAAACACCCCCACCACATACAGAAATTGAAACAATTCACAATGACAAGAACACAACCAAATATCATCGTCACTGGAACTCCCGGTGTTGGTTGGTCTCCTTGACATCTATGGGAGAGGGGGAAAAGGAAGGAAAAAAATTGCAATCATGCTAATGGACGCCGCTGAATATAGGCAAGTCGAGCCATTGTGAGATACTCGCCCAAGCAACCGGTCTAAAGCACCTCTCCATCAACCAAATCGTCAAAGACAAGAATTGCCACGATGGCTACGACGACGAGCTCAAAAGCTGGATCGTCGACGAAGATAAGGTGTTTTTGATTTTTCCCAAACTTGTCCCCTTTTGATTGGAGGGCTAAAGGAACACACAGCTTCTCGATGAGATTGAGGAGGATATAAAGAAAGGGGGCCACATCATCGATTGGCACGTCTGTGATATCTTCCCCAAGAGTTGGATAGACCTGGTGGTCGTGCTGCGGGCCGATTCGACCATTCTCTACGATCGACTGAAAACCAGAAATTACCCGGGTACACCTGCCCAACCTCGTTTTTTTTTTTTCTGGGCGGTCCACTAATAACCACTGCAGAGCAAAAACTTCAAGAAAACCTAGACGCAGAGATCATGCAGGTAATCCTCGAAGAAGCTAAGGAATCATACGACGAAGAAATCGTGGTCGAACTGCAGAGCAACGACACGGACGAGATTGACAGTAACGTTGAGAGAATATCCTCGTGGCTAAAACAATGGTCCCAGGATCATCCAGATGGAATATAAAGCATTTTCAATTACTACAAGATATATCATAGAAAAAGGCCAAGCTATTTGCTTTACATCTCAAGCACTTTCTATACCCCTCTACTCTTCCCCTCTATTCGGGATGATGCGCATCCCAGCTCCTTCCTGTAGCCTTCCTGATACCCATGCCGTCACCAGCAATATTAATAGCTCTTGGCTTTACCTCCTCACCGAAGGAATCAAAGAAGCCCCCTCCTTCAGAAACATCATGTCCACCCAGATTTCGGCGATCGACTCTCTTAGGAGCTGGGGCACTACCACCACCACCATTCTTCTCTTCGAGCCATTCCTTAAGTTTCTGAAGGGCCTTGAAGCGGTGGGAAATTTTGTTCTTCTTAAATTTGTCCATTTCCGCATAACTGTAAGGAGTTAGTATATATCTCAAAAAGAAATAGCATTCATGCAGGGTAATTGGAACCCATACGTTGAGCCTTCGTATTCAAAGATTGGATCCCAACCAAATACAGCCTCTCCTCTTTGCCTGACAATTTTTCCGTTTGTCCTGCCTTCAAACAGGATTGGCTCCTTGCCTGGTCCCTCACAGTAGGCAAATGTACACACTGCCTGCGCAGTCTTGTCATCGTAGGCCGCAAGCATTTTTACAAGTCCATCGTTGCCGAGATCCTTGACGAAGTGCTTACTGTAAAATCAAACAATGACTTATTAGGTTCACTAAATTCCACCATCAACAAAGGAAGGGAGGGAGGAAGCATACACATATGGCCCCGGAAGTCCCTTCAAGGCATTGAAGCAGAGGGAAGTATCTTCAACGAGAACTGGACCATTGACCTAAGTACGACCATCAGTATTCCATCCCATCTTTCCGACCTCGGGGATAAAACAGTAACAAACCTTCTCAGCAGCACGCTTAGCTTTATCCTTGGCAATCTCCTCGATAGTCCCCTGAATCTCTGGGATCTCAACACTCCTGCTCTCGATGTGGATACCAGTCTCACCCAAGATTGCTTTTGCCTCAGCAAGCTTGTTAGGGTTAGAGGTCACGAAGAAAAGAGATCTTAGAGGAGGCATTTTTGTTTATTTCGGGGGTCGTTATGTCGTTTCTGTGTATGAGATCTTGAGGGAGGGTGATGAAAATGGAGAAGGAGAGACTCGGTGGATTGACTATTTTGTAGTAGGGGGGGTTGCTGAGGCTTAAAAGTCTAAGACAGTGTTTAGTTATGTGCCAGCTCAGAGACGGGACCGTTCGAGGGTCTGAGGGGCGGGATGATTACATGTATGCAGGGTTTTTCTCGCTGCTAGCCAGTAGGTGGACGTGTGGCTGGATGCAGCATCCTGATGAGAACAGCGAATTGAATATCTACCCTAGAGAACTACATATATAAAATTGATACAACAGGAGTCGCTGGAGTTCCCAAATCTTTAATTGAAACCACATTAAGAATAGTAGGAGTGTGAGTGATGTTTCATGACCTTGCGTCCATGGGCGACATTTATCACGGCACAATGGCATTGTTTTACAACGCGTCACCTAAAGTGCTTTCCCAACGCGTCGAACTTGAGCCGCGACAAAGACAGCATTTCCTCGGTTTCTAACCTCACATCGCAGATTTCTCGATCTCTCGCAGCCAGATCGTAAGTCGCAATCATGGAAGACCACAAGAAGTTTCTTAGGACTGCGCTCTTCAGCGAAAAAACCATTGTGAGTTCCTCCCCAATCCCTAGGTTTATGGTGAATATTCGAAGAGATAGCTTCAGGCAAGGACAACCTCTGTAAAAGTTGCATATTGGGAATATCAAGCTAACTGCTGTAACACCATATAGATATCCTATCGTCTCCTCAGCCGAAAGCTCAAGGTCCATGTCAACCAAGCTAAACAGTTTGTACTCCTTCAAACCCCTTAACTCACTCGCCTTTACTAAAATATACCTTCTCAATAGGATGCTCTACGATTTCCACACCATCGAAAACGCTCGTAAACCCAACTGTGTACATGCAACCTACGTAGTCACTGGTTTCCGCAAGCCTCCTCCACCCATCAAAAGCGATGAAGGAAGTGACGAGGAGGGCAAGGATACAGAGATGCAGTGTAGCCCGTTCGATAGCTCGCTTCCTGCAACACAGGTGACTGTTACTACGGAAGAGGAGAAGAAAAAGAAGGGGGAATTGATTAAGGTTATCGAGTTGTGTCAGGAAGAGGATTTAGCTGGTGGGTTTGTCTTTGTTCCATTGGGGATATGGGGAGGGTGTGATATTAGCAGTATTCAGAGTTGGAAGGTACTGATAGGTTCCATAATAGTTGCCAAAACAGAGTTTGAGAAAGTCCTGAGTATACATATCTACAGCTTGGCACCAGTGCCGTTAAAAGTAAGTTCTAAGTATCTTGGTTTCAACACTCTTAGCTACATCTAAATTTTCCAAACTAATCTTAAATTCGTACAGGACTTGTCAACACTCACAGGGTCCTCAGCCGAAGTTCTGGAGATATCCCAGAGAGAAGACGTGCTAAAGATGGGAACAACCTACGGCACAATCCTGAACCCCAACGCCAAGGTTTGTTCCGATATTCAGAAAACAGTTCCGCATTTACTAACTATTACACAGCGCACTGGCGGTCGGGCACCTCCGCCAGCCCCAGTACCAAAGAAGTCAACTCTAGCCGTGCAAGAGAGAAAGAAAGAAATAAAACCAGAAACGAAAGACACAAAGATGAAGGAAGAGACGAAAGTAGATGAAAACGGAAAGAAAACTGCCGTCAAAACGTATGTGCCATAATTCACACCATTAAACTCTATCACCATATTAACAATGTACGGTCCTCACAGCCCTATAATACCTGCAAAGAAACCAGCTCCTTTAACAGCTGCTAAACCTAAGAGAGGCCAATCTAACCTCTTTGCATCCTGGGGGAATGCTCCAAAGAAGTCTGCAGAATCAGCGTCGGGACCCAATTCTGTATATCCCCGTTTAGTCATGTTCGTTCCATATCATGTTCCACGTGCACTAACCTACTGTATAGGCCGTTCAAAGCCCGAAAGCTGAAGAAGGTAATAAATACCGCCTAGGTGGAATTGCTCTCCTGACTGCAACTAGTAGCTGACTTTCCTGTTTCTTCCAGAACCTGATGTAAAAATGGAAAGTGATGATGATGACGAAGGAGTCGAGGAAGAATTGTCTCAGCCTGCTCGTGATAGTGCAGAAGATGTTAAAAAGAGAAAAGAAAGGGACGATGAACTCAGGAGAATGATGGAGGACGAAGATGAAGATGAAGGTACGAATCCCCTGCATACTTCAAATTTCTATGAGCGAATATTTCCAAAAGGCTAATAATCATACAGATGTTAAAATGGAAGATGATGAACCACCGGCAAAGGCCGCTAAGATTGAGGCTTCACCTGAAATAGAGGAACCTAGCGGAAGCACAGCTAATATGACAACTGCTGGCGGAAGGAGAAGAGGCAAAAGAAAAGTCATGAAGAAAGTTCAATCCCGAGACGATGAGGGATATCTTGGTACGTTGTCATGCGAGCTTTGAGAACCTTTAAATCTAGTGATCAGGATTAATTTTAGTTCTCAACTATATAGTTACGAAAACTGAAGCAGTTTGGGAATCATTTTCTGAGGACGAACCAGAACCAGCCCCAAAGCAGAAACCAAAAGCCGCTGCGAAGGGCAAAAAAGGCGCGGCAACGGGACAGGGGAATATTATGTCATTTTTTGCAAAAAAGTAGAATATCTGAGCGGAGGTGGGTGAAGGTCGGGCCTTTGCATAACGATTAATTCACCTTAACCTAGCCCTAACTTACTCTGTGAGAAACGGATGGTTTTTACAACAGCTTAATTTCTGTATTTTATAGATAGTGGCACAGATACACATTGGTCATCAATATCAAGTGCATTCACGTGCAAAAACTACTGAAAACCCACTTATCACGCCAAACTCTCCAGCCTTGAAGTCTCCAACGTATTCAGATTAGCGGGCACAGCTAGGCTAAAGGTTAACACGACTCTTATTACCAGCAGGGCAGATTAAAATAATATCCATCTTCTATTTGATACTACAGAAGTTTATTGCAAGAATATTACGAGCAAGAGTAACCGCTATACACATCATCGATCCCAAATAGATTAGTGTAATCGAATCCCCATTATCTAGAAGAATACTAAAGCCCGGTCCAGAGTATATTCTTATAGCGAACTTTTTCTGTGCTTCCCTCATCCGTAGATTCCACCATGGCCTCCTAAACCACTATTGGGTGTTTTAGCTATTGCGGATAATAAGATATTACATCTCCCCGACAATCGCAGATCATCCTCCTTGCCCATTCTTGAGCGGCAATTTTGTCTACGCAGCTAATGGGATAGATACAGTCACCAATTTTGCAATGGTGACCGAAATCCCTAGATAATATGAATATCTGATGTCTGCAACCACGTGAGCTACCACGCACGTGATCACCCAAAGGCCCCAATCACCTCTAGCATCTTCTATTGGAATGCTAGGACCTCTTAGCTACAGAATGGAGTGATTATCAACAACCTCAAGCCCCGATTAGAGCTAGAGAACGTTAAACCCCTACTATCCTAAACGAGTTATTAGCCCCTGAGGCCTTTATACCTAATTTTCAACCAAATATCCGCGAACAAAGCATACTCCATCCGCGTCCTACCTATTGTCTTGCCGCTGCTAGACAAAAACTCGGAGGCTCTGATACTCCTGCTCTACCAAAACGCCGTCAAACCTGACGATATCCCCAGCCCAATACGTTCACCAGGTATCTCGTAAATAGACGGTAACCCGGACGACTCCCATCCTCCAACGGACCAGACTCCCAAGAAAGTTACCTACAAAATACCCTCATAAGTTCAGATGACGCAGTTCCTGCGACTTCGTATCACTTCGCACTACACAGCTGGGGTAAACATCATCGAGTGATAAATTATGACGGCAAAAAGGATACGCTATATCCCGTGACGTGTGACAACATCCCATGCAGCTCTCGAAGGTCACAAAAAACCCACTCATCTTATCTTCGTACCAAACTCTTGTAAACTTGAACAACAACTTACTATCTATAGTTTGCGGCTGAATTACCCGGGTTTGAATAAACTGGCTGCTGCTATTTTGAGTTAGCATTGTTACACCTATGGCTTTCTCGTATGAGACTCACTCTCCACTTCCTCCCTAGGGTTCTCCAATGGCTGTATGTACAGCGCAGAGGCTTCGTCTATAGGAATCTAAAATGGCTCGTTGCTACGCCCAAAGTTGCCCTATAAGCGAAGAGATACCGCTTTCCTATAAATAGCCAGCGAAAATATCTGACCGGAATTCGAGTAGAAGATATCTTCAGATTCTTGTTTTGGGCCATCCATTAGCTCAAGATGTGATGCCTTATCCTTGAGATGCTGCCAGTGCTGGTACTAATGGCCCACAAGGCGTCGAAGATGCCTGTATTGCACGAGCCGATACCACAGCTAAGAACCCAAGCAAACCCACCTACTCGTCTCGGCTTGCTGTTATCCACAGCTGTAATATTGACACGAGCTAAATCTATTGATAATGGCGTATGGTAGGGCGTGTTCCGACCCATTTTATCGAGGGCCATGTGGAGAAAAACATAATCACTCGGCCAAGGTCTTGGGAAAAGTACTTGTTCACCAAATCAAAGTTATCAGCACATCAACCAGAAACATAGTGCGTGTCTCGAAGTAAAATATAACACATACCTAAGCATATACTAAAAGGGCCAGTGAAACTTGCTTGGACAAGTATACCATCTCATATGGTCGTAGACTGGGTAGTTTTGAAAAACAAGATACCTTGTGGAGAACGAATTTTCACAGGACTGTCGAACAAACTTCAGAAATAAACCACCAACGAAATAACCCTCATAGTCGGACTATAGGTGGCAAAGAGAAACATTGACCTCTCAAGGCTCTCCCAGCATTGTTGGGCTATATTTAGTTGCCTGAGACCTGTTTCGCCAACGATTTTGCATGATTGCACCACACTCAATGTTTAAGGTTCGAACTGATAAACTCGACGTGGCACTAATGCGAAGCTAGGCCTGATGTAGCAAGTTAGTGAGACTGTGGCTTGCGCGTAGGATGGAGGGTACGAAAATGATCTGAGTCACAAAAAATCCTGCGTTTTAACTTCAGCCTCGCATCATCTCCAGGCTAGATTTATTCGGTTTACGCCGCAGGACAGCCATTTTCCAACAATCGAATTTGCCGCAGCATAGGTGTTGCACGCTAATATTAATTCCTCAAACCTGTTGAATATGCCAGTGAACCAGATCATGTGGTTTTGTGCTCCGAAATTAACGGTCTAGACATTCTAGATGGCCAGGCGGGCGCCAAGTGAGATGGCCGACACCAACTGGCATGACGATCCCCGGAACTAGTTTCAGAGTATCATGCTTCCAAACCTCAAATACCCAAATTTCCAATCTCAAAATGAAAGAGTTAATTTGTCAGGAAGTTGGCAAATATCAAAGCACAGATTGTCGGCATGTACCGAAGCATTCGACGACATATCATAGGTACCTCTATCACGATATCGGTGGTTGACTGAAAATGTCCTAGATCAACAACCAGGAATCCGATTGGTTTGGCAGCCCTTGGCAAGGCTAGCCCCAGATTTAAGATCGACGCCTCTCACGCTTCGTGGGAAGGAGAAACAAGTCAGCCCTGGGGAGTGCACAAAGTGTCTGAATCCCGTGTCCTCCCTGGCGAGTGACTGATCATGATGCCGTGGGGTAAGCTGGTCCAATCGATCTCCAATAAGATGGGAATCTCAGGGTTTCGCAAGCGTATAGTTATTGACACGTGGACTCGGAGTCTTTCATGCTGTGGGAGAGACACCCATCGAAACTAGAATTGAGATCCCGGGAAGATTTGCAAATGAGAAAGCTACGAGTAGCAATGAAGATCGTAGTCTGAGGTGAGGCCCAAGAATCCCTGTTTGGATGGTATGTGCCGGCCAAGTAAAGAAGGCTGGCTCTCCCGATAAACTTAGTAAGACACGCACCTTGACCATGGATGGCCATGGCCAATGCTCGTGACTTATACTTAATGCATGACAGTGCTTGATCAGTATCCCAGAAACATGGCAGAAGGAATATACACTGACCACGTGCTCCGGGGCCTCCTCGATCCAGTCAAGTACATCTGAGCCTGCATGGAGATGCCAGAGAGCGGGCCATACGGACATCAAAACCGGAAAGCGTTCCTACGGAATACCCCGCACTGATGTCGAACGATAGTGAAAAAAAAAACCCTTCTCTCTTGGAGTCCTGGAGTACTTTCCCCAGCAGACATACTCTCCTAGCTTGTACATCGACCCGTTTGAAATCACAGACACGGGAATCGAAGATAAGGCGAATCCTATCCACCAACCCCCGTTATGTACTACGCCGGAGCATTTATCTTAGTAAAAGCACTTTCTGTGATACACACATGATACAAAAAACGCTCCGAATATCCTAAAGAACGCATATTGAATAACTAAATGTGCTTGTGCCTGACGCAGAAGAGAGTATTGTACGTACTCTACACGAATTTCTGTGTACGATAGGTATTCATGTGTCCATAGAAGTGTTCCCTTTTTTTTTTTTAAGGTACCTTGCAGGTTAGATGTTCGCCTACCGGTACAAATTGCTGAGCAGATTGATGCTTGGGCCCGAAACACTGCATTGAGATCGGTGGGATGGGACACTCCATATCGGGGCACCCTGGAACTGGCAGCAAGCCCGTCTCTCGTTCCGGGCTAAACACTCTAGACCTTTACAGTTCCCCCCCCTTATGCTGCTGTGCATCTGATAATGCAACCAATGGACAAAATCTCACCATAATACGAGGTGTAATGAGTAGTGTTCATCAATTCCAACGTCCGGACTGAAACCGGGAATCTAACTGGAAAAAATCTTTACTGCTGGTACTCTACATATGTTTCCCAGGGATGCATGCACGCATGTATGTCCCAAAACGCCTACCGATGCCGCAAAGCGGGAGAGCCACCTCTGAAACTTCTAATCCGCAATGTGCCCCCCGGTAAGATTCAATATCGGCGTTATATCGGCATGGGAAACTCCGGATCTTTGATGTTGTATATGCCGGCGGTTGGCGCTGTCGGGGAACGGGGTGGGCGACTGGACTCGGTCGCGGTTGCCCTTCACGAATCATGATCGTCAGCCTGCATCAGGAAGCGAGCCATAGAGAAGCCTCAAAAGCGGGGCTGTGTGTCAGTGTGGGAGCGGATGCGCATTCCTAAGGTAAGAAGGGGTCAGTTGGTTTCAAGCCAATGCGGGGGAAACCATCATCGCCGTCATCATAAGGCTCGTGACGAATCACGAGAGCTCCTCAGTTTTTATTCCACTCTCTTGTATTTGTTTTTTTTCCCCCAATGGCAGAGTCGGTACATTTGCGCGCGTGAAAGGGAAAGGATTTGGTCGCACAGAAAAATCACAGGACTTCCCGGCGTGATAGTCCAATCTTTGCAGCACCGGTATCATATTCTACGGGATGGGATGAATTCGAGGATGGACTCTTCGAGCCAATTCATGGCCTGGCTCTCCCGGGCTCCGGTTCGTTCCGATTAAACCGCTCTCCTGCGGCCTCGGCCCTCTCTCCACTATCCCATCATCTTCTAGAACAACTTGAAACGACAAGAACCAGGTTGCCGGCTGGCGCTCACTTTCAAGAGCCGCCAGTTCGGTTCATAATGACCCAACTCCCTGTTCGCCTCATGCATGCATCCCTATTCCTGGCACCCAATATGTACACATGCAGGCTGTGTCGCTAAAAAAATGACGAGAAATCCTTTCAAGGGTAACACAATTTTTCTTGTGTAAATTACTTATGGCTTCTAAACCATGAAATAGAAACTAATAATAAAGATCAGGCCGCCGTATACCCCGTACCGAAAGAAAAGAGCCATAAAAACAAGAAATATCTAATATACATAATAATAATAATAATACTGCATGTCTTGATACCACCAAACCGTCCGAAAACAAAAAAAGAAAACAAAAATCAACCATGTCTTTACTCATCGCACCTCGCCTGTTAATTTCCGTACAAAATATGAAGAAAACAAAAGAGCCCAAGCAAACCCATGTGTCAAATGAAGGATATAGTTAAAGGTGTAAATAAAAAGAAACGAGGTGGCACAAAATATAACCAAGGGATATGAAGTTTCTTTTCAAAAAAAAGGGAAAAAAAGAGCGATGCGAAAAACCATAGCATGGTGCGAGTCCGATCGCCTTTTCCGGCGAAATCAGGCGAAAAAGGCGGTTGCCTAGAGGAAGCAAAAGTTGCGTTCGAGTTGCCAGATATGTTTCGCGATCGAATCGCAGATGGTATCCATCGGAGGGTGGCAGTATCGCGCTCGGCCATAACTTGGTCTTTGCTAGTCTGTCGTCCAAATCCTGCAAGATTTCTCCTCAATTTAACAAGGCCAAGATCCCCCTTCCCAGATATCCACGTGCGTTGGTCCCTCCAAATACTCGTCGAGTGACAAAAGAAACCAGGATGCAAAGTGGTGTGAGCGAAAACAAGCGAAAGAAAATAACAGAAACATCGTGCCATAGATAACACCATACAATATTCCAACCCTGAAAACATAAATCGCCAAAACGCTCGAACCCCAAAGATCAAAATACTATGCCTCTCAAGGAACGTTATCACCCGGAGGTCCTCCCCCAGGAACAGGCTCTCTGTCTTCAGATGTGATTGGGCCGTGTGGATAGTGAACGACTTGTGTCCCTGCAGGGTTTGCCGCCGCAGGACCGGCTTCGAGGTACGCCGCCATGTCCCATGAGGCGCGTTGCCCTTGCGATGGGGGTGGAGCAAGCGGCTGTTGTGAATGCCACATCCCGTGCTGGCTCGGGGGTGGTGGAAGGGCAGGGTGAGGCTGTAGATCTTGGGGGCCTCCAACACGAGGTATTGGCGGAGAGGTAGTGAGAGGAGGCTGCTTCAATGAAGGCGGGCCAGCAGTACCCGTTATTGTCGCAGAAGGTCCAGATGAAGACTTGGAATCTGTTGCGGAGGGAGGCGAAGGAACTCTTGATGGGGGGGCATCAGAAGGCCCGCTTTGAGAAGGCTCTGGAGGCCCGCCAGGGTACACAGAACCTCCTGGAGCTGTGGGAATCACCGAAGCGGTCGAGGAATAGCTGGCAGACTTTGAAACAGTCAAAATATATACCTAAAGGAGGAGGGCTCTGGATTTACTCACATATTTACCAATAATCTTCTTCAAGGCATGACTTAGGATACTCCATGGAAATACTTTTACATCCTTCTCAATATTCCTGGGTTTTGGGTTCGGAAAAGCCATTATCAACTTGAAAAAATTCTCGCTATCAGGTTTTGCCTTCGAGACCGTCAATGGCTTGAAACCCTCCAGATTCCGCCGGATCCTATTCTTCTCTTCCACTGTGAACCGAACAGCAATCAAAGATTCAAGTAGATAGATGCAGTCAACACTAGTGACGTAGCATTCCTCCTTTTCTCCCCACCAAATACAGCTTATGCAAATACTATTGGGTTGACGGTCGTTTGGTGCTACGGGACGGAATGTTGTATGGATCGTGCTTCCCTTCTGTCGCCGCCAAAACTGCACTAATCTTCTTCTATTTTCCCATTCCTCGGGACTCCAATGACGAGCCATATCATTCAATTCCCCTTGAATCTCTAGGAGAGCTTTATGTGGGTAAATTCCATATGGGTTAAAGCCGGTACCGGTACCACTAGGCCCTCCCTGAACCGCCCCAGGAGTAGTGTGGGTTGACTGCTGCATTGTAGAAGTTCTGATCAGTGTTGGGTTTGGCGTGTTGGAAGGAGAAGGTAATGAAGGAGGAGGTTGGCCTTCAGGGCCATCATGCCTGATAGGTCGGCCTGATTGCGGTACGGATGCCTGTGTAGTAGATGGTTGCACCGGGTAGGGCTGCGCCCATGGTTGGCCTGATTGAGTGGCTGATTGTTGGAGCCCGTCTGCAGTGTATGAACTATATGTGTAATTCCGTGGTGATGTCTGTGGCTGATACCCAGGAGCCTGAGTCGCCTGTTCGGGGTGGGCATCATAACCTGAATAAATACCATAACTCCTCTCTGTACCTGCATGCGATGCATAGGGGGGATATTGACCAGGTCCAGAGGATTGATACCCATAACCATAATCCTCACTTTTTGGTCGTATTGGTTGGGTCACTGGACGTTTAGCCGGAGTCCTCGCTGAAGCATCTTCTGGCTCAGCCGTATGTTTCCGTTTCCGCGCCGACCGTGGCGGTGAGTTATATGATGGTTGAGACGCTACATCCGTGTATGTAAAGGTACCCACGTCAACAGTCCCTAGTTCTTGACCTTCTTCATCTTCCATATTCATATATACTGTTACTTGAGGAGACACCCATCCTGTCAGCGTGAATGCAGGTGCTTCACCAGTCAGACGATACATCCCAACCCTTTCGTCCTTATGAATAGTCGTGTTGCACCTTCGCGAACCAAACATGAACCGAAAATTTCGATGATCTGTGGTCAAATCGGTGGGGCACCGAAGAAGGACGGTAAATGCAGTCCCCTCGACACCCTGCTGAGGAGCATATCTCATCACTTCAGGCACTAAAGAAGGCGTCTGGTGTTCTTCGTAACCACGTGATGGATAACTAGTCTCACTTAAACTCGAAGCATGTTGCTGTGGCTGCGAGTGACCATGAGGGATATGGGCTGGGTGCTGCTGTGAGGGTGGTGCATAGTGGGTTTGGGAGGTATAAGCTCCATAGGAAGCCTGTTGGGGATTCGGCAAGTGTTGGCTTTGAGGCCTCGTGTCGTACTCTATAATAAATCAGCGATTTGTAGCAAGATTCTCATTCAAACAATATCTTACCCGCCTGCTGTTGGGGTGATTTTCCGTAGGCCGACATTGACAGAGTCCCGGCCGGGAAAGTTGACTTGGCCAGAAGGCCGTCTTCGTGATGAAACCCGGTCCGCAAGCTTGGAATATCTCGAAAGTCGTAAGCTGTGTAAGTGAGTTCTCTGGGCTGTGTGAGGGAAACAACGGTTAGCACAGCTTAAACAAGGTACCAGAGACAAGACAATGTCAACATGCATAAAATGAGCGGATAAATGAGCGGGATTAATATAAACGAGCAGATGAATCAACTAAAAACTGTTTGAATTACCTCTGGAACGTGCGTGTATACTGCGCTGAGTGCCACGATGAAGGATGTGGGTGGATGAAATGGGGAAGATGTGAGGTCAGGAAGGGGAGCAGGACGAAGGCGGAAGATCTCCTTGCTTGGGGTTGGATATGTACTAGCTAGGGTGGGTGCTGGTGATTAAGACGAGGCTGGCTGGGCTGGGGTAGCTAGTGTTAAGCGGTGTATTGTCAAGGGTTCTTGGAGCCCACTATTGGGGAACCGCAGGTCAATCACGTATTCACGGAAAAGCTGACTGACAAGTTGTATCAGCTCGTGTGAGGTGACTGTACGTAGTGGGTATGTATGACTGAGTGACCGGCTGACTTGATCCTGATCCAAATCTGTTACTTGGGTAGGCAGAGTTGGAATGGGAGCCGATCAGTCACTATATGTACGAGGCAGAAAGGCACCGGAACAATGTTGCTCTGCGCAGGAACTGAGTCGGAGTGAAAGAAAGGGTTAGTGGCGACGGGTCCAAATAAAATGGTGGTGGCGCTGTGATAGGAATAGAATAGGAGAGCTGAAGTTGGAGGCCCAAACAGAGGGGGAGGCAGGCAGGCAAGCAGGCACAGGAGCTCGAGCGACTATGTTGGTAGGAGTGAGGAGGTGGAGGAGACGGAGGGGGGGTGGTTGGAACGCGGGTGAAGTGGAAGGGCAGAGGGGGACGAATAGAGAACTGGTGTGGGTATGTACCTGGATATGTGTATGTATGTGCGGATGGAGTGGGATCGAGATATGTGGGTATGTTATGTTATTAGGTAGAGCCTCTAGTAGGCAGGCACCCAGACTGATAGCTGGAAAGCCGAGCCCAAGGTGCAGTAGTAATACGGCCCTCCGATCTGATCTTGCTCGAGATCTTGGATTGCTCGGAATCCAGGCAAACCTCCGGGCTCACTCACACACACAAAATGGATCTACCCGAAATGTATGAGGTATGTATGAGGTACCCTGTGCTTGTACACGCACGTACTCGTATTATTTGATGGCCAAGTCGGAGACGATTATGACGGAGATGAGGGCTGTGAAAGAAGAAAAAACACGGCCACAAGATTGCGTATAGAATTCCAAATCAAATCAAACCCCAAGCTGCGGGCTTTGCAACTAAACTGAGGGCGGCGGCGGACACCAAGCGGGCGACCAGACCCGAACGAGAGGCGAGAGCTGAAGCGAGAGATAATAGTAGCAGTAGCAGTAACCAGCTAGCTGTTGACGAAAGCGAATGACGAAAGCAGAGGAAGGAATATTATATGGCTGAAGACAGACGCATCGAGCAAGGAGCACGACAAGAGACGGAAACAGTCCACAGGGCTACTCTACTTATGACCATCTCTCCGTAGATTTCTCTCTTTCGCGACAAGCAAAGAGACGCCCGCTGCGCGGTCGTGGTACATCTTCACGCAGCAGCTAGCTGGAGAGAGGTTGAGTGGTCCGGAAAGCGATTGTGGACGTGAGCCCCCTTCTGCCCCAGCCTCTTGCGGTGCCCATTGCGGATGTGTGGAGGGAAAGGGAGCGAACGAGTGTTCATTTGCTCATCATCTAAGCCGCCATTCTGGTACCTACCCCTACCTCCGCACCCAAGGAGATGATCTTTCTGTTTTTTTATTTTTCCTTCCCTTCCTTCGCGCCGGAGAGAGGGAGGGAGGTGTGTGTTGCTGAAAATACACAAATAATAACCGACAAGGATACAATTAGATCTGGCAAATCCAACCCAGAAACCTTAACCTGCAGCGCATCGCATTGTGCTGCACCTTGCGGAAGAGTTTTCCCTGCCGTACCCAGGCTCGGCGCTGCCGCTTGTTTCCGGCCACGATATCAAAAGGACGAGAGGTCGCTCGCTGAGGCTACTACTCGCTCGCACGCGTCCCCTGCTCCCTCGATATGTTGTGGTCTGTTCGTAGTCCCACAGACCGCATGGCTGGGGAGCGGCCAGATGCATCCTGCCTGGTCGCCGAACGGAATGGGGCCAGATGATGTGCAGTCTATTTCGGCCGTTTAGGAAATGATTGACGATGTGCGACCGACAAATGCTCTCGGCTGACAAGATGGGTTGCAAGGGTTTCCTTTCAGTGTGCATCTAGCGCCCGAAAGCTTCTTCACCCCATTCCAGTCATCCTTCGGTCTACGTACCCATTGGGGATGTACGATACACATGATAGGTACACCCTATACCGCTACCGTACTTTCTTAAGATTGAGCGAACCACGAAAACACATCAGGGATCGCGCACTACCCAAAAACACTCGTCCGATATCTATCTGATTCTTGGGTTCGCCTATCAAAAAATCACCCTATGTTTAGGGCAGGCAGCACGCAGGCAAGCAAGCAGGCTGAGGACGCTCTGACCTTTTTCCGAGACATGAAAAATTTCTGTATGAACATGGATTAGCGGAAACCAGGCGGTGCTCAAGCAGAGCTGAATTCCTGCGGTTTTCTGGACTCTGTTTCGCTAATGGTTGCTTCAAGCGGGGGTTGCGACGCAAAAGGGATGTCTTAGTTTCCTGAAAGCGGTCAGTCCGCAGGGAGTAATGCAGGAACATGCAGGGGTCTGCAGAAGCTTTTGGCCAGTGTCACGAGGCCACTAGCGACTCAACCTCCAATCAATCCTTGGGCTCGTCATCAATCTTACTGGTGGGATACTCAAAGAATTAGAATTAAATTAACCAACTGCTCTGAACGATCCGCGAGATGCTAGCGAGATACAACATGATGTCAAAGTCGAAGAGAGCTCGCTCTCTTGCCACGATCGCTATCCTCTCGCTTGATAGATGATGATGATGATGATGCGGCTTATCTCGCAAGGAACCGATATACGGCAACTACCGGTACTGCAAGCCCATCGATTGCAGGCTGAGACCAGAACCCCGCAAGGGCAGGCAGGGAGGGAGGGAGGGGTGGGATGGCGATATCTGCCAGGCACAAAAAAGAAGGACCTATCAGCCTGTAGCAATTAAGAGAAAACTATGTTTACCTACCGCCTCGAACCGTTAACAAGATTCGTCTACAGTATCGTTCCAATTGCTTTGGTTATCCTACCCACTCATCCATCCCATCCCATCCCATCCCATCATATGACCTTCAAACTATCCCGACGTTTGGACGATTCTGTCTTAGGATATCGCTCAGGATTGATTCCTACCTGGACGATCATCATCACCTTCGGGGATGGCTCCTAGTAAAAATCGGCGAGCTAAAAATGCATAGAGGGTTTTTTTTCCTGAGAAGCGGCTCGAGTGTGGGGGGATAAGCAGTGTGCCTCTTCGGAACGAACCGCAGAGGAAACATGCCCGAACCGTGGAACGGGTTGCGAGCTAGAGTCGTTTATCTGGTTACCCTGCGGATAGAGCACAAAAACGTGTTTTTCATTTTTTTTTCACGATGGTTGGGAGTTGCGGCCCTGCGGCGTTGTCGGACTGACTCGGACGGACACCGAAAACGATACCTACCCCCTCCCCCTCCCTCCCCCAAGACTCGGGATGAAACCCCTAACGGACACCTCTCTGAAGATCTCGCTCTACCACGAATTCGGCGTTCATTGGGCGTGTCCCGGAAATTGCGCTTGAATCAAAAAAAGAAAACTTTGGCGGAGTGGCACCAAATGTAGTCGAACGGGCCGCAAAGTCGGGACGAACGAATGACACCGGGTGACGGTCTGATCGGCATTGCGCCACTGCGCAGATTTTCCTAGTAAGCGAGGTGCTCCAAGTTGACATGTCTCCCATGACCCAACCTGTCCAGCCTGTCACCCCGGCTAGCTACGCTGCAGCGCTTGACGAAGCATTCGCCCGAGAAGGTTGAGCCCGAGACAAAAACCATAGAGCAACTCTAAAGCACGATATGTTCCAAAATTGGCAATGGTTCACGATATTTCATGCGCAGTCTATCGAGATCTTATTGGGAGATGCTCATCGATTAGCGGGATCAGATCCCTGTTGTTCATCCAGATCGTGAATGATTGATTGCCAACAGTTGCGTACCAGGGCGGTACAGACAGCCTAACACCGTCGATGCCAAAAGTAGCATCACGAGCTCGCAGGACCTCAGTGGTGTATGTACGGCTGGTCCAATCTGCGCGTAATCAACTCTAAATCTTCCCCCCCCCCCCCACCCCCACCGGGACCGAGAATATAAAATTGAAAGAGACTGGCTTGGCCGGCCAGACTACTCAATTGAAATTCAGATCCTGGTGATTTCTTTTTACCCTTCTCAATCGGCTCAATCGGCATACTTACAGAACCATGGATATCTGATCGCTCGGCATCTAACACCCCCGAGGGAAATAGCCCGCTATCATATCTACACTTCATAGCTTACCAGGATCGAAAGCAAGAAAATCTCCTTCCAACCATCGGTGCATGATGATCAGGGAGGGAAACCCGTGGTACACCTACTATTACCGGGTGGACGATACCCATTCCTTCCTAGTTTTCGCTTGATCCCTTTTTACTTACACGTGCTCATATCACTTCTTATGCACTCAAGCCTCGCTGGCTTCGACTGGACAAGCTATTCTTCAACATCCTATGCCATAATTCGTGTTGTTCTTTTTGTTGAGAAGCTGCAAGGCAATTACCATACCGTAGAGCCCTTGCCCTCGCAGCACCTTGGTTACAGTCCGTGAGGTGGACGTGGAAGCAAATGGAAGGTGAAATCTCCACGAGCCACAAGTTCAACAAGGAGGACAAAACCCACGACCTGCAGCGTCTCCGCTATCTAACATCTCTTTTGCCCACGACATACCTATTGTACGCGATTGAGATGCACGATGTGATATACGTGACTCAGGTTTTTCTCCTGATCCTTGGCAAGTGCGTGTCTTTGGTTCCAAGTTGCAACTTACGCGCGAAGATCTTTGGCCTCGTCGCTTTTTTATTTTCCTTTTGTTTGAGACCTGCGGGATGGTTTTGTTCCAGCTTGCATGTCAGTCAGCTCATCGTGTCGTGGGCACTGAGGTGGCGAACTCATCGTGCCAGCCCGCATGCTCCCGTGCATTTGATTATGTCGATACCCATCACCATCATACTTACGTCCTCTTGCGCAACCTAAGAGCATTTAAGATTCCCAATCTATTACTTGAGTTGTGTGAGACGAAGATCCGGGAGTTGTTATCCCAGATCCATAAAGTCTCTCGCCAATCGACTCAGAGACTTAGCGACGGGCAATAAACAAAGGCTGATATAGGTGACTTATGGTTCGCGTGGATGGCTCGCTATCAAGGGTTACAGCCTACTTACCCATGCAGTACGTATTTTCCTAATGCGAGATCTATTTTTCATCTGCAGTATCTATCACGGCGTTTAAGGTTTTACTTCACACGGACTTAACGAGGGTACACAAGTATAAAGTCATTTTTCTTAAACGCGCAGTCAAGGCTTTTAGGATGATTGGTAATTCTTGAGTCTGCAGTATCCCGCGTGTTTGAATGGCTGAAACTTGAGAACAGGTAGCAGAATTCCGATCATAGTATCAGGGATTACTGCCGTAGGGATTACTATCAAAGGGGTACACAGAAGGTCATTTGATAGCAAATATGTTAACAACGTAGACGCGGGATGTCACGAAGAAAAAAAGAAATTTGAATGAAAGACAGTGATTATCGAAATAAACGCCTCAGAGCAACGATCCTTGAGATTTCAGAAACATCCCGTTACTTCTGACCTACGAGTCAAAGCTAAGGATATTTGCCCAGCGAGCTACATGGTAACTACATGTACTACTATGGAGGAGAAACAATGGTGGCTTTCGCCTTAGACAAAGACAAGAAACCTCAAACGGAGAATTTTCCCTACCCCCTGCAGCTGGTCTGCCATCGAAGACAAAAAGAAAGAGACCCTGAGTGATATCCTATGATGTACCTTCTCCTTGAACACAACACCACCCTCTCCCGTCCTAGTTCTTCATTGCTCTCCTCAAATCTTCCTTGCTATTGAAAATTCAACATACTTAGACCTCCGAGAAGCTCTGAGGGTTTTTGTCGTCCCTCAACATGAATTCATGCTGGGCACGCTTCTGATCTTCCGCCGTATAACTCTTCTTCCTCTCGTGAAACAGTTTTCTCTGAAGTCCTTCCACCTCGCTATCCTTTAACTCCTTCACTTGGCTTGCTGGAGTCCCCGCTAATCCTCCAGCAGAAGAACTACCTCCAATGCCAGAGAATTGTGCACTATCATGTGCATAATTGTACGACGAACGACGGGGAATCACTGGAATCGTCGAAGACTGTTCTTGAGCAGTAGAAGTCTGGTCGCGCCCAGCAGCATTATCAGACGACTGGATGATGGACTGCGAGCTCTGGGTAGATGCGGGCGTCCAAGAGTAGTGGCTTCTGTCTGTGGGGGTGGTGGTGGATTGAGACATGTCTTTTGAATCTGGGAGGGATTTTTCGTGGGATGAAGATGGAGAATTGATGGCTGACGTTTATTTGTGCCAGAAGAGAAGACTACGATGGATTGGCCTTTGACGAGTCGTCTTGAATCGAATGTTTTTGTCAGTAGACATGAGTGCAGTGGGATGGTAGTGACGAAATGCGGGGAAACTTCAACAATTCGATAGAGGTGTATGCTGAGATCGGCAACATCCCTGCAAGATTCCGTTTCCCCGTCATACATGGACGACCGGAGTGATAAGACCAATGAACACGAGTGTCATAAAATGACTTTAGATCGCGGGATTTTACACGTAAGTGATGGCTATTTAATTTTTATTTGTTAGGATGTATCTGGCTAATGTGCGTTCTTTACTACATTACGAGAGTCACGATGTATCACTCGGGTTTCCCCCACTTGTCCCCGCCTTTTATCGGCTGAATTTGAGCTGAATCTGCATTAATTTTATACCTTGAAATAACTATTGGCTTACCGATATATGTGAAGCTGGTTTTTTCCGTGTACGTCATTTTTTATACCTCCAAGCCGGAATATCTTAACATGCAGTACATGTGGTGTTGAACCTTCTCTACTCGTTATCTACATCGGTATGTTGCTATCGACAAAATAAAATGCACTATTGACATGCCTGCATTATTAGTGGCACGAGAATAATATGCAAGACTGGTCATGTGTGTATTTATTTAAATCGGGAGTAATGCAACTTCCTCGCCGTTCACTCTCAACTAAAATCTGCCGGAAGCTTGGACCAACCGGTATCGCGATGTCGTGTACTTTTTCGCCAATCAAACTAGTTAGGAGAAATTACGTGGTTGCTTATTGGCCAAAAACCTATCGCCGACTGTTGATGTGAGATTGAAGTAGAAGGTGGCAATTAATTGTTTTCAAAGGTGAAGAGCTTGGAGATTCCCACGGAATGCGAGCAAATCACCAAAGATTATCTGCATATTGCAAGATCAAGAGTCGGGGGACTTAGGAAGCTGAGAGAGTTCAGCTTATCATGATGGTGTAGGTACGCACGTCATTTATATTGGTTCCAAATAGGTCCATGTCGTGTAACACATCGCATTTTCTTCCGTCGCGGTGAAATCTTCCCATCCGATTTATATACGACCTGAGCATATAGGGGCAAAACTGACAGGTCGGACGCGCACGCAAAATCCAATGAGTATGCAACTCCATACAGCAGGACCGGCGTGTGAATTTTCAAGTCGATGCTCTCATCCGTACTCTTGTGGCACCTGGCGAACAAGTTCTGACATAACCCACCCCAGTCTATTTTCACACAATGCCTGTCGTACTGCATTAATTGCCGGACCAGATTGTCGGGTCTGTTGAAATTGATTGTTGCTGCGGCGCGGGATGGCCCTGTACATAAGATTTTGTACCTTTCTCGTCTCACCCCCTCTCTATCCTGGCTGCCGGAACCTCGGCAGTGGTAGCAGTGTTTTAGGGTAGCAAGCCAATGTGCATATGTGGTACATACGTATCGGGCGGCGGGATTTATGGCATTTTGTTTCGACCACTGTTGGACTTCCTTACGTATGTGGTGACGGTGCCCTTTGCCATTGAGCCTAGCTGTTGGTGATTTCGCGACCAAAAAAACTGAAGTCGCATTTTAGGCGCTATGCAGTCTTCCATCCTACCGTGGGATACCCGTGTTTAATGGATAGCCGAAGATGTTTTCCACTTTGTTTTTTTCAGCCCATGCATGAATCCCTCATATGCATCTTGCGATCCCCCTAATCAATCCAAGGCCCACTTCCCGAATTATTAGGCTTAGTAGGACTTTAGATGCGGCGGTCTTGGCAGCTTGAAGCTTAGTTGCAGCACCAGTACCAAAAACATCAATACAAAACCACGAATATAAAGCTGTCGCGACGAGCGAATAAAATCAAGAAAATTGGTAAAAAAACCCATTCAAACCCCACTATTGCGAGAAGAAAAAAAAACCCTCAAACCCATCGGGATCGAAAAGAAAAAAAAAAAGGAAACTGCGCTTAGTTGTGCTTCGTATTCAGGCACAATTACTGAGCAAGATTTCTGGCAAACCAACGATCATGAGGGTCCACCGCCCCCATCATAAGAATTCCGATGAATCGCAATTCCCACAAAAAATTCAGGTTGCGCTACAGTCCCGATGCCTGGTCGCGTAAGCCCTACCCCGCGCGGTTGCTCTTGGTAACTATCAACATAGCTATGTACTGTCAGACGGGTCGGTAGTAGATGGTATCCTGGCAACTTCACACAGTATTTTAGCAATTTGAACCGGCCTAAAACCATTGTAGCAAGTCAAGTGAACATCTTGTTCTTGGGAACCGAACCGGGCCTGTCGGTTGATTGGGTGACGTTAGCGCAGCTTATGGGAGCGCGCCGCATGTACGTGACTTCTGTGCCAACTGAACATACTCACGGGAACAAAAAAAAACAAAGGGCCTTAGGATGATTTGTTTGGACGGTGAGTCGTTTTCGAGGATGCCTCGGTCGTTGAGTGAGATACCATGACTCGTGGGTGTCTTTGATGTCTTAGTGGTGCTTGGGAGTGCGGGAAGGCTCATCCTTCGTTCGTCCGAGGGATGGATCAGCAATGATCCGCTTCAAGGGTTCAGGGCGAATAAATCCGTTGGGCACCGTGGCTGCGAGAATATCACGGGTATGTACAGTACAAAAGTGCAGATATGGTTTATAAGCGAGCGCAGCCTCCGTACCTATGGATCGTCCGAACAAGATTTGTCGTTTGTGCTGAATCTCTCTGTAGCTACCCGGTTTCGGAGAAGAGATGAGTATATGGTTGTAGATATATCTACAAATGAGAAGGAGGGGGCTGAAAGTGATCAGTCTTCCGATTCGGTCGTTGTTATATTCAGGCATCACTCAGGATCATGACTTCAGCGAAGATGGGTGAAGCGAAAACCACATCTATTTCGATACGGGGCGGCGAAGTAAGGGCAGATGCTGCAGTAAAGCTCGTCCACTCATATCGCGATGGCAATATATCGTAAGTAGACTTTATACAGGAGATCTCCGAGTTTCCAGAGCTGGAGCGAATCATCAGCGCTTACGTTAAAATCATACAAAGTCACTCGGGAGTCACAAGATAGAAAACCCGAAACCATGGCTAGCTCCGAGATTAGAGATAATCCTGTAGTTAGATCTCTTATCGAGATTTAAGCTAGGATGTCTTAAGGGTTTCTGATTTAGACTAGTCTCTAGAGGAACAATGGATGGATTTGGGGTTATAGTCATTCCTACCGAGTTAGTTACAGCCTGTAGTATTTTAATTTTTCGAGCAAAAGGGTAATAGGTCCACGAAGACATTTATATTGAGGGTTTATCTCTCAGATTATAGGGAAGTATCTAGCAATAAAGCATAGTTGTCTAAATTGTGAACACACAGACAAGATGCTGGGTACAAATACAGTTCAACGCTTCGGGGAATATCGGGCTAACTTTCACGATGCACAGATCAGGGGCGGTGTCATGGGTTCGCAAACCACATGTACATACATGTATGTACATGTAGTGTTACTGTGTTCAGCACTAACTGCCGCAGCAAGTAGCAAGAAATGGATGTTAGTGGATCACACTTGAGGGATCGATCATGTGAGAGGTATTTTTTGTAGAAATATTGGTATTGGAAACTAGGAAAGAACGTGTTATTTGGAAGCAAGAAAATTATTTAGTAAACTTTGTGATCTACAAGTTTCATATGCTAAGTATCGATAAATCCATCCATGGCAGGACTGGTCAATAACTGCATTTTACTATTTAATATTGTTGGAAATCTCCTGCAGTTACTGATACTCGTAGCTGATCTTGAAGCATCTGCGAAATTGAGTAGTGTACCTGAAACTGTGAGTTAAGGGAGCCGAAATTATGTAGATGAACCCAACCGATAGTAACATGGGATGGAATTCTTTAGAAACCCAATAGAACATATAACCTACTCCATATATATGCCTTATCCTACCCCGTCCCAGTAGGGAAAAAGAAAAAAGAGAACGTTGGGAATACATGTTTCATACACCACGTCTTAACTTCTCTCTAGCCGCCGGACCCCCGAGAGCCATCGTTTCCACCCTAGTCATCTCCAACTTAAACCAGGGCCAAACCTGTTTCACACTATCCTTGTCCGGACCGTGCGGACACGCGTTGCAAGGGAAAGAGATTTGTTGACGTGAGCCTACGCCACATGGCGGCCAAGACCACATCCCGTGACATATCATTCGAAATCTCATCCGTGTTATTGAGCCACAAGCAGAATAGCGCATCAGGTTGAGGGTTTTATTTTTGTTTGTTTCGGTGGAGATTTTCGTCTAGACTATTCTCCAAAATGAAGTGTTTGCGCCAACAGCGATATGAGGTGAGTGGTTGGATCACATTGAACGTAAAGAGGAGTGTGCGTTTGTGAGTGGGGGGATTTTGGGTCTAGATGGATCATTGATAGCCGCGAGCGAACAAGAATTTTCACCTGTGGGAATTGGTAAACGCGTAGAATAGCTGTATCCTGGTTCAGGGCAAGGAGAATGCAACGAGTGCTCAAATGCAACACTGCGACCGGAGCTCTCCAAATCCAACAGCAGCTTAACAGAGGTTCTGGACTCAAGGAGCCGTTGGGATCTTCATGTTGGCGGTAATTGATAGGACTCAATAGAGTTGATTCCGAGGGAAACGGGTGTTGCCGCTCGGTGTGAGATGCAGAAAATTTCCTCGGGGATGAACTTGAATGTTTACGTTACATCAGGTGTGCATGAACGTGACCGGCGACTGCTATCTAATCCCGATTTGCCAGTTTGCTTGAGGCGGGGCGGCGATAGGAGAAGGAGGTAGGTGCACGGGAACCAAAGATACATGAGGAAGATTTGGGTCCTTCGAACTTATTTCTTGGATATATTCCGTTGTGCCTTGGCAAGTTTTTGAGAGTATGTGTTGTATTTTATTGTCCGTAGACGTATGGATAGTCGAGTGATGATATATGATTAGTTGCGTGCCTGGGATCTCGATTTATGTTATCTTTTGTCTGCACCGGAGTCCTGGCTATGCCCGCATTATCCCAAATTAGGTGGAAGAGCCAGTAGGTTCAAGCTGAATCTAACCACATACTGTACTCACGTCGCTGGATTGATATTGCTTTCCCTTTCACAGAAGTATATTTGCCCACCAAAACCACCCAACGAGACAACTTATGATTGGTTGGTGTTTGGAGGGAGGATCGTTTGGGTAACAAAGATACATGTATCGGCCACCAATCTGGAAAGTTTCCTACTTGTGTAAGAATTCAGATTTATTTCCTGGATAGGGAAAGCAACAGCAGTCCGGCGACATGAGTAGGGTGCTGTTATCCCCTTCGCTAGGCTAGCTCGTAAGAAGGTCTTGGTTATTAATGGTATTCTTGGCACCAAAAAGCCGTGAAAGCTGGTAGCAAATCAAAGGATAGTATTGTCGAGTGATAGTTTATGATAAGAGATGGTAGCAGCCAATTCCAAGTATTTATTTGTTTATTTTGTTGGGCACATAAAATTACCTTAGGCCAGTTCCCGGTAGCTGCCCAACTTTGATCCTCAAAACTTTCAGCCCTGGCCCCTGGAATAATTGGGCTAAAGTCATATATATACATCCTGTACATATGATATCTATTTTAAGTAGGAGAGAAGAGCGGGGAAAATAAATGTACAATAGAATACTACACAAACACCTTGTTCTCCTGTACAACCTCCATACATCTCCTTTATTTTCTCTCCACTGACTTACTGGCTCGGTGCTCTTACTTTCCCTAGTTCTGCGGGTGTATCCAATTCTGGCAGTTTTGGTCTCCTACTATGCGTCACGCTTTGGGGTAGCTATTTTATCATCTCTTGAAGCTCCTGCAGCAGGATCATTTTTAGCTGTTCGTGTTGGTGGAGCGGGGGCATCTGAAGAAAAAGAGGCGTCTGGAGAGTTTTCAACTGGTGATGATGATGATGAAGAGAGGCGGGCGTCTGAGCGAGAGCTGTGGGCTTCACTGGTAGTGGTTTCAGTAGGTTTGTCAGTGTTATCAGTCGGATCTAACTCATCATCATCGTCATCACCGTCGAGTTCGGAGCCGTAAACTTCAGGGTGCTGGAACGAGAGTCAGCGTATAAGCGTATAAGCGTATAATTTGCACGAAATAGCGCATACGTACCTGCTGGAAACATGTTTGCATTCCCTTAAACTTGTCGATACAATCCACGCCCTTCGGATCCTCTGTGCTAAACACAAAACAGCTGAATGCGGTCTTGAACTCCTCTCCGCAAGGCCCATGTGCCATTCCGCCCAGACATGGACAATCCCAATTAATCTCCCCCGTTTCTGGATTGAATGCGCCCTCCTGACCAGCCTCCTCCTCTAGCTCTTCAGGACTTCGGGGAGACGTACCCGATTCATTGGGTTCTTCGCTGCTTGAAGGGTCGCGGCCCTTGGTGTTAATGGCGTCAGAAGCATTGACAAGACGATCATCTTCGGCATCTGAGGTCTTGTGTATGGAGCCGCGGGAACGGAGGGAGTGCTTAGGAAGGAGGGAGGGTGGACGGTCGTCATCATCGCCAGGCGAGGTATTATTGGGTTCCTCGGAG
The DNA here is from genome assembly GCA_038503065.1 of Paragyromitra xinjiangensis. Lineage (NCBI taxonomy): Eukaryota > Fungi > Ascomycota > Pezizomycetes > Pezizales > Discinaceae > Paragyromitra > Paragyromitra xinjiangensis. The sequence continues at coordinate 311,247 of JBCAMK010000001.1, read as the reverse complement.
AAATCTGAAATCAAGGTTATTATTAGCCTTAATTTTTTTTATAGATAGGGCGGTCACGGGAAGGGACATGGGAAGGACAAACGAACATTTAGGTTCGTCAGCGAAGACGTTAGAGGTTGCGTACCAATATACGATCCCACCAGCAAGGGCCCATCTCACAGCAGTTGATTTAAAGTTAGACTTTTTCGAGGCTTGAGTACCGAGGGATCTTGTAGTATTTGTGATAACAGGACGGACAAGCGATGGCCGTAACGAAGAATGGCGGAGGAGAGTCCTTCCTGCTGTTACTGCGGGGCGGAACATCTTGTAGGGAGAGCGACGAGACTAGCAAGGACTCAATTGGCCGAGGAGGTGGATGCGTATGGGATGTCTTTTCGACGAGAATACAGGGCTTAAATTCCGTGTAGAGTTGTTGAATTGGTAATGTTTTCTTATTCTTCAGTGTTCCGTCGGACTTTTCTCAAACTCGTATCGTCATTGCATTTCTAAGCACGGCCCGACACGTGATAGAGATAAGATGCGATTGATAGCAGTCTTGCCAAGGGCCAAACGGTATTCTATTCTATTCTATTCTATTTCCCCAAATACAAATATTAGACGGATATTTGTGGGTGAGTGTCACATATAATAATTAGTACATGTACCTTTAGAGTATAAATTTTGATAGCATCAAGTGGACTGCACATGACATTGCATGCCTAGGGACTTTGTATGGGGGTAGGGTTTTTGGGCATGACTAGCTGGTGAGTATACTTTGTTATAACCCGATAACCGCTCAGAGAGACCGTAACCTTTTAGCAGAAAGTATAGGACTACATTCATTGATCTAGTTTTCGTTGGCTCTCATTTAAATACTGGCTTGCGTTGGATTTGGGTATTTTGTATCACGGTATATAACACAGGCTGCCTTCTTATGCGATAAGCTTTAGCGAAAAGTTGAATAATTCTTGTAGACCTATCAGATATAAATATTCTAGCAGGCTCTATGATTGCTCTGATCCTCCTTTCTTTTCTAATTTTACATTAATCTCTATTGGTAGTGTTGGGAGATGTCGTGTCTGGCCCCCACTAGCCGATCTAAGACAGCATTCAGCTTGACATCATCGATCTGGGATCGACAACATCAAACAACATCCAAAATAATCTGTATCATCAACATGGGGAACTTTGGATCAAAGAAGTCCACGGAATGGAGCCCTTCTCGATACTTCGATCCTGAGCGGAGAGATGACGATAGGCCGTTCGCTTTGCTAATCCTCAACCAAGAGATCACGGACCTGGGGCTGCTGGAGAGGCTTTGGAATAACAGTAAGTTGGTGATCTTGTCTAAGACAATCAGGCGCAATTTTGGTTTAGATGACTGACATAATTCCTCCTGTGGTAGGTGTGTTCTGCGTCTGTGCGGATGGAGGTGCGAATCGTCTATACGATGCTTTTCCGATAGCTGAGGCTCGTGAACTAATGGTTCGTCTCTTCATTTGTAGCATAATCAATGATAATCTACTCCCATCTCTCTAGACCATCGACTGACCACCTTTCATAGCTCCCCGATGCAATCGTTGGAGACCTCGATTCCCTTCACCCCCACGTTAGCTCTTTCTACGAATCTCACGGTGTTAAGATCATCAAGGACCGAGACCAAGACTCCACCGACTTTGGAAAATGTCTTAACTACATATCGCAATACTCCCCATTGCTGCCACCGGATTTCACCGAAAATCATAATGTGCTTGATAGCTGGCGGGGCGTGAAAGTGTCTGCCACGCATCCACAGCTGGCAGTTGTTGCGTTGGGGGGGTTTGGGGGGAGAGTGGATCACAGTTTACATTCCGTTTGGCTCACTCTTTGCATCTGCTTTTTGCCGAGAATCCCCGCACTAGGGGGAACAAACGAAAATGAGGAGGAGCATTCAGCTGATATCCTTCCCAGATTCACGTACTTTACGTCGTCTCTAACATCGCCAAGGCTTCTTCTACTCGCCGTGAAATTATCCTTATATCTTCCGAGAGTGTCACCTTCCTTCTGGAGCCTGGCAGAAACGTGATCCATACTCCCCACCGCTTTCTTGGTAAGACCTGTGGGATTCTCCCGATAGGTCAACCTTCGATTGTCAGCACACGCGGGTTCGAGTGGAACCTCAAAGAGCAAGAGACAAAGTTTGGGGGGCTGGTGAGTACGAGTAACCACCTCGATGCAGAAACAGTAGAAGTGGAGACGAGTGAGAGTATTGTCTTTACCGTAGAAATTAGGAAAACAAAAGCAGGAGGGGACGAAGTTGGGAGCTATTCTTTGCCGGTTAGGAGCGAAACCGTGTAGGGGTAGGTAGAGATATGATTGGGCCCAGTTGGCGTTTTTTGGTTGGTGTTTGGTTGGCTGCTGCCATAGGTTAGCTCGTATTGCTTCGCGCCGTCCTATGTAGCAAATAGGACTTTTTTTTGCCCTAAGGTCTCTTCCATTGATGTCTGCTTGACTGCCGGGCACGATAGCAAACTCAGTTGACTCAACTTACCTGATTTATACACTTCTCTCCGAAATCTGGGATTCCTCGTTTCTCATATCCTTCAATCATTTCCACCTCAGACAGTCGAGTGACGCATTGTGAGTCACTCGAGCTCTTGTAGCGCAATTTGTGATTCAAATCGCGTCAATACAGGCCTTCAGGCCCGTGCGGGAGCAGAAAGAGGTATCTCACTCATGCATCCTTTTGAATGTTCTGTTCTAGGTCACCTGGTGCATTTTGTTGGTTAGTTGTCTGGAAACTTGAGATCTAGTAATTGTACACCATCACCGTGGTGTAAAAGGGAGATCTAGGGTGAGAGTTCCAGATATTCTCGGCTAAATGCTTTTAGATTGGAGACTAGTAGTGGAAACAAAAGGGGGAGAAAACAAACTAAACTAGACTAATTTACAAGTCACACCGATTTCTTCTTCCCGTGAGTAACGTGTATTTTTTTGTGGTCGCGTGGAACCCACTACAAACCTTTAATTCAAGTATTACTTATACTAATCCCACCACTTTTCTCTCCTATAGAACATGTTAGCAATCCTCCAATCATTTTCGGATAGGCTCTCTGGATTTTGAATCTCTGAGGTGGGTCCGCTCACACAATGTGGCCGGTAACCGACATGGTGGGCACATCAAATTCTGATGCTTTATCGGTTGAACCCCGCGGGAAGAGCTCAAGAGCATCTGTAAGAGAATCATTGCCGGTGTTGTCGAGAGTTGGTGTGTCATCCACCACATCAGAGGAGCTAATTTCGAAGACGCTTTTTTCCTGTTGAGTTTTCAGGTCGAGCTTCCTCGGGGTGGAGCCACTCTCTATATCATATTCGGTAGCCTTGGAACGACAGGCAGAGAAAATGCGTGTGGAGACGTTCTTGAGAAGGAGGCTGATAGCAGGAGCATCCTTGGCCTTAACGGTATCTCCATTCTGGTATACCTTGTGAAGCATCATCGAAACACAGAAAGAGGTGAAGAACAAGACCCTACATGCATTGTCTGAGGCGTCAGTGGTTTTTAATATAAGTAGCGATGGAAGGGGGAAGGAAGTTAATATGGTACTCGGCGTTAAGTCGGTAATTTAATGGACTGGCTCGCTGCCTTTAGATAGGTGCTAGTGGTACACTGATAGAAAGATGAAATAGGATAGAAGGGGCGAAGCATAACTGACATATTTAAAACGCTGAACGCTAAGACAACTGTAAGGTGGACCTTTTTGCTTCCAGTGATCATGTCCGCTTTACCTCGTCTCTCAGCATCGTGCCATGGCCTGTTAATCATCACAGTGAAGCACATGTTGGTGCCCCAAATCAGGAAGAAGATGAGATCTAAGCAACCCGTCATCCCCCAGAAGAGTTGATCGATACGAAACATAAACTTAATCAGAAAGAAGCAGCAGGCAAAAGTGTAGATTGCAGCAATTATACTCTTTTCGGTGGAATAGCTAAGTTAGCGATGTTTCTTTGGAAAAGGAGCTGGATAATAAAAAGTGAGAGTAGAGGTAAACTTACAGAAGTCAAAACGAAGTAAAGGCTGCCAAACCCCTTAAAGTCTAAAATCCCCTCCGAATGCCATTGCCCAATAGTGACAGCAATGTAGACACAGAAAGCTGGCCGTCACGAAATGGATTCCCGGTTAGTAATGGGGATAGCAACCTCAGAAATCTGGTTGGTGAAAATGCATCAGGATAATAGCGATAGGAAGTCAAATAAGAAAAAATATAATCACCGAGCTTAAGGAACCGGAACCAGCATGCAATTTGAAGGAAGGTTTTTGGCTTTTCACACAAAAAATTCCATTTGAACTCATTTTTTGGAGGTGTCATGTTTTCCGTCTATCTGCAGGTCTTTTGATGGATCTAAGGTAGGTTTTGGGAGGTGTGTATGAGGAGAGAGAGTGATAGAGCTGACGAGTATATGAGGACGTGAGTTATGGAAAGTAACATAATGGTGTGCCGTGTGTGGCGGCTGTGACCCGTTCTACAGTTGGCTTGTACAAGTTGCATATCTTTGTTTGCTTATCCTAGCTACTATCAGCCAGGTTCTTGACCTTTCCAAAAGCAGATGCATGCACATAACTGCGCTATTCATAGAGATACTAGGATGAAATAGATTAGGAGAAAGCGAATAGAATATTATTTGGGTTTTATCTCTAAACATTGTGGGTGGCAAGGAGAAACATAGGGATTGAGTTCGGCCTACGAAAGACGAACCTCTTTTTCTATCATTACTAGGATTCTATATAAAAGAAAAAGGTGAGTTAAGAAGCAAGTATTACCACAGAACAAAATGCTAATTCATTCTCCCGTATCATGTAAACACCACCTTGAAGGTTTGTTCGATAAAAGGATTTCTATCTCCATTACTCGTAGATAACATAGAGTAAGGTAGAGGACATCACTAAACATTATTCACCTCCGAGGGCCTTCTTTGAAGTAAAGAGTGGTCTCTGCGGTAGCTTCCTGTGATACTAACTGGTCCGAACCCAGGAATATTTTCGACAAGAGAGTCGCGTGCGGCGACCCCGGGCACGCTTTTCGCGATCCTCTTGAACATATTAAGTCTTTTGACCATGAAGATATTGAGAGCAGCTAGAATGGAAAATAGGGCGCTATGAAGTTAAAATTGCGGTCAGTTTTCTGAAGGATTGCTCAGAATTGGAATGCAGGGATATGGAGACTGGAGAGGAATACAAGCAAATCCAGCCCATTGTAGTACTAGTTCTTAAGTCATGACGATTCTTAAGCAATTGATCATCCACAGTGTAGTTCCAGCGATCCGGAAACCCTGTTCTTTTGCCAACCATCCCATTTGGTAGCCAGGCTAGCGGAAATATTCCCAATGAAAGAAAAGCCAAGGCCAATATAGTGTCTGTAAAAGCTTCGTAACTGAGCGAGTATTAGCTACGCTCGAGAGTTGTTATCGGTTGGCCCTTGAGAGTCCGGTATGCAGCCTACCGGTAGAACCCAATACCATCTGGTTGCAAGCCATGACATAGGCAAACGAGACAATGCCCAACACTAACTCCTGACTGAATACAGGTTTCGTTATCTAAATAAGCCCATGTACGTATGTCACGGAGTATCACTCGAACAGAAAAAGGGGACTTACGAATACCACTACCATCCAGAACACGTACCTATCAACATAAAACACCCCCGGCTCTTCATCTTCTCCTCTAAATCCTAGGGAGTCTTCGAATCCGATTCTATTAGACTGCAACCATCCTTCATCACACTCGATCCCTCCAATGAAGCGAGTATCATTGCAATTGTACGGGTGGAACCCAGGAGAGTACGTTTCGTTCCATATGAAGCTCCCGAGAACCGTTATATCGGTGCCGTTGGGGTTGTCTATCCATGAAGTCAAGTTACGGTAAACGTAAACAATGTATGGTGGCCTAGCTTCCTGCTGCCACACGAGGACATCGTGATAAACCCTGGGTTGAGAACCTGCGTAAGTGAAACCAAAGATGAAGAGAAAGAGAAATAACATGAAACGGAGACTGATTAGACGGAAGCTATCAATAGGAATTTCGGATCCGAGTTTTTCGATTGCTTGACGGATTGGGCCTGGGAGGTCCTCGGGGTGATGGAACTTACGGCGACTGAACATGGTGACTTTTCGTGATTTGAAGTGGTAAAAACTCAATTATGGTTGATTTTTTAGCGAGAGTAACAATGGAGTAAGCTGGGAGATATAGGAGTAGGGAGAGGGAGGAGTGAGAATGAGGAATACATGTAGGTGGGGGTTTGTAATCGGTACACGTGCCGAGGATACATGTACATGTAGTTATGAAATAGAGTATCGATATGTACGTGTGATATGCTTCATTGAATTTACGAGATGTCACAAAACTTCAATGAATTACAGATTGCTGTTCCGCCATAGTCCAAAGGGCTGGATATGTGTATGAATTATCAATCAATCAATCAATCAACGAATTACTATTTATTCTCTGGCATACTGGCAAATCTAGATGGATCTTACCCTCTACCAATCTTGAGAAAGTGACGAAGTGTAGGCGTGGAAATAGTTTTAAGTGTCTTCTTTTAAGTAATCCTGAAGAATACAAGCTGATGCCATGCACGAGTCTTATTCCCTGGGTTAAACCAGATGATAGCTGCGATAACCCATTACCGCCGAAGAAACAAAGTAACTTGCGTATCTAAGTCTTAATTCAAGCGAACACCGTGCCATCTTTGCGAGGTTATCGTAAATGCTTCGTAGGACCATCTAAGAGCTCATACCGGTAGAAACACGTCTGAAGCCATCGTTGCTGTATGCACTGCTACTGGTCATCACAGATCTGGTTGCCGTGGTGGAATCGGTCGCAGGAGGCCCACTGAAGAGTCGTGGATACGGGATGATCGAATCTTCGCAGGCAGACCTATATTTTCTGTATTTGGCGCATTGAACAACATCCATCGCGAACAGAGCTACGGAAAATGCCCTATTTGTGGTTTGAGCCAGAGTATCAGAGTTAGTTCGCATTTCTTGGGAGCAAGAGGTGTGCACACGTAATGGGAAGTAGGGGCCTGGGGTTGGGGTAATTACCAAAGAAAGAACATAAGTATCACGGTCCAAACCGGGATCGCAAACCTGATATACAATATCGGAATTATAATGCAACACGCAATGGAAAGATCGGAAATAGCCATGAAACTGTATGGATAACGTCAGAGCTTCAAAAGGGAACTATTTATCTCCATCTAGTAACTTGTGGAATGAAGTCTATAAGGGACTCACACATAGAACTCGAAGCAACTCCTCCCACAGGAATGAACAACAATGCCTATAGCTGCAAAACAAACAGCCAAGCAACCCTGAGACTAGTCAGAAAACCATTGTTCCTACAATAATATTTGCAAACTTGGAGCAGAACGTGAATGAGGAATCATTTGACATACTGTGATTATGAATACAATCGGATGCAAAAGCCCCACTCCGTCACCCATGGATTCTGGTATCATTTTGCCTTTGCTGGCAACTGCAATCACGGCAATTCCAACCCAGATGGAGAATATCCGAAGGAACAGAATGGCCTTGTTGTAGAATTCGATTTTTTTCCGGATAATCGTAGTATGGTATTCAAGCTGCCGGCGGATGTGGACGTCGCGAGGTGGTATCGGTTCTTGATCTGCCATCGAGCGAGTGATTGGGAGCCTATGGTCCGACTTGAAGTATTTTGAGGTTTGAAGGTGAATAGGAAAAAGTGAAGATGGGGGAAGAATCTATAATAATTGGGGGGTCATATGCCTGAAATACCTGTCCGAGGTGTAACTCGTGTAGTGCTGGAAGGTACCATAAAAACATCATGTGCGAAAATAAGCTCCATGGCTAGGATTTTACGTAAAAATTGATGCGTTCGAAAACTTCTACATTTCCAATCAAATATTGCATGGGGAGTAGCACTCCCAGTGGATGCTGGAACTCTTCACGAACTTTCCATGAGATTGATTTTACGAGTAATGGATGAAGAATGTAGACGGCAATTCATATCCGAACACTATGCTGTCGTAGCTATCACGGAGTCTTTATATAAGTTGCATTACTCCCCATCCTTTCCTCTTCACTTCAAAGTTCACGCGACACCTACTTATTAAGTTTGTCACGCTCTAATCACCTCTTTAATACCGTGAAATTATGTACTATCCTCATAGCACCTATCTTTTCTACAGAAGGCCTAGGCTAGTTTGCTTCAGCTTCTAGACTTAATCTTCTTTAACCCATGTGAGGCTGTAGTTTTTGGGGTATTGGAAACACTCACCAGTACCGTTACCAGGATTAAGGGTTGAGCACTGAATGGTCATGACTGATAATTTAGATTATGAGCCTCGTTAGGAATACAAAAATTTGAGTAAATAACACAAGAATTGTATAGTTCACCTTTTAGCCTATTCATCATAGGTGCTGTCAGGAAGCAGGTTCGAAGAATCTAGGTTGCGATGACACCAGCGATCATGATCGGTGGTAAAGCCCCTGCATACACCTTGTAAAGAGAAGTAGCGAAGAACAGAACTCTTATCCATAAACGGCAAGTCAAATTAGCCCGAATTTCCCTAAAAATTATCCGCAGCAAGTCTGGGCATAGGTACGCACGTAGCAACGCAGCACGGCCAAATACGAGTAATCTGATCCATGAAATCTTCTCCAGGTTTAAGCCTAGCTCCAACACAGCACGAGAATATATGTGCAAAGAAGTAGTCAAGGATGCGGAAGAGAAGCATGTGCCTGTTGCTACCTCAGTCATGATTCCCATTTAGTAGTGAGATATCGTAGTAGATGAAGAAGGTTTAAGGTTGATGATGTTTACACTGTGTTATCTGCTCTGGGGTCGGAGTAATATATGTAGAATAAGATGTATGGAAGCCTAAAAAGACAAGGAAGTTTTGGATACTGATTCTATACCAAACCAATCAGGACACCATAAATCGAGTCATGATACGGGGGATCAAGATGAACTTCTTTAGCAATATTGATGAGTAAAATTCAAAGCTGAAGCTTGCGCAGAAAGTGGTGGGTAGAATCTAGGCGAGTAGAGCAGGGCACCCTTGAGACAGAGAGGAGCGGAGGGAGATTCGGTCCTGGTAGGAATTTCGAAATCTTTCAATCTCAATTCGGGCAGCTGGGAAACGTTTGACATCATGGCTGGTATCTTATCTGGTGAATTGAACGAGAGATATGAGAAGAAATCGAGTGATGTGTTGAAATCATGGAGGGTATGCGTTGACTTGAAGGTAGATATATCGCAAGCAGTCTTGATTTTAGGTTGTTAGGGATAGGAGGGTTTCAGTGCAAAGTGACCTGCGCATCTAGTGCTTACAGGCAGGAAGCAACTTAGGGGACTTAATCAAGGTTAGTGTCAATGTTGCCCGCAGCCCCAGAGCTTACCACTCCTGTAGTGGTTTCTGAAATCTCAATGCAGCAGCTTAACACTGTTTCTTATAGGTTTGCCTTAGGGTTTCTCGTAAGTAGCTAAATCCCCGTGGAGGTAGTAGAGTACTCACTTCTTCAGGAGCCCAGGGAGCTCAGGGGGAAGATACTGGGAATCCTCGCAGGATTGGAAAAATGAAGACTACGTGGATGAATTGAGGAAACCGAGCACCCTTGAGGATTGGAAATCTCGAGAGCATGTAAATAGCTGATAGGTATAGAATAGGTATTTTATAATAGTGAACTCAGATAGCATCCAGAGTAGGTATAGAATGACTAATACCCTACGTAACAAAGCCTATACGAATAGAACGAAAAGAACCAATCAACATCTAAGCACCATTTACTAAGTTAAATTTTTTGATCTTTGAGATGATGAGTGTTATCCTTCTCGAGATGTGGGGGAATAGCCAGGCGCTCCGCAAGAAAACGCATCCATCTCCCCTAGAAAATAGCAGTAGCCCGAACGATTAGCTTCTGATAGGTTCAGAAAGAGGACTTTTCGGTCGACGGCATTGCTATCCCATGCGTGGATTAATTACATGCATAAGCAGTCACCTGTTAAGTTATTCCTACTCAGGGCTCTCGAAAGCCCAAGACTTTCATATAACCTTATTTCCAAAATGAAAATAAAATAATAGTAACTTAACCTCCTAACTAGCTTTCCTCTGCAGTATCCGAGAAGCGCTCTGCTGCGGGCTCAGTGACCACGCACACGGCAACTTCAGCCAACTCTTTCAATCGAAAATAGTTCACGAGACAAGTCCCGCAAAACAACACACTACATTGACTACCGATGGATCAGCACATTTGGGGCCAGTAATGAAATCGGTGTGAGGTGAGCTCAAACGCGCATATACGCACACAGCAGTGAATTTATTCCAAAGCCTTACACTGCTCCCGCATACCTCGTTACGACCAAGTTTAATGGCAACAAATGTGAACGCGTTTGCGAAAGATTGATCTACAATACGACTAGTAATCTTTGCACTACTGCTGTGTCAGCTTTAATCTTTTAGTTTTTGATAACAAGAGTTTAGAGAAGCGAAGAAGAGTCTAAAAGTACTCACATACGGTTCTTGTCGTTAAGATTGGTGAAGTACATGCAAAGAAAGACATAAGGAAATGCACTCAAACACTGCATGTATACCTTCGTCAATGCATGCACTCATTTCTAAACTGCAAGATGTTAGGACCAGCCACATACCACTGGCAAGTACACGAGTACATTATGCGTCCAATGGCACTCCGGCAGATGGCTCTCAACGCCGAGGATAAAAATCATGACATAGTACTGGAGAATAGTCAGGATATCGTCGGCGGCCTTCATGCATGTTCGTCCCACATCAGGAAGAGTAATCAACGAGCGGTCGAATTCGACGCCCATACGACGTATCTCGAGAGTCTTGGAGTAAACACTAGTGGATGAACACCCAGCAGTATCGGAAGACATAATTAGCGTTTCGCCTGATAAATAAATTGTATAAGGTTAAAAAGAGGGGTGAAGGTCTAGAGAGGAGAGGTTGTATGGGTGACGTGATCAGCATCCTCTCCTTTAGTTCTCCGAGAACCTGGGGAGATACGATCTACGCTGTGGCAACGTTCAATATGGATATGGGTATCGTTCACCCCCCCTCAAAAAGAGCGTGATAAACTCGGTTTAATGGCAGTCTTATTTTAGAGCACACTCCCTTTAATAGTCATATCCAGAAGAGCCGAATTAAAGCTATATATGGAATAAGCGAGCGTATTCCCAGCAACTAATTTATACCGTCACCACATCTCACTCGTCCAGCTTAAATGTGCAGCTTGTATCCATGAAATAGGATCCGAAGAACAAGAAACTAATTAATTGGCATGAACAAGCCTATATATCATATAAGGCAAACCCACGGGGCAATTATATACGCACGAAGCGAGGGCTTGAGGCCAAAGATCATGAGTACTACATGTACTCAACGTGCATTTGCTGGTCCGGCCGAGATAGAGATCGAGGAGCACAAACCCGAATGCATTATAGAAAAGCTGGTCAACAATATTGAAGGCTACTCGTGCGCTTTTATCTCAGATTCGTCAATTTTTTTGGCAGAGGTGGGTTGTTACTCTAGGATAAAGCATAAGAAGTATTAAGAACTTACAGGCAATTCTTTTTAATTACTTTGGAGAAGCTAATGCAGATGAGGGTATAGGGAAAGTAGAGACACACTTGGGCTATCATCAGTAAAATTACTGAGAGGAGGATTTTGAGGGGTAAACCAAGGTCCCGACGATTCTATGCATGGAACGACACTTGGGCAGATTGGCCTCGATGCTAAGATTCACAAAATCTGAAGCACGTAGGGCTCCATGAATGGTATCCCACGGGAAATCGATCTCGATCCCAGCCGTTGCAGAAGGAGCTGAAGCGTGGATGACCTCAGACTCGGCACCTATGTCGAAGGGCATGGAATCGGGGAGTTCGGAGTCAAAAACATATGCATAGCGAGTACTTCCTTTCTTAGATAGGATTGTAGGACGAGATGAGCGAGAGAATCGCAAGTGGTGAGGACATAAACGACAGCTTTAGCCTGTTCCAAGGGTGTGAGAGTAGGCCTAAGAGTCGAGCAAGTGGAAGTTGAGATCATATGATGAAACTACAATAGCGCTCTAAAGCTAACACCACCTAGCATTCACAACCAAATATGGTCGTACGAACAGGCCCTACAATACAGATTATCTCCCGTGAATATTGACCCTTCTTACATAGTTCTCCGAAACTCTCTATCCAACCCAACGTTACAAGTGAATTTCAACACCCACAAAGACTCGACTTTCTTTCTTAGGCTCTGCTTTCAAATACGGCTAGGCTGGCCTAAACCTTCTAACATGTATCATCCCTACATGTACAGTGTTTCTTGTCATAGTCTTCACGAACCCATCCAACCCAAAAGTTGTTTGTGGGGAAATGAAACACGTTCAAGAGCCCAGTAGTTAAAAACAGAGTACTATAGGACCAACAATATATTAGTCACGGTAAGTAGCTCGTAGTAATATGGATGTACCTAGCGATGTACCTACACCCAAGGTAGACCCAATTCAAGCTCCCTGTTGCAGTAGTCTCGATTACACACTGGCTAGACAAACGGATGAACCAGACCATTGAAAGTCTTAAAACCCCCCAAAAAGCAAATTCAAGTCCGCAAGAGACGTACTGTGCGCTACTAAATATCAGCACCCTCTCCAAGGTATTACTCCGATTAAAATGACAACTTACAGACGACTCCTATTAACCACCCCGGGAAGGAGAAGACACACAATGACATAGATTTGAGCAGTAGAACACTGATACCCAGAGTATTGTTAATCCCTGTCGAGCGACCAAAACAAGTCGCGATCCATGGGAACTGCTTCTTACAAGGAGAACGTTGACGAGACGCATTCTCGGACAATCCAGGAAAAAAGCCTCCATACTAACAACCGCGAAGAGAACTGCAAACTGGAGAACACGAAAAATACTGCGAGCCGTCTCTATCTTCAGAAATGACCGTTTGAAAATAGGAGACACCAGATCGCTATCTGTCCCTCCATCAGCATGTACTGGGGCGGCCTTAGAGTCGGAAATCACGAAGCGCGTAACATTCGCAAACATGATTGTTGTTAGGATTTGTTTGAGGGACCAAGAGAATTTTGGTTCTTAATAGTTCCGAGAGAGAGGGAAATCGTACGTTTTGTTTAAGGCGAGACGGGTGATTTGGGCTTAAGACGGGAAGAAGCATCAACCCCAACTGACGAGCACGGGCAGTAGGTCCTTACACTTCGATTCCGATTTTGCCAACAGATAAAGGCCATCCAGAGAGCACTCTCATCCAGTAGTATCGTATAGGCTGCTCCAACTTTACATTCACTGTGATTGGTGGTAAAGTAGATAGGATACTGATATGCGCTTCACGAACTTCACAAAATATCACTCGAAATTTTCTGCACATACATGCAACTACCTACAGAAACAGCTGTTGCTCTCACTAAATAAATAATATCCGAAGCTCTAAGCCTTTGTAAATGGCTAGTTACATGCTATGGCGTAGATCGACTTGCAGGAGGGGAAACGAGCCGGAAACAACAAGTCAACCAAAGAGACCGCCATGCAATCGGGTATGAATTAACAAGGGCCGGACAACCCATGGAAATTCCAGAAGCCACAAAGATCAAAATAGTTGGAGAAGTGAGTCTCCGCTCCGCCGTCGGTTGGCGTTACTGAGGGATTTGGGAGAGTGCCAAGCCATGACCCCACCACTTCAGACAACCAATACCCATGACCCTGGTCCCTCAATAATCGGAAGTTTCCCACCACTTCCACTTCTTGTACACCTCATCCACAACCACTCTCGTCAGTATCTTTGTCAACATAGTAGAACTAGGCATTTTATTTCTTCTCATTCAATTTCCTCAGTATAATATTTCTGCCCAACATGTTTAGATCTGCTTTCTCTACCGCCCAGAGACGCTGCTTTTCCGTTTCTGCTCAGCAGGTACTACTTCCCCAGTTGATCTATTCGGTTCCTAGTGACGAAAATTTTTTCCTATTCTCTTTTTTTGCTTATTCCTAGTTAAAAGGCGGCAACTGACATTTATTACGGATGTAGAACTCCAAGGTCACCGTTCTTGGTGCTGCTGGTGGTATCGGACAGCCTCTTTCCCTACTCTTGAAGCTGAATCCTAGAGTTACGGATCTGGCCCTGTACGATATCCGTGGAGGCCCTGGTATTTCCCAGCATACCTCGTTCTACCGCAGTCAAGATGGAGTCACTAATGGATATCCGCAGGTGTTGCCGCTGATATCTCCCATGTCAACACCAAGAGCAATGTCGCCGGTTACAGTGTTGGCCCTGAAGGATTGAAGGCTGCGCTTGAAGGCGCTGAGATCGTCCTTATCCCCGCTGGTGTTCCCCGCAAGCCTGGAATGACCCGTGATGGTAGAGAAAATGAATTAATCTAATTTTGGCATGCAGACTTTCTAACTCTTTTTGTTTCTGTAGATTTGTTTAATACCAACGCTTCCATTGTCCGCGATCTAGCCAAGGCTGCCGCTGACCATGCGCCAAAAGCTAAACTTCTCATCATCTCAAACCCTGTGAACTCTACTGTTCCCATTGCCGCTGAGGTACGTCTGCCCCGTTTTACCCCAATTGGCCTACGTATCACGCAGTATTCTAATAAAACAAATAAATAGGTCTTTAAATCCAAGGGTGTCTATGACCCCAAGCGCCTCTTCGGTGTTACTACCCTTGATGTTGTCCGTGCCTCTCGTTTCATCTCTGAGGTTAAGGGAACCAACCCCACCAACGAAGAAGTGACTGTTATCGGTGGTCACTCCGGTGTCACTATCGTTCCCCTCCTCTCCCAGTCCAACCACCCCGATATCTCTGGTGAGGCCCGTGATGCCCTCGTCAACCGCATCCAGTTCGGTGGTGACGAGGTTGTCAAAGCAAAGGATGGTGCTGGCTCTGCTACTCTCTCTATGGCGTACGCTGGCTCTAGAATGGCCGATGCGCTCCTCCGTGCCGCCCAAGGCGAGAAAGGTGTTGTCGAGCCTACTTTTGTTGAGAGTCCGCTGTACAAGGATCAGGACTGCGAATTCTTCTCCTCCAGGGTCGAGCTTGGCCCTGAGGGTGTCAAGACCATCCACCCCGTTGGAAAGGTCAACGAGTATGAGGAAGGTTTGATCGCTGCTGCATTGAAGGATCTTGCCAAGAATATCAAGAAGGTCAGTTTAACCCCACATTCATCCTCCAATGAATTTTTCTCTAATCGTGAGGAAATATAGGGCAAGGATTTCGTCAAAGCCAACCCGTAAACTAGAAAAATAAAATGGGGATTTTCGTAGACTTTCCGAATTATGCTCTAAAAAAATTATGAATGTTGATACAGTATGATGCTTTCTTTTCGGGTCTCTTTTGTTGGAGATTCTGTAGATTGCGCCAATTGGTGCCCCACTTCTTTCCAAAAGTGATATTGGGTCTTCTCATTTATCCGGTGTGGTGTTCGTAAAAATATATCTCCTCTCTCTCTTTCTCCAATAAATTTACTCCCCAGTTTCGTGCAGCTATCCTACGAATCGGATTTGGCAGACATCGCGTGGGGACACTCGAAGCATATTCCGCATATTCCCTGGTTGAGAGCAACTCCTGTAATCACGTGATACTGAACTAAAAAGATCGACGTCCCCTTGTCATGGCAGCAATCATCCCAAAAGCCCTAAACATCAACCCCAAGGCATAACCCAACCAATTGAGATCAAAAACCAATCCCCACCCATCGCAGCAGAAAGGCAATGGAAATTTGGCATGGACGAGGACTACTTTGCAGACGACGCGACGCTTGATGCCCTCCCTGAAGATGAACTCCAGGCTCTCGAAGACGCCGCTGTCAGAGGTACACAGTTCGCACAATCTCAAATACAAGTCCAACAACCTCACTATAAGCAAAGACAACAGCAGAAGTATCAGCAGTATCAGTATTACCGTCCCGAAATAATTCCCCAGCAGCAATTACCGCCACAACTGCCCGTGGGACCGCCACAGCAGCAGCAACAAGCTAGATATCAACAACGACAAGCAGAATATAGGCTACCAGCGCAACCAAGTCATCAAACGCTACCGACACTACCATATACAAATCTTCAGCTACAAGAGCCACAGCAGTATCAACCTGCTCCACCGCCTCCACCAGTGGAGAATTTACCGTCTTCGGATGACTATGGAGGATTTGACGAAACGACTGAATTGTGGGATTCAGTGGCGCCAAAGGCAGAAGATGGCCAACAATATCTAGATGGGGGAGATGGATATGGAGGACAGGTGGTTGATGATTATGATGTGAACGGTCAACATTATGAAAATAATGACGTGGTTTATAACGATGATGGAGCTGCCCTTGCTGGTGGGAGCGGCGAGGAGGAAATGATGGGCGTTGAGGGAGCGGGAATAGATCAGAATTATTATACAAATCAACAGCTGCTACAGCAAGACCAACAACTGCAGCAGCAGCGGGATTTTATCCATTTCAGGGAGCTCAAGGAAACAATCGAAAAGGTAGGCAAGCTGTAGCTTCTTCCTTTTCCTTTTCCCACCTCTCTGCCAATTATAGCTACTAACCATAGCCCATGGGTACAGCTACAAGCAGAGCGAGAACAACTCTACAAAGATCGTCTTGAAGCGGAGAGTACTAAAGCTGGCGAGATTGCTATCGTCCGCAGCAGTAAAGCTAGATTAGAACGCGAGCATCAGCGCGCCATCGCCTCTTGGGCAGATCAACAGCGCGAAGAACGCGAGAAATACCAGCGTAAGATTGAAGCTACCGAAGCTGAGTTAGAACGTGTGAAAACCGAAAAACTGTTCCTGCAAAAGGAAGTCGAGGAAGCGACGAAACAAAAGAGAAGCTTAGTAACGAAGAACAACAAGAGGCAGCAACAGGTTATAGCCGTAGGAGCAGGGGACAATGGTACAGATTCCAATATATCAACTTCAAATGGGTTTGGCTTCATCAAGAGCCCTGCAACAACACCGAAAAAAAATAGTTGGAGCTTCACGCTTGGGGATGGGTTCGAAGACGAGGAGATGGTCAGTCCCTCAAAAGCGAGTAAGAGATCACCCGCAAAAGGAGTCAAGAGGAAAAGGTCAATCCTTGATAGCCCGATTATGGCGCTACCATTAAGTCAGCCGAGGATGACACCAATGAGTGATAAACCAGTACAAATTGTTGATGAAGCACTGCTAGAGAAATTATGGAAAGAAGATGGCCGTTTCGATTTCTTTAAGGCAGTGATGGCGCATAGGTGTATCTCTAGCGGAGAGCGGACACTGGAGACTTTAACAAAGTTCTCATTGCCATCTTCACCCGGCACTTCGCTATCGACTTTCTTCCAAGACAAAGTTACATTGCTACAATCAACTGCTGCAAAATCGGAGTTCTCAGCAGGCGTATGTGAAGTCCTCCTCTCAGTTTGGTCAAGGTGTTTACAGGAAAGGCTGGTAAGCTTTCGTCTCACTTATTTATTTACGCCCACCGCGTTTTATTCATGCCCAGCCTATCATGTCTAACAAAGGAAGCAAGTAGTACGGTGCTCTATATTTAGTCCTGGGGTTGCTTCAATTCAGCATTATATGGGACCAAGGAAGCACTTGTCACCACTTCTTTGAAGAAGCAGTAGATCTAATCCAGCTAACGATCGATATCAACGCCATTCCAATGCTTAGGAGGGATCTGGGGAAGCTGGAACAGGATATCGACGTCGACATGTGTTTAGGATTACTAGAAGGCATTGCGCTAGGGCTTAGTGGGGATGAAAGATATGCCAAAAGGTAACTCCTTAACTTTCATCCCATTTCTTATTCAGCCTAACAACTCATAGGTTCTGGAAACGAATCCGCTCAGACTTTCCTTTGATGATGCTCAACCCAAACCAACCTCTCCGCCATATACAACGCATGGTATCGATCCTCTCCACGAGCTGTCTAGGAGACTCTTTCGGCCCCCTCAGCAGCAACGAGGCAGATCAACAAGTAAACGAAGGGCATTTACTTGAAGCTTCAACTAGACTCCTTGCTGATCCCCCAAAACCTATGCCTGACAAACCGAAGTATGCTAGGGTACAGATTCTGGAACTTCGACAGGAGGTTCTACAGTTCCTTGGAGGCGTCGCAGGGATGGAACTGGGCGTTCTAGCACTAGCAAGGCATCTGAATGCTTTGCCAAGATTAGTGAAGAGAATTGCGGAGGAGTTAGAAGAAGTATACGAATTCAAATTTGGCAGAGATCGAAGGTACGTGCTCTTCTCCTGCTCCTCTTGCTTTTCTTTTTTTCGGGACCCTACCCCCACTTTGCGGTCGACTTCCCGGCTGAAGGAAAAAGAAAAAGTGCATATGGGGTATATGAAGGAAAAAAAATGAAAAAAAACTGCGCTCTCGAAACTATAACAGCAGTAGCTGAGATTTAAAACAGTGTCCAGTTTCTTAATTCAGCCGTGCGATTACTCCACGGAATCTTAACGACACACCCTTCAGAGTGCGCACCGAAACTCGCAGGATCAAACACTAGCCACAAGCACCTTGTTGCCATGACACGACTAGCGTTCAGCGAAGGGTCTATACAAGAGATTGGCATCGAAGAGGACGTAATTGATTGTGCATATGGCCTACTGGAGTCGATGGTAACGCCCAATGAAGCGGAAAGCCTTTGGGCGCTTTTCCACCCTTAGTGACTACCAGGATGATTAACGATTTCTTTCTTAAAATTCTATTGGGACAGGGAAGGCTGGAATAAAAGCCTCTGCCTTTTTTATTCTCTGATGTTCTCATGATTTCGATCGATGGTGTTTTGGTGGGGCTGCTATAACGGGTTTTTGTGATTTTTCTGTACGCGGTGTACACTAGACCCATGTATGATTAGTTAGTGATTGTAGAAAATCCATCGGTTCCAAGAAAGCTCCACACAAGTGACGCCCTTTCTTTTTTTTTTTGCCGGAGGTTGGAATTGGGGCTAGGTGGGGTTTACATAGTATTTTAGCGGTGCACACCCCGGTTGGGGGCTGGACTTCATGCCTTATTGAAACTTGCAGAGTGCATCGCGGTGGAAACTGCAGGTCTTTTCTGGATTATATGATTATCCGCCTATAGGGGTTACCGGCTTTTTCTCCCTCCTCTATCGTTTGCTTGGCCCCTTAAACGAGGAGGGGTAATTTGATAAACAGCCTCGGCAGGGAGGTTCCGGAGGGATGAGAAGGAGGTGAATGGTAATCTAGATACTTAACAGGATGGCAGACACGAGAGGAGAGTGAGCAGCCGAATTAGGGCACGCCAAATTAAGGCACAACTACTGTGATCAGACTGAGTAAGGCGAGCGCCCTTATGCTGTGATAATCACTACTATCACTGTGATCAAACTTACATGCTACCGGTACTTATCATATCGGGACTTGAGTGGACAGACTTTTTTTCGGAGGTGCCGTGGGGCTGGTTTTGGGCTCAGCCTATGAGACAGTACGGCAGCCATCATCATGACTGCCTCAAATACGATCAGTTAGTTGAGTCACGAACACGACGCGTTGGTGGATTCCGAGGAGTTCGAGAAGGTTGCATTCCTCTAGCGAACCTCTCATCTCCTTTCTCACAAAACTAGAAATCATCAACCCGAAACGATCGGAAAGGGCCCAGAATGCGCTTCCCCTAATTTCGACCTCCAGGTAATAAAATAATAAAATGCTTCACTGCCAGTTCAGGCACGCGCGCGGGCGCGGGCCGGGAGTCGATTTTACCAAATTCTAGGTCAATCTCACTGCCTATTACGGAGTAGTGTCACATCACATGACTTAATTGAAAAAGCGAGATAAAAACGCGTTCTCAGGTAACACAGGAGGCTTTAGGGCAAGGTTGTAGGGTTGGTAAGCCTGCATGTGCTGTATCCGGTTGACATGACAACGTCAGGCGCTGCTCCTCAGTTTCATTGTAAAGCGAACACGATCCTGACGGTGGTTTACCCTAACAGAGACCCTAATGAGGGGTACGTTAGGTCATCGAATATCGCGATCCGTAATTTTTTCTTGGGCTTATGCACCTTGTGACGCAGGATTGTGTCTGTGTTTGTTTAGTTCATCTCGACTCGCTGGCTCGCCCAGCAAGCTTGCAGAATCACATCTCAACTGCTAAAAACCATTGCCTCTCGTGTTATTAGAAATTCCAGAAAAACGTGGGCAGCTTGAAATATATAAGGCGTTTCCCGTTGAAAAGTGATTGGACGATAGTATATAGACGTGTCAGTAGTCAGGTTCATCTCCTTCGCGCATGCGACAGCCCGAAGAGCGGAAGTGACAAAAACTTACGACAAGTGTCGGAGACCGGCTTACTTATCCTTTTTAAAAAGAGTCCTAACACATGAGAAAAGAAGCTTTCGGCGAATGGGGCCGTTGCTACTTTATATATATAAAGTTGAATTCCATAGGCAACTGCAAGTCAGCCCAGCTGCTAGGAAATGCCATTCCTGTCCGGAACGGTCAGCCGGCACCGAATCAATATGCGAACCGATAGTTACTGCAGTTACAGCATGTCACACAAGCCAGGAACATGCTGTACATATTTAGGTGTAACTTCAACTGCTAGCAGTCGCCAGAGTGATCAAGGAGGTGGAAGTTCCAAGAAAGCACTGCCATGCCAAGATATTGAAGTCACAGGGTAACGCAATAAACGCATCCAATAGATCCAGGGACCTGCACGAGGCTGGTCAGAAAACGCGTTCTCTCGACGCGCCGCTCGCGTGATTCCCAGCGCGGCTCCGATCCGGGGCAACGCGCAATCAAAGCCTTCAATCCCAACCAGCAATAAACTGAGGGGTGGTTAAAACATTGAACCAGAAAAACTGCAGGTAGTTTTACAAGATTGGGCACCCTCCGCGCGCTCTCACTTGCACGAGCCTGCTTTGGAGAAATAAAAAAGGATCTTCTGGCCTCCATCGAGTTGCCGAGCACGCAAAGAAGCGTGAGCAGCGATCCGTCTTACGTTGATAGAGTAATATGATAGTTGGGCAGGGAAAAAGAGACTGCCTTTGCTCGCTTTGGTAAACGGCACGCAACGTATCCACCTCTGACCAAACGCAGCCCAACCCCCTCTCTTTCGCTGCACGCTGACCCTGCCAGCTGTGTCGCTCTCTCTGCCTCTGTCTGTCGCTTTCGTTTATTCTCTTGTAAGTTAGCCAGTCAGTCGGTCAGTCAGTAGCCAGACAGTTCGTCACCCAGAGCATCAGTCGGTGCCTGTCTGTCTGTCTGTCGGCGTCTTTCGGGATTCAGCCTAGCCACTTGAGGGAATTCGACGGCTTCTCGGTTTTTTTTTCCTCTGCCCTGGCAGACTTCTTTCTCTCTTCCTTTTCGGTGTCTCTCGATCTCACTCTTTTGATCTTGACTCCCAATCTCTCCCACTCTCTCCCACGGTACTCTGTAAACCACTTTACACGTTCGTTCGTGTCTACCGTGAAATTGCTCCACTCGTGTAAAGTGCCAACCACCAACCAACCACCAACCACTTTACCCGAATACCTCTTGTCCCCTTTCCAATCCACAAGGCTTCCTTTCCACCCAGAGGACACTCATCACTGCGGAACACTGCTCAAAATATCATAATCATCATCGACTATTAACGAGGAGGGTTCAAAGTAGCAAAGTCCAGAATGGACTCCTCGCCCGTACGGGCTCTTGAGGCGAACAACACCGTTGCTGGGGTGAAGCGATCCGCTCCGGGTCCTCTTCTCCCAGCGTTCGAGCCATTCTCTTCGCCTCCGTGCTCCAAACGCCGCAAATCTCGCGTCCCTTCGGACGAACACGAAAATAGATACCCAACTCCCGTTCCTTCTTCATCTCTTGGAATTTTCTCATCTCCTCCCCTCCACGTCTCGGCACGCAAACCCCTCCTTGCTAGAAGCCAATCTTCTCTATCCGAGCGGGCCCCTCTGTCTGCGTTACCATCAATCACCCTTCCTGGCAGCGGTGAGCCTGTCCTTCTTGGCAGGTCCAGCAATTCATCTCACTATCAACTTTCTGCAAACAGACTAATCTCACGTGTACATGTCAAGGCACAGTACTTGACCACATCGTCTCGGCCAAAGATTGAGATTCAATGTATGGGATGGAATGGCGTAAAGATCCATTGTCAAGGTCAAGCATGGGAGCTGTCCAAAGGAGATGTCTTCACGTCTGAGACGGAAGATGCAGAGATCATGTTGGATGTCCTAGATTCGCGTGTGGTTCTAGCATGGCCAACCCGTATCCGCCGGTCTCGCTCTGCGAGCACTTCTACCATTAGCACGCCTACTCGAACTAGAGTATCCCGGAGTCCGTCCGTTGGATGGGTTGATGATAACGACGAGAATGTAGATCCTCGTTGCAACAATGGCCGTACTGGTCGTCGTCTTTTTAGCGTATCTACTGAAAAACGTCACCGATCCCCTCCAAGAAGGGGATTGGGTAATTCTTCGATGTTTCAATCTGACCCACAGATGACGGATACATTCTTGGAGATATATGAAGACGAACCTGTGGCAGATTTCAACGGAGATCACCCGGATCTTCCTGTACCACCGGAAAAAGAAGAAATCTCTGAGGCTGCCATGAAAATGCTTCTGGCTCCGGCTGATGACACCGATGACGATGAAGAACTCAATCAGCTGTTACTTGAGGATGAGGAAGAGGAAGAGGAAGAGGAACAAAAGAATGATGCAAATGCACTTGCACTCAGCTTTGCTCCAGAACCTACACTACCCCCAATGGTCACATTCTCGACCGCAGAACCTCTTTGTGCTCCAGGGACCCCTCCAACATCTTGCACCGTTCGTGCAACATCTGATTTCTCCTCACCTATTCGTCACAGCCGCAGCGCCTCGATCTCTCCCAGCAAGGCCACCACCATCCAAAACCATATCGCCAATCAACTCGCTTTCTCTCGTCTATCATCCACCCCGCTTTCTGTCTTATTCTCAAATCTTCCATCATCCCTAGGAACATCTATCACTAAGGAACGTTTGGTCCAGATCCTGGAAAGCATTGATTGCATTGGAGAGATTAAACGTCAGGGCAAGGATGCTGCTGGGAAACCTTTGCAGAGCGAGTACTACTACGTTCCTGATAATGATAACGACGCTGGTAGACGTGCTGCCGTTGTCGAAGGTATGGGAAGAGTGGGGCTCCGATCATGTAGGAAATCTCACAAGGTTGGTCCATTCTCTTGTTTGTTCATGAATATGGATGGGTATGAGCATACGGCTAACCGTTGCATGAAGCAATATTATTGGAAGAAGCCAAAGAAGCCAACTTACTAGCTAAGTATTCGGTGGATGCCCAGGATTAACTTGGCAGTTTGCACAAGAAGAATGTTTTTGGGATTCTTTCGAAAGGTGGTGCCATCACCTCTTTACATTTCTTTACGTACTTTTGGACGTGATTGTATCATGAACGAGTTATTTACCCTTTCTACAACATAATCGTTACTTTTTGGTAGCGCTTATGTCCCTTTCAGGCCTCCTTTGTTTTTTTTCATCTATCTCACTTCCTACAGCCGTTTGTTATATTGGTTCAATTGTGTTTGTTGCCCGCTTTAACCCTTTTGTTGAGCCTAGTCATACATTTCCCGTGTTAAATATCTTCATTTTGTGGTTGGCTAGGTGTTTGATAATGTTTTTTATCTTGTGAATTTTTTTTCCCTTTTCTTTGGGGGGTTTCCCGTCCCTCCCCCCCTCTACCCCCATCCCCATGAGTTTAGTCATGATTTCCTTTCTCTGCGTTTGACATGATGAAACGGGGCGAACCCGGGAGCAATTCGTGTTCCTTTTCTTTGTTTTCCTTCCCTGGATGAATCGAGGTTACGGGTTTGAGGATGGGAGGCGCATAAAATGTGTGCGTTGGGATTTTGCTTTGTTGGAAGGTAGATGATTAAAAGGCTCATGTGATATGTGGAGGATGCTACGGAAGTCATTGGGATTTGATGATTGGTTGAACACTTTTTTTCTTTCTTTCGGCTAATTGAAGATGGTTCTTCTGAGTCGTAACGAGGTTTTGGGGATAAAAAGTTTCGTGGGTTTTTTTGTTGACGGTTGCTGTGCTTTCGATGACAAGGAAATACCTAACACCTGCATGGAAATAAATTATCGTGGAATCCTCAACTTCAGCGACCAAAGTAAATCAAAGATTTCGTAGCTCTAGGTAGAGAACTGTTCAGGAATCAATCCATAAGTTTGACATGGGTTGTCCTTTGTTGACATGTCGTCATCTGTATGCGGCTCTGTTGAGCCGCCGGGTCGATCTCCCGAAACATGGCTCAACCAGGCTAAAAGAGGTTATATAATGCCAAGCCACGTGCCTCACCTTCCTAAATTTAGACCATCGAGTTTGTTTTTTTAAGTACCAGAACATACACCCAGTCAGATTCTAACCCTTAGCCTATCAAACTCAGGTTTTAAACTACTTCCCAACTAAGCCGATCTATCTGGCCATGGGTTTTGAAGTGCTAGTTTAATGACTTGAAATTTTCGGTTGCGTGGATTGTGGATTTCTGGCTACAGTTTACTACGGGAAATGGAGCACTCAAGTTGAATATGATTAACACCACGTACTC
This sequence comes from Paragyromitra xinjiangensis, assembly GCA_038503065.1. Taxonomy (NCBI): domain Eukaryota; kingdom Fungi; phylum Ascomycota; class Pezizomycetes; order Pezizales; family Discinaceae; genus Paragyromitra; species Paragyromitra xinjiangensis. The sequence continues at coordinate 286,684 of JBCAMK010000001.1, read as the reverse complement.
AAACAGGTTTAAAGCTCCGCAGGCACTACTAATACCCTAAGAACCGTTGCCCATGCCTAGAAAAAGGAAAACGTGCCGTAGCTAATTCCACCTGGCCCTAGATAGCCCCCCAAGAGGAATGTGTCACTCCTATTGATGGTAGCCCACAGATTATTCGCTCCTCTATAGATATGCAAAAGATTGAAGGAAGATATCTTATGAACGTGTAGAGAATCAATTCTTCTCGAGGAACTGATTGTGGCTAGCTGCATGTCCCCACCTTTGGGAGGCATCAAAGCGTCATGCAGGAATGAAGTTTGACAAACAGTCAACTTAACCAGCGTGTAAGCACGAGAATCCTATACCAACAGATTGAATGAGATCATTAAATGAGTGGGAAACCATTGGCGTAGATAGAGAAACAAACTCTCTGTTGTCATCCCTGCCTACTTTTTACAAACAATCCTCAACTCTTTATTTAGTTCCAAGATCGGATCAATTCACCACTTCCCAGCCATCATCCTCAACATCACCTAAACACTTCGCTTCAATAAGTACCCCGAACAGGCATTTGTATTCTTCATCTAGCGTCCTCACATCCTTAGTATCGGCATTATTGTTAAGCAAAGTTCCCTGAATAGAACATCTGCCATTGGCCAGGCCTCTGCCAGCTGTGGCGGGGCAATGCTTTCGACATTTTTCAAGTAAAATCCCTTCGCAGGGTACCTCCGCAATCTGTAACACCCTTGGAGTAGGTATCTTGCACCTGCGAGGAGAATCGACCCGATGGGTACCGACGTACTGACGTTGCGATGCCAGATCCATGAATGGCTCTGGACTTGCTACTTTATAGATAGTCTTCCCAAGTACGACGGTAGACTGCGGATTTTGGGAAGTTTTGGTCTTGCTCGTGCCAGGAGAATCTTGTGTTTTTAATGAACCCATCTTATGGCGATAGTTGGTACCAGTAAGTGGCACAATTGCAGTTCGGAAGATATTCCAAAGGAGGTTATAGATATAGTTTTTCTTTTGGAGATAAGGGTGTGAAACTTGAAGATATCTATTCACATAAGTACCAGCCATGTGGACAAGCTGTGGGATTGAGTTCTTTGATAGTTGATAAGACTCCCAAGCATGGATGGCCATTGATCACAATCTCCTTTATCTCCCCAAATAGGTAGGAGCGCATGTACATATCTTGAAGTTGCTCGCCTAGCAGCAGCATGTTTACACAGGAAACCCACTTTCAGCAATCTGCCTCTCATCTATACACAAATAAGGCACACTGCAACGAGATTGCAGGGAACTTCCTGTATGTGTCGGAAGCTTTTTCCCAGAGCTTTAGAGTTTTGCTTTCCCACCTACCGCTCCACGCATTGTTAACACGACAGCAAAACATACGTGTGTTACCACAGAAAATAAGGAAGAGATAAAAGTAGTAAATATCAAGTGCATAAACTCTATCATGAGCTTAGTGATAACCCTCATCTTATGACGGCAAACACCTAAGGGGGCTCCAGCTATGTAAAGTAAGAGGGGCTAATGGAGCCGAGATCCCATATACCGGTGACTTCTTCATGCTTAATCTTCAATTATCTTTGAGGAATGTGCGAGTCTCCACTGAAACAGTACGCCTTCCTCCCTCCCCCAGACCTGGAAGGTGGCAGTGGAATGTGGGTTCAAGTTCAAATACCACCACATCATATCTTCATCCTGAAGTTTAATGTAATTACCGGCAGTGAAACGATACGAAATACCAATGTAGATTAAAAACGGATAGTGAGGAAGTTGCTTCATCCACAGGATGATGTCAAAAACTAGTCACACGTTGTCACTCGCATCGATCATGCAGAGATTTGGAGCCTGTATTGGCTAAATGCTAAAATACTTAATGCTCCAGGCTGGGCGGCTTATTTACAGTAAATTCATATATAATTTTAATAAGCGCTTGGTAAATAGATGCCGTCTTGTTTTATTATTGGAGTTGCTCTTCGCTAATCCCAACAGTACCGCTGACCCGAGTATCCTTGTCGGCGAACAAGCATCAACCCCGGATCACGATCTCGCCATACCACTTTTGCAAACAACGCCAAGCCGGGTACGAACATAGCTAACCGCCACAGATTTAGCACCACGATGCAATTCCCCACCCCAACCAACGTCAGAGACAGCGCAGAAAGTATTTCGGGTGTACTTGCGGCTCACTGCTAGCTCGATGGACCCCGCCTCAGGATAGCCTTACCAGTCCCGAATCTCAGTATCGGTAATCAACGAGTCATGCGCGGTGAGGTAGGTAACATGTGTTGGGAAAAGTAGCACCACAATCAGCTCAGGATATGGAATGTCACCGAGCCATGGATTTGGTTGGGCCAGCAGAGCAGTGCTGTTTCGAGTTGTGATATCGTGATATACTTATGTGTTAACGAACCAATGGCTCAACGTGTGATGAATAACTGAGAAGCTACCATGCAACTATTGATTCGATCATGGCGGACAATGTACAACAAACACCAAAACAAAAAAATATGTAGCAGAAAGCGAATCAAACAATTTCAGCATACAAAATACAAGCCGAAAAAGCTAAAAACCCAAAAAATAAATAAATAGAGAAGTCCCAGAAACCAGCGCAATGCAATCCAAAAATCCCCCCCAAAAATCCAAAAACCGAAATACAACAAAGGAAAGATGATTTTATAAACCAGATGGACAAAATACATAACCAAAAAGGGAATATACAAGTAGAATGAAAGATACAAATAAGAAATATTCTCTCAACCCTTTCACGTAACAAAGGGCGATCAGCCTTTCAATTGTGTCCACTGAAAGAACGAAGCAGAGCGAAAAGTGTCTGAATCATGTAAAAGAAGTGGGAGGAAGGAAAGTAGAAGGAGCTTCTTAGACAAAGAGGCAGGAGGTAGGGACGAGGAGGGTATGTGATGCATATACTGCAATACCGTAAAATGTAAAGGAATTGATCCCCCCTAAACGCAACCCAACAAGGAGAATGAAAAAGGGTTATGCATGTACAAAGCCAAATGGTTCCCCCTACCCAAAAGCCAAAAAAGTATTATCCCACCTAAAATGCCCGTATAAACTCCAGTGTTCTCCTTTCCAACATTCATTTATCCACAAAAAAAAGACCTAATGCATGACACAAAACATATGGACAGACACTCCTGCTCGCTCGCAGATCGACCAAAGAAGTAAAAAGGTATAAGTATATATATATTAAACAAAGAAGAAGTAGATGGCTCGATATTATGACTCCTTATTGAATGGCCGAATAGATGAGGAGCTTTATATCGCACGACTGCCACCAAAGGCACCCTGCTGTGCCATACGCTTACGGTACTGTTCTCGGAATCGTTGACGTTCGAAAGTACCTATGCCACATAAAGTCAGTCAAGATATTCAAGACGAAGAGATGGAAACGAATGGTATCTTACCGTAGCCGAAGATGAGAAGAGCCAAGCCTAGGTAGGTTGAGTAGAAGTAGAGACCAATGGGAACAATCTCAATCCGAGTCCCTGGAAGCTTGAACGGTGCAGCAGATGCAGCGGCAGCAGCAGTCGAGTTCTGTGCTTCAGAGGCGACGAGATCGGAGAATACTCCGTTGACGAAGGTGGCTTCATTGGTAGCAAGAACCGTCATTAGTTGCTGTCCGGTCGAGTTCGTAGCGATAAGGGTGATGTTGGGCGTGAGCAGAGTCTTGAGTTGTTCACTGCCAAAAAGTCACGTTAGATGAAATCAAACAAAAAAATCAAGGTTCAGGGGGGATGTACTCAGTTTTATCGGTCTGCAGCAGCAGACGATCAATCTGGCCGATGAAATGGAATTCTTGAACTTTCTGAGGGCCGTCCGTGCTGGCAGATGCCTGCTGCGTTGCGGCAGCTTCCTCGGCAGACTCATTCCTTAATTGTACTGCTGCCCCATTATACATGAGCGAGACATCAATGTTTCCTCCAATCGACGCCCAGTCCCCTTGTGGTGCCGAAACCTGATATAGCCTTAGATCCGCCGCGAAAACCCCAGAGTCTGTGCTCAGAAACGGCAAATTATAACAAACAGCGATTCCAGATGGATTCGACGCCTTGGTGACATTTTTCAACTGTTCAATGCACTTCTGTGTTGTCTCCTTCGCCCAAGCCTGCAGGTCGAGTTGCTCAATTGCTGTTTCGTTCCTTGCCCCAGCGGATTGCCGCCTCTCAGCCATCCTATGAAGCTCCCTTCGCAATAACCCATGCCAATGTTCTGTTGCCTTGATAGTCGATGGTACGATGACCATTGCATCGGGTGTTGCATGGGCAAATGAAACGGTGCACAGCGCCGCCAACGTGAGCAGGAGATATGAAAGAACGGTGCACTGCATCGTTAATATTTTCGTTGGCGTAAAGAAATTCGTCGATAAAAAATAACCGTGATAGTCGTAGATATTCAATGAAAGATGAGTAATCTCTCAAAGACCACTGGGTAATTATTATGACGAATAAAAAAAGTCTATAGAGTATGTTTCCAAGCGCCACAAATAAAAGGCAGTGATGCAGGTGTTAGTTTCCAGTTCAATGGCAACGCTTCTAGTTGCAGAAACAACCGAAAAAGAAAAAAAGAATGAAAAAAATGATTTCTGAGCCACTTTTATGAGTGGTTTCGTAATTATACAAGTGTCTATGCAAATATGGGGAAAGAGCAAAGACGTTGGGATGGAGGTGCTTGGGTATTTACTTACGGTGGAGTGTGTAGAAAATAGAAACACACAGACGAGCACACACGTAGGCCTGCTAACCCGTTGCGTTGGTCCTAAAATGTAGGATGCGCAGAGCGTGTCCCTTGCCGGGAGTGGTAACGATGGGGAGAATGGGATGGGTATGTATCTCTTTTGGGACGGAGAAGCCGACCGGAAAAACGCAGCGCCGGCGCTGAAAGAGACGGGCGGAGATGAGGGTTGAGCGAAGCGGGACAGAAAAGAATGGACTAGTTTTACTATCGCGAGGACAGAGAAAACCAGAAAATATAAAATATAAAAGAGAATGAAAAAAAGAGAATGAAAAAATGAGAATAAGAACGAAAGTATGTGAGAGGGAGAGAAAAGAGGGAGAGGGTGGGTTTGAATAGAAAAAGGCGGTTGCTGCCACTGCAAGGGGAGAGAATGATGCGTTCCGCCAGAGGGGTACCAACAGAAATCGATTCGCTGGGCGCCAGATCTTGCTGCAAAACGGGAAAAAAAGGAAAAATCGAAAAACGTTCCACAGCCACCTAGATGAGGATTAGGAACAGAAAAAAGAAAGAAAGATAATAGGCGGTTCCTGCCGAGTCGAACTTTTCCTTCGTTTCCCTTTCGATATTAAAAATGAATTGAAGAAATAGATGCACACGGCAAGAAGAAAAAGAAGAGAAGGGGAAAGGAGCGAAACCGGTTGGCAGATGATAGAAGAAGGAAGTGAAAGGGAGATATGAGGGTCAAAGTGTTTGGAGGGGCTTGTCTAATGTGACACGAAGAAACCCGTTCTGAGTAAATCTCGAGATGCCAGGAGATGGTCACTCTGAACAGGAAGTAGCTGGAGGTTGTGGTGTTTCTGTCCTGTATCTCTCCCTGGTTCGCTTATACCTGCAGAGGGGTACCTTTTCTGCGTTACTCGTTGTTACCAGACCGCGCGCAAGCTGGAACTTATACGAGGGCTAGCTACTGTTGTGAGTATTGAGATACCTAATCGTACTAAGAACATGAGCAGATGAGCAACACATGTCCAGTTATATCCCACCAATGATTGTTGGTGAACATGAACAGCTGAGTGTTCCCAAATTTCGAGCGCCTGGAACCAGTGTGGTTGATTCTACAAAGGGTGGCGACAAAGCCAATCACTTGAATATTCTCCGAAAGCCAATCGATGAGTCGTTTGCCAAGAATGTGCGTCTCGGGATGCTGGCCGCCTCGGATACTCTAAGCATTTCAGGGGCATCAACCGCAGGTGCAAACATCACGAAAGGGCACGATTAAACATCCGTGAACATCGTTGTTTTGAATTCAATCCCCATGTTCTTTTCTCCCTTCCAAACCTTATCGCATTTGAATCTCCTTCCTCCCGAGTTCTTTGTTCTAGGAAGAAAAGCACCTGTCAAACCGATGTCGTTGCACTGGTGGTTTCACTGGTCGCCCCGACCTGATACGCAAGTAAAACGTGCGCTTTCCCTAATTCGGTTAGCGCGTGCTCGGTTCCCCAAAGTTTGTGCCTCGTCCCTGAAAATCTGAGCCTGATGCGAAGTGCGATCCGCTGAATGTGGCAACAGGGGTCCAGCTGCGGCTCACTTTTTATCTGCATTAGGAAATACGAGCTTGGCAGCATGAGAACCAGAGCATCCGAGGAAGTTCAACTCCAAACCTGGGATAGAGAAGCCCCACGCGGAAATCAAGCCTTTTGACAGAATCTACATGTATCTACCCAGCTAGCCAGCTAGCCACTCCTTTATGATATCCACGAATCGAATCCTTTTAATTTAAGAGCATTACAGAATCGTAGTATTGGTTACTCGTTGATCCTCTCTCCTTCCACTTACGTTACGGCGATGTCCGTCATACCAAGTATGCACGCTGCAACATTTTTAATATCGAACCCGCGGCCAGCCCGTCTTCTGGGCACGCTTACTCCAGTACTTTAATGACAGCGGCCAATTTCGTTTAGCAAAGAGAAAAAAAGAATGAAGCTACATATAACCTCATGTTATATCATGCCAGCCCCACGTGAAACCATATATCAATTGCATTGGCTATCTCTTACTAATAACTACAACATATATGCCAATTGGAGCCGGGCTTTGGGGCATCAAACCACCAATCCATGTCCATGGAATCGCCCAACGCTGACTACACGTCGAAACACAAAACTCCTCAGGTTAGGCCTGCTGTAACACGACTCAAAGAGCACCAAGTTCCAACAGCCTTTTCTCCTCTGCTTTACCAACTACTTTTCTCGTCTCGAACTACTCGACCCAAGATCCCCATGTAAATCCCATGTTTTACCAGCCCCGGAACTCGACAGACCTTTCCTGTTATCTTCATATCTTCTCACTCATACCCGAGAAGAAGAATTCTTCAACCCAGCAAAGTCGTCTCAGGAGAGCGATCAAACCGAACTCATACTTGGCGACGCCTGGGGTTTCTTCGTATTAAACAAGCATATAGAGGACTACCCACACCCGCGAACCATAATCATGCTAGCAGGCGATAACCAATGCACCGATGACCGATATCTAACCCTCCACATCCTCCTCTTTGTAAGTCACGCCACAATCGTGAGTTCTCCGGCAATCTCATACCATTAATGCACCGAAGCGGGAGATTTCCTACCGACTGTCTCACGGATGCTTGTTCAAGCCTTAAAGTTCCAACTCAATCGCATATTTGCATATTCCAGACGCGGGAGCAGAATGATGGCCGCGGGTCATTTCAGCCATCCCGTAGCAGTCGAAGTGGATCAAGCACTGATACCATACCACTGGAAGCGAATGTCTCGGGAACTTACCGTTACTTACATGCGTCGTCATCGGGTGTCTCGGCTTCACTCATCGTAGGTAGTTCCCTAGTAGAAGAGTAATCTTAAAAAAAACTGACGACTACTTTTGCGTCTTCTTTCCGACCTTCGGAAACCGGAATGAGACGTCTGATGATTTTTCTCTGGCCTGTTAGGGCTAAACATCGAAAAAGGGCGCGCTGCTACGTAACTCATTTTTTGAGACATTGAAGACACCGGCACCGTTATTCCGAGGAGTGTGGACCAACGTGCGAATAGGGCGTAAACAAGTGTTCGGGTTCAAATTGTCACGCGGTATCATCCGGTCGAACGATCAGTCATGAACAACAACTCGTTTTGACAGTTCTAGCCTCTCCTACTCGACATAGGAAATCTCACGATATATACATAAACTCGAGCTTAGTTGCGTTACTTCGTATCCCATACGAATCTAGACAGGTGTTTCTTGCATTTTGGAGATTATTGATACTGACCGGAGAAATCGAACTGACTGCATGTGCTAATGATATATATAGGCCTTTCAACCTTCTTCGGTTCGAGAAAAGTGTGACCACGGCATCAATACTCTATGTTGCTGGTTCGGACGTTCTGATCCAATGAATATCACACGAAAAATATCAACAATATACATATTGTGTCAGGACAAAGCAAACATGCGGAGAAATTTGTCTTAGCTCGAACTGGGTCTCGGCAAATGAGATCTATTACTACCGAGTCTACAAGCCGACAGAATGTTGGCAGGAATGCCCATCGTGGATGACACTCGCTTCATAAGAGTTGTGTTTGGATGTCTAAGCAAAAACGTCTAGACGTTTGTAAAGACGTCGGATAGCTGGATGCAACCATACCAAAACACACCTCCTATTCCTCTCGACAGAGGCTTCCCACATATATTAGACCCTGGCTACATGCTATGTTTTGCGACTAATTATTTGCTTTTGTTACTCGGTTCGTATTTAGTTGACTTTGACGGCTTAACAGCATATGAGCAAGTTCTCAACCAAACTCAGCGTGTTTGATTAAAGATTATATCGGCCGGCAATTTCATATATTTCCCTTCTTATTTATTCCTCACAATACCATTGTTGAAATAGAATTACCTGCGGGAGGTAAGGGGCAGAGACTAACTGCGGTGCCAAAAAATGGTTTCCAGAGACGTCGAGATCAGCTACCTTTCTCAGAATTGCCGGGCTATCCCTATTGGTATTTAAAACGCACAAGAGAACTAACCCTTAAGATTGTTGGCGTCGGCCCGCTGCTACTAGCAGCTTCTCGCACGCTTATATTTCTTGATTCTAGGATTTAATTCTGGGAGCACCTTCTCATGCCCAGCCCGCATATCTTGGCGCCAAGGCTCATGTGATTCCTAGCTAAAAGGTAACTATAGGTTTATTTGATCTTTAAACTCGGAAACGCTCTCAAGAAATTCGTGTAGGCCTTAGACAGAGCCAAGATAGTCACCCCGTACCGTGGCAGATCGGTATATCTCTGTTAGACTGGGAGATCAACAAAATCCCGTTTGCGCACTGATCGTCATGGGTGATCCCGTATGGCTTGTTGGGCTTAGGAAGGCTTATCTACAAGCTTGGATCAGTATCAAGATCTTATAATGTATATTGATAGATTTCATTTGGGGACTAGTGTTGGGAAGGGTCTTGCAGGCGCCGAAGCGCTTAGTATGCGCTGTTATGGCTTGACCCTGTAGCAGCCTTATCAAAGGCGCTTGTGGATCGTTTCAAAATCTAGACTGGCGACAAATACGGTAGAGTATCACGTCGGGCAGTTGGTTTGATGAGCTGCAAAATAACGTATGATTCTATGCTAGCGTTTCAGGTCTCGCGTTGGGGATATCCTTGTGGGTTACCTTACGGTGTGTTGACAGCAAGTTGATTTGGGGCGACTAAATCATTTCGGGGATACAGTCTGGTTTGAAGGGATGTATGGAGGAGCCCTGTGCGGAATACAGGTCCATTGGTATGTTAGATGTAGACGAGGAGGAGAACAAAGCTTCATAGGTTAGAGAGAAAGAGTCATCATGAATTAATGTACCTTTGCTGCCAAATCCTACTCCCTCCTACCAACACCCGTGTGATAGCGCATAGTATAACTGATCAATCTTATCAGCGCGCCATAGAAGGGTACGGAAGAGTAAAGCTAAGCCTAAAATGTGCGATAAGAGCTTTCCTGGAGCTATAATATCATCAGCTATGGAGCCTAATGGCTACTGTGTCGCCTAGAGGGGCCGGGGGAGCGTAGATTCGATCCCCTCACAGGGAAGATGGGTTATTTTTTCACGCACTGGGTTTAAGGTTCGCAGGGAAGCCTGATTGCGACCTTTTTTTGATTTTTTTTAAATGTTATCTAGGCACAGTATATCACTCGGTAGTCGGTATTAACTATCTGTTGTAAGGTGTGGGGCCTAGAGGCAGAGAGAATTCAATTAATTGGGGGGCGACTCTCGTCGTTAATAGATTGAGATAGGTTTAGAGGCATTACATACATGTATGTCTAATTTCTTGCTTCAGTGTGATACTGCAGACCCGTTCGCAAAGTCTTGGCACTTTTCTCTCTACTGAACAAGACTGCCAGCGGGTTGGGGCTGTAACCTCTGTAGATGATTGCTATACAAAATGGTTCGATGCTATTTGGCAGGTCATCATTTGCCTCTCTTTTTATTTACTGTTCTCTGGCTTGGTTTACGACTATCTACATGTGGTTATGGCTATCAATAAGTTGTAGGGTGCTAGGACTTTCTGAACACGACTGTACATGTGATTGATCATGGGAGGCGGGGCAAGAGATAGAATTTAGCTTTTGGGTTCTTGAACAGAGGCCAAAAATTTCCTCAGCTGATTCAAGGACCTAAAATCTGCGCTGGAGGGTCAAATTGTATTGGGTCAGCCGTGAAGGTAATTCTGGGTTTTTGAAGTCGCAATACTTGTATCAATTAAGGGCGTGGGTTTAAGTCATAGAATGTCACTCATATAATAGTGCGTTTTGCTTCGTTTACGCGTTTCACTGGTCCTGTGAACAGATCAAACAGTTTGATAGGGCCATCTTGGTATTGGGAATGTTATGCATTAACCAAAACTTACGGGTGCGATGCAATACCTTGTGTTCAGTTTGAGGTTCTGGTCCTCCTCATTCCACATATTTTCTCCCTAAAGTACGTTTTCTCCGTTCTCCCCACAATCGTAGGCCTTTGTGTTCGTAGAAGAGCTTGGTTGCATGTATTGCAGGAGCGTTGTAATTACAAATGAATTTTAGCGATTGGTAGCAAGGCAAGATTACATGGCAGAGCTGCAACCCGTAACCAATAGCTATAATCAAATTTAAATACCGAATCAACGAGGGTGTTCGCTCGTTTTGTAGGTAACCCCTAATCCAGTAACCTAAGAAATGCCAAATAACAGTCCATAAACGCTCACCCTATGTCTCCGACCAAACCAAACCTTTCTCCAAATATGTATCTATTCTCCGTCCTCCGCTACCTGAACTCCACCGAAACACCACCTGGCCCCAAAAAGGAGAAAAAGGAAGAAAAAAAAAAAATTACTAATTTTCATATCCCCGAACACCCACTTAGAAAATCCCCCACTGTCTTTCTTGAGGGACCTCGACAGTGACGAGGCCCCGTAGCACAGGTAGACGACTGATGATGAGGACCGCAAGATGGAAGAGGAAGAGTTTCAAGATGACTATTGCAATGAATGCAAAAAGAGCGATGAAGGTAGGAAGGCCCAGGAGAAGCGGGAGCCAGGAGGAACCCATGTTATAGAGAGGCTCTGGGAACCTTGAATCTTTACTAATCGTAGGCACTTGGCTGGCCGAGCGGCAAGGAGGCAGAGAACGCCGTCAAGTGACAGGGAGGATGATTAAACGGAGGAGAATTCATGGGAATCACCAAACCATGGTATCGTGAACAAAGAAACAAGTTGGATGGATGATTATCAAGCTGCGCAAACGCGCGCTGCGTCATGGACGAGGTTCGAATTAACCAATATGGCAATTTCTCCAGCGGTCGTCTTGGTAACGGGGCGTCGCACGGGTTGAACCATGTGGTGGCTAGTGTTTATATCAGCCTCAAGCTGAACTTGAGAGAAACACCAAGATTAGATCTAGTTGACCGGGTAACCGTTTGTTTGGTGGCAGTTTCGCGTAGCAACACGCTAAGAATGGTCGCACCAGCCTCTTGTTGCTCGAGGATGATACGTGCCGTCTCATAAGGTCCCATTGGCATCTTGAATTACTCCACCCCCTCTCCCGTTTTCATTCTGTACCGTCGTTTTCGAGATTTCTTTCGCCCACCCTCAGCATATTTATACATCAACTATTCAGTATCCACCACTCACGTCATACCCATCACTCGATCCTACTTAATTGATATTGGACGCTGAAAAAGCAAGATATTTGCGCTAGTTGGCGTCATGCCCACAACTACTGTTACCGATAAAGATACACGCGTTCTTGGAGAAATAGCAGACTCGATTGCCCGCTCAAAAAAGGCCATTGTAGTAACCGGGGCAGGCATAAGTACTAATTGTGGTATTCCAGTAAGTAGACGCGTTTGTTTAAATCTCGAAAATTTTATACGTGATGAGGCGAAATATGGGGTACTAACAGATAACAGGATTTTCGTTCTGCTGATGGCCTCTACAACCTTGTCAAGTCCCGTTACCCCTCAGCGGTTGTAAAAGGCCGTGATCTCTTCGACTCGGTACTTTTCGCCGACCCTACATCTACTCAGCTTTTTTACACCTTTATTTCCTCGCTACGCAATGAAATAATATCTGTCAAGGACACTACACCCACCCACAAATTCATCCGCAAGATGTCTGAGACTGGGCGACTATTACGATGCTATACACAAAACATAGATGGGTTGGAGGAGCGAGAGGGGATGACCACAAATTTGTCGTTGGGCAAAGGGAAGCGAAAAAGAGCTAGTACTGTCTTGGCTGGTATTGTGGAAAGTGAAGAGCAGAAGGGATGCCAGGTTGTCCAGTTACATGGTGATCTAAATACACTACGTTGCATGCAATGCCAGGGCCTCTGTAAATATGATGAGGAAAAGGTCGAGAGTCTGCTGGACGGGACTGCTCCAGAGTGTCCAGAGTGTGCGGGGAAGGATCAACAACGCAGAGATAGCGGGAAGCGAGGGACTAAAGTTGGCAGTCTAAGGGTGGGCTCTTACCGTAACTTATAGCATGTCTCCAGATATTCTCTAACATGTTTTAGCCAAATATCGTCCTCTACGGGGAGGAACATCCTCTTGCTGAAAAGATCGGTTCTCTCACAGCTGCCGACCTCCGCTCCAACCCCGATATGATGATTATTCTTGGCACCTCACTCAAAGTTTTTGGCCTTAAACGCATTGTCAGGGAGTTTGCTAAAGCTGTCCATGCCCGTGGTGGGAAGGTTATATATGTCAATAACACTCCTGCTGCAAATAGTGCATGGAAAGACGTTATCGACTATCATATCGACATGGATTGCGACAAATGGGTGGCGGACGTAAAAAAAAGACGTTTCGACATTTGGGAGATACAAGCGAAGTTGGACCTAGGCAGGGTGACGAAAAAGCTTGCGGCGTCACCGACGAAAGGGAAAAGCAAGCAGGGCAAGATATTTAAGGAGATGGACAAAGAAAATGCGCTTGCTGCCAGACCAAAAGCGAAGGCCACTGGAGCCCGGAAACCTCTCGCATCAAGATCTGGAAATGGCCCTCCTGTGAAGAAACTCATTATCAAGAAACCTATCAATAAGATTCCTGTCTGTCCGCCAACCCCGCCTCCCACGAACGGATCACGACCTGAGAAAAAGTCAACCGTCAAACGTGCCCCGAATACACCATACAACCCTCCTTCCGCTCCATCTACTCCAACGCGTCGTAGCAAATCGACGTTTATGTCGGCATCTATCCTCACCACGCCCACACGCTCTCCGTCCCAAACTCCATCTCGTATTACTCGCATGATGGCGTCCGTTGGGATTAAATCACCATGGAAGGAAAATCTTAATTATTGTTCTCGGGATGGGAGTGGGGGTTTGGGTCAAAGTCCACTTCCTAAAGCGAAGAGGCAGATGCTGGACAAAATTGTTGTGGAGGTCAAAGGACTTGCAAGGAAGGGGCTAGACGGGAGAGAGGAACCGACTACTGGTGGGGTGTTGACACCCGCAAAGGTATCAACTCCACCGAAGGTACTGTCGGCTGTCCCGGCGCTGGAACGTAGGTGTTCGAGGAGGTTGTCGAAGTTGCCTGTTGAGGTTTCTGCTTAATGGTTAGCTCTGAGCTTTTTGTAGCGATAACGTTTCTTGTACCTTTTCTTTTTTTTCTTCCTTCGGTCCTTTATTTTCCTTTGTTTGAATTTCCTTTGTACTATTTTTTTTATCAAGCCCCGCAACTATGGCGGGCAGGCGGTATGCGTGTGTACATGTAATGTGGTGTTCGGTGTTGGCCTGACTTTGTATATCTGTTATGAGGGGTTGTGTGTGTAAAAGTGTCTTTACTTTGGCCTTTCTTTTAGGTAGCTAAGTGAATATTGTATGGTGTAGATTACTAATTTGGTAGGAGGATCCAGAAAAACACTGCATTCAGTATGGTCTTTGTGCTTTATCTCCTAACATCCAATCACGAACTTTATCTCCACATTTGTGTTCTGCGCAACCAGAAGCGGAAGTGCTTGGAGCTTTCATTTGATGATTGGCTGATTCTAAAGGCGAGTGATCGATTGTGAGTGTTATTTAGTGTGTTCCTAACCTTGTGCTGCTTACCCCAATAGAGGCTTTCGATTCTTTTACACTAGGTTACAGGACTATCATGGTTCCCGTGATGGCAAACGGTAACCATCGTTTGTTAGGTAAGTAAGTAAGAAAGATTATGATCATGGCATGCTAACCGTATCATAGGTAGATGTAAATGGGAGAGGTGAGGGAAATTGTGGTTACCGATTTCGACTTTCTATTAATCTTCTCACGCAACAGTCTACCCGAAGGAGTTTAACTACCCCTAAAAGCCTCTGTTTATTTCCTGAGGACTGTCCTACAGATAGCTATTGGGTTTCAATAAGAGCTTGCAGAGGGTTCAAGGGTTATATGTCGTGTGGTAAATTGAAGCATCCTGCTGTCGGGTTCAAAGTCTCCGGGGATTACGTATACTTTTAGGCAGTAGTGTTAGTGAAATATTTTGGTCTTATATTAGTATCGCCGTTGGATTATCTAAAGGGTACTTGAGGGGGGGTCTTTAAGATCTCCAAGTAGTCAAAAGGAGAGACTTCAATCATTACCGTATGCCTGTCTTGGGGTAGAATAGAACCTTTTGTAAAGATAAAAATTTTACTCGTGGTATTTTTGTGTTTACGCGCAGGCGGCTGCTTAATTTGGGTATTCCAATAATAGTAACCATCAATATATGCAAGTACTAATGAACCACATCACACATGATGTACTGGTTTTGGGGGGCAACGGTGCATAGTTGAAATCATGAATGATGACAACACTTTGCCCCATGGTTTCGTGAGCTGAATGTAAGTTGGGGATGGAGAAGATCTTCGGGAAATCTTAATAGTACTTGTTCGAATATTGGCGTATGCATCGGTTTCGCGTTCGACGTTTTTGGGGTGCATGATATATCATCAGGTCGAGTGACGGTTCGTGGGGTAAATTGAACTTAGCTCAACCGAGAAGCAACTGCACATACTTCAACTGCTGACGGTAAGGATCATGTACATCTCCGTCCCCCGATATGTAGTAGAGGGGTTTTCGCGCGCGGGGGCTCTCTTTGGAGGGTTGTCTAGCCAAACCTGAAAGCCTATAGTATAAACACTTGATACCTAAGAGGCTAAGAGGGTGAGTCACACCGGTGACTGTCACAAGGTACTATGACTTATACCTCAGCAAGCTTTAGGGGAGCCTTGATGCATTGCGGGTTCGAGGTCTGGCATGTGGTGGTTGTTTTAGGGGACTACGCTGTAGACCCCTTAGCTGAAAGAGTATGAACTTCCTAGCTCCGGAAACCATTCATTGGGTGGATTTCTGAGCCTATCACCCTGCTTGTCGATAGAGAGGTTGGCTGGGTACATTGTTTCGGCGAAAATCGAGAAAGTTTTTGCCACTTCTAGTCCTCTCTGCTATCTTCCGACCTATGCGTTGTAAGATTGATGCACTAATCTAGAGAGGACGGGAACACGCCTTGCGGATCCCGCAGCAGTACAAACCCGCGAGATGGTCTGGACTTCAGGGAGTTCGAAGAGAGTATCTTGGTTTCCTTTGGGCTTAAAGTTGTCTGTTTGGGAATTTAGCTTTGGTGTGGTTTGAGCACCAAGCTGGAGCTAGAAGAGGAAGTTCATCAGATGATGGGGCCTTTGTAGTGTTACTTGGCAGGTGATAGCGATTTCTTAGGGTTCGCCCTTGCTCGCTACTATAGGTCAGAGAGTTTTGCAACGGTGACGCTGAAGCTGAGATCTAGGGTTTGGATTAGCGGAGGCGCTGGTTGGTGGTGGTGATGGGTTCATTAGGTACATCCAGGGAGGCACTGGTTGCTGGCTGCTTGTGGTAGATATCCTTAGGTTAAGATCATCATCGTTTCTGTTTCAGAAGTTAAACATGCATATTATTGGCAACAAAATGTTTCGGGGTGGATACCACACGTGTCATGTCTCCAATCAAAACATCGTTATCCCCTAGAAACAAAGCTCGAGTGCTGCGCTATGATCATGGCATAGGCCAAGCCTTATCAGATCTGATAACGCTGAGTAAGATCCCCAATCCAACATCGGCCTCGAACCCCACGACAATCCCCCCAACGTCTTCAACTACAAACTTCCTCAATCAGCAAGCCAGCCAGTCGGCCATTGAACCATCATGACGCACGTGGAATCCGTAAAAGAGGCCGCAAAGGACTTGAAGTCCGCGGTGGTGGGAACCCAACGTACCTCAACCCCCACCAGACCCCCACCACCACCACTACTCACCCGAGCACGGACCAATCTGAGCTAAACTGACAATGCCTTGCTGGAATGCTACAGTTTCAAATAAAGAAATGGCCGATGCTCGGTTGCCGATTGCGTATAGAGATAAATGCGCGCACTTGCTTGTCCCGCTGAACAGATGCCGTTACGACACTTTCTACTTACCATGGAAGTGCGAGGTACATCCTCGTCCTAAATACGCCTACAAAGATGCTGCCACGGTTTTACGATGGCTGATGTGTGGCGCTACAGGACGAGAGACATTCCTACGAGAAGTGTCAGTACGAAGAGTTCAAACGACGAGTCGCGAAGATGGATGAGCTGAGGGCGGAAAAGGGTGGGAGAAGCGGGCTAAACTGAGGAATGCATTAGAAGAATTGCTGGCTTTTGGGTGGATGTTTCCATACGCTGGGGGGATGGGAGTTGTAGAACCTTGAAACCCGCGCGTATTGGTTAGGGATGCATATCGCTACCGAAGAAATACCAATCTGGAGTGGTTGAAAGTGGGCGGACTCGAGGAGCGATCATGCTATGTGCATAGAAATCATAGCAAGTACATATTTTTCTTCTTCCAGAGATGAGCATCAGTGAGCGACGGTAATACCGGAGTTACGGCGGCGAACGATCAAATAGAGCTTGAAGCAGTCAATGGGGTGCTGCATGTTTTCGGACCGGTAATACTCGGGAGGTAATTCTTACCAACCCAAGCCCACTGCCGAGGATTTCCCACCGCCAACGCCTATTTTCACAATCACCAACAAGTTCTTCAGCTAATTATCCCGTATGAACGGTCTCGGGTGCTTGGCACCGCCACGCTACACCTAACTGCTGATATTTACTTCACATTGTATGTAAGAGAAGTCAGGGAAACTCTTGATTGCATTTTTTCTTTTCTTTTTTCCGCCAGGTTACCCGAATCACCACCTGAAACACCAAACCTCAAAAAATTATAACACCATCAAACCATATCAATTAACAATATCTTTTTAGAGAGATATTTTATTTATCATCTAGTGATTACTTTGCCAAAGCGTTTTTATTAAAAACCAAGCCCTGTTTGTTGCTAAAGAAGCGGTACTCCTTAATCGTTTCGCCAACGGTAGAGCGGGGAAAGGAAACAGAGGCTAGGAAGTTCTGATAGGGGAGAAAGATGAAACCTCCGGAGATCCTAATAGAAAAGATCCAAGAAACCTAGTCACAACTGCAGGGATAACAACACCACTCCTTTACAAGGTTTCTCAGCAATTCAGTGTGGTTAAAGTTCAACCGCCTCCTCAGTATCTGGTTTGAAGTACCACTGTAAAACCAAGTTTCCCCATACATCATCCTTCACTTGCTTGCCTTTCGGCCTCAGGGATAATTTCGGTATCGATTGTTACCGAAGAGGGTTAATAAGGCCTAGTTGCTTGAGTAGAATCCCGCTTGGTCTATTCGGAAACCTCGCTCTTGGCACGATACACGCGATGTAGGAGATCTCAAGGTCGATGTTAGTGAATCTAAGAATCGAATCAACCTGAAAGATTATGTCATTTCCCTCGTCGACAGCATAGGCCGCGTTTTCGGGGCGCCTGGCATATTCCAGAAAAGGATCGTCCACGATATCATCTGAAATATAAATACATGACATCCCGTATCCCGATATGTATTAGGGGACTTGACAAGTGCTATGGGTTTTCTGACTCACTATCGCTACAGGACAATCGCTTTATAGGGATATGAAGTTGCTCTAATTTCATATCTTTATAGGACGGTTATTCTCATAAGGAAGGCCCAGTACACCCGAAATAATTCGAATACGTACCCTTATAAGGTAACTATCCTTATAACCCGAACCCTTATAGGGAGGGTTAACTGTACCACACGGTTCGAGGAATACATCAGGGAGGCTGACAAGAGCATCTTCGGCGGCGGTGGTGCGGATCATGACATGTGGGTCTCTATTGGTTTTAAGTGCTTCTCAAGCTATCTTACGCATTGGTTCCTTCTTGGCTGCCGTGCGGGGTCTTGACGCGGAGAGGAGGAGCGGTGAGTTAATCGTAGATCTGACTCGATTTGCAGGCGTTTTAGTGGGCGTTTTAGTGGGCGCCATGGCCATTTCACGGTAACTAAGAGCTATCTGTCAGAGGGTGGGCTTCATCAATTTAGATGGCGGATTTTTTGTCAATGCAATCAATATTGAGTCGTGCTCTGCCGCTTCTGCCGCTCTCTCAAGAGCAATAACACACGTAGTGGTCTTCGGGATAGAGACGTTAGGAGTGGGGTGGCTGATGTACGACTGAGCTGTCTGGTGGGGAAGTATGTAGAGGGGAAATCGATAGCTGCGGGATCACCTTCGCCCTTCTCTATGATTTAGGTAATGGTGTTGGTTGTGGAATGCAAAGGAGAAGGAATGTTGTAGGCTGGGGTAGTTCTTTTTTCTGGCGGGATGATATTCTATTCCTATCCTTGAATCAGGTAGTAACTAGGATCGCCTCGTGACGTAACTGACTAGTCGGGATATGTTTGCGTGATGAATAGGAACGTCTTATAGCTTTGAATAGTTGATGTTGATTGAATCAAGATAGCAACAGTTCTGACCAATAAAACATACTCTATGTTGTGTTGGAATTATGGAACTCTTCTAACTCTTTACGAAATAAAATGAATCGTATGGATACATACATGTATCTTGCTCACCGACACCAAGATTCTTTTGAGTAAGGCTTTGTGGTCATATACCCCCGATTGTAAGTTTATTCGGCCATGCATCTACGACTGTCTGCGATAAGCTAAACACCATTCATCTCCTACGATTAAAATTCTTAAACCCGAGGGAAGGTGTGGAGTAACTGCCTAAACCTGTTGCGATGAAGTTGGTGATGAAGGCTGGCGGCTCGAGCGTGCATTTTGTTTGAGGCCATGGCACAAAGTCGGGGTAAGCGTTGGTGTCTTTAGACGATTGGCCAAGTCTAAGGTTTCATAGATGCAGTTCTCGAGAACGTCTAGAATGGGTTCCCCACCCACCCCTCACTAACCATGGAATCTGCGAGGAAGAGCAGTCACTTCGTGTAGCGAAGGTTCGATGGCGGTGGAGGGCCCAACTAATGGTCCCTTCTAATTAAGATTCTATACGATTTTGCCGAATTCCAAGTCCCGTGGGTTTTATTCGTAAGAGATATCATGTTCGTTCCGAGATAAACGACGAGGGGGAATACCTATTAGATTTTTTTCGATAATAGGGTTTGTTCATCGTCCTCGTTTCTTCGTAGGCCTGAGCGAGCACGTGGAGGGGTTTAACTCGAAGCTTCACTACGTGGTGGGGTATGTGGTTTGATCTGAATAACGACCGAACGATTCACAAAGCGTCGAGGGGATGACTTCCCTTAAAACTAAAGATTCAGAAATGCGGCGGGACACTCTCTTAAGTAACTGCATGGTTATCATAGATTTTGCTTTATATTGGATTGCTATACGGGAATTAGGGGCAGTTCACACCGAAAGCCCTGGGTTCATGGCTTTTGGATCCGCTTGGTTAACCTTGAAAGGTGATCTCGGGTTAGGAATAGCGCCTCAAGTTACTTTGCAACGAATCCGGTATTTCTCTTGCATGAATGATCTATCTGGGGTGGGAGTACATGGGGTATTGTTCTTGATGTTGATTTTCTAGGCAACTAGACAATCCCGAGGCCCGGTTTT
The DNA here is from genome assembly GCA_038503065.1 of Paragyromitra xinjiangensis. Lineage (NCBI taxonomy): Eukaryota > Fungi > Ascomycota > Pezizomycetes > Pezizales > Discinaceae > Paragyromitra > Paragyromitra xinjiangensis. Next base: position 266,535 of record JBCAMK010000001.1, on the reverse strand, counting down.
GAGTTTTGTGATTCGTTATATATGCGACACTTTGGTAGTAGGGGGGTTGACTAGTCTAGTTACGAGTTTTCCCTCAGTTGTCTATGTCGTTCTCGAACGATGATATGGTAAGCAGTATCAATATCAAATCCCAAGCACGAACGGTTTCGAAGGAAAACGCTTCAGAATTGCTCCTATTGTATCACTCTAATAGCCGCAGCTTTGCCGGCGTAAGCAGAGTATATAACGAACCATATAGGTTGGTACATACATATCAAATTGTGGTAGGTGTCACGATGTCGCCAACGCCTGGTGTTGATCTTCGCTTATGCCTAGGGCTGCAGACGAATGTTGCACGTAAAAGCCACGACCGTGAGCGTCATCGCGGCTAACCAAAGTCTCGTAGCTCTCCCGAAACTAGGAGTAAGAGGATGATATTTGTGCACGGAGCACTCGCGAAAGACTATAATCTTTGATCGAACGACTTCATTCGGGAATCGGGCAGGAATTGATCGCTGTGTGTAATGCACACGTATACTATATGCATCTACTCTAGACGAACTGTTTCAGTGTTTCAGATAGCATATCCGAGCAGAGTCTAACCCGGATATCGAATGGATACCAAATATACAGACAACATCACCGTTTCTCTAGCTCTAAAGCACAGGAACCCGCTGACGAAAATATTCTGCGAGCGGCTCTGAGTTGATACACGTATCAAGCCACGATAAACAAAGAAAAAGACGAAACACGAAACTCTCACCCAGCCACAATATCCCGGATTATCTTCATGCGCTCGAAACCGTGCTAATCAGTCGGGCGCTTTGGGGACGAATGACGGTGACGAGCAACAGCGATATCGGAACTTGAACCGTGGCTGCCAAGGAAAGGGGGAATCTCATCCCTGGTTTGACCCTTGTCGCTCTAAATAAACCGTGCAACACCCGCCAGTGCAGTTCCGCTACTGGTTCGGCTCTTCTTGAAACGATGCGCAAGAAATTATTCCGCACTCTTTTCGTCCGCTCGCTTGGTTGATGGCGGATTTCTGCGAGTCTAGGGCCAGTACAAGTATCGTACTTATTCGCACTCGAGGGGCGGTCTTTTCCCCCCTTTCATTCACTTGTTCTCCTCACCTCGTCCGTCAGCATTGAGTGCTTGTTTTCTTGCGTGTCTGTCTTTATTTTCTTTTCGCCAGCTTTGGACTGCGATGCTCGTGCAAGCCGCGAATTAATTATCCCTTTTTATTATATTTACACCTTTGTTGACCAAGAGTTGCTTTGCGAAAAAAAACATCATGGCCAGTCCTACATCCACAAACGCTACAATTGCAGCCACTATCGACGAGTTCTCGTTCATGTTCGCCGATATCCCACCGCGACTATTTCTCGCCAATGATACGCTAGCAGCGAATAAGAAATATTACCCTTCACACCCTCACCGAGATTTTGTAGTCCAGATCAATGAGAAGCTTGGGGCGTGGAATGGTCGTACTTACCCTCTGTCGTCGCCTATCTCCGAGGAGCCTTCCCTCACATCCTCTTCACGTGGCTCCAGTACGACTAACAGGAGCAATCCCTATGATCTTTACGGTCCACCAACTGATGAGTCTGCGACTCCAACCCACGCTCTTTTCTTCAAGGAGGACGACTCGGACTGTAGTGCGATCTCATCCTCTCCAGCTACAAGTAGCAGTGAGTCAGGAACTCCAGCAACATCGAAATTCCAAACCATCGCCCTGGAAGCCCCGTATACGGATCGGGTACCACCACCAGCATACCGGGAGACCCCCGAGAACCCATATTCCACATATCCCGACACCATGTACCATTCACGGCCCTGTTACGTCCCATTTGAGTATGCAAAACTGCCGCATTTCCACCCTCCGCGATTCTCCAAAAGACTGCGGACGCTGATCGCCGAGCGCCGTCGGCCTATGACGATCCATCTGCTACCACTGAATAAACCCCAACCGAACGAGAAGCAGGGGTGGGTTATTGCTAGCCCGGATTCTACACTACTACCAACGCCAAAGAACATTTTTAGGGAGTTATGGGATAGCTTTGATCCGAGGCTGGTGGTTTTTGTGAGCTTGGTGACGATGATGCTGGGGATTTTCATCGTTGCTCTGGCTCTGACTGGGCTTTGGCAATGATGGGGGAGTGCTAGGGTGTTATGTGTGATACGATAGGCTTTTTTGTTATTATTAGATACGCATAGCGGTGTTACGATACTGGGTTGGTTGCATTTTATTGTTTCTGTCGGCATATTTAACGGAGTTTTTGTTTATTTGTAGTTCGGAAGAGATGGAGAGGGGCGTTTTGTATAAACTGTCATATTCTATGGAAAGAGTTGGATCGGTGACTGATGCCGATGGAGAGGGGGGTTTCTTTTCTTTTCTGGATGTTCACACACACAAGCTTACTCGCAATCAACACTTTTCTTTTGTTCTCTATATTTTGCTTTCCATGGGAACGAGGGGCCTAGTCCCTTAATGGAGTGGACTAGAGCTTAAAGGGTTGATAATAACATACTCTGTGGCGCACGGATCGCGGAGGTAATGATCGAAATTCCTTGCGCTCGATGACATCAATCTGTAACTCGTACTGGTATACCCATGAAAAAGAACCGATGTTTCCGGTGATTTTGATGTCGATTATCATCTCTAGACCACTAGTCATTTGTCAGACTAATCTAAAATAGCGAATATGTTACATGCGGTTAAATTGCTCATAGTTGCTCTGTGAAGGTTGCCTGAGCTGACCTCCAGCAAAATGCTTGTATTTTAAGAGCGCTTTAGGGAATTTAGTCCAGTCATTTAAGCAGTTGAAACAGGTATCGATCTTGACTCTTATCTGGTGGATAGATAGTCACATGTAAGTATGTGGAGCTATTGCGCTTTTGCGGTGGCAGTCGTGATGGACACCGATGTTTGCTTCTTTTGGAATGTCCAGCAGCGGAGACTTTGTTGATATGCTGTGTTTTTGGATGTATGTCTGGGGCGGAAAGGAGCCTAGGGACCTGATGTCAATGTACGACCACGTCTTTTGAGCTGTGCTTGGATTTGTGGGGGTATGTAGCTAGTAAAGTATCAGCCCTTGCCGAGGCGCTTATAGGTGGTGTTGGGGTTCGCGGTAGCTGAATGGTGGTTTCACACAGCTTGGTACAAGATTCTACTGTATGGGAATTTACTATTTCCAAAGCTCAAAGTATCAAGTAAGTTGAAACTTCATTTCTAACAGTTCCGAGAGTCCTGCAAACCCTAGAATTGAATAGTAACTACCAGCTGAGCAGTTGCTCAACCAGCTGAAAGTACCTTTTAAACTCCCGGAACCCCAGGTGCTGTGGCGTTTATTGTTGTATCCGCCACTCCACATTCCGCTAACTAGCCACTTCACCACTGGCGCGGGCGGTGAAAGTCTTCACGATAGGCTTTCTCCAATTTAGCTGGCCTAACTTCCTACACTTTCTCGCCCCACCAACTCAACCCCCCCTCGGTCCTCCCCTTCTCATCATATAACCCTCGCGGCTCATCAGTTGGCAATCAATCAATCAATCAATCGGTCTGCTGGTCAATCGTCGAAGGTGCAACCTGGAGCCTTCGCGAATAAGCTCCCCCGTCGCTGCTCATACAGCTTTTCCGATTCACCCTCACATGGACAGCTACAACCTCGACGTGTTCGGTTTTATCGATAACATTTGATTTCGGTCAACGACGCCAAACAACCTAACTTTTTCTTCTTTCCTTTTCTAAAGTGATCGCATTGCGGGGAATAACTTTAATTGATAAGTACAATACAAACGAATAAACCGAAACAAAGGATAGAAATGTCTGTCCAAATGAACCGTGCTCGCAAACGTAAGTATAGGTATCCGTGTTCTTTAGCCTGCTGTGTGACGGGAGGAGAATTGTGGGTTAAAACAAAAAAAAAGTGGGGTTGCTAACTGCTCGGCAGGAGAATTGCGGGAGCTCAACAAACTCGCCTGGGAAGGTCAAAAAGGTACTGTCGGATAACAAATTGCACTTTTTTTATCCTCTGAGTTTATCAGGTGTTAATAGTTCTGCTTTATAGATGTGTTTAAGACGGCATCGTCTCTCGATTCATCGCTCAAGAAAAACACTGCTGTGATCAAGCGTGTACGCACGTCACTTACCGCCGACTCGCTCCCAACGCTCTTGAAAGAGATACAGACGATTTCTCTTGAGAAATATCTCCCCGAAGTCATATCTGCTGTCTCCGAGGGCCTCAACAAAACGAAGACTATATCCGATATTGCAGCTGCGGTAGAGGTTGTGTCAGCGTTGCATCAAAGATTCCAAAAGGAATTTACACCACAGCTTACATTTGCGCTAGCGAAGGGACTTGCAACACCGAGGCCAGATGTGCTGAAGGGGTTCACCCCTGAGCAGAGAGAGAGAGAGGAAAAGGACAGATTAGCTAGGCAAAGGGTTCTACTAAGGGTGGGAGTCGAATTATGGCTAGTTGGGGTTCTGAGAAGCATACAGGATGCTGTGAATGTGGATGATGGCGGGCCGGCGAAAAACGGGGTAAAGGCTGCTGGGGCAAGTGTTGCCGGTAATGGGATCAAGAAAAAGGAAGATGGGGGAGAGCCCGAAGCGTTTCCGTTGGAAGTCCTGAAGGATCTTTTGGGTAGGGACAAGGAGCACGTTAATCTTCCTCTAGTTGTTTTGTTCGTCAAGAACTTTTCCTACGATATTCTAGGAGTTAAGCCGAGGAACTTGACAAGAAAAGTTGTGGAGGAGGATGGCGCCACTGTCGCGGCAGATTCTAGCAAGTCTAATGGTGATGCGACGGAAACAAACGGCATAGGCTCAGTCGGCCCGGAAGACCCTCCGCTTGTTTCGCCTGATCTTCAGCAACGCTTCAGAAATATCCTTACCCGTTACTTAGAATCGGTGAAAGGTCATATTGTCCGACAGCACAAACATCTACAGACCCAGTCAGCCCGCAACGCGGAAGCATATATCAAGTCAGGCGAGATTTTCGAGGACCGTCAAGCCAACTACGAAAAACTAGTGAAGACGAAGGAGAAATTCATTGCCAATGCCCAAATCGTGGCAGATGTTTTAGGAATAGACATGCCAGATCTACAAGATGAGAAGGATGAAGAGGCAGCAGATAGTATCATCCGGGAGGGTGGCAGTATATTTTCTGCGAAAGAAGATGGTGGCAAAAACGGAATGTGGGAGGATGAAGATCAGAGGAGATTCTACGAGGATCTGATAGATCTTAAGGTTAGGGTTCCGGCGGTGCTGCTAGAAGACGGGAAACGGAAGAAACCAGACACGGACGGAAAAGAAGGGGATAAAAAGAAGGACGCTGAAGAGGAGGCAGATAAGGAGGAGCCAGCTGCTGAGAATGGCGATGCTGATCTTGAGCAACCTTCGTCTCCGATTAACGGAGAGAGTAAGACTGGAAGTGAAGAATCTAGCACCGCTATTGCAAATAAGACTATCGGTGCCCAGGTGGACGCTCTTCTCATCCGCCTCCCTGAGCTAACGAACCGCGACCTTATCGATCAAGCCGCCGTCGACTTCTGCTTTCTTAACTCCAAAGCCTCGAGGAACCGTCTTCTCAAAGTACTTCAGGATGTTCCGCGTGGCCGCCAAGATCTCCTCCCCTACTACTCCCGTTTGATTGCAACCCTCAACAAATATCTTCCGGATGTGGGCAAAGGAATGGTTGACTACTTGGATAAGGAGTTCCGATCACTCCAACGCCGTAAGGAAAAGGATTTAGTTGAAGTTCGCTCGAGCAACACACGCTACCTCTCAGAACTAACAAAGTTTGGAGTTGTTCCGCAGCATGTCATTTTCCACTGCTTGAAAGTTGCATTGGAAGACTTCCACAGAATTAACGTCAACGTTATCTGTAGTACTCTTGAGAACTGTGGGAGATACTTGCTTCGCAACCCAGAGACCAATCCACGAATGAGCACGTTTTTAGAAACTCTGAAGCGTAAGAAGGATAGTGTGGCCTATTTAGGATCCCATGAGCGTGTCGCGATTGAAAACGCCTTCTACTACGTCAACCCTCCAGAGAGACCTGCAATTGCACAGAAAGAACGCAGTGTGATGGAACTATTCGTTAGGAAACTCATTTATCTTGACTTGACGAAGCGCAACTACGTCAAGATCCTGAAGCAGATCCGCAAGTTGCATTGGGAAGATAAGGAAGTGGTCACCATGCTATTCAAAGTTTTCACAAAGATTTGGAAGGTTCGCTACAATAACGTCCACATTCTTGCTATCCTCGTCGGCGCTATCGGACGCTACCATCAGGACTTCATGCATGCCGTTATCGATGAGGTGCTCGAGCAGATATCACTAGGATTAGAACAAAATAACTTCAAGCATAACCAACGCAGGATCGCGCAGGTGAAGTACTTGGGCGAAATGTATACATACAAGCTTATTGACTCGCCGGTCATCTTCGATGCGTTATATAGGATGATCACATTCGGCCATGAGGGCGGAACACCTAAGCCGGGAAAGATTTGTATGCTGGATATGCCGGATGATTTCTTCAGGATCAGGCTGGTGTGTACGCTGCTGGATGTGTGTGGGATGTGCTTCGATAGGGGAAGTGCGAAGAAGAAGTTAGACTTCTTCCTGACGTTCTTTCAGGTTTTTTTCCCATGTACCCTCATTATTGTGGTTTACAGAACTAAATTTTTGTTAGTACTATCTCTTCACGAAAGATCCTCTCCCAATGGACATTGAGTTCATTGTCCAAGACACCTTTCAGGCCATTCGGCCAACTTGGGACCTCCCTACTTCGGTTGAAGAAGCCGGGAAGGCTTTTGAAGAGGCTGTTGCCAAAACCTATAAGCCCGACGACAAATCTGGTCCCACCGAGCCCGAAGACGTCGATTCCGACGATGAGGAAGCCGAGGCTGAGCTCCGTGAGGGTGAGGATGAAGTTGACGGTGTTTCAGAAGGTGAAGAGGATGAACCTGCGACCCCCGGGATCCGCATGGAGCACCAAAACTCGGAAGGGTCTACGAGTTCATCGAGTGAGGATGAGGATGAGGATATCGTCGTGGATATGCAAGAAGAATTACGTGACCCCGAGGCGGACGCGGAGTTCGATAGAGAATTCGCGAAGATGCTGCAGGAGTCGATTGACGCACGCAAATTTGAGCGAAAGCCACTTTTCGATGTTCCATTGCCAATCAAGCGTGCTGGAAGCACTTTGTCTATGCTGAGTCGGGAATCGACTTTTGAAGCTGAGCCTGGCAATATCAGCGATATTACTATTAGCAACAGCAGCCGACCGACATCGATGATGAGCCCTATTAGCAGTGGGATGATGGCGTTTAGTCTATTGACGAAGAAGGGTAACAAGCAGCAGACCAAGACGGTCGAGTTACCAAGTAACTCAAGTTTAGCAATGGCAATGAAGAATACGCAGGAGGCGGAGAGGCAGGAGAAGTTGAAGATCAAGGAATTGGTCATGAACTACGACAGAATGGAGGAGACAAGTGAGCTGGATTGTAGGTTTTCTACTCTAATTTAAGCCCCACAAGGAATACTCATGGGATTTATCCATTACCCGAGGGATGTATGGCATCACTAACACATTTTTTCATAGCATTGGAAAAACATGCAGCCGCCAACGGCGTCCACGTCAAGTACGAAAGGAGTAACAGCAATTACGGCAACAGTAACGGGAACCGAGGTGGCACCCAGCGCGGCCGTAAATTATCAATGAATGACTTAAATTGGTATGGCGACTGTCCAAACCTATCTGATAATAACCACTGCCAGCCGGTTCGTCACGGAATGGGGAGTCGGACCTATGCTGTTGCTACTTCTTTGATCACCATCAAGGAAGAACGAGCAAAAGTAGCAAGGACTTCCCTTTCCGTCACGAATGGATTGGTGAAGGCCCTACAAGATGAGAGGAGGGGTGGTGTGAAACGGAAGTGAAGATGTCAGTTGCTAAAACTACTTTTTATGGCCTATAGGAGTTAAGATTCGATGAAAGTCAGCTTTTCTCGATTCGTAACACCAAATCAAAACCTATCACCGAGGGAAGAAAGAGAAGAGGAAAAAATCGATCACATCTTACGCTATTTAGGCGTTTCAGGATTCGGTTTTTTTTTGCCGGAACGAAGTCGCGAAAAAGGCGGACAGGCGATTGAATAAAGCTAAAAATCTAGCGAATCCTCAGACGTTGGAAGTTGGGTAAGAAATGGGGAAAACCGCCTTTTGAATGGTCTTCATAATGCCCCCTCACCAAACAACCTATTGACTCGAAACGCGAGAAATCTATGTTCTATGGGGCGCTGAAATTCAGAATGAAAGCTACGATTGCGTCGATAGATCACAGGGTGACTGAGCTGTTCTGGGGAGACGTGTGGGGAAGTATTGCGATTGAGTTTGTTTTGTTGTTTCTTCTGTCTGGTTTGTACCTATCCATAAAGCTCGACATTCTGCCCTGGGCCAGTCGGCTCCTCTCTTGAGGGCTTTTACGGGCCAGGGTTAGTGGTTGCAGGTTGTCAGCTTGGAGGACTAATTTCCTTTTCTCTTCGCATTTTAGCCGCTCCCTTTGATTGCATTGAGCTGCTTTCTATTTTTCCACTTTATTTCTTTCTTTCGCGGCCTGTCTGTCTTCAAGACTGTTCATGTTCAATTTCTTTTTTTCCCCTTTTCGTTTTCCTTCCTTTATGTTGAGGCAAAAATTAGGCAATGATTTTTTCGTTGTGTCACCTCTTGAGGAACCCTTTCTTGGTCTTAATTAAATCGAATAAGATTACGCTCTTGTATTTGGATGCGATCACCAACGTCCTGGGGATCCTAGCTGCAAGCCGTGAAATCTTCAGATGACTGGGTACTTATGGAAGGCAGCTGACACTGATGCAAGTGGATGAGAACGAAAATGATGAGCGGCTTTAAGGTGGTTTGTCGGTTATTACAGCATTGGATTGACGCCGAGTGAGAGTCTATGCGACGATGCCAAGATCTGACACCTGACCTATTTTTGCGTACTTTTTTTATTTATAGGTACTGACATGAAAAAGAAAAAGAACACACGCTCTATTCCTTCTTTTGTTCCATTTTGTGCCAATCCACCTTCTTTATGCATTTATCGACACCTCTAGAATCTCTTCGCTCGTGGAGTCTTAACACATATTTTATGAGTTTACTGCAAAAAGAAAATTAAAAAGACCAAAACCCCTCTAACATCGCCAGGGCCTCGCATTTAAGACTGATCAACCTTGCTGATGTAGGAGATAAGATCAAGGACACGGCGAGAGTAGCCCCTTGATAAACAATTAGTACAGTTTTCATGCAAGAAAAGTGCGGATAAGGCTTACCATTCGTTATCGTACCACGAGACGACCTTGACGAAGTGGTCATTCAAAGAAATGCCAGCCTTAGCATCAAAGATGGAAGAATGGTTGTTTCCGTTAAGATCAGTGGAGACGAGTTCATCCTCGGAATATGCAAGAATGCCCTTGAGAGGACCGTTGGCGGCTTCCTTGATAGCAGCCTTGATAGCCTCGTATGGGGCGGATTTCTCGAGGCGGACAGTAAGATCAACAACGGAGACGTTCTGGGTGGGGACACGCATGGACATTCCAGTGAGCTTGCCATTCAATTCAGGAATGACCTTGCCGACAGCCTTAGCGGCACCAGTGCTGCTGGGGATGATGTTGGCAGCAGCGGTACGCCCACCACGCCAGTCCTTAGCGGAAGGGCCGTCAACGGTCTTTTGGGTAGCGGTGTAAGAGTGAACAGTGGTCATCAGCCCCTCGATGATGCCGAATTTGTCGTTCAGGACCTTGGCAAGGGGAGCCAAGCAGTTGGTGGTGCAAGAGGCGTTGGAAAGGATGTTAATATCCTTGTTATATTTCTCGAGGTTTACACCGCAGACGAACATGGGAGCATCAGCGGAAGGAGCAGAGCTATAAAAGCCATTAATTAGTGCTTGCTCATTGTCATCAAAGTATGGAGTTATGAGTAACGAACATGATAACTTTCTTTGCACCACCCTTTAAGTGAGCAGAGGCCTTGTCGATAGTGGTGAAGACACCAGTAGATTCGACGATATATTCAGCACCAGCCTTACCCCATGGGATGTTGGCGGGGTCACGCTCCTGGTACATTTTGATGGTCTTCCCGTTCACGATGAGATCGCCCGACTCGGAAGCGGAGACTTCACCCTTGAAGTTGCCATGGGCAGAGTCGTACTTAAGCATATAGACCTGAACAAATCAATAATATTAGACACATTACAGGCGACCGAGAGTATGAATAATTGTTGCGGGAATACTTACGGCATATTTAGGGTCAATGAAGGGATCATTGATAGCGAGAACTTCAATATCCTCGTGTTCAACACTGTTGCGTTGCACGTGGTTGTTAGCGTTGATCGTTCATGATGTTGCCCCGCTGATAAGATGCAAAGATAACGATAAGAAAAATATGCATGGTGGGGGTTTGGTTAGACTTACGCATTACGGAAGACCTAAATCAACCCAAAGAACCAAAGTCAGAATTAATTATTTCTTGGAAACGGTCCTAGAGAGGATAGGAACTCTGTGAAGAAAATCATCGAGGGAAACCTACGATACGTCCAATACGTCCGAAACCGCTGAAGCAAAGTTAGTAACTGCTCATCCTACTTGATTTCGATGATAGAAAACTTACTTGATTCCGACCTTGACAACCATTTTGATTATTGCTTGAAGACTCTATTGAAAATATTAGAATTGAATGGGTCCTAATGGAAGTAGATATGAGGTGGGGTAGTGGAGAGAGATCAAGAAAACTTAAGCTTGCCCTATCTAGATGAGATAGAAAGGGGATGTAATCGGAATAAGAAGCTGAAAGAGAACTCACTTTAGAAGTTAAAGGTCCGGAGTAAAATTCGTCGTTTGTGATAAAGATGGTAGATGCAAGTAGGGGTTGAGTCTCGACTGAGGAGCTGGGGAGGAGGGGTGAGGACTCAGGTATTTATCATGGCAAACAGCGGGGCTCCCAGCCCGCTTGAAAACCTCTCAACGCGGTAACAAGACTGCAAGGAGCCTCCAGATCTCCAAATAGAAAAAGAAAAAATTACGCATCTAGAGTACATGTCCCCGGACATCTTCCTTTACTCTGTACGCGCGTGTTCCCGCCATGCCGGTGCGGTCCACGCCTATTCTACGCCTATTCTCGGCAAACCGCTAAATATTTGGACTCGGAGCGAAAATCTCTCGGAGGAATTTCGATAGAATCCCCAAATCAGGCTCGCGATATGAATAGGAATAGAAACATCCTCGGTAAATTCATGTTCCCTTCGAAGTATCCTCCGTACCTCCCTTTCGTCTCTACCGCGTTCTTCACGGAGTAGATCTTACCGCGCAAGTTATGTGCCCCAAGCCGCGAACGAAACAACCACCACGGTACGCAGAAACAAGCATCAGGCTTTTTTTCTTTTGCCTCCTTTTTTGCCCCGCCATTTCATTTCGTGCGTTGGTCATGCATTTTAGACTGGGTGCCATATCTCGCTCATTTTACTTCTTGCTGTTGCTAACCCTCTTTTGATTCATTGTTTTGCCCCTCCTCAACATTTTTTTTCTCTTACGCACATTTTTTTTGGATTTTCGATCTTTTCGATCACCTCATCGAAGTCTTTGCTGCTTATCTCACCGTCTTGTTCCCCATACCTATGATTATGATCTTATCCATAGCCTCGTCTTTTATTTTAAATGTTCGCATTTGTAACGTTCTCCCCACGCGCTAATTTCTATGATCGTGAGTGTTTTAGAGTGCTTTGTAGTCACCATCTTAGCGATACGGGTTTTATTTATTGATGTCATAGGAATTAGAAGTAGGACAGGCATGCCGTGATACGGGCGGGACTTGACTCACCGGGATCTTTCTTATGTTCTCCGTGGGGTTAGCCGGATCTTGAAAAATCCAGGTTCGTCGCAAACAATGTCCGTGTCCGTGTCCGCTTGCATTCGCTAGATTGAACGCATTTTATATGGATAAATATGTAATCGAGGTAAGCAAATTTGAGCCACCTACTAGTGAGATCACCCACCGTTTAATCATTGATGATTAATAGAGCCTCTATGATGAAGTGCTCGTAAGGGGCGAATGGCTGAGCCAAGAAAATTGGCTTGGCGGAATCTGCAGGTCGTGATACACTTTGATATTGAGCCTGAGCGAAACCTCTGGTTACAAATTCTTCCGATTTCGGCAATTAGTAACGCATAGATAAGAGGTGCTTATGTCAAATGACCACGATGCAAGCCGAGTCTAAGTGAGTGAGATATTGTGATTGTCATGATTGTCACACAATCTATCTCTCATGCACAAGCTCCATTATCTTTAAAATGAGCTCGACTGTATCTTCAATCGAATATACATGTAGGGAGCTGATATGACTTGATTTTTCCAAAAGTGTTACGCAACGAATTCCTTTTGATTTTCGATGAACCGTTCGAGAGACCTCAGCATGCATAAGGATGTTTGCACATCTTACCGCATAGAATACGGATATTCGTGGACTCTTAAGTTGACCTAGAGGATGACCCTGATGACGCACAACCAATATCTTCTGCACCACCACATGCTCCTACGATAGAACATAGTAATCTTGTCTCTCGGTGATTAGCTAAAGTACATGTAGTCAGATACTAGACTCATAGTATCTAGCGCTCTTAGTAATAGTTCTAACAAAGAGCACCAGTAAAACCCCAATGCACTACTATGAAGTACTTTTCTCCTCTCGTCATGTATCAATATTTTGAGATACTAGTCTATCCCATTATGCTGCGGTATTAATACACTCTTAACAACTTCGCCACATTACTAAAGTTTCCGTGATATTAAAGACTTTGCGCTTTTGACCCAGCCCTGATTTTTGACCAATCAAATTGCTAGAAATCTGGGCCAGATCTGTTTGCGCAAAGTCTCTAATTTCACTTACTTGTGCAGTAAACCCTTCCACACTCGTTAACGTTTTTGCTATCCGATCAGGCTTCCTCCCTACACGAGTGTTGGTGAACGAGCAATTTTTGAGCCAGTTCGAATACCCACTGAGGGGTTACTGGGTGTTATCCCCTGACTAATCCCTTGAGGCTTCCCAAACGCGCCACATATCCTCTACGCCTCCGTGATGCCAATCATTCTGACGACACTAGTGCCACTTCACCCTAAACCTTGATCTCTGGCTGTTTAGTTCCTGAAGGCTTTTCGCTACTTGCAAACCTGAAAGTTAGGCTCCGATGATCTAAGGGTTATACTTTCCAGTCATTACGGATAAGCAGAGACTAAATGCTATACCTTCGAGCGTGCCAATCACTAGATCGTTGAATCTTAGACCGTAGATGTGTCATAATTTCCGGGTGGTATTTCTATCTGATTTAATTTTGTTAAAAATATCATCCCTAATATAATAGATCTAGGTATATCTACGCCCTATGGAAATAAGGAGGAGCAAAACGAAAGAAGACGAGAAATCTAAGCTCACCTCTGTGTTCTTAGTCAACAGCACAATGACTCACCGTCCTAGAAGATAAAGATTTTACGTGTGAGATAAGTTAAATTGTACGATGATGGTCCAAAGGACTGTGTCTCTTCATATATACCTATTTATATATATAGCGTATCAGTTCGAATCACCATTATTAGCCTCCCTTATTTCTTACTAATCCCAGATCCTCTACCACCGCGTCACGAATAACGTTTTGTAGCCCAGGGGACAGCCCTAGAAGGATAGAACAGAGAAGGATAAAGCTGGAAAACCCGTAAAGCTGTTCAGCCTTACCCTAGTTTATCGCCCCCGTTTACTTCGCTAGCGCCTTGAAAAAGATAGCTAGGGCTTTCCAGGCATCCGGCTCCATGATACCACACGTGGATATCGGCAGCGATGAAGTGGAGTTGTGTATAGGATTATCCAGGGATCCCTTAAGGTGTCATTACCTAGAATCAGAGTGACACTGGGATGTTGAAGTAGGGTTCCTGCTCGAGATAGTCGTCAGAGGGCCTAAAGGTAGGCTTGGTTCAACTTTGAAACCAGAAACACAAGGAGCACATCCAAAAGCTACATGTAGTTAGTGTCCCAACTGCATCTATCAACTGATGAACTAAGTCCCGAGAAAGAAAAACTGCCAGCAGCGAAATTGATTCTACCATCTGCCTGCATTACAGAAAGAACGTACTCCACAGGAAGGCCAATGTCTCCTGATTTGAAGAAGGTTCGTGCATATTAAATCCATAACCTCCTGTTAGCTAGACAGTCAGTTTGGCGTCGACTTCTTAGGGAGTCAACTAAATACATGACTTGTAGGCAAAAAAAAGTCATGATTGGACTTACTTTTGAACAATAGGACCAAAGCTACCCAACGACAGTAGTTACAAACTTTAGTTGCATCTTGTGAACCACGAAATATATTGCATTTCGCTTTCGAGTTTTCAGACCCTTCTTCCGTAAAGCATGCCTCTTAGATACTATTTTCTCAGTCGAGTGATACCCCATGAGTTTAGGGCCTCATGAAGTTAGAAGCACCTATAGCAATTCCATCCGCAGCTCAGTTGTAGCTAGGACTCTGTAAACCCCAAAAAAATACGAACGAGAATCCAAAATACGTGTAGCCAACCACAGTTAAGCTACACTCGTAGTAGGTAGGATACATCTCACAATCTTCATCTACTGAAACTACCTCCCACCAACACATCCTTCTTCAACAGAAATTTATTTTTTACTATGCTGAGAATATTGCTTGACGATAATATCAACCAAGCAGCGAGACCTAACCTAAAAACACAAAAAATCACAACCTCCAAGCAAAAGCAAAACGACAGTAGAGGAAAGGAGCTGCGACTGAACGAACTAGGTAATAATGCTTTTTTAGATGCCTACCTTGCGATTTAACTGCTCTCAAATTTTATTCAGCCAAAACCACAAGGAATCTCCCCTCCGAAGAAAAAGGTAGAAAAGAAAAGACCGAAAATGAAACCTGAAATAGACAAAGAGAGCAACAAGAAATAGAACTAGTGCTTTAAAACAGATCCCCAAATCTAAGCCCTATCTGTATCCATTCTATCCGTAACCTCATCCACTTGCGGTTGGTGTTGGCCATCTGGATCCTTCATCTCTGAATCTTTATAATCGTTGTTCCTCTTCGCCATATCCTCTTGAGCCTTCCTCATGGCATCTATTTCGTCACGCTTCTGTCGTTCGGCCTGGCGCTTCTCCTCTTCCTTATCGAAGTATCTTTGCGCGATCGGGCCCACATGGGAACGGAGCTCTTCAATTTTCGCGATGTATACGCTCTTAGTGGCATCATCGCCATCATTGTACAACCAGTCCTAGAGGTGATGTTAGGATCCGATGAAGGGCCCTAGGATCGTATTAGAGTAGGAATTCTTACCTCAGCATCGTCCATGATCCTCCTAATTTTAGCCCTCTCCTCCTCAGAGGCAAAGGGAGCGTATAGATCATCTATCTTTCCACGGATGTCATAGATGTACTCCTCCAAAGCGTTCTTGCGGTCTTCGGTATCCGCAACCAGCTTATCCTGGGTAACCATCTCTTGTTCACGCTCGTTCAGGATGTTCTTCATTGACTGATCGATAGACGCAGTTGCGCTGATGACCGGAAGTTCACCCCTCTTAACTTGTTTCTTCACCTTTTCTTTGGGTTTATCCGTGGGATTTCCATCAGTATCCATAACCTGTCCAATACAACATTAGTCTAAAAATCCCTTCCTAAGTGGGCCCGGAATATTGGACTTACATCCTCTTCAACCTCAACCTCCTCGACGTAATATCCACTCTCTACATTCAAAACACCGTGAAGATTGACCCTCGCCTTTAGCTTACAGATCATGAAATCGTCCTTAGGGTCCGGCTGAACCCCCTTGATAGAGAATCTTCCAATCCAAGGCGAGATCTTTCCCGGAAGCTTATCAGGCTCGGCGTATTTAGCTTCCAGATCAAACGGCTCCTTGCGATAGAAAGTAAGAATCTTAGTCGACGGAACAGCGTTGTTTTTGTTGAAAACGGTCAAGCTTGTATCCTCATCTGGAATCTCCGGAGATTGCTCCCAGGTGAATTCGATGGGGTAGGAAACAATGTCGTGGACAGAGAAGTCCCTGACTTTGAAAACCGGAGACAAGATAGCGCAAGCGAAAGCACATCCGCGAGCGACGGCCTCATCTTGATTAAGAGTGAAGGAAAGAGGCTTGTTGAAGAAAGCAGAAATCCTCTCCTTCAATGATGGGACACGAGTACATCCACCGACAAGTTCGATGGCATCGATATCCTCGATAGTCAGGTTTGCATCCTTCAGCGCCTGCTCCAAAGGAGCAGTACAGCGATCAAGAAGGGGCTTGACAAGTTCCTCAAGTTCTTCTCTCTTAAGCATCGACGATACATCTACGTCGTTCATGATTGACTCGATGTTCAGTGGTGCCTGGGCATTCGCGGAAAGAATCTTCTTCAGCTTCTCAACACCAGCAGCAAGACGGAAGTAAGCCTTCGGGTTGGCGTGAATGTCAATCCTGTTCTTCTCCTTGAACTCAATACCAAAGTGGTCGATGAGGGCCTTATCGAAGTCACGACCTCCGAAATGCCTGTCGTAGGCGGTTGACAGAACAGTCAACTCACCCTTCCTAAAGGCGACGATGGAGGCAGTATAGTTACTGTGACCGATATCGACGAAACAAACTCTACGAGGCTTCTCCTCAGGTGGAGGGAGATCAAGCTTTGTAATACCATATCCAAGTGCAGTAGCAGTGGTGTCGTTCATCAGCCGAAGGAGCTTCAACCCTGCGATCTCAGCAGCATCCATGATAGAACGGCGTTGAGCATCAGTAAACCAAGGAGGAACACTGAGCACAATGTCGGAGACAGGGAGTTTGAGCTCTGCCGATGCAGTCTGTTTAACCTTCGACAGGAACATAGCGATCAACTGAGTACCTGTGAAGACCTCATCTTGGCCCAAGTACTTTACTCTTGCACCAACTTCACCACCCCTCGCCTCAACGAGCTCTGCGGAGATAAACTGGCTCTCGATTTCGAGTTCAGGTTCACCAAACCTTCGCCCAGCAAGACGCTTAAGCATACCAACAGTGTTCTTAAGGTTGGAGATTTCCTGAGTCTTTGCTGGCTCTCCGAGGTATCTGTTCTTGGGCCCGAAACCGACCATAGACCTATTTTTTCCCCATAACGTCAGCATTAACTCATTCCCTTATCTTATCTCCTTGCTATTATTTTCATTCATCCAATCTCTGGAGCGAGATAATATTCGGAAAGGTGTTACTAACGGTGTAGCACGATTCGAGACTTCATTGGTAATCTGTTAATCAATGAAGATGTTAGTTATTGTGATAAAGAGAGATGAAGGGAAAATCCAAGCATGTGTTCGATAGACAGCGAAATCAAGTTCAAAGAACCAAGGGAAGAAAAAGGACCAAACGTACCACGTCGACACCTCGATTCCTAGCAACAGCAATAACGGTGTTGAGAGCACCGAGGTCGACTCCGACGACAGACATAATTAGCTGCTAGCGGGGTGAAAATGTCTAGTAATTAGAAGCAGACTATAGAAAAATGCAAATTTTAATGAAATGCAGACACCAGTAGTTTGGTTATGTTACTGGTTTTAGGTATATGATCTCGTCAGGAGACTGTCGAGTGGTGGTAGAGTTGATGGACGGGAAGATGGGATACGATGGTGGAGGAAGCTGTGGGATATAGGCGCAGGCTGGCGGGGTGAAGAGTGAGGGGGAGGGGAATGTTGGTGGTTGTCCTGCTGCGTTGTTGTCGCTCTAAGCAGCCGCACGCCTTTTTTTTTTGTTTAAGCTGCTAGCTGGTACTGGCTTGGCAGCGTCCAACATATTCTGGCGTATTCTGGCAGCTTCTACGAGCCTCTATCGCCGCTGTTTCCAGGCATAGAACTGATCGGCTTGCTATTCTAGTCCTACCATCGATAGCTTTCTCTAATTATTACGAGAGAACATCCCTAGGTGCAAGGCGCACAGGGTTGCCCTATTATAATTAATTGGTAGGTAGTGTAGCAAAAACAAGGCCGTGGTCGAAAACGTCCTCAGTGCCCAGGCAACAGCTCCCAAATATCAAATCATTTCCATCGAAGATCACATCTAGATTTCCGGCAAGATCTTCCGTATGTACCACAAGCATCTTATCAGTTCAATAAAGTACTTTGAAATAAGCTTGGTGTTAAGCGCACATTTCATTACATACCTGATCCGACCCTTAGGTTCATGGATCAGGCACATAAAATAGGGCTCGGCCGGCTACCGGAGGAAAGAGTCTCAGGCACCAGCCCTATTTGACTTCCCATCACAAGTTAAAATGCTTAAGGTCCGGTATATCATCGCTGCTCACTCAGGCACATCTTAGATACCTATGCAGGAGAAAATGAATATTGTTTACGGGCCTACAAAATTACATCCCCACTCTCCTACAGGTCCTGGCCTTATTCTCCGCCAGCTCGGCTCAACACAAATTATCTATCTACTCAAGGGCGCCGTAAGCCTCTTACAGCAGTATCAACGAACGTAAGAAATGAAAAACAGAAGCGTAAGCTCAGGCAGCCCTCGTGTGTATAACGTGGCAAAAAACATGAAAGAAGAGTAGAAAGGTACGTGAAACTAATAGTGATAGGTATCTCAAAAAGAAAAACAAAACCAATCGTTAAAGACCAAACGGACGCCCTTCATATGCCCGAGTAGAAACAGTGTAATGAAACAAGAACAAAACGCAAAAGGCCAAATCAAAAGAAAAAATTATCCACCCGCAGAAGAAACGAAAACATGCCATATATATAGTTTCGGTTCTCCCTTAGAATCTAGCGGCGAAGAACACAGAAATATTGGAACCATCTTCCCTCCCGATCCCAAGTCATCATAGAACAAATAACTTTTATGCCACAGATATGAACGCAAGGACGTAAGGCTCCAAATCCAATCGATAATACGGTGTGTCTTGTCTCTTCTACCCATACTAAGGAATTACCGCCCCAGATATCTACCCTCCCGATTTTATACACACGCCCTTCACTAATACCAACTTAAAAAGAGACACGTATGAAACCGTTAACAGAAGAAATGACACAAAAACCGAAAAATCATGACTGTCGGTTCTGTTTCTTAGTCAACTTCTTCCTCTCTTTTGACCGCCCTTCTCTGTCTTCCTCCTCAGAGGAATTTCCCTGAGTGGGGCCAGGCGTGGTAGGCGTCATCTCATGCTCTTCTTGATCTGCGCCCTCGCTTCCAGCAGTCCTAACCAAGCTCAGTCTGGCCAGTGGACTTCTTGCTGCGCTCAGTCCCCGTGCGTGTTGGTTGTTATTGCTCGATGAGGACCGGTGTACTGGCTCAGGAATGGCCAAGTGCTCGGCGGTGGGGCTTGCCGGAGCATTTGAAACGGGCCCATTACTAGGAGACGCAGCTCGACTTACAGGCTGGCTGTAGTTGTTGCTATTATTGTAGCTGGGATTTCGAGTGTGATACCCGTAGCTGCTACCAACCGAATCGATCGACTCTGTAGATTCGTTTACAGCGTTCTTATAGCCGTAGATCTCCTTATCCGATATCTCCATATGGTCCCTCCGTGGTTCTACCATGTATGCACCACCAGCCTCACGTTGATTGGCTTGAGCGACGAGATACTTTCGGCGATCCTCTTCACCCATGATACTCTCGACACGACGCGGCATGTAGACAGAATTACCAGCAGAAGTACTGGTACCGGAAACGAAACTATCGAAAGAAGCGCGAGGATGGAGAGGAATATGAGGAGCATTAGGATTTCGCGGGACCATATCCGGAAGAGTGCCCATAGAAGCGTTCTCGTAGTTATAGTAACCGCCAGGGAGTCTCTCAGAAGCCGTAAACCTGCCTTCAATACCGTCGTCGGGCTGAATAGGTACACGTTGTCGAAGGCCTTGCGCGTCCTTATTTGCCTCGATTGCAGGACGGAAAGTCTCAGGGATAACCTCAAGATCGTCACCCTTAGCTTCTGCTTCAGCGATAACTTGTTGAGGTGTCTTGTCGGGATCAGCAGCTCCTGCGTCGGCACGAGGTCCTCCCCAAGTTCTTTGACCGGCAGTGAAGATTCCATAGATCATGTATACCCAATTGAAGAACGGATTGATCAAGAACATAAGAGGGTAAAGCCATGCCTTAAAACGCTTCAGACGAAGACCAAAGTAGAACATAAGAGCCCAATTGAGACCGAGAGATACAGCAATGAACCCGACAGGCAGCTGATTAATTTTTTGCGTAGTGGTGATGAGCGAAAGAACCAAGATGAAGAACAAAAGACCGGTAGTACGAATGGTGTTCTGCATGAAACGAATAATGCAGAGAATCGGGTACCTCCTCCAAAGACGGACATCAGTCAACATGCAGACTTCGTTGGTGATAAACCCCAAGAACCATCTGCGTCGCTGCTTCAACAAACTCCTATAAGATGTAACGGCCTCGGTTTTACAGAAAGCTCCCGTGCACATTTGAATCTGGTATCTTTCCTTTGCACCAATCATGAAAAGATGGGTAAGCCATCTATCCTCGCCCAAATGACATTTCCCGTAGTCGAAGAGATCGTCGCATTGCTCGGCTTTATCAGCGAAGTAATACTTGGCCATCTTTCGGAAAGCAGAGAACCGAAGAATGGTGAGGGCACCAGGGAGACAGGTAACGGAACCGCACGCTGATTCGACGGATCGCTCGAAAAGTTGACCATGAATATACTCGAGATCTTGAAGCAAAGTAATCAAGGTTTGATTTTCGGCGGTTGAAGTGATAACACCAGTCATTGCCAACATGTTCTGCTTACTACCTGGTTTAAGTTCCTGTGGCACAGAAAAGTCAGCAACTTCATTTAAACCGAATGAACGCTATTCAAGTGAGGCTAAATGGCCAAAGTTAGAAATCGGCAGCAGGCAAGAAAAATCTTACCATTTCGTAAACGAAGTTCTGGATGCAAACTTTATCAAGAATACAGTCGGAGTCGATGAAAAGAATGAACAAGTTGTCATTTCGCTTGAGGTATTCAGTGTAGATCTTGTCGATGAGTTTGAAAGTTCTCTTCTGACAATGGCGCTTTCCTCCATGGGGAAATCTTGACACAGTGATGCGGGTTCCACGGTAAGTGACGTCCAAACTAGCAGGATAACTATCAAGCGACAGAGGCACTCCGAGACCTTCGATCGTCTTCAAATACAACTCATCTTCATCTGCACCATCAAAGGAAAGGAAGATATGGAGACAAGATGGAGGATAGTCGCCGTCAACAATTGAATCGATAGCTGTCTGCAGAACCTCGGGAATTTCCTTATAACAAGGCATGACAATAACGACTTTTGGTGCGCTGCTTTCATCGAGTACAGACTTGATGCGTCTATGCTTTCCGAGACTGTTGGTGACGAGTTGATAGACGCAGAACAACCAAGGGATCGTCAAAAGCGCCGAGAAAGACCAGAAAGCGAACCATTGGAGAAAACCAACCCACACCTGCGGAAAGTGCTTTGTGATTTGGGAAGGGAGTGGAAGAGTAACGATCATGATTGGCAAAAAGATACAACTACATAAAAGTATAATTGTTAGTCCCAAAACCAAATATCTTCCAGACAAAGCTTACCGTAAAGCAGTGAAAATAATCATCATGAACAGCGCAAGTACCCGAATGTGCCATGCATCAGCTTTCTGGAATACTTTTACCAAACAGTACAGAAACGCAGCCTGCCAGGAAATCAGTATTCTTATCCAATAGGGTAATTTATCAAGAGGAATTTTTACCAGCCACAAAAACCATTCTAGTAGTGCTGCGCACATCACCAACCCCATAATTGAGGTATATACGATCTATGATATTCATTAATACTAGTCAACGAGAAGAGTTTAAAAATATATTCACCTCTGAGACCTTCCATGGCTCTCCCAATATTTCGACCGTCATTTTGATTACTTTGAAGGTAGTTCCTTCTTGAGCTTGATGTTGATATGGTTATTCCGATCCAGAAACTGATAGAAAAGAAGCGAATGCGAATCCCTCAGACTTCGGCGTGGATCAAATACAATTAAAGAGAGACTAAAATAAATACGACCAGGAAGATATTGCTGAGAATCGTTAATCCAGATATTCGGTTAGGGCTTTAGGCGTCTAGAAAGGTTTAAAAAGGCTGCGACAGATACTTCTTTGTTTTCGATGTGCGACAAAAACCCTGCCAGGAACCACTTCCTTGGGATGGCCTTTGGCTTAAAACGCAAACACTAGAATGCACAAAGAGGTCTCGAATCGACCCGAATGGAGTCGGATAGATTGAATGTGAGTGGTATTGCCGTTGGGGAGCGGCTTTAAAGATAGTATTGTCGAGATCTGCTCAACTCTGAATTTCAATGGCTAGTAGTTGGTGGGAAGAATAATTGGCAGTTGGTGGGCGAAAGAATGGATGAATGAACGACTACTCCTACGAAGATGGAGATTTAGAAACTGCCGACATTGGTAAGCAAAAAAATGGTTCGATTTTTGTCAGTTGACACAAATGCTCTGGAAACACTTGTACAGCTCGTTGGAAGAACAGCAGCTGATTGAGGACGAAAAAAATCCCAATATAACGCAACAGGAGCTGAAGCAGCTGAGTGGTACATACCGATAGACAACGCACAACCAAATCAAAGCCGTGATGGGAATTCCCGGGTTTCTAGGAAACCCTTGAGGAAAGTCCGGCTGTTCTGCACAAAAATAACGAAGGAAGTGGACGTGGGAAAACGAAGGTTGGAAGAGAGAGAAGGGGGGGCGTTGTGGGATAATATGAAAAACGGTACAGAAGCCCAACAGCAGGAGTTATTATTTTAGCCTACTATTTTTTTCCTTTTGTTAGAAGGAAGCAGGGGTAATGGGAGGTAAGGATCAACGGGTACACACAGCTAGAAAAACGGGGGCACCCGAACGAGTGAGGGCGCAGGACGAATTGACAAAGGGGGCAAGGAAGCAAAAAAAGGGAGAAAGAGGAGAACAAGTGATGGAGACAAACAGCCGCAGGTTGTTCTGGTTTGTCACTTCTGTAGCAGACGCCCCAGAAAATGGGCGACAGGCCAAGGGCGCGAGAGAAAAAGAGAGACAAACAGAAGCACATACAATATTCCGTCAACGCACCAGACCCTCAGGAACCACACCACTCCTTGCCACCCTATGCGTCAAACATCCATACAAAGAACATTCACCCTACATTCGGAGGCCCCACCACCAAAATGGATATCTCACCCCGCTATGATTCCCGTAGACAAAAAAAGTCTTGTCTTCGAACCGAGCAATCTTCGTCATCATGATCTCGCTAGAAACGATACGAGACGGCCCAGGGAAACGCTGTTGTTGGCGTTGTGATGGGGCGTTGCCCAAAGTCTCGCATGGATTTCGACCTATTGGACAGATGCGCTAACCTTTTTCTGGTTGCAAGCCAAGTAAGGACGGCAAGAAGTGTCTCCGAGAATCAGTTTTTAATTCGGTAAATTTCGGTCAGAATGGGTCCCGATCAATGCCAGCTCAGAGAATATAATATTTGGAATCAGATTCTGTTGCCAAATCCTCATGATTTACAGTGATTTTAGGGTCATTCCCCCCCCGTTTGTTATGCCTTATGTACCACGCGGGTGATGCGATACTTAGCAAGAAGTATTAGTACTCAGCTACGGTTGAACCGTTTCTTCGGGATAATCCGTCCTCGTTAGTCCAAAGGATCTGGTTTTTTTCTTTTTGGTTATGAAAGTTATGAGAAAATGAAAGAAGTATAGTTTTCCAGCTTCACCACGCTCAAGAGTTACGCTCCAATTTTCCCCACGCTTGGAGGTTGCCTAGCGAGCTCGTAGTCCGTCATGTAGAAGACGGGCCAACTAGAGTTCTGCCTAGAAGTCCCAATTAGAGTCCAGGTCCCTGCAGGCCAACCGAGACGCCTAGCCAAACGCGCGTGGCGTGTGTGCCCAAAAAGGTACGACACTGCAGTACCGATCCGCTGTGGGTATGTGAGACAGAAACAAGCATGTGGAGACAGGGGGCAACACAGTGTCTTATTCGTTGGTTGGCCTTTGAGACACTAGCAGAAAAAGTACGATTTCTGAAAAAGTTTCCCAGCTGCACGCAGTGCCGGAAATCGCCACTTTTGTCGCCAACATCCATCATCTACAAATACGTTCTGCACTTTGGAGTGCAAAGGATCCAGGAAATTTGCTGTGGCTCACCACACAAAAATACTGCATTCAAGGACGTTGCCTGTAAAATAGTAGCAGGCGTATCGAATGGGGATTTCGCCACACAGCAATCGGTCTCGGTAAAGCAGGTCTGTGGCCTGCTCTGCTAAGCGGAAAAAAGCAATACCCTGTGCACCCGTGGGATGAAAAGGGGCAAACAAGTAAGTACGAGTACATGTTTAAGCAGAGGATTCCAATTGGTCTGAAAGACGAGGGCTTTCTTGACATTCATGGTGCGGCTGTATCACGCTCGCGCCCAGATACTTTGAGGCAGGTAGCATTCTTCAACCGGCTGGTGACTCTTTATACACCGCGACAGCCAGGGATATAAAAGATACTTGCAGTGGCTCCTAGCGAGTTGTATATTAGGTACTTTACATAAAGTAGCAATACAATACAACTAGTATGAATGGAAATATTCGAATCCCCATGGTTTTAGCGACGTCAAGACCGTGGTATTTGAAGCATTTGAGCACTAGAGTATTCGCCACCTCCACCTCCTTTCCCTTGGAAAGTTGCCCAGAACATTCTCCCTTTACTTTTTTAACATCTAATTAGCACACCAGAAGCAGTCCAATCGGGCACATTTGCGATCTTGATGAGAAAACCCCTATTCCTCAAAGAAGCACAACTTGAAGCCTTGCAGGGGCATCATTTATCTCGTTTCGTCATGAGACATTCAGCTGAGGTTCACCTGCATTCAAGCCTAACCTCAGGGGTAAAATCGTAAAGCCTAACCTTATCTACCGTAAGATTATCGAAAAGTTAAACGCAAGGGCTAACGGGAAAAAATCGTTTTTTTTTTCTTTCTCTGTTGTTTCAGCTTTCTCTTTTCACCTCCTTGAGCCAAGTTGAGTGCTCTAGACAGCATGAGGTCTGGTCGCCAATAACTCCTAAAAATAGTCGACAACACAGGAGTTCCGAGGAAGAGTTACACATGCGCAAAAACATTTCCTTGTTCGGAAATTTTACTTGCCGTATACCCGAAACCCTGGCCAGCAGAAACCCTACCACTGTTGATAGGACTGGGGATCGGGGTGCAGAACATAATCACGAAAGCACGAGAAGGAAACAAGGGGGTTTATTTCCAATTGCGCCTGCAAGGTATTTCTATGCGGGCAGAGCTCCACGGACCGGGTGAATTGTCCGTGTGGGTGATCGCTGGGCCACGCGCACGGGATCTCAAGAGGCGAAACGAAACGACATCAAGAGTTGATTATGAACCGCGGAACGATATCAGGATATCAGGAGATGGGTTTATGACGATCATGAGGAGGAACCAGACCCTCTATTCCTAACTATCGGGGAAAATAAGAGACCCCTCGGAGCTCCTGACGGTATGGCATCTTATGCCCGCCCGCAAGCCTGCGCCGCGCGCGTACAAGCACGTTTTCATGTACTTAGCTGTAGGTCTTGGATGGATACATCTCTGGGCACCAACGCAGCCGCCCTCCGTTGATCCGAGTTCAAAAGCCCGCCGACTAAGTATCACGCTCAAACAGAGGGGGGAGCCGAGCATCTCGCATCAAGCAACGCTATTCTTTGACACCCGTTAATTGGGTCCTATTGGCGTTGCTGATAATTCCAAAGGATGGAAGCAGATCAGCCCTATGGCATATAGCACATTCCACTAAAGTGGGTGCTTTTAAATGATAGATTAAATATCATTCTCGGGAGGGCTATGAGGTTCCCGGGGTATATAGCAGGGTCGTTTAAGAATGACAAGAGAAAATCTAGATTAACTAATGCGATTGGGATGCCTAAGTTTATGCGTTGTTGCGAGTGAATGATTATGGTGCGAAGATTCCCCGAGCTAGGATTTTAGAGGTATTAGAAAAATAAGGCGATAAACTCCGGAAGGGCGCAAGCCGCACCAAGCATGTAGAGGCTTGCCAGGGCCCCTTAGGCGAACAGACACTTGGAATCACTTTCTGAAATGATACCTCTAAGCTCCTGCCCACACCAAAAGTGTCATTCGAAAGAAATTCTCCGGAATATACTAAAGCAAGCTCGGCCCCATGATTCTTGACGTGTCGGTAATCGTACTGCTCACAAGACGGAGAGATCATAAAACCATTCGCTCGATCCTCGAGTGCGTGCTCGATGTAGAGTGATGAGTTTTACCAGAACCTAGCGAGCTAAACTAGGATAAATTCGTTGTCATCGCCGGGCAATATGATGTCGGTGGGATCAGGACTATGTCACTATTGTCAGCCCTAATCGTTTGAATCTTCCCAAGCTCTAGGAAACAAAATTACTGTTGAAGCTTGGGAAGATCGACCGGCTGGACGTTAGGATGCTAGGCAATTTCAGCCAACCAGAAACTTGTTGATACCGAAAAATGCGGATCCTTTGACCAATTAGAGAGACTTAGGATAAAGCCCTTGCCCAAGTTTCTACAGTAGCTGACGATCGTTATTTTTAGAAGATCTCCTTTAGTATGTGTATTCGATTGGTTGGAGGACTATCCCCCAAGTTCTACCTAAAGTACGCCCCTTTTGTATAGCTTTACCAGTCGCTTCGAAGTTTGAAAAGAGTTTAAAATTCCGGATCTAGGATCGGTAGTAATCCTAACAGTGTGGGTCTTCTCGCAAAATTATTACCACGTTGTGACAGGGGTAGTGCCGAGACAGGCAGGTGAGTTGGTAAAAATAGTAGCGTGGTCGAATCTAAAGTAGCGATTAGATAATACGAGACTGATGATCTGCCCATGACACTTCATTTCCCACTCGTGAATCGAAATGCAGCTCCTGTAACAGGCATTGGACAATTCTGACACTTTCTACGGCAAGGATACCGCTTTTCCGTGGGCTTTAGATAAGTAATGCGAGCTCATGTAGTAATAAATTTGGATTATGATGCTTTTTCGCAATGACATCTCGTGCTCTCGGATTCTGTGCCGACCGATGCTGGGAAACCCGAGATAGTTGCTTTTGTTAGTGGGAGGTGGGGCGTTTTCTCTTCTAAGCTAATTTTCAGGATTTGTTCCAGGAAGCTCTTGAGATCTCGCTACTGATATCAGGTGGCCATAAATCACATCACATCTCCCTTTATAGATGCTCATAGTGTTTCTAGAACTTAACCACAACCGTTTCTCAACACCCACACTAAAGTTCTAAGAGGTCGAAACTGCCAAATCCTGTACCAGGCTATGGCAAACAGTATGCCTTTCTCCTTGGATCAATTATCTTTTTTAGCTCCACAATGCGGGGACCTTGATTCCGAAGAACGATATAGGATCAGCACACCGTCTACAGAAGCTGATAGTCTATCGAGTATACTAAATTTAACGAGTGGAGAGATAGGAATCCTTGTATAGCGGGTCGATCCTATTTGTATTGGGCCCGATAAGGTTTACTGGGGGCAAAGCACATATCAGTCCACCGTTATAACTTCTCACTTAAGTGTGGTCGTGGAAATAGCTCACATTAGAACTACGAAGTAATTCCGCAATGAACCTACAAATCTCTTATCTTGAGATCAAATCAATACATCTATATAACCATAGGGCCTTTTACGAATTGAGGTTTTACCTAGCAGAATCAAAATAGTGGCCTAGAACGGATAGCGTCTGGAGGGGCCACCACGATTTGCTATTTTCCTCTTACAAAATTAAGGTATGGTAGGGAACCCGATGAGCCTCCCGGATTTGGGTTGGAGTTTCAAAAGGGGAAGGGATTCTGAGAAGCGGTACGGGACTTGGTATCGTAGATTTAGCTAAAACCGAGGGTATTAATGCTTCAAGTTTAGTAAGAAGTGTTACTTGGCTTGTGACAAGTATACTTTCGTTAGACACATAGCAAATTATTGATTTAAGGTGTATCTATTGGATGAGGAGAAGTAGCTGGATTTGATTTGGGCTCGAGTATGTCTGGGGCATCTGAATAACTATAGTATTCGATTTCTCTGACCTTACCATGGACGGCCAGCGTGGATATGTCATTTAGTTGTACAACACTCTGATGGATACGAGTGGGTTGCGCAACTGAAGATTATCGAGTGCATAGTCTCTGTACTTGGTTCCCCTATAATCGCCGCTTTTACCGCTTTCACCTCGTTCGTTAAAAGTAAATCTACTAAGTTGATTTCCTGATGGGATCAGCTAAAAATGCTTTGTATTCGATTCCATGGAACCAACAGAGGGCCTGTTAAGTTTAGGTGCATCATGTATGTTATACACCTATGGTTGGGCCATTATAGTCTTGTGATGTTTGACGGCAATTATAAAACGAAAGACTTAATAGCAATAATTGCTCGCGCAACATGGTTATACGAGACCTCGTGGTGACAAAAGTCATATCCAGCACCGAGGAATTTCTTAGGTTGTTGCGTTCAACTGAAGGAAGCAAGACCACAAATCAAAGGAAGGTATGTTGTAGTATCTACTTTGACCTAACCGCTCTTGACCTGGTATTAGGTTTATCGTGTTTTTAAACTTAGAGGATAAATTGTTTTGAGGTATCATAATCAGGCAGCCAGAAAGCCTGAAATTGGGAATGTAAACAGAAGAGAGATATTCATCGTAGCTAACGTGTTATACAAATACTTAGTCTGCCTCCATAGCTGTAAATTAGGAAATCACATCAATTGATATATTTGGGATAAATAGGAAGAAAATGGCACCCACTAGCTATCTTCCAAGCAATGCATACATTTTAGTCGCGGGGAGGATCCCCTGCAGAGGCGGTGACTCTCTAGTGTGATTGCTAATATCGAGTGCGATTACTTAATAGTGATTAAGTCACTGAAACTGTAGAACTAGATCTCGTTTATATAAATTTCCCAACAGTGTTTTATGAACGAAATTACTCAGACTAATAGCCATGATTAGTAGGTCATCGAAAAGGCGGGTGCATGCAGTTAGTTAATTTGGGGTATATCACACGATATTCCCTGTGCGTATTGGGTATATGCCGTTACTGAAGAAATGTTTTTTGAGAACGGTAAACACCCGCGCTGTGTTTGTGTTTGTGTTTGCTAACAGTATGAAGCCATCCCATTCAAAATCTAGAGCAAGTTTCCAGTCGGGTTTGGCCCCTGTATTTGGATAACAGCAATGGGAAAGATTGTTCTCGTAGGCCATAGGGTGGGGCTTTTTGTGCAAGAAGATCCGGGAAAAATGTGTGGTGGTGGGTGGCCGGGTAGCTTGCGACTTGTCAGGTTGTTTGTCGTGATCAGATCTGAGCGGTCGAATGAAAGAAGGTGTAGATCACCTGACTAGTTTGAGGTTCGGCTGCCGAGGTGCAGCATGTGAGAGGTCTGTCGATAGGTAAGATTTGGCCGCGAGGTAGACGACAGGGCTTCCATATCTCTGTGAAAGCCATGCCATGGACAGCGTGTCCCCAAGGTGATGGAACGGTATGTTTGGAAGGGCTGCTTGAGCCTAATGGAGATACGGGAGATCGAGAAGCATGATAGAGATTGTGACGTGTCTGTCGGGAATAAAGTGAGTACCCGGATCTAGTCTTGGTAGAGGTCGGATTGGGTGTAAATGAGGAAAAGGCAGCAGAAGGGCTGGAGGGGAGGGGGGGTTTATACCCACGCTAGTTGTAAGTTCTAAGTAAAATGCAGAATGTTTATTTCAACCATACATATGTATACTTTATTAGACGCTTTACAGGTAAGGGTCTCAAATCATATACTATCACTCGTGTTGCCTACATGTAATTATAATGGGTAAATAAAAGCTTGGGCCGAAGGGCCCGTATAGCGTTAAAGCATAGAAATGTGTTTCTAGGAGGCTTTTATGTAAAGTAACAAAATCTTAGAATGCTAGTTGCACACTGCACTGTCGCTGGAGGCTCATCATCCATCCTTGTTTTACCCTTTAGAAGCAACTCTCAACTCTGTCCCGCTTAATACTACATATATTCCGAAGCAACCTCACCCAAACCACACGTGACGTCTCGACAAAACATGGCATCTCTACCAACATTCTACACCCTCTACAGACAAACCAGGTTCCTATTCTCCCCTCATAGATTCTCACGCCAAGAGCTAACGTTGAATATCCGTAGTATCGGCCTTGCCCTCGCGGACTCTATCGACAAGCTCATCGCTGCAGGGAAGATAACACCGCAACTAGCGAACGCTATCATGGTACAGTTCGATAAATTCATGGCGCAGCATCTCGCTGAGAAAGTTAAGACACATCTTACGATGAAGGTTCGTATCCGCCTCCTAACCCTGGGTCTTAACTAATAAGATAATTTATTGTGAAGGGCAGAGTCGACACTTACCGTTATTGCGATGAGGTCTGGACATTTGTCCTCGAGGATGTTGAGCTTAGGTTCACAGATAAGAGGCATTTTGTCGAGGAGTTACTGGTTCCCGGCAAACTCAGGGTTGTGGCGTGTAATTCACATAGACCGCCCTCGGAGTGATGAGGGGTTGAAAGGTGACTGGTGGGCGTGGAAATAGAGTAAGCGGCTTAGATTGCAGAGATTTTTGTTGTGTATCTGGAGAACTTTGGGGAGAATTTGGAGCGCTAGGTATACCAGTTTGTGGCAAAAAGCATAAAGAATAGTTTGATCTTCATTCGTTCGTTTCTCCGTCTGCTGAATTAGTGGTATTTTCTTCGGGAAGGTTGCTGTGGCATATTTGTTGGTTTAGTTCCTGCCTCCTGGCGTCCTGCATGACAATCTAAGTATTCCCTATATCCTAGAATCATCCTACCAAATGCGATTTTTGTGGGGTAAGCTCGGCGAGGATCTTTAGCAGTTGCTGATGGTAGGGTGCAGATCATCGTCCAAATTTTTGTTAGATAGATACAAATCCAGGGTCGCTACCGTCTCATATCAACGCTTACCTACTGATCATCATTGTCTGAGGCACCGCTATATAAGCACCTCCATCAAGGGCATTGGCATTTGCACTCGTTATAGAGTTGGGATATTATCATTTCAAGCTTTCATGGAGGTGTGATTTGACGCCTGGCTCTCCACCTCTCCTCTACACAAGAGATAATCCACCCAATAGCATATATGGACCAGAATGAAGCTAGTACTATCACAACTACCTTCAGCATGATCGAAGCCTCCTGCCGCTCATAGCTCATTGGATCTAAATTGAAGGTCAGCTCCTATCGTTCTCCACTAGATCCAGCAGCCTGATAAGGGTGGGTGGTGGTATCAACATACTACCTTCAATCGTTTTCGAATAACGTTCCGAATAACCGTGTGACACAACCTCGAGGATGTTTCCTGGATCCGTCTCTAGGGGCTTCGGCAGCGTGGGTTTCCGCCAACTTGGTACCTCAAGGTTAGTCTTAATGTTTTGTCTTGAATATAATTTTATCAACTGGGAAGCCGCCTCAGGCGACTTCGCGGCTCTAAGCTTTAGCATCAGAGAGATATCCTCTAGAGGCTATACCTTGGGCTTTCTACCGGTTGTAGGGATACTGAGGGCGGGTATCCTTTCGTCGATACTTCCTCCCCACAAGAAGTAGGGAGGTTAGGGGTTAGAAAATCCTCGGTGACAAATCTCAACCTACCTCTAGATTCTAGTGGGAGCCTAAAGCCAGTTTCGGCATATCTATGACTTGTGATGCTTGAACCGCTTGGGAATGCGGGAGCCATAATGAAGTCGTTCATATACCTCTACTAGAGAATCTTGAAGATAGTGTAGGGTAAAATAATCTAGACGAGATGGGAGTTTTGAAGTGTGGCTAGCGGGGTATTTTGTGGGCCAAATGTCAATAAGTTGGTCTTGGCCCTACGAAAGAACGAATTTCAATTTCTTCATCTTGCTTTCTCCCAAAACATCAGATCTGAGTATTTTCTTATTGTGGGGGTTTGGTTGTGTAGGGTGTGTCAAGTGCAAGCGAATAGCTGATTGTAACTTGCGGGGTCTATAGAGAAATTTTCGAGGCATATGCGGGACATAATGTGTACACAATAGCTCTCGGTTCCTGAGCTATTGCCAATGACAGAAGTCTTTTCTTCTTCAGGATATGTAGAGGGTATATTGGGTTGTCTTGCGTTTAGATACGTTACGCGGTGGGTTCATTGTTCGCAGTTCAAAAAGAATAAAATTTATTCCCGAAAGCATCTCAACTTAAATTAAGAAGGGTGAATCTTTAGTTTGGAAGATGTGCCTACAAGAAGAATAAAAAACTCAGGTCTTGCTGGGAGTCGAACCCAGATTACGGGAAGATTGTTGCCAGGGTTTGGCTCCTATCAGAATCCCGGGTGCTAGCCATTACACTACAAAACCAGGTTGATTTCAGCCAGAATTTTAGCAATCCATAGTACTAGTTTTGGTGATGGGCAAAGACGTCGGAGATTCACGATGAACTCTTGTTTCTTACGGTGGGGTA
Source organism: Paragyromitra xinjiangensis (assembly GCA_038503065.1). Taxonomy (NCBI): domain Eukaryota; kingdom Fungi; phylum Ascomycota; class Pezizomycetes; order Pezizales; family Discinaceae; genus Paragyromitra; species Paragyromitra xinjiangensis. Next base: position 234,002 of record JBCAMK010000001.1, on the reverse strand, counting down.
TAGTTACAGTCGCACCTCGTTATGCCAGACGCCAAGACTCCAGTGGATCTCATACAAGGCAGCAAATTTATTTTGCAGTAGAAAAAATGTTTTGGTCAGGGCATTTTGTATGGAACAGCAAGGGATTTGGCATACTGAGTCCCGGCATAGTGAGGTGCGACTGCATATGGTAGAAGAATTAAATAAGATGAGATACACCACTTTTTAGTCACTTATGTTGACGGATGAGAGAATAATCCTTTTATCGCCACGCGTTTCTGACTTATGAATAGGCCTATGAAGTATCAATGAGAGCCCGAATACGTGATTACGCGCGCGCCTAATCGAGGAAACCTTGGCTGTAGACCAGGGGCAACCAATTGCATTGGCCATGGGGCATATCTAGATACAAAGGGAAAAAAGGATAGGATAAAAAATGAAAAACCTAAATGCCAAGAAATGCGCCTTTCTGGGTAGATATGAACCAACTTCTAGGAAGACTGATGTTAAGAACAAGAAGGGCAATTTAAACGTGCCGAAGACTGATAAATATTGATAGTGTTCAGGGGCACCGTAGGAATGCTGTAGGATGAAGCATGTGGAGTACATGCTAGTAGGGAATAGGTACTGCAATGTAGATGATAGCTACCATGAAATATGAGACTCAAGTATCAAGCCTAACAAAAATTATTATTTTTCCATTTCAAATCCTTCCAAATGCCCCGTCTACACATAGTGTAGTCATCTGTAAACCTAGGCGGCGGTTCGAATGCCCCATGAAACGCCATCTTAGTTTCCAGCAATCACTTCCTCGCAACCGTAATAGCCGCATTAACCGCTAAGTTCTCCTAGGATATAGGGCCTAAGGCGACCATAGCAATCTTAGGAGCCCCGCTCTGATGTTTGGGAACGAGTCTTAAGAGACTAGCGTAGAGGCTTCAGGGCGTAAGAGATATCGGGTGTAGAACCGATCAGAGTATTGGCAAGGGCAATGAATAATTTCATGAGAAAAACCCGAGGGTTTACGTTGTCAGCATTTGAGACTACATGTATCTTGTAGTAAGAAATTACTGCTTTCCTTCCGGGGTGCGTACTGTGTAATCGGTTCTTTCGAATATAACGGAGGGCTAGATGTCCGTTGGGAGTATAACCTAAGCTAGGGAGCTTGGATCGAGAAGTGTGCGATAGCTTTTACGTAATGAAACAAGGCAACCGATATCAACCGATATATAGGCGAGGTATGTAGTTGAACTGGGGATAAGATGGAGAAGCTTAAGTATGTAGGCAGCGAAGAGTTGGTAAACGATATTGGGAAGGTTCCTCGCCCTGGGGCCACACCCCTAGCATGCTTCTGCTCCATCGCAAGATATGCTAGTAGCCTAGGGATTTAGATAGCGCAGAATTTACGGCATGGATAAACATAGTTGAAACCTTATCCTCTGCTTTCGCTACGATGTTCAGAGAATCAGAGATGCAGAGGTGGTGTCCGAGCCATCTTGGCCTCTAGGATCCCGTATCAATTGATTTTCGTGCTGCTTATCTATCAGAAACCAACCAACCATCTGTCCAAGTGGGTGGGTGGCCCGATGTCTTGCGAGACTATTCTGTCCCAGAAAGTGATATAAGGACATAGCATATTCCGTTATAGAACTTGAAAATGTCTGTCAACGCCTTATATAAGTAGAGTGCTAGCAAAAGGTAGTCACGAAGTATGATATTGAATAACTGCTAAAATTTAGATACATGTCTTTTATGGACGTCTAATCCTCACCATTCTATAACCAAATATATCAAACATTGATGAGGAATTATCGTAACTTATAAGTACATCGATCTATGCGGCTAAAAGCCTTTGTATCACGTGCTGAAAACCTACTAGCTTCTTGATACCTATCCGCCATCTATCCACAGTTTGCGTTGAGACCGTGGGCGTCTCATCTAATAGCTGCGCATGCCTTGGCTAGGAAATGCTAATGACCACCCACCAGATTACAGACGCAGAAATTAAGCAGGAAGGCGCCCTCCGAAATCTCCCTTCGCATCTTCTAAGCCTATGTACGTCGGGTAGACCCTAAAAAAAAGGTGAAAAATGTTTCAGGTGGGTGGAAACCCTGTCATAGGCGGTTACACCGCAATACGTTATTGGATCATGCGCCGCAACTACTGAGACATGATAGCAATACTAGGCGCGCAGAAAGGAAAAGAAGAAGGGCAGCAAATCCAGCCAGTCCAGCTCAGCGAGCCCCATAAACCTTGACTCAGACCCCTCCCACATCTAAAAGCCACTGGAGTGCCCATCTCATCGGCATCGCTTGTTGGATATCGTTTATCTCCCCCGTCATCATCTGTCATCTCAAGGACCCTTCGCACTCTAAGAATATTCGATAACACACGCATACGCACACGCACACGCATATACAGGCGATATTATGGCCGCTCAAGAATATTATGGCAGCAGTCCTCCCCTTGGACTTGGTGGCCCACGGCCTCGTTCTATGGCGCCTTATGGTATTTCCCCACCCAATCCAAGCACTCCTCCATATTCTAGAGAGCAGCAGCTTCCGCTATATGGATATCCATCGCAAGGCACTCAACAGTATTCTTCATCAGAATTTCCAGTAGAAAAGGTTAGTTGAAGAAAAAGTTTTCCTTTCCTATCACCTTCCATATTTGTGCAATGCGTCTTGTGCGCCAAGTGCATTACTGTTCCTAACCATGTCTTGATGGTTCCATTGACTTATGCTAACTTCGCACTGTAGCAACCTTATGGGCCTCCATCGGCAGAAGGCGCCCAAGCATATATCAAAAAGTTCGGTGGTCAAGGTCAATACACTCTCTCAAGCCACACCAAACCCCTTCCTGCCCAGTCTTTCCATTCTACCGCTGCTGTAGGAGCATACAGCCAGGCCTCCCAACAAGGCGCATACTCGTCGCAAGTACCTCCAGGCTATGAGCATGACCCGAACGCTCCTCCGGGTGAGCGTGGTCTCGGCTCAACCCTACTTGGTGGTGCCGCTGGTGGATATCTTGCGCATCAAGCTGGTGGGTCGTTTCTTGGTACAGTTGGTGGCGCGATAGGAGGTGCGATAGCGGCGAATGTAGTCGGGCATGAAGTGAAGAAACATAGAAAGGAGAAGAAGGAGAAGAAAGAAAGGAAGGAAAGGAGGGAGAGGAGAGAGAAAGAGAAGAGGAAACATGCACACTCACACACCACATCCCTACAAGTCGTAGCAGCGGGAGGAGGAGGTGGACATTCAAGCGGACACTCATACTCTGGAGGGCACTCATCAGGCGAAGGCAAATACTCAGCAGGGTATTCGCACTCAGGAGGGCATTCACACCCAGGAGGACATTCACACTCTGGGGGAAGGACATCTTCATCGACGTTGCAAGTTGCTGTGGTAGGTGGAGGGAGGTCGTCATCAAGGCATAGGCGTCAATCCTCCACCCATGGTACCTCAGGCCATGCTCTCTCCGGCCATGGTTCATCCACCCATGGCTCCTCCACGTATGGTGCTTCACACGGTGGCCAATCTTCCCACACTTCTGCCTATACCGTCTCCCATAGCTCTTCCCGCCGCCGTGACTCGTCTTGCTCCTCAGACGACTATTTGCATGAACGTCGTTCTAGCCATAGCCGGAGTCGCAGTCGCAGCCACAGTCACAGCCAAATCCCGAAAGAAGGTATTCTTGGTTCTTTATATGCATATGGGTACTCCACTGGTGGCGGACATGTATTCAGCAGTGGAGCCAGCGAGAGATCTAGGCACAAGAGGACTCATCGTTCAAGGCGTCAACATCGAGAGCATCGTGATCACCATCACAAGAGGATCGGAAGTGCTGCAAGCTATGATAGTAAGAGTAGTCGAAGCAGCAGTAGCAGCAGCAGTAGTTCAAGCTCGAGTAGTAGCAGCTCGAGTTCGAGCGATTCGAGTTCCGATTCGAGCTCCGATTCGGAGTTTGAAAGAGTTAGGCTTAGGCGGTAGATTGATTAAGTCGGTTATGCCAGTTTTTTTCCCGTTTTGTTTCGAGCGAGCGAGCGGAGTTGGGTTTGCTTTATACGGGGCTGGGATGAGGGGTACGGTAATGCCGCCGAGTGACCGCTTATGCCGTTGGGCAGGTAGCGTTATCGGAAGCTCGGATTTTACGAATTTACTTTTATTTTTTTACTTTTTTTGTTTGGACGTGAGCATAGGCATGGGTGGATTAGCTTTCTCGCTGTTTGTATGTAGGGCTATCATTGGGTACAGGAGCAGGAGTTTTTTTAAAGTAGAGAGCGTCTATTTCCTGATTTTCTAATCTAATAAACCTACCGCATTCCCGTGCTCGTACCTGTCTACTGTAGTAACTCGAGACCATATGTAGAACGCCATGCGGCGCAGAGATATCTATGCATGGTTATCTGATAGTGGAGGAAGCATCCGGCTCGACTTGACATTTCCTAAAGATTACTGTGCCCCAGCCTGACTCTACTCCAGACATGTTCCACGGAGCGGAAAAATTGTTTCTCAGCCTTCGATGATTCCTTCTTTTTTGCGATCCATAAGCCCCATAAATAGAGTGCCCCATATTGTTCGCCTCATGATTCATCCCGACCACGGTAATCTACTCGAACGCTTGCACCTAGCCGCTCTCGCTTTATCCATTCTAAACTACCGTACCCGTACCCCGGAGGTCAGACGAGATGGGGGTAAAATAAGCTTCACTCCGCTGACTAGCTGGCCGGGGATGACATGTGGCGCTTTACCTCCACGGGGGCGCGAAAAGCCAAGCGAGAGGGAAAAAACACAATTACATTTTCTTTTTCGGTTTTTAAGAAGATTGCATAGAAAAGAAAATTTTTTCACCAAAGTGTACTCGACACGGGAAAGGGTTCCCCCCCGAGCCGTTATCTATCAAGGATAGACAACCACTACGGAAACGACAACGAGAACTGAAGTGGGCGGTTTGGGGGTTTGGAAAAAAATAGATTCGTTCATGCAAGAGAAGCATTATCATGGAAGCGTGTCACTACCCAGTACCGCGTAACTCTCGTCGAAGAAAGAAGCCGGAAGCGAGATCTGACAGGAACGCGAAGCGGTTTTTTCTCGAATGAGATTATTCGTGTGCTAATTATGATGCTGTGAGGGTGTGTAGGAAGTGGGTGTGCAGAGCTATCTATGATACAGCTGCAGATAGTAGATTTAGATCAAGATTTGGAGGGTTAAAACGGCGGCATGTTGGGTGAGGGTGTGAAGGTTGCTGCAAGATGCGGGAAGACGTAGGGTGTGCAGGGCGAAGATGCTGGGCTGAAAATATACTCTCCAGCTCAGTGGTGAGCTGCAGGCGCAGGCAGAGAATGTACGAAAAAGGAAGGGGTATATATGTGAGTGGTTATAGGTAAGGCGGTAAAGGAGGTGAAGCTGACAACGGATCGGGGGTTGAGTTGAGAAGAAAACTGGGTAGCGGGATTAATAAATCGCGACCATAAGATTCGTGAATAGAAGAGGAGTATGATTGTTGAAGTTTTAAAGTTGGCCTGAGAGCGGGGAAACGAAGCGTGCGAAACAAACGATAGGTAGAAGCTGCTTGTAAACCGCCAACAAACTGCAAGGCAAACCACGAGGTAAGCATGATGTAACGAAAGCAATACGAAAACTCCAGCCAGCTGCTGGTAGCTACCAGCCTATGATATCTGTACGAGTACTGATGATATGCGAGACCAGCCTATGATATCTGTACGAGTACTGATGATATGCGAGAAATCAAAGACTGAACAGGTCTATGCGTATTTGGAGGCCAGATATGCATTTTGCGTCTCGCAGAAAGAAAAATATACCGCGCTGCATCACGGGCCCGCGGACCACCTGGTGGTTTCCGACGTTTTGTGCGAAGAAGAAAAAAATACTGTAACGACCTGCCGATTCGATATTGCGGCGATAGGTAGGATAGGTATCCTAGAAAACTGTTGCACCGCGGCGACAGACGGGGAGGTGCCTGTGAAGCCAGATATCCGGCAAAATGGTACTTTGGTCCTATGCCCTTCGCTCCCCGAGTGAAGAAAAAATGGTCGAAAGAAAAAAAGGAGGCAGGAATAAAATTTGAAATCGATGGTATTTGTTGATTGATTGATTCGCCACCATGTTTTAATCAAGCTCCAAGGTCTCCCCTACGAGACTTGTATCAAAGCTCCCTCCCCAATCCTTATCCCCCGGACTTTTTCCCCAACAATTTTTTCGCAGTCCATTGGTAATACTCCCGGACTCCGCCTATCCCCTGTCTATCAGACGGCGCTAGCAGGAAGGGTTATAATGTCGGCACTTTATCGATAAGTTGCTCTGTCTTACTGAGACTTTGCGGGGCGAGTTATTCGCCGGTGGCTAGGCCGAGTTTGAAGTCCGGGGGATAAGGAACTCGGATAAGGACACAAACAGGGTTTCTGTCGAGACGTCCACGATGAAGAGTTTGAAGGAAGAAAGAACAACAAAGAAGAAATGAAGTTTTGGTTTGAAGTTTTCCCGAATGCCGAAAGTAATTGGGAACAATAAAGTAATAATTATGATCTTATGGGTCCATCACCGTGCCCCTGGTTTCGTGAAACCACGAGCACACCCACTTGCGAAAAATAAAAACAAGCTGGAATGCATGAGAGATGGACGGAATTGGTGGGCGGTCGCATCTCGCGGCGAGTTGCTGTAAGATTTGATCTGCCTGAAGGAATTATTGGATTGGGTGGGTGGGTGGACCCTTGCGTCTCAACCCATGAAATGGAGCTCAGTGGCAGATGTGGCATGAGAATAGACAGGATTTTCAAAGACCTTGCGAACTCCTTTAGCCCTTTTGTCTGGACGAACTATTCTCAAACCTCTACAGAATGGAACACATGTCCTTTGCTTTAGTTCAGGGCATTCCTCAAACTGAGAGTGATAATGAAGGTGCATAGCTATCTAGCGGTCGTACCCGATGATTTCCGGGGACGCGAAGGCTTAAGTCTTGACGATGCATAAACAATAACAAAGAAGAGTCTGGGGGTCCTCGGGGCTAGTGTTCCGCCTAGAGCTTGTCGGTCCGTTGACGCGATAGACGAGATAGTTGAGCCGGGAGCCAATCTGACCAACAGTACCTACATTTTATTCCTTGAATGCCTAGTAGGCACACTCGTCTCGCCTTTTCTCGAACAACTCCTGACTCAAATTTAGTGTGGTGTGGATGTGTCAGTCGCAGAGTAACCCATCTGCGTGAAGAGACTGGCGCTTCGGTTTCTAAGAGCTCTAGAAGCTGTTCCAAGTTTTTTTCTCTTCGTCATAATCTGGAGCTGGTTTAGAGTTTTTCCTCCAACCGGAGAACCTGAGATGGCTCCAGCCAAACAAGGGTCTATCATTTGGTTAATACCGGGTCTAAGCCGGGGCGCAGGCAGTAGTACCCAGCTGGGAATTTTTCCAGAAGGGCCTTCCAGGTTTTCCAGAGCAGAGACTTAGGGGCAGTACACACAACTCTTAGGTATTTCCGCGGTACATGCATATTCAACCTGACCCCTGTTTCTGCAAATTGGTTGTGCCAGCTCAGAATTTTTTGTTATTCCTAGTCGGAGAAGCGTACGTTGTACCTGGCGAGTACAAGCATTAGTATCGTATGGTGGAAAGTGACAAGGTGGCGACAGGCCATGGAGAATGGGGGGGTGGAGAAGAGCGGGTAATTGCGAATAGGGCTCGAGCATTTTGGGGATGGAGCCAATGGATAACGGGTGAGCTAGGGCAGTCAGCGAGGCTGGCGCACAGGAGGCGAAGAAGGGCCGCAGACCCCCATTCCGGTCTAGTTTGATTGCCGCTGGAAGATTTTTTTTCGAGTTTTCCACTCGTGAAATTTTTTCTTTTTTCACCTTTGAGTTTCTCCTTACCGCCGCCAACAAGCTCCAGGCCACCATATCCAGAATATTTGTGTTCTCTCCCACCAGATATAAGAGACGCTTATCCCCCCATCGGGCTTCTTCTCTTTCCCCCTTTCCCCCATACAACATCCTCTCTCTTTCTTGTCATAGATTTTTGTCTTTGGGTTTTTCTTTCTATACGGTTTTTTCCTCTCCAATAGACGGGAAGCGAAAAACTACCTCGTGCAGAGGATCGAATACAAGCAACTACTACTCTTGCTTCCCGCGTTCAGTTAGACCACTTTACGACCCCTCACAACCCCTCCTCGGCTCCTTGCCCTTATCACTTCCGTCTTTTGCACTGAGAAAAGTTTTTCTTGCTACTCTTAGAGTCTAGACTGCTTTTTCTTTTTCGGTCTTCTTCAGCGACCCCTCTTTTTTTCTACATATATATCCATAGATCTCTCATAGATTTCTCCTACCAAATGGCACCTGCTCTCGACACCATGAACACCTCAGACGCCACCGTCGCCGCTGAGAATCAGAAGTCCGTCAAGGTCTTGGACGAGTTGCTACAGAAGTTGACCGTCTCGAAAACCAAGGACGAGGCCACCTACGCTGCCGAGAACCTTGCCACTTTCATTAATGGCCCTATCGAGGAACATGAGGTTCCTACAAAGTGAGTCTCTTTTCAAAAATTTCTGGGTTTTATTTCACCTGGAATCGAATTTCTCGTTATTTTCAGTTGCTGACCATTTTCTTTGCAGGATCCTCAATATCATCAAGAAGCAGCTGAACAACAAGAAGGATGCTCTCGCCAGAGAACACGCCCTCACTGCGATCGGTGCCATCTGCTCGAAGCAGGTCGCTCCCGGCATCGAGCCTTACATTGTTTCGTTGCTCCCATTCGTCCTCCTCGCTGTTGGCGACAAGATCACCGCTGTCAAGAAGGCCGCCGAATCTGCCGCTCAGTCGATTGTCAGCGCCATCAATCCCAACGCTGTCAAGGCAGTCCTTCCCATCTTGTCCAAGTCTATCGTCTCTGCCCTGAAATGGCCCGAGAAGATGTGTGCCCTCAAGTGTCTCGATATCCTTGTCGCCCAGGCTCCATCTCAGACCGCTCTGCGACTTCCTGAGTTGATCCCTACCGTCTCTGAGGCTATGTGGGATACCAAGCCTGAAGTCAAGAAGGGTGCTCGCGCCGCTATGGAGAGACTCTGCTCTTTGATCTCCAACAACGATATCAACAGATTTATTCCTGAACTCATCAACTGTATCGCCAAGCCCGAGAACGTCCCCGAGACCGTCCACCTCCTCGGTGCCACCGTCTTCGTTGAGAATGTTCAGGCCCCAACCTTGTCCATCATGGTTCCTCTTCTCGAGCGTGGTCTTGCCGACCGTGATACCGTCATCAAGCGTAAGACTGCTGTCATCATCGACAACATGTGTAAGCTTGTCGAGGATCCCCAGATTGTCGCCCCCTTCTTGCCCAAGCTCATGCCTGGTCTCGAGAAGAACTGGGACAACATTGCCGATCCTGAGGCTCGTGAAAAGACTCGCCAGGGTCTTGACACCCTCATCCGTGTTGGTGATGTCAAGGATGGTAAGATTCCTGAGGTTTCTTCCGCCGGCGAGCCTAAGGTCGTCTTCGAAATCATTAAGACCATCCTGTCAAAGCACAAGGATCTTGTTACCAAGTTTGAGCCTATCATCAACTACATCGCTTGCATTTCTGGTAGCTTGATTGACGAGAAGGAGAACGAGGTTGCTCTCTGGACCGAGCACACCACCCCCTACTTCGCGGCTTTCCTGCCTGAAGGTGAGGCTCAGAGCACTGCTGAGACTCTCCGAAAGCGTGCCTCCCCTAGCTACCAAGAGGATGAGGTCGACGAAGATGACGAGGAGGGCGAGGATCTCTGCAACTGCACTTTCAACTTGGCTTATGGTGCTAAGATCCTGCTCAACCAGACTCATCTGAGACTGAAGAGAGGTCAGCGTTATGGTCTTTGCGGACCTAACGGATCTGGTAAATCTACCCTCATGCGCGCTATCAACAACGAGCAAGTCGAGGGCTTCCCCAAGAAGTCTGAGGTCAAGACCGTCTTTGTTGAGCACGATCTTGATTCTGCCGATACCGAGAAGACCGTCATTGGGTGGACTTGCGATAAGCTCCGTGAGACCGGTGCTGCCGTTTCTCAGGAAGATATCCAGAACAAGCTTGAGGAGTTCGGCTTCGTCACCTCCATGTTCGAGGCTCCCATTACCTCCCTTTCTGGTGGTTGGAAGATGAAATTGGCTCTTGCTCGTGCTGTGTTCGAGAACCCCGATATCCTTCTCTTGGACGAGCCTACCAATCACATGGACAGGCAGAACGTCAAGTGGCTCGAGAACTACCTCATCAACTCCCCTTGCACATCCATCATCGTCTCGCATGACTCCGGTTTCCTCGACAATGTTTGCCAGAACATCATCCACTACGAACGCTTTAAGCTTAAGCGTTACAAGGGTAATCTCAAGGCTTTCACTGAGAAGGTCCCTTCTGCCAGGTCATACTACGAGCTCGGTGCCTCAGAACTCGAGTTCAAGTTCCCTGAGCCAGGTTATCTCGAGGGTGTCAAGACCAAGGCCAAGGCTATCATTCGTGTCACCAACATGTCCTTCCAGTACCCTGGTACCGCTCAACCCCAGCTACGCAATATCACTTTCCAGTGCTCTCTTGGTTCGCGTATTGCTGTCATCGGTCCCAACGGTGCCGGAAAGTCTACTTTGGTCAACGTTCTTACTGGTGAATTGATCCCCACTGGAGGTGAGCTGTATCAACACGAGAACATCCGTATTGCCTATATCAAGCAGCACGCTTTCGCCCACATCGATAACCACTTGGACAAAACTCCTTCAGAGTACATCCAGTGGCGTTTCCAGACTGGTGAGGATCGTGAGACTATGGATCGTGCCAACACCAAGATCACCGAGGACGATGAACAGGCCATGAACAAGATATTCCGTATCGAAGGTACCCAGCGCCGTGTCATCTCCATCTCCTCTCGAAGAAAGTTCAAGAACTCCTACGAATATGAGTGCTCGTTCACTCTCGGAGAGAACGTTGGCATCAAGGGTGAGAGGTGGATTGTCATGTCTACCTCCGACAACGCCTGGATTCCCCGTACCGAGCTTGTTTCTTCTCACGCCAAGATGGTCGCTGAGGTTGATCGTGCCGAGTCTATCAAGGCTGGTCAGTTCCGTCCTCTCGTTCGTAAGGAAATCGAAGTTCACTGTTCCAACTTCGGTCTCGATGCCGAACTCGTCTCTCACTCTCGCATGAGGGGTCTTTCTGGTGGTCAACGTGTCAAGGTTTGTCTTGCTGCCTCGACATGGCAACGTCCTCATTTGATCGTTCTCGACGAGCCTACCAATTATCTTGACAGAGATTCTCTTGGTGCTTTGTCCGGTGCCCTTAAGACTTTCGAGGGTGGTGTTATCATCATTACCCATTCTGAGGAGTTTACCAAGGAAATTACTGAGGAAGTGTGGAGTAAGCTTTTTCCCTTCTAATTCTTTTTTATTTTGATGGGGTGTGCCCGTTGTCGCCAAGGCAATTTAGCGCGAAACCTTAAAAAATACGCTAGAGAAACCGCGCTAACCGATTTGATAGGTGTTATGAATGGACAGATGACTCCTAGCGGTCACAATTGGGTGAGTGGTCAGGGATCTGGACCTAGACTAGCGGGCGAGAAGGAGGAAGAGGATCAGTTCGACGCCATGGGTAACAAGATCGAGGGGGGTAAGAAGAAGAAGAAGCTTACTTCTTCTGAGCTCCGTAAGAAGAAGAAGGATCGTATGGCGAGGAGGAAGCGTGGTGAGGAAGTCTTCAGCGATGAAGACGAATAATCGCGTCGCTCTTACTCGGGATTTGTTTTCTTTCTTTCTTTTAATGTCTGAAAAAATGGGGTTTGGGTTTTTTGTTGGGTGGTGGTCGGCAATGTGTTCTGGTTTTTGTTCTTGGTTTTTCTTTCGGATGGGCAATAGAGATAGTGATTCTTGTGTGCTAATATAATGATGATCTGCTCGTGTTAATGTTCATTTCAAACTTCATGATCAATTGCTTTGTTTCCATCTGTCTCGTGAAGTGTCTTCTCTTGTCTCGTGTGATCGTCTTTAGCCTTTGACTAGTTGCTGCTCGTTCACCTTGTTGGATGACTTTCTCTCGTTTAGCGAAAGCTGTCACGAGTGATCTCCTTGGTTTTTGACAGTGATCCAACCACGATCTTACTATGAGATACGGATTTTCATCGGTTTTATAAGAATTCGGTATGTACGAGTAGGTATAGCGAAAACATAGCGAAAACATAGCGAATAAGCTAACATAAACGAGATCCTGCTGCTTTGGAAATCTCAGCACCATAAGTTCGCTATTGGTGGCTGGTATAGCCGTGATCGGTGGTTGCCATGCCATCATTACGGTGGTGGGATAGTGTTTATCAACCATCACAACCACCCGCTATCAGCAGTCTTTCCGCTAGGTATCTGTGTTCTTGAATCATCACGAGACTACTGTTCGACGTTATTTTTCTCCTAGAGGAGCGAGGATACCATGGGTTCGTTAATTCATTTTTTATTTTCTTTCGCTTCAGTAAACGGGCTAGAATCTACACTGGCATAAACGGAATAGAATCTTAGAGAGAGATTGAGATGGCTGCGGTGTAAGCAAAATAAAACAATTTTATGGCAATATGGGCGCTGTTTCATCGAGACCCCGCGGTGAAGGGTTTTGTTTTGAGTGGTGCACCTTTCATATGAAAGATTGGAGCCTTCGGTATTCGGATCGTGATCGCACCACTATTCGTTGATAAGGTAGATGAAATTAATTCGGGACCACTAATCTCGAGAGGTGAGTGTTTTGATGTTTTCGGGTAAGTTCTTTCGAGGTGGTGTACATTTTCCATGTGATTCTGTGATCCTTCTGACAAACCGCTCTGGTGGGAGGGGTATGAGTTTTTTCCTGGTGGTAGATTGCAGGCTTTCACATTTTTCTCTGTTGAGAGCTTAAATGAGTATGATCTTTATCTACTTTGGTTATATTCTCCATGATGAGATACAATGCTGCTCGTAAAATGTAGGGGGGTATCTGGCCAGCTGGGTTTGTGCTTTCGGGTCATAATATATCACCCATATTTTGAGCGCCTCGACATCAAGTTGCCGAATGTGAATGCAGCACTTTCCTACAATTAATTTTGCTCGCTTTTGGCCTCTAGATTTACATGTCCTGAACTGATCGCTATGCTATATGGTTGAGTGATGGTATTTACTACTTTTGCAGAAAACTTTTTTTGAGAACCTAACTATATTTTCCGGCAGCTAGATATGTAGCCTGAAAAATCCTCCCGCTAATGATTCCTTATCTTCGCGAATTCCTTTACTGCTTTTTAGATTGTTGTCTTTATCTCCGTTCCTTGGAGTAAGCCCTTCATTTTCTTCGCCATTCTACATACATGTAGTTCGGTATATTCTTTTATAAGATCTAGCACGATGGCTTCCTCCCAGTTGTGCCTAAATTTAACTATTTCCAGATACTCCCGTCTCTAAAATCTCGGTCTTTTCCGAAGTGGTGATCTTTTCGAGTGCTTGTAGGATACGCTAGCTTGCATAATCCCAGATTGGGAGCCAAAGAGCATCATCTCTTCTGTTACCGGACGCAGGTCCCCAGATCTGGTGAACTTTGCGCATGTGGCTTCTGGTGAGGTGAAATCGTCAGGATATGCTTCAGACATGCGTTTGCACCGCTTTATGATGCCAGTTAAAGACATAGGGTTTCCTTGTAGATCGAAAAAGATGTCTGGAATCCCAGCGGGCAGTAGGGTTGAGTTTTTCTCCCCAAGATTAGCCAGGCCTATTGTTTTTTTCGGAAATAGTAAAGCTTCATGGTCTGCGATAGCGGTGTCAACGTCTTTCCCCCGTATAGCCACGTCTTCTGCGCTCGTGTTGTGCGCCTTGTTTAGGTGGGAGAATCTTCTCTAGTACTTGGACTCGGTAATCATCATTCTACTGTCTTTAGCCCATGAGGTAGACCTCATGGCGGTGGCCCAACGCTCAGGGGGTTTCTTGAGGGCGTCCAGAGTTACCGCTGCGCGCTCCTCAAATTTGTGCCGAGAGGGCCGATCCAGACGCGAGAGATCTCCCTTATAGCCGGCTGAATTCAGATATAGGGCTGTTACCATATATTCTGTTTCGTGGAGATAGTGTGGTCCTAGGGTGTCGAAACATGTACCCGGAGATTTCACACGTTATAAGAGACGCAAAAGTACCTTGTGCGTATTGGAACCATAATGGGCACCATACTCCGAGCAGAGGATGATACATCCAAAGAAAGAAATACTTAGCTGCCTTTCCCCTTAGGTTCAACATCCAGCCATAATTGTAACTTAGACACTCCCGAATATAACTATTGGGATCTCCACCCCAAACTCCATACTCCTGCTAGTTAAGATGATGGTCCAACATAGTCCATCGGAGTGGATCTAATCGAGGCGGGGGTGCTAAGCCAGCGTTAAATTGCAGCTCTTGGCTGTTTCCAGTGTTTGTGGTAGAATTACGGTTGCTAATGTGCAAGTATTCTGGGAAGCGATGTCTTTTCACTGGTTTAATTACCTTTCTGCCCTTTGGATGGACTAAGATTCGTGATTCGGGGGTGTGTATTGTATTTAGGTAGCTGGTTGGTCTCTTTGGGGTCTTATTTCTCCCGGGAGGGATATCCGGGGATGGGGTCTGGTAGGGATTGGTTGTCCGGGAACCTCAATACCTGCGTTGGTGCTTAGGCTCTGAGGATTTGCGAATTTCTGACTGTAGATTGGGCGGGAGTCGTTGCCTCAAAACCCAGACATCGGTGCTATAGGTAGGGTAAAGATTCTAGAAGATCTGAATAAAGAGCCGCCGGAGGTTGGATTATATCTTAAAGGAGGAGGAGCTCTAGTTACTGGCTCCCACAACGAAGCCCTTTTAAATTCTCACCCATTAATTTTGGGATGTGATGATATTTACTGATCAATCCTCTCTCTTGTTATAGGAGTTATCTGATCTGCCCATCGTTGGCTTCAGCTGATGGCCCTGTAGACTTTGCTCCTAGGAGGAAAAAACACGACTACCCACCCAGCTGGGCAGCCACACCCAGGGTTTATAAATCTTGAGACGGAGTGCTAGTGAGATCGGCCACTTAGAAAAAACAGATTACCTCGCTATTTTTCTTCGCGGTATCCTGGGATTTCAGTAGGGAGTCTCATCAGGCAGAGAAAGATTGCAAATCAGAGCTCGGAGAAGAACATTCCATCACGACCGTAACAGATAGTAGGACTACTCTTCCTCTGGTATTCTCGTTGGTTGCAAGATGTCGTCATAGAGTTAGGGTAACTAACATACAAATAGCTCCAGCTCACCCACACTTCCCTAGAGAATACAGCTCATCCTTGGAATCAACAACCTTCACCGTTCTTTAGCAAGTACGACCTAAGCCTTAGAGATGATGAAAATAATACAAAGGCTCTAGATTTGTCACCTCCAGCTTCGCTGGGACCTGGCCATTAAGAATAGTAGTACCCGAGTGACACCCTGTGAGAAAAAGCTGAGCTACTATAGTACGAGATCAATAGACAGTGTCTAGCTGTACTAGGGCTGTAGCAGCCTAAGCGCTATGTACTAGTGCCTTCTTATGTGCATTAGATTGTGTTCTAGATACTTCTCAAGGATTTCTTTACTAGCTACAAGCCACGTCCGACCTGCGGCTGAATTTAAATGGGATACATGCATGTTTACAACCTCAGTAAGCAGAAACTTTGAAGCATTATCGTTTCTCAAAAGCGTGCTGAAATACGTTTTTGTGCTCACAGGTGGGCTCTCAGGAGGTATATGTTGGCGGTTCAACAGAGCTGCGTGGGTGTTCGTTGGTTGTGTAGAGTCATGTTGTAGCTAGGGTCTAGCTGTAGAGGTGTCGATATGGTAAGATTATTCGTGGCATTTCAAGGACCGATGGGAGTTCCGTCTCTCGTGATGCCTCTACGTCATGCAGCCTCCATGATTTTCTGAACGAAGACCGTGTATGCGAGTATCTTTTTTTTCCTCCACTATAGTTTGTGGCTTACCTGTCTCCTTCGGAAGTAGTTGAAGTCCCTCGCCTTTGGATGCAGCAGCAGCAATGATATATATCGTTGAGATCACCTTGTCTACAGTAGACATCACAACTTTAAACATTTAGATGGAAAGAATAAGGGGTAAGTATACTTGTTAAGATATAAACTTGGATCAGTGTTCTATCAAGTCCATACCTTTCTCGGTTGACATTGCCAGAAGTCTTAACTCCCCACAAAGCCCGAAGTTTATAATTACCGGTTGGCTGGGGGGAGGGTATGTTAGGCTGCAAGTAGGTTTTCGATGACAGCGGGGGTGTTAAAACTGATCTGTCAAGATCTCACTAGTAAATTCACCGAATTTGAGATTGCAGTTCACTATCCGCGTAAAAAAAAGCCAGTTATGTTGTTTAAACGCATTTACCTCACCTTGCATGTCTTAAGGCTACCTTGTCTAATGTAGCTCCAGGGTATTTACTACAATAACCAAATCCACCAAAGCATCTGCAATCACAACCCATCACTCACTCCCGCCCTAACCACCTCATTCCTCCTATAAACCCCCTTACTCCAATGCGCCCCCGAGATAAAATCCGCCCTAACAACCTTCCCCCTCTCCCCATCCTCCCACCTAACTACCACCCCCTCCACCTTATCCACACTCGAAAACAAACTCCCCCTCTCCAAAAACCCCCTCAACATCTCTTCCCCCTCCAACACCCCACTATACAGCACCGGCACCGTACAAATCCCCGTACCAGCCAGCACCCCTCTCAACACCTCCTCCGATGCAAACACCCCATTCAACCGATCATACAGGTCGAACGCGAGGAAGTAGTCCGGCAGCCGATCATACACGACTGTATGAGTCGCAGCCATCCACTCTCCGTATAGTACAAAACGTTCAGGTAGTACTGGGTCGTGACCGAGGACCCGGCGGAGGTGCGCGGAGTGGGTTGAGAGCCAGACGTCGAGTTTGCCGAATTGAGCTTGGTCGCTGGAGGAGATGTAGTGGCTTCGATTCTGGACTAGGATTTGTCGAGATGCTGAAAGTGAGAACCCAAGGTTTGCGCCGTCAACTTTCTCCTCAACTGTTACCTGACGGCCAAAATACCGTAATGCAAGATCCTGCGGTGGGATAACTGAGACATTAGCTACATCTACCAGAGTCTGAGGGGTAATACCTAAATCATCCCTCGTAGCAGATCCCAAATCCAACAAATGTCTCGTCCTCGGAAACTTCCTAACCCCCACTTCACCAAACCACCTATCCGCCAAACCCCTCGCAGCATCAACCCCACAAACCCTCACAACCCCACTAAATCCCTCCCCCACCTCCGGAGCCTCCATAATCCTCTCCATACCCTCCACAACCCCCCTCACCCTCCACGGCTTTAACGTCTCATGTCCCCCACGATTCTCCCCACGCGCTATACACACCCCACTCTCAATATCAAACCAAACCGCTACAATCTTCCCCGTACACAACCCCCTCCACACCCCTCGTTCCTCCCGCGTCGGATTACATCTATCCAGCAACAGCACCTTCTTACCCCCGCGGAAACGACTAACAACACCTTCACACACCGCTCTTGCAGCCCCTATAGACACTCCAGACTCCGCGACAACCGCGTCAGGTGATACATACACGATCGATGAGCTCCGCAACCGACATAACGCTGCGAAGGAACTTTTTCCGGAACCTGGTAGGCCAACTAGCATTATCATATCCGGGTTTGTTATATCACCGTGGATCTCAAGCGGTTTTCCAACTGGCTCTAGCACCTCTCCTCCATCGCCGATAAGAGGTTGGTTCTGGCCGTGGCGTTTCCACGCGGTGGAGACGTAGGAGGTTATGAATTGCTCTTGTTGGAGGGTTTCGACGCTGCCGGGGCGGATGTGGCGGATGAGGGCGAGGGAGGATACGGGTGGGTGGAGGGGGGTGGAGGGGGAAGGGTTTGGGGCGAAGGCGAAGAGGGAGTGATAGCAGGTGAGGATTGTGCCGGCGCGGCCTTTGCCGCCACCGCAGTGGATTAGGGTGCAGCCGGGGATGGAGGGGTTGTGGTGCGGCTCGGAGAGGATGAGGGATAGGATGCGGTCTAATTGGTGGACGGTGGGAGGGTGGTAGTTTTCTATGGGGATGAAGGTGTTGCGGATGTTGAGGCCGGGGGGGAACCAGGACCGTGGGAGGGGGGTTTCGGATGTGAGGGTTATTATGTGGGTTATTCCGAGGGTAGTGTGGAGGTTGGTGATATCAGATGCGGACCGGGGGGTGGACATGGCGGCGAGGTGGAAGGGGATTAGCCAGGAGAAGAAACGAGGGAGGGTGGTGGGCGGGTAGAGGGTTTGGTAGCGGGTTCTAGGATCGGTGCGTTTGGGGTTTGGGATGCAGGGGAGGGTGAGTAGTGAGTTCCAGGGTTTTGATAGGGTCTTTTGAATTGATTGTGAGGCTATGGCGGCGGTGAGGAATTTTGCTTCTTCTTCCGTGAATAGTGGTCCGAATTCGGTATGTTCGCCGCAGGAAACAATCTTTTTCGTGTAGTAGTCTTGTCTCTTCTGAGTGCCATCTTCATTTACCGATTCAGCAAAGGCAGCATGGTAAGACAGCATAGCTATTTTATACCACTGCTGTTTATACGCCAAATCCGCAAGACGAAGGTACCCCCGTTCCGAAGCAGGATGGGTGGTAATGATATACTCCGTCCACAAGATCTGACAAGAGATATCATCACCCCTGAGATGCGAGTAGAGATACAGTTGATCAAGCACCTCCACATCCAGACCCTCTGGCAGTGAAACACCATTCACCTCCGTACCCTCCGAGTCCCTTGAGCGAATGGTATAAACCGATTTATCAATATTATGATCATCACCCTCGCTCAGCGTGACATGAAAGTCCTTCGTCCCAAACCCGTTCTTGACCCGCCAGACGTTACCAGCGTTCCATACAACGGGGATGAACCAGATATCTTTCTTGTTCGCCACACCCACGGGGTAGATTTTTGATGTATCGATGTCTTCGAATCGGGTGGTTTGGGGGTTTGAACTGTACTCTCTGTATTCGTCTTTTGAGAGCAGTGTTATATGTGCGGGTTGTGTGTTTTTGGTGATTTCGTGAGTGGAGTGTACAGAGTCGGAGAGAAGAGATATGGCGGTGGAGAGAAGGGAGATGTAACCCCGGGTTAGAGCTGGTGGGTTGCACTTGAGGGGGCAGAAGAACGGTTCTGGCATTGGTGGTAGTAGTAGTACTGGCAGTAGTACTGGGTCCTATAGTAGTAGTAGTAGTGGTAGTAGTAGTACTGGCAGTAGTAGTACTGGGTCCTATAGTAGTAAGAGTTACAGCCACGTGATGGGAGAATAATAACTAAATAACCACCACATCCAGAGAAACCCCCAGCTAAATGCCAAAGTCATGAACAATCAATCGTGGATGAGTCAATGGGGGTTAGGGTTAGTCATGCTTCAGCTCATGCAGCAACTGCAGGCGAACCAGCAGGTACTCCCTCGCTTCCCCTCGCTTCCCCACCGCAACGTTTATCTTACACCAGTCAAAGACCAGTCCAAGCTTTGGCTGCAGTTCCCGCATCAGCTGACCTGCACCGTTCCTCGATGGAACGAGAAGGAGCGCCTACAGTCGGCAGCTGACGGGTGAGATATGCAGTGTCAGTCGAGAAAGGCCTTCAATTCGACAGTTCTCTCGTAAATGTGACGTCTGGTGTCTTGGAATTATATTCAAGTCCAGGTTCGGTGATAATTTGTCGTGATGGGAATCATTTCTCGATTCAATGCAGGGTTCCAAAGAGCCGCCGAAGCCCTGTCGCATGGCTATATCTACCCGTTATTCAGAATCTTTCCTATGCACTCACGGCCACCTTACATAGATATCTATCTAGCTTCCTATCTAGACTCTGTAGAGTAATCATCTTCCTTACTTACTCTCTCTCCTTCATGATCTCTCCATTCCCGTAATCCACAGCATCATGTCCTCCTCCTCCGGTCTTCGTCCTCCCCGAGGCGCCCACGAGCCAAACCCCCTCACGCGCCTCCTACGTTCCGACGGAAACAGCAGCGACCACGGCACCTTCTCCTCCGATGACGAGACGCGGCCTGGGACCCCCGCCCTCCCCGGCAGCACTGCCGGCTCCATCCACTCGACCGCCGAGGCGCGGATGGGGGGCGGGATCCTGCTGAAGCGAAAGACGACGACTGCGAGGATGGCGGAGGAGGCAGGCGTCACCAGGCCGTGGTTGATGTATGCGAGTTATTACATCCCGTCGATTGGGTGGATAGGAAATTACCAGTGGAGTTATCTGCTTGGTGATGTTGTTGCTGGAGGTGAGTTGTGTTTAACCCGGGTTTTGAGCCGCACTGATGGGGGTAGTTACTATGGCGTCGTTCTATATCCCGATGGCGCTCTCGCTCTCGGCCAATTTGGCACATTTACCGCCTATTCATGGTCTCTATGCGTTCGCTATTCAACCTTTGGTATGTTCTAGCTTTCGTCGTAGGGATTTATCTAATGTCTTAGGTCTACGGTATTCTTGGATCATGTCCTACTATGGCGGTTGGCCCTGAGGCTGCTGGGTCTCTCCTGCTGGGAACTGCAATCCGTACATTGAACAACCACCATGCGCCCGCTTTTGACGATGGCGATGAGGAGCTCAATAATGCACGGCTTGCGGGGGTGATTACGGGGATGACAGGCGCGTTTGCATTTATTGCCGGGATCGTGCGATTGGGATTCTTAGACAGCGTGTTGAGTAGACCGCTGTTGAGAGGGTTTATCTCTGCTGTTGGATTCGTCATTTTCGTGGACCAGTTGATTGTATGTTACTTTCTGCGTTTTGAAGTCATAGTGCTAACTCATACAGCCGGAAATGGGCCTCACCCTTCTCGCGAAGGAAGCTGGAGTACTCCAAGCTAGCAGTCTCCAGAAAGCACTCTGGCTCATTCAGAACGCTGGGAAATCCCACACCCTCACTCTATCCGTCGCCGCCGTCTCCTTCAGCATCATCATGATCGGCCGGTACCTCAAAAAGCGATTCGAGAAACGAATCCCATACATCGCATTCCTCCCCGACCGCTTCTTCGTCGTCGTCCTCTCCGCAATCCTCACCTACAACCTCTCCTGGGACCAGAAAGGCCTCCAAGTCCTCGGCAATGTTGAAGCCCCCAGCGGAAGCCTCTTCAGATTCAACTTCCCCTTCCAACTCCACCACCTCACAAACCTCAAGGAAACCATGTCCACTGCCTTCTTAATCTCCGTCCTGGGCTTCTTCGAATCCGTAGTCGCCGCTAAATCCCTCGGCACAACCCTCGACGCCAACATCTCCTCAAACCGGGAACTAATTGCCCTCGGTACCGCCAACATCCTCGGCGGATGCTTCCAAGCCCTCCCAGCATTCGGCGGATACGGTCGCAGCAAGGTCAACAAAGCCACAGGCGGCCGCACCCCAATCTCATCCATCGTCTTAAGCATCTGCACAATCATCTGCACCACCACCCTCCTCCCATACTTCTACTATCTCCCCCGAACCGTCCTCTGCTCTATGATCTCTGTTGTTGCCGTCTCCCTCCTCGAAGAGGCTCCGGAAGATATCGAATTCTTCTACCACATCCGCGCGTATGCTGATCTCGCAACTATGCTCCTTGTCTTCGCTACTACTGTTATCTGGAGTCTTGAAACTGGTATCGCCATCGGTGTCGGTATCTCCCTGATTCAGGTTATTAAACACTCCACTCGCGCGAGGATCCAGATTCTCGGAAGAGTCCCGGGGACGGTGAATATGTTTAAAGCGGCCGAGGAAGTACCAGCCGAGGAGCTAGAGGATGTAGAGGGTTGTCTGATCGTTAAAATGACCGAGGGGCTAACATTCGCCAATACTGGTGAACTAAAGAACCGGTTACGAAGGCTAGAGAGGTACGGTGATGCTCGTGCGCATCCGAGTTTGCCGAGATTGAGGGGACGGAGTCATGGTGAGGGGGGGACTAGGACGGTGATTTTTGACGTGAAGGGGGTTAGGAGGATGGATGGGAGTGGGACGCAGGTGTTGACGGAGATTGTGAAGGGACATGTGGCGAAGGGGGTGCAGGTTTGGTTTTCGAGGGTGCCGAAGGATGGAGGGGTTTGGGAGATGTTTGTGCAGAGCGGGATTGTCGGGGCTGTAGGTGGGAGGAGCCATTTTGTGGGGAGTGTGGAGGAGGCGTTGAGGTTGAGTGGAGGGAGTGGGAGTGATGAGGGGGTGGTTTAGTGCTTGTTGGTTATGTGGTGTATGAGATAGTTGGGATGTGGGGTTGGAAGAGATAGGTTATTGGGTGTATAGTACGAGTGAGAATATGTGATTGCAGTAGAACGAAATAATGGCGAGTGAGAATACACTGTTGAGTATCGTTCCAGTTTTTGGAGACTGGAATCTCATATAGAGTTATGGTGAAGCAGCAGGTAACATGCGGAAGGCCCTTAAGCAAACCAAACATAATCTAAAGAACAATAAGACATTATAAATGCAACATAACTCCCAATAAAGTCATAGAAACCAAACACCCAAGAGCCGAAGCAATAACCAAAAACACCTATCACAAACCAGCCGTGACATCCCATACAAACACCCTAACTACCCATATCTCCAACCTTCACTTTGCTCCCCGCCTTCTTATTCCAGCCCGGATTCCTCTTCTTATACGCCACCGCATCCTCCTCGAACTTCCCCACCTTCTCAAAAACCATCGCATCAGCCCTCACCCTCCCAAACAACGAACGCACATCCGACCTCGTCTCCCACGAAACCCCACCATCGCCCCACCAAACCTTCACATAAGTAACCGGCATATTCTTCCCTCTCCTCGGACTCGTATACAGTTTCGGATCCAAAACACTGTACCCCGTACCGAAATCCTGGAACGCAACACCAACAATAACCGGGGCTTCGCGACGACCTTCGTACCGTGCTATTCGTAGGACACTAGCGATGTCCCACGCGTGATTGTATTCTTTGCCCGGCATCACTCGATATGTGCGGAATTTTTTGGGCCCGCTGCTGACTACTAGGCGGTAGCCGCAGCCGATTAGTTGGTAGGCTTCGACGCGGTCGGTGGTTGGTGGGGGGGGGTAGATTGGGTCGAGGTCGAGGTCTTCTTTAGTGTGGGTTGAGGTGGTTGAGGTGGGTTGGGGGTGGGTTGTAGCTTTTTTAAGTTGTTCTATTTGTTCTTTGGGGTCTTTTGGTTGTTCTTTAGGCTCTTCGGTTTGGTCTTCCGATTTCTCGTTCTCCAGTGTGATAGACCCATCTTCTAGCTCTTCCAGCTCCTCACTGCTGTCGTTTTCTAACTCTTGCTCACTTAGGACAACTTGTCGTTTTGAATAAACTGTTCTCAAAGAATTAAGAGAAACCGCTAGACAAAGAAAGGAAAAAGGCGTAACTAATGAAAGGCCGAAAGACAGGATGATGATATAAAATAGCACTGAGTAGCGATGATCCCACACTAACTGCTTCTCTATGTTTTTGCAGTTGCTTTCTATCCTCCAGAGGAGATGTTTTGGGACCTCGTCGGTAATCATATTGCCGTCGTGCGTGCACGGGATAGCTGGAGGCAAATAGAGGTGGAGACGCAAGTCTACTGTAAGTAGTGGAGTTAGGACTTAGGGCAGGATACGAGACTCGAGATTTCCAAGGTGCGGGGTTCGATTAAACCCCCGGATAAGTGTTGGATTCTCCAAGCTTATATACCTAAGATATCATCACCCGATATATTCGCTATCAGTTCTCGTGGTACCCAACTATGGGGTATCATGTTTCGGACTGCGGGTATGTACATGTAGTTTCGACCCCTAACAGCCAAGCGCTTGTGGGCTTAGACATCTTCCAAGAAGCACGCTAGAACACTCAATGACTCTATACTTGTAGGACCCGAATTGCACTGCCTTTCCCACTATCTCTACTTACGCTCTATTAAGCTGGGCGCAAACTTCTATGCAATGTTTCCTATACCCAGAAGTCAAGTTCGTCAATGATCTACGCCGAGGGCGGCCGACCCTTGAGAAGATGGAATTGCAATGGAAAATCGCTTGAACATCCATGAACAATTACGTACTGCAGCCAGACTAAAATAGCTACACGAAGAACTTGAAACATCGCCTCGCCCAAATTTGGCTCCCCAGCTTAGGGCTATCGTGAAATCTCGCTTAAGCCGGAAACTACATGGTTACTAGAAGCGCGTTGGGGAAATTCCCACGCAGGTTCTATCTGCTAGAACTATGGAACCAATTACTCTTGGTTATTCGCGTGCTGTTTGGGGCGTAGGGCTATAGATCCCCGTAGCTTTGTTACGCGCTGGGGCTTTGCTTAAAACCTGAATTCTAAACTAGGGAATGTGAGCCAGTTGCAATATCAACTAGAGTACACTAGAGCTCTAAAGGAACTTGCTTTTAAACTCTTTCACTTTAGTCAAAGCCAATACAGTCCTAAGGACTACAGGAAGTCATGAAAACCAATAATCTTCTGACGCCCTATAGCTTAGTATACTGCAAACACAATCAGTACCTATACCCTTAACCCGTGACGCTAGATCCAACTTCTTTCTGCCACCACGGCTTCCACCCAAGGAGTGCGACGGATTTTGAAATTTTCAGCTAAGAAAGGCTGACTCCGAGTTTTAGTAAAACGGCAGACCGCCATTCGCGGTACACTAGCAATGCCTCAAATTAAGGGTAGAACTGTTTTAATGAGAATGGATCCGCCCCATTGATTTTACTTTCAGCTCCAATCGATTAAGCTGACCAGAACTCCTAGATCGACTATGGTCGATCCAAAACTATTAAACCGGATGCCTCAATTAGAAATATATACCCATATTCTACTCCCAGGGACTTCATCGTCGATGAAAAACAGTAACTAAAAGACAAAGCCATGCGCCATCTTTCCCCGAAATCAAGTAATTTATTAGCTGACCCGAATCCACACTTATAAAATACAGCTTA
The DNA here is from genome assembly GCA_038503065.1 of Paragyromitra xinjiangensis. Classification (NCBI taxonomy): domain Eukaryota; kingdom Fungi; phylum Ascomycota; class Pezizomycetes; order Pezizales; family Discinaceae; genus Paragyromitra; species Paragyromitra xinjiangensis. The sequence continues at coordinate 209,089 of JBCAMK010000001.1, read as the reverse complement.
AATTCATCTCAGGGAGTGAATCGAGGACGGGGACTATCGTTATGAAAGTTAAACACTAAGATGATTTTAACGTTAGAAACCTTGAATTAATTAATTAATTAATCAACGTTGGCAATTTTACCTAGGCTATATTGATCATAAATTCTCACTCGAGGCCATCAAAATAATAACGGTAGATAGATAATTCATACACGCATCCAACCCTAAGGTTATGGTAGTCAGCTAACTATCACACATAACAAAAGAAAAAACCCATAAAAAACTCAACATGAACCAAAAACAAACAAAGCAAAACAAAAACAAAACAAAAACAAAAACAAAATAAACATATACTAAATCCCTCCACAGCATAACACAATTCAATTCAATGATGATAATGATAAATTCATCAAATACGCCCAACCACCTGGGTTGTGGTACTCAGCATCACCTGAAATTCGACATGTCTAGATCGGACTCCAGAAATCTATCATTATGGTGACGACACGAGGATTGTGCGTGAAGCTTGTTCCAAAAATTCGGGGCATAATCACCAACGTCCCTCCATCAAACCGCCGCCACACATCACCTAGAAAATACATCTCATCTACCTCTCCAACGAATCATCTCATTTATCGGCTCAGAGAGATATCAATGCGTTTCATCTACTCCGACAAGTTGCTATAAGCCGCCCTATCTAAGTCCAATGTCATTCATGCCTCCCATATTCCGCTCTGCTAACCGATATCCTGGTGTTAAGGTCGACATTACACGAGGGTCACGGCCTCTCCTACGGCCTCTCTCCGTTCTCAACCACAAAATCACATTAGACTCATTACCCACTCTAAGTTCTCAGCATTACCTCTCTCCTCATATTCATGCCCCATCCATATTATGCCGTATCCATTTTACAAACCTAACGGTACGCCCCCACCTCAACCTCTCTACTAACCCCGCCAACAAAACGCCAGCTATACTTGCGAAACCCTCCGTCTTAAATTCTCCTATTCAGACGTGCCCCTATTTCCATAAAATTACAATTACAACTACATATACCCTTTCCGAATACCTAGCCATCTTGCAGAGCCACCATCTATGCAAGACGGTTGATCGGTTTGTGCGCTCATTAAATCACTCATCAGCTCATCAGGCATAAAGATTCGATTAATACACTACTACTCAGGATATAAACCGGTACCGGGACCAGTTTAATCCCAATACCATGGAACTGGAAATCGTGAAGGCAAACCTTCCCTAAGCCCATTATTAGGTTGTCCAAGATATTTCGGGCCCTCAACTCCACGGTTACTCCTTTAAGGCAACCCAAATACTCATCAACAGGCATCCACGCCTTACCTTTCTCCTAAGCTGAGAATAAACTTTCGCGGAGTAATCCAGTCTTTGGATTAAAGTTACCCGATAAATATTTTGATGATGCCTACCCCTAGGTATATATAACTATTCCATAAGCCTCACCATGTACAATACTTTCCTTCAGTATGGTTCCACTAACATCCTAGCTAATCACTACCTTCATGAGACGGAGTGATTCCAGCGACTGCAAATTAGGAACGCGAAAACTCTTCCACATTCACGTCCATAGCAAGGCACAAAAAAAAGCCACACATCTCGCAAAAGTCCCAAACTCAGAAGACGATGATGAGCCTTCAACGAGATTGACCCCAAACACAAGTACGCCTCAAAAGAGGGATTTAGCATTATCTTTAGGCGGTTATCTTACCACATGCATATTCCTTCTCAAAGCAATAGGAAGCTTACATCTCCAGTCAAGGTTTCTGCTCATCCCTTCCCAGGAACAACAGATGAACTCCCGAGGGTAAGAAATTTAACCACAAACGCCTAGAACGATATAAATACGGATTTTTAAAAACATTGCACTAGCCAGGCAGATGTGCAACCATCAGATAAAAATCTTATTCCCCAGCTACATGCCCAGCTCTAACGCCTTCCTCGTCTGGCTTCTACAAGCGCCAGGCCTCCATAAATAATCACTCATAATCTTACTGGCAATTGAGGTCGCGTCTGCGCCGCCATCATCTGGTGCCAGATGTCGCGCATAATTGAACGCAATTCATGAGGCGCTACGACACCTTTGGCTTGAGGTAGAGTAGGGAATAACTATACAAAGTTAACGCTGTGGCTGGTGATGCTACCGATTCCCAGTCATTATCTGCTTCTCTTCAGGGAAGGAAAAGGCTGTGGATGACTTGGCGCTATCGAAAAACCATTTATCCAGTTTTTAACCTTTTGCGGAGCTCGAGTGATATGCTCCGTATCTACGGCAAAGTTAACAAAACTCCTGAAAACGCTGTGGCTACACGTCCACATGTTCGCCAGGCAATCGATCTTCGAATCTTCGAATCTTCGACTCCGATCTGCAGAAACTGATGAAATAAACAAAAAACAAAAACTTCCGGACCTCTTCACAGAATTATGCCTGTAAGAAGATATCACAAAATTACAGCCCGTTCACCCTAATACGAACAATTTCTCGTTGGTTCCTGCAGAGCCAGCATACCAGCCTGGCAGCCAGTTGGTGATGAACGGCCCCCACCAAGCCCCCCTGGTCCCGTTTTGCGCAATAGGAGCCAATAGCAATCAGCATTTCTGCTGATTCGCGACCTTCCCCATGAAAATATCACCTTACTGAAAGAACTGGGATCAACAGGAATGTGCCATGTCTCGATTCTTGAAGTTAGATAAAAGCCTCCTCCCCCGCACTGTGTATAAATTATCCGAACTTATTTCTTATCGCCTTTGAAGAGAAAACCTCATCATACCTATATCCACCATGCTTTCCAAAACAGGGTTTCCTCTTGTTTCCCTCTTGCTCCTAGCACCAACTACGTCCGGCGAATATGTTCAACCTTCAGCATTTACAGCCGCAGAGCCTTCTCGCTGTCATCTCCAGTCCTCCATAACATATTTTGACCAGTGGGGACCTCTTTTCACTGAAAACCGATATTCGTGTTCCTTCTCTGGGTCTTCTCCTCAGCCCACCAACCCACTCGAGTCCTTCCGTGTCCCCGCGCCCTACGACCACCCCGCGGGCGATCAAGGTAGCGACTATCGGGTCGTACAAACCGGTGCTATGATCTCCGAGGAGGACGCCTATAACCAACTTCTCCAGTCTTCGCTCACAAAACACTCGGTCATAGATTATGGTTGCACCCCACTGGAAGATAGCAAGCCTTTGTCACGGAACAAATACTCGAATCTCTTCTGGGCTATGGGACAGCTCACGAACCAATCATGTCTCGACCCCGGCGAAGCCGTCGAGTACGTCGACTTCCGGCGGGATTGGACTGCGGATTGGCGGTTTACGAATGTTAATCGTGGGAAAATACGAATCTGCGATTGGTATGCGGAGCTTTCGAATGTTGCAAAAGCACTGCATTATTTTTGCTTTCATACACTTGGGAGGTCGGCGGATGATGAGTACTCAGGTGGGGAGGAGATTGTAGCGTTCGGGAGAGATAAGGATCAGAGTCAACTGTGGTGCATGAGGTACTCGAAGAAGGGGTGGAATTCGGCTGAGTTTGAACATAAGTGTTTGGGTATCTAAGCTTTAGCTTTGGCAATTATTTCAAAAATTAGGTGTTGTATTGATATAGGGAAGGGGAGTATGGGGATTTCTTGTTTTATTTCGTGGCGTATTGTTTAAGGAAGCGGACTTTTTTGGTTGGTAATAAAGGTTTATGAAAGTGATAGCGAAAAATTAAACATCTTATCTTTCGCTGATGTTCAAACGCGTTTATAAATAAGAGATCCAAAGTAGCGCATGCATAGTGCCGTAAGCTATTGCACTTTAGTACCAGCGTCCTACTCCGTCTCACCTCACCCATCATTACCTCCAAGGTTCTAACCTCCTTAGCTATCAAGAACTTTGCTAGGATTTTCATCACCACATGTAATGTCCCTGTTACGAATACTATCAGGGATTGATGCCTACAGGGCACCGCCCATACAAACACCATCAGAGACACAGAAACCATCCATATTTCGCTGATCTCTCGATTAATCATTAAAACCGCTCACTAACTCTGCAGATAACCTACTCAAGTATAAGATCTCCAATTATACTTGGGCGTTCAGAAATGTTGCAACAAGCTGCACCACACCAAAATTATCCTGGAACAACCCAATCCATTATACTGTACAAAATTGAGGGAATTAATTTCAGGGCCAAATCCGTTTAGTTGTGCATAGCTGTCTTGCTGTTGTAAAAAATTTAGTCGTGTCGTGATGATTCTTGATAGGGTGTTCTTCGTCGTGACATTTCCCAGTATTTAGTGAACGCCTAAGTAGATAATCATGAAGACCCAGCAGATCCCCAAGGACAACATAATTTAAACCAAGCACCCCAACACTAGATGACTGAAGAGGCCCATCCACATACAAAAGCACCTCATGCTAGATCACGGCACACCTTCAATCCTCATAGCCAGGCTCCTAGATAAAAAGGCTGCAAATTCGCGCTCGATGAAAGAATGGAAATTACCCACTAGCATATCCAACCCCTCTTTAGTGTAAAGGATTCCGGTATATTGATAGATATTACCAGAATAATATACAGTACAAGTCGCATCTATTTTTTCCACTGTGACCATCACTCTCCAAGGTACAGTAGATACACCACAAACCCATTACACTGCCACTACACTACCAACACTTTATTATCTAGTTATGGAGATGCGAAATACCCCCCAAATCCGCAACATAGTACACAACGATATATCCCCTCTGAGGAGATAAAAGCTATGATCCTCACAAATTCTAGCTGCTGCCACCAAAACCTAATATCTTAGCAGCCAACGCTATAAAAGCGGGGTATTTGCCGATTAATAACAGATAAGATTATTCAACAGCTTCATAGAGATTAGTATACAAACAAGAATCGATTCATTGAGAGGAAATCTTAGTAACACGTATTCGGTCTAGTGATACATTATGACCCAGAGCATCACCCTATCCAATGCAACTCCCAAGCCTTACATCACGAGCACAGTACTAGTATAGAAATTGCTATTATAATTACGGTTTTAATCAAGCGCAGCTATCCGTCTAGATCGACGAGACTTTTCTTAGACACGGCTTACCATGTGTACAGCTAAAACATGTCTCTAGCCTTAAACATCCAATATAATTGCGGGCCAACTCGCTCGTACATTCCACCCGGCCTTCCCCCCATTACTCTACACAAACCGCAACACTAACCAAAACAGGAGACTCAACTCACGACGGATTCAACTCGAATTGGGTATTGTAACATGTACGCATAGATTATCGAAACGAGGGGAGGGTATTTACGAACGACAACCACATGACGAAACACAAACAACTGGGCACAGCACACAGCACTGTTAGAGGAAAAGAACACGCCAAACACACGTACTAGACTTTAAAAAATACGATTTACTAGTATTCACTTTTCCCTCCACCCATCCACATCCACAAACCTCATCGACGCCCCCATAACCAGCTCGACTCAACACTTTCACACCGGGTTGACAAAGGAGAGAGAGTTCAGATTCAACACTACAAGAAATAGTAATATTCAAATAAGAGCACGGTTTTAAATCCAGCAACGAAGAGAAGAAGTAAAGGAAAGGAAAAAAGGAGGGTGGGCGTTCGAAGCTAGATCGGATCAAGGAGGAAAAAAAGTAACGAAAAAAAGGACAAGGAAAGAGTAAAATAAGTAGCCCCTTCTCGAGCTAGAGCAGGAGGTAAGTTTGTAAATAACTTCGAAAAGAAAATAACAGAAGAAAGGTTTCGTCGAATTTTCCCAACTTTCCAGCCCCACAACCTATCGACTTCTCTCTCGGAGAAGACATAAGATACGAAGCTACAATTACTACCACCACCAGCTCCTCGCCTTATCTTTCCCTGAACTAACCGGGTATCACAAAAACAGTGGTTAGTCCGTCTTAACGTAGCGAGAAACCCTTCCTCTTGCCCTTTTCTTCCAGTGGTCTTCCGCTCTCGACCCTGGATTTCTTCTCTTCGAGCTCGATTCTTTGCCGTTCGAGTTGTTCTTTCATCTCTCTGTGACGATCGTATAATTCTTGCTCTGACACCCGGAGTTTGCTTTCCTTCTCGGCCACCTTCTGTTGGAAAACCATCTTCATTTCCGCCTCCATCTTCGCAAGCTTCTGCTCGTGGAGTGTCCTCTCCTCTTCTTGCTTAACCGCCGGGTTAACTTCCTTGAACACGCTGGGATCTTGTGCGACGCCCATTGCTGTGAGCTTCTCTGAACGGTAGTTTTCGTATAGGAAGTTGTTTGTGTGCTCCTTAAGCTCCTCCATGTGGGTGCGGATCAACATTTGACGGAGCTTGACGAAATCGCAGTGTTCCTCGTTATCCACCTCGATGATACCCCAAGGATAACGACGACCGCGGACCTTGCGGCCATCGGGGTTGGTCACCTCGCTGTTAGCACCAACCACAGCAAAAGGAACTTTAGACATAATCTCGTTGTTTTCAGCAATTGTCTCGTCGTCGTCAAGCTCATAGCGGGGCCCCTCAAAGATTTGGATTTGGTGATGGTTGATATCCGCAAGAATCTGAAATAAGGCTGTCAGCATCCATATGCAAGAATTCGACAAATAATCCCAAACATACCCTCTTCTTGAAATCGGCAATTTCCTCATCGGTCAGGGTATCAGCCTTAGCAATAACTGGGATCAAGTTGACCTTGGTATGCAGCCTCCTCATAACCTCGATATCCAAGGGCTTCAACGCATGGCCGGTAGGCTGGATGAAATACACACAAGCGTGCACCCTGTTATCAATGATGTTAGAGCGGTTGACCTTGTTCTCAGCATCTAGATAGGCATCAAAGCGCTGCTCGATGTTGTCGACGATAGGGCGCCATGACTCGTCGTTGTTAACGAAATCACCGAAACCGGGGGTGTCTACAACAGTGAGGCGCAGACGCACACCATTCTCTTCGATGTCGGCGGAAATAGACTGGATCGAAACGGTCTTCGGGATGATGTCGAGCGAAGGTCCCTTGCGCTCTTTCGGGGGGTAGAGCGAGGTGTTAAACAGGGTGTTTACAAGCGTAGATTTTCCCAGTCCAGATTCACCTGTAGTTATCCGAATTAGATTCGTGGTTCCTCATCGCCGAGGCTCGTAGCCGCGACATCTCCTTCTTTCCGAATTCAGGGGTTATGCATAAAATAACCTTCCAAAACAGGGGGCAACCCATCGAACCAAACGGAAGTGGAAACTACATACCAACAACCATAACATTGAAGTTGAATCCTTTCCTAACACTCTTTCTGTGCCACTGGTTGGGCAGGTTAGCAAAACCGACATAGCCGGTCAATTTCCGCCTGACGATGTTCTTGCCATCAGCCTGAGCGGCAGCTTGAGCAGCCAACTTAGGGTTGGTAGACAGAGCTGCAACCGGGACAGGTGGAGGAGAGGACGACGGAGACTGAGAAGGAGACTCTGGAAGGGAGCGGTCGGTATCGATACCTTTACCACGGAAAGGATATACAGTTAGCTTTGACATTGGCCTCATCTTCAATACCCAGATAGATTATTATTTCTGGCAGAAGCAGCGGTAGAGAGAAGCGAGGAGATGGATATGTAGATGATGAGTAGATGAGATATGCAGCTCGATAAACAGGATTGGTTGACTTGTTTATCATCAAAAAAAAAACCACCATTCATCCACATGACCACCATCATCCACATCTCCAGCTCCTCCGTCTTATCATTCTACCGCTGCTGAATCCCGGGAGGGGTGGCAAGACTCACCCATGGTGTGCTACTGTTTGGATCCTTTCTGCTAATGTCGAAGAATACGAATGTGAGACTGTAGACGCGTTTATTGGTCAGCCAAGAAGGCACGAGAGAAGAGGTATTATCGTTTGGAATCAATCCAGCAAACAAAATGAAATTAGAGAAACAGAAGGAGAGAGAGAAGAGAGGATAGAGAGTGGTCAGGAGACATCAGCAGGCCCGGCACGTACAACAGATAAGGCAGGGAAGCAAAGTGCAGTAACATAAACTGAACAATTGCCGGCGTGGGGATGCAGGGAACAAGAGAACGAAAAAATAAAAATAAACCTATGTTACTTGAAGAGCTACCCTCTTCGATGAATAGAGAGAGAAGCTATGTAAAGATGAGTAAAATATAATAGGAATAAATAAATAAATTACCTCCGTTCTTTGCCGGGATCTGATTATAACGATGGAGAAAAGAACCGGCAGCCCAAAACCAATACGCTGGAAGGAGCGGAGTCGAGCGAGGGAGAGAAGGAAGAAAGAAGTTTGAGGGAGGGAGTGGAAAAGCACCGAGGTGTGCAGCAGAAAGAGGAGGTTAGAAAAGGGAAAGGAGAGGGAAAGAGAGGTGTGAAGAAGGCCCACAGACGGGTGCAACCGATTGAATCGCGCGCGTTCGGTTCTCTCACCACAAAAAAGGGGGATGCTGTGCTTGGAAGGAAAGGGGGTTGCCAGTTCAAGCCCATTCAAGCCTCACCCTCCAGAAATAAAAGTAAACACACCTTGGCACTGGTCAACCAGACGGGGAACCACAGGACTGAGCAACCTCCTCCTCACCCCCCCAATAACAACCCAGACGCCCCCCCTGACGAACTGACGACTGGAATTGGAGCTGGACCGTGTGTCCAATCAAACTCCTACACGCTAAATAGATAACCTTTCTTTTGCGGACCGGAAATCCCAATTGATCTTCGTGGCGGGTAGTTCAATTGGAATCCAAGTACAAGCAAAATAACCCCAGGAGTGCTGGTCCTCAAAGCACAAAAGAACCCATTCATCCATCCCCACTCTATGATGCCATCTATTCGGAACCAAAAATCTGTCTTCTTTCGTTCCAAACACGCGCCTTCCTCGGTTGTTTATGTGCCAAGAGCAGGACCCTCTACAGGGTCTGGGCGTTGAGACAATGCGATTGACACCCAACACCGGGGACCCTGACCCTACATTAGCTTCTGAGCCTCTAGCATTCGCTTCTGCCTACCCTGGCTCATGAACGCTACAGTAAAATCCACCCCATAAGCCCTCTCACTGAAGCTTATTTCCGACCCAAGCTTGGAGAAAGTGGTAGAAACACTATGTAGAACCCAATACCGAGTGATCCCAAATGACACAGACAAATAATGCAAGGAACACCATAACGGAATGTACCAAAAGCAAAACCTCTCTACCCAGCAAACAGCGGGAGGCCACAAAAATCTGGGACCTCGCATGTAAAGGATGGCTATTCTCACTGGAACTCCCCACGTGAATTATTCTCGTTGGGTCCCGAAGGGTGTAACGTTGATGTGAAACAGTACAGTACACTACATTTGTGATAAAAATACTTACCTGCGATCTTGGAGGATTTTGATGTGCCGTGGGAGGAGTTCATTTAGGCGTGATTGATATACTATGGAAGGTTACAGCCTATCACGGTGGACGTCATGTATAATGCCATCGGTTACTTTGATAAGAGTCTAGATGTGCTTCTTGCTGACAGCTTTTGATTCAACCACCTACCCAACCAACCAATTAACGGCCCAACCTACACCTACATATTTGTCTACGTCTAGCCCAGTACCAACATCTTCAAAGTCATACCAAGCCGTACCGAACCCCATCAATCAAATGAGAAAAAAACCTACTAATAATAATAACTTCTACTATTTACAACCTAAACCCACCACAATCATGAAATAAAAAAAATCTACCTCCTACCATTCATCCCCACGACCACCTTCTCGCTCGCCTCCTCCGCCTCCTGCATCTCCCTCACCACTCTCTCTTCCTCCCTCTTATCCTGATCCGCCCTCCTCACTGCAATATCCTTCGGTCTGAAATCACTAAACGCCCATTTAAGCGTCTTCTCAATGATCCAGCAACCAGCATAGTCCAACACCATAACCGTCGTCATAATAGTTTTAAACTCTGACGTAAACTTCACAAGTCGTAGCTTCTCGTTAATCTCAGGAATGAACTCAGTAGAACACGAGAATGCAACTGCGGCGACACCAATGAGACCGTAGTACATTCCTTTGTTCTCGCGGATAGATTCACGGAATGGGCGTCCTTGGTAGTTGATTGCAAAGGTAGAGATCTGCTGGATGAGTTGAAGGAGGTAGATAGCCGAGTTAAGGAGACTAGGTGAGAATTCGCCTTCAAGGTCCACGTTCTCCTCACGACTACTCAATATTAGCACCATCCGGCAACCATTGTAGAAAGAAAACTAACGGTTCAAGTCTTGCCACAACCCTCGCGATATAGATCAGCGTGACAATATGCACCGCAAACTGTCCAAGCACAGACCCAATGATATAAAAGTTAAAAATATTCGGCTGGGGCCTCTCCTTTCCTAACTTCTCAACCGGCTTCGCCCTTGACAAGCTCAAAAAGCACACACTCATGAGCATCCCCGAGATAGTAACCTGGCCATCACCAAACTTGATACCCTCGAGATACAACACCGAGAGGGAATAGGCCGAGATCAAACAGTTGAGCGCAAGGATCTTATACATCTGAATAGTAGCAACAAGCGTGCATCTTCCTTGACGGATGATATTCGCAATAGCAACCACATTCGCCAGTTTACTAGTAAACGGAGCAGCAACAGACGCATCACCAAGCTTGATAGTCGGGGGTTCAGTATCCTCCTCCATCTCCATCATACTACTCATCATTTTATCAGCCATAGCCGCAGCGGCATTGGCATTTGCTTGAGTCTGGTTCGGTTGATTCTGCTGGAGTGCACGAGCACCAGGAGTGACGATGGTCTGGATGGTGTTTGCCTCGTTCTTAGCCGTGAGCTGAGCTGGGGTGACACCCTTCTTGGCTGCTTCCCGCTCGATTGCTTTTTCGTAGTGTGGATTTCCGGGACCAGGAGGGTACAGGTGGGCGATGTGGACTGGTGGGGGTGGCGCGGGTTGGTTGAAGCGCTTCGTGAAGGATACCTGCTTTTCGTACATTTCCTTAAACTTGGTGACGCGGTAGTGTTCCGCGATGCGGCGGAGGTCGTCTTCGGAGCCGTTCAGGAGGGCTACGCCAATATGTGCTTGTTTTAGTGCGCCAACATCGTTGGTTCCGTCGCCGCACATGAGTGTAGTGTAACCAGCAGATTTGAGACCATTGAGAATGAATTCCTGGTGGTGGTTAGAACGTTATACAAACTCTAAGAATAGGTAAATCATACCTTTTGAAGCGGTGAAACGCGAGCATAGACCCAAGTGTGACGAAGCAGATCAACGACGCCGGGCTGTTCCTGCATCTTCCCAAGTGCATAGCCCGTAATACAGATATCCTTATTCTTCAGAATCTCCTTATCAATCGGCTCACTCGGGTTAACCGGGATAATCGTAGTCTCCTCAACATTCCTCCAAACCAATTCTAACCCGCCATTAGCACTAACCATCCAATCACCAACCCAGGACTAAAACTCACCATGATCGCCAGCCGTCCCCTCTTCCGGTGCATCCAAAATCAACACGTCCCGATCCACAATCTCGACCTCTCTCGCAACATGCACAGCCGTCAATGGATTATCCCCAGTAATCATAACCACCCGATGCGAACTCTCATTCAACATCCGAACAGTACTCTTTGCATCATCCTTTAACGGACACTGCAAGACCAAAAAACCAGCAAACGTCAAACCCGATTCGACCTCCTCCCTCTTCAGCGCATTAACCTTCGCAGTCCCCATCTCACCCTCGGTGGAAAGATACTTATACCCAAGCGCCAACACACGGGATCCACGACGCGTAAAGTACTTAAAAGTCTCCTCATAGTCCTCTGGAACTTCAACCAACATTTTCCTGACTGTTTCCGGCGCACCCTTAACGCCCACAAACGTAGCTCTCGACTTCTTCCCACCACGATTAATCATGACTGACGCAATGGAGCTCTGGCGTTTAAGCAGTGACGAGAACTGGAACCTCCGTTTAATCTGAACAATCCCAGCCGGAGACGCAAACCCGCTTCCGGGAGCAGACGCAGTCGCCTTGCTAGTCAATGTATCGCCACGACCGAGAGTCCATCCGAGTGCAGATAAAGTAGCCTTCTCCATAGGATCACCGACAACCTCGCCTTCATCGAGCTTAACGAGCGCATGAGCGGTAGCCAATACGAGTGTGGTCTCCCCGCCAACCTGCTCAACCTTCTTTAACTTCGCTATGCCGTCTTTGCCAGAGATGAGGCCGGCGATGCCGTCAACGACGAGGTCCTCGCCCGTGAGGGTTCCGGTCTTATCGAAACAACAGACGTCAACACGACCCGCATACGGGATCCGGAACGGCTCGGTGCAGTAGATAGCGTATTTGCTCAGAGCGGCCAAAGACGTGTTCACGGCCAATGACAGCTCCATGGGTAGTTCCGGGGGTACAACAGAGGTAATGATCAAAACACAATCTAACAACAGCTTACTTCGTTTCCGATCCTTCTGCACTCCCTCAGTCCAAACATACCAACTCGCGGCGATCGCAAACATGAGTAGAAATAAAATAAACCACAAAGCCTCGGCGTTATTCGCAGATACACGTTCCGTAGAGTAGATCATAGTCCGAACCAACGACCCCTGCGACGTCTCGAACCCAGTGCGGGTGACAACCGCAAGCGCGCCATTATCAGGGGGTGGCCTAACACCAGACTTATTCTCCAGCGGCGCATCATCCGGGTTCGCAGTATTATGGGTAATCTGTAGAACCTTCGTTCCGCCATAAAGCATCGCATTCTTATCAAGTCCCTCAACGTCCACATCCGCATCGCCAGGTCGTAGCGCAACAGAGTCCTTTAGCAGTGGCGTAGACTCCCCAGACAACATCGCCTCATTAACAATCGCCGTCCCAGAGATCAACACCATATCACACGCAACCCCCGAGTCCTCCTTCGTACGTCCAACAGACACCAGGTCCCCCGGCAGCAGTTGATCTGACTGGATCTCAACCCACTTGTTAGAGCGATGAACATAGATTGGATACGGCTTAATGCTCATCCCACGAAACTCTGTCAGGGTCCTCTGTCGCTGCCACACCACCGTGGACTCGAAAGCAACAAGCATAATCAGTGTAAAGATCGAATAATACCAATACTCATCCAAACACCAAAGCCCGACACAGAACAACTGGAAGACAAAAAACGGCGCCACAGCATGCTCTTTAAACAGCTCGCCGAACGTTGGAACCGGGATATCGAATGAATTAAGACCATAGTGATGCGCCAATCGAGTAATCTCCTTCTCCCCCTTAAGTCCTCGCGTGAGCTGGTAGTCGGCAAGTTTCGGGTGATTATCGACCGGATAGATGAGCGGTGAGAAAGTTCCCGTCTCAGGTGAATACAAAAACCTCCGTTTCTGGAACAAGAACGATATCTCCTCTTTATCACCAGTCTGTAAAGAACCCATATTAGAATAGCACATCCCCACGATTCCGTAGCTCTAAAACCAACCTTATCATGAACGAGTTCGCAAATATCCGCAGCCCCAGCATTCTCAACCGGCATAACCTTAATCAACCTAGCATCCTCAACCCTCGAAGCCTACGAAATTAGCCCCCACCCTACTTTAACTATCAGAGAGAAAGAAACCCACCTTCATCCCCGTAATCCAAGCTCTCCATCCAATACTCCAATGACATCCCAACCAGATTAAACTCTGCACGCCAAACACGCTCAAAAAGTACAATACAGTCCACTCCTGGCTCTGAAAATACCGATCATAGCTCTCCTGCGGAAGGTAGAGCGCGAACAGCGCAGGGTAGGCCGCAAGGAATGGCCAAGTGTAGAGTCGCAGCAGTGGCGGGAGTGGGTTGAGGAGTGAGGATGAGGCGATTTGGGGCGAGTTTACGAGTGCTTTTCTGGGATTTGTGTTAGTGGGGTTTGGAGTACGGGGATGGAGAACGTACTTGATGGGCGGAGTGGGTGGATAGGGGGGCGTCGAGGAAGCCATCGTCGCGGTGGTTGTGGATGGCGAAGAGAATGGAAACCTCACCCTACTTAAGGCGCCGGAATGGAACGGGACAGAAGTAAAGAGAAGAAGGAAAAGGAAACTAAAAGGGATGAGGAAGGAAGGAAGGAAGGAAAGGGAATAGAAGTAGAAGAAGGAGAAGGGGAAGAAAAAGAAGTCAAGACACGTTGTGGGAGAGAAAGGTGAGATGATGTCGTGCCCCAGTTTAGTTGGATTTCGGTTTTATTTTATTTTAACCGTTTCGTAAGAACACTCTATCATCCACTCCTTGGACACTCAGCCTCACAGTATACCTGTACCTACATATGTATTTGGTACTCCCCCTATATCACTTCCTCCTATTCACTGTATTTTAATTCAAAACCCCAACTAAATGCATCTCCATTTCACCAGATTCGCCAAAAAGGACACATCTCGCCTTCCGTATCGGATTCGTTATCACCCGCTTATGAAACCTCTCCAATCAGTCCACCCGTAGCAGAGCCTCCTGCAGCAAGAGAAAAAAGAAAAAAAGCAAAACCTGAGCGAATCCACTCATGTCACTGTACTGTTCTTTGCAATTGCTACACGAGGAGAGGGAAAAAAATAAAAAAAGAGTTGAAGTTGATTATACACGCCATGCAATTCAAAAGAGCATCCCTAAAGCTTTCTTTTACGCTCACAAGATGCCCACTTTTCCCACTTCCCCACTGTAACATCTCCGTCTATACTAAGCACTCTTCCTCATCCATTCCCACCACCGGTCGCAGGGCTTATAGCAACAGCTCCAATGGGTTCTCTACAAACTTCTTCAGCTCTTTCAGGAACTCTCCACCGACAGCTCCGTCAACGACCCTAAACACCATTATTAGCTCTAATTCACACAAAATCCACAGTAGAGTAAAGACTTACCGATGATCAAATGATCCAGTAACAACAATTTGTTCATCCCATTCAATACCACCATCCCTTCCTTCAACCGCCACCTTCCTCACTGTCCCCACCGCCAAGATACCTGCCTGTGGAGGGTTAATGATAGCCGTGAACCTCTCAACAGCCGGGTTCATGCCCATGTTCGAGATAGTGAAAGTACCACCCTGGTACTCTTCCGGCTTCAGCTTTCCGTCCCTCGCCTTTCCGGACAGTGACTTGACCTCCTGTGAGATGCTCGCCAGACCCTTTGCGTTAGCGTTCTTAACGATCGGGGTCATGAGCCCGACGGGAGTGGCGACAGCGACCGAGATATCAGCCGTGTGGAAGGTGCGGATCACGCCCTCGTCCTCACGGTACGATGAGTTAACGATAGGGACCTTGAGGAGTGCGGCGGCAACGGCCTTGATGAGGAAGTCGTTGACGGAGAGCTTGTATTCACCCTTTGAGCTGGCATTGAGCGCAGCACGGAGCTTGAGGAGCTTACCGACGGAGAGGGTTGTCGAGACGTAGTAGTGGGGGTTGGTGTTCTTGGAATTTGTAAGACGAGTGGCGATGGTCTTGCGCATGGAGGTCAGAGGTGTGTCAGTGCTGGAGGCTGCAGCTGAGGCAGCAGTTCCGGAGACACCCTTTGACGCAGCCTTCTCGACATCGGCCTTGGTGATGCGACCGCCTTCACCAGTTCCCTTGATGTCCTTGATTGGGATTCCCTTCTCGAGAGCAAGCTTCTTAGCGAGAGGTGAGATCGCAATACGGCCGTCACGCTCGAGGACAGTCTCAATGCGACCACCGCTGGAGGAAGGTTCCTCTGATTTGGTCTCAGTTGGTGCAGGCTTGGGTGGCTCAGAAGACTCAGAAGCCTCTTCCTTCGGTGGGGGAGGAGCCTTAGACTCGCCACCGGCGCTCTCGATAGTAAAATCGGCAAAAGCCTCAACATCTGCGCTGTCTTCTACAAGAACGGCAATGGGCTGTATCACACAGTCAGCACTCTACCCTAACCCCCGTAACACCCAGATCAGAGTAAAAAAGTAAAAACCTACATTTCCAACAGCAATGTCTTTTGACCCACTGTCCTTCAGGACCTTAGCCAGGACACCATCCTCCTGGTACTCAAAGTCCATCTGAGCTTTATCCGTCTCAATCTCAACTAAGACGTCTCCCGGAGAAATAGTGTCGCCAGGCTTCTTCTGCCACACTCCAATATTCCCCGCTGTCATTGTCGGAGAGAGCGCCGGCATAGTAATGACGGTGTGGGGAGGGTATGCTATCTCATATTAGCATCTCCACATGTAATTTCGTAGTATAGAAAATTATACATTTTGAGGCATAAAATCGGGAAAGCGCGGAAAGGCATTGAGGTTGATTTCTACTATAAAACTGTTAGCAGCGATCTCAATGATTGAGGGATGGAGAGAAGGAAAAAAATCCGTGCGCCGTAGATCATCAAAGATACCCCACTACATGTATATCACAGAATTCGCCATCTCACGATTGCGCAATGAGAGAGGGATGTAATTTCATGGAAAAATAAGATGGATACATACACTCTCAGTAAGCCAGCACTCTTGATCCCACTGTTCCTCAAGCACGAGGCCAGGCCGCGAGACGAAGCTCTCGAAAGGACCGCTGTGGCCGACATGACTGCGTATCAATTGAGGTAGATTCGAGAAGAGAGGAGAGGGATTTTTGGGGATAATTCGGAAGAGGATGGAGAAAGAAGAGAGACAGGTGTGTGTGGAGAGGTAGCAGAGGGGAGGAAGAGGGAGTTGGAGTTGGAGGGACGAGGTGAAGTAGGGGCCTGGCTGGGGGTTGAGTTGAGGTTTTTCGTTGGGCCAAAATTGTTTGGGACGACGGGACCATAACGCGGTGTCCGGGTCGGGAAGGTGGGAAATGCATCACTCCTGTTGAGAGTTCTCTGGGTGGTTTCTATTACGGTTGGAAGTGATTCTGCGAATTCTTTTAGTGTGAATTGGATCTTTTCGAATAGGTTTTAACATTGTGCAGTTCACAGTTGTGGTCGATAAGAGGATAAGAAAGGAATCACTCGGTGATGTGTAACGATAACTGTAACTCGACCCAGCTCACCGCTTCCGAGTATTTCTACGGGGATTTCTATTCTGGGTACCAGCGCTGTACGTAGTATGTAGAACCCCCCCAATCTAGCTGGAGGAACGTCCTTCCTTGTTGGGCTGCAGCCAGGTTAGACCAGATGTGTACAGCTTCAAGAACTGTTTCACGGATGTTGGAGATAGAGTTAGATTTACTTCATCTAGCTCTTGCTAAGCTGCACTGCATGTATCTTAACTACATATACATTTACTAGTGATCATAGTGATGTTTCCCCCGTCGGAAATAGAATCTCTTGGTGATAGGACCGGTCCTTCTACTATTGTCCTTCTGCTATTATTCAGCTAGCTATCCCCTCAGTCAAATACTACAATCTCAGACAATAAAGCATCATATTCCAGCAAACAACTACCTTTTCAACCCTACACAACCACCACCAACTTCTTCGCACTAACTCCCCTCAACATCTCATCCAACGCCCAATCCACCTTCTCCAACCCCCCCACCACCTCCACTGGTGTCTCCCTCAATCCTTCCTCCCTCAACAAACTCTCCAAGAAACCCCCTTCACCCCATAACCACTCCGCAAACTCCCTATTCTCCTCCACACTAATATTATACAACACCTGCGGCCTCTTCACGCTCTCCGGCCACTCCGGATCCTCAACCATCACCGGAAGCAACGAATGAAAAATCCCAGATGGCGGATTCGGCGCACACAACACTTTCAAAACTTCTAAAATGGCATTATGAGATGCTGGAACTCCCGCGTTATCAAGAATACCGGCGAATGGAGCATGTGCTGCAATAGCTGCAGCATTGTCCGTAGAGTGGTCGTAGACGGCAGTGGCACCTAGGGAGCGGACGTATTCGTGGTTATGCGGAGATGCTGTAGTAATGACTTTATACCCAGCCTTGAAGACGTTAGTAGATGAGTGGATGGGTGGGTGGGGAGATATACCATTACAGCAAGCTGGATAGCATACCCGCCAACAGAGGTGGATCCGCCCCAGATCAACACAGTTTCATTTTTCGGAGTTGGGTTTCTCCAATCAACCGGCTTCTCGAGACCCAACACCTTAAACAGCGCAGCGGCAGCAATAACGGCGGTCATAGGGTACGAAGAAGCCCTCTCAAACGACAAACTATCCGGAATCTATTCCAATCAGCACCTACGCCACACACCAGGATCCCCAACCCACCTTCATAATTGCCGGTCCAACGGAAACAGAATACTCTTGAAACGCCCCATGGCGATTATCCTTCGTGTAATATCGCGGGAGATAACTCATAACCCGATCTCCGACCTTGAAACGCGGGTTCTTGGATTCTTGGATTGTACCCGCTACTGTAGCCCCTAGAATTGCAGGGTACTTGATTGGGAAAATTGCCCAGCGGGCAACTTTGCCGTCGACTGGGTTTAGTCCGATCGCGGTATTCTAAGAAGTTAGTGGGTAGTAAAGGTGGGGGATGGGTGGTACCTTAATAAGGACTTCGCCGTCATTAGGGGCTGGGATGGGGATGGATTTGAGCTCGAGGGGAGCTTTGGCGGATGGGAGGATGGCGGCAGTGTTAGACATTGTGGTAATGGTGGTGTTAGTGTTTCTATTGATATTGTTATTTTGATACTGTCTTTTGGGTCTTTTCCAACATATTTATATTCTAAGCTACCTCTATACTATCAGCAACCCCCACCAAACACCCAACGACAACCCCCACCCTCTCGGCCGAGCTATTAACCAGTTTATAGTAGTATTCCTACTATCTATACCGGCCGAAGCTATCGCGCGTACTCCTGGTGGTTGATTTCTCAGCAGGTTGCTGGGGTGTTTTCGGTTTTCGGCCGATAGAGGTTGATTTGTAAAAGCGGACGTAAATGCTGTGTGGACTTTTGGAGGAGGTTGGGGGCATTAAGACTAGTGTTTTTTATATGGGAGGTTTGTTTAGGGGGTGATTGTATCGGGTTGGGGGGGGAGGGGGTGGTGGGCAGGGTATTAGGTCGATGGTTGATATTGGGTGGTAGGCGCCAGTGTTGGGGGGATTGGATGGATGCTACGTTAAGAGGTAAGCTTATTTTATAGCTATAGGTGGAATTTATGCGTAGTCTTGTGACGTTTGGGTCTCGTAGGGTTTGCGATGTGTGGCGTGCGAGTGATATTTCGAGATGGTACTTGGGTAGTTTCCTGCGTAGTTTTGGGGTTAAGCTTGGCGGGCCTTTTTATTTATTTTTTGTGTAGCCTCGATACTTGAGGTAGTGGAGGTATTGGTAACCTCCACTATGGCCTCCTGCGGGTAGAGGAGAGGTGAGTAATGGGTTGTGATGGATGGATCATTGGCACACACAACCGCTTTGGTTATAGTAGTCGTGTAGCAAACTCATGTGTAAGTGTAAGTCTCTAGGCTGGAGAGAATGGATTTTCAGTGGATATCTCTTGTTTTCGTACGCTGCCCAATTTTTCCTACCCAAACCCCTTTACTTATCTCATCATCAGTCTTTAACTTTAACCCACTAATCCTTAATGTCAACACCCTGGTTCTCAAGGTAATTATACTACTACTCATTCAATACGCTCTCGTGTCTCGTGTTGAACTCCCTTCAGCGAGTGACGAGATAGATGTGATATTCCCTCAACACGGAAAACACCATCCGAACCGACGAAAATATCTGTATTTAGACCACAGGTTGTCTAAATGAGCCCCAGCTTCAATAGCTCACAATAATTACACATTGAGCCTGGAGCTTCTACCCAAAGCGCCTCACCTCCTCCCAGAGCCAAAGGCATACATGCATACACACAAATGAAATTACGCCAACCCACCCACCCAAAATCCCAGAAAAAAGGCAAAAGAAACTCAACAAACCTCTCAAGTTCTATCAACTTATCTCAGCGCCGCCACCAAACTAGCCTCCACCAGCCCCTTAACCAGTCCCTCTACCGCCCTCTCCCCCACCTCCCCCTCCCTCGGCACAAAAATCTTAACCTTCCCCGCACCCCCCGCCGCCCCAACCCCTAACACAAACCCCCCACACGCAACCTTCATCACACTCAACGCAGCAATATCCAACCCCATAGTACCCTGCGCATAAATCCTCAATGCCTCAAAAAACGCCCCCTCATCCGCTCCAGCAGCAACCAACCTCTCCCCACGCCTAAAAAAACCCATAACATCCGCACGTGGGATCGTGATAGTAATAGCCTTCAACGTCACCCCAGGCGGCGGCGCAGAAAACACAAGCTGTATATCCTTCCCGGCGCCCTCATCCAGCGTAGCATCAAGCCATTTCTCCAACATCTTCTTCAGCGTACCTGAATCCAACGATAACGGTAGCGGCAGTGTATCGAATGTGGTTTCAAGATACTTGAGTAATGTCTCTCGCAGACTTTTCGGAAGGCGCGTGAGCAGCAGTGGGAGCGATGTGAACCCAGTTTCGGATTGAGAGGGTGTGGTTGGGAGGAGTAGGAGCGAGGTGTAGGTTGCTTTCTCGTAGATGATCTCTACTACTACACCTCGTGGCTCGTTGTTCCCTTCCTCTTCATCCTCTTCCCGTTGCCAGCGCTCCTGGCTTACAAGCGGCTCCCATACTACGCTCTTTAGCCGACCGGCGCGGCCTAGCGATTCGTCTTCGTCGTCGCCTGTACGGATGCGAACACCGCGGAGCACATCGCCGCGGAAGATCGAGAGGAGGGTTTTCGCATGCTGTTTTAGGCCCGGAGTGGTGAGTGCTGGGAATGCGTGTAGAGGGGAGAGACGGTGGAGGGTGTAGGTTGTGTTATAGAGCGGGTATGTCGATTTTGATGCCATAGCTACTGGTGGAGGGAGGGAGAGATGGTTGAGGGGTTTCGCGTTGTTACGCGTTGCGTTCGGATGCCGGGAGTTGCCGGTGGGTTAGGTAGATCCGGATTAGATGCTCTAGGTGAGGAGGTTTTATCTATCACTGCTTCGAGGTTGGGGTCATGTGGATATGTCATTTGGGTCATTGACGGTCACTCGGTTTTATATCGATATTGGTTCTTTTCGGCAAATGATGGGTTCGTGGGTCCTGCTGAACCATGGTTGAAGAAGTCTCGGGCGAACTTCCCGTCGCGTTCTGGTCTGGCTTATCATAAGCCCATCGACGGCAGAAGTTAGACCTCGACAAGGTGCGTCATATGTTCCGATAGGGGACTCTTGAAATAGAGATAGAATCATAATGATGTCTTAAGGGTTGGCTGGGTCTCTTTGTGCTCAAGAGAGATACCAAAAACGGTATTATTTATGGTTGGTTTTGTCACTTTGCAGGGTTGGGGTTAGGGTTAGGATCGATCGAGGAACTATGGGAATTTTTCTCTAGCACATGTAGTATCCCTAAGTTTCAAAGGGTTCATATCTACATGTAACTAGGGCCTTTCATTTGTGTTAGTAAACGCTCTTCATATCGCTTCCAATCAGATAGACCGTCCACAGAAGGTTTCGCTAGTGAAGTTATGGCGCGCGCAGTTTTAGACCTCGACCACCTTTTCTGACTCTAATTCCGAGTTCCACAGTAAGCCAAATTACACAAGCAAAGCTAAGAAGTCTCTAGAATCATGTTGTAAAGACTGAATAGCTTTGTATAAGCTAGAGAAAACAATGGTTGTTGTGGAATTATAATATATCAGACCCTACTTTTTGCTGTAAAAATCACAGAGTGGAACGTTCTAAAAGGTGCTATGACCATGATGAGATGTACGCAGGGAGAAATCGCATCATATTTCACTATCCAAGGTAAACTTATATATAGAAGGCCAGGGGAAGTAAATTTTGATAGAAATTACATTGAGAAGTACCAATAGTGGAAATACCAGAAGTAGCATATTTTGGTAGGAGGAAGAGGCTCCTTTATGCGGGACTCTTGGCATCATTTGTGAGATAGAGGCGTTCCACGCACCAATATGATTGGTCGAGGTTTAAGACAGCGCGCGCCATACAAACAATCACCTTATTCCGCATAAGTATCAGTATCCGTAGTTTAGATTGAGAAGGGAAAAATATGGTACAAGTTCTAGTGTGCTGCTAGAGCCGTTTGGAGTCCCGGAAGGTCGCGGCAAAAAAATAATTGCGAATAAAGGTCTTGCTGGGGATCGAACCCAGATTACGGGAATCAAAATCCCGTGTGCTATCCATTACACTACAAAACCCTCAACATGCCTAGCCTCCGCATTTAACCATTACATAGCAACCACTTTTACCAATTCACATACACCATTGAAAGGTTCTCAGAGATATGGTCGCGTTTCGTATGGTCGAAGACGTTATGGGAAATTCTGTTTCTGTCTCTTGGGTGACGGGGGTGTGCCGACCGAAGTCATGGTATGTCACTCAAATCTGGAACTAGATATGGGTTAGGGTTTCAGAGTAAAGTACAATAACCCTACAACCTCACTTTCGCTTTGAGAGCCCCACAATTTGGGCGCTGGGAAAAGCTCCTAGGCTGCTTGGCGATAACTTATTTTTCCATTGGTATCGTTACCGGGCCGGTTTCTGCTCCTCAGTGCGAGATACAAGTTTCTCGCTAATTCCTATCCTAATAGTTGAGATTGAGTCTCATAAAAATAGTGGTAGAAAGTACAAAAATATTAGGAAGCAAAGTTTAGGCGCTTTGCGTGGTTGACTGAGGCGGTCGGGAAAAAAATTGAAGGTCTTGCTGGGAGTCGAACCCAGATTACGGGAATCAGAATCCCGGGTGCTAGCCATTACACTACAAAACCATGTTTTGTGACTATGGCTTGCCTTTGTAAAATATAAACCCGCATTATTACCCGGGATACACAAACAACTAAGCTAGAGAGGAAAGTTCGGTCTAAGGATAAATATGGCTTTCGACGGATGTTACAATCGGTTGAAAATTTAGGGGTAGATGTGGAACAAGTCTCGGTTCCTGAGTGTTAACGATTAGTTTAACTAAAGAGCGCTGTAAATTTCTATCCCTTGTCTTCCTTTGGGAGATATGAACATCATACATGTGGAGCTTGGGGTTGGTTGAAATAGCGCTAAGCATTGATGGTGAAAACTTAATTGAGGCTCGCTATAGTGTATTTTTTACAGTGTGACGAATGAATTTTCGCCGTCGCAAAAGCACCGAACGGAAGCGCTAAAATCTGTTTCCTACGGTAAAGGAGTGATGGATATTAGATTTAGCTATCGAGGAACTTCTCTTAGTATGGATAAGTTATATCTATTCTCTTGAGTGTTATGACATTCACGTGATCACTGGGCCATTCTTAACCTCTAGAGATATTGGGTGCTGATGTGGGTGTTTCGTGTCGACGTCTTCCAAAAGCATTCCGGATCTATGTTGCAGAGTAGACCAACAACATTTTTTGGTTTGAGGGCTGGACGCCTCTAATGCGAGCCAAACAGGCGGCCGCAGTGAGATTCTTGAACGAAGTTGGCAGATTGTTCCAAGAGTAAATACATGATCGATCTTAGGTTCGGTTTCCAGCTTTCCATCGCTTAGTTCGAGCAGCTATGGCCCATCAAGCCATTCTTTGTGGGTTTGTATCAAGAAGTGGATTTTAGTTTAAGGCCTCAGTCACTCGGACGTAGATGCGCGCTAGATATGTACCACCTTGTATACTGGGGCCTAGGTGTATGCGAAACGGAAAACGAGTGCCGCGCCCAGTATTACCTATATCGAAATTTAAGAGGTTCAGGATTAAGCACTAACTCTCGTGCACTAAAAAGGATGATCAACATAAATTGGTTGGCGCAAGGCACAAGTAACAAGTGACATGGAGCTTGTTGGGGTTCGACATTCACGTAAGTGACTGGCCCAGAAACACTACAGAGTCACGAGCACCCGCAGGTGTAAAAACAAAATAGAAATGAGTTTTAAACCGGGCTACCTTGGTGATCAGTTTGAAGTACCTAGCTTAAGTACCTACTGTAGATCTATTTTGATTTCCTGGAATTGGATGCTGCTAGTCTTCGGGAACTTGGAAATGCAGGTCTCAGATCTAAAGCTAACGGATGATATTCCAGCGCAAATCAGAAACTTTTCCTAGTAAAGTTCATTTCTAACTCCCAGCCCAAATATACAACACATAGAGAATAACACTTGCTTGGTGGTTGTTAGCCCGTATGGTTTATGGTAGCAGCCTCGAGCCCTATGAGAGCAGTGTGCGGCGGCGCGGCGCAATGAAAAGATTGAATAGATTAACATCAACAAGGCCGGGGGGCGGAAATATCGCCAGAGAAGAGGTCATTGGAGAACTAAATATTGGGATTTGCTGTCCTTGATGACTGATATCGCAGGAAGTGGCAGTTTGGTGCTTCGCGACTGCTTGTACACGTTTCGTACTCATCTTTATGGTGTATCAGAGGCTAGAGAAGTGGAATCGGCATACTGCTGTTTTATTGGCCGAAATCCCGGAAGAGGTTCTTCGCGGGGTCGATGCTTTCCTAAAAAAAAGTGGTTGAATTTCCTGGGCCTACACGCTTATCTCATAGAGATCGCTTAAGAAATAGTCTAAGTTAACATGCTCTATTGAACTTGAACTATGTTGAGGTTCGGAAAGTGTATAGGGCTGAAATAGCATTTCTGGATCGGTTATCTACGAAGCTCTTGATTTGGTCTTGTAAACGAAAGTAGCATCTCGTAGGCCGTTACTTATGCAAGGCGAAGATATCGGCGGGACTGCGCTAGGAACCAGTTCAATTGATATCGTCCAATATCTGGGCCAGGGTTGTCGTCGATCCTTTAGTAATAGTCGTCGATGTACTCTAGTGGACCAATACCTGAAGTCATGACCAACCACCTCTAGCCTTAAGCTTGCTAAAGGACGTTCTATCAAGGTTGTATTTTACCACGTATGTATCTTCTATTGGGCGGAAGGATCATCCATTACTCATGCTGCCGGTAGACAGATTTGTCGGTGAGACAGGTTTCAGATGACGGAAAGCGCCATGCGTGTTGATGATCGCGACGTCGACTTGGGCTGGAAGATTTACTAAAAAAACCAAATTAGACAAAAATCAAGTTTAATTTGTTCTTGTGTCCCCGATCTTAGATACTGGCATAGTCAACTTCGGTACGTACTAAGCTATTTGAATTTATGGCTTTACGACTCTGAACTGGATTTAGTTTGTGTAGGCCCTCCTGCTGCCAACTGTATTTCGTCACTTGAAACTATTTAATGAGTTTATCTACCGTATTATCTCGGGAATAGGAAACTGGCCTAGACTGGACACTTCTAAATCGGTCTTCCAAAAGGCTCGGGAAAATGTCAAAAGTGACTGCTGAGCATCAGAAGTTGTTGCCCAGTCGATAATTTACTTCCATGATAGAGTAAAATTAATTAAAGTATTTCAGTCTAGCCTAGTCCAGGCCAGTTTCCTATTCCCAAGATAATACAGTACGTCTTGGTAAGATTATCAATTTTTCCTAAATATACCGTCTTTGAGCATATGCGTATACGTAGCTACTAGAGTAGGGTTGGTTCCTATCGTACCACCAGGGAATTGGGAGTAGTGAATAGCGCTTTGGTAAAGAGAGTAGAGAAGAAAGTATTCGAGGGTTTGTGGAAGGCCCTTCTATACATGTGCTTTTAATAAGTGATAATGTCCATATGGCGCATCTTCTAGTAATGGTTTAAGTATACCCTCGGTCAAGTGAGGTCAATGATTTGATGCCTTAGTTTTACGTACTGTCCGAGCTTAATATCTGATTCTTGAAGTGGAGAGGAATGCAGTTATGTTGCACGGCCCTATTTTAGTGCCGCTGCTCATCCATTATCGGGGGGCTTGAAGGGCTGCACGATCAAAAAAAACAAACTAACTGGATATATGTTCTGACCTATATTCAAAGGATGCTCGTTCGAAAATGAGTTGGCCCGTTTTAAAAAGGGAGCACTTTGAACACCGGCTGACCTATATTAAAATTGAAGCTAAGAGATGGCCGATATTCAAAGAGTAGACTTTGCAATATCGCAGCTTTATTATCCCTCTAGCTCTAAAAATAAATACAAGTACCAGCCTAGCTCTGTTAATTGAAATATTAAGCCCCACTACAGTGTAGTATCATCTCTGGATATGCAGTCTTCCTAATTCTTGCTGTTCTTGGAGGGCCGCCATGTCGAAAGCACTGGCAAGCTAGATGTGTGGTTGTAGTGATGATGGCGGAGTGAAGATCTTGTTATGTTGTACATCCAGATCTATGTAGTGGGAAGGGGGGCCCAGGTATTTTGTAATCGGGCCTCTATAGCTAGTAGATCTGGAGACAGGCTGCACCTTTGCTCATTACTCTAATATATCATGGAAGGGGACTCGGAGTTTGAATATCGGCCATCTCTTAGTTTCACTTTGTATATCGGTCGGCCGATGTTCAAAGTGCTCCCGTTTTAAAACGGGTCAACCCATTTTCAAAGCGGCCTGGCCTGTTTTAAAATGGGCATCCTTGGAATACGGGCCAGAACATATATGACGAAACGATATGATAGCAAACAAAATACTGCGTGTCACTAGAGAGAGCCCTTTGTAATGGCTCGTGCACAACATTATAAAGGCCATGGGTGACCCCGAGTTATGCACAAACTACCAACTCACTCCTAATAGATACCGGGACAAAAAAAGTCCCGTAGCAGTCTTGAAATATGCTTCCTGTTACATCTTTAATTCTTTCGATTTTGTTCGCGGCATTAGGTCTCGCAGGCCTGGATCACCGGTCACCAAGTGGTCTGAAATATACTGATCCGAGCTCGCCTGATATTCGTGATTGCTTCATCAAACGCATCCTAAAGGAGTCTTCATACTATGGTGGTTTTCCAGTAGGTGCTTCAAATACAAACCCTATCGGCACTGTAGGAATCATTGGAGCTGGAGCCGCTGGGTTGTATTCTGCTCTTTTGTTGGAGAGTCTTGGCGTAGACTATGAGATTCTAGAGGCGAATTCAAGGATTGGAGGACGAATCTGGACCTATCATTTCAACAAGAACCCGGCTTCCCCTGGAGAGGGTGAATATTACGACTATTATGTAAGTACCTGGTTTGATGGCGCCTGCTTACTGGGGAACGTTTCTGGTTCTATATGTTGACTACTTCATTAGGATGTTGGGGCTATGCGATTTCCTGGGATGCCATGGATGGATCGAGTTATCGGAAATCAAAGCAATTCGATTGTCAGCTATATCAATAGCCATGTTAGCAACAGTTTGGATAGAATCACCGTGATCCCATATATATATCAAACGGACAATAACTTTCTACGATACAATGACAGAATTGTAAAAATTCAGGATGATTTAAGCAGCGATCCATTCGAAATTGGCACGGCCTGCGGCGGCAACCTTCCTAACAGCTTTGTGACACAGTCTCCTAATGAGTATTTTAAGGCCAAAATCCAGAATTTCTTAGATGCTTTGAACGAAGATTTCGATGCTGGTTTCAATTATTTGATGAGTGTCGACTCTTTGTCAGCTAGGCAGTACTTTTTGAATCTTGGATTGAGCCATCAAGAGATCGATTGGTTAGAGACCACCAACGATGCTACGGGTTGCTACGACCTTTCTATATCTCAAATAGTCCTCGAACAGTGGACTTTCACCGCGGCACCCTTAGATTCATGGTAATTAGCGAAAATACTCTTGATCTCTATCGTTTGCTGTAGACTTACATTTTTAATTGATTTAGGAAAACTATCGACGGGGGTTTAGATCGTCTGGTGACCGGTTTGCAGAAAGTTCTCAGAAAGACCGTGCAAACAGGTAAGCGTGTCACTCAGATCAAATATGCCAGCTCTGCCAATCCAAAAGCTGGATTGACTGTGGTGACCGATACGTCTGCCACTGCGACATATGCCCACGTTATCAACACCGTTCCTCTCGGTGCCATGCAGGCAATAAATATGTCGGACCTCAACTTAGACTACCCTAAGAAGGTAGCAATGCGGACTTTAACCTACGATTCTTCGGTGAAGATTGGAATAAAGTTCAACAGCCGTTGGTGGCAGAATCTCCCCGCTCCGTTCAAGGGAGGTCAGAGTTTCTCGGATCTTCCCATTCGTAAATGCGTCTATCCTTCTTATGGCATCAACGTATCTGATGCAGCCGGAACTATGATTGCTTCTTATGTAAGTAGTAAAATCCTCATGGATCTATATGGATCTAGGACGCTAATAGTGGATTAATAGACGTGGGCACAAGATGCAAGCCGTCTTGGGTCATATCTGCATACCCCAGAGGGAGTCTCGGCTTTGATCGACATGACCCTTCACGATCTTGCAGATATGAATAATGTCACGTATGAGTTTCTTCACTCACAATACAACGATTCCCACATGTGGTCATGGTACGATAGCGAGTATTCTGTTGGCGCATATGCCCGCTTTGCACCTGGCCAGTACATCACTACTATGCCAGCGCTTATGGAACCTGCCGCCCACGGTAGGCTTCACTTCGCTGGAGAAGCCCTGTCGAGCGGGCATAGTTGGATTGTTGGGGCTGTAAATAGTGCCTATAGGGCTGTTGCAGAGGTGTTGGCTGTTTCTGGGAGAGCGGATTTGGTGGACTTGTTGATTGAGAAGTGGGGAACAATAGTAAGTCTCATATATCCGTTAATGCGGTGCTCTTGCTTTGATCTTGGTGCTAATTTATCGCAGGATGAGGTTGATATGGGCTGGTATTATAATGTTGCAAACGTAACCTCAGCTTAATGGACCACGCGGTTTACATTTGGAGAGAAATGATGGTTTCGTTGCCTACTTTTATGTTGCTTTTATGATGCTTCAATTCCACACTTTGAGTGGCTTAATTTAATCTACGATTTTGGTGCTGGAGGCAAATGGAATGGCTTTAAGCTTTAAACGAATCATTGGTATGTCTCACGTACCGGTGATTACGAGCTTAATAATAGTTTGTGGAAGCTATTTTCTTCAACAGGAGAACTGACGCCAGCCAGAGGCGCAAGTTGCTATGGAGCTACCCGGTCTTAATAATGTTTCATGAAAGCCCCTCTAGTAACTTAGTTCAGGTACTGAAGATACCGTCAACCTTAATGTCCTGACCCCAAAGCTCCCCAGTCTGGCTGAAATCAATATCGAAATATCACCACTCCAGCTACTATTGCAGGCCCCAGAACCGAATTCTACACTTCCATACCCACCCTATTTAGCAGAAATACAAGATCCTATACTCTTCTTCCGACCCAAGTCGACAAAGTATATCCGGCCCTCAAACCCACCCGTGACATTAGCGCCAAGCTCCCCATTTTTCACAGGTCACACGACTCCACCCACCAACCCACAAATTCGTCGCGAGATATTCACAATAGCCACACCCCACACCCCACATGCCTAGGCCCTTAGACCAGTTTACGCATGCCCCGTGACATACCATCCAGCTCCATGAGTCCTGATTAAGTTGCAAGGTCAAGATACACATAACCGCCCAAAGCCCGCGACGTCCCCAAGCGTTTGATTGTGCGGCGAATAAGCTATACATCATTTACTAGCTTCAAGCTGGCTTAATGCACCAGAAAATCAAATTTATCGCTGCTATAATCCGATAATGATGTTCCATTCACAGTAAGTGTGCATCCGAGTGACTTTTCATGAATGGCACTCTTACTGCCACCCACAAACCCTGATAACCGAAACAACCTGGCGTTGTGGCCCCTGTTCATAGATACCCAGTGTGAGTAGCTAATCTGCTCGAAAAAAATGTACTGAAGGATTAGGTCACATACTCCTGAGTGTCGTCCTCCCAAAACTTCCAAAAGCTGGTGGACTTGGCCGAACCCGCTGAATCACGATCCAAAACAATCCCGAAAGGATCATTTCCTTTCTAGGACACCCGCCACATCTCCAGAAGAGGAACATGACATTGGTTCGCTTTGCGTTGGGAGGCCGCTCACTGGGGTTGGTAACGGTTTTAACGACCGCCCCCATACTCATCTGACGGGTATGGGGGTCCCCTGTCACGTAATGCCGCAGGGGCCACATTTACATACCACGTTTACCATGAGCATCACGGGCACTAGTCAACGGCCCGCGGTCACATCATCTAGAAGAGAGTCGTGTCCTATTGTCAATGCCCTGGAAAATTTGATCAGGGGCTAAGCATGTAAAAGATGGAAACAAACATCCCGATGACAAATGTGCTGCAAGTGAAGAGCAAGTGGCTAATAACTATTCTCTTCAAATTTTCTCACTACACTCCAACGTAAGATTAAGAGTATGAAACACATCCAACGGAAAATCGTAGAAATCATGCGCAAGCCAGAACAAGAAAATCCATTTCGTGCAGTAAAAAAAAGAAAAAAGAAATAGAAACTATTCGTTACATTCCTCCCTTCTCCTCCACCTATGGTCTCTATCACTCCTAACCTCCTTTCCTCACACCAACACTAATACTGCTAAATCCATCCAACATTTACTGGGTCTTCCTTGTAGTACCATTGGTCGCGCCAGGAGACAAGAACTTGCTCAAATCTGACACCTCACCGAAGCTCCTGACACCAGTCTTAACAAGTCCCCAAGCAGTCCTCGCGCCTTCAGGAATGTTGTTATCAGCTACAATAGCATCACCCCTCCTCTCAAGCCCCTTAACGGCATCCTTCACAAATCCACTCTGGGCAAAACGAACGCGGAGGAACGCAGTGTAGATAGCGAGAAGGATCCATGAGTTTCTGAAGATGATGGCACCAGCAAAGATGCGTGCCCACAGGAACAGTTCGAGGTTAGCAACGAGGTGCATCGAGTAGTCGTAGTTGTTCTTGACAAATTTGGCGATGGCCTCAGAGACAGCAGGAGCTGGGGGCTTGGCACCAGGGGATACGGTGGACACAGGAGCAGGGGAAATGACCGCGGGAATGAGGTTTGTTCGGAGGTAGGTCAAGAAGTGGAAGGTGCTGTATACAGCGAAGGGGAGAAGAGCATAGAAGATTGGCTTTGAGTAGAGCCAGACGAGGGCCATGACTATACGTTCGGATAGATTAGCATTCAAACTTCATATCTTCTCGCCAAATTTCATTCCAAATCTCCCTCAAATGTCTGTTTCTCACTTAAAACGGGACATGAAATGACTTACACAAATATTGCACATTTTCATCTGAAAGAGCCTTCACAACACCCTGTTGGCCAGTTGGAACTTGTCCTGCTCGGATTTTTGACCTATAAGCCTTGTATACGACGATACCGTATGTAACAGCGGCAGACAAGAATCCAACACGGTAGGCAATCGAAGCAACGGTTGTGTTTGTGGAGAATTTTGCAGTTGCAATCGCGTAGCGGATAGTGGTCAGAAGCAACGTCAAATGTCTATTTTTTCCACCATCTTCGTTAGTAGTGCTTCTGGAGGAAAACGGGGAATAGAAATATACGAACCCGATGAACCAGCCAAATTGCAGTGTTTGGGCAAGAGCCATCAAACGCTGAGGCAGCGGGAGGTCAGCGGTGGCAGCAGCAGGTGGTGCCATCGTTTCAGATGTTCGAGGAGTGCTTTTTAGGAGATTCGTGGGTTTGATTATTTCGTACAGATAGAAGCCTTGATGTTGCTTGCCTGTTGGAACTGTGGTTAGGAAAGATGGATGAAGTAGTTGGGAAGAAGGAAGAGAGAGGGAAAGGAAGGGGAGGGTTGTAGTTGTGGCCGGGAAAGCAGGAAGGGATGTCGTCACACCGATCAGCCGAGAGAAAAAGGACTCTTGGACACCCTTGTGAAAACGAGAGCAACGATTCTATGAGATAAATTGCGTTCACGCGAGCCTCTCAGCAGGGAAGATAAACAAGCCTGACGTATTCTTTATTCACTTATCAAGCCTCTCCCTCACTTTCTCTACGTATCTCCCATGAAGAGGAAATTCCTTCGATTATTCCCTTCTCACACGGCTCTGAGAAAAGCAAAGAATTACGAAGAAGCCACGGTGACGTTTCCCCTCCGACCAGGAACAGACCTTTTTCTCCAGCCACATGTGGACTAGTCGCGGCGCCTTGCTGCGAGAGTTCAAGTCTCAAAAGCTGCAAGGTGACAGCTACACTAAAAATAAAATCACCACGACTGTCACCTATCTCGCACTTTAGGAAAGGCTGTCGTTTCAAAAATCTACTTTATGTAAAGTTTGCATAGGTTTTAAAAGTATTGAAGGAGCTGCTTCTTGTGGTTTTTATTCGTGTAGCCTTTTGAGCCGCAAACGTGATACTGATTTCACATGTACAGGTCCGACTGCCTTAGGGTATGCCTAAACATGCGGGGGTTCGCGCTGCCGATAACGAACGTGCGCTGTTCTCAATGCGCGGAGCTGCCGGAATCCGCTGGGGCTTTCAGCCTAGCGATAAAATCGCGAAAAATTACAGTTCTGATTCTTGTGAAAAATAGGATCTTTCGGTTGTTTTTCAGTTATTTCATTTTTTCGGCATCACTTTGGATCACTCGTTGATACGTGTGACTTTTTGTTTTGGCTCACATTAAGGAGCCTTCTTGCCCTACAATCCTCCGTTCTTGTTCCACCAGACATAGCCACCCCCAATCCGCAACTGCATGCAGTAGTACGCGTCGGTTCCCAAGGAATAGAGGGGAAGGACAAGACCCATGATCTTGTAAAGCGGACATCCGTTCGTATTGGGGTTTACGTACCCTATCCTATCAGTGGAATCACTTCTGAAACGAATATCACTCACAGGGATGGGCTTTAGCGAGAGGTTGATATGAGACATACCTCTTGGCATGCACTTTTGGGTTGTGGACAGATATTCTCATCGGGCTAGGTATCGTGATCATAGTGGATCACTCGCTAGTTAGGATGCTTTAGTAGGACTTCTAGATGGTCTGACCTTGACTTCCCGTGACCTATCACTAAACAACTAGTCTTTTAGGTTCGACTTCTCTACGTGGCTTGATCTAACGGTGTAGCAAGCGATAATTCGTAATCGTATTTATATTACGGTGAGTCTGAGGGTGAGCCTCTAGGTCTGTCTTGCATCATTTTGTGGTATAGGGGGTTTCACCACTTTCTTAGCTGTTACTGGGGAGACGATAAATCTTGGTTTCGCGTTGCTTGATTTTGCGGCAGGAGAAGTGATGATCATCGAATTCTGTCTATTTGTTTCAGGGTATCAAAAAAACAAACAACTACTACTCCTCCTGCGTTTTGATATCTCGCCGAAAATATGGACTTTCTTAGCACTACAACTTCGGTTTCGCGCTCCCCTTAAACCACGCTTCAACGCGGTCCCTAACGATCTCCACGCTCCCAACATCTTCCACCGTAGCTGGCACCTCTACCGTTTTATTCAGTCCGTGGTACGCATTCTCAACCATCTCCCTCATAAGCCTCCTCATCGTCTTCCCGCTCCTCGTCCTCGGTACCCTTTCAACGACAACCACACCCTTCAGCGCAGCTATAGGACCTATCTCCTTTCTAACAAACTCATTAATCTCCTTCGTCAACGTCCCCTCTATATAAGGAAAGTCCGGATCAGCCACAACAACACCAAACGGAACATGTCCCTTAATGGCATCCGGACACGGGACAATATAAGCCTCCTCAACACTCTGATGTTCAAGCATAGCCTGCTCAATACTCCCAGTTGAAAACCGATGCGCAGCAACATTGATAACATCGTCAGTACGAGACATGATATGCAGGAACCCATCAGCATCAATAAACCCCGCATCACCCGTATCAATGATCGGTAGATCCGGAAACCGTTCCCGGTATGCCTTTTGATATATATGACCATCTTGATCATTCCAGAGTGATCGGAACCCGGTAGGCGCGAGTGGGAGGCCAAGAACGATATTACCCATCTGGCTTGGTTCTTTCACCTCAACTCCTTTATCGTCAACAATACGGATGTTCCATCCCGGCATTGGTTTGCCGGCGCTGCCGGGCTTTATCATCGGGTGTCCACCTGATGGACGGTGGTATCCTAGACCGACACCGGACATGGGAGAGCCTGATTCTGAACTCCACCAGTTGTCGACGATGATCCCTCGGCCGTTATAGCCGCCGAATAGCTTCTGCTGGAAGAGCTCCACGATAGACGCTTCGCTTCGTTCGCCGGCTAGGAATAGAGCTCGGAGTGAAGAGATATCGTATTTGTTGATGCCATCTAGATGTGGGTCCTCCCGATGGATTGCTCGTAGTGCTGTTGGTGCTGTTGAGAGGACGTTGACCTTGTGTTCGGAGACTATACGCCAGAATGTTGCGGCGTCGGGAGTGCCGATGGGTTTGCCCTCAAATAGGATGGTTGTTGCTCCAACGAGGAGTGGTGAGTAGAGGATGTAGGCGTGTCCGACTACCCATCCTAGGTCGCTTGCGCAGAAGATGGTGTCCTCTCGTGACTTTATGTTGAAGAGGTGTTCTATTGTGTACTGGAGACCGACGAGGTGACCTCCGATTGAGCGGACTACACCTTTTGGTTTACCGGTGGTGCCTATTTGGGGTGGTACTGTTAGTTTGATAGTCGCGCCTGCTTAGTTGGATGCTGGGGATGAGGGTACGAACCACTAGTGTAGATGATATATTGCGGGTCTCCACTTGGGAAAGCTTCGCCAATCTCAACATATTCGTCCTTTTCCCCAGGTACTTTTTCCCTCCTTACTCCATCTCCTGGAACACCGCCACCTCTACCCGCCGGTGGGACTATGGTAGCAGATGGACGGCCTAACCCCCTCCTTGCCCTAACAGACCTCACAAGCTGATTCCAATTCAGCTCCGCCCGTGATTTATCCAAGCTCTGAAATAGCTCATTGCGCTGAAACAACACTGTATATTGCGGTTTCCACGAACTTTTCTCAACCGCCTCTCTAACCTACTACAAATTTAGCTCTTCTACTGGGCGAGCAAGATCTAGATTGCTGCGTATACGTACCAATGGTAAGTAAGGAATAACTCTCCGCTTCCCGCCGGTGCCACCTTCGATCCCGCAGGATGCGGTTAGGATTATTTTGGGCTCTGCGGACTCGATTCGTTTACTGCATTCGCTGGGGGCAAAGCCGCCGAAGACTACGCAGTGGATGGCGCCGAGGTGGGCGGTTGCGAGCATTGCTATTGTTGCTTCGGGGATCATTGGCACTGGATAAAGTGGAGGGAGCTGTTAGCTTGGTTTAAGTGTTTAGGGGTTTTGGGAGACATGATAGTGAGGGAGTGAGATCTCTTGTTCTGGCTTCTTGGGTTTTGCGGACGCTGTTTACTTGGGTTGATGATATGAAATGAGGTCATTGATATAATAGATGAGAAGAAAATTAACAAGTAATAGAAATGACGTATAAGTATCCTATTCTCCACGTGGGAGATTTAAAGATATGGAGTAGTCGAAACATTTAAAGTTTATAAAGTCAAATGAGACATGTTATCAGGGTTAGGGTATCTTACTATAGATCAGTACCCGATCCCCCTTCCCTACGCCCCTTTCTCTCAACACCGCAGCAAACACCTCAACATCCTTCTGTAGCTCTTTGTACGAGATTTTGCGCTTCGATCCGGTAATAGGAGAGTCCCATATTATCGCCGTTGCGTCGCCATTGCCTGACAAGACATGTCTCGTTATCAGGTTATATGTAGTGGATATGCGGCCGCCCGGAAACCAAGTCCAAGATGAGCTTGA
Source organism: Paragyromitra xinjiangensis (assembly GCA_038503065.1). Lineage (NCBI taxonomy): Eukaryota > Fungi > Ascomycota > Pezizomycetes > Pezizales > Discinaceae > Paragyromitra > Paragyromitra xinjiangensis. The sequence goes on along the minus strand of JBCAMK010000001.1, from coordinate 173,609 downwards.
GGGAGAACAAGTTAGAGGTGATGTGTATGGTGTTTCCCAGTGAAGCTTCTGAGCATGGGAATTCCAGAATGAGGTAGGATCGCGGAGGGAGTGAGCGTGGGCAAGATCTTGAGGGTCGGAAGAAGACATTATAATAAATTGTAGGTAGAATGGATAACTTTGGGTTTCTGTTGACGGTGATAATGGGAATAGAGAGGGTTTTGTACACGTTACGGACGACGGGAATGAAGTAATTGGACCTGGGCCGAGGGGCTCTGGGGAAGGTGTCACCAAGGGTTAGGGTAGTTGACGCTCTGAAATCCGGGGATGCGGAGACTAGCTGGGGTCACGGGATATCTAACCGATATCGCAGCGGACTCCGATAACGCACAGAGCTTGGGGTTCTGGATTTGTTTTCATAAGAGGTTAAATGGGTTCGCGGAGGTTAGTTGGCTGCGCCGAGGCTATACTCGAATCTCGGTTACGGTAAGGCGACAAGGTGTAGACCGTAGACTGCATGTAATTGAGTGATTGTGGCTGTCATTGCGTATGATTCTATTAGGTGATGAATACGGCTTGACGGAGTTGTTGTGTTTCTCAAGGTAAGGGCCAAGGGGACTCTAGAGTAGAGTACAGGCGGGTCATCAAAAGTCACTCGGTTTTCTACTTCCTTTCGCACTACACCCAATAAACCAACTTCTGCTCTTTATAGAAGAAAGGGACCTAGACCCAGACCCGTCTACTACTACATTTAGGTTTTTCGGTGCTACTATAGAGCCTCGCGCAAGTTCGAGAGAGTAGTTTCACCACTCGTTATCTAATCCCCAAGCCATAATCGGCGATGTCCATATTCTTGCTAGATACATTCGTTACAATAACCCCCAACGCTTATATCCACGTACACACCGACTGATTCAGCTTCTTCCCACTTACAAGGAAATCATCATCCACTACTCCAACGCTCAACATACGCCTATCAGTAGTCCCAGGCTCATTACAACCTGTAAGTATCCTCAACGTCCCCCCCTCCCACAATTTCGGGCTATTAGCAACCTTAACAACAAAATCCACCCCCTGTACTCTCATCAGAAGCGTGATGACCCCGTCATGAGTAGCATTAGCCAGGTCCCGGTCGCTTATATACAAGCTCATCCTTGTCCTCGTCAAGAGATACCCAACAGATTCCCCACTACTGTCTGTAAAGTAATGTTCAGAAACAACCGGTGCTTCTTCATGCGTGTATACAGGAGGAGCAAACATCATGGCTCCAGGAACACCGAGACTGACTAAAGCGTTACCCTCAGGCTTTGGGTTGGGGTTATCTAGATCGAACTTCGCAGAGCTTGAAAATATATGATGTTAGTAAGGCGCTCTATAGCTTTGGTGGGGTGCAGGGTGCAGTACACCTCTATAGTCCGTGGTGGCTTTCGGCCGTGTTTCTCGCTTCTGGTGGTGGGGCTAGGCCTGGCATTGGTGTTGGGCTTTGAGGGGGGTGGGGAAAACCAAGCTGCGCGTAGCAGTTTTGCTCTTTGTTTTATCCGTTTGATGAGACCCATTTATGCTCGTGATTCCTTCTGGAGGATCCGTTTCGGAGGTGTGCCAAGGGCTTTTTGGGTCTTGGAGGTGTCGATGGGAGGAGCTCGAGGATATACTCTTATTTTATTTAGGACGACACTAGCATTCGGTCTGAATTTCAAGTCGCTATCGTAAGCTAATCCCAACAGAAAATAGGGAAAAATGACGTCTAGATTATTTCCTCCCAGGTTATCTATCGGTATTTCCTATCTACAAAGAGTTACACCAAATCTATCTGAAACTAAACAATGAACACCAGAATTTTTCTAAAACCAAAATATAAAGTGAAGAATTATGTATTTAAAAACATGAAAAACCCCAATACACACAACAACCAAAAGAACCACCCCAACACCCCAGTTCAAACCTCACCAACAGACACGCTAGCCTGCTCCATTCCACGGGGTTGACCCGATTCTTGCTGTTGCTTCGTTGGGTACCGACTATTGCGGCGAAGCCACCAGCCGTACTTGTAAAATAGGAATGGAATGGGCATGAACAAGATCGATATGCATCCTAATTCCGCAAGATAGTATAAGCACTAAGAAGCATGTTTGAAGATTTAGGAGCAGCTTAATTAACACCTACCGAGAAGAGTTCCGGCCCATTCTGGTTTCATCGAAGTATACATTGTGCGTCCGAAGAGAGGGAAGGCCATCGCGAATAAGGAGCGGAGGATGGTGTTAGCTGCGATGACAGATGCGGAGTACTCTCTTTATGATCATTAGCATGTAATCTTGAATAGTGAGGGAGTTGAAGCGTACATGTAGCCTTCAGCGAGGTAGCTGATCAAACTGATCTAAGTATTCATTAGCAATTATCACTGAGTTTAAGTTCCAGGCTTCTTACAAACAAAACAACCATACTCCAACCGAATGGAACCCCAGAAAGAATAGGCACGATCCAGTGAATCCTAGCAAATCCGCTCCAGGCGAACCAAAAAATACTTCCTGGGACTAAAAATGCCGCGACAATCGCTAGTGGCAGTCTTCCCTCAGGATATAAATCACCTTTATTTCTCTTCTCTTTGAGTTGGAGATATAACTTGTTTGAGTAACCTGCGGTCAAAAAAGACAAGATCACACCGATCCCGATGCCAACGAAGGCGAGGCCAGAGAAACCGGGACCCCAGTGGTAGCGACCTTGGAAGATAAGAGGATATGCTCCGAAGTAAAGGTATCTGGGGTTTATGAACAGTCAGCCGGCTGCAGTCTAACTTTGTAGTAATGTAAATGAAGGACTACACACAATATTCCAAAGAGGAAGCTGATGTACAGTGACACTAACAACACGGTTGGCTCAAAGACAAGCATGTGTAGTGGCCTCCAGATAGCAGCTCGAAATATTGCTGCGTTAGATTTCTTCCCTTCCATGTGCAGCGCTTTGTGCCCAGCCTTTTTCGCCTTGTTTTCCAGAAGCGTGAATTGGTAGGTTTCTGGAAGCCAGAACCAGTTCAGCCCAAGGATACTGGATATGATGAAGGGGATCCAGAAGCTCCATCTCCAAGGTTCAGAGCTATGGATATACTCTGCGATAAAGCCGCCAGCGATTGGGCCTTGCAGATGGAGGTGTGGTTAGCTCATATTCGGGGCTGTAAGTGATTAGGGTTTGTACCAACGACGGGGCCGAGAAAAGCAGCCATAGTAAACAGACCCATTGGAGGTCCGAGTTCATTTGCTGTTTTTATAGTATTAGTCTCTTGTTCCTTGAAGCTTTAAATGAAGACCCACGAACGTTTCCAGATGTCAGTCATGGTTCCAGCAGCGACCGTCAGTGCGGGGGAGCCAAAGGTCCCAACAAGCAGTCTGCAGATGACTAAAGTTTCGATGTTCTTTGCAAGTGCGCACCCGATTTGGAAGATCACGAACAATGTCCAGGTTGGAATGTGAACGATTTTGCGACCATAGACCTAGCGGTAAGGTCAGGAACCGTTTCACCACAATATCGAGATGAAGCATACCTCGCTCATAGGGGCAAAGACTAATGGGCCCATGGAGAAGCCAATGACATAACTGGACATAAGTTAGCTGGCCATAAGGTATTAGGGGGTAGTTAGATGCTTACAAACTTAACCCCAAAGTTGCGACTACGATAGTGATATCAAAATCATAAGCAATCAACCCAATTCCTGGTGTGAATATTGATGCCCCCACAGAAACCATGAAGTTGTTTAGGCAGAAAATCACCGTTAACAGCCATTCTGCGTGACACAGCTCATTGGTCAGGCAAAATTCAAGAACTAGATAGATAAGAATTAATGAGGGAAATTATACTTCTCTTGTTGGTCCAGTTGTAAGGGATCTCAGTATCATTAAGAACTGACCAGTTTCCGGATTCTATATCGTCGGTGGTTGTCTTCACCTCTGTATCCTCCCCAAGTACCTGCGATATCGATGTTGAAGTTGACATTGTGCGAACAAGATTCCCGTGACAGTAGAGCAATGAACACCAGTTTTCTATGTATCGGAGAATCCATCGCTGAATTCATGCCAATATAAAGTGCGCGTGCGGATATTCTAGTTTGACCACTTTAGCGAAGTCGGGTATTTCACGCCAGTTAATGGTGGCCGGAGTGATTTTCCTCCGGTTATGCGAAGTTTTACCGTGATTTAGCGAACGCGGAATAATTCTACAGGCTAGTGTATGTGGTTGAGTGTAACCCTAAGCTTGAGAAATCTTCCGTGCTTTGCATATCAACAGTTCTTCCGTGATTGCTTTCGCCTAATGGCACATGATTCTGGCGGAGTCTTTTCTGCGTTTTAGGTATAAGTATGGGTCTTAAGTTGGCGGGGCCCTCAGATTGGATTAGAAGATTTTGGGTTTGTGTTTTATGGCACTACATCTGTTTAGTAATAAGGAATGATCGGTACGATAATTTGCCCGCTGTATTCTAGGAGACTGATCATGATATATTGATATGGCGTATGTAGCCCTGTTGCTGTTAAGCGCAGTTCCGAGTGCCACGCGTTTAGTGCTTCAAAAGTCACCCTCTTCCGAAATGGGCACTTTAGCTGTCGTAATAAGAGCCACGTGCACGTTTTCAAGTAAAAAAGAAAAAACTCACATGTCTTTTATAATTTGCTTTACCTCGGCTTGTTTAGTGTACTGGGTTTAGGTATCTTACTATAGCACATGATAGTTATGCGGTCTGTAGAAAACACAAATCGGTGGTGTCAAGAATTGCCTCCGATTATGTGGATTATAATTGAAATTCCGGTGTGTAAACTACGTGTAAACTGAAATGCTATGTATATAGTAAGCTTAAGCGCAGTAACCCCGCACAGATATCTTGGACTGAAGGTTCTATCTAGAGGTCCTAAAACAGTAAGGTATTTATCTAGTTCTTTGGTGTTTTGCAATAAACATTTTTAGTGCCGGGTTGGGGGTTAGTGTTTTTAGAATATATAGCTATCGTAGAAGGTCTTTGAAAATCTCATGAACTAATACTGTTTTATGGATATGCTCGATGGCCTAGCAATGTAATACTTGCTGATTACCGAAGTTTCTCAGAGGTTTAGCTCTCTACTGCTGTAGTGTTTAGGTCTTTTTTCGAGGAGTACTATGGATACACGATTTTGGCACATTTGTCCAGTGGAAAACATAAGTCTACTGTGTCAATGCCATGTATTGGTAGTGTTAGCGTCACAGTAACGGTGTGTACTTGATACAGGCCTTTAGTGTAAAGTATATAAAACTAATTTACATAGTTCCTATGTGTTTTGTCTTACAGAATACATTCGCGTCATAGTGTCCCGTGTATTGGCTGGCCGTGGGGGTAAACTATACTATAACTTTTAACCTGTATATAGCATTTGTCACTACGTGACTTCTCTTTCGTAGCACTTTGGTTCATACCGTTAGCTGAATATTATTGAGATCCTGTCTCGTACGCGTGCGGTATCATCGATATTCAATTGTTTCCAACGTGGATAGCTACCTACTGTCTAGGATCTAGAGTTTGAAGCTCGAGAAACACTTTTGAACTATGAATATAGAGCTATCAGATCCAACCGATAGCTACTTTGTCCTTTAGTAATTTTAATTATAGTGTAACCCGCCGTACGCATTTAAAGACTGGGGACGCGTGATGGAAGTTGGGGACAATGTTCTTTCTTCAATGATTTCTTCAATGGGGAATTATTTCAGTGTGAGTTTGCCTTGGTAAGTATTAGGGTAAGCACTGAAAATGGACTAATGTGGGGCCCCGGGGAATTGTCTAGGCTTTGACACGCTATTTTTTTTCTGTAATTTTATAGACCTTTGTCATCTAGCATAATCGAGCGTAGTTGGACTCTTATAAATGTCTGCATCCTGCAGTAAACTGCGTGTGTCAAAAGGAAGGAGTTCGTTCTGGTTGAAAAATGGACTAACCAAATTAGGTAGGTAAAGTAGACATGAAGATTACAAACCAAAGTGACTAGTTCGAGTCATAACTTTTCCCCCACTTCAACCTCCGTCGATATTTGTATAAAAACCTTGAATACAGTTCTCAACGAGGTCTTTATTTCAGCACTCAATTATATCGGTACCGACTATTGTAATACTACCAACCAACCTACTGCAAAATGACGAACCTCGATAGCTATGATAAGCTTGTTTCTGAGATCTCGAAGCTCTCACTAGAGCCGGAACTTGGGCACAGTATGAGGAAGTATTTTCAATTCGATGATAAGTGGATTAATCTGAATCAGGGTGGGTATTTCTTTGTTTGACCCTAAATTGTTGGCGTTGTATACGCAGACCCCTATTGTCTTTTATTGTATTTTTGGATTTCCTGTTTTGTTATTCTTGATATCAGATTAGCCCATTTGATTCATTCTCTAATTTCCTTGAAATGCTGTGGTCTTTTTACGTTTCTTTACCGATACCTTCACTTGATAGAAACACCGCTTACACTCAATCCAACCAGGCTCTTTCGGGACCTACCCTATACCCGTCCGTGACGCTCTCAGAGCCTACCAAGAAGCCAGCGAGCGTCGTATCGACGAATTCATTCGAATCACATATCCCACTCTCCTCGACCAGTCTCGCGCCGCAATGGCAACCTACCTCAACGTGCCAGTCGAGGAGATCGTCTTCGTCGCGAATGCCACAACAGGAGTTAACACAGTTCTCCGCTCTCTCAAATTCTCCCCGGGTGACAAAATCGTGTACTTTGATTTCATATACGGTGCCTGTGGTAAATCCGTACAGTACGTTGAGGAAACAACCCCCGTTGTGGGGGTCAAAATCGAGGCGACGTTCCCTATCAGTGATGATGAACTGGTCAAGCGCTTCCGTGAGACGATAGAAAGGGAGCAGAAAAGCGGTGCGAGGGTTAGGATTGCGATATTCGATACTATCGTGAGTATGCCTGGTGTTAGGCTTCCGTTTGAGAGGTTTGTCGCAGTTTGTAAGGAACTGGGGGTTATATCACTTGTTGACGGCGCGCACGGGGTCGGGCATATTCCGCTGGATCTGGGGAGGCTGGGGGCTGATTTTTTTGTTAGCAATTGTCATAAGTATTCCCCCGGTTTTTTTCTTTTTTAGATGTTTCTCATACTGAGTTTGTGACAAAGGTGGTTATATGTTCCTCGTGGGTGTGCGGTGTTTCATGTTCCGCTCCGGAACCAATCCCTCATTCGCTCCACTCTCCCGACTTCCCACGGGTTTATCCCATCCACGGGGAATTCGTACGAAAACCCTCTCGGCCCCAAATACAAGTCAGACTTCGTGACGATGTTCGAGTTCGTTGGCACGGTGGATAACTCGCCGATACTGTGTATTCCTGCGGCGTTGCGTTTCCGTGAACAAGTCTGCGGCGGCGAGGAGAGGATCATGACGTACTCTCACGAGATTGCGAAAGCTGGTGCTGAGCTCATCGCGAAGAGGTTAGGCACTGAGCTGCTCGAAAGAGAAAATGGGGATTGTTGTTTGTATAACATTCGACTTCCGATTGGTGTAGGTGAAGGGAAGGCTGGGAAGGGTGAGGTGGAGGTGGAGAGTGAGCATGCTAGTAAGGTTAGGTTGTATCTTATGGATACTTTTCAGGAGGAGTTTGATACGGCTATTCCGATCATATTTTATACTGGGAGTTGGTGGGCGAGAGTTAGTGGGCAGGTTTATTTGGAGATGAGTGATTTTGAGTTTGCTGCTGATGTGTTGGAGAAGATGTGTGTGAGGGTGGGGAAAAAAGAGTATTTGAAGGTTATTTAGGTTTCTTGAGACGTTTTGGAAGCTGCGGAACTGTGGTTGCTTTTTTGGTGACGTATCGATAATTCTGTTCTAGATCTGTCCTTGGAGGATTTTTAGCCGTGCTCGTGGGATTCTTTGACTTCACTTTTACTGTGTTTTAAAGAATCCAAGAAAATTTGTGATACGCCTGTGAAAACGTGCGAGATACCTACCCCAGCAAATAGTTTCGTCATCTCCAAGTGCTTCTGCACCCTGCGCAATGATATCTCAATACGCTTGGGTGGAAGGCTCATCGGGACCAGGGGTTTAGGTTGGGGAGTTCACACTTAGGTCAAGCATTCTATAGAAATTGGGGTTGTTAATTGTCAGTAATGCCTTAGCAATATGAGGAGCCGTTGTTACAAAATTTTCTGATCTGTCGACCAAAATCTCTAACTAAGGTATGAGCGCGGTAGATGATTGATTCCTATAGTCTTCATTTGGCGGCGATGTTGTGCACGTGCTTGAGATTTCCGCGGGGGCTCGTACATGTAACCTTTACTTGAACGTTCCAAGAAGCTGGATTGCAGTTTTAGTCTTACTCCCTAAACGCTGTGCCGAGACGTCAAAAGACTGTTCAAAATTTACACGGTACCGGTTTATAATTGTAACCCCGATAATAGCATCGTTATCTATTTCCTCCCTCGTCTTTGGCTGCTGCCCTCGGCCTGTATGTTTAATTTAGCCACCATCCTCGAGATAAACGTTATATAGAAGCTATCTGAGGAAAGGGCCTCGAGCTCCTTAGCTAGATCTCAGAACTAGAACTGCTATCTGAAACCGGAGCGGATAGATTTTTTAAGTTTTCATCTAGCATCTTTATGTTGGCCCCTGGTTCGACTTGGGTTGGATGGTATGGTACGAGTGATGGCTCATGATAACGGCGATTTTGCTCCCCATGCCATAACAATTAAAGAAGTAATTTCAATCTTAGATAGAGTGTCTATAATAAACCTTAATCTAAAAGTATTACAGTAGAGAAAGTCTCGAAATAACGATTACCAAAAAACACCAACACGTCATAGCAACCTCGGCTAACTGCATGTTATTTCCATGCTTTCCAACGATTACAATCCGTTACCTCAGCTTTACAGACGTCTCTTAGGTATTCATGCACCATCTTAGTACTCCACTAATACCCATCTCCCCCTCGCAAATCCGTACCTTTTCGGAACAGTCCGAAACCCCCCCTTGTCAACCCCGCACCGTTGGCCCGCTGGTGCATAAGCCGTGTACCTATATTACCAATGACACTATAATCAAAATCATCCGAACTTTTGAACGTCACTGAGCCTCTCTGCGTTTACAAGGTCTACCTTATAGATCTAGGGGTAGATTGTCTGAACGAGCGATGTGGAATTCATACAAATAACGACCTACTCCCGAGTTACAATTGAATCCAGCAGGACAACAGGAACCAGACTCGAGCTCAATTCAAATAACTCATAAACAGAAAGGAAAAGCTGAAGATGCCAGTATTCACCGAACAATCCAGCGGCCTCCGCGACGCGCGAGTGAACCCAGCCCACCTCAACCCACTTCCCCGACTATCCCCACCACCTCTACTCCCATCCCCAGACGACAAAAACTCGCGCTATGAAGTTATCGTTGTAGGCTCGTAAGTTCCCAATTCCAATAGCCATACAAACATACTAACAGCCCCCTAGTGGTCCAGCCGGTATCATGACCTCCGTTCTCCTCGCACGCTACGGCATAACCAGCGTCCTCACCATGGACTCAAAACCCCAGCAGGTCCGCGCAGGCCAAGCCGACGGCATCCAACCGCGTACTCTCGAAGTCCTTCAATCTCTAGACCTCGCGCATGAAGTCCTTACGCAGGGATGTCAGATGCACGAAGTTGGTTTCTGGAACCCCTCAGAAGACGGGAAGGGGATCGTCAGGACTTCGTTCGTGCCCGATGTGAATGTGCCAGCGAGGTATCCGCATGAGATCACGATACACCAGGGGAGGATTGAGAGGATTTTTAATGAGGATTTGGAGAAGAATGGGGGGAGGGTGCAGAGGGGGTGGAAGGTGTTGGGGTGGAGGTTTGATTATGGAGATGGGGAGTTTCCGGTGGTTGTGGAGATGCGGGGGGAGGGTGGGGAGGAGAGGGTTGTTAGGGCAAAGTATTTGGTGGGTGCGGATGGGGCGCATAGTGTTGTGAGGGAGGGGATGGGGTTGAAGTTGGTTGGTGATCATACGGATCATGTTTGGTGGGTTGCTTTTCTGTTCTGACATGAAGGAAGTAATGGGCTTGAATCTGATATGTATGTGAATGATAGGGGTGTGGTGGACGCCGTGGTCAAGACAGATTTCCCAGATATTAGGAAAAGATGTGCTATCGTAAGTCTACACCAAACCCCTCCCATATCCAAAGCAATACTAACACTCTGACCTAGCACTCAAACACAGGCTCCATCATGATAATCCCCCGTGAGCGCATCTCCGGCAACAAAGTCCTAACCCGAATCTACTGCCAAATGGAAGACGAAGTAGAACGAGACCCCAGCATCACCAGTGAAATCACGCCAACAGAACCCCCCAATGTGGCAGAACCCCCTAACGTCGAAGACGCAAAGAAACAAGCCAAAAAAAGAAGAGAGAAAGTATCTCTAGAAAGAATCACAACCCAGACCAAGAAAGTTCTTTCACCTTACAAAATCGAATTCGGAGATGTCGACTGGTGGGCCGCCTACCAAATCGGCCAACGCACCACCCCGAAATTCTCCCTCCCCGACACGCACGGCGTCCTCCGCGTCCACATCGCCGGCGACGCCTGCCACACCCACTCCCCGAAGGCAGGACAAGGAATGAATGTCTCAATGATGGACGCCTACAACCTCTCCTGGAAACTCACCCACGCCATCAACGGCCTCGTCCCAGCTCCTAACGATCTACTTGCCACATACGAACTAGAGCGTCTTGATATCGCTCGCCAGCTTATCGAGTTCGATACCAAGTTCTCGTCTATGTTCTCTGGTAAGATCGGGGATGGGGTGACTGGGCTGACGCATGAGCAGTTTGTTGAAGTCTTTAGTACAGGAAGCGGGTTTACGAGTGGTTGCGGGGTTCAGTACGCTGAGGGTCTTTTAGTGTCTAAAGAACCTGAAGTGGGGGTTCTTAAAACTGGGATCCCGCAGGATTCTGGACTACTGGTCCCTGGAAGGAGGTTGTTGAATGTTAAGGCGAAGCGGTTCGCGGATGCTAACCCGAGGGATATACATGATGATATACCTTCGACTGGTCGGTATCGGATTGTTGTGCTTCTACCTGTGCAGTTTAAGACCAACTCAGTGGCTTTCGGGGGGCTTCTTGAAGCACTTGTTGATACTGTCCCTGGTTATTTCGCGCAGGGCGCTGTTGAGACGGCTGTGGTGTTCCCAGGGGAGAGGGGGAATCTGGAGTGGGGGGATTTTCCGGAGTGTGTTAGGGAGAGGAGCGAGTGGTTGGTTCTGGGGGATTGTTTTGGAGAGGCTTATAAGAAGTGGGGAGTTGATGAGGAGAAAGGTGCGGTGACGGTGGTGAGGCCGGATGGGTATGTTGGTGTTGTTGCTGGGGTTGAGGAGGGACGGGAGGTGGTGGCGGCGTTTTTGAAGGGGGTGTTGAAGGTTGTTTGATGGGGTGAAGGAAGGTGGATGAGGAGCTTGGTTGTTTCACTCTTATCTGGGATTTGGATGTAGCGAATAGATTTGATGTTTTTAAGATGTCCAGGAAGGTGATCTTGTTTGTGTTCCTGACATACTAGCGACTCATCATAGATTAGGTGTTAAGCTAATATCGGGTGAATTCTCTAACCCAGGCAAACAGCCTTTTACCCTTTCGCATCTCAAATAGCCTTCGGGCTCTAGAATTCTTGTTTGTAATGAATTATCTGATATCCGCTCAAATAGCGAAGTTTGAGCAAGTGCTTTCTGGAGATATTTTTCCAGCCTTAACCTATGTATTCCCATAGCTCGGTGCACTGTTAGATATCAATGCAAGGGGGTTAGTTAAACTAAAATGGAAATCTTCATGTACTTAATGAATTAACTAATCAAACGGAATCTTTCAGTCTACCGTTTATATCGAGTGATATCCTATGCAGCCGTCGACTACATGGATATGAAGTACATCTTTCCTTTCGCAACGATAGCGTTAACAACCACCAAGATGGAAAGGGCCTGCAACTTGAAGTACCTCATGGAATGGGTAGGGGGTATTCCCGGGTATTGAAGCTCATCTCTTGGTACTTCCAGAACTTGATACAAACCGCTACTGGTCTACCTGGCTCGAACCTAGTTCCACGTGCACTTCATGTAATGCATAACGCGGATTTTGATTCAAATCGTCCAAGTATGCTGGGTCTTCTTAACTCCAGTTAATACGTCCTGTAGTATTAATCGATCGGGGAAAATTCTATCGTAATTAATTGGGAAACAGAGCTCGGGCCTCTCCACATATTACCCTAGTTAGGCCCAACATGTTCTATCAGCACTCAGGTTCCACACCTGATCTTATGTCTCGGAAGCGATGGATGGGGAAAAATGGTATAGAAAATGCAGTGTGAATTCCCGAAGTCAGAGACCCCCACTACGGTACACATAGCGGGTAGGGTACATATGCCCAAGAAACCCGGGAGCCAAGAAGCAGGCCGACTATACCTGCCACTACGGCTATCACGATAAATAAACGTGCTTGACTGAACTCACATGTACATATGTAGCACACATTACTGCAGATAATGGGATCTGCAAGATCCGGGTGCTAAGGCTTCGCCCGAGAAATGCGGAATAGAACTTCTGCACGCCAGACACCATCGGGTAGATCTATCTATTCGCCTTAAGGTTTCTCGAAGGATCTTTTATGCACTCATGACTGTGCCTACGATAACTAGCTGAAGATATCCCCGAGCTTATCGACGGTGATACACGGTCGTGGAGGTATCGCATGACTATAGCGTACTTACCATAATGTGATCTGTATTATATTTAGTGAAATCCTACCCAACACTGCAATGCACGCCGGGATGATATTCGGGGATTAGAACACGAGCCTAAAAACTTCTTTCAGTTCCACAATACGATAAGAACCTTATGTACAAAACTGCTTAGCGTACGGGAGAGCTCTGCGTTGTACATGCGTGGACATCTCGTTATGTTCCTGCACTTCTCCATGTATTCACCTAAACCCGTAGGGCCATAATCCTTGCTGACCAGTTCCCAATCTACCTTAATTGTGATCTCGGTGGCGTGATATGTCTGTCTCTGCCCCACACCGAACCTCCCACCCTATCACTATCAATCCCTCTTCCCGGGGATCAGACCGTGCTAACGTCCCGAAGCCTGCATCGAGATCTAAGATGCGGCCTCTAATTCATTGGTAGGGGATCTAAAGCCGAAATATGCATTCCAGATAACTTTTACCGATGTGTCGATTTGAAAAGAGTGAGATTCTATGACTGGAAGATTTTCAGCCTTCTGTCCCTTGCGTCTTTTGGACCCGGCTTACGGAGCCAATAAAACGTTCAGAATATATTTTAAGCATAGTAATCTGCCTTCTGAGCCCCAACGTAAGAATCTGACATCTAATAGATCCCATGGTCAGAAATATTATCGCCGACCCGCTGATGAATAGGCTGAGGGCACCGATCGTATAATTGGTAATTCTACTAGCTGATAATCTAGTGAGAAGAAACCTGAGAGTAATCCTCTATCGAGCACTAGGCCCTGGGAGGAAATGAATTATTTGCGCGGGGGCGTAATGCAGACTGCTACATCCACCCCAAACCCCCAAGTGGCAACCGTCAAGACGCCCCCGCAAAAGCCAGAGGTAGGCAGAAGGCAGCAAAGCTTTGTGGGGTTATATGGCATGCACAATATTGCTCACCGGGTTGTTTGCTGTATTGTTAGTCGCTTATACGTGGTAGATGGCGCCATTTTAGCAGCGACGCATCTCTGCTATCCACGCGGTAGCGTGAAATATTTGCACCTGGGTTTAGAAAGGGTATAGTTACTTCATCGAGGTTGTAAACTAAATCATCTATTCGCTAGACTCAGAGATTAGCAGCTATCACAGCCCCGGGAAACTCAAGTGCAATTCTACCAACATGAAGCAGGAAAGCCACGAGGCAGACCTAACATCCTCGAAAGACTTTGAGGATTTTAACTCGAACTACCTATTAAATAACGCTCTGCTTAGGTCGTACATATGCAGGTAGCCGTAGATATAATATCAATGTACTTATATTTCTAGAATGGGTCGGTAATGGTTTTTTTAAGGGTTTTCCTTCTAGTACAGTATGCTGGTATGCATGCCGCATGGGTTTTATCTGGATTAGAAACTGGTAACCGATTCGATTGGCTTGAGAGAGGTTGCGGTTTAGATTCAATTGGTTGTTGTAGCGAAATCGATTAATAATCGAGTAGCTGTGAATAATGTCCTGCTGGGTGGTCTGTGTGGCAGTGGGCTTACTTGTCCATATCTACAGAATTGTAGATACTACAGTTATGAGCTTCAAGATTGTGATATGAGTTCACGTAGATGCTCTCACATAACCAAGCCATAACTTAGAACAATCGATTAATCATCTAATAACCAGAGAGACATAATTGCAAGAAACTAAGACAAGTATTTTAGCTCAGGTCACAAAGGTCAAGCGTTCTAGTAGCCCCCATCTAGATCTACTAATATCCTAGTAAGGCTTAATAAGCTACAAGAGACTACGTACGCACAGACCATCCCATGGCCCAATGCGTCCAAGACTCAGTACAAAATCCTTAAGTCGACGTACGCCCAGTACATATCAGCATTTCCTTAGATCGGCCGAGATCTCGATTATAGCTAGACTACAGACATACTGAAAACCCAGCATTCAGATTGCGCACCGCTGCCCAGACCGCCGTCCATCTGATCGTCAATCCCGAGGAACACATTTTCCTCAAGGTTCCCCCGGACCGTTTATTTCTTTTTCCCACGCTCTGCATCCCCACCAGCTGATCGCTCACCCCTTAGCCAATCACTACTCCACGCACAAGCGTCTACTAGCCCCATCCGAACCAAGCAATTAGACAAGCCCAGCGACAATTCCTACCCCTAGCTCATCCTTGATTCCCAGTCCCAGGCCAACCCATGATCTGATTCAACGACGATCTCCGTGTCATATCGGCTAGGCCCATGGGACTGAAAAAAGCCTCTGCTACCGTTTTTCGAGTTGTCTGCTGTCATGCACCCGTGTCAGGTCGAAAGCGCTAGATTATTAGTTTTCTAGTTAAGGCGTTCGATTGGTTAGGTCATTTGGCTCCTTACGGGTTTATACCCCTGCTTTTAGTGCCTAGCCTGACGTATTATAAGCTAAATCTTCATAATAGGGTAGCTTGTATTGGACCCTGCATAGGGATCCTCAGTGCACAAAAGGATTACGTTGTGGCCGACGCGGACTGCGCTGGGAGACGGATTGACCTATAGCAGCGTATTAAAGGGCTGGAATTGGTAGCATCAGCTGCATCACGGAGTTCACGCATAATGGCCTAGATATAGACGTCATAGGTTGTGCGTGGAGGGGTGGGTAGATATTTTAATCACCCGCCAAGAAATCTACCCGAATGAGTTGTGTGACCGAAGGTGATCCTTCGGTAGAATGCGTTCTCATCCCGTTGATATTTCTTGATCTCCTTCCGCGTGGACCCCTTACTCGACGCATCGGTTGAGTGATATTGTATGAAGAACTGCTGTCAATATCTCCTCTGACGAAATAGGCTTGGCGTGTTTTGCGTTTTACTTGGTGTCCACGTGCATGCGCTATGCAAGGGAGGCCCCGAGTCAGCCGAACGCAGGAAGGGGCCGTGACGCATGCGAGTGGCAGGGTCGAATAACTGGTTATTCTGACCGCTTTTGAAGTAGAGAAGAAGAAAAACAGGTCCATGAGAACTGTGGTTTTTGGTAAAGAGGTGGTTTTATCATTTGTCAGGACATCAGGGACTTACGTGGCCCTATCCAGTATCAATACATGATTTTTCCCTCTCCTGAGAAGATAGCTCACCCGACCATGGAAACATTCATAGAGTAGAAGAAATAGGCGTCAAATCATAGCTGCAATATTAACACGGAGAAGAAGAAAGTACAAAAGAAAATTAAAGAGTTGGGGAAGGCGAAATAAAGCCTTCACGTGAGGTACCCAGATGAAACCTTCGCCGAACAAATGAAATACCGGTAAAAAAACAAAGCTGAATGATCCCATGAAAAAAAAACGCCGCCCATTATAAAATATCGAGCTTAAAATACTTCTCATCGTTAGTAAGAGCTCGAGTAGCTGTGTGACCTGAGAGTGAGATGATGTACCTGATCATGACTCCTAAGAGCACCTATGACCCAAGAGAGGAAACTCGCTTCGGTCTGTCTGAGAAGCTGTATTTGCGAAGAAACGAAGGTCTTCGCGATCGCTTCTGTTGTAGCGGTCCTCCATCTTCTGTTTCTTTCTGTTTTCGTCCATCAGCGAAAATAAAAAAATAATTTTCAGCTTCTGGAACTTACCGAGCAGACGGAGGATGGGTTGATCTTGAAACCATAGTTCCGCGATTCCATCCGCATCATTTCTTCATCGCGACACCGCTGCCTGTAGAGGTCTCCTTCAGGTCCAGGCATGAACCAATCTTCGTTCGCCCGACGGGCGTGTAGAGTCTCCATAAAAGCAGTGAAACCAGGGTCTTCGGTTTCCTGGTCGTACGCGCCCGGGTTATTGTTGAAGAGGCGAGTAAATAGATCGCTTAACATTTTGGGATTTCGCGGGAAGATCGAGTGGTAATGTGTAATGTAGATTGTGGGGGGGGGTGGTCGAGAGGTTTAGTATGGACTTTTAGAATTTTTTCTTTTTTCCTGTGACTTTCGATGGGGATTTTATCCTGCGAGGATTGTTTGGACTGCTGTGGGGGATGTGTGGAAGAATCCGAGTCGGGGCTGATGGCGGTGGTGTGAAGTTAACTATATAGGAAGTTGGCCGATCGATTGTGTGCAGGATTTATTTCGAGGGCGGTGAGGCTCCTGAGGCATTTTAGTCCTTGGGGGGGCTGTTCTGTTCGGAAATGGCCATAAGGTTTGGGGGCATTCCCTGTTTTTCCTGGAGGGTGTATTCCACACGAGTTCTACTGGTCATGAAGCGAAATGGTTCCATAGAAGTGATATCAAAGCTGGAGGGGCTTAACGAACCAGGGTATTGGAACAAACCACATGGTGGGGTAAAATACGTGGCAAGGTAGTGGTCCCGCGAGCTGACGCGATTCTATTGAATCCCGAGAGAAAAACTGCTTTTCATTAAATATTGTTAAGTAAAGTAGAGGTTTCTTTTTGGCGGGAACGGTCTCAGGAGACCAGAGAAACCGTACAAGTGACCAAGTTCCAAATTAAGAATCCACTTTGGAACGGACTAGAAGGTGGTTTCCAGTCCCCTTGTTTGCAGAAACTCAGGTTTCGCAGCATCGTGAGATGCTTCGAGATAACGACCCGGTATCAGATCAAAGAAGCATCACTTGATTCAAGACGGAAAGAGGTAGAAAACCCGCCCAGAAGCAGACAGACAATCAATTGCAACGCAGTAAGGGCCCACGTGTGTCTCATGCAACGGCACGTCCTAATAATTGTGGTACCGGTATATACAGTAGTACTCGGCAGATGGCGAATCTGCTTGGACGAAGAAAGCGTTAAACCGACTCAGACTGCCCAGGCGGATTCAGAACCAGATTATTCCCATCGACGCAAACATCACTTCTTCTATCACGATAGTCGAAAGTTGCGTAATAGGGGATTCGTGTCAAAACCCATTGATGCGTTCAGAGTCCCATCCTTCCCCTGGGTCCATTCGTGTCTGTCTGTACAGCTGTGTTAATTACTCAACCATTTTTCTTTTCTTTGGGTATGTTCGTTCAGAACCGTTGCATTTACCCAACAACTTTTTCCTTTTCTTGGGCTCGCCCTGAGGCCGTTTCAGCCAGTAATAAATAAATTGAAAAATAACTTATACGTAGGTACCGAAAAACTCGGGTAGATGTTTCATCTCACGCACTTCCCCCCGCGGCTCCGGTTCCACGACCGTAGAAACCCCCCCCCTTGAGTTTGCGCGGAAGCCGAAGATATCGGGGATTCGGGAAGCTGATAGGTACGCGGTGGCCAAGTCGGATCAACGGCAATAAGCAAAAAACCCAAAAGAGGGGGTTGCCGAGGTATTGGTGCTGGTGCAAGTACTGCTCATGTACATATAGTTGGCGGCAGCACTGTTCATCTGAACTTCACGAATCACTGATACATGAAGGAAATCCTTGTCGTGAACCCTTATCAGACAGGGTCCCCAACAACGCTCCACAAACCCCCCAAACCCTGAACATCCCACAGAAAAAAGCAAACCCATAACGACATCCAACAAATCAGGCGAACATGTCTGCAACCACCAAGATCAAAGTCTCGCTCCCGCAGCTCGCTAAAATGATTGATCACTCCCTCCTCCACCCTACCCTGACCGATGCGGAAATTCGAGATGGCCTCTTGCTCAGTAAAAAGTACAAAGTCGCAACAGCATGCATAAAGCCTTACTCTATCCCATTGGCCCGCGAGATCCTCTCGGGTACTGGTGTTTTAATCTGTCCCGTCATCGGTTTCCCCCACGGGAATAGCACCACCGCCATTAAGGCCCAAGAAGCGGCAGCTGCGGTTGATGCTGGGGGTGACGAGATTGATATGGTTGTTAATATTGGGAAGGTTTTAGGCGGGGATTGGGAGTACGTTACTGACGAGATCCGTCAAATCAATCAAGCCGTTACCTCGAGAGGTGCGATTCTAAAAGTCATCTTTGAAAACGACTACCTCACCGAGACCCACATCGTAACATTGTGTCGGATCTGTTCAGAGCTTTCTGTCGCGTTCGTTAAGACTTCCACGGGATATGGCTTCGTCAAACAGCCTAACGGACTTTACACATATTCCGGTGCAACACTCCCCCACCTCAGGTTAATGCGTGAAACCTCATCCCCGCAGGTTCAAATCAAAGCAGCAGGGGGAATACGAACGTTGGACGACCTACTTCGGGTCAGAGCTATCGGGGTTACGAGGGTTGGGGCTACTGCAACCGCGACAATCCTAGAAGAAGCTATAAAGCGCGGGATAGGCCAGGAACCGGTTGAAGTCGAAGTAGACAATTAGTGGTGAAGACGCAGAAGAACAAGTCAGCTGATTCTATACGGCATCTGGACGTCGTGGAAGGTATTGGCGAAGCCTTGCGTGAATAGGAAATTATTTTAGTGCTACGTGTTTGCGCCATGTTTCTGCCTTGCGCCTGACGGGGGGAGCAATGAGATGAGCTTGGGGATTGTTGCACGTTGATGTTAGGGGTTGATAAAAGCAAAACAGTAGAGCAGAAAGCGGACCTGCATAATGGCGAGCCGTCATATTCAGTCACTCGGTCGGGGAATTATCTAATCAGATAGCAAAGAGAGACATCTTAGCTATATTTCGATACAATTCATGCATAACTTTGATTCTCCCCCGCATTTTCACGATATACAAAAGCAACAAACGTCCGTACGTAAAGACAGATCATTGGTGCGCCAAAGCATCAGCGGTCTCGGGTGGTTCCGGGTGGGTTTAACTGCGTGCTCACGTGTTCTGGACATGGGTAAGGCAGAGCACTCTAATACTGACCGAAATAGAAGGAGTGTGTTGCGCAAATGTGCTCTTACGTACAAAAAGACCCAGACAGAATCGAAATATTAGAAGTGCCATCCAATAGATCCACTAACACGTGAATAGTGTTACCATTCGTACCACTCTAAGAACATGCTACTCATACCCCATGATTAATATACATAGGCAAGGACCACGAGAAACTCTCATCACGAAAATGATATCCTCAGCTAGAAACCTCCTCAGGTTCCACGCCGGCAACAACTCGAGCCAGCGCGGGTGGCGAAACCCACAGAACAATGGAATGTGCAGGAGATGCTTGCAGATCCTCGTAACCATGCGCAGTAAGAAGTCGAGACGACGAATTCGAGAGAGACAGGTTGAGTATTATATTAATTCTCGAAAGTACTGCGTGTTCGTACATAGCAGTTTAAGCAATGAAGTCGCGATGGTTTGAAGATGGTTAGTTGGGCCCGAAATTTTTCAATGCAATCTCAGACTAATTTAAAACTGGCGCAGATCAAACTAGAGTACAAGGGCCTTCGACTTCCAAAAAGCATTTTTTTTTTTCTCCAAAAAAGCATGTTTCGAACATTCCAACCTTTAGTGGCGCTTTCATCATATCATACGATACCACACAGAGCCAAGAAGTTTCCACAAAAAAAATATTGACGATGTTTGAATCTAGATGAGGGAACGTGTCACAACTCAAACACCAATTGACGTCATATATCTAGCAAATACATCATCACAAGTTTACGATACGGATGTGAGATTCCGGAGCAACTCCGAGCGGAAAGAACCGGCAGGTCATCAATTCTCCCCCCTGCGTCTGGAATCCTCAGAATAGTCGAAACGTCTAAAGAATCAAATTGACTCAAGATGAGCTAATTTTTATAGCAGACCACGTAGAGTTTAACAGGTCTGTAGATCTTTATTGGTAGTAGCTGTTCGTCATAGTAAATCACCCGCTCACTGATGCTATTGCCCATGGGTTGGTCGGTCCCCGCGTTTCGAGAAAGCTTCATCTCTTGTTTTTGTAATTGCCACTTATAAAAGCGGTGATCTACCACCGTTCAATATAGAGAAATAGGCTTTCTGGTGGTTTCCCATCTAGATATCGGACTTTTGCATCTTTTATCTGGGAAGTGAATTCTAGTCTATCTGTCCAGTAACGGTAATCATGATTGGTCACTCCCCTATGTGCTTTAATTATACGTACTAATCAAGTACCTTTATGGAAACCGAATCTACGTCCAGCACCTCCTAAACGGGTCAATGGAATGAATTGCGTTCTATGCATATGCATATGCATCAGGGCCGAGGTTAAAACCAGAGGCTAAGTAACTCTTTTTTTTTTGAGATTTACCCGATGCTCATCGAACTAACCACAAACCTTTCATCCAGAAGTCAGAATCTCCAACTACTCGAACGCGGTCGTGAATTGCTTGGGAATAGATAATCGAACGGGGCTGGCGATAGACCGAACTATCAAAAGGTACACCTCTAGCTATTCCCACTCGAAAGAATAGCTCCCATTAACAGCTATCCGAAAATTAATTATCTCCATTACAGGGCCAGCTCTACAGATGGACTCCTGCCGGCTACAGGGTTAATACCAACCAGATCAATGCCCGTCCTGCATATATCATCCCATCCCCAATCGGCTTTTCCCCAAAGTCAGAACTCAGAGATGGAGTTTTTCCTTTTTTTCCTTTTTTTCCCCAGGATTCCTACCCGACTCGCGTGCATACGAACCGAAGGTTACCATTCCCCGCATCTAAACCCCTGACTATTCCACCCGCCAACGACCAGCCCCCAACTACGCGCAGTCTTTTCCACCGAGAAAAGCTTGAACCTCCAAACACTAAGCTTCTAAACTCTAGCGTATCGTCTCGGCGCAAGGAGCAATGATCTTGACTGTTAGAATCCGGGGTTATTATCTCTGCTTGATGCGTGACGGTAGGGTTTTGTGGGTTTCCGGGGTATTGTCGCCCCGAGATCCCAGACTCGGCTGGGAGATATCGCCGTAATTTACTTAGGCGACTTCCCCGGGAGCACTAAGCGGTGATATTGCACGGGCTGGGCTCAATGAGCGATTCGTGGGAGTGGAGTTTATAGTTATATAAATGTTGAATCACCTCCTTTTACTCGATCAATCTTGATCTGGAGTCTTGCAGTCACATCAGTAAGATGAAATTTCATCTCGTAACATGTCTAGCTGCGCTCGTCGCATGTGCGTCTACTGCGAGTATCAAGAAGTCGGAGTTATCACTCGTGGTGCATAACGATGGTACAAACGGGACATTTTCATCAACGATTGCTAGCGATAAAATCTCGATGCATATCGGTCAACAATACGGTACAGCTCCCAAATTCATCAAGTGGACGACATTCTAATGCTTCCGGGGCAGGGACGAAATTAATCTACAAAGGCGAAGATCTAGTCAAGAATGCTACCGGAGCATATGCAAGCTACGGTAATCCCCCTAAACCCACCTATCAACCTAACTAACGGTCCCAGCCGGCCGGTACTTCGACCTAAACTACACCTCAGCGGTCATCTACAAGCAAACCGCCTCCCTCCTCGACGTCGGCTACTCAGCTAAAGAAGGAACCGTCCACTTCGTCCTCATGCCCGGTCTCGACGGCTTCTACTCCTACTTCGTCAACAAAGCCCTCGGCGTCCAAGGCGAATTCAGAACACTATATCGTCTCGCCCCAGACCTATTCCCGAACGGACGAACATACCTCAAGAACGAACCGCTTCCGCCGTTTGAGGATATACTGAATGATACGCAGGTGCAGGATGAGACTTGGGTGCAGCCGGATGGGACGTATATTACTAAGTATGATTGGTCGTTTTTTGTGCGTGAGAGTGATTTCCATGGGGTGTATGGGGAGAGGTTTGGCGCGTGGGTTATTAATCCTGGGAAGGACTACTATAATGGGGATCAGTTGAAGCAGGAGTTGAGTGTGCATCGAGAGAGTCAGACGAATGATGCTGTCTTGTTGAATATGCTTCACGGAACGCATTTCCAGGCTGCATTTAGTAACACTATTCCCGTAGGCAAAGTTTTTGGACCATGGCTTGTGTAAGTTCTCTAAACTAGATACTAAGTACCTACCTAACTCTCAAACCAGCTACCTCAACAACGGCTCAGTCTCAGACGCCGCCAAACGTAACAAGATCGAGGATAACGCCTGGCCATACAAATGGTTCGACAACACTCTATACCAATCCCGCGGCTCCGTCTCCGGAAAGCTTATCCTCGACACCGGCAAGCCCGCCGCGGGAGCCGCCATATTCCTCGGCGAGCCAGGCATAACCATCTCCCAAGGCACCACATTCCAGTACACCACCTACGCAGATAGTAACGGCGAGTTCAAGCTCGATAACGTCCGCACGGAGCAGAACTGGACTCTGCAAGCCTGGTCTAACGGCGGTGCGATGGGTGGTGTTACGACTGTGTTCTCATCTGGCAGCTTCACGGTTAAAGACGGGAAGAACCTTAACCTCGGAAGGTTGAACTGGAAAACGCAGGGACGCAGGGGGATCTGGCAGATTGGTGAGTTTGATCGGAAGAGTGTCGGGTTCAAGTACGGTGGCGCACCGTATACCCACGGTCTTGTTGATAATTGTCCCGCGAACTTGACATACACCATCGGGGTGGATTCGGATTCGGATTGGTGTTTCGGGAAGAGCGCGAAAGGGACTTGGTCGGTCGTCTTCGATATTGCGACTCTCCCGGGTGGGAATGCGACGGCGGTGCTTAGTGTTTCTATCGCGGGGTTTTCGGGGTCTGGGACTGCGATTGGGGGTGTTGGGTCTGTGTTGGAGATTGGGGTGAATGGGAATGGGTTGGGGAATCATAAGATGCCGATTGCGACGGATCCGTGTCTTTACAGATCGGGGACTACGGCGGGGGAGTGGCATTACTATGAGTTTGTGGTGCCGCGGGAGTGGTTGGTGGTGGGTTTGAATAGGGTGGATTTGACGACGAATAAGACGGCGACGAGGTGGAGGGGGATTATGTGGGATATGGTGAAGATGGAGTGGAGTTAGGGTGGGGATGGGTAGATGTTATAGTAGTGGGGTGGGTGGGTCTTAAATGTACATATTAGTAGCTAGGAGGTATCTTTGTCAGACTATTAACGGGGATATAAATACCTTGACTATGCAGATCTTGTTTAATACGTTAAGCTGACTAGAAATCCAATTCCCTAAGAACCAATAGCTATAACCACTGTGGCTAGTCTTCCAACTAAAACAATATGGTTGCCAATGATCTTTACTCCCAGAAAAGCACCTAAACCACAGGGTACGGAAAGGAAGTACACTGTGAAACCAGTCAACCCCCTCCCTGGGCTCTTATCGGTGTACCTTATCAGAGCTCAAAGAAACCAGAAAGCCAAGGAGCCAAGGAGCCAAGGAGGTTTCCAGTTGCAGGGCCATCAAGTACAACTCCAAAGCAACAGACATCCATCATGTCCCCCACCTTCTGAGGAGCACTCAAAAACCGTTAATCTGTGACTCATTCGGTTTCAGTCAGGCTGCACGAAGTCTAGAAATAACCTGCTATAAAATCTTGCGTAGTACAATTCATTCTCATCACCTATCATTGGCTCTAACATACACATTTTCCTTATCCCAACCATAACTAAAAAAACAAAAAAGAATATAGTACCAAACACCACCAGCTCACAACCCCACCCTACAAGAAACCCCTTACGCCATCCCACCATTAGTCCTAATATTCTGCCCATTAACCCACGAACTCTCCGGCCCGGCCAAAAACGCAACAACATTCGCAATCTCTTCCGGAGTCCCAATCCTATTCATGGGGTTGAACCCGGCAATCATTTTAACCACCGACTCGGGCTTTCCATTATAAAAGAGATCAGTTCCGGTAGGGCCTGGTGAGACGGCATTGACGGTGACGCCGCGCTTGCCGAGGTCTTTTGCGAGTACGCGGGTGATCTGCTCGATGGCACCTTTGGTGGAATTGTAGAGGAGGTAGTTAGGGGTGACGGTGGTGGCGGCTGTGAGGGTTGTTGAGAAGAAGACAATGCGGCCGCCGTCTGGGATATGGGGTGCTGCGGCCTAGAGGAGGTTAGTATTGAGTACGAGGACACTGGGAGGGGAGGGGTACCTGGGTGATGAAGTATGGTCCCTTAACGTTTACACCGAAGGTTCTATCAAAGTCCTCTTCTGTGGTTCCGGCAAGGTCCTTGTTTGGCAATACACCAGCGTTCAGTACCAAGATATCGATCTTGCCAAACTTGGCGACAGTCTCAGAGACGAGACGCTGGGACTCGGTAACACTGCTAACATCGGCTCTGATGGCGAGACTGCGGTCTGCGCCGAATTTCTTGACGAGCTCGTCGGCGGGGGCGGAATCACGGGAGTAGTTGATAACGACTGATGCGCCTTGGGAGGAAAGTTTCTCAACGATGGACTTTCCAATACCCTTTGAGGCGCCGGTGACGAGTGCGACTTTACCAGTGAGAGACATGATTGCTTTGAGAGACTGAATTTTGGAATCTACGTTGAGGGGATTTTGGTGGATTTTTGGAGGGTTTATAGGATTGTTTGCTGGTTTGCTTGTGGAGTGGTGATGGGGGAATTCGCCGGATCTAGAGTAGTCTTATATAGTCGAGATTTCGACACTCCGCCCTACCCGTGTTTCTATCCCCGCGATAGTTTTGTTTCCGTTTAGTTTCCATACCACACATGCAACATTCACCGTATCGATTACGACAGCTGAGGCACAGTAGGACTTTGCAAAACGGTTTATCTCCGAATCGGTATCACCGGATCCGAGATCCTTGGCGATAGTTCCTAACCTGGTCAGAGCGCCGCAGAATAACTTGGCTCCCGTCTACCCCTGTAGATTCTTATATCCGCCGAGATCCCAGTTATCAGAGTTTACGATTTCCTTTTTCGGAGTTAAGTATTGTTTCCAGGGACTTGGGACGAATGATGAAAATACGGTGTTGTGACCGGGACTTACTCGGACGGTGTTATTTCCGGTGGTCTGTCGTAGGGCTGGTTTCATGGACTGTCACTCGGAAACTTGTCGTCAGCGTTTGGAACGTTGGTGGGCTAGACTTTTGAGGCGGAGGCGGAGGTTTTGTAGTTTGGTATGGAAGGGTCTAGATCTTATCTCTCCGGAATTTAATCAGGGTCTACTGCAGCCCTATTATAACAGGGTCTCTTGCTATGAATATGACATCGTCTATGCTACTAAAGATATAGCTTTCTCTTTCACTACATCACTGGTTTGGAGCAATGTTAATTTCTGTTCTGCGTAAGTGTAATTCTAGTAGTCCAAGTTATGAGAGGCTGACAAACTTTTCCCCGGCGATACGTACTTCATGTCAAGAATAACCTGACCAACCTTTGATGCAGCCGAAACGCATTATAGTTGTGGCGGCCTAGCAAGCATGGTACGTAGACGCAACTGTATAGTCACCTACTACCCTCTACCAAGAATAGTACATGCAGTACTGAGTTGCGTGACCACATAGTTATGTTGTAACGCCGAAATTCGGCTATTCGACAGTATAATAACCAACTCACGTATAGCTGATAAGGGGCGTGAGTTTCTATAATGATTCTCAGCCACAACTGTGGCCTTGGAGTTGCCACGAATAAGATAGAGATTTAGTTAGTAGTGTAGTCCAAGACTGGGGTTAAACACAATCACACACAAAGGGTTTTGATGTCCTCGTCTGGGGATTCACTAGAGCGCTTCATAATCTAATAGCGAAGACCTGGTACGCGAACATATATGTATTTCTCTATTTACTCTAGCAGAGCTACACATGGAGAACTAGTTCTGAGGTTTACTTCCTCGGCTTCAAAACACCCACGCCTCAGCAGGAGCGCGTCGGAACAGCGAAACAGCCCTCCAAAGCCCTACTACCACGAGACAGATCTACAGAGAGCGCTCATAACGCCATCAAGAAAAAGAAACACAGCAATGACACGCGCACAGCCTCGTAGAAATAAGCGCATCTAGATCTAGCTGTTCATCCCAGAGCCATTTGCTTCACAACCACTCGCTCGCTTGCTAGTAGGGTTCAGGTAGCAGTACCGGGCGCTAGGACCTCCCAGACTGATTATTGACAGCCAATAGTCTCAGCATGTACCGTCTCATCGGTCATCGCGCGAGATGCTTCGCAGGAATGTACAGCTACCCCGAGCAGATAGGTCGGTTTTAGATCGGGGGCCAATCTGGATCTGCTCCGGAGAAAAAAAAAGCAAATCGTTTTATAGCGGTCGGATCTTCGGTAGGTGGTAAGGCGTTATCTTGCGTTCGAGGAACGTGGGGTTATTGGTGTTGGGTGTGGGGGTGTGGTTGAGTAATGGGATATAGAGGTGGGTGGGGGGAATTGGCGCCTTGCGAGTGATTGGTTGTGATTAACGCGAAGTTTGTCTTTGGGGTTCTGGTGCTGGGGTGTTGCATAAGATCGGTTTAGAGGGTAGTAAGTGAATGTATAATTCAATTGATATTAAGTGATATAATTTTGTTTCGTATTGCTAAAAAAACCCACGAATTACCCGATATCATTAATTACTGATCCACTCCAAATTCCAACAAAACCCACCCATCTATATAAAATAATGGGGGTTGCCCTGCTAAACCGGGAATTTGATTATAATATCACGAGGACTCTTAACTGGCTTGGTGCAATAGATGAGGGAGCTATTATGAACTAATATATGTACCTTTGCTGTCAAATCCGTCCTCTTACCACTTCCTCCTACCAACACCCATTAAAACAAGCCATCCACCAACAAGACTAATAAACTATGCTAACCTTCTTCCCCTTCCACTCCCCTCCCTCACGCTTAACCACCTCTTCAAACAAAAACCCACCAACATCCCCCCTACTCACAGAATACCCCGCGGCAATCCCCTTAACATCACCCCACCTCCCATCCCCTTTCTTCACCCTCCCAGCATATCCCACCCTAACACCACCCTCACCCGCCACCTTCCCATCCGTAAGCAGTCCAGCTCTAACAATAACATACTCCAGCAGCCCCTCCGGAGCACCCGCAATGACCCCCTCCATCGCCTTCTTATCCACGTGCGCCGCCTCAAGCATCCCCTTATACAGCGGCACCAACGCCCACGGCAAATCCGGCGTCCCCGGATCCAACCCAATCGTCGAGACCGCCGCCACCAACGGAGCTTTATACTCTCCTCCTCCTCCTCGTATCTCCCGAAGACACGAAACGATCGTTTCCGCGGCAGATCCGCAAATCGTGGGGTCGTCGAGAGTTGGACGGAACGGGTTTGGAAGGAATTTCGGGGCCCCGCCGATGCCGCTTATGATTATTGATTTGTTGAGGAGGGTTTTTGTCACTGCTGCTGGGTCTTTGGCGTTGCCTTCGATTATGGTTAGGTTTTCTTGGGGCGCGGAACGGGATGATAGGAGGGCGGTTAGTTTGGATGGTGTGCGGACGACTAGAAGCGTGTTAGCGCGGTAGTGGGGTTGAGAGGGGGTCTTACGTGCAGAGCAGGAATAGCCAGCTTGGAGCGCTAGGGTCAGCGCCGTAAGCGCGCAGCCGCCGGTTGCGCCGAAGAAGGCGATTGTGGGTTTGGATTCCATGGTGGACGATGTCTTTTGTGGGGAAGAGACCTTCCTTGAAACAGGTGGCGTTTTTATGGAGTTTTGTAGGAGCTATGACTCAAGGGCCGCGTATCATCTCGGGATTGTTTTACTTTGTTCGGGTTGTGTGACTCACCGTGACAACTAATCCTCACTTCGTCGTGTCACTTCGCCCTGGCGGTTGGAGGTTTATCCGAGACCGAACGCCACAGTTTATGTGGTGTGGCTGTCTTTATGTCTATTGTAAGTTAACTAACGGAGAATTAACTTATAACTATCTTTAGAAACCATCACCATTACCCGCAGCATCGTTGAAACAGTGCGTACTCGCAGCTGCAGTCTAAGTGCACTTTCCATCACGATTCAACGAGCCTGAATATAGGTACGTGTTCGCTCTTACTAGGCCCCCACCTATAGTTTCAAGACGAATCTCTGCAATTATCCCATTACGGGAGAACCAAACTAGCCTTCCGAGTCCCCATAAAACAGCACCATCAATAACAATGGGGGCATTAAGATTAACATGTGATGATGCGAAATCTAAAGATACATGTATTATCATATCTGATATTCCAGTCAAACACATGTCCGTGCTCGTTTGCGCCGGCAGTAGACGGCTGGTACGTTTGCCGAACTCAACCTCAGGGTTTGATCATCAAATAAAAAAAAACACCAGACGGGCTGCTTTACAAAGCAAGGGTTCCCTCAGATCGAGATCACTTAGCGAGAATGGCACTTTCCACGGGCGGCTTGCCGAAGCGAATAGATACAATGTCCCGGGGAATCGTGAGGCGTCTAGGGACCCGAGTAAAAAATGTCGCTCATGGGAAAAGCTGCAAACTCACGTGAGAGTGGACTAGTTTACTCTTTTTCTTCTGCTTTGCTTCTGCTCTTTTCCCGATTCAACGATGTATTTTAAACTCAGCTGTGGGACTGTGATTGGTTGATGCATGATCCACTGCACTCATGATCGATGGTCGATAGAAAAGACTAGGGCTGCTCATGCAGGGTTCGAGAAGCCAAAAACGACGGAAAACTGAGGAAATTGTAACGGCCCCCCGGCGAACATATTGGACTATCCGAATCCGCGGCTGTGGGATTGGAAATGATAACCCCTCACGTCATGGTGGGGCTGCGATCAATGATCATGAGCGTCTGTTTTTGTTGCGAAGGCTCGATGGTTCTTGATTTCCGGGTGAATTTAGAGCAACGCTTGGGATAGCTACTGCTGGCTGAATTACCGAGTATGTCTACGTTCTGCTATACTCTTTATTTCCTCGCAGCTGATAGCATATGCTTCTCATCTATTCGAGAAGTGGTCCATCGCGTCAATGTGCGAAACTAGATGATACACGTATAATTGGTCGTGAAGGAGGATGCTCGGTTGGCTGGCATCTCAGGCCCCCACTGGGAGATGTCAGATCCATCATAAGGAAGGTCTAAGCTGCTCTCCCTTTTACTGATACTGGAGACAATAACCACAGCATAATTGAAGATGCGCAAAACGGGTACACGTGGGTACCGCTGCCCAGGTTTCAATAGGTAATTAAACCATCTACCGTTGGCTATGCAAGCGGCTTCCACTGTCTAGCGCTTTAGCCAAATCCGATGACTTTTTTGGTAAGCTAGGTACATGTCTACTCCAGCAAACCATCATCAACAAATCCCCTTCAATTGTTGGAAGGTTGATTAAGCATGTCGCCCCAGTTGCGCTTATTTCAACTTCCGGTAATTCCTCCTATAATCCTTGAGCCTGAGCACCTCTACTGCATAAACCTCGTGGAATCAAGCACACAATCGAAAACCGTAGTCTCCAGATCTCCATTTTCAACTTCTAGTAAACGGGGCTCGAGTGCCCCCCCCCGCAGGTGATTCTAATTCCAGAAACCACCCCAACCGGCATTTGATTTCAACCCCGCATATCCAAACTCCACTTCCAGAAGTTTTTTTTTTTCATCGGACAGGAATTCCGTTGAAGGGTTAGGGTGCACCTCACCCCCGGGCCTGAGTGTGATAAACACCCCGCGAACCGCAGGACGTACTGCTCCTGTGGAAAAGTCAGAATGAGGGGTCAAGGCGTGCTATCTGCTTGGTGGCCTACTAGCCGGAAAAAGGGGGGGTTGTTGAATGTGAGCATGTATGTGTTGGTCTTTTTCTAAGTTCTCTAGCATAGATCGGATCGAATAAGGCGCGGTGTTATTCCGTACGTCTAGGTATGATATCATCTATTCCTTGAGTTCGCTTTCGTTTAAGTAGTTATTTCGCACTTGTTTACCAAGTGTTGCAACGACTTCCGTTTACGCCGCAACTAGCTTGCGCACCTTCAGCCCTGATCGCATTGTCGATTGATTGAAGCGAACGCAAGAGGGGGTGTTTGAGTTGTATCTTCCTTCCCCTCCGAGCTAGACCATCGGTAACGGTTGTTGAGCCTAGCTGGGCTGAGGCGGTTGCTTGTAAGGCGGCGGTTACGATTGTCGCTGAAAACCTCGATGGGAGGTGGTTGGCGGATAGAGCAGCGGTATCCGGGCTTCTTGGTTATTTTTTTATTATTTTTTTTTATCCCTTTCCTGTTTGTGTTCTGGATCTTCCGTGGGTATTCGACTCTGTGGACGAAGCATAGGGTTGGAATGGAGGGTTGCATAACGTCTGACTTGATGAAAGCTCCTTCTGGCTGGTTAAGGCTAGGCAACGGTCGGGGGAAAAATGAATTAGGGGAAAAAGAAAAAAAAGATTTAGAGGACGAGGATCTGGTGAATAAGTATGCGCTGGTGTGAGACGGTTACTTGCCGACATAAGAGGGGCTCTTGCGCTTAAGGGGATGTCATGGCGATGAGCTGCGAGGGAAATGAGAACTAAGCGTTAGGATTAAAGGGTTCTACGAACTTCTATGGATAGTGGCTGTTGTCCACGCCATCATGCAGAAGATCATTTATCGTGCTTGCAGTGTTGGGACGAGTGATTATTTGTGATATTCGATGGCTTGCAGGGCAATTAAAATGATCATTGAGGATTCATGGAACATCACTCGGTAAGGTTAAGAAGTCGCCGAAAACAGTTATCTTTAAGTCCGGTGTCCGAGAATCTGCCTGTTAGCTCAGACGATTCTCACCGCTAGGAAGCGTGATCAATGGGATTTTGAATTTAAATAAGCTGGAGGCCCTCCGCCCCATCTCAGCATACTAGAGCGATCAACCTATGTCCAGTTCTGTCAACGATATAGTGCTGGAAGCCAGTTAATGGGAACTTTTAGGCCGCTAGGGACCAAGATCGAGCAATGCGTGGCAGTTGGAATCCTATCACCCGAGAAGGGCAGATCAACTTTTCACTTTGTCTTTCTCCTCCCAGCTTCTTCTGCTTACTGTTTAGGGCGCAATAAATGTGACATAGCAGGCTCTACTTGCCAGTTGGAGGCCAAAGACAGCGCGTGCGAATGGTCGAGCGCGCAAAAGTGCGAAGGCATCAAATCGTCGTCAAGGTTTAGTCAACTCTGGAGAACAACCTACCTTCCCCGCAAGATTTGGTGCTTCCGCCATCCATTTTCCCTGTGGAAATCTGCCAGCTTCCCGAGGTCGATTCGGCAGTATAGCACCGAAATTGTATGGCGATCAGGGGGTTTTGGAAGGCGGAAAAACCCGCGCGAAAATAAGGTTTTTTTTTTCTTTCGGCATTTGAAATATTTATTTTAAGGTGGGAAATGACCTTGATGCCTCTGTGCAGGCGAGAGGAAGGTCCTGACGACTGCGCGAAGCTTGTACAATCTGGGCCGTGGACAATAACGGGTCTTACTGCCGGGACCACTCATGGCTTCTGGAAACGGCCTAATCTTCTTGACGCTGCAAGCTGTGTTGAGCTGTTAATATATCGTCGACTAATCCCGTTATTTCCTACACGCTGTTTCCTCGCCTATGTAGATACGAGAGATGTTGCGCGAATTCAACGAAATAGCGATGTAACTCACCACGACAACCAACAAGAGGACACCGGCACGCCAACGAAGTGCAATCGATCCATGATCCTGTAGCCAATTGCTGAATGAAGTAAGGAGAAGCCTGAGTTGTATATGTATTTAAGCTCTCATATGCAGGGCATCTTCTGGTCATATTTCTGCGTCTTCGTTTTGGCGAAACTTGGCTGTGCAGCGGCTCACACATTCGTTCATGTACTTGCTCTACATCTAGATGGTGATTCGTGGTGGAGACGTAGATTCGAACTCCACTTCTGCGCGAGTACGCAGTCCCTTTGGGGCATACGGTATGCTATTTTGCAATTCACAGTAGACAGACTCGGGGGGTTCGGCCGGGTATTGTGCGCAGTTAGCTATAGCCAGCCAATGCCAGGCTGGAGTAATAATGTTTACGATGTCATGCCACAGCGAGCATCCGATCGGGGAGCAAGGCTTCAATCGTTTCTGTTGGTGTGACAGTCAAACCGGATCCCCATCGCATCACGTCCTTGGGGCTTGGCGTGTAGGCATATGGGTTTTGACCAGATTACGATAACCATCGACGTTTCTCTACGCATGCGCTCTCACTCACGCACGCTTTGTCACTCTCCCCATGTCCATTGCTCACTTCGCTCCCTGCCAATTTATCGCCCACATTCAAATCATGATCAGGGTTCCAATGCTGGCATGCATCGTTACTACCCCTCCCTTTCAGTCGAGTGCGGACATCAACACCAGGATCACCACCCCCTCCACATCTCTTTGCTCTACGGACTGACGCCGTGCAGCCTCATTCACAGCCTGCCCTCCAGAATAGAGCTACATGCATACCCACTTCCACTTGAGGTGCTGCAGTTATTGGGTGTTGTACTACAGGCCAAGCCTGAGAACCCCCAAACCTCAATAACTAAACTCCCTGCATTATGTTTCTTCCCTCCAGTTCACATTAATCCGCCTCCAAAGTGACCTCCCCCTTGCTTTCGACCTTATTTCTCATGCTCAATTGCATACATATCACCACTGCTGCCCTCTGTCCTTTTCCTTGGATCCATCTCGCCATCCAAAGTCAATTCTAGAGGGGAGAAAGTGAGTGAGGGAGGGTGGAGAATAAAGGGACGAAGAGAGTGAGTGAGAAAGAAAAAACAGACACAGGTAGAGATAGACCGGAAAGAGAATCAGATCCAGCTTTCACTACTCTTGTTCCTGCTGCCTGCCACCCGTAGAGAACTCAATAAGGGGTCCTAAGGGTTCTCATCTTAACCCCGAACGATACATACCGGATTTGACGGTACACCATAATCCGGCTACTCTTCGAACCCTTCCATCTTCGCGTCGTTCTTTCTCGTGTGTGGCCCTCTTTCTGGGTTTTCCCTGTTTCACCTGACGCAGGGCCTTCCCCTCGTTCTCTTAACGGGTCCATTTCCCTCGTCCCCCCGGAGACGGGACAACTCCGATAAAACGGTTCTACTCTATTTTTTCTTGGACCCTCGTTCCGCGTGGACCCTGAGACTTTTCGCACTACATTTTCATTTCTTTTTTGGGCGTAGGGGAACGATCCGAGTAACATCGAATTCCTTGTCGCGTTACTGAGCCTCCCTCTTCAGTGGTGTCTATTTTATAACTAAAGAGGCCTCGGAAGGTTTTTTTCAGAACCCTTTCACTGCCTTGCGATCTACTGTGCATACATCTTCAATCTTTTTACCAACTTTTTCCAAAAGAAAAAAATGGCCAGCGCAGATATCCCCCCACAGAGAAAACGAAAGAGAGCTAGGACTGTTATTTCCTGCACCGAGTGTCATCGTAGGAAACAAAAGGTGCGCCCATATCTTATGTCTATCCAAAAGGAAATACATAAAAAAAACGTATAGCGCTTACAAGGGGGGTTTTTTTTTGGTTACAGTGTGACAGACAACATCCGTGTGGAAACTGTACTCTCAGATCCGCCTCACATCTATGTCAATATGAGAGCAAATCGAATCCGAATAACAACAATACCGCATCTCCAACTTCTCCCCACGACACTAACAGAAGCTTAAAGGGGGAGTCTCCGGATTTGCCTGGAGAGCTGATGTTGGGGGCCAAAGATGTTTCGGGTGGATTTGGATACATTAGGTCGAGCACCCATACCGCACTGAATGTGTTGGAGAAGGTATGGGAATTACAAGTATGGTTGGAACACTGCGGTTGGTTGCTAAAACTAACATATTTGATATAGCTTGATCTCGATGGCCATGGATGTGTAAACAACTGGGCAAGACCGAGTAACGATGTTGTCGATATATCGGAATGTGTGGAGATATACGCATACAACAAGCATATTCGTCAAATCCCACCCCGGCCGTACAGCTCGCTCTTGGTTAAGGTATTCTTTCAAGAGTGCAATTGGATCTATGGGTCGTTGCATGAACAGACTTTCTTGCGTCATATGGAAGAATGGTTTGAACAGTGCGCGTCGAATAATGCGGCGGGTAATTCTGGTAAGAAGAAAATATTATCGCAATTCCCTGCTTTGCTGCTACAGGTGCTTGCGATTTCGCTGCAAATGCTTCCTAAGGAACATCACAAGTTTATGGCGCAACTCAATCTCGGCAAGGAGAATTTTTACAACCTCAGCGCAACATACAGTAACACAGCGTGTGAGCTCGCGAGCCTATTGTCGGCAAGCAGTCCAACGCTCGTTAGGGTTCAGCAGTGGTTTTTGAGAAGCTCGTGGTTGAAGAGCGAAGGAAGGGCTGTGGAGGCTTGGCATGCGCTTGGACAGGCCATCAGGGAAGCCCAGGAAATGGGGCTTCACCGAGAGCAACCGAGAAGGTGTTTAGGCGCCCGAGAGAGTTATGCGAGTATCTGGCAAAGGGAGATTGAGAAACGAGTCTGGGTTAATCTCTATGTGTGGGATCGGTATGAAATCTCGTTTATAATTTTTCCCGTTGTATATTGGCTGATAGAACAGATTCATGGCTATAATTCTTGGTCGTCCCACTATGATCAACGATCGCCATTGCAACGTCACGCCGCCAATAGACTGTCAGATTCCGCCGGATCTCACGAAAGCACTCCCTGTCCCTCGTGGGCCGTTAGATCCGCCCAATCCTTTCACGGAACGCCTACTAGACTACCAATTGGCCAATATTGTGAACGAGATCGACGACATGGAAGTGAAAGTTGACAAACCTCTTTCGCTCGATTTCTCCTCGGTCGATCTGATGCATTCGAAGATCCTGTCATTTACAGAGTTTTTCCCGCCTGCGCTTGCGATTCATAACCGGGATACCTCATACGACCAACAGTATCCTTTCCTTCCGGCTCAGTGCGAGCTTCTCAAAGCCTCGGCTTTTTGTCTGATAGTCGGGTTGCATAGGCCATTTGTTTTTACACGAGAACGTTCTAAGATGGAGCTTGTTAAGGCATCCCTGGTTATCCTAGACTCACAAACACGGGTTTTTCAGATGACGAAAGAGCATCATCACACCATTTACACGCTCTGCTTTTTTACCTTTGACCCGGCCGTTCTTATTGCAGCTGTGATCATAACTTCCCCGGCATCTCTTGATCCGGAAATGATTGACGCCTGCATTGAGGCTCTACGAGAAGGTCACAATCGATTGGAAATTCTTGGCCATCGTATAAAACTTGCTGAAAAAGGCGCTGCGGTCCTGAAAGTACTCATTTCTAAAGTGGAGGCTGCGATTTCTAGCGTACACCGGATAGACAGTCTCCTAAACCGTGCTAGGATCTCATCGACAGGTTCCGAATCGGATATGTCCTCATCGTCAGGCGCGTCTCCATTTTCGACTAGTTGCGCACAGTCCCACGAGTCCCCCGCGTCGTCGGTTTCCTTTTCAGGGTCTCTGTCCCACTCACCAACTATGATGCCAGCGCAGCTAAGAGCAAGTATGCACGGGGCTGAGATGACAAGACCGGAGCAAATGAGCGACTTCGATTGGGCCTCGTATACAAATGCTGTTGTACCACATAGGGATCTGATGTCGATGGATCTAGAGGAGTTTTTCGCTATGCCGGAAATGTCTACGGGTAACCTGGGGATCGCTGCGGCTCAGCATGCAGCCATGGCTCATCATCACGCAACGCAGAACCAGGTACACGGTCAAGACATGTATGCTTTCAGCCCTGGGAGCGGGTGTGCAGTTGAGGAACAGCAGGTGATGGGTGGGGCGATGGGGGACAATTTTTGGCAGAATTTGTTAAACGTACAGTTTCAGTAAAAAAAAGGAAGGAATTAGCGGGGGGTAGAGGGGAAATGTGGCTGGGGTCTGGAACGGTGTTTGGTCTTTTTTTGTTCCTTCTTTCGCCTTTCTTTGGTGTTTTTGTCTTTGTATGTTTCTATTTCTGGTTTTGGTTTTGTTTCTGGAATTATTTTTGTTTCTGGGGGGAATGAAGCTATTTTCTTTGGGATGTTTGGTTTGGTCTGGGGTTTTCTTTTTTTGGTTTTCCCGGATTTGATTGTTACAATGGGTCAAATATTCCCCTCTCATTTTAGTTTTCCTGTTAACTTGGGTTTTTGTTTCGAGTACAAATGAGTTTTACGAATTTTACGAAGAAAGATGGTGGCTGGGGGGTTAGTTGTCATTGATACTTTTTTTGGTTCTTTTTGGTGTATTGTTTATTTGGGTATATTTACTTGTTCTCTCTATAGTTCACTTTTCGATCAGCCAGTGTTTCGGATTTCGGAGGAAGATCAAGGCGGTTTCGGTTTTGACACTTAATGACAGTAAAGATAAACTATGGACGAAGTGGACAGTTTCTTGAGTCACTCAGTTGAAGAGGGTAGTAAGGGAAGTGAGTAAACTGGGGTAAGGTAGCTAGCTCTTGGGGTTTCTTATTCGAGAGTAGCGTATTACAAGTTTCGGCCTTCAAATCTTACCATGGCCTGATGATCCATACCCTCCACTTCTCCGATTCCGGGGTATTGATACGGTAGACTACCGGTTTTTCCATATGCAGGGCGGGGTTAAGCGCACTCTAGAATGGAGAGGGTTTCTTTTAGCTTTCTCGGTTGTCGAGAGCGAGATCGAGTGATCTTGTTGTAATAGTGGCGCACGTGGCGTCTAAGGGATCCGAGTAAAATGCCTGGGGGCCAGAGTCGCACCAGTGGCTAGACACCCCCCCGGGTGGAAAGTACCAAAATCAATACACTGACGCTGAGGTCAAAAATCGGGTTGGATAGATGGACAGGGTGCGCTATGCTGTGTGCTGCTAGAAATGCACATGTGGGGGCCAAGTGAAGATTTCCTGCTTTGAGGTCGGATTAAAACTGGGACCCTATGGGGTAGAAGGGCTGCTGGTTTGGTCTGGTGATGGTTTGCTGGGACGAATGGCATGTTGTCAGTGGAAAAGACGCTGGGGATGTGTTGAGTGGTTGTGTTTGTTACTGTATATTAGAGGTCGGTTATGATGGCGAGAGCGCCAGCACCACTGGGGCAACTGAGGCATATTTAATTAGAATTATAGTGCCGTAAGGACGCATGGTATAATGTTGTTTGTAGGAGGTTCACGCGAAGATCGATTGATAGCGCTAGCAAGTAGATAACTATCTTAATCGTGAACAAAATTTAGCAGCAGTCCCACGTGTTCTGTAATTTTATTTAGAATCCCTAGGTGCCACAGTATCAGAACCCTGGCATCCCCTCTAGCCGTTGAATATATCTCATCTCAATCGGCCCGCGAGGGGCATTGATAAGCTGCACATGTACGGTGCGTCAATGGGGGTGTTGAGTTTGCGATTTAACGATACTTTGAAAGAGGACTTGCACCCCTGGTACCTGCAATGGATCCGAACGGTGCGTGCGTACCTTGTGAACGGCCCATGCGGACCGCTTTGCATTTGGGGGGTTGGGTTATGGCGGTAGTGTGCGTGAATAAGGGATGTGGGTGGGTGTGCTGTTGATGTTTTTTGGTTGCAGGTGTTGTATTTCGTGATATGGTCTATCGCTTGGAGTTTGTCTGTGTATGACGTATTTTTGGTGTGCGCTGGGGTCTTGTTTGGTTTGCATTTTATGGCTTGGTGTTGCTATGTTTGTTACAGATAAGAATGTTTAACTTCTAGCTTGCTATCTAGTTTCAGGGATATAACACAGCAGTTTGATGTGTTGGTGAAGCTACTGGGTTGATAGCAAAAGCTAGAGTTTGCCCCCAACTCGTAAAAACTTGGAGATACCACTTGGAGTTATTGTTTGACAGTAGAATTGACATACGCAGCGTTCTGGGGTTCAGACGATAATATAGCAGTATTAGCAATTATATCTAATGTTCTAAACGGCTTTGGAATCCCCTAGAGCCGAACTAGGAAAGTTTGTAGGATTCTCTCCATTGTATCTGAGTCTTATTTGCTATTTCTGGTGTTTTCTATCGTTGC
Organism: Paragyromitra xinjiangensis; assembly: GCA_038503065.1. Taxonomy (NCBI): domain Eukaryota; kingdom Fungi; phylum Ascomycota; class Pezizomycetes; order Pezizales; family Discinaceae; genus Paragyromitra; species Paragyromitra xinjiangensis. The sequence goes on along the minus strand of JBCAMK010000001.1, from coordinate 135,255 downwards.
GCACAGTGCTATCAATAATTACAACCAAGTATCTAAGGAGACTGCCCATATAACTACCAATTGCATTCCCAGTATGTGGTAATTCCACTATCCCGTATTAAACCCGCTTCCTCCGCTACATTATCTCTAAAGCGATAGATAGCTACTGCATCACCATGGCCACTGCCGATACCGACATAGTAAACACCCTCCCAGAACCTGTATCCTACCTCTAACTAACTAGCGCGTACCACAGAGCCAGCAAACCGAATCTTCCCTGCCCGAACTAACCTTCGATTCTTACTCCCCTTCTCCCGCCGGCTCACTGGCAGCGGAAACAAAACGATGTCTACCTAGTGACACCGACACCGACAGTGACGAAGACAGCTCACCCTCATCGCCCCTAAAAAAGGCAAGAACTACCACGCCGCCGCTGAAAAAACCGAATATAGCCGAGGAGAACGTGTTGCTGCTAGAACTCAAGGATGAAAAGAGTATGAAATGGCCAGAAATAGTAGAGGAGTTTCGGCAGCGTGGGTGGGGGAGGAAGATGGGATTGCTTAAGAATCGGTATAGGAGTTTGAAAGAGGGGACGGTGTTTTGGGAGGATGATGATGTAGGTTGGGTTCTTTGCTATATCGCCCTCTTTCTATCCCGGGTGTGGAGGTGGGGGGTTTGAGTTGCTAATCGCTTGTGGGTAGGTTGATATTATGCACCAGGCGATTTTTCAGGTGGAGCAGGAGTATGAAAAAACGAAATGGGATAATGTTGCTGAGAAGATGGTAGAGCTTGGGTCGAGTAGGAAGTTTACGGGTGCTGCTTGTGAGAAGAAGTTTAGAGCGAAGACGGAGAGTAAAAAGAAGAGTTTGGGTGAGGAGAAGAGCGTGAGCGAAACTACTAGTGATTGAAGTATAAGGATGGAGTTGTGGATTATGGTTTGGATAAGAGGTATCGTACTTATTAATATGGAAAACTGAGTCGCGATTGTGGTTGTGGGAATTAACTTCGCTGTAAGTGGCTATGTACTTAATCATCAGTTATAAGTGGTTGTGACGTTAGCTAGGAACGAGTGATGCTTTGTGGATAGTGATGATTTAGAAACGATCGATTGATCAACCGATTAAATCAGTATGTACATCAAAGCACGTCGCTTATTTTACGGCACGATTTGTGAACGGATTTCCTAGAAGGGGCGCTTTACTGCAGCTTTAGAGTATGAACCGTGAACGACCCTGGTTCTAGGAGATTTTAATAGCTAAGCTAAAGGTTTAATTAATGATAGGGATCGGTAAAATATCGTATTTATAGTATTTTACTGTATAAAAATATGATACATACCCGGAAAGACCGTCACTAGGCTGAGGACCAGTTAGGGTGCCTAACTCAGCTTTTTCCCCGTTAAGGTCTAAAAACACTTTCTAAAATTTGTGGCTGAACATATGTTAGATTATCTTAGTACTAGTATGTATTTTATATTGATGGGTTGACAATAACCGGAAATCCACATCGCAACTAATATGCTAGGTATGGGGTAAAGCCACACTAACATCTAATGAAAATTCATATGTAAACTACTCTACAAATAATTTTATGTTGTATTGACGAAGTGAATTTGTTATTGTGGATATGTTATGCATGCCATTTCACTAACTTCAACACCTGCCAGACCCCAGCCTTGTTGAGCAAACTTGGTAGTCAATTGAAAATTTATCGGAAAAGGCCTCCCTAAAGTATATCTTACTCCTCTCAGGACTAGTGTTAAGAAGTTGTGGAGAAATGGTCAAATCGGGGCTTTTGGTAAACTGTGGCAGAAACACCACCGGATCAGAAGCATTGTATATGAGGTATTAATATGTACTAGATATTTATCCTATATTTTATCTTGACTGTAAAGCTTGATTTGCGCTTATGACAGATAGTTTAAGGTGGAGAGCCGACGTGGTTGTGATCTTATTTTGACCCCGTAAAATATATAAAATATAATACATTATATTACAATATGGTAATACAAGTCCGATCCCTACTGGGGTAACTAAGAATAATTTGTGAAACTGTCGGGGGATGCAAGACACCCCGAGAGCCTAAAATAGATGCGTCCCCTACTCGCCCTCCTCCCATACCCTCCTCCTTCTCTTTTAGAATCTGGAGAAGCTGAGACTCACTAGCTGACATGATTACAGAAAAGAGAAAAGAGGTGGGGCGGATAAGGGGAGAAAAAAGAAACGAAGCTCTTACGAGCCAGGCAATCCAAAACTACGGGAACCGACAGTAGCAGTGGAATTCCATATGACGATGGCCGCACGGCGAAGGGCCGTGCAGTAGAGGGTGTTGAGCCCTGCTTCAACTCAAGTTATAAGAGTAGACAATACGTTCCCATGTCTCTTGTATCTTTCGTTAAACTGCAAATCCCTTATAACTATCTTATACATCGTGTCTTCCCCACGCCCCTATTCTTCTTCACATTCCCGAGTGTGGCTTTTTGATATGAATCTGCGTAGTGGGTTAATACGTACAAAGGAACTAGAGGGATGCCATAAGGAAGCTCATTAGAGGCAGAAGTGCAAAGATACTGGACTCGTGGATGGATAAAAACAGAAACAAACATGTGGCTACATCCAACAAATCCTTTACACTTTCCCCATCTAATTTGGGGCCATTGGAGATTAAGGACAAGAATGGGGTTCTTTCGGAAGTCCCTGCCCGATCTTAAATATGTAGCCCAAAAGAACCCCATTCTTGTCATTAATCTCCAATGGCCCCAGATTAGGTGGGAAAAATATAAAGGTATGTATTGCTCCAGGATGTTCTGCAATTTGTGGTAAAAATCCCACCTGACCTTTAGACTTATTCAAAAAATCTGTAAAGGATTTGCTGGATATAGCCACGTGTTTGTTGTTTTTATCCATCCCGAGACCGGTATCTTTTGCACTTCTACCTCTAATGAGCTCCTTATGGCATCCCTCCTGGTAAAGATTGTCGAGTAAAGGCTCCAGTAGTGATCTTTACCCTGCTTAGCAGCCGCACTTCATCGCCCAACAGGCAAGTAACGTCCGGAGTTTGATAAAGTAATCAGCTGTGTCCGGAATTTGGTGGATTTCGCGTTGATTGCTCAGTATAGAAGCTATACTAGGGAGTCCCTTGATTGGATGGATAAGCACTTGAAGAACTTTCACGCGGGCAAAGAGGTATTCCTAACTTTTCGAGGCGGAAAAGGGACGAAGTGCGGCAGTCGAACACTAGCAACACAGTTGCGGGCTGAATACCAAAAAGAGCTTGCTGCAAAAAGGGACTTTCTAAGGCCGCACGCCGTCGCCAAGAAGCCAAAAATCGTCTTGCTATTCAAGGAGAGGTGGAGTAATTTTTTCTCACGCCCCTATTCTTCGCATTCCCGAGTGTGGCTTTTCGATATGAATCTGCGTAGTGGGTTAATACGTACAAAAGAACTAAGCGTAGTTTAGTATTATGCAAGTCGTGGAGAGCAACTAGACTGAAAGGCAAAAGAAAGGGGGTTATCCTGTTACCGGAACGAGCGAATGTGCCATAAAAGGGTTAAAGGGAGTATAAGTAGGATTCGTGGGGTTGAAGACTGTGTAAAGGCTATTCTCATATTCGTACATTGGTAACATCGCTGCTCAGAAGTCAGTGATAGAATTTATGTCAACTTTTGTGTCTTTGGTGAGGAAGTCTGTTTAGTAGTATTACGGTGGGGAAGTTGTGGTATTCTGCTGTTCCGGTATATGTTTAATAGGGATATAAGCGACCAGCTGCTTTACTAGGCGTTGAAAATATTATATTACAAAGAGTACTTGTCTAGACCCCTCGTAAAGCCACTTACTTGTAACTGGACAAAGTTCCGCACGGGAGAGGTTGATACATTCCCTTTTGAAGTTTGAGACTTTGTATGATCCACTCCTTAGTCTCCTTCCCCACAGATACTTCCTACAGTAAATGGCGTTTAAAGTGTCGTCTGTGCTGCGCTACTGAACCTAAATCAAGTAATGTTGCCCCGGAGCCACCGATGAATCTGTTTGACCGAATAGCTTGTAGCTTGTAGCTGCTATGCTTATCATCATAGCTATGATAGCTCCTGCACCTAATTTCGCTTTCAGGATAGTGTCTAGTTGGTATACATAGCAGGTATTTCGGTAACGAGTCTTTTACCATGGAAATACCTCTAACCTTTCCCCGGATCTTCCAGGTTTGCCTATTTACCTGTTTGTTCCCTCTAGCCTTTGGGTGATCCTAGGTGTTGCTGGTGGTATATTATCTTAATTTCCACTGTTATAAACGATATATACCGAGGGATTCCTAGGGAGGAGTAGTAACGGTAGAGCTAAGTGGTACTAACGGAGTAACTGTTTGTTTTCCGCACACAATGCGCCAATTCATCACTGGAGGTTGTTGCTGTACTGTTAATCTTATAATACCGTTTTAGGACAATCTACTATTTCGCCAAGGTATTCTCGCCGTGTAACCGAATACTTGACGTTAATCTTCGGATGAGGGGGATCATTAATCGCTCCGGCAAATTTCAGGTATTGATTTAGTTCGGGAGTCTTGTCGGGGGGATTCCTTAGGGCAGGATAGAGTCAATGACGATGGTTTGTTTAGGCTACCCCGCGTTTTCTATCAATGAGGGGTAAGTCGTGGGGTTTCTCCACACTCCGCAACCTTATTACCAAGCATCCGCTAGTAGAGTTGTATGTGAGCTCGAGGCCGAGAGTGCTCCGTTCCCGTAATCGACTGCATCAGGTATAGAAACACCGTTTGACTATAGGCTAGATACCTGAGGTGGGTTGCACAAATTGTCGAGTATCAAGTCGGCCAAAGATCCGATATCGGCTCTTCGGTTATACTCTAGTTCTTTTGTTATACCCCTAAGACATACGAGGTCGGCCAGATTGCCGCAGGGCTTAAGGAGAATATGCATAATGGTATTTGCCGTGCTCTCTATACTAAGCAAACATATATTAAGAAGCAGATGAAGCTTCCCAAACCCAAAGCTTGACCATCATATATCGTGAACAAGCAACAAACAACAAGTCGATAGCAAAATGGGTAGCAAACCAGAACACGAGCTCCGAGAAGGATCTATACTCCCAGCTCTCTTCCCACCATCTTCAACCTCCGTGCTCCCCGAAGAGAAGCCTAAAATCGTTACAATCGCAAACCAATGGCTCACGTCATTGTCTAACATAATAGCTTCCGAAGCTACGGATGTAGCTTCCTTAAGCAAGGTGTTCCTTGAGAATTCCTATTGGCGCGACCATCTTTGTCTCTCGTGGGATTTCCGCACCTTCCATAGTCCTTCGAAGATTAAATCTTTCTTTGAGAACCATCCTGGCGGGATTCGCATCAAGTCAATCTCAATTGACCCAAGCAAGACGGTTGCAGTAAAACCCTTAAGTCTTGGAGGCGACGTAAACTGTATTCAGATCTTCCTTACGGTAACTACTGATATTGGTACTGGACGAGGATTGGCTAGACTGTTTAAAGATGAAACGGATGGGCAATGGAAGGCGTATACTCTCTATACTGTCCTCCATAGCTTGAATGGATTCGAAGAAGCAACTGGTTCGAGGAGGCCTCATGGTGTGGACCACGGTGCTAAAGAGTCAAGGTTAAGTTGGAAAGATAGGAGAGATATTGAGGTTGAGTTCGCGGACGGCAGCGAACCTACTGTGTTAGTCGTAGGTGTGTAACTCATCTCTTTTTTGTCTCAAGATAGTCAGTGGGTTGAAGTTAAACTGTTTGTATAGGTGTTGGACAGGGAGGACTTACCATCGGAGCAAGGCTTAAAATGCTAGGCGTCAAAACTCTGATAATTGACAAGAACGAGAGAATCGGCGACAACTGGAGGAAACGATATCACCAGCTGGTCCTACACGATCGTGTTTACTACGACCATCTCCCATATGTCCCATTTCCGGATCACTGGCCTGTAAGTATAATCCACATACACCTACTACATCTCAGAGACCATAAATAAAGCCATGCTAACACACACAAACAGGTCTACACCCCAAAAGATAAACTAGCAGACTGGTTCGACTCCTACGCCAAAACAATGGACCTAAACGTCTGGACCTCCAGCACCATAATCTCCACAACCTGGGACAAATCCCAAAAGCGCTGGACAGCAACCATCAAGCGCTCCACCCCAACCGGAGAAACCATTCGCATCCTCCACCCCAAACACATCGTCATGGCCACCGGCCACTCCGGCGAGCCAAAAATGCCTACTATCCCCGGAATAGAAACCTTCCAAGGCGACCGTATCTGCCACAGCTCCCAGTTCTCTGGCGCAAAAATACCCTCGACTGGGAAAAAGGTCGTGATTGTCGGCTGCTGTAATAGCGCTCATGATATCGCGCAGGACTTTTATGAGCAGGGTGCTGAGGTGACGATGGTCCAGAGGAGCTCAACACTCGTTATATCGAGTGAGCATGGAATGGACGTGATGCTCTCGTCGGAGTTTTATGAAGGGGGTGTAAGTTGCCCTACTCTCCACCTTCTAGTGTTAGTACTGAGTGACTGGTAGCCTCCGGTTGAGGATGCGGATTTGGCAATGTTTGGGAGTACTATGCCGGTGTTGAAACGAATCCACCAAGACGCTTCGAAGGAGATTGCTCGCCGTGATAAAGTCCTTCTAGAGGGGTTGATGAAGGCTGGTTTTAAGCTTGATTCGGGACCCCACGGGGCTGGTTTTATCATGAAATACTTTGAAAGAGGCGGAGGTGAGGCTTCCTATGTCTTGAAGATCTCTGAGTTGTTCTAACAGATGGGCTTAACGGGTTGTAGGCTACTATATCGATGTTGGTGCTTCACAGCTTATCGTTGACGGTAAGATCCGTGTCAAACAAGGACAGGAAATATCCCGTATCCTTCCTCGTGGTATTGAGTTCGCCGATGGGTCATCCCTTGAAGCTGATGAGATCATTCTTGCGACTGGATACGACAATATGCGTTCCACCGCTATAAAGCTTTTCGGGAAGGAACTGGGAGATCAGGTCAAGCCTGTTTGGGGGTTTGATGAAGAAGGAGAGTTTAAGACTATGTGGCGTAGAAGTGGGCATGAGGGATTCTGGGTTATGGGTGGTAGGTTTCCTGTGGAAGTATTAACATTTTGGTGTGGATTGAGTGCTGATACTTGATGTAGGTAATCTAGGGCTGTCGAGGTATTATAGTCGGTTATTGGCTCTGCAGTAAGTGTTTCCGTTCCTCAAGCAACATTTTGTGGTTTGTGATTGTATCAATGGATTTGTGCTGATATGTTCTTGCTTTCTTTAGGATCAAGGGACTTGAGGAAGGATTGATGTCATATAATGATCTGTGGACTATCACTGTGTAATGACCCCAACAAATTGATGGAAACTTCAAGAAATGCAGTAACCAATATATCTTTCCTCAAGGTTTTGATCCTTTCAAAATCTGGTATCGATAAAATAGCCAGTGGTGTTTTGCGGCTATATGCCACTTGGCGCGCAGTGACTATCATATTATAGCTGCATCTTTATCTAATCTACACTTACCTCCTAGCTTATGATAGAAACAAGTCTCTTTTCTCCGCCAATAGCTGTTAAGTATTTCTCAGCCCAAATTTAACAGAAGTGAGAAATGAAGACCCGCTAGTAGGAGGGACTTACCAATCCCATCACCACGGTATTTTTTAAATTGACTACAAGATGATCGGTAGCTATCTAAAGAAAAAGATATCTTGATGGAAAATGGAAAACGACAGTACTCGGACCCAAAATACGTTGACCTCACGGCCCTTTGCCTCACCATATACTTCACCAGCACATCCCACTTTGACTCCCCAGCGCATCCTTTACCATACACTGAGGCTATCAGAACAAGTGTACATCGCTTTCTTTGAAACTATAACTCCCCTATTGGCCAAGTTCTCATGCTATCCATAGGCCAATGGTTGCCATCTTTCTTCTCACAAGGATCGTCGGCAAACATAACATCACAATCTTGATAGCCAATCATCCCGCCACTCTCGACCCTCGCCTTAATATCTAGAGCGAGCTGAATGGTAGAGAACTCGATCGTGGCATGCTTGCCCATGCCTCCATTTTCCTTTCTCCTGGTCTTCGCTGCACCCAAATGGACACTCAAAACCTCAAAGGATCCTTTTCTGATACTGAAATCCGTTTTGATGTCTTCAGGACTCTTGTCGTTGGGGATCTGGAAAACTTTGAGGCAACGCGTGGCCCCGGATGCAACTGAAAAGGCAATCTCGCGGGAAATTGGACTAATCGCGTCACTCGCCCACCTGACAAACAGCTTGAAACGGATAAAGGCTTCTTTCGCATCTGGTTCTTGATTAAAGAAATCATGGAACTTTTGAGCTGCATCCGGGTCGATATATGAGACGAACACCTCGCGATCTTTCTCATAGACATGGACAGTCTCTAATGCCCCACCACGAATCTTGTTCATGGTGTACTCGGGCCCAGTCCACGTCACTCCCTGCTTGAGGGTTACGCAAAGAACCCTCTGCTTGCTGGACGAGGCATTGATGAGACTCTCGGCGATATCTTCTTCATGGGTGGTGAGGTCGATTTCGGAAACAAGGTCATCCTCTCCCTTGGGATCGATATTTGGTTTGGTGTATTCAACCCTAGCATCCTCAATTGCCTGGTCGAGTTCATCCTCACCTATGACTGCATTTGCTGGGCGGTGTTCGTTTTCCACGATAGAGGATCCACCAGAAGTAATGACCGCTTTCTTTTCGTTCTTACTCTTTTTTAGGGACTTGGTGTTGGAGGGCAGGGGATGCAACTCCTTCAGGTTGGGTTTCCTCATCACTGCTGGTGCAAGGGTATCAACTTCATCCTCAGACAAATGTAATTGCTGAACAGATTGCTCTTCGTCCTCATGCTGAGACTTGCTCACTCTCAGACTGACACGACGACTTGGAGGCGAGACAGAATGTGATCGCTTTTGGCCTCCCTCAAAGCTCACAGTGCGTAAGCCAGAAGGTTTGAGACTATTGGAAGTTTTTAGAATGCCAGAACCTGTTTCTGTGCTTCCCGGGTCTGCTTCTTGCGTTATTCTACCAGGAGAAATTTCCTGGGCATTGACGCGAAACGGAATGGCTTTGTCGCTGTCGCGTTTCCATGGGCTGTTATTGGCGATTCCAAGCCCAGAAGAACTCCCAGCAACAGCCCCAAATGAGGATACAGTTACTTGGCTTTGTGCCCCAAATGGGCCTTTAAGCCCAGAAGTTGGAACTGGCCCCCTAGATACTGCAGATTCGATATTAATTGGGGGAAGCTGAGAGGGAACAGAAGACCCTCTCGTTGCCACGTTCCCGTCTTGTGGTGTAAGAAATGTATTGTTCCATGAGGCAGTCGTGGGGTGTTCCGAGGGGTAAACATATTTGCTAGCTGTATTTCCCACCACATTTTTATGGAGATCTGTAGGCTCAGAGCCAGTTCTAGGATAATTCCCAGAGTTGCTTCCGGAGCTATGATCCAAGCTAATGATGTCCGGGCGGACGTCTAGACGGAAGCCAGGATTAGTATCATGACGATCACCCGAACGATTTCCAGAATGACCTCTAGAACTAGATGCGCGATCTTGTGTGGGGACCTGTAGATGAGAACTGGTATGGTTTCTTTCAGTCTGTGAGGCGTAGCCCTTTCCACTTCCTCCATGGTCAGAATGTTTGTCTCTTCTAGGATTATTACCACGGCTGCGCTCGTTTGCTTTCCGGTGTCTATCATTCCCTTGGGAACCACGAGGATCATCCCGATGGTTTCTGCTCTGGTCTTGTTGTCGGTTTTCAACACGTTTATCATGCTGCTGATTTTGGTCGTCTCTACGAAAGGGGTTTAAGTTGGGCCCAGGCACAGTGTTAAACGCGGGAGCAATGGTAGATGGTGTAGCGAATGCAGGATGCATAGAGGCACCAGGATTATTTGTATTTACAAATGCACCTGCCCTCACAAGAGCCATGGACTGGTCTACTACTTGTGGTTGCTGCTGCTGCTGCTGAAGGGAATACTGGAAAGCTGGCAACGAGGGCTGCCCAGGTTGTTGAAAGAAGTTTTGCGGCATTGGTGAGAACCCTTGGCCCTGGGTGTTGGAACCCAATTGATATTGGGGATACTGTGACTGTTGAAATTGTTGGAACTGCTGGAACTGCTGAAGTTGCTGAGACTGCTGAGACTGCTGAGACTGCTGAGGTTGCTGAGGTTCCTCAGCAGAGACTTGGTCGGCCCGCCTCCCAATTGCCTTTTGCAGAGCTTCAACAGCAGTTTCTTTCTCCGCCAATTCTTGGCGTAGCTTTGCAATAGTAGCTTCGCTCTCTTCAAGCTTCTTTTCGTTTTCCTTGAGCTTTTCAGTATACGTTCTCTCCATTTCCTTCTTGGCGGCTTTATGCTCTTTCCAGGTTTTGCCGAAAACTTCACCACTTTCAACTCCCCGTGAAAACTCAATTTCCTTCATCTCCTTTGCCAAGAGCATCTCCCGGTAACGAGCATCAGAGTATTGCTCATCATACTTTCTTCGGAGTTCGATCTCTTTCTCTGCCCAGTCCTTCCGATGCTTTTTACGCAATTGAGTCATCTTATGCTCCCACATAGTATTGTTGCGATCCCAGGTCGCGGCTGGAACTATGATGAGGTCCCGTAGAGAAGCACCTCCAGACATCCTTGTAAGCAGAGAGATGATGTTATTGGCAGCCGGAAAGCTTGAAGACTCCACAGGGGGTTTAGGGACAAAATTAGGAGGAAGATCGGGGCTTGGAGAACGAGAAGGAGGTTCAGGTCTGGGCGATTCCAGGTTTCCTTGAGAGTAGATCATCATATGACGATCTTCCTCTGGTGGCATTGAGGGTATCTGGCGAGACATGGCTGATACGATCTGAAAAGGATGTTAGTTACTCTAAGTGACAATTAGATATGTTGATTTAATTTGCTTTCTTTACGTATGATATTACGGTCCAGGATTTAGAACCCCAATATGAGCATAATTTAATAGGGAGAGGCTGTACCGCACAAATTGGACGACTTGAAATCAGATGGATCTATGTAGGAAGACCCTGACTGCCAGATTTTCTTTATGTAAATAAAATTAGTTTAATAAATGATGATGGCGATGGAAAATACTGAGGGAAAGGTTTGGCCCTTACCTGGACAAGAAACTTCAGGTTCACCCAAAAGGACAAACAGTTATTGGCGGCAGCTTCCCGAGCAGTTTAATCCTAGAAACGGGCGAGGTTTATCAGGAAAAAGCCAAAATGCGTTAACAATCGATAAATAACTGCGGATAATAGTGGTTGTGATATGATGGGCTGATGGATGGATGAATGAAGAGAGGGAAAACCCACAGATAACACGAACAGAGAAAAACTTCTCAGTGGGCGGGCAGGCGGCAGGGCACGCCGCATCTGCCCTCACATGGCCGCTGGGTTAGACCATTGATGGGAGTTCTTGGCGGGGGGCTTCTGCCAGCATATTTTATGCCTGGCCGTCTTCTCTGAGTAACGCTTCTGACAAACACGCTAACCACAACCAAAAATTTCCATCAGAGACCACTCTGACATTGATTCGATATCACCTTTTCCATCATCCTTTTCATCCCAAGGGGCCGTTCTTGGGTTATAGTCTGATCGGCAGATGGATTGGATAATGATACCCTAGAAATACAAAGCAACTACGTGGGCCCCCATCTTTTTGCTTACTATTAGCGACATCTCAATCAACTGCTAATGCTAAATCTCACGATACTACATGTATCCCTACTTATATCTCCTAGTCTCGTGCCCAGCCCTACCGCACAGCTTGCTGCGTACCGTAGCAGCATAGGTAGTAGGGGATGGGAACGAGCCTATATATCTCCTTGGGTTTTGAAAGGAGTAAAGAATATATCTACATAAAACACACAGAAAGCATGCGCACGTACCAATCCCTTCTCCCCTATTCCCTTCCTCCCTCCGCTCCACTTGCTCATCAAAACCCTAGATTAGCAGCTACATCTCGGAAGTTTACAAGATCGATGCTACCCTGTGAGTACCATAACTTAGGTGGTTAAATGTACCTGATGAATTATCTATCGACGCTACCCCGTCACACCCCATCACTCGTCCAACACCTGCAACAACCACCGCAAGCAATCCTACACCTAACCCAGCGAACCCCACCATCACAAACACGAAACAAGCAACACCCAAACATCTAAAAGCCTCCGTACCCATCCCCTCATCGCTTAATCACGATACTAACCTTTCTCCCCTAGGGGCTAATTTGACCCAACTTACATAAGGTTTTGTAGTGTAATGGCTATCACCCGGGATTCTGATTTCCGTAATCTGGGTTCGACTCCCAGCAAGACCTCAAAAGATTTCCCTGCTGGTGCTGCAGTGAGTGACCATATTTTTGAATCCGGTTTCCCGGGATTAATTTAACGAGGGATGGGATGATTTTTTTCGCAAGGGACACCTAACAATATCCCGTCTAAGAAGCTATTATTGGTATGAATGGGACTACTACTCTGAATGGTTGCATTTGGACCTATGAGCAAGCCACCAATGGTAGTGCATTGGGGCTGGTTTCCGCGGGATAAACGACATGGGTGTCTCTCTACGAGATTGGTTGAAAACGCAGATGTTTGGAGCCGCAATCGGACCAATACCAGTGGCCATTCATCAAATGGGAAACATCGGCATCGAAACAAAATTTCAATTTACTACCCTAGGCAGTAGTCCCAACCCCTTCGCTCTTCCCCGCACTAGAGAACGTCATAAATACCCCTGAAGCACAAAACTTCAAAACCAAGACTACATAAACTTTTACCCCAAACTTCAAACAGACGGCACCCCTTTTCCCCCTTTTCTAGCGCAAAACAGCGTCAACGCTCTATCTTCTTCCCTTCTTCTTACCCGCAACAACCTTGAATGCGGCATTTGTCTCTGGGCTGACCTCTCTCGTTGTTGCTTGTGGCTTCCCCTTAGCAACCTCGTTCCAGCCCCCCGCACCCCCGTTAGCTGTTCCAGCATCAATAATGACACCCTTGCTTGCAGCGGCCTTCCTTCGTACGAATTCTTCGGCGAAGCGACGACCGTCCATAGTTGTAGAACAGGTGTAGATTGTTTCTGCGATAATTTCGGGTTCGGAGGGAAAGTTGAGAAGTGTTTGGATGAGTTCATCGGCTGATAATGTTAGTATAGCACGAAACATGGGTTCTAGGGGGTAGGGATTACCTTGCAAACCAGCATTCAATCCCTTTAAGTTCGCTTTACACCACTTCATAAACTCCTCATTTGCGCTTGTGCTCACCGGTTTCGGTGCCGGCGACGTCGGCATAACCTTCTTCATTACTGCAGCAGGAGCAAGCGCTAGGGAAGGGGTGCTTGTCGTGGTCTTTAGGGTTTGAGCTGGCGTTGTCGGGATGGGGCTAGTAGCGAGATTCTTGGATTTGCCGCCGGGGCCAACGGTGGTCCAGACGCCTCCAACAGTGTTGATCGGTGGCGGAACTTGAGATTTACCAGCGAGGTCCGCGTACCGCTTACCACCGATGGGAGCAGGGTGACTAGGGACACTCTGAACAGCTTGAGCTGCCTGAGAAGCGGTGGCGGCGGCCTTTGCTTTGCGAAGTTCCTCTTCCTTCTGAATCTGCTGGAGCGTTTTCTTGGCACCCCCGGCCGGCAGTGTATTTGCTTTAACCAGCGGCTTTGCCCATGCTGAAGCTTGACCGCTTGATGGAGTACTAGATGGGGAAGTAGCCCATGTTGCAGTGGATGGCAAACCGGGGGCGGGAGGAGGCGGTTGGGTGTTGACTTGCTGGAGGAGCATCTGGCGTTTCTGCTCTGCTTCTGCGGCGTCTCTTGCTTGTTGCTGCTTGGCTTCCAACTCCTGGATTTCCTTCAGAGACGGCCCTTTAACTTCATTTTCCTTGTTTGCCCACGGTGCAATGGAGATACTGGTGCTGGTGTGGGGGGTTTCAACCGAAGGGCTGCGGGTCATGGGCGGCGCCGAGACGGCAAGTTCTGAAGTAGGCTGAGAAGAACCTGGTGGGGGTGGGAAAGGTTGAACAAGAGGTTGTTCGGTTCCCTGCCAGGGTGAAACGGGAGCGACGGGCTGCGCTTGTTTTGGGGTCGGTGAAGTCCTCGCAGAGAGACCTTTGGGGATATTCACTTTTGGCTGTTCAGTGGATTGAACTTGAGATAGCATAGGTGACTTGCGTTCAGGTTCTAGCTCCCAATGAGACTCATCCACATTTGGAGACCGGGAGGTATCATCCGCAGACTTGTCGTTTGAATCGTGAGCCTGCTCGTGATGTTCTTGGGTAGCTCTTTCCTCCCCTCTTTCCATCTCCTGGTTCTGAGCTTGTTGCTGGGCTTGTGCAACCGCAGCTGCGATTTGTTGTTGTGCCTGTTCAAGCTCCTGATGCTTTTCGACTTGTTGATGTTGATTCTGATACGTTCTTTGCATTTGCTGACGTTGCATTTCCAAGATTTGCTTCTGCTGTTCTAATTGGAGAGAGTGGGCCTGCTGCTGCAAGAACTGATTGCCCGGTTGCATTTGTTGCCCAGCCAATCCCGGAATACCATGCCCGCCAACACCAAATGCATCCCCCCCTCCTGCGGCGGCGCCAGCTTGACGCAGAAGCACTCCGGGTTCAAACGCATTTTGAGCACCGACACCAACCGTAGGAGCACTTGCAGTGGGGGTAGCGAACCCACCGGGACTCTGCAGACTTCCTTGCAAACTACCGTAACTAGGCTGTGAGTGAAGGCTTTGCTGTGAGTGCTGGTGGTGCAGTACTGCTTGTTGGGCCTTGACATAAACTTGCTGCTGGACGAGGTACTCCCTCTGTCTCGCTAATAAATATTGCTCTTCCTGTTTCCTTCTCTCCAACGCATTTTGCTGATCCGCCGTGAGTGTGGTTCCGAAGCTTGGGAAACTCCCTGCAAATGGTGGTTGAACAGTTCCAGGCTGCTGAGTATCAAGAGGCCACCCAGGCCAGGCGCTTGGAGCCGGGGCTACAGGAGCAGTAGTAGGAGCAGTAGATCCTGGTGGTGCTTGCAAGGGCACTAGGAATGGCTCCCTCGTGTTTCCAATCCTACGCACCAGTTGCCCCAAAGGCTCGAAATCGTGATCTTCGACTCTCTTGACTGCAAGATCTTGAGTGAAGAACCCAGCTTTATACCAGTCGTGCATTTCCAACCCTGAAAACGGCCCTTGTATGGTGCCAGAAGGATCGCGGTATGTCCATTGAATTTTGTCAGGCATAACTAAAACAGTCTGCGGTTGCGGTGGTGCAGTTCCTGGTGGCGGTCTCATTTGCTGCGTTTGATGCGGCATCGGCGGTTGAATGCCTGACCCCATTGGCCCGGGTTGACCCTGCTGATGCAGATTTCCAAGAGTAAATGAATCTTCGCGCTCCCTTGTGAACATGTTATCTCCAGAGGCTGCCGCACCAAGATTTCCGAGACTTCTTGTGGTATGCAACCCCGCAAAGAGATCCGATACATCGCCCCTTTCCCTCATTGGACTATCCATGGTTCCACCGAAACCTCTCCTGCTACCAAATCCTCCGAATCTCATGTCACCAAACCCATCATTTGACTCGAACCCGCCTTGCTCATCCTCCATTTGCTGCTGCTGTTCCGGGGGGAACATTTGGGCAAGCCTGCTTCCTCGACTAGCTGATCCGAACGGACCACCACTACCAATACTACCTATCCCGCCCATCCCACTACCTGACAGCATAGATCCTCCAGGACTAGACAAATCACCTAACACCCCGGCACCAAAAAACGAACTTGGGGTAGTTGAAGGTCCCAGGCCTCCAGGTGTCCCTACTTGCCCACCCCATAACGCACTTCCGCTTAGAGAGCCAAACCCGCTTAATCCCCCACCCACGCCACCCAATCCTGCGGTAGAGCTCCTGCCGCTCCTGTCACTACCAGGAGCTCCAACATCCCTCTTAAAACCACCACCTATAACACCACCTCCATGCCCATTGTCGCCGTGAATTTCGTTAAGGTCATCTTCATCTGCTTTTTCAGGAGCTGGACTTTGGTACGGATTTGTTTCGGTTGGGCTCAATGGCTCGTTTTCGTTCAACCCACCAACCATGCCTCCAAGGCTTCCTTGTCTAGACCGTCCGTGAAGAGGATAGTTACCATGTTGATTCAATTGTAAATTTTGCAGTTGTTGATGAAGGCCTCCGGAGCCCATACCACCCAGCCCACCCAAACTTTCACGGCTAGAAAACCCAAGATCACTTCTAATCTTTGTTGGCGTTGCAATATTGTTCCCGCCTCTCGGCGGATTCATTGATGCACTCGCTAGATTACCAAAAGATGAAGAATTCTTCACCCGATGGGGGTCTTCCATGGCTGAGTGTGGAGAGTGGTGTTCCTGACTATGATCGTCTCTATCTCTATCTCTATCTCCGAAAGGGTCGGTATCGGAACTCATCGGCCTCTCGCGCTCATCTTCATCGCGAAGGTTGCTAGCGGAATGCGAAGCCACCCGACTAGAATTGTCATCCTCCTCTTCAACATTTTCAACCTTTGGAGGCGCTGCTGAAGAACCTTTCGGCCCAGCTCCCCCGGATTTGGTTTTGTCTGCTGCACTAGTACTTTGCAAAGAAAACCCGCCCATGGCACCACCAAAAGTGCCATTGCCGAAACTGCCCATGGGACTATTTAAAGCACCACTGTTGGCAAAACCACTCGCACCGGTAGTGCCACTGGGCCATGCAGCACTTCCTCTCCTAAATAAGCCAGTATTTCTGCCTCCTGTGCCAGATGACCCTTCGTCCCCTTTATCCTTGTTGTGGTCATCCTCCCCAGGCTGACCGGTAGTGCCTGCAGTACTACCCCAGCGCCCAAACAAAGTATTTCTGTCTCGTCCACCGGTCTCCTCCGCCTCACGAAGCTCGGTTTTACGCCGGCTAATTTGAGGTGCAGAAGTGAGGGCTGCATCGGATGTTTCACGACGGCGGTTCTGCGGGCGGGTGGTACCAGGGGTACTGCCGCTACCGGGAACAGCGTTGCTATTGGAACGTTTTGGAGGTGGTGTGTTATTTATGTTGGCGTGATGATTTGCCGGTCCTTGATTATTTTGATTCGGAGGGACTTTGTGAGGGGAGTTGACATTGTTGGAGAACAACTGGTCGCAAAAAAACGTTAGTTTATATGCCAACATTAGATCCAATCGCATGGTTGCATGAAATGACCACGTCACGCATAACAATGGGACGTTTGAAATACGAGGGGAAATAAGACAAAACACACCTCCCGCTCCTCCTCGGTCATATCTTCCAAACTCACAGGTTTCAACCCGCCGTCCTTCTCCCAGCAAACCTCGGCACTACCAGAACCTTCATCCCCGCTTCTACCCCAACCACCGCCGGTCCCAGAGCCCAGCTCTCCTAAAATCAGATCTTTGACATCCCTCAAACCGCTACTACCCTGATCCTGTTGTCTGAAAATACCCAGCAAGTCGTCCTTGCTATAGGTGGTATTAACCGAACCCCCCACACCACCCCTATTATAGTGATGTGGTGGATGGTAAACGTTAGAGCCAGAAGGAGTTAAAGGTGGCTGGGAGTGCTGTGAGGTAGGGGGATGGGTAAGAGTGGTAGAGAGTGAAGGACGACGATGAGAGCTAGAGGTGCTGGATGTACCATTTGCACGACGAGTCCTGGAAGAATCCATGGATGTTAGCATTATTGATGATCAGTTTGGGTGTTATGATTGCAGCAGGTTCGATGCGTATGATTGTAGGGGAATACGAGGAGCAGAAGGAAGTGTTCGAAATGGAAGAGATCTGGTTGTAGCGAGTGATTCGGGGGGGGGGATTAAGGATTCGGGAGTGGGATAAAATAAGAATTTTGGAGCTAGTATCAAAGGGTACTGGTTGCAAGGCGGGGGGAACAGGCAGAAAAAAAAAAGTGTGTTCAGAAATAGGAATGTGGTCGGCAACGCAGGAACACAAGAGGGAGGGCAAAACGCAACACAACAACGGAGGATTTGAGAAGAGGTGATGACGGAGGAAGGGAAGGGGCGAATAAAAAGGATATTGTTGAAGGAAAAAAAAGAAAAGTATAAAAAAATACTAAGCCAGATCAAGTAAAGGAAATATGGAATGGATGGATCTCACCAATCACTAGTACCTCCGCCTCCACCACCAGTCGGGGCGATGCCAGTAAGAGGGGGATTTTCCTTTGGGGTTGCAGAGAATGGAGAAAATGTGGACGACGACGAAGACATCGTGATCAAGTGGTTTATGTTGTTGTTGGTACTAACTGGGTAGCGAAGGTAATGTCAATGTTTCGTTTCGGGAACGATGAGATGGATAGATAGGAACAAGTCGCTTGTGGGTTGCGAGGGAGGAGATTATTACACTGAATTGGCTGTGATGAACAGATTTTCGCTGTCGCTGAACAGAAGGTTAGACTGAGTGACTGACGTGATGTGATGAGAAGAGGTGTGTGTGAGTGTATGTGTGTGTGGAGAGTGATGGTTGTGGTGGATTGATCGTAGTGGAGTCTGTCAGGTCTTTGTGTAGCGAGGGCAAAAAAAGGGAGCCGTGACACGAAAGGAACTTTGGTCTGTGGAGCGAGACGAAGAGGGGCGCGGGACTGTCTGTGGAGGCTGGAGGGGGCTGGTGTTTTCTGTTTCTGGTTGTATTAGCTGCGTTACCCTGACTGCAATTCCCGCTTTTGGCTAAATTATGCTCCCTCCACCCCCGCATCGGTGCAGAGGAGTGTTGACTTTGACGTTTCCGCCCTCTATACCCCCCACCACCATCACCACATCCTCCTCCCTCTCATTTCATTTCCTGCATCCATTTTTGATTCCATTTTTGATTCCATGCATTCACTCGTGATTGGCTTCACACCACATTCCAAAAACAGCTTCCCGTTCTTCCCACACATCCCCCAGGGGGTGAAGTCATCGGGCCCTGGCGAAGCGAGGCTTGCAATTGCGTTACAGCGGCTGGAACGGTTTTTCGGTGCGATCGACCTCTGTCGTCACCCAGCTGCCTGTTCACGTGAGAACGCGAAAAACAGATCCTCAGATTCAGCTCGGGCCTTCAGTTCCCAGTACCATGCTCTGCCATGCCACACTGTCTGCGCCTCTTCGCTAAATTTGTGGACTGCATGTGGCTAGGATGAGCACGGTCAAAATTTTTGATGGTGGCCTGAAACGGAATATTAATCATTTTTTTGGCCCCGCTTCATCTGAAGTATCGTTTTGTCGAATGTATTGGCTGGTCGACAAAAACTGTGCCACAAACTGGCAATCTGGATTTTTTAAAACCATTACATCATCGGCATTGGTGTGCTGAAGCTGTCGTATGGATCCGCCATGCTGGATTGTCCAGTCACTCGCTGGCAATGTTTTACGGCACAAATATTGCATTTTATGCACTCACAAAAAAATTCGTGTACTCTCTCTCATCGTATTATGAGTAATTCCGAAAATACCCTTCTGCATGTGTTTACACCTCAAGATTAGTGCTTATTCCGCCACGGGCAATTTTTTCCTGCCTTTTGGAAAGTTTCGGGACCTTTACAATATCACTGGCTATCAATACACCCTGTTCACCAGTGGCAATAAAAACTGCAACATCTACACTCTATCAAAAATTTACTCTTTTTGTTTCATAGACTGAAGTTTCATACTCACGGGTTGCTATAAATCCACTTTCAAAGTCCGCGGTATCCACACCAAGGCTGAAGTTATGACCAATCTCAAACGATGGTACGTCAACTAGGGACGGAAATTGCGCTGAGAAGCTGAAGTCGGAGACAATTCGTAATGGTACCTTCTAACATAAAAACCTCATCTATCGGTGTGATGAGTGGCGGAAATATTCTGCGAAACCCTTCCCAGTAAGATTCTCCGACTACAACTACGCCTTGTTTAGACGCCCTAGTAGTCTTCTCAAATAACGTGATAAGTACGTGCCGAATGAAACATCGAAAATATGGAAATCTGGATGGGTATTTTACTTTCAGGTGTGCTAGCTGCAAGATAGGGGCCACAAAAAATTACACTGAGTCAATCGAGCCAGATTTCGTGATAGCTATTGGAACGAATCAAAGATTAGACACCTGGGGGAGCTTCAGTGCTAATAATGGTGCTAGACTATATTCCCATGTGAAAGGTCTTGGTATTTGCCTCTAGGTTATCCTGACTAAACAAATTTCGCCTCCACTAGAAATTCCAAGTCTAAGATTATCGTGAGCTCTCATGATCACATTATCACGTTGTGCTCTACGAATCTCAACTACTCGTCTTCACGCTGTTCTTTGCTAACAACCCTACTATATTTCCCAGGAGTGTCCCTCGCAGCTGATTTAGCTGCTGCGAAGTTAGCAGCAAAGCTCGAGATGCTTCATGGATGATGGCAACAACCACCAAGCTCTAGGCGTTTCAAAGATTTATTCAAGGTTCTCTAGAAATGCTTCTGTTTCATCACCCTAATAAGGCCTGCCCACTAATCCAGACCTTCATCTCAGACCAAGCGACCATCAGGACCTCTTCATATCCTCAGACCAATCCCCTTAATAATTTATAAATACACAAATACAAAGCCCACCTATCTATTTCTATTCCACAGCAGCTGCCCCAAAATAACACGACTCCTCACGTCCATTCATAACCCAACGCACTAACACCCATACCCATAAGCCCGACCACTACCTAACCCTTCTCTCGCCCCAGCCCACCCAGGCTCAATCACCCCCCACCGATCCCCGCCGCGTACTTTATCCCGTCCCGGATACCAGCATGCTTCCTGATACCTCGGCAACCCCAGATCCCTCACATCATCCTGATGCCTCTGTCTCCCCTGCGGAATCCTATACCCGTAATCATAATCTCGTCCATCTGTGTATCCATCACTATATTGATATTTATTTTGCTTTAGGTTCCATCTATTGTAGTTATTGGCCACGGTGGGAGTCGAGAAGCAGAGGAGACGGTGCCACCAGCAGATTAAAACTATGCTGGGGGTGATGATGAGGATGGAGATGGTTAGGATTATGGCGATTGTTGTGGATTGAGATGGGGTTGACATTGTGTTCTCTTTGGAATGTGGGTTTTGTGGTAGGGGTGGTCTCAGTCCGTTTCTTTCTCATCGATCTTGTTCGTGGTTAACCCGAAAAAGAAGATTTAGATCTGCGGAGAATACATAAGGAAATTAATATTTATTACTACTGGGTTTTTCTCTAACCTACCAGAAACCTACAGGCTCTAGAGAAACGGGCGCTACAAACATCATCTTTCTCCATTCCAACACAACCAAAACTACATCAACACGCGCTCAATGTGAGCATCAACAGGTATTCAATATATCTCTACAGTTTTACACCTACCTAGTCACTACCCCTCTGGAATTCCCGAGGTATAGTTGTGACTATAGTTTACTAGTAATCGTGATCGCTTGTCGGGTAACTACATTATGCTAGCTGCCAGCTGGTAGACGCGGAATGCCGCGGAGTCGCATGTGTGGGTTATTTAGGGTCTGTCGGTTACGTCATGGTGTCTCGTGTGCTGGTAGAAGGGCTGACTTAGAGATGGGTACAAAAGGTATATCTCTTATAACGCATACGGCGGGAGGTATTTGGTAGGTCAGATGATCATATCACGAGTGACAATCTGTGATTATAATCATAGGTTTGATTCAATCCGAGATTACGGCTTACAGTGGTGGCCGCTTAATGAGGTGGCAATAGCAACACCACACTTTAATAAGAAGATCAAATTCAGGATGAACGCGGCTAGGTTTAGACACAAAAATAGCATAAGGGTAAAGCTGAAGTAGGCTTAGGTTTCTATCACCTGCGTGCTTTTGAACTTTGTAGTGGCTGTTGGGAAATTGCTCTTATTGCTAGGTGTGGTGTGTTGTCGCTGCCGCCCACCAAGCGATCACTACTGTGCATTGAGAGGTGTATTTAACCAAGCCTTTTCGCTCCTGTTTGTATGAGCAGAAGTGACAATTAGCTAGCTGACCACTGTCCCTGGTGGTACTAACCAGTGAGCACTGATATCTTGAGCATCTCTATTTCAGCTGAGAGTGACGTTAGATTGGTATAAGCAGGGTAGAGACGGGTTTTCGCATTGCTCATGTTTCTGCCCGCTACCGCAACCCTATTATGGCCTAGATCTGTCGTTTATGACTGGATCACCTTCAGGTATAGTTATCTAGGATGAAGGATGAAGGCTAGGGTTTCACCTCACTCCCGTTAAGTAGTGCGGCGGGTAGTAACCGGAGGGGTATCATGGGGTGTGTTTTATAAGTTCTCCACGCGCTCAGGGTGTATGATAAAAATGAATAGATAAAATAGTCTTTCAGTCTTGGGTACTGCTTAGGTGGTTGCACCGTATCATCTAGGATGCTGGCTATTTGCTGGATAGCTCCTGTTTCGGGTAACGGGGTCAAGTCTTTGTTTTTAAATGAGTAATAGTTAAACGCGGAGGTTTTGTTGGTGTATATACAATATTGCTAAACCGGTATTACTGCACATCTGGGTTCCACATAACTGAGACCTAAGAATTACCCTCCGCGAAGTTCAGGTCGAGGAAGATCGCGGTAAATAATCCACGGGCTATCAAGGATGCTTTCAGGTCTCTAGGCTTACGCCGACCACGAAACCTCCGAGACAGACCACGAACCTTCGAATTCTAGGTCCCGCCGATTTAGTGATCTACACCGGAAAATTACGTGAGCCCAGTTTTCGAGGACATGTAGTCAGGTGGCAAAGACGCAAGGTTATGGTTCGTAATGCAGTACGGCCTCCGAAGTCCATTTCGGCTTCGGCAAGGTTCTATGTTGAAGATTCGGGCTGCTTACATCACCATATCGGGGATCGGAGGTCGTAGTGCAGATGCCGTGTTTGCAACCTCCGAATGTACGCAGTGCTCCGAGAATGGTTTTATCGAACTGATATAAGGGTCTGGCTTTCGGTGTCACTGAGGATTAATTCTCTACACACATCGAATCGCAGAAAGCAGTTCTATTCATCGAAATACTAAATTTACTGAAACACTCCCATTCACAAAATCTCACTCGCCATGACCACCGCCGTCTACCACTTCACCGGCCTCAACAACCTCGCTCTAGGCCACCAGCTCCCATACCAAAACCCTCTCCCCCAACTCCCCTCCTCCAGCTCTCCAGAATGGACCATCCCCACCGGCGGCCTCACCGCCCTCGAAATCATCCACGGCGCCTCCCCCCTCTTCGACTCCGTCCTATTCAGCATTGGCAACGGCACCCCCTCCCCGCACGACCGTGAAACCCTACTCCAAAGCCTAGCCCAAAGCCTCTCCACCACCGGACGCGAAACCAGCCTCCCTCACCCCACAACCACCATCGAAGGCTCCCGTAAAGAACTCTACTCCCAAGCCCAACGCATCGGCGAAACCCTCACTCAGTACGTTCGCAACAGCGTAGTCGCCGCTACTGACCCCGGAATCCGTATCCGCTCTCGATGCGATGGTCACCTCTGGACTCCCCCCGCTTCTGCACTCCTTACGGGCCCTAGAGGCGGCAGCGACGTGATGATGCTCTACAATGAGTGGTTGCACCAGATTGTGCTCCTCCGTGATGCGTTGCTCCCGTTCGAGAACTTCGAGGAGGTTAGACTAGTGCAGACTGCGGAGGGTAGAGGGTTACGAAGGGTTGAGAGGACGCGGAAGTTGTTCCTTGCGGAACTGACGATGGGGAGTGTGCCGCAGAGTGCGGTTGTTGAGATGGCTATGGCGGTGACGGCGGAGACGTTGGTCGCGCAGAAAGGGGGGTATGGGTTTCAGTATGGGTATGGGGTGGTGTTGCCGGCATCGTTGAATATCGGCGGTTCGAGGTCTTTGCATCTGTTGAGGTATCATCCTGCTCGGGTTGATGAGTCGCGGGTTGAGATTCTGTTTGAGTATGAGTATTTGGAGTACTTTGCGGCTGTGAGGACTGAAGTCCCTGGTACCGATCAGAAGCTTCCGGAGGGTGTGTGGCCGCCGGTGCCCTCACGTGCACCTGAGGCGGCAGCCCATGATGCAGCGCTTCTCGTGCAGCCTGGGAGCAGTGAAGACTCACGTATCCTTAGTCTTCGGCTGTCTTTCCAGGAGACCTGCGTTCGTGTCGACCTTGGCCAGATTGCACGCGGGCAGAGGTTTGCATATCACCCGCAGCCTGCTGTTGATACGGCTTCTCTGGCAGCTGGTCTGAGTGTTTCTGCGGCAGTTCATGCACCTAGAGATATCCTTGTGCAGTCGGGGCTTGTTACGTCGGAGAAAGAGGGAGTGCATGTTATTCCTGCGGACTCGAAGCTGGTCGTGATGGCGCTGCTTGGGAAGATATATCCTGAGAATGTGATTTTGGTGGGACGGGAGGATCAACCTGCGATGGCAGAGACGGCGGGTAAGGGGTTTGGACCGAGGTTTATTGTTTGGAAGAGCTACGAACACATGTAGTTGGTTAGGCTTTTGTGTTCCGTTTTGTATCTCCGTAGATTGCCAATGTCAATTTTATTTTCTTGAGATATTTCGAGGGGATGTACTTGTGGTGGAAACATTTAAATCCCAATCAAATCTCCACAGAAGCAAGTATCAATTTCATCAGATCTTCACAATCTTGAAACTTCTTCTGATCATTGTCTCCATCAAGTCCACTTATAAACTGTTTCAATGCCATCTCATCACCAACCAACTTCCTCATAGTCAAAACCTCCATATCCC
Source organism: Paragyromitra xinjiangensis (assembly GCA_038503065.1). Lineage (NCBI taxonomy): Eukaryota > Fungi > Ascomycota > Pezizomycetes > Pezizales > Discinaceae > Paragyromitra > Paragyromitra xinjiangensis. The sequence continues at coordinate 110,561 of JBCAMK010000001.1, read as the reverse complement.
CCTTCTTTCTCCTCGCCCTCGCCCACTCCACCCCGGTAGTCGCCCGCCAGACATCCCCCTCACACGGCAGCGGCAAATCTAACACCGCCTCTCTATCCAACGACTCATAAACCCCACCATTCTGCCGTGTAGAAATCACATTTATAGCATGCACAACATGAACCGTCCTCACCATCGACTCCCACACCCTCCACTCCGCCCAATCCCCCCACCCTATCCCACCACCAGAAACCATCCTAACAAGCCTCCTCCCCATCTCCAAAAACGCACCATTCTTCTCCCTCGCAGCAACAACCTGTCCCACGTCACCATCAAAGAACCCAATGATCTGGTACATACACATCGCATGCACCACGGCCAACAGCTGTATCACCTCCATCTCCCCAGCACTCCGAAAACTCTCCACGAGTCTCTCCCGCTCAGAGTTCAGCATGCCATGGACGAACTCTATACTCGCGCCTACGGCTGCTTCGTACGCTTTGAGTGCGCAGAAGGCGTTCGCGATGGGCGTGGGGATGTTTTCGCCGGAGGAACAGTCGTAGAGGTTGTGGTGCACGAATGGGGCGTAGCGGCTTGTGCGTACCATGGCCGTGGGGATGTCGAGGAGGATAGATGTTAGGGGGAGGGTTGAGAGGCGGGCGGTGGCGAGGAAGGTGTTTAGTGGGGGGATGGGTGAGGGGGTTGCGGTTTGTTGTGGTGGGTTTGGTGAGGTTAGTGTAGTGAAGTTGGGGTTTAAGTGCCATGTTTCGGGTGGTTTGGGGCTTGGGATTAGACGTGGAAGTGGCTCCGAAGGTTGTTGAGTAAGAGTTTCTGAAAAATCGATGTTTTGAAGCCATTCGTCGTTAAAATTTACTTCTAATGTGTCACTTGGAATACTCCACGCAGAATCGTTATTCTGCTGGGTGTTATCCGGGGGTAAAATGTCTTCCCTGCCCCTGACAGTAAATCTTTATTAGCAAAATCTTTATTGCCTAGCGTTTACTAGAGTTAGATATTTACCTCCCCATTAAAGGAGCTGCATTTCCGGGGAGTTCCCCGTCTAGAATTTGTTGAAGCACGACAGCTGCATCCACATCAACGTGTCCTTCCGAAATTTCTTCCATAGGCGTTAACTCTGCAAGCCCTTCTACCAGTACTGGCGCCCCAGATATAGGTTGGCTTTTCCCTCGTAACCTGGACTCCACGCTCAATGGTGCTGAAAAATATTGGCACTCTTTCTCCTTCTCACGACATCTGGAACAGACCGGATTTCCAGTATCGCATCTTACTTTCGAGCGAACACACGAAAGACATGATTTCCGCTTCGTAGTTGGAAGTTGACTAGAAGCTTTAGCGCACCGTCGCTTATGGCGATCTCGTAAGTCTCCTAAAATGCGCCATAGCCGTTAGCTTAGCTCTCTAGGGGGATAAATCCAACATACGTCTACTAAACGACTTATTACAGATCCCACAAATATGGTTATGCTCGTTATTTACAGAGGCATGCGATATGTCAGCAAGAGCTCTGGTTCTGGATGCAGTAGACATGATCTGGTTGCGAGTGGAAGTGTAGTGGGAGAGTTATTAGGAATAGAGCTGTATTGGTACCGGTCTTTAAATTGGAGTGCTGACAAATGGACTTGTTTATATCTGTGATCCGATGTGTTGAGCCTTACCCGATGTATGGGTTTCTTGCAGGGTTATTTGACTAATCATTGGATTGGCTTATGCCAAGATGGTGAAGTGGTCAGTGGGACTGGCAGCTCACTTGGTGTATCGTTATTGCGTGAAGACTTTATAAGCTAGGGTGGACCTATAGGTTCGATGTAAATCTAACTATATGTATCGTTCTTGCGTAAAGGGCTTACTGAAATAATTTTATAGCAGAATTTGTTTTTTAGGCAAGATCGAGTGATTATGTATGATACTAAGTGGTAGAGGATTTTCGGGCTTGGGAGCGACTCTAGCCCAAATGGGTCATCTTTAGCCACTCCTGGATTTCCCTTCATGCTTGCTGCCTCCTTCTCCTCCTCCTAAGGGGTTTTCTTGCACTTCTTGCGTTGCCGTTCAAATCGAGTTTTGGGGATGGTGAGGAAAGTTACTATGTCGCCATCAGCCCTCTTACGGCTCTTAAAGATCCCCGAAGGCGAGTTTTCCTCTTCTATAGCCATAGACCAAGTTATTTAAATTAGTAGCTACGGCACCGACCTGAATAAATCCCAGTCCTTCTACCCTTCGCTAACCTCCAAACTCCCAACCCACCCGCCCAGCACATCACCAACATCTGGATACCTAACAACCCCTCCAGTCCTCGCCTCATCCCCCAGCCACTCTATCCACCTCTTCAAAAACCCCTTCTCACTCCCAACAGTATCCGAGTCCCCAACTACACAAAGATGTCTCCTCGCCCTCGTAACCGCCACATTAATCCTCCTCACATCCTTCAAAAACCCCGTCTCCCTCTTCTCATTCGACCTCACAAGACTAATCACCACTGCCTCCTTCTCACGTCCTTGGAAAGAATCTACACTGTTTACCTCGACCCCAGGGTATATCTCACGAATGAACTTAGATATTAGCGTTACCTGCGCATTATACGGTGTCAATATCCCAATATCACCCTCCTTAACACCAGCATCGATCAAGGCCTTCACGTGAAGTGCTACCAGGCGTGCTTCGAGGGTGTTGGATTTGGATTCTGAGCTTAGTGATAGTTTGGTTGCTTTAGTGGATGTAGGGTCGATACCGGGATCTTCGGGGAATTCACCGCCTTGGGTGTCGATGAAGAGGATTGGGGTAGATGTGTCTTCTGTTTCTTCTACAGGGTATGGTAGTGTTGCGAGGAGATGGGAAGCGACGGAGGGGTGGGCGATGAGAGCTGAATTGTAGAGTTCTTTGGAGGGGAAGGCCATTATGCTTTTGTGCATGCGGTATTGTGTATTTAAAAGTCGTTTGATGCTGTTGCCGTGGAGGGTGAGGAGGCGGGAGAAGAGGGTTGTTTCGAGTGTTGAGGGGATTTCTGTCTTGTCCGCAGGTATTGGTGGTGCTGCGCTTGTCTGGTTCGTTGTAACGGACTTGATTGTTGGTGGCAGCTGCATTGGGTCTCCGGCAATAATCAACTTCTGGATCCCGCCTTTAGTTAGAAGAAGCGGAATCCAGCACTGCGCCTCAAGAGCTTGAGATCCTTCGTCGATTATAACAATATCGAACTTCTCGTCTAGAAGCTGTCTGCTACCTGCTCCGTGGAGCGTTGACAGAATCACTTTACTCCCTTTTACAACTTCCGTAACACATTTCTGCTCTCGACGCCTGTATTCGCCTCGGAGGTCTCTAACTTGCCCCCAGCCATCTTTTCGTGCCTTCCCTTTAAGCCGTCCTTTGCCGCTGCCGTTGAGTTTGTTGAGGAGCTCGTCCATTTCTTTTCGAACGTCTGATACGATCTCACCTTGTTCCGAGGAACGTGTAAGGGCGTCTAAACTCCGTTCTATGACTCGTGGTAGAAGACGTGCCGGGTGTCCAACACGGATGATTGGTAGGTTTGATGGTAATCGGAGGACGATATTGTCGACAGAGATATTAGAAGGGCCACAAACGAGTATTTTCTTGGGTTGTACAGGTTCTGCAGAAAGGTTTGGAGATACTGGTGGGGTGACGAGCTGTAAGATCAACTCAAGTAGAGTCTGAGTTTTACCAGTTCCAGGAGGACCGTGAATCAGTGCTGAGCAAAGTATCAGTACTGGTAGCTAAAAACACTTGGTAATGGAGCTCAAGGCCGTACCGACTTCCTTGCTAGCTAAAGCAAATCTTACAGCCTCTTTCTGACTATCATTCAAACCCTCATCAAACCACTGCAAATCCTCCTTCTCATACCCCGGCTTTAAAGTCGAAGGTTTCGACCTCCCAAACAACACATCAATCAATGGCGACGCCGCTCCCTCTCCGGCAGACTCCCCAATACCCCTAAGTTTCCCCATCGTCTTCTCCATACGATTAAACGTAACCTCATTCGCCAGCTTCACCATCCACAGCCTCTTACCGGAAGTCAATATCCGGTCCACGGCTGCAGATTCATCAGATGCAGGATTAATCGCAACAGAAACCTTATCCCCAAAGGTCCTGTGCACAACGCCCTCCACTCCAGCATCTTTAATCTCGGATTTCTCCTTCTTGGTTGCTGACCCTGAGGGCTGCACCTCGATACGGACAATATCGCCTTGGCGGATTCCGTGCGGGGGGATTTTCCCATCCGAGATTATGGCATTGTCTGGTTCTAGATCGAGGAGGGTACGACCACCGAAACCGGTTCGTTGGCCTGCTGGTAGGAGGTTCGTAAGTGCGAGGCCATGGCGGACGAGGGCAGTAGGGGGAAGCTGGCTAGTGAGGGAGGCTTGCTGAACGACGTCGGCGTTCTTTTCGCGGGCAATGAGGGCGAGCTGGGAGACGGCGAAGGCGGTGATGTCCATGGCTGCGGGGGAGCCCAAATAGCTGAAATGGCGGGGAGGTGGAGGGGTTGTTGCGATAACGATAACGATAACCCTAACCCTTGTTTTGGTGAAGCGTTTTGTGATTCCCAGCTGGTATTCAGGTTTGTTATTCGGGTTTGATGTAGGGTATAAGCTTCTGGAGATTCTTTCTGTCATGATTTTTAAATAATGAGAGATCGTCTTTGTTCTACGATCTCTTAAACACGATCCCAACCCTCCACTACTCAATTTCAATATTTACCAAATGGTAGCAAGATTCTCCCTTGCTTCCTCTCGATGTAGTTAAACACAAATATCAACTTCTTTTGCCGTTAGGCGTTCACCTAGACAATTTCATCCCGAGATATCTTGTCTTGTAGAGGCTCTGCAGGTCTTGTCTAGTCTCGAGACTATGTCTCGAGCTCTGATCCCGAGATGTTTTGTCTCGTCGACATCACTACTACGGCCCGATGAAGTATGGTCCTTCCATACTTGTCTTGATAGTTGATATCAGCCCCATTTTCCAGCAGGTATTTGACTATGGCTTCGTCTCCTCCTACATATAGCTGCGCAACTAAGGCACGGCTAATTGGCTTGGCTCTTAGCATTGCCTTGTTCGACGAGAAGTCGGACTACTGGTTCATAACAGCTAGAGCTAGTGCGTTCCATCGGGTTTGAAGCTCGTGAGGATATTCGTGCCTTTTGCTAGTAGTATCCTTGTGAGGTTTTCATGCCCGTTCAGAGCTGCCCATTTTAGTAGCTTTTCTTTGTTGAGCCTGTCTATCGATAGAGTTGTGGAGGAGGAAGCTCCCCAAAAAGGGCTTGTTTGGCTGAAGAAGTTGAGGTCTCACGGCGAGGTTTTTGACGATTACAAGAGGCATCTTAGCGGGCTTGGTTAGTTTTCTAGTGAAACCTTGCGTGGGCGAGGCTGCTGTTTTTAATACGCCTCAGATGATAGGGTTAGGTTTATTATTTATCTTGCCTGTGGTTTGTATCGTGTATTCTGCTAGATTTCAAATCATACAGATATCTATTTTATAACATGCTGCTGTATATTTCAGTAGCTGGGCTAGTTGGTAGCTTCATTTAATCATCTTTCCTAATTAATTAAGCAGAGGGCTCCCATACCAAGCGTGCATGTAGTAAAAATACTTGCGAGTTGTATAATATTCAAGATCATAGGTTAACTTGAAGGTGCAGCGACTATCAGCTGCTCTTCTGCCCCATTTCTAGTTCCCGGAAAATTATAGTCTGAGTGATATATCATAACTCGAACTAAAATTCACACAGGCTTAATCGCCATATATGTTGAGATGGCCAACCTGAGCGTTGTAAATATCAAAGTAAAGCTGAACACAAATAAAATAATGAACAGAATCTAAGCGTTATTCAAAAGAAGACATTAAACTAGCAACCCCTCAACCATTTCCCTACATTGGGGCTTTTTTGTCCCATTCCTTATGTACCCTAAATTGAAATGGAAGAAAAGCAAGTAAAATGAATTTGTAAAAGCGTCGTAAGATAATTTTACTTCAGAAAAAAGAAATGACGAGGGGATACGAAGTAATCGAAAGGAAACAACAGAGCAATATCTGAAAACTGCATCTTAGATCTAACGAAAGTGCATAGGGCCACTAGCGTGATGACTTTCTATGGTGGAAAATCCTGACAAGGTTCAGCCTCATTAAGTCGGGGGGGCTGTGAGAACACTTACTTATAATGTCGCGGTAAGGTCATTGACTTAGTTGTCTACTAAGAGCTTGATAATGTCGATATGCCCACCCTCAGCAGCGGCTTGCAATGCTGTCCGACCCTTATATTCTGCTCCTTGCGCATTCGCATCGGCCTTGTTGTCCAATAAGAGTTCGACAATGTCGATATACCCGTTTCTAGCGGCCACTTGCAGGGGCGTCCGACTATCGTGGGTTGCTTGCGCATTCACGTCGGCCTTGTTGTCCAATAAGAGTTTGACAACATCAATATGTCCATGCTCGATAGCCACTGCCAAGGGTGTTTCTTCCCCTCGCTCTGAGGCGTTAGGGTTGGCACCGCCGTCCAATAGCAGTTTGACAATGTCGGGGCTCCCGCCCTGAGTTGCTATTAGTAAGGCTTTCTGGCTGATAGCGGCTCCTTTCTCAAGAAGGAGCTTGAAGGTGTCGACGAAATAGCCTTCAACCGCTGCTTCCAAGGCTTCCCGGCCAGCCTGTCCTACTGCAGCGTCGACGCCGAACTTATCTAGAAGTAACCGGACGATGGTAGCATAGCCACCCCCAGCTGCCACCTTCAAGGCTTGTCCGAACCCCGCTTCAGCACTCATACTGACATCGTTATCTAATAATAACTGGATAATGTCGATATGTCTGCCATAAGCTGCTGCTTGAAAAGCTGTTAGACCTTTATAATCTCCTGCCTTAGCATTGACATCGGCATTATTATCCAGTAAGAGCTTGACAATGTCGATACGCCCACTTTCAGCAGCCGCCTGCAATGCTGTTCGACCAGTGTGGTTTTCTGGCTTAGCATTGATATTGGCATTGTTATCCAACAATAGCTGGACGACGTCGATACGCCCACTCCGAACCGCTGCTTGCAAAGGTGTTGGACCGTAGGGACCTGAAACGTCGACTTCGGCCTTGTTGTCCAATAAAAGCTTGACGATATCGACATGCCCACTCCTAGCAGCTTCGTGCAAAGCTGTTTCATGGCTGCTATTTCTAGAGTTGACGTCGGCCTTGTTGTCCAACAAGAGCTTGATGATATCAGTATACCCCCTACTAGCCGCTCCGTGCAGGGTTATACGGTCGAGGTCTGCTTGTTTCGCGTTGGTGTTGGCCTTGTCGTCCAAAAGTAACTGAACGATATCGATATAACCACGATCAACTGCCGCTTGTAGGGTTCCTATACCCGAGCCTTCTGTTACCAGTTCTTTAGTGTTGGTGTAGGTTTTGTGGTTCAATAAAAGTTTAGCAATGTCGATATGCCCATTCTCAAGAGCTGCCTGTAGGGCTGCCTGTAAGACTGTTAGACCGCCGCTCTGTGCTAGTTTGGTGTTGATATGGGCATTTCTGTCCAGCAAGAGCTTGACGATGTCGATGCGCCCACTTTCAGCAGCTGCTCGAAGAGCTATTTGGCCCCCGAAACTTTCTGCTTTAACACCGATATCGGCATTTTTGTTTAGTAAGAGATTGACGATGTTGATGTGCCCACCCTTAGCAGCGGTTTCCAAAGCTTTTCGACCTTCGGAACTTTCTGCTCCAACATTGATATCGGTGCTGTTCTCTAGTAAGAGCTTGACAATGCCGATATGCCCGCTTTCAACGGCCGCCTGCAAGTCTGTTTCATCCCGCTTCCAAAATGTCTGGGCGTTGATATTGGCGTTGTTTTCCAGCAAGATCTTGACAATATCGATATGTCCATTCCTGGCCGCTGCTTGCAAGGCTGTTCGACCTTTTGCTGGTCTGGCGTTAACATCGGCATTGTTATCCAGTAAGAGCTTGACAATGTCGATATGCCCGCTTTCAGCAGCCGCCTGCAAGGCTGTTCGACCGCGGGTCCATGCTACCTCGGCGTCGACATTGGCGTTATTTTCCAGTAAGAGCTTGACGATATCGATGTGCCCACTCCCAGCCGCTGCTTGCAAGGCTGCTCGACCAGTTTTTACTTGGCTTTCAGCGTTGACATTAGCGTTGTTGTCTAGTAGGAGCTCGACAATATCGGTGTACCCCCCCTCAGCGGCCGCCTGCAAGGCTGTTCGACCGTCGGGTTCTGCTGCCTCGGCGTTGACATTGGCCTTCCTGTCCAATAAAAGCTTGACAATGTCGATATTCCCACTGCTAACTGCTGCTTGCAAAGCTGTTAGACCAGTATTTACTTGACTTTCAGCGTTGACGTTAGCGTTGTTGTCTAGTAGGAGCTCGACAATATCGGTATACCCCCCCTCAGCGGCCGCCTGCAAGGCTGTTCGACCGTTGGATTCTGCTGCCTCGGCGTTGACATTGGCCTTGTTACGTAGTAAGAGCTTGACGATGTCGATATGTCCACTTCCAGCAGCTGCTTGTAGGGCTGTGCGGCCGCTTCGTCCCGCTTTAGTGTTAACGTAGGCTCTGTTGTCTAGTAAGAGCTTGACAACGTCGATATGCCCACTTTCAGAAGCCGCCTGCAAGGCAGTTCGACCACCGTTTTCTACTGGTCTGGCGTTGATGTTGGCGCTGTTATCCAGTAAAAGCTTGACGATGTCGATGTGCCCACTCTCAGCAGCCGCCTGCAAGGCTGTTCGACCGTCGTGATCTGTCGTCTCGGTGTTGACATTGGCGTTGTTTTCTAGTAAGAGCTTGACAACGTCGATGTGTCCATTTCCAGCAGCCGCCCGCAAGGCAGTTCGACCGCCGCCATATCTTTCTTTGGCGTTGATATGGGCATTGTTATCCAGTAAGAGCTTGACGATGTCGATGTGCCCACTCTCAGCAGCCGCCTGCAAGGCTGTTCGACCGTCGCGATCTGTCGTCTCGGTGTTGACATTGGCGTTGTTTTCTAGTAAGAGCTTGACAATGTCGATGCGCCCACCCTCAGCAGCTGCTTGCAAGGCTGTTTGATCGCCCCGCGCTACCTCGTTGACATTGGCGTTGTTTTCTAGTAAGAGCTTGACAATGTCGATGTGTCCATTTCCAGCAGCCGCTCGCAAGGCTGTTCGACCACCGTTTTCCGCTGGACTGGCGTTGATATGGGCATTGTTGTCTAGTAAGAGCTTGACGATGTCGATGCGCCCACCCTCAGCAGCTGCTTGCAAGGCTGTTCGACCACCGCCCCACGCTGGCTCGGCGTTGACGTTGGCTTTGTGGTCTAACAAGAGTTTAACGGTGCTGATATGCCCGCCCCTAACCGCTGCTTGCAAGATTGTTCCACTCCTCGCGCATCCATAGGCAGAAGTATTAATGTCGGTCCTGTTTGCCAACAAAAACTGGACAACGTCAATATGCCCAGCTGCGGCTGCCGCTCGGAAGATTGTTTGGTCGTCATCGCTAGGGGCATTCTTGTTGCCCCAGAGCACTTCCACCATTTCAACATTTCCTGACTTGACGGCGAATAGAAGCGCAGCCTTAACATCGGTCATATTTCTCAGTAGTAGGTTAACCATGTTAGCATATCCCCCTTTGACTGCCCATTCCAGTGTTGTACTATCGCCGATGCAGGCTCCAATGTCGACTTTATTCTGTAACAGTAGCTTTATTGTATCATACTGCCCAGCCTCTACTGCGAGTTGAAACAATTTCCCCCTGGTCTGGCTATCTACAGACTCCGGGTCGCAGTCTGGAGACTCGAAAAGCCTCGATATAGCTAGTGTATAACCTTTCGCTGCAGCTTCTAAGAGCAGAGATGAGATTTTCCCTTTTGCTGAGCTCGGCAAAAATCGCATGATGTCTTCTTTACCGACCTGTCTCACCAGTGCGCTCTCTCTGCCAGGGTGCCCGAGATCCAGATCCACTCCAAGACACGAAAACTCGGTCTTCAAATTCTCAACCCAGCCACTCGTGTATCCTACTAGCCATGGGCTTTGCAAAGCGCGTGCTGCAGTCGGCCGATCCTTCGGATTTGCAACCAGAAGGCTCTTGACAAAAGCTATCTCTTCTTCGCCCACAAGTAGCTGCGATCGTTGAAAGGCATCTATTGGAAATTCCATACCACCGTGGCAATAATCCCCGAGAGAGGCCATGTCAGTTTGGCGTTCTGACTGTGACAGTATGCCTGTCTCTGAGCCGAAATCCTCGGCGTTGATAAATGGGGTTTCGGAAGTTAAAAGCTCGTGTACTAGAGAGCCTAATGACCATATATCTAAAGCATGAGGGATATAACCTTGTGCTGTGAACTTCCGTGGGGCCAATCCAAGCAGTTCGGGAGCAAGATAGCCTTGGGTCCCAGCAATGGTTTGCAGAACCGTATTTTTTGCCCGTTTTGACACCCCAAAGTCGGCGATTTTAACCCAGATTGGGTCAATAGAAGCCATAAGAATATTCTACCAATATAATAATTTCTTGTCAGAGAAAGCAGTAATTGAGGCTCGGAAGTCTAACCTGTGGCTTTAAATCCCGATGATAGATCTCTTTATGGTGGAGAACCTCAAGCCCCTCAAGAATTTGCCTAGTGATCTCTTTGGCCTCTGTCGGATTCTTGGCTCTCGTGCCCTTGATGTACTTGCCCAAGTCTCCATGCTCAATGTACTCCATTGCAAGGAATGTATTATCTGAATCCTCGTACCAACCAAGAAACTTTACAAAAAGATGGTTATACTAAGCTGGTGAGTGCATCATCTCATAAAACGATGAATCTAGAGGCTTACATCTTTTAATTTGACTAAAGCTAGTAGCTCTTGCGATGAGCTCGTCCCTTGCGAAGGATCCCGAGGTATCATCTTAACAGCCCTTAGCTGTTCTTTTCCTTTCCTTCCACCCTCCTTCTCTTGAAGCCAAACACTCCCAAAACTTCCGGAACCAATCTTTCCTTTTTTCTTCCACGTTGATGTCTCCCATGACCTGTTCGAGCTTCGATTTTTCCACTCATCAGTTTTATGTATCACGCAGTCACTGTGAAATTTTGTTTCCAGCTTGTATCCTTTAAACTTTTGAATTAGAGTCGCTGTACTCTCTGGCTGCGGCGGGCTAGGTGTGGGAATCACAACTACCGGCTGTGACTCCACCTCGAGTTGATGTGGGTGGTCGGCTGTGGAGGTATAAGTAGTAGAGTCTCCCAGTGAGGGAGAACTCATGCCCGCCAGTAGTGAGGATTCCCCATCGGGTTCGAGCTGATGCGCGTTGCCACCTGTGAAGTTGTGCACAGTGGGGCCCTTCTGTAAAGAGGAGTTCACAATCTCTAGTGATGAGGATTCAGTACCCAGTTCGTTCCGATGCGGGTGGTCGCTTGCAAGGTCCACCAATAGTGATGTGGGTTGGGAGGGGATAACAATGTACCCGCTTCCCTCGCTAACAGCTTCTCTCGTGCCTCCATTGCTTTCTGATGAAGGAGGCGGTGGCCCAGATGCGAAATCACGAGCAGTGAAGTCTTTTATCTGTGGCGAGAATTCCGTTCCAAGGTGAGACTCCATCGCTGGTAGTGACATAGGTCGGCCACCAGATACGTGCTCTTGTGGTTGGCTATGGTCCTTGCTTGATGTTGCAGTCGCCGCAACATCGATTTCATCTTGAAGACTCGTTTTACTCCGTTGATGGGGACCCAAAAAGCCCAATAAAAGGTCTCGTCGGCGAGGCTTCTCTCCACCCTGGAGCTTTGATTCGCTTCGTTGACGAGGGAAAGGTAAGTGCTTGAACATGCCTATATGGCTCTGTGACACAACCGGTGAGGGTGCTCTATTATCTTGCTCGCGCTCGTTCGAGGCCTTCCCTATTTTCTGCCTCGGAGCAAAAATACAGGAGACGGTTTCTGTGGTATCGCTGATTGTGTTAGTTGTTATTCTAGCCTAGGGTCAGGTAGGATTTCTTACCACGGACCGCGTCTACTAGAGGAGTGAGGCTTCTTAGTTACTTGTGATTGCGGTGACCGTTTGGCTTGAAATAAATAGGGACTCTTTGTTGCTTGTGATTGTATCAATTGTCCTCTGTTCGGTTTTTACGAAGTTAGAACACCTGATGGTTCCCCGCTCAGCTGTACAATTTCGATTGGGATATCTTGGCAGATTGCGCCAATGGCAGCCCAGCAGGTGAGCTATCCAATCGGCTGCAGTTGGATGACGCTCCGTCCATCATAAATGTTTCTCAATCGTAGGGTTGATTACCGAAATTGTAGATGTGTTGCCATACATGTAGGTAGAATCAAGGTTCAACTCTGGGTCATCACATAGACGTACGTAGACACATAAATATTATTTAGCGGGCGAGTATCGAGCCTAGTATCACGGATGTAGGCGCCAATCACCGGATTCCATGATGCACAATGGCCAGCTCACCAAGAGATGGTCCATCGAAGGTGGAGGTGAAGGCGAAGATGATGGTAATGGTGAGTGGAGGAAGGTGAAGTTGAGGCCTAGATAGGGGTTGCCACACTAACAAACCTGAGCTATGAGTAAATTTATTCAACACCCTATAAAATAGATTGAGTCACAAAGATCGAGAACTCAGATTAAAGCTTAACAGAGAATATTTCCTACATCCACGGTATTTCAATCTCACGGAGCTTTTCTATCAACTAAAGGAAATAAAGTCTCGGCCCCCAGCTCAAGGCACATCTACTACTACTACTACCACTACTACTACTAATAATAATAATAATGCATCATACTCGCAACGGGCTCGAGGCACATCCACTAGTATTCCGCCTCGATTTGGCTGGTCCATACTTGATATTCGATACTCTAATCTCTTCCCCGTAACTGTAATTGTTACGGGAGAATCACTCAAAGTATCCCGTGATTGCTTGCTCGATGCGCTTCACCAAGCTTCTAAGCTTTGACTAGCTTACAACACGAGCAAGCTTGGAGGAAATGCAGCCTATTGGGAATCTCATTGCTAAGGTATGATGACGGAGCCTAACGCACTGGCATACTTAGCACAGTATATGCTACCTGGAGTAAAGCCAGGTTTTGCCCAATCTAAAGTCAATGACCACATCACTCCATCCGAGCGTGTTCCGCAAGTAGAAATAAGTCAGAAAACAAGCAATCACATTCACAATCCATACCAATATTTATTCATTTTTTCATCACGCATGCTATCATTGCACTTAACAGCATCCAGCCACAAAATTCACCAGGTATCATAAACAGCATAACTTCCACCCCCGCCCCAACCCACTTTACCCATCCTATCTATTACCGCCCTCTAAAAACTTGTAATCTTCCTCACAACCCTCCTCGCCCCATCTCCAGAAACCCTCACAACCCCCTCAACCTCCAACCCTCTGATACACTCCGCGAACTCCCCAGCCTCAATCCTCTTCCCACTCTGTTCCTGCAGTTTCTTCAACAAATCACTATACCTAACCCCCGCAGCAGCCGCCGCCGGCCCACGACCCATATCATCCAGCAAGCTCCCAACTGCACTCTTCAAATCTCCCTTACGCCTTCTCTCGGCGTTACTCACGCCTCCTAGCAAATCCATATCAATCCTACCCGTCAATGGATCTGTTGCACTCTCCTTAATCGCACTGCGAATCAACCGCACCGCCTCGTGCACATCGTCGATCGTCACCTCGGTGGATAACCGCATTTTCGCGTGTGCCTCAGATAAGCGGATCATAGACTCGAGTTGGCGGGTAGTGGCTGTGATACGACGTTCCGCTGCGCGGACGTCTTCGCCGAGTTTGCGTAGGGCGACGTATGCGGTGACGAGCTCGTCCGCGGCTGCAGAGGAGAGTTTAGGATGGATGTTTTGGCGGGCGTAGGAGATGTATGCGGTGAGGGTCTCGATGGGGACGATTTCGGAGATTCCGGCGGCGGAGGCTGGGGTGTCTTCGAGGTACATGCCTACCATGTGCTTTGCGAGTCTGCGGTCTGCGGTTTCGTCTACGCGGTCTAGAACGAGGTAGACTAGGTCGAAACGGGAGAGGAGGGTGGGGGGTAGGTCGATGTTTTGTGGGACCGGTAGGTTGGGGTTATATTTGGAGCCGATTGGGTTCGCGGAAGCAAGGATAGAGGAACGGGCATTGAGGGTGGTGATGATGCCGGCTTTGGCGATAGAGACGGTTTGTTGTTCCATGACTTCGTGGAGGACAGAACGTGTTGCTTCTGACATTTTGTCGAATTCGTCGATGCAGCAAACGCCACCGTCTGACAAGACCAATGCTCCGGATTCGAGGACGAGCTGGCGGGTTTCAGGATCGCGAGTGACATAGGCAGTCAAACCGACAGCAGAGGAACCCTTCCCAGAGGTGTAAACTCCTCTTGGGGCAATCTTGTGCACATACTGTAGCAGCTGAGACTTACTTGTCGACGGATCACCGCAGAGAAGAACGTTGATATCGCCTCTATACCTCGGCGCCCCCCCTTTCTCAAAAGTCTTATTAGTCCCGCCAAATAGCTGTAAGAGCACCCCCTTCTTCACGTCCTCCATCTCGTAGATACTCGGTGCAAGTGAGCGAGACAACAGCTCGTAGACATCGTATCGAGCTGCAATGGACTTAATATTCTCAATCTCCTCATCTGAGATTTTCCGAACTTCATCTAGATCACTCGCGACTTGCCCTGCAACTTCCTCCTCGAGGGTCGAGGTGTCCTGTCCCATACGACGTTTGTCGACCTTTTGGATATGCAAAACATCCACATACGTCTTAAACAAGCTCTTGATCGTGCGCTGCCTCGGATTGACACGGACAGGGACGGAACGGAAGATACCAGTGACTTCGATACGGTCACCAGCTTTGGCAACGTCGCAAAGTTCGTCGTAGCAGCAAAGTGAAACGGAATGTGGGGTTTGACCATCGGGGACAGAGTCTGGTGTTTCCTGTAGCTTGATGACTTGTTTGTCGGAGAAGTCGGAGCGGTTGTGTACGATCTGCATGGAGTTGGGGGTTTTACAGACTGCACGCGGACACTCAGTAGGCTCGGCGATCTTGCCGCGATCAATTTCGACAGTAAGAGTGTGCCCGCAGACGTGGCAGCGGAAGAACGCTGTAATAATAACAATAGTTAGCATGAATTGAAGTAGATATAGAATCAGACATACCTTTATTCATATCAGGAATGATAGGTGTAACACGAATCACAAGTCCCTTCACACTGATCACCTTATCGATATCCGCCGGATTCAAATCCCTCATATTCACACTTTTCTCCAAATTAAACGGTCTCGCCTTATAAATCCGCTCCATACACGCATCATACTCCGTTTCAGTCGCGTTACTCTCTACCAGCATCTCCAGCATCGTGTCCTTCACAACCGTATCCATAATGGGGATAATCTCCTGGGGATAATTATGCAGCTGATGGAAAAACCGCTTCGTCGGAGGATAACTCCGTAGATTCCTCACATCCAGATTTAGATTACTCGTTCCGAGCACACGCATCTGTTTCATCATCTCGACATACACCAACTCCTCGCCTTCTCCAGGAGTAACGAATTCTTCATCCATACGCATGCGGTAGCGACGCTTGAAGTCACGGAGGAACTTGCGGAATGCCTGCGTGGACTCTTCGACAGAGACATTGGTGCCCCAGATGAGACGTTTAGGACCATCAGGTACATCGGAGGTAGGGCCAGCAGAGTAGGTAGCAGCGTCAGAGAGGGGGTGAGCTGTTTCACCGGCGCCACGAACGGGAATACCCTGTTCGTCGACGTAGAGCAGACGGCGACGGGTAGGAGTAGAGGAGACATCAGAGAATTGGAGATCACCTCGACGGGAGCGGGCGGGGGTGCTGCCAATTGCGTCGGCGTCTCTATATAATCGAGTTAGCACTATACGTAGAGCAGGAAATTGAAGGCCTACCTTCTCAGCACACCCGCACTTGACCCAGGGAAGGCTCCGGGAGTTCTCATATCCCTCGGAGTGCCAGCGTCCGAACTCGGAGCATATCTCAACGGACTCGAACCTACAACCCCATCAACAATCATCCCCTAAAGCCTCAATTCACCCCCTCACTCACCACCAGTCATATCACTATCAATTCCAGCGCCCCTCACTGCACTCAACCGTCCCCCCGCAGCACTAGCAGCTGGGTTCCTTCCTCCCCTAGCCGACGACTCGCCTGGTGTTGGACTACTCATGCGTATCGGATCACTGCTCGGCATTGGACTGGACATGAGTTCGCCATGGAACAGCGGAGAGGTGCCAATGTCCTCTTCTGGTGGGGGGGCGAGCGGTGTGCTCGGTGGTCGTGGGGGCTGATCACGGCGGGATTGCGGGTATGCGCGGCCGCGGATAGGACGATTTCTTTTAGTTGGAGAGCTCATATTGTCTGGTAACGGATCGATTCCGTCTGATGATTATGAAAGGTATATAATCTCCAGACAGTGCGGAGGGAGAGTGGGGGGGTTGAGGGGGTTGAGGGGGGTTTCAGTTAAGGGGAGTCAAAGAAAGGCGCCGCAGTTTTTGTTGTCGCGTTTCTTTCACGCGTAAACTGGACTGCTATATACGCGTCAGTGGGTATTATGCAGTACTGGAGCGAGTGATGGTTGGTGATTATTACCAGCAGGGCAGAGATTACATTCTAGAGACTTATTGCAAGAAGACAGATGATAAATGATAACCAAAACCAAGATCTCTACCGTAAATTATCTGTAAATTCCCTACGCCTACGTGTTGAACTAAAGGCTCTATCTAATGCCCTTCTAGCAAAGATATAATTACAGAAGTAAAAGCAACCCATACGAACAAACAATCCCAAGCAAGATAAACGTTGAAGTAAACCCCCAAAGCGCCAAATCCCTACCCTGCCTATTCACTCAGCCCCAATTATCACCCAACCTGAGTGGTCCCAACTCCTCTCAAGCTGCAACCACAACTGTCTCTTTCTTCCCCTCCCTCACCAGATAAGCCAACAGATCGACCTTCGTAACTACATGCCTCACCCCCAACCCACCATCCTCCCTCCTCTCTGTAACTACCCCCGAAGAATTATGCTCAAAGAAACGACTCAACGCACTCAATGGCGTATCCAGCGTAATCTCCTCAAACTTCCTCTTCCACTGCGGACCTTCATACTTCCCTTCAACTCTCCCATCTTTATCCACACTCGGCTTCACAGCACCAATCTCACTTGGATCCGCAACAATCTCCTTGATCTTCGTAAAATCAAACATCAACTCCTTGACCAGCGTCTGCGCAGTTGCACGTCCACGAGAAATATAACTCAACAGATTCCCCAGTGTGACAAGACCGACAAGCCGACCGCTCTTCGACAACACAGGCAGCTGATCGAACGCTTTCTCGCGCATGATCTCAATCGCGGCCTCAGCGATAGCGTCGTCGCGAACAGTAACAACGGGTTTCAACTTCAGATCTTTAATCGTCGCGCCCTGCCATTGCTTTGTCTCACGAGCTTCCTCGATCTCCTTCGTGGGGATGAAGTCGTTATTCTCCATCCATGTGTCGTCGACAAACTTACTCAGATAGTTCCTGACGCTATCGGGTAGGACTACGACAACAACTTTCCCTTCTTGGTTTAGGTCTGGGTTTTCTTTCAGTGCAGTGACGAGGGCGGAGAGGGCGGAGCCGGAGGAGCCACCGCAAAGTAGACCTTCTTCTTTAATGAGGCGACGAGCATACAGGAAGGATTCGCGGTCAGTTGTCTTGATCCAAGTGTTGACGATCTCCTGATCGAGAACATCAGGGATGAAGTCATAGCCGATACCCTCGACCTTGTAACCTTCATGGGAAGTATTAAGGGATGCGGGGAGAGCGAGGATAGAGCCAACAGGGTCGGCCGCGACTACATAGACATCGGGATTATGTTTCCGGAGCCCTCTAAACACTCACCAAATTAGTAAACCCCCACCACCCCACTGCGCCCCCACCTGAAGAAAAAAAAAACCAGAAAAAGAAAAAGAAAATATACCTTGCAATCCCCGTAATCGTCCCACCTGTCCCCGCACCAGCAACAACAGCATCCACCCGTCCTCCAGATTGTGTCCAGATCTCCTGCGCAGTACCCAACTCGTGCGCCAGCGGGTTATTCACATTCCCGTACTGGTCCAGAATGCAGCTATTAGGTATCTCCTTCTCGAGACGCTTCGCAACACCGATATGTGATTCCGGTGAGTCAAATGCGGCCTCTGTTGGGGTTCTGACAATCTCTGCACCGAGGGCACGGAGGACGGCGACTTTCTCGGCGGACATTTTCTCAGGGAGCGTGATGATCGCACGGTATCCTTTCACTGCTGCTACGAGGGCAAGTCCAATTCCGCTACACCCAAATTCGTCAGCTTAGACAAGAAAGGGAAAAAAAAGTAAGAAGCAAACAGTAGAGGAGAACAAACGTGTTTCCGCTCGTAGGCTCAATCAACACATCACCAGGTTTAATTCTCCCCTCTTTCTCCGCCTCCTCAATCATCCTTTTTGCAATTCTATCCTTCACACTCCCGCCTGCATTGAAAAACTCACACTTCGCGTACACCGTCGCCTTAATGCCCAAACTCTGCGGGATCTTGTTGAGACGCACCAGTGGAGTGTTGCCGATATGCTCGACGATGTCGTTAAGAACTTGATTAGGGGCCGCCATTTTTCGTGTCTCTGAGATATTCGGTAGGGTATTTAGAGAGTAGAAGAGAAGTAGAGGAGAGAAGAGGAATGGTGGAGGGAGGTGAATACACTGGGAGGGTTAGGGTTGTTGGAGGGGCAATGGAGCTGAAAAAGAAACGGCGCTTAATGGCGACATTCCGGGGATAACCGTCGTCTTCATGCAGGGAGCAGTAACCCTTGCCCTGAGCCGCGCGGCTTGGCGTGTAGTAAGATGGTGAGAATTGGGGAGTTGGAAGTTGAATTCGTGTTTGATAGAGGCTTTCTTGATTCCTGTAGAGGGGAGTTTGTTATCGTGGAGTGAATTGGGAGTGGTTGATGGTTCATGGGATGTCACTCGTGACTGACAACAGTAGGATGTGTTGGATATATTTGCTTCCTTTCGTGCCGCTTCCGGCCTTTCCTTACTATTTGGCTCTATTCTTTCCTCCACCTACGTAGGCTTCTATAGCATACGTAGGCTTTCCTACTATTCAGGTTTCTTCTTATTCCTTGCTGATTTGGGCTTCTTTGGCTGTTGATTATTCTGGCGGCTATTCAGTGTAATTGAGGCTGCTTTGAGCCTGGAGGCGCTGACCAGGAGGTATATGGTGGAAGGGCTCTGATTGGTTGATTACTTGTATATATACAGAGGCTTTCTGCCTCTTCTACGTTTCTTTCTTCTCTATCTAATATATCAAGCCTTCCACTGAAGCAACGAATATCTCATCTTATTACTTCAGGATGGGAAGTATTCAAGAAACCATACAGATCTGACAGATGAGCTTTTAGTCCATCGGTGAGAGTAAAATAACAGAGTTGCCTCAATCTTACTTAAATTTTATGGAAGACTGGAAGAAAACGTGTTTACTACCTGACCCTGGGGATTCATATGCGCCACGTATGATTGGTGAGCACGAGAAACTGCATGTACATAGGGTGCACGAAAGTGATGCACATTTGGCTTGGTAACGAGCATATCGCTACAATTTCCCACAAAAAAACCCCCAGGGGATCCGCAGATTTCGACTGGAATATATATCTTCTATTCTCGGTGAGGGGATATTACTTGTTGATATTGCAAAAGCTCCCTATTGGTGCAAAGGTTGTGCTGAAAACAAAGTCACTATCAGATGGTCCAGATCTTCACACAAAATACACTTCTTTTAATTACTTCCCTACCAGAAATGAAATCTACACCATCTAATTGATCTCCCTGGAACTCAGCAGCCCTCAGAAATATGTTGTTGTGGAGAAATATGGCCTGGTCGCGATGTGCACCACTTTTGTGCACCCTATGTACATGCACCTTTTGGAGAACAGCAATTCCCACTCCATACACGCAATTTATGGTACAGCTATGCTATCCCACCAGCAAACCTACGCATTCAATCACAGCCTTTTCTAGTCCCTCGATGGCTCTAACGTTACCCCTCCATCTGTGGCCTATTCTGACATATTGATCATTTCCAAGAAACAGGAAGAAGTAGCATAGTGTAAATGTTGTCTTCTAACCATTCATCTGGGGCTAATTCTTCTAAACTAATCGTGAATGCTAGAGGGACACCCATGCCTCCCTATATATTTGTATAAAATTGTTTAGCGAATGTGGGGTCAAAAATGGTGTGAGCTAGCCTACCGCCCTCTTGATATGGTTTTCGATGTCACTGATTGAAACGTATTCTGGGAGCTGCACCAAGCCTCGAGGAGCTAACGTCCACTGGAATATTTCAAACTCGGGGCCAAATCGTTGTGTGATGGTAGCTGCATCCAAGCGAGAGATAAATATTGATTCGCCCTGTGGCAACGCTTCAAGTTTAGTTAGTCAAATGCGTGACCCTGTTTTTAGGTATTACTTATGACAGAGCATAAAGATTCACGTACTAGCAGACGGTACGGTTTCCTGGGTGGACACTTTGGTCGCCGCTGCGCTCATGATCATGGGGAAATGACGAGAGGTGGATGCGCACCGAATAGTATGCATTAAATAGAAAGAAAGCACCTACCAGAAAGCTATTTTAGACTACTAGACAGATACTCTGATACTGCATGTTTGCATAAGAAATTTTCATTCACCCTAGCCCCGCTACCAAGAATGGAGCTGCTTAGCAAGAACTACGGGACACTCATTACTTTTGAATGCCCGTTTCACTCACAAATTATTAGCTATCACTGTTGCACAAACCAAGAAGTGATTCGAGATAGTACTTGTTTCGACTAACAGCAATGTTAAACCCTCCCCCACACGCGAGTGACTGGCCAACTTAGTAAGTGCAACCACATTTGTATCCGTACGTGTAGTAGCTTACTCTGTTACAATTATTATACGTTGAGTTTCTGACAAACAAGAGTAAGCTCCTCCCCGCTCCTAGCGCAAGGCTTAATCCCTTGAACAATTATATGTACAGATCTCTAAAAGCATAGTACCTAAATCAGGAGATTCCCTTAGGGTATCGAATACCTCTTGGCGATTCTCCCTGAAGAGTTTATCAATCCATTTTCTCAATGCTTGACTATTTGGAGCAAGCGAAGGGGGCAGATATTGGAGCTTTTCTACACCTGAAGTAATTTCAGCCCGACACAATCTAAACATGTCTATGCCATTCATTTCTTTCTTTATCGCCTGAACTCGGCCCCGAGCCGTATGGAAAAGCTTTGTGCAACTATACTCAAAAGCTAGGATAGAAACTTCGAGATGAAAAAGCCCTTCGAGGAGGTCTTCTGAGGGGTTTTCGGGCGCTTGTCGAAGTTCCATGGTTTCTATCTGTAATTCATTCGCGTCGTATGTATAATTTTTGAAATACAGCCACTCGATCAGAGCTGCAACTGCCTCTGGATCGTCTCCTGACATATTAATAACTCGTGAGTCCTCATCATCAGACTGATATTGAAGGACGTGCCGGAGAGATGGGAGTTGACAGAGTTTGTCATTATGAGCGTGGTATTCGGTATGATGTTTGCCGACGTAGAGGGTTACCATGGGGCTTGTAAGATGTCTGTACCAGTTAATTCTAATATCTCGCGGAGGTAAAAACAGGTCGCAGTCTTACAGGGCAAATTTAGAGAGAGAATTTTCAGTATCTTCTATACTTTGTGCATCATCTGAACTATCCGTCTCTAGGATATCATCCTGTGAGGAAACGGTTTCCTCTAGTGAGACCAAAGCCTCCCTAGACATAATAAACCGCGCAAAGCTTCACAGCTGTACGGGATGCAGGTGGCTTTCGGAAGGGTGATGGGGGTGTGCCCGCAACGAAAAGTTTAAAGGTCTGAAGCTAAACTATTGATAACTAGTACCGTTAGTTTGCGTTGCCAGCCCACAAGGTCATTTACTATTACTTTGCTACCAGAGGTGTCAGAGTAGCTGAGGGAGTATGTAACGAGTTTAAACCATAGGACATGTAGCTATAGTCAGCTAGATTCGAACTCGATTGGGTGCAGGGTGTGAGGCCTAGAAATTGTTTTGAAGAAGCTACTAGCACTACCAAGCTCTCGGGCTGCGCGATAGAGCCCCTGAAAGTGGTTTGGAGTTTACCAAGGTTTATAGCGAAGGGTGTTGTTTACTTCTACTTAAATCTTGAGTCGTTAGACTTTTAGGCAACCAGCATCCCCGCTTGAGCATAGAAAATAACCCTAGCCCTCTGATATGGCTTGGCGCCCAAGTCGTTCACTGAGCCAGTACTTGCTTTCTGTAGAAGAACCTGAGGCTTTTAACTCACTAAAAAAGAGATATATCTCGATGATTTTCTCGGTTAGATACCGGACCAATCATATAAATCACTCACCACAAATTTAAATATGATTTTCTTGTTGGAGAATATAGGCGGCTACGGGGGTAGTCAGAGTGCTCCGGGCTTAAGGGTGTATACTAGCGGGCAATACGATGAAGCTCGCCAAAGTAGCTAAGCAGCTGTGCATATAAGGAGACCTCCGTTCTTCTCTTTGTTGCTTCTGCCCCGTCAGGTTTTCAGCTATACAGCTCCATACAGATATATATCTTCATATTTATACGACATTTCCAATGGATATAGACTGGAGAGTTGTAATTTGGCAGTCTAGCCACATCCTCTAATAAGTTACTAATTCGTTTCCAATATTTTATTGGTCATGTGAAGTAAAGGCTTCCTATAACCCTGTCTGTTGATGCGTGGGTTTCAAGCTTTATCCAGTCATGCCACTCTCCATGCCCATATGCGCATGCTATGTACATATAGTATAATTGGAGTTCCTCTCCACCGGAAAAATAGCCCTCATTCATTAGAAGATTCTTGGGCACAATTCTCTAAAATATCAAGAATCAAGTCGGGGAATTGTTTTATAGTACTGCTTAGCTCCGCCCGATGCTCTTCGAAGAGGGCAGTAACCCACATCCTCACAGTTCGGGTATCGAAAGCAGGTTTGTTCATGCATGGAAGTGTAAACCCCTCTAGACTCGAGCTACCTTGAGCCCTCCAAAGTCGAAGTAGGTCTATGTTATCTACTTTCTCTTGAGACGTTAGGTAGAACAGGTGCCTTGCCCTCGCAAAAAGCTCTGCGCAATCGTATTTCGATGCCACTACACAAACTTCGAGATGAAACAGCCCTTCCAGAAGACTTTTCGAAGGCTCTTCTGGGGCTGCCCGGAGCTCCATGGTCGCTTTCTGTAATCGGCGGTTCCCATCGTATGTGTAGGTTCCTATAGATAACCATTCAATTAGGGCTGCAATTGCTTCCGGGTCGTCCTCTGGCATATTAATGGTCTTCTGCGAGGCTTCTTTGAATTTGCCTTGAAGGGCGGCTCGAAAGAACTGAAGTTGACATAGTATGGTTTCGTGGACGTAGTATCGCGTGTTGGCTTCACCGGCATAGAGGGTTATCACAGGGCTCGTGAGACGACTGCACTTGATTATTAGTTTCACATCCACCTCGTTTAATGGTTTTAGGCTCGTGATATTACCGGGCGAAGTTCGAGAGACGGTCTCTATATGCTGCTACTTCTTCTTTCGTGAGTTCTTTCGCGGGTTCTTTCGCAGATCTTTTCGCGGGTGAAGTGAGTTTGAGCATTATTAAACTCTAGACTATACCACACAATGTAAGATAAGTGACTTCTAGGGAAATGACAATATTCCTTACACAAAAGCAATTTGAGGACTGATAATCTAGCTTGTTGGCACCGCTGCTGGTTTCTGGGAGTGTACGGCGGTTTTGATATCCCAGGAACACAACACAAGCTTAAGTTAGGCAACCAATGCATGCATGTAGCTACCTGAGCGTAATCTTTAACCCTTACCCTGGATAATGACTTGGCGTTCAGGAAATTCTGGTTTAGAATTACTTATAGGAGAAAACGGTCCTCATCACCTAGATCCGGTGAAGAAACATTGAGTTAAGATTAAATAAAAGGTAGTTGGTTCTAGGGATATCAATTTCTTATGTCTGGTCTCCTCTCTCTTCCTTAGTCCTAGTCACTCCTAATTCATTCCCTACCCGCTAGAGTCTTCTGCCACCAGTCGTGAGGGATTGTTTTATGTAAGGTTTCAAAGGTTGTAATACGCAAGATTCCAGTAGCTAGTGCTGGAAACTCCTCTAAAGTGTTTTGTATTTCCTCATCATGGTGCTCGAAGAGAATTTGAACCCATCTTTTCGTTACATCTACAACGAGAGCCGCCACGTTCTCGGGGCTATAGGGGTCGACCCTCACGGGAGGAAGGCGTGCGTTGGCCGTACATGCAGCTTTAAACAGCCGAAGACTATCGATAGCAAAAATTTGTTGATGGCTTTTGTAATACGATTTCCTTGATTCTATCTCAAGGGTTGGGCAGTCGTATTTGCACGCTACAACGAATACTTCAAGGTGGAAAAGTCCTTGGAGAAAGGCCAACGATGGCTCCAAATTTTCAGAGGCACCCCGTTTCATCGTGTTTTCGTGTAGCTTGATTCCCTCATAGCTATATTTTCCGGTATACAGCCATTCAAGGAGAGCCGCAACTGCATCTGGATCATCCTCTGGCATATCTATAGTCTTTGTCTCGGCTTCTTTGAACTGTCCTTGAAGGGCAGCCCGGAAAAATGGGAGCTGGCAAAGTGTGTCTTCATGGGCGTGGTATTTTACTCGACCCTGCCCGATATATAGGGTAATCATTGGAGTTGCAAGGTGGCTGATATATGCTAGCGTTAGTTATGGCGCCTATTTTTCTCAACTAAGGATGGAAAATTACTTACAGACCAAATTTAGAAGAAGGGGGCATTGGGATTTGTGGTTCGGAGATATCTACTATTTGTTGGGGTATGACTATCGGTCGCGTTTAACATGAGGCTCCCGACCTCCAAGAAAAGTGCAATAACTTACACGTATTCCATAATTCGAGCGACATCCGAAGTCTTCAACTGTTGGTAATTCTCTTTGCGCGTCAATGGGATTCTTGGTAGCGTTGGTAGTCGAACAGAAGGTTAGCAGGTATGCCTGACCCCACCAGTTGTGAATCAGGCAACACCCCTCACCTTAGGAAGTGGCTTGGCGCTTAAGTCGTTGATGCTAAGGCTCGCTCGCGATCAACAACCGTATACAACAGTTATACATTTGATTCTGGTGAGAAGTGATTTTATTAAGAAACGATGGGGATATGCCCCACTTTTATAGCCATCAGATATCGTTCCTCCCATACAATGGCCTTCCAATATTCATTCCCTACATGTATCTTATCTGTAAATACGGGTGTTTCCCTTCCGATACATTCTCTTATGTGGTTCTACCACATAGCACATAATTGCCTCAGGTCGACAATACAATTATGTAGTACCGAGAGACATGCTAGCTGCGTAGCTGTGCTTTAAAGCAGATCGTGAAATGGTTTCTGCCTCCTTATGTGGCTTAATAACTAGCGCAAGCAGATCACTTAGTACTTACAGTTCAGCCCGGTCTTATGAAAAGTGTCTTCTAGAAAAAACTACGACAAGACATATAAGACCGCTCAAAGTATTCAACGTCCTCTGATAGAAGAGAAGAGATTGGCAATGAAGGAAGGGAGAAGGCAGCCCCGAGAGAATAAGAATACGCCCATAATATTCCTCTTTTAATCTGTTAGGATGGGTGGAGGGTAGATAGATAGCTTTTTCATGGATTTTGATACTTTTAGTAGACAATCGAAAACAAAGCAATTTCCTAACACACTAGCCCAGCACTCTAACCTCTCCACTCTTCGAAATATGAACACTCGATACATTTTGAATAAGAACACTAATGCTCTGCGACGATTGTATATAATAAATCATTGGCCAGCCCTGGGAAGTCTGAAATTATCGGTAGTACCGCTTTAGGGTGTTCCTCGTATAACTTCTTGAGCCACTTTATGGTTTCTTTGGACCCACTGCCATAATAACCATAGCTTATGGTTCCGGTAGCGTAGGCAGCTTTCTACAATCTGAGTTTGTCCAAAGTGTCCAAAACACTGATAGAATCCGCAAACAAATACATCGCCTCCCTTTCCAAACGCCTGTCCTCATACTTGTCTGCTAGTATTAGTACTTCGAGATGGAACAATGGCTTAGCGAGCTCTACTGATGGAGGCTCAGGCCCAGACAGTCCTTGGAACTCTCTAACTGGCACGTTCGGGTCGTATTTGTAGTGGCCCGTATACAGATTTTCGATGAGGGCTGATAATGCAGCAGGATTGTCGTCTGGCATGTTGATCTCATTCTTTGAGGCTTCCTCGAATGGTCCTTTGAGAGCCTTCTGAAAAAAAAAGAGCTCACAGAGCATATCCTTGTGGGCCTGATACTTGACGCGTTCTTTGCCAACATATAGAGTCACGATAGGGCCTGCGAGAAGCCTTTTGAATTGGTTAGTTCTGGATAATACGGATGCAACAACAGATCTTTGAATTTAAGAGAGCAGGATATACCGAGCGAACTTAGGAAGCCAGCGTAAGGTGCTTTCTTCGCTCCCTATGGTGGTTTGTTGTGTAGGAGTACTTTTTGGCATAGTCGCGGAGCTGGTTCTTATAGCGTATAGCGTTGGTATATATCTCATAAGAGGAAATTGGGTTTCTTACCTCTGTATTTGGGGACTAACGACTTCTTCCAGCGTGCAAACTTCTGCGGGTGGATTGTTTGTAAGGGATGGCTCTCTGCTAGCGTAGAATTACATGTAACCATTTTGCCAAGGCTCCATAGCTCTGCCCTTCAATTGTTTTTAGGCGCCAGAGGAAAGACGATTACCACGCCCGATCCGGCTAGTACCCTCTGCTAGTAAGTGAAGGAGGACTGTCTGAGGGACCAGCCGCGCAGAAAGAAAAGAAAGGGCAGCAGGCCACGGATCGCCGCGCGAAACTACTTCACTCGAGAATGTTAGAAAGCTTCCTGATATAGGTGCGAGAAACTTCCTAATACGAGATCGTTCTGGATAGACAATAGGACTGCTCTGGCTGGGCTAAGAAGTGCGTCTCTTATCTTCTGGAGAATTTTTGTATGATATATCAAGGAATGAACTATCATAAACGCAAAAATTACCACGTCACTCGAAACTCCTCTTGAAATTACTGATAATATCGAACTCTTGTTGATGCAATTCAAGTCCATTTCATTCGCTTCTAGCTCCTTGTTTTTTCCACGTGCTTCAGAATACATTTATTTCTTCACCAGACCCAAATCTTCGAAAAATGCATCCGAATTCGGTTCCCTGCCCAAGAACTGCTTCAGGGTCTCCATCTCATCTTGGCTACCGCCTCTTTCTAATACCGTGTGGCGATATCGCCTTCCTTCTTTGCCGTCCATGGGCGCTTTCTTGAATGCTGCGTAGAACATGTCGGTTGAGAATACTTGGGACCTATGTTGTGTTAACCAAAGTAGAGGAGATGAAAGAACGAAAATGGAGCGAACCAGAGATATCCGTAATAACCAGCATCATAACCACCCATTAGATGCCCGAAGGTCGCCTCACCGTGGCCAAAGTTCTACATCAAGATATTAGTATTGGTGCTATAAGCATAGTAAGCGACAGGTGCATTTCTGGTGATACACACCTCACGGTTTTCTGGCGGTGGATCTAAGAGTGAAATATCTGTTCGCATCACGTTATACTCCACACTCGGGTTGATCTTCTTCGCTTCCTCATGATTATCTAGATTGTGGACCTTCATATCGAAAAAGGCAAAATGAAGCTGGCGGAGGTTGAAAAGTGCATCATTGACGTGCTTAGTCTTGATGATGGTATCGACTATCTCTTGGGGCATTTTCTCGCCAGTTTTGTAATGGTGAGAGAGACCAATGATCTCAGACGAAGTCCAACACCAGTTTTCGAGCATCTGAGAAGGAGCTTCCACAAAGTCACGCACGACACTGGTGCCATGGAAGCGTGAATATTTAGTGATTGAAACGAGGTCATGGATACCGTGGCCGAGTTCGTGGAACAGAGTTGTCTAGGTAGGTCAGAATGGGGCTGCGTAAAATGAGATGAGGCTTCAAGATTCAGGGGTGTACTCACAACTTCGTCGTGTTTTAGTAGGGACGGCTTCGTTTCTGTCGGTTTCGAGAAATTGCAAACCAATGCTGTTGCTGGATAACGCCTCTTCCCTTCCTTGTCTGTGAAACCCTGCATAGAACCGTCAAAAAATAGCCTCGAAAATAAACTATATAGAACACATACCGGTTGCAGGTTAAAATTGGCTGCATGTCCATACTTGCCCTCTCTGGGGTGCAAATCCAGATACAGCCAGCCGACAAATGTTTGCTCTTTCCCATCTGACGTCTTCTCATTGTAAACACGGAACTGCTTAGTGTCCGGATGCCACACATGCTTAGTTTCGTCGGTAACTTCGACAAACTCTAACCCAAAGAGTGTCTCAAAGATCCTCATCATGCCTTGAATGGTTTCTGTGACAGGAAAGTATTCCGCAATCTTCTGGGCGTCAAGTTGATACTCCTTCTCAAGAAGCATGCGATCGTAATATCTACAATCAACCTGTCAGTCAAGTTCCCCCGTGGTTGTGGGGTGAAAAACCCATACCTATGGTCCCAAAGATAGTATCTCCCATCATCAGAGAGCTTATTCTCCTTGGTGTCGGCCTTCTTGAATTTTTTCAGCCTTTCAATCTCCTCCCGACCTCCCGGTTCTAGCCTCGTCCGCAGATCATTTAAGAACGTCAACACTTTCTCGGGTGTATGAGCCATCTTAATATCCAAGGTAAATTCAGCGTGTGACTTGAATCCCAGTAGCCTAGCTTTCTCATCGCGGAGCTTAATAGCCTTCTTGAAAAGCTCCGTATTCTCGTTACATTTGTTCTCGTTGCCAAGGAAAACGGCTTTCCTAGTTTCGGGATCGACAGCATACTTCATTGTTGGAAATAAATCTGGGTACTTGAACGTCAACCAAAGTTTTCCCTCATTCTCACCTTCACCCTTCTTCAGGCCGTGCAAAACATCGTCAGGGACGCCTTTGAGCTGCTCCGGTGTGAACCAGATCCCGCCGTTTTCCTCATTTAGACGTTTCGAGAATTCGATAGCGAGGGTAGAGAGCTCCTTTTTAATTTCTTTAAAGCGAGCACGCTTATCTTCTGGCAGAGCAAGACCATTGCGGACATAATCCTTGTTCATTTTCTCGAGGAGACGGATCGATTCCGGAAGATCTGAGACTGGCTTCTTTTTATTCTGGACAGCCACAGCCGATACAAGCTTGAAAATATCTTGACGCATGGAAGATTCGATGCCGAAGTCCTAGACACACAATCAAGCAATCAGCTCTACTCAAACCGCATGTTTACCTCCAAGAGCAGGAGCCAAGACTTACCTCAAGAAATTTCTCGGACTCGCTACTAGCATCTCTCACGGCCTTGTCAGCACTAACGTACTGATAAAACCCCAAGATAGCTGTCTCAAGCCCTGATTCATTCTCGTCCTCGGCAAGTGGCTTGATAACATTGTCGAATGAAGCTGTCTCGGGGGTGACGTTCTTGGCAATCTCATCCTCGAGCTTACGCGACCTATTGATGATTTTATGTGTATCTTTCAACAGAGTCTCTGGGGTATGTTCGAATCTCGGAGCCGGTGGTGGCTTCGGATAACCCATGCTGGAAGTTGTAAGTAGTCTGTTTATATTTTTCGCGAAAGGACGAGAGCTAGCGTTGAGGAAGAGCTGGGAGCGGGGGAATTGACGTAGCAGAGCAGCGAGACGGGGAAGAGGAGCCACAATGGAGGTCGAGAGGAGGAGGATAATGAAGGAGATGAAAAAGAAGAAGAGAACTTTCCTGGGGGAAAATAGGGCAGCCAGTTCAGAGAATTGAGGGGTGGTGGTGGATGAAAATGTGGGGTACCGAGGGAGAGAGGTGATTCGTGAGATTGTTGGTGTGCAACACATCAGATCATGGGGAAGCTCACCTTCTCTCGAATTTGGCCCCCACGTCTATCACCAGTATCAAGAACACGACTGCCTTTAACAGTATAGAGTAACTGAACAGCCGCTATTTTACGTATCCTCGGCCGGAAATCGCAGGTTTAGACGCGTATTAGCGATCTGGCGAGCTTCAATCCAAATTCAGTATTCCGATAAACTCTCACATCTGTCCTGATGGAAAGAAATCCATACCAAACGATGTGTGTATGGTCAACCTATCATCTGTAGCAAGCAGGAAAGAAGTTGCTCAAGAAAGAAAATCTTCAAGCCGCATAGCACCAGATATCACTGTAGTCCAAAATAGACGTCAGACCCTTACAGCAGACAAAGTTTATTTAAAGTATGGTCTGTCTAGTTCCTTACATCTAGATTTTCGGGGAACAGAGAACACTCAGAAGCGTCCGGAAGGCTCAATTCATGCCATGAACGGTAGTCTCTCTATTCTAGCCGGTATGAATTTTCTCCAATAGAATCCCAAATGTTCCACTATTCGAGGCAGACTGTTGGTTTGGGATTGACGACTGTCACGTAACCTACCTGTGGCTAGTGAGACCCAACTAAACAGCATATCAATCCCATATATATTCTTTAAACACTATACAGATTAGCTTTATGTCACTACATGTACCTAATCAACACCCAACTTCATGCCAGATAGTCTTCCAAAATTCCAACTGCTCCTTTCTATAGTCGTCCTTCTCCACATATGTTCTGTTTGAATTAAACACTATATTCGAAGCCGAATCCTTATACTCTGGCCACTTCGGAGCTCCTTTAACTGTAAAATATATGAGCTCACCAATCACAGGCAGGCTTGGTGAAACCCGGGGATGCACTTACTTCCATGATTATTCGGATCAAGATCATGCGCGAAGCTGATCCAACTCCGCGAGATCAAAGTCGACAATGCCTGAACCTTCGGATCCGGCCCAATATATGTCGTTATGTTAGAGCTAGGATTATTGAATACAAATCCGATCTAGCCAAATAGTCAATAATTTCCTACATGCATCCGTGGAAGAACCGTTGAGATACCTCTGAAAAATGCGTTGAATAAACCGGCGCGACTGTTGCTATAAGCTCCAATTCCCCGTTCCACGGAGATTGATCGAATCGATAAGAAAACACCTTATTCCCCCTTTCAGCATAATACCCACATATATGCCTCCGCCCGGCATGTATAGAGTAATCGCCTGCAATCGCAGCAGAGCGCTTATATTGATAGCCTTGATCAGCGAAACGTTCAGAACCTGTATTGAAGGGACAGCCGAGGGCTGGGTCATCCGGATAGAGTTGAAGAATCTTGTTGACAGAGGAAGGGGTGGTAGCGGGAAGGGGACCGTTGAGAAGGTAGTTATAGAGATCTTGGTCGGTGTTGATAATACCACGGGGACCAAAGAAGGTTGCTGTTCCTTCGTCCTATTTTGGAAGGTTAGTTGATGTGTATTTATCCCTTTTACCAGCATTGAAGATTTACTGTGTTTGCCCCACTAATGATAGGCACATCGGCGAAAACGCCTTCTTTCATCATATCTGAGGGCCAGCGTGGGATCAAATACCCATCGACAACCGGAGTCCATATCTGTGGACTGAGAGCATCGTATAACGCTTCATATGGAACCTCTCGTAGGCATTGAAGGCGATCAGATGAGTTGGTGCACCTAATAACCGGTATTAGTAAGTGAAGGAGAGCAGTAGCCTGGGGAAGGAAATACTTACCCAACAGTATCCGTCAGGTTTTTGTACATTTCATCATAATAACCCAAAGAATGTACTAAGGCACCCGATTCAGAAACCCAAGCTATAGCTGAAGAGAGATCACTTACGCGTCGGGCCTATGTTTGCTCCGCTCTCCATAATCGCCGCCCGAAAGAGACCCTCATTATTCCCATTATTTGCAATTAAATGATACCCAACTGAGAACGCTCCAGCCGACTCTCCCCAGATCGTAACTTTCTTAGGATCTCCTCCAAAAGATGCAACATTCTCCTGCAACCATCTTAATGCCAAGCGTTGATCATAAAGGCCAGCATTAGAGTTCCCAGAATTAAATACATCTTGGCCGGCGAGAAAGCCGAACCCAGCTACCCGGTAGTTGATTCCTACTGCAATAACCGGCTTATCGATAGCTACACTGGCGTTTACGATATACGACAAATTGAACCTTGGATCTGAGCTAGTTCCAGCAGTGAAGCCTGTCCCAGCTAAGGTCAATGCCAGTTTCTTAAAACTCTCTCATGCAGATCAACTCACCGCCGCCATATATCCAAACCATAACCGGTAATAATTCTTTCCAATCTGCACCAGCTGGCCTCACCACATCTAGCGTTAAGCAATCCTCATCTAAATGGAATCCCTTCGCGAACCCTCCATATCCAGGACAAGAAGGTCCATAGGCTGTTGCCTTGAGCACTCCTTTCCAAGTGCTGTTATATGATTTTGGGTGTTGAAAACGTAAGTCGCCAACAGGAGGCGCAGCGAATGGGATGCTGAGAAATACGTCTTCATTAAACGCAGGCAAGTGGAGGCCTTGAACAGTGCCATTTTTAATACTAACAGTCGGCAATTTTGAGCTCGAGTGATCGGTCCCATTCAGCGGAATTGCTAAGACAAAAGTCGTGCTGAGCACTAACAGTAACGGCGCTAAGAACAACATTATTTTACTTGCAATTGAGGTTGTGGTAGAAGTCCCAGCGGCTGCTTAGAAAAAATCCATTCTTTATATATCCTTTGCAACATAGTAGAAGTTGTAGATACACCAGCGCACTAATTAGATGCGGGGAATCTCTCGGGAAACGCCGTACTTAGTGAGGTACCAATTACAAAGCACTTTCGGAATTCCGGGGTTGTAGAGTACATATACGGTAGCCTTGCCGGATAGGGAGTCGCTTAATAATTTTTACCAGGGAAGAACTATCGGGACGCCCCCGGACACTCCCCGTTCGGTAAACACAGCAAAAAATATCTCCAGATTTAAGACGTAGCGTGGCAGCGAAGATAGCCCTGCGTTTTCGCATCTGTTGATTCCCTTGGATGATGTAGAAGTACTACAGCTAGGGGCTGCTATCCGGTCACCACTATCATTCATCTCTAGGGTTATCGCTGAATGTGCGGGGTAATAATAGAGAGCTATCTCGCGGGGGCTCATACCCAGAACTTTTCTCTCCAACCCTTAAGCCCTTTGTCTGCTTTGCACAAAGGATAAGAACAGCAAATACTATTAGTCAACTTGACTAAGTTAGGTTTTTCGCATTAAACCCTACCAAGGTACCTTAACAGTCCCCGGATTCATAGCACTACATGTACATTCCTGTCCGTTCCTACTTCACTATCACAACTCTTCAATGCTCCTATTATAATTAGGTTAATCAACGCTTTGCTGACGATTTTATATATGAAGTGATAGTGTAAGTAGTTAGGGTCTCAGGTACTAGACTGCATAGTGTGAGTTTAATTCCTAATGGCATTTTTAGTCAACCGTTTCCCTTACTATTTCTCACCTTTGAGCTAGAGTAAAAGGTATTTGGAAATGTGTATAATTTCCCGAAGTATGAATTTCCCATAATCCCCCCACGTCCCTAAGATAAATCCCTCATACGAAAATAATTAGTTCTTGCTAGGGCCGCTACACTTTTATAGACGACTTTCCCACCGGGGTATAGAAGATGATGTATTTCCGTACCTCATAGAGCATTGAACGACAATCCCAACAACCAGAGATATCCAGAGCCTAGATTCCGCTGAGTCTTGAGTTTTTCTAACTAGCACCTAAAATACCTAGCTGCCGTGAGTATTACGTCAGTTTATGCTAACAGCTAGACCATTATTGATCATTGGCGGCTCGGGTTTCGCAATAAAAGTCTAATCTGACTCCTAACATCAACTACCAGAACATTCGTCAATCTTCTAATCCTTTTCATTCTCACAAGTAGGAGGCTTCACGCACAAAATCCTGTGTGCCAGTTCATTTCCTCAGAGCTCTTTTCGAACCCTCTTCTATCGAGATATTAAGTTAAGACTTTGACCCGAGACCTCAATTCACCTCGAGCTCTTATAGCGGATATTGCGCAAGATCAGAACCAAGGAAACTGAGTGCCTGCAGGAGATTCACCCCCAAAGGCCAAGAGGGAAGGTATCCCACAGGGGCCTAGAGAGGTCACGCCATTAGGGGGAGAGACTGCGGGTTTTATGCGAAGAAATGGAGCCATCCATAGGTCAGACCGGAGTTCGCTCAGACATTTCGCTAAATCCATGTAGCATATATCACTTAGCTCAGCTCGAAAGCGGATTGGCTGTTGAAGGGAGAACCACGAACCGAGGGTCCCGAAAAGCCCCGATAATTCGGTTAACCTAAGACCCGAACCCTAACATTTTGTAAGGGGGGCTTACTGTTCAGACTTGAAGCATAATAGGAGAGAGGATAGCTTATTATGCTACGAGCTATCAATTGAGTTTCTACCATACCTCAATACTGATAAAATGAGTGTAGATTTGATAAAGTGTTTTGTAGCGCCACATAGATCTTTCAATCGTTGCATGTACCACTACATGTAACCCCGAACACATTAAGAACTAAATTGTTCGCAGGTTCTAAGACCTTGTATCTACGTGAAGATTGATAGCTTGCCAGCTTAGGTGACGGTCGTTGACCAAACATCCATTCTAACAGTGATATTTTTCATGGTATGTCACTCGTAGTTGACCTCAAATTACTAACTATCGACGATCCGCCAAAAGACAGATCGAGAGAATACCGTATTTTCTCGCAGATAACAAATACAACCGGACTGAGACTGCACGATAGAATGGTAATATAACTGGGCAAGGCAACAGAACCTTTACTGTGTGCGTCAAATCTGAAGATTGCTTTGGTTCTTAACTGGGCGTAATTGGGTCCCTACTCGGCCAATCCAACAGCAACTCTCGCCCTGCGGCCTCAGTCCGGTTGTATTTGTTATCTGCGAGAAAATACGGTATACCTAGTAAGACATCTTCGTATAAACGTGACCAGGCTTCTTTCTACTGCACAAATGATTAGCCCATTACCTAATCTGCAATAGAAATTACCGGAAGTGCAGTTTTGGTTTGCACAGTACCGAGACTTACGGACTCAGCTGTTACCAATCATCCATCTCTGGGGTGCGGTATGTTTCAAGTGAAGGCTGAGCACTCACCACGTACGAAATCAGGGGTAACAACTTAGTTACTCCGGTGGCAGAACACAGTCATTACCAAGTACATATATAGCCTTGGCTGCTAAGTTAGTACTCGTATTCTCATGACGTTTTTAAAATTTAAATGGGCCAGGTCTGCATATCATACAAACTGCCCTGAATCTACCTATTTTATATAAGATGCAGAGGCAGCCCGTTTTAAAAACGTCATGAGAATACGAGTACACGACGGAGCCTTGTTCAGGGAGACAGCCTTAGACTAATTTCGCCGCATTATCAAAGCTGTTGGCCAGTGTGGTCCACGAGGCAAGCTCGCTCGAGGCCTCGCCTCGAGGCTGCCCGAGGCAGGGGGGGGGCGCGGGCACGAGGCGCCTCGAGGCATGTTTGGTTGCTCGCCTCGAGGTGCCTCGAGGTCTCAGGCCTATGGGGTTTCACAGCGGCGATAATCGACCCCTGGATACCATCCAGGTCCATGGAACTAGTTTTATACGTATTCTCCACCTATCTCTCGCCGGTACCTTCGGGTTCAATCCCACTGGCAGTAACCCACATACCTACTAGCACTATGTCATCCACGGTAGCATCCTCTAATAAGAATTTCCCAATGACTTAACACAATATAGAGGATTTGAATTTTGAAGACCCTATACAGTAAGCAACCATTGAGGGAATGATGGGATGATACAAGTAAACTTAACTAGGAAGAAGACGATATTAGTAGATAGCTACTTTGTTAGATACCAGTGTATTGAACGATAATTCTTACTTGAGGGTGCCTCTAATAGTACCTCTATGCCCCTATGCCTCGAGGCACCTCGAGCACCTCGAGGCAAGCCCTCCATTGCTCGAGCAGCCCGAAGCAGACCCCCCACGAGCACGAGGTGCCTCGAGGCATACCCCCTGGCTCGCCTCGAGCTGCCTCGTGGACCACACTAACTGTTGGCGAATAGCA
Source organism: Paragyromitra xinjiangensis (assembly GCA_038503065.1). NCBI lineage: Eukaryota > Fungi > Ascomycota > Pezizomycetes > Pezizales > Discinaceae > Paragyromitra > Paragyromitra xinjiangensis. The sequence goes on along the minus strand of JBCAMK010000001.1, from coordinate 74,474 downwards.
TTTTAGCGGATCAAGCGTGACCGGCTTCGAGGTAGACATAATTGCATCTCTCGAGCTTGGAAAACTTTAAGACCTCAGCTTCCGGAAAGTACGTACTTGTTTCTGATCAATGCCAAGTATTAGTATATACATGTATACTTACAATGAACAAGCACTCTCCGCTTAAGATTCGTTCTGGTAAGACTTTATATAGTACGAATTCTTATTTGACAAGAGCCTACCTAGATAAACGCAGCTTTCATCACGAGCTCGCTCTGGCATCGAAATTAAAGTTCGAGATCACAAATCACAGATCTATTGGAGAATCCTGCGCTCAAAATATGATCCAAGCCCTCGGATGCAAGTCTGGGGTAAGTGCAACAGATAACCGTAAAAAGCCTCAAATTCCAATCCCGAGAAGGGTATTTGAGGACTTTGTTAAAGTTCTAGATAGGTGAGTTTCGATTACTGACCGGTAGTGTTACACGGTGGGCGTCATAAGTAAGCTTTTTTGCCAACGCTGGGCCGGTGTGTCTGCAGTGTTCCACCTCTCGGAAGAAACGGCACCGCATTTACTTCCGCGAATGGCCGTTCTTGGCGTTCCCGCAAGGTTTTGCCGGGCTTGGCAATATCCACAATTCTTGCCAGAGTTTATCGCGAGAATACCACAAAAGCAACTGTCGGATTGGGTCACCTGCAGAACCAATTGTCCGCAGCATAGCACACCATCGAAATAGCTTGAACTTAATCTTACCTTTAGTTTGCGGTCTGGTCTCCGATTCTACTGTAGATGCGACGTGCTTTTTCTTTACTTTCTCTATCTTAAACATTTGCAAGGGAAAATTAGGGGAATATACCGGTATAGTCTCCGCTCTGGGGCCCCATATCCTCGGTTGCGAACAACTACGGGGTAAGGGAGATACTAACTCTGCGGCAATCTGAGCGTATTAACAAGATGGAGGTCTCCTCCAGACCCCCTCTTCTTAATATTTACGTTTAATCGGCAAGGTTGACCTGTTTTGCCAATACTGACAGTGATTTCGTCTTTATTGGGTAATAATTTGAAGACTTGGCGAATCGATTGTGCAGATCAGATCCTCATACAGATTTCTCCACATTGATAGACAGTGAGAGAAATCAATAAGGTAGCCTTGTGTACGGCCAGCCTTGCCCTTCCCCACTTCATAACACGTCATGGTATATACTTTATCCCCTAGAAGAAGGGAATTTTTTCGCGATTAAATAGCAGGGTCCAGCCGGGAATTTCGTGGAGATTTTCCTCGTCTCCATACCCATCTCCTGCGCGGTGGACTGTGGTATTGAAAATTGCATACAGTTCAGAAAATCACGGTTCGCAGAAGCAACCTTGTCCATCGGGTACGTACGGCTCTACCCCCGTACTTTCAAGTAGGTGGATAGAAGATCTATTACTAAACTCCGATAACCGTTAGTACCATTACCGGGCCACATTCCTGCGTGCGGGGGCGAATGCAGAGTGCGTGTGTTAGGAACATCTAGGTCCTTGTAGCTAATAATCATCGAAAGAGGTAATCCAACCACGGTGCATCGCTCCGGAGTAACTATACCAATTTGGATCAGCTCCGGAACTCCAATAAAAATTTATATTCAGTCGTATTCCCCCCGTCCACGTCTGACACCTTAAGTCCGCTGTCAACGAGCAGAGGGTCGAGATGGCGAAAATGAGTATCGGGACATATCTTGCGACAAGAATCACGACCCTTAAACCACCGGGCCATGTACCGCCAAATCCATTCAGCACTCTGGCGCAGTTGAGTTGGCGCCACTGGCAATTTTTTCTAATAGCATTCGCTGGTTGGACGTGGTAAGTTTTTGCCTAATTTGCGGTGGCTTCACAGGGTGCTTGGATAGATCACTTACTCCTCAACAGGGACGCATTCGATTTCTTCACGGTTTCCCTAACTGTAAGCTCTTTGGCCAAAAGTTTTGGCAAGACAAGAGCGGATATCACTTGGGGAATTACGCTAGTGTTGATGTTGCGATCCGTAGGTGCCATCACCTTCGGATTGGCAGCGGACAAATGGGGTCGTAAATGGCCGTTTATAATCAACAATGTTCTTTTCATTATACTTGAGTTAGGAACCGGGTTTTGTCAAACGTAAGTTGATCTGAGCTGTTTTAATCGTGCACAGGGAAATACACGCTGACTTTAACCTACAGGTACAACCAATTTCTCGCTGTCCGTGCTCTATTTGGAATTGCTATGGGTGGTATATACGGAAACTGTAAGTCGCAATAACCCTAACCCTCCACTTTTTAATATTCTAAAATCCTGTAGGCGCTTCCACCGCCCTCGAGGATGCTCCCCCAGAAGCCCACGGAATTCTATCCGGTATGCTTCAACAAGGGTACGCATTTGGGTACCTCCTAGCTACAGTATTTGCCCGTGGGCTCGCCGATACAACCTCCCATGGCTGGAGACCGCTTTTCTGGTTCGGCGCCTGTCCACCGGTTTTGATCATCATCTTTAGACTGTGTCTTCCGGAAACAGACGCTTTTCTTGAACGCCAGAAGCTGAAGCTAGAGCGTGCTGAAGGAGTTGAAAATATTCAGACGGTTGTTTGGAAAGAGGCGAAGGTTGGGTTGAAGAAGCACTGGTTGTTGCTGGTGTACTTGGTGCTTATGATGGCTGGGTTCAACTTCATGGTAAGGGTTATTTCGAATACAGCTGAAGCAAAAGGGTACTGATATAGAGTGTGAATAGTCGCATGGATCGCAGGATCTGTATCCAACCATGTTGGAGAACCAGCTCGAGTTCAGCACGAATAAAGTCACCGTGACGCAAGTAGTTGCCAATCTTGGGGCTATGGTCGGGGGCACAATCATCGGGTGAGCTTTACCTTCGTCGAACACATGAAATCAAGGTGCTAATTGTTTTCTCAAAATAGATATTTCTCACAAATGTTTGGACGAAGACTTAGTATCATCGTTGCCTGCATTGGCGGAGGAGCACTTTTATACCCCTACTGTTTTATTAGGAATGACGGTGTCATTGCCGCCGCATTCTGGGAACAGTTTTTCGTTCAAGGTGCCTGGGGTGTCATACCGATTCATCTCGTCGAGCTTGCCCCCGCCGGTGCACGTACGACTATTGTCGGAACAGCTTACCAACTCGGAAATCTCGCATCCTCTGCATCCTCAACGATTGAAGCTACCATGGGAGAGCGTTTCCGGCTCTCTGGCTCTGGCGCAACGTCGAGATACAACTACGGTAAAGTCATGGCTATCTTCATGGGTTGTGTTTTTGCCTATGTTATCACTCTGGTTTTCCTCGGGCCGGAGAAGTTGGGTAGAGATCTGAAGGAAAGTACTACTGCGGCTGAGTTCGCTCGAGAGAAGGGTGCAGAATGGGAGGACGAGAAACAGGATGAGAAACAGGAATTTGTGGAGAATGAAGAGAGGCCTAAAGAACCTGTGACGAGTGATTCGAATGTCTAATGATTTATGATATCCGACAGTTAATGAAATCTGTGGGTAATTTAATGCAGAAATGGAGATGTTACAAATGACTTATCATTATTTCATACCTAATGCACCTGAAGTTGTTTTGCGATATAATTTCCCTTTATTTCGCCTCAATATGCTCAAAAATCATGATAAATCACACCGTTCCACAAAGTACTAAATAGCGGGGTTTCATCAGGTCATCCCCTAGACATGGGTAAGTAAAGAACCAAAACGGGTAAGCATAAAAAAATAAAACCAAAACAGGTGGGTTGGCTTAACTTGTGAGACCCCCAATTAACGTTTTAACAGACATGGCTCCATCCTGAAGAACATGCTTCAAAATGTGATCCAAGGCCAACAGTCTCTGATCACGCTCATATTGTTCACCTTCCACAATTTTTAAGATGACACCATCACGCATCGCCGTAAGGCGTGTTTCACATGTTTGTAGATCTTTCAAAAGCCTATTACGAATCCACTTGTTTCTCCTTTTCACTTCAGGTCGATTTCCAGACGTATTTGTGATCGTTTGATGGAGTTGCATGAAAATGATGATGGGAAATAGATCCGCGATATCTTCAACGAACTTCCACAGATTCACACTAGTCATAGAACGTAAGGCCGGGAGCTGAATTACTTGCGCATAGCCTGTCGGTGGAGCCACTGGGGCTCCACCAAAGGCTGAAAGTAGCCTGGCAGCTCGTTCCGGCAGCTCGATGTGTTTAAGTAGTGGCTCGATAGACTCAAACCAGGATTCACGAAAAGTTTGGAGCTCACCAGGTGTGATATGGGTTGGAGTGTCAAGCTCGATCTGGCTTACCGCGAATTTTAGTTGCGGGTAATGTTGGAATGTGTGAATGACGGTTTTTGGTGGCATTGTCACGGATAGCAGTAGAGGCAATCAAACACTGAATTTTTATGTGGAGATAAATAATAGGGGATGAGCACTAGAAGAGTCTGGTTTCTGCAGGGGCTTTAATATATATGATTGGATAACAGGACTTGAAACATAGTCGACCACTAGGGAGGTTTCAAGTTGGCTGAGTCGGGGCTCGGCCATTGTAGATTCAAGTTGAAATTAGATGCTTTTTTTGAAATTTGCATTTTGGGATACTTGTTTGCAGCCAGCACCGATTGTCTCGAGCTCATGCGTTAAATTTGCCGGAAAAGCTGTATCGTAAGGTTGCTGGCTTTGTGCTAAATGAAGAAATCATGAATGAAATATTTAGGGTAAAAGATGCATGAGAATAACTTGTTGCTTCCACCAATAGAGTATCTTGGTTCAATAAGGGTGCCGGCTTCAAGAAATTTGGACTATAAGGCTAGAGATGGCACTACATAGCCTAACCCTGAACATTTCGAAGTCTATTAGCTCTTGATAATTGCAGTACAAATAACTTTTGGCTTCCGTGGGGGGTTCTGGGGCATATAGTATCTACTCCAGCGATGCTTGGGCCTGGTTGGTCGAATTTATTGACTGTGATATGTCAGTCTCAAACTTACACAGTGTGTAGCTTTCATCACTGAACCTCCACGAAATAGTGAAGAGGACTGAAAAGTGACATTCAATGACACGATTCAATTTAAACTTTCTCAACAATTATCCTACACTAAAAATACCACCCCACCGATAAAATGTATGCCTTCCGTCCATCGCCACTCTCCTCATCTGCCACCAGCACTGCTTCATCACCACACTCTTCCGCCAATAAGCACCACAAAAAGATTCAATATGCACGTAATTACTAAATTCTTTCTCCTTCTCGCCCTCTTCGAGTGCTGTGTCGTCCTCGCTGCCCCGAAGAACACTTTCCGTCCGTGGAAAGTCGGTATGGGGACCAACCCAAGGCATCCTATGGCAGTTCCTGAGCCTGCGAATTTCGAGACCATCATCGGGCAGATCACGAAACCTAAAGGCGTGAAGGATCTCAGAGAGAATATGTCACCGCCAGCTGGCCCCGAGCCCGAGTTGCAAATTCCCAGGGTGAAGAAAACTGATGGCAGGTTGAGGAACAACAAGGAGAAGACGGATGGCAAGTTGAAGAAGGATAAAGATTTGATGATGGAGAATAAGGCGAGGAAGATTGGGTCTTGGTCGTCGGGATCAGAGTGCAACTAGTCTGACTGGTAGGTTTCAGAGTGGAGTCGTTGGTGCCTTTCTAGAGCTGACTGGTACTAGAGAATCGATTTTCACTGGAAAATTAAATGTCTGTTGGTTATTTTTGATGGGTTCTGCGGCAGTTCTGGCGCAAATCAAAATTGGGTTTCTAGCAATTGAGAGTAAAGCGCTCGGTAGATACGTATCAACTTCTAGTTTCTTCTGTTTATGTATTTCTGGGTAAAACCCTCAATAAAAAGAATAAATTCAGAACCTGTCGCATTTGACGAACTTCGTTGTGGGTGAAGGGGCAGCCTGTGAAACTGTAATATTGTTGGCTAGGACATCCGCAGTACATAGACTGGACGCCAAATTGCTGGAGTAACAGGTTTCTAAAATCAAAAACCTCCAATTCAAATTGCAAAGAGACTCATACGGTACGGACGCCTCTGAAAATCTGAACATCAGAGCTAACCGCCAAGGCCACCTATTCTCACAGCATTTCCTATCAGGTGCGTAGGATAGGGAACGTTCAATTCAGACTTGCGTTCCTCCCAACAACAATCACACGATCGACCACTTTGAGAAATACCTACAGCACCGGCTTAAAATCTTATGCCAGTGTATATTTTTCAGTTGATAGAAAGTCTTCTACCCGCCGCCATATTCAGCCCTAGATCCTTGCCGCGATCCCCACCGAAAACGCCAGGTTCGGGCAACGCCTAACCATGGAAACCACAAGAATGGCTGTGTAATAGCTAGGACAATTAAACTAACGGGCAGAATCGAACCTAATCTCAGATCGAAAGATTCCGAGGCAAAGCGAAATTAGTCGAACGAAATATGTGGGTATTCGATCACGAGAAATTCCAGATCATCGTTGTTACGGCCACAGACGTCATTCTTCTGTCAACATCACCAAACACCCGTGTAATACTACCGTCATATCAGTCTTTTCCCTTCCTATGAGAACGAAGACTCCCACACCACAATCATGCAGAATCTCTTTCCTCCTTGTTTGATCAGTCCCAATTCGACCCACATCCTACGGTCCTGCATATAAGAACATGGGAAAAAACAAACGCACCCCCAAGAGTCAGCGGACTCCTGACGAACAAACTGCAGCCTCTATAAATCTCAGCGTAGATCCAAACACTACCCAACCCTCTCGCTCGTCTCTGCCTGCAACCAAAGACCGCCCTCCAAGAGGTTCTGTTGGTTACGGTCTTGACGAATCCGTGTTTGCGAAGAACCCATTGGCCAATATCGACTCTACGGAGGAGAGCAAATCCTTACCCTCAGGGCACAGCGAAGAAAAACACTCCAGTAAAGAGTCAGCGAGCAGCAAATCTAAAATGGAGCAGAAAGACAAGTCCCAGCCTGGTGCCACTCCGTATCCAGGTCACTTCGAGCACGACCAGGGTGGCCCAATTTATTCGGAAGCAGGGGGAATCTCAGCTGCAGACGGGAGACACCTCCCTCCAGATGTCCATCCTAGAAGAGGAAACAACCAGAGGAAACTCGATAAAAATGGAGATTCAGAAATATCACCGGAGACGGAAGAATTGGCCCACGATCAACTTCAACCCGGCGATATCGGTGTCAATATCGGTAAAGATGGATACGTTTCACCCGGAAGCAAAAGGAAAGGGAAAGCTTCAGAGGTTAAAGGCAAAGGTGCCCAAGCTTCCCCCGAAACTTCAGAGTTGCAACCAGTCTCCTTGGAAAAAGGCGAATTCGGGTACAACCCAGGGAAGGGAGATGACCGTGACCGCCAGAAATCGGGAAAACATCTAGAGACGAAGAAACGGACACCTGAAACTAGTTCAGCTGAGGGGACATCAGAAACCGCCGAGCTACGACAACTCTCTTTGGGAAAGGGTGAATTCGGCTACAATCCCGGAAAAACTGAAGAGCTTGGGGAAGATTCAGGTGAGAACCCAGAAGCATCTCAGGTACGAAGGAGGCTTAGCCAGAGTGTACCACACCATGGCATTCCGAAGAACTCGGCTTCACAGAAACAGACGCCTGGAAATGAGACATCTCCCGAAACAGAAGAACTCCAGCAAGTTTCTATGAACAGGGGCGAAATGGGCTACAACATCGGTAACGAACCGCCCTCTGGCCACTCGAAGAAGAAGCATCCAGATACGTCAGCCGAGACACAAGAGCTCCGCTCGAACCATCTCCATCGCGAAGATATCGGACCCCAGCATTTGAAATTGAATGCAGAGACTCGAGAGCTGAGGCATATTGATTTGGGAAAGGGTGAAATTGGATATAACCCAGGGAAGGGGGATGATCGCGATCGCAGAGAGCCTGGGGAACATCCGGCAGTGAAAAAACACGATCGCCCCGCTGGAACCTCATCCCAGCCGAAGCAGCAAACAAGCGGAAAATCGGGAAGTGACTCTGCAATTGAGGAGCTGGGCTATATCAATGTGGGACGTGATGATTTCGGGTACAACGTGGGTAGGGGTAATGAGCCTGGTGAAGAGACGGGAGAAAATCCAGCTGCGTCTAAGGCTCGGGAGAGGCTTTCCCAAAGCCAACCAAACCACAGCATCAAAAGCACTCAGACTCCAGAAACGAGAGAGTTAGGATCAATTCACTTAAGCCAGCGTGATATCGGCCCACAGACCACGCAGGCATCTCAAGAGACGAGGGAGCTTCGGCATATCCAATTGCGTAAAGGAGAATTTGGATACAACGTCGGTAGGGGAGAAGAAAGTGGGCATATTAGGGCCGATGAAGATAGTACCGAGAATCCTGGAGCGGCTCGGGCTCGCCGCCGAGCTTCAATGCAATCGAATAGCGACGGTGGAGAAGAACGTCCGAACTTCGGATATCGCAATTTGCAAAGAGCCCGCCGCCCTAGCGGGGAGCTTGGGATTGAACCTCAAATCCATGGGCGATCCTGCTCTCCACATATATCGTCGCCCTTCCGAGATTCCCCCCCTCATTGCAGGGGGGATGTCCAAGCAAACGACACACTTCAGTCGTATCTCCAGGCTTTTCTCGCAGAGCGCGGGTCTAATGCAACTGGAACACTTTCCGATAGCCCCCTGATCCATAGTTCACAGGCTATGGAGGGTGCCTCCCACCGGCCGATGTCAAGCCACGACCGCGAGTTGATAGAAAGTGAACACCGGTTCCAGAAAAGAGTTCCTACAGAAACCCAAATACAGCAAAAGTCGACTTCTTCAAGCAGCGGGGGAACATCAATCACTCTTGGACAGCTCCAGCTAGTCCTTGGGCAATTCAAGCGGGATATCCTCGAGTCGATTGATTCCCACAATAGCCATTACTCTAACGACGAAAAGCATCTGTTTAGCGGGAAAATCTCGCAGCTTGGTCCACGCCTGGGCAGAATCGAGACCGATATCGACTTTATCCGCAAGCAAATCAATGTTCCGGCTAGCGCGAACGGTATCCTCCCCCAAGAACTGGCTGATGGTACCCCGAATGGTGATATCTTAGCGAGGTCCACAAATACGAATAATTACCGTCGTAGTGGTGATAAGAAGGTGAACTGGAGAATGATCAGTTTGGGTGTTATGGCGGCTTTAAGTTTGGTTGCATTGGGTGGGATGCTGGGGTCTGCAAGACATTCAGAGAGGGGGTGGGGCGGTAAGTTGGCGGAGTGGCTCTTCAAAGAGGGGAGAGGACAGAAGGCGGGGAAGTGATTGTGAGTTGGGTTATGAGGGAAAATTTGAGAAAAACACCGAGAGGGTGAGTTTCGATGCTTGCTAAGGGTTGGAAGTTCAGCACTTTAGTTCACCCATTTATCTCCACCCGCTCCTTACCTTCTTTTCATTGACTTCTTCGCTAGTACTAGGATTTTAATTGTTAGTATGTGGGTATTTAAGGTTACTAAGTTTCTCTTCTATTCCGCTTTTCGAATTCTGATGGGTTTTATGTGGTATTATCATCGTAGTTTTGCAACTACTTGTATTATGTATATGTAAACTCAGAATGGTAGTAGTGTTTGCGAGCGGTTATTGCTGATCCACGCCAAGGTGAGATCTCCGAGTGATTCGCTATGATTTTGATAAGCTGCCAAGTATCTTTCATTCGTTCAGTTTTTGCTTTAACCCTTCCCTTTTTATCTTCGCCGCATCTGCTACATTACGGATCATGTTTCTTCAGTGCATCCATCCAACCACGCATCTCCGTGCACACGAGCCATGGATTTTCAAGCACCCGCTGTCAGTCTTGGCCTCTTAGCCTCACACGCTGGAGATTGCTTTATCTCAGCTAAGGCAGAACATTCCAGAAATTCTGCTATATCTGCCCTTCATGAACCCTTGTCAATACCTCTGCTGCCTCTCAACCGCCAACTATCTCAGATCTAGCATACGGCTATCTGTGGCTCCCCGGTGAAAGAAGTGCGGGCCGTGGTGCTTGTTGCAAGGCCAACGGGTAGGGCGCTGCCTCCGCTTAGTTGTCCCGTCCCCGTTGGAGTCTTATCTGTCTGTCATATTTCCCCTTCTACAGTATTTAATAGTCTATATGTATAGTATCGCAGATAAACTCAACAGAAAAAACCCATAGTTTGTAACTGTAATAGTGGTTGTAACCCCTGAAATGTACTCATTATGAGGCCCCTGGTCATGGTTATTATGAGAGCTGTGGCCCTAAAATTTATGTATGTTTTGAATGGAATAACTAAGTGAGTCATAACATCGAAAAAAATCATCAATTCGCCCGGACGGCTGCCGTGCCCCCACGGTGCTTGATGCGATGCCGATAAATACCTACATCTAAATAACCAAAAGGTATAAAGGGCCGCACTGACGCAGAACTTTCCTGTTAAGCGAGAGGATTTCCAAATGAAAGTAAATACAAAAAAGAAAGTTAGGAATTTGTTGGTGGGGCTTAGCCTACCCCACAGCTGCATATTGGCACGCGTCGGCGACTTCGGATAGCCTTAGGCATATGAAAGGACCTGTTTGTAAGCATCAAAAGTCTCCCAATCGTTATGGGTCTTTTGGTTATCATGGTTTTATGTCAGGACTGGGTTCATGTCGGCAGATGCAAGGGCTCTAAAAGTCGAGTGATTTTCCATGCAGTCCAATTGTTTATGCCTACATTGTCTAGGCCTAGGCCTTGCGAGAAAGTCACAACATCACCGCTAAAGTCATTAGGATCTAGAAAGTGATAGATGATGTTTTTGATAGCCCTATAAGCTCTTTATCACTCCTAGCCCTTTTCTTGACGCTTTCTGAAGGTTCTACTACTCATTCAAAGGATACGCGTAAGCAATTACTTTATGTCCGGCGTGCATAGATGATCTCATTGCGTGTTTTTCTGGAACATTTTGGCCTGAGAGATCGATAAATCGCCGACGTTTTAATATACGACATAGAAAATGGCGATGTTCTGCTTATATCAAAATGTGATATAGCTGGGAGATAATTCCCTCGCTAGTTAGGCGTCTCTGCAGGCTGTCTGCTTCCCTGTCACACGTGTCTGACAGCTTGTTTCTCTGCGTCTTGCTGCCTAGCGCCTGGCGATCATCACCAACCATCTCGGAGTTCTAGAGACATCACATCGATTGAATTAGAAGATGAGAGATCTGTCGATTGAATTCCTCGGGTATGCACATTTGGATATGCCTGCTGTGCTTCTATAGAAGTAGCCTAGCCTAGGCAAATGCTTAATTCGCATGTGATCTTGTAGTTCTATTGAAAATACCCAAATCTGGACATTTTATATTAGTGAAATCTCGGTACGTAATGTGTCCCCGAAATAGCTGCCGCCGAGCCATCCCATGGAGAATTGGGCTTTGGGTTTAGGAGTAAAGAGTCCAAAACTCGTAAAGTTGTTTCCCAGCTCGCGATATCGCTGATGATGTCGGCGTTCGGAATAAGCAGTAACACCGACCCCGGAGAAATGAAGTTGCGGGGTCTCGCTTACTGCTGGCTTAACGTACTTTACCGTGAAACCGCCCATGACCGGGATTCCGCTCACGCCTGGCAACCAGCGCGCAGCAAGCAAAAAATGGAATATCTCAACAGCGAGTGAACGAATTTCTGTGATATTTTGGGGGTGTCTCTGCATAGATCAAATAAATTAAATTCTAGCTGCAAAATAGTGTTTTGGCAGTAGGGGAGTCTTTTAAGGTGCAAAAAGCCACCTATAAGTATGCATGAAGACATCTACCTACCTGGCCACAACTCAACCCCATCAGCAATCTGATAGATACTAGTAGACTATAGAACCCTAGAGATATGTCTAAAGTATATACCTAGTAAGTATTGGGCTTTAGAGCTTACTGGTTGTTGTGTTATAAGATTCTTTCTGGAACCCTTACCTTAAAATCGATCAATAACTTATTTTTAACTGTATTTGCGATGGGTTTTGATGACTAATAGTAGGGTTAATCCCAGTTAATAATATATCTTTAAGCCATCTATCTGCATCACCATATGTCAACTGTTATCACTCTTAGCACAATAAGAGCTATAGGACAGATACTCTTTAATATCCACATAAAGATATATGATTTATATAATTATATTTATGGTTGGTAGCCGCTGTGTATATGTCCAAAAAACAGCCAATTTGTATGGAAAACCGGAGATTTACAAGAAATTAGATAGTACAACAACTAGTAGGCCCTAAAGCCCGATAGTCACTAGATATCTACTTTAGACATACCTCTAGGGTTCTAAAGCCTACTAGTGTTTATCAGGTTGCTGATGGGGTTGGGTTGTGGCCTGGTAGGTAAATATTATTGTAGGTACCTCCCCCCCTCTAGATAGCCCCAAATGCGCTAACAAGTTTTTTAGATCTGGAATATAATTTATTTAACATATCTAAAGACACCCCCGAAATTTCGTAGTAATTAATCCACTCATTGTTGAGATATGGCATTTTTTGTTCGTTGCCGTAGGTGAGCGGAATCCCGGTCATGGGCGGTTTCACGGTAAAATACGTTAGCTGTTAAGAGATTTGAGGGCTCGAGCCCAAGATGCGAGTCATTGCTCAATCCCCGGTTACACGAACAGTATCAGGGGTAGCCAAGACAGGTGATTTTCCAGCCTGATATTGCAAGGATAATTTTCGATTCGAGTAACTTGAGTACATGACATCGCTAGGGACATTTGTGTCCTGCTTTTGCTCAGATGGCTGAGACTTTGCCCTGAACACAGGAGCCGAGCCTTGGCTGGCCAAATGTGTCTTCCGCCCCCCTTTGGCCACGTCCCCGCTTTGTATTATATTAATGCCAAGAATGCGAGGGAGGTTGGATAGTGTCACAGAAAGATTGCTGCAAACTTTACTGCACACAAGTCGCTCATATGTAAATAGATGGGCGTCCCTTGGTGATTTTGGGGGATGTGCGGTGGTTTAAACGGTGGGTGTGCTAGGCGCACTTGTGGAAGAAAAGCAGACTCAAGCTTGAAATACCTAGCTCCTAGTTTAGAATTCACATGTATTATCCGGTCCTGTTCATTTTCTCATAGTTAGTTCGTGATGAAATCATAGAATCTTTGTGTAACGAGTATTGCAGCGTTGTTCAAAGCAGAGATAAATGGCTCTTGAAAGTTCAAGTTTTTTTGAGCTGAGACGATAACCTCCAACGTGGGGACTACTTACAAACGCCGTCCATTGTATCGAAGACTGACAACATGTTCCTCCTTCTAGAGAAATACTTATGGTATGACATACACCCTTAATGGGTAGAAAGCGGGAGATAGCACGGATAATAAAAAAAGGAGTAATCAATACTCCAAACACCCCACCAAATGCACCACCGAACCTGAAATCCATAGCTTAAATGAAAAAAAGAGTCATATCTACTGTACACCCCCCCCAAAAGAAGAAAAAAATTAATTTCCAGCTGGGAACCCCAGAATACGAATAACTTTTGAAAAGGTTTACATAAATGAGGACCGTCCTGCAGCGCCAACCTGGCTAAAATCCATATACATCCCGGATTGTACCAGCGATGAATATTCAGCTTGGTTCATCTGAGGGCTGGATGTAGGATCATAGGGTGATTCGGGTTGCCGCCACGAAACTAACTCAAATCCAGCATCGTGGTAGCCGATAATCGTGGGTGGAGGAGGCATCTGAATCTGCATCGACGGTTGCAGCGGTTCGTACTTTATGGAGCTACCTGAAACGCTCTGGTGAAGGCAGTGGTGGCAATTGCACTGCTGGGATTGCCGGACCTGTTTCTGGTTTTGCTGTTGCTCGAATATTTGCTGTCTCTGGAGTGCAAGAGGATGTTGTGGATACATCTCCATTGCCTCTTGAGGAGGAAGCCAGTCATAATCGCCCAGCTCTAGATCCATGCCAGAGCTAGGGTGGAAGTGGTTCGCAGAAAAAATATGCTCTTCGAGTTCTTCTGACGTTAAGTAGCCTATGATCGAGTATGGGCAACTTTGTTTCGGGCAGATGAATCGATGGGGTGCAGAGCTGTTGGATGTGGAAGATAGCGACGAAATCGACCGTGTTCGAGAATATAAAATGTCTTCGGAGAGTGTCATGGAGGGTGTTGGGGCATAACCCCCGAAGTAGCTTTCCTGGGAAAGCAACGAGAATATGGAGTCATCGGTTGACCGATCTGCAGGCGCATACAGCTTGGAGCTGCTGACGAATTCGCCTGAGTTAACTGGAAGGGGAGTAGAAGCTGAACCAAATTGTAAGGGTGTACGAGGACGTAGTGGAATTGTTCTGCTTGCGCTCTGATTGGCACCCATTTTGATAGCGTGGGGAGGAATTGTGAAAGAGTTAGAGGGAAGAGTGAGTTCTTCGGGGTCTATCACAGAGAGCGTAAAGTAGGGAGTGTTAAGGCCGTAATGTCCTGCAGTTTTTTTTTTTCCACGGGGAGAAATCGGGGAGCATCTTAAATAAAATCATGATAACCTACTTCCAGGGCGGTGTGACTCGAAAAAGAAAGCATGGACGGTTGGTGGGGTCAGGATGTGGATACTATTCGCCACGAGAACGTCGCCTACTCTAGGCACGCATGTAGGCTACGCTTGACGTCTTTTGGGCTAATCCCTGATTGGGTTTCATCCGCATTTGTATGCAGGCAACTACTGACGCCTCGCTTGGTGCCTTTTCTCTGATACCGACGGGCTGCATCTAGAACGTCTAGGGGCGATCAGTGTATGGCTATGTGTTAACATTGTACTCACGTCCAATTTGAGATACTTTACTTGAGGAATCAGTTATTCATACAATGGCAAGGGTACGATCGATCGCGTTCACGGTTTATTAGGGCATACGTGTATCCTAGCTTACCGCTGCCGAGAATTTAATTAAGCCCACTTCAGAAAGCGTGAAGCTTAAATCTGTGCCTTTTGATCCCCACATGCCTTGTGTAGATGAAGTACAGTATCCAAATTTCTCATCAGGGCAATGAAACTCCGGAAGATCATTCAGGCCACCTGGAAGACAGATATTCCTAGTATTCCTAGATGGTGGTGTTTGAGGCCTCTTTCACTCTTCGGCTAATCGAACTTACAAGTGTCGCAATAATACTAGCTATATACATGCTATTGGCAGAGGTGTTAGTTGGTTCTAGTAAGCTGCATTCAGTAAAAAAAACGGTCTAAAGTGATTCTTATGGTCAGACCTAAACGTTGGTTCCAACTTTCACTGGAATATCGACCTTTATGAAGTTGCTAGACAGTCTCACCATATAAATTTCTACTAACAAGGTTTTCTCTCTTTATTGAGTACCCACTCATCTTAGTGAGGTCACTAAATCGATACTCTGGAGGGAATCCCGGAAACGTTCTGGCGATCCGACTGCAGGGTATCACGTCCTGAATCTTGATGTTCGGTAATCGAATAAAGTATTTACTGCCTCAATTTCCGCCTTCAGCTCATCCGACAGCCCCCGTACCTCTACTCGGGTCATGGGTGTGGAGATGGAACATCGGAATTTCCCGCTCTGTGGGGTCACCATAGAAAGATTGTGAGACCTGTTCCATCTCCATATGCTTGACCCGAGTACTAGCAAAACCCGCAATGGCCGGGAACCGAAGCATCGACAAAAATGATCGACGCGGCGTAGGTTCCAACTCAGTCCTTCACACCCGCTTGATAAGTCTGAATCCTGTCACCTAATTAATATAACTTAATATACGCTGAGACCACAACATGATTTCTCTAATATAAGACGTATATATATTACTTCCCCGCCTTTTTACCAAGGCATATGGCAAGATGTAGAGTTATATGTACTGTCAAATTTTCGCGGAGCTTGTATTTTTGAAATGGGGCGGAGATTTTCGCCTGTCAAGTCCATCTGACCCTCTTTCTTTGTTTTTTACCTGACGATACCTCATGAATCGTGTGGCGATTTTCGAGTAACATTATTTCATCTAGGTAGATGCAACCGAGCCTTGTAGACTCGGATTCAAGGCCTTAAAGCAGAAACTCGAGGTAGTTTCTGGCCCTAAAACAAAACTAAATATTAAAGTGGCGAAGAAACAAAATAAATTTCTCACGTGCACAGGCCATATTTGAAATAGGGTACTCACGCATCTAAAAGTCGCGCATTGCTCATAGCTCGAGGCCCGTTGAATACAGGAACCTAGCTGAAGCCGGGAAAAACGAATATCCAGGAACTTTGGCTGAAGTTCACTTCATACACTTTCATAGCTATAGCACAGCCTGGGTTAACACTGCAGGACAGTTTATACTACAACACCATTGTGCCTCTTTTTTAAGCCGTCAGGCCAGGCTCATACACGTATGCTTTAGGTCAATTTTCCGTTATTTTAGGCGTTCAAGGATTTACAAGCCAAACGCTTTCGATCAATGAACTATGCCCGCAACAACAGGCTAGTGAGATACTGTTTTCGGGGTACGCACCCCAAGTGGTTTGTATAGGTATAGATTCTTAAATTCCACGAGCTACGAGGTGTAACTAACATGCAGTCGTATTAACCTTTCTGGTTCAGAGATATATGGTTCCATGGCTCAGTTGGTTAGCGCGTGGTGCTAATATCATTCAGATGTTTACGCCAAGGTCGAGGGTTCGACCCCCTCTGGAACCATTTCATCTTCTTTTGCTTAAAAGATAGATGCGTGGGTTGTCCCCTAATCATTCTTGCGGTTGCGGGCGATTGTTGTTTGAATGCTGTGCTTTTGGCGGTAAGAGTTTTGGGTTAGGTCGCTCCTGTATTTAACCCGTGTTATCATGGTGTCTCTCCTCTTAAAAACTCCCAATATACTCCCAATATACCTGACCAAAGTTGGTTAGGATGGACCGTAAAGTCAATAAGAGTAGGAGAGTTTTGGGATACTAGGTTATAAGACGAGAATGCCAATAAAATGGTGGAATCAGTTGCAAGCGCCATGGCTTACATGCATGGAAGATTTCCCGGGTGTTTCCGATTCTCACCAGGATGTTGATAAGATGTACCTAGTGTAACTGTTCAAAATAGTGTTTCGATATCTCAGTGAAGACCGGAAATCTCCGCTGCACAAACCCTGAAAATATGTGATAGTTCTAGAACTTTCTGCAGAGCAACCATTAATAGGAGAGAAACTATTAGGGTGTAGTGTATGCGGTATTAACTACTTGCCGGATGTGATGTAGTAATTTCACCACTCGTAATGATGCTACCAAGACCTATGTGCCGGGCCTTTGCGGGACAGTTTGTATGGGGAGTGGTGGGTAATGTTCACGAATAAAGTTGAGCCTTATTGGCCCATGGTCATTTTTAAACCCCGTTCGGCTAAAGGCATCACCAGGAGCAGAGAACTATGGGAATATACTTCTGTGATAACTACTTTATTTCGTCACCATGTCATTGTGCATCTTGGTTTTAGCTTCATGACCATGTTCTCTTGCTTCGTTACCGGGATTTCATGCGTTTATGTGTGGATATGCTTTTAGAGACATTAATAGGGGGATGTATGCCAGATGCCTATGCAAGGCTTGGATCTCGAAATGGGTCGGGGATTGGTGCGATATTGTTTGTGGTTTTACTCTTGATATCGATACTGTTAAGTTTTGATAATATTATTTCTCGGTGGTGTGTGATCGAATGTAAGGGCTGAGAATTGTAGTTTAAATTAATATGCATAATAGCTATCGATGTGATCTGTTCGATTTTGTTATTTACGGTTGGGAGTCGGAACCGCTAGCACTTCCGTATTTCTCGTGAAATAACTATTGACACCAAGTTTAATGTCTGTTTTACTCATCCATGGAACCGCTTCGGATTTACTATTTTGGGGTTTCTGGCTGCTGAGGTATAGTGGGCAAAAAATGGTACCTTTGCGTAACTAATATGGGCAGACAAATCTCAATCAGTTATTTGAGCACGTGCGTCTTGTTTCCGAACGTTACCCGGCAGTTAAGAAGCAATCAAATGATCTTGGTCCTGGATCATTTCTCCACCCTCGCCTAGGGTCTATTACTTCCTGGCGTATGCCGTTAAACATCCTTTCTTGAGAGTCACCTAATCGGAGAGCTAAGTCCTAAATCTATTTTGATGACTTAAAAGATGCTGTTATTCGGTTTTTCGGTTGTCTCACAGAATGTGGCTTCTCGAGTTTCATTACTTAGTCAAATTTTCCCTTCTTGCGTCGTATCAGGTGGCGCTTACTTCTACTCTTTAATATCATAAAGTGTGGTGCCTAATTTATATGCAGGGCATTCCTACCTGTCAAAGAAACCGCTACGGGAAGGATGATAGCATCCTTGCGCTCCTAAATATGACCGGGGCAACACACAAAACGATAGACATACCGTACAAGAGCTTGAGTAAGTCTTAGCACTCCACACACCAAGAAACTGCGGGGAAATTGTGGGGTAGACAAGTAACTTTTTGACAGCATCATCACAACGTGATTTACACACGCAATAAATGACTGCATGTTCTGCAATATAAATGCCTTGGCTGTCAGCTCCTATTGGACCGATTCGTATTCCTTGTAACATCAATGTTCATCATTTTGAGAATGGTCCCTTTTTAATCGATGCAATCAAGCCTTGTCTTTGATCCTGGTATTAGTATTTGGAAGCTCAGGCCTGGTTCTGAGATGGTTTTACTGATCTAGGCAATCGTCCTTCAAGGTGCCGGCAGATAAGATCAACTCCGTCATTTGTTGCAAGGTGTGAGCAAATATGTAAACCCCTGTTTACAAGAGATCGGGGTCCTTCAACCATAGATTTACTTTCCTAGTGTCTCGGCATCGGTTCCGCACAGGCTTAATTGCTACACCGAAGCATTTTGAAAGGGACGGTGTAATCCGTATTTACAAAGTGACACCTGAGCCGTGGCACTCAAGTTTTTTGTATCTTAGAGCAAAGAATATAGGTTTATGTGGTTATCAAGGAGGGCATCTTATGGTCTTGGGATACTATATGAATGATTCAGGCTCAGCTATGATTCAAAACTCCTTTTTAGCCTTGATTTTCTAAATCTTACCACTTCTCCGTGTATCCGGAATATCACGAAGTCATAATGAATGACAGTATGGAGGATTTAACCTGCTGCGCATTATGGCCAAGCTTATGGGTTACGCCCAGCAATTATTACCAACCCAAGAGAATCTAGTGGCGCTCGGCGAAATCCGAGGTATTGTCGGTCGTCTGTTTAACTACGAAAGATAGCTGGTTACTTGGCTGCAGGAAGCTATTCATATGTTATCACTCATACGCATCGGGTGAGCCGGGTTTTCTAAGGTTGCCTACTATCCCAGAGTTCACATGGACCAACAAAAAGCCTTTAATCGCCGGTATAGGACTCAACCGGTGATCCGTAATCGCACCTGGGTTTTATCACACAGGTACTAGGATTATAGCTTAGGGTGGCCGACTCGTAAGTGGCAATACAGCCTAGCCTTAGTACCCCGTTTACGTTTTCGGAGTAGCCAAGGACCGAGATAGTTCTTGAGTATATGTGGGATCCACTTTGAGCAACCCACACATCTAGGCCCATTTGAGAGAAAATAAAAGTAGTAACTAAACTAAGCACAGGGGAAGATAACTAGTGGTAAAGTTACCAGCATATCGATTTAGGATTAAGCCTACCCCAACTAATTAGCTCATCCGAAAAATTCCAGGCTCAAGAATTTCTAACTTCTAGTTGATTCTAACAATAGTACGTACATAGCTAAATAAAACCATCTATCAATTCATCAACTTGTAATACCTCTACTCTAGCAAAAGCAAGTTCTCCCTCCGAAAAAATTAGTTTCTAGTATCACCCAACAAATATGGTGTATATAACTGCCCCCTTTTCTCCTGTCTCGTGAATCTATCTGTGGAATCGATAGAATCCCTAAGCATCCCGGGCCCGGGCCCATTCGAATTCTTCCACCCAAAATCCCATCCTGGCATGTCGCTTCTGAACCCTCCCTCAAACATCGACATCATCTGTAGAGAATGATTTCCGGCTCTCATCGCAAACTCTTGGTATCTCCATTGGCCAAAATCTTGCCCTCCGGCGTCAGGAGACATAGAATTCGGAAGGAAACGTGGGCTTAGGTGAGAGGTTTTTGGCTCAGGAGCCAAACGCCCAAAACCAACTGAATCTTGGCGGTGTATTTCTTGCGTTTTCTTCCCCCTTTCGTTTTCCTCGTACATTTGTCGAAGACGCCCCCAGAGTTCTGAGGGGAAGTCATGAAGAGGTTTTGACTCATGGAACCTTCGCGTGACAATTTCATCGAAACTTTCAACTCTCGGGAAACGGCTATTCCAGTGATCAAAGAAAAAGGGTGCGAAGTCTATGATAATTTGCTCGCATTTCAACTCTCCTCCAAGCGCCAGGAAATTTTCTGCTTGTTGAATATTATCGATTCCAGCTTTGAGATATTTTCGATTCCTGCGGTAGGAGAACTCTAAGTCATCTTGAACAGGGGAACAACCACTTCTCAAGCAGCCGGCTACTTCAGATAGTTCTATAAGAGCTCTGAAAAGACGTAGAAAAGCGTCGATGTTTCCACCACCTGCATCAAGATTCCGCTCCAACCCGTTGGAACATCTGTTTGGTTCGTCGCGGAGAAGAATCTCAACTGCTTCTCGGAAGGTGACCCCTCCCCCGAAGTTACTCGTACGCTCCTGTTTGTTCGTTTGCATGGCCCACGAGGCAACTCCGTCGTTGTTTGGAGATAGATCAATGAAGGTTTGGCCTGTTTGTCTCGTAATACGAGGGAAAAAGCCTTGTTTAGTGAGCCGCGGGAATCGAGACTCCAAGTCTTGGGCGTTACGGCGACATAAAATTGTATTCCCCCAGGACAGGTAGATCTCATTAAACGGCCCCGATGCTATATTACCCATGGTCTAGGTATGAGAATTGAAGTGTGCGAGTAGAAAGAATGAACTCGTTATTTGTGAGGAGTGGATAAACGTGACCGGTAAGGTAATTTGAAAGCGTTTGGTTTTTCCGGGGGAAACAACCTTATTTATCGTTTATGGCATATCAAGCACCTCCCCCCATTTCTTAATCCTTCTCAGGCCTTGACTCTAGAAATAAGGCTAACTACGACCAGCTATGATCACAAGGTCGACTACTTAGAGATATGCATGCTGTTTCCCGGATTATAGCGGGAGAAGGTGAATGCACAACCTTTGGTTCCTTGGTTCGGGCAATTAAATGAGGCCCTTCTGTCGATTTGTTTAGACTTTTTAGACGGGAGGATGCAAGCATATAATGTTTCAAGCATCCTCCGTCATTCAACCTCATGTATATGTTGCAGAATATGAACCCACCCAGTATAATCATAAAGCTGTTTCTCATGTTAGCCATAGATCTTATGGTCGATTTGATATAATCAAGTAAAGGTCGATGGAGCTCCATATGATGTACTTAAATTGACGGAATGACCTATGTGCAGCAGCTTTATTGGGCTCGAATAGTCTAAATAACTGTGCTCGCTTGAGATGAATACATATGCCAGTTGGGTAAGACTTCAAATAGCTATAGCTGCTGGCGTAGTCTAGACAAAAGCAAGTGTTCCTACACGCCGACGTTACCCAGCTTTACGTTCAATGTTCGCTGCGCTCACAAGTAACAAGTATCCCCACTACGTAGGGCCCCTCTCCATGTTTTTTTATTATAGTAATGCCTCCATGGCTCAACGCGGCGTACATGCAGTCCACCAGGACGGAAAAGCCCTTCATCCATAACTCTATCTCTCCGCTCATGTCATCAAATAGCACGTGGATCGGTTTATCAACCAGAGTGGAGGATTGCCCCCTGTATCTACTTTTGCAGTGGCCGGGTAACTGCTGTGCCAGGACCACCTTATACCGTGACGTGTATTCTATAGTCTTAACAAACGTCCTATGTGTCATGAGCCAGCCATGCTCGAAACAGCCTTGAAGTAGCAATATCGCATTCTATCGTATGATCAGTGATATCGCACTGCCCCTAGAGTAGTATCTCGTACCGTGAAAGATGACAATGACATAGGCAGAAAGTTGGGCGAAATCATTCATCCGAAACGATTTCAGTCTAACTAGACTTACAAGGAGACTGGCCTATGTCATAACAAATCATCCCACCTTTCA
Source organism: Paragyromitra xinjiangensis (assembly GCA_038503065.1). Classification (NCBI taxonomy): domain Eukaryota; kingdom Fungi; phylum Ascomycota; class Pezizomycetes; order Pezizales; family Discinaceae; genus Paragyromitra; species Paragyromitra xinjiangensis. The sequence goes on along the minus strand of JBCAMK010000001.1, from coordinate 52,416 downwards.
TTACGCTATCTTTTATGTGCTTTCCGGTTGGCTCAGGAAATCCGAAACCAAGTCTTTATGCGGACTCCTAAAGTAAGGAAAAGTTTGATGTGTACTTCCAATTCATATGGTCTAGCTTTGGTTCCACAGAGGCCTTGGGGTTATCGTGGAGTGGCTCGTCACTTTAAAATCTCAGCAGCACGCATAACAAATTTAAAGTTGCTCTCTCCGAGGGTAATTACCGACCATGGCGCCAATCCGTATATCTCAACAGGAAGCGCGTCTTACCCGTGAGTGATACTTTATGGTAGAGGCTGGTTGGTGGTGGGGTTGGCTGTGCATCCCCAATCAGTTTACCGTGAAGTACATACATGGCCACTAGTTATAGACTATCCAAAGCCCAGCCCACTCTGGAAGTATGTTTTGCCATGGGCGAGTTTGGAGAATGAGCCATCAAAGGAATGGAAATTCTGTCCCCTCTTGGATTATACTATCTCAAATGGCATCTTTCTCGCGTTTTGGACACCAGATATTCACCTCATCAATATCACCCATTAGGGCTTGTGGTTATTACATGAACAGGCATTCTCTAGACCGGATAAAGTCGGTGCCTTGCATGGATCGAGGGCGGCCGGCCGAGCTTCCCCCACATGCACACAGTCAACCGGATGTTAGCTGAAGGCCCGTAGATTTTGTTCTCTTAATAAAATCCATATATTTGTTCGACTAGGATATACGCACTAGGTCCTCAACCGTCAAGGGCCTGATTCACTTAAGCTTCATCACAGATCACTCGAAAAAGTTCTGGGCTGAGGAATATTAGTTCCTTACACCATAAGCCGAGTACCTAACTCTAGCAACCATAGGAAATTTTGCTAAATAAGTACAAATTTTCAAAATCCGAATATCTTCTAATCCCCACCAAGAACCAACCAAAGACTATTCTTCATTTATCCTCCTAATTCCGTCCAACTCAGGAATACATTCTAAGAATACGCTGTAATTGCAGCAGCATATGCAGCCGATACGCTGGATGCAGCGCTTACGAGTGAGGCCGTGTTCGATTCATCGGCGACTTTCGCCTCCAAAGCACTCCAGAGCTTGTCATTCGAAGCTGACAGGGATTGCAACTGGGCAAGCACGAGTGGGTTATACCCGCCGGCCTCGAATGAAGGTTCCTATAAATCCAGACGGACTAATCAGTGTTTATTCTACAAAGTTTCTTTCAGGTTATATGGTACCTTCGCAACTAAAGCATTTAAGCCATCAACGCTTGCAGCGACGAGGTCTACTGCGGATGATGTGACATCTACACTATCTCCGCTACTAAATGTAGTAGATGAATCCGTGTCGTTGGTGGCCTTGTCGAGATCTGTCCCTAGAGCCGAGGCTGCTCCAGCAACTGCTAGAGCTTGAATATCGCTTCCGTTGAAGGCTGTAACAGCCGTGCTCAGGTTCCCGAGATCGCTTTTGACGGTGCTTAAATCTGTGATAACGCCAGTAGCATCCCTCCGGATCACGGACGATGCGACAAGCGTAACTGCGCAGAGAGTAATGAAGGATACCTTAGAGAAATACATTTTTGATACTCCGAAATAGTTCTCGAGATGATAGAAGTGGAATTTAATGATAGTGAAGATTTCGAGGGAAGAGTTAGGACGATGAGGACTTTATATAGCCGTGCAATGCTGATCACTTGCCATTAGTAGGAGTAACTTTCGAGCGAAGCATTTTTTTCTGTAATAACGACAATGATGTGAACTCTCCGCATTATTCGCTGATGGTTTCTACTCTATAGCTAATACCCCTTTATCACATGTGTGAGGTCGTGCCGTAAATCCGCCTCTATTCAACTCGTACAACATCTATTGGGATCGGAAGCCTCTTGAATTCCTTAAGCGAAAGCTGTCACTCATTACCAAGTGGAAGAGCAGAAAAAGGCCAAATTTGGTGAGTGCGTAATAGAGCTTGTATCACGGAGGTTGGAGGGAAAGAAAATTGCGCTCGACAAGTATGCCTCTTCGATGATCCTGACGTGTGGCAAGGCGACAGATGCAGGCAATCGTATCTGGTAAGAAGATGGTAGGGGTTACTAACCTTGCTGATTTTCTAATTATTGTAGTGGCTGAAACGAGTAAGAGCTACTATTCTTGCTAGGGCTGATCATCCATTCAATGACCCTTCAATTTGGTTGAAGAACTCCACTGTCGATCTTTCACATGCACCCATAGCCAATAACACAACTAAGTCTCTGATACCTCGGAATATTTTGCATCTTGTACCTCAGGTTTTCCCTGTGATTCCTTAATTTGTAATATTCAGACCGAGTCGATCATACTTCGTCGCGTTCACATGGTTGAAGTGCAACACCTTCTGGGTGGTTCTTGTTAGTAAAAGCATGCGATCGCGATCCCCCCGTATACTTGCTAGATCTAGATCTAGCGCTTCGAGGCACCTGTAAACTCATCGTCGTAAACAAGCCGGATTATTTATCGCCTCTAATTTGGGGTATGGAAAGTGGCTGCATGGGTCGCTCAATGCCTAGGCCATTTACGTAAACAGTTAATTTTGCAGAGATCGATAAAACCCAACCAAATTTTGGTCACGTGACAGTCAGTTGCGAGATTGGCTCTGGGGGCTCTGGACATGGAATTTAGCACCTTCACAAACATAAACGCTTTTCTCCTGATTCACAATCTCGGAGCCCATTCACAGTCGACAAATAACCAGCTTGTTACTGTCTTCGCCACCACTGACAACCTAGATCTGCAGCTGTCGCCTGGACGTGCATCCTCGCTGAGGATGTGTAAAGAAATGAATGCACCGGTTCTACCGGAATCAAAGAAGGTCAATGCTACTGTGATAAACACTATCACACTTACTGGAAGATACCGGTTCATTTTCGATGAGGAATTCATGGATGGAATCCAAATGAAGCAGCGGAAACATGCATGTCTTTGCCGTCCATCCAAACCCATGATGCATTTCTGTTGTCCAGGTTTGCTTCTCGTTCTCAGTAAGGTTTGAGAAGTCAGTTTGCCACAACGCTAACAATTCAATTTGCTTGCAGGGTGTCTGGAGGGAAGATACATTCCCAGTGAAGAGGATCGAGCGGATTTCCGACGCGTCATTGGAGGCTATAGTTTTAACGAGCAAGATCCCGTAAAAGGTGTGTCATGGATGTGATTTGTTCCAATTCCATAAGCTCACGAGGTGCTGGATAGTTGTTGATCAGATACTGGATCTCATGGCTCGCAACATGCCTCTAACGTAAAGAAGCAAGACCCTAACTCATAAATTTCGCCTCTCCCTGCATATTATTGCTAAAACTTATCACAGGTTATACTCATATGGCAGAGGCTACCAATCACTATCAAAAAGGCTTGGAATCCCGACCATCTTCTTCACCGACATCGAGAGCGTTCATCTTTGGGCTGGCCACATTATCCACGCATGTGAAGATTACTACTATCACGAGGAATACTTGCACACAGTCTATCACGGCTCAATGTATGATGCAGACTGGGCCCCCATCGGTGAAACTCATGACACGTTTGGCCGCCTTCAGGTCACAAGCAACCGCTTGCACAACCGGCTGATGATGAGTTATCTCGGTGGCGGTGTTGGCGTTGGGTATGTTGAACCTCGCACCCCAGGACTAGTGGGGTTCCTAGAACAAGATCGCATGGTGGAATCTTCTTGCGGGATTTTTGGAGTGTATTTAGCTACCGAAAATGGTAGCCCACAGGGCGTATACAAGGCAAAGAGATCCCGCTTGGTTCCCCATGAACCAATTGTTGGGGAGGTTATAAAGTGGAGTCGGGAATGGATTGGCGATGTCTTTGACGATGATGATTACGCTGCTTGATTTTAAATGGGCTACTCAAAGAGTCTTGGAAATCATGAAGCTATATTCTAAAGGACACACAAGTGAATTTTTGTATCTTAAAATAGACTCAATTTGTTAGCTACGGTTGGTTGGGCGGCATAGTCCTAATAACGAGGGAGATGCTCGCATCAACCTCATTGATAGGGTGAATCTATTGGTAAGGCTCATAGCAGGTATATCTCTCAGCTCAAAGATATAAACCGCATTGATAGGAGTGCCTCTCTGATCAATAGAAATGAGTTTGAATCAAGCAAATTTTTGGTATCAGCATGCAAAATCGGTCCAGGTAAAAAGTCTTCCTAAATAGATACAGCGTTGAGTGGTCTCTAGCTTTAAATTTATTGCCACAGCAGAAATATGAAAGCTTCTCTCAGGATTTCTTTCCCATTACCAAACTTTAACCTACCTTTTTGGGTTGATATCATCCGAGTTCGCTGGCAGCCCGTCTGCTGTAATATTAGATGGTTGATTAAAGTATAAATTCATGATCCTATATTGAGAAGATATCAGCATTTATTTATGTTTCGAGGTTTCTTTATTACTCAATGGCACGTACTTTGAGGCACCACAATATTCCCGTTTGTTGCCCTTACACAATGAATTGCATTGCGCATCAGCAATCTTTGCAGCGGTAGATGCGAGGGTGTTACCACAGTAACACTAAGTTGAAGAGGTTAGCCAAGTATAAGGAAAGTTTGAGAAAGGGCCTGTGACGCACCTCCTGGCTGTACTCAAGGCCTGCATATTGGAAAGCACGATCTTTGCAAGCACCGACACAAATTTCTACAGTCATCCCAGTTGTATTGGTGAACGCATATCCTGAAAGAGCCCTGCCGGCTGTAGCCTCAGAATAGCATCCTTGTGAAATGAAACTGTGGGTAAATGATTAGTACTAGAAGCCGAAAAGGGACATCAGCTTGGTGAACTTACGTTCCAACAGCAGGAACGATAATTGGTGGTACATATAAAGTATAGTTGAAAACGCTCAGCCGAGAAGATCCCCCGCAGATCTGAGATGAGTTACCAGTACAGGCCAAGTTACATCCAGTCTGGCTGAGCGTCGAGCCACTTTGGAGGGAAGTTCCGCAATAACACCTGTATAGAAAATGATAGTGTCAACTATCCTACCCTCCTTGGTTGAAGTGGATGGGCGGGGGGGGGAAACTTACTCGTTTGCCTAGGATAAACAAGAAGGTGTCAATTGTTATACAACTTTCTTAGGGTGAATGAAACAAATATAAGAAGACTTACATATTCAAGGCCTGCCAATGGAAGATTGCGATCCAGGCAAAAGCTTTGACATTTCTCAAGGGTCATTGCTCCTGAGACACTGCCTCCGTTAAGGGCACGAGGGGTTGTTTCACTTAAATAGCCACGATCAGTAAGATTCCTCGAGAAAACGAAGATATAGGCTTACTTAGCACAACCCAAGTACACCCATGGAGTGGCTGTAGTTGACGCTGAAGCTGGTCAGTATTAGCACATGATTCTGTTGATGAAGAGATTTATGGTAAGGTAACTTACTAGCGCTAGTAGATGTGCTGGAGGTGCTGGTAGAATTCGAACTAACAGTGGGAGTCGAAGAAACAGTCGAAGAGGAGCTGTTGCCCGAGGGGGAAGCTACAGCGTCACTTACAGAAGTAGACGTGGAGGTGGATGGAACTGAATCAGATGAGAAAGAAGAAGTGGTCGATGACGAAGAGGTAATGTTGTTTTTTCCATAAACTGTCAATCGATTACCAGCACCACAACTATTTATGAAGTTAGTCACACGACCCTTTAACCGGGCAAGATGGCAAGGGTAGAACGAACTAATTCAAGGGGTTCCCAGCGCAAGTCATGGAGCATTGAGAGTCGGCAACAACAATAGATCCCGTTCCAAAGGAATTAGAACACCAACATTCGCGCCGATATTCAATACCTGCATATTTATACGCAGAACAGGCGTCCAAACATTTAGGAACTGTCATGTCATCAGCTGCAACAAGCTTAGCACCAAGAGCACGACCAGACGTTGCCTCTGTGTAACAAGCTTGGTAGGTATAGTTTTGGTTCCCAGGGTTAATGAATGGGCCGGTTGGCGTTGGTGATGCAGAAGTAGAGGACGAGGTTGATGAATCTGAAGTTGTGGATGTGCTTGATGAAACGTCTGAGGCGCTGGTGGAGGAGATACTAGAACTCGAAGTTACGTTCACTGGATTCTTCTTATATAAGCTTAGCCTCGAGCCGGCTCCACAATATTCATAACGATTTCCAGCACAAAGCATATTGCACTGAGTTATATCAGTAAGGGCTGATCCAACTCCAAGTGTATTTCCGCACCAACATTCCCTCCTGCGAAAATAACCCTAAGTTAGCATGTACGTCAGAAGCTCTATGCTAGTATATCTTAACACAGTGGGTTTACAAACCCATATTCAACACCAGCGTAGTTATATGAACTACATATTGACAAGCATTTGTTGATATTCATGTCATCAGCGGCATTGAGCACAGCTAGAGCCCGTCCTGTTGCTGCTTCCGTGTAGCAACCCGCGAGAGTATAATTAACATTCCCGGGGTTATTTACAGGACCAGTGGGCGTAGGAGATGCCGACGAGGATGTATCTGATGTGGTAGAGCTGGATGATATATCTGATGTAGAAGAAGTTGATGTTGTGGAACTACTTGAACTTGAGACTGCAGATTTCTTCTTGTACAAGCTTAACCTGCTTCCAGCACCGCAGTATTCACTAGCATTTCCAGCACAGAGCATTCTACATTGCGTGGAAACAGCCAGTGTAGAGCCCACTCCCAGGGTATTTCCACACCAACATTCCCTCCTATTAGAAGTCAGAAAGGTGAATGATCAATAGGTGGAAGACAATATACCCGTATTCTACGCCGGCGTATGTGTATGCGCTACAAATAGTTAGACATTTGTTAATGTTCATATCGTCGGCAGCATTGAGAACAGAGAGTGCTCTCCCCGTAGTCGCTTCGGTATAACAGCCCTCAAATCCAAAGTTATCGTTCCCAGGATTGTCAATAGGGGCTGAAGGCGTCGGAGTCGGGGAGCTATTCGGGGCTCCTGATGTAGTTGAAGAAGAAACAGGACCACTACCACCGCTATAACGGTCTTCATCCGCGAAAAGGCTAATATAAGCCCCACCGCCAGAATATCCATTACCTCCGCAAATTTGCGTGTCATTCCTATTGAAGTAAGCATGCGGAGAAGGGAATTAGAAAATCAACAGGAAACAGACCCAGTACAATCAAAGTTACAATCTTCATTGCCTACTTTTAAGGTAGGGACTGTATTGCCGCACCAACATTCACGGTGATACTGGGTTCCGGCGAAAATCCAGTTTTGTGTAGCAGTCGAACACCCACTAATACACATGCCGTTCTCATTGACATCGCTGCCATACAGCTGGGATGTGAGCTGTCTTCCAGGGTTATTTTCTTTGAAGCACCCAATGTAGCGGTACTTCGCATGCGTGGGAGACTTGAGTGGCCCCAATTGCTCGGATACTGCATCACAGGTAAAGACAATATTCTGCTTCCCGAAATCTGGATCATTTGTGTTCATAGTCCAAGTAGCGTTGGGAGTATATGGGTCAACATTGACTTGGGATTTTGGAACCGAACAATAAAGCTGAGCTGTCTGAGACTCGCCGGCAAGGAGTTGCGTCCCTTCGCCGAGATCAATACCATTGCGAGCTGCGACTACATTTCCAGAACCAATAGGTGGCTTAGAAACAGTAATACCAAGCACACCAGCATCCGCAGGGCCATTATTTGTAAGCCTCATCCTCAGAGTTCGAGTGACTTGCTCAAATACGGTACCAAAACTGAAAGGCAGATTAGGATCATATGAGACCCACCCACTTCCATCAACCTTCTCGAACTCCAATTTTGCCTTAGGGTAGCCGCCAGACGTTCCAACAACTGTAAGATACTTGTCTCCGCCATCTGATCTAACCAAAATATAGGCTCCATAGTTTCCGTTCGCACTAGGATTGAAGTTGACAGAAACAGTAATTGATGACTCAGGTGGAATTTTTGTTGGCAGTCCGATAAACTTGAAAGGGCCCGCTTGAGTCGTACCGTTTGGAAGAAATGGACCCTGTTCACTAACAATACTGATGTCGTAGCCATTGATAGTTAACACCCCTAGCCCTTGATTATAGATCTCGATATATCTCAAATAACCATCAGAATTCTCCCCAGTGATTACTCCCGGAAACGAGACGGTATTAGGGGTGATTGATAGAACCGGAACCAGGGATTTTGCAACACCCCTCACTGCGATTGGAGTATTGTCGGCATAGTTGGCAACAGAGTTGGTGGTGTTCACATAAATATCGTCTGAAAGTGGCCCCGGTGCGGTTGGCGCAAAGGTTGACTTGAATGTGAGTGTTTGGCCCACAGCTAGAGTGAGTGGAAAAGTCGGTAAATTTGAAACAGAAAAGTATTGTGCCATTCGAGGAGCAATCCCAGTAACTGTAAGAGCAATATTCGCGGTACAGCTGATATCTTTTGTAACTCCTGTGCCACCTATGGTAGCATTCCCGAAATCAACGGGTGAGGCACACAAAAGGGGAGGGTTAACCGGAGATCCAACTGCAACTAGGTAGCCATCACTGGTTGTAAGATAGGCTCTCCCATTACCGAAACTCGGTCTGCTAAACTTTATCTGGCCGGGGATATTCAATCCTTTTAAGAGAACAAGAACGCCATTCTCGGGGACTGCCTTATAGATACGCAGATTAAGGCCCTGGATATCGGTAACCCAGTAAAGACCAGTTCCAGTTTGCCCATTTAGCGAAGTAGTAGTTCCATGTCCTACTCCAAGAATATAGGCTGTCTTTTCAAGAGTCTGGGCAACTTGAGTAAAAACTGGCTCACCGTTTGGCCCGACGCTAAACTTGAAGACGACCGTTTCATGTTGAACCACATTTACCTTTCGAATTTCGTGAGTAAGACGCCTATGAAAGGTAACCAGATGTGTATCTTACATAGACATATCCGCCTTCGAGAGGATAAGAACCAGCAGTGGCGAATACAGAGTTCAACAGCTCAGTAGTTTGAAGTACAGCGTCTTTCTTATTTGGCCCCATTTGGTAGCCTCCGAGGTCACTTTTGAACGGGCACGCTAGCCTTAAGCAAGAATCAACAACACGAAAGGCTGCATAGAAGACTTACTCTAGATTTAAAAAGTAAAGTTTGCCGGACTTCCCAGCCACACACCCAATCCTACTCACAGTGGGGGTTTTGAAAACGGTTTGGTCGAGAAGCGCAATACCGGAAGTTCCAAGATCTTTGTCGGCACCGTCCAACGCTTGCTTTTCCCATGGCATAACTTCAAAAATATCAGTAGTTAATCGAGAATGCTAAGGATTAGAGGTTTACAAAAGTCAATCACACTCAAACTCCCATCAGAACCAATTGCCATATGAACGGCGGCTTCCTCTAGTGCTGTAGGGGGCTGCCTTCCAGGAACAGGAATATCGCTCAGCTGTGATGCATACCTAAAAATTGAATCAAATACTAAGTCAGTGCTGGGAGGATACTCGACGGTCAGAATCCCGAATGGCTGAGTTACGATGGGAACGACTATTCGGCCGCCCAACCCGGAGGAGCTGCTTGGGGGGAGACAAATAGCCATAAGAGATAATGTTCTCTCATATCAACACCAAAAGGGATTTCGTCATGAGACGTTGGAATTACTTCCTTAGGTAATGTGCCTGCTACACAGGCCATGCTAGAGCTTAAAAAGACTTACCATGGCTCTATTATAGAGGCAATTCCAACCCCTCAATTCGAAACCCCTCCCGTCAGCCAATATGATGATTTGTGAAGCGGAAATTTTCTACTAAAGAGTCCCCGGTCCATTGAAGCCCAAAGTGTACGTAACCCAGCCATTCAGATCTTTAGTTTCCGTCTCAATGATTGTAGGGGATATACCCGTTTCCTGTAGCAAAGAACATGCGGCCAGCTATCAAAAAGCAGGTATTAATCAAAATTCATCACTAGGATTACCACAATATACTGAGAATGGTAGTATGAGGTTTCAAAAGGTAACCAATGGTGATAACTTCAAGGAAAGAGAAATCGTACCAGAATCTTGTGCAAGCCCACCACCACTCATCCACACACCACCTCCCTTCTTGTCTTCTGGGCCACCCTCCATAGCGTATTTCTCAACAATTTGGCCGCTTGTTCCATGCCAGCCGATGATCCAACCCGTAAAGTTATATTGTACACTATACCGTTTAGTATACTATAGCTTCATGAACACTGATTAGGGGATTACCAGTGAGAAGCAAATCCGGCATAGACATAGGGCCCACTTTGCATCAATGCCGGACGTTGATGGTGAATACCGCCCTGGAACATGCGGATAGGATTGTTGCTTGCGATCAAACCTTCGAGATTGATGGGGAAATTTGGCTTTTCCTCTAGTGTCCTAGTGTCCAATGCATGAACGTAGTCTATCAAGTCAAGTTAGACCGTCGTCTCTCATATGCTCCCTCTCCCCACATAATTAACACGTACATCGACCATTTGCTCGACCTTTCTCGACACCAGTCTGATCGCGATATGTCTTCATGGTGAAGTACCAGGTATTGGTCGCGGGGTCGATAACACCGGTAGCCTATCCTCAATCAGCTATTAGATATCTGAGAAACACCTTGGTCCTTCCTATAGAACGTGAACCCTACCGTGCTGCCAATAGTTTGACTGATATCATTGCAATTATCAAGCTCAGAGACCAAAAATGGAATATGGATATTCCTAGCAAGCAAGATATCCCCAGTTTTTGCATCAATCTTGTAAACCCAATTCTGCTGCGAGACAACATATACGAATTGACTATCATCAGGCGTATATACAAGCGCTTGGGCAAAGATTTGTTCTGTTTCAGATAGTAAGCACTGGTCTACGGCTTGCAGTGAAAATTTGGAGATCCTCCTTTACCATTCCATCCATTGTAATTCCCTAATAGCTTTTTCCGCCATATAATCCCGAATTGTGGTGATGCAATAACAGAAGGATCCATATTATGATTACTAGACAATTGCAAAACGCCTGTGTTAATGAAGACCTATGCTCTGGCCACAGTATTACAAACAACCCAGTTAAGGCTTCCCATAGCTAGATTCTAAGCTAAAACACCAAAGGAACTCCGGGAACTTACGGTTGATATCCAGACCTAGTATTGTCACCAGCACTGGTAATTGTATCTGTCGAATGCAACGCCTGAACATTCCCTAGAAATACCGAAACCAACAAAAATAAAAATCCAAAGAGCGCTGCAGATGCCATTGACAGGCCCCCACTGCCTCCCCTGTCGTAGGAAAGAAACCCCATGTTTAAAGGCTACCGCCGCAAACAATGACAATTGCCTCGAGAGCAGACGAATTTCGAAGGAGACAGTCCAGGAGGCGCGAACGAACGAACGATCTACACGACGGATAGTTATGCAAGTCGTTGCTCATTCCCTACCTCTTGCGATTAACCAAAGAGTCTGGTATGGAGTGAGGATAGCAATCGTTTAAAGAGAAAAGGGGAGCAAGGTCTCATGATATGTATGTACTCCAGATCTAGAATATCCAAGCCTGCGGTACCCTCCAGTATCCCCACCATTTAGGATCGCTCAAAGGGGCAAACCTAAACGTTTTGATAAATCCCAAGCCACTTGAGCTCTACTACTTCCGCCACCATACTCAAACAAGAAGCTTCATATTTATAATATCATAGGCTATTACCGACTCGGCATCTCCCGTAAATATTTCCCCATTCGGGCCGATCGATTTTTTAACCACCTCCGTAATTGATCATGCGAAAATCCAAACAGCCGCCCCGAATACTTAGAATAGCTATGGTTATCTCGAGACCAACTCGTCGCAAGATACTAAGGGACCCATGCAGTACCTTATCGATCCCATAACGCAGAGACCCAAGATGCCCTGCAACTAGCCCAAAGCATTAGAGTTGAGCTCGCCTGAGATATTTGGTTTTAGTGGCATTCTTTGCGGCTTTGTTCAGGTTCTTTCTCATACGACCAGTGCCAACCCAGCCAAGTGATTACCAGAACCACAAAAAAATTTGAATGGCTATGTTTGCCTATCCCTGGCTTCATCGTTTGTTTTGACTTGTGCAGTCTAAATCCTTAGAAACCTATCGGCCACCAGCGGCCAAGCAAAGTAGGATTAAGCGTCAAGGAATCTCTCCATTCATTGACCCAAATACCTTGTCTACATGCATGTGTGCACTTTGCACATGGGCCCGTTCACCCGCTCCGGAGCCCTTTTCTAATTTTCGACGGTTGAGCTTCACGTATCGAATGATCGGGTCCCTCCGATTCGACAGTACGGTGTTCCCACACTCTAGTTCTCTTAGGACTGCTGGATGACCGGGTTTCATAGCATTTGAGATGCATTCTCTAGAAATACCACCTCATCTCCTACTCCTTCACACATAATAAACGATTTAGCGACAGTGGCAATGAAAGAACACTGAGAATTCTGTACAACCGCGAAGTTTTATTGCGGCGTCCCATCAAGTAACAATTCGTTTTCACGCCATTAAGGCTACAGCACTAGCTAGGCTATGTCAATTAACCGAGATTGAGACTATTAACTCTATCTGTCGCCAAGATTCTGCCTTTGCCTTTGAATTCTTCGAATAGTTACACGGAAGGCGTTTTTAGGTGGTCGCAGTTTGTTCTCTTTGTTGCCTTGGCTTAGACCTTCGTACCTGACATGCGGATGGCTTTTTTTCCTTTTTCCTCCCGATCGATAGTTAGTTTAAGGCTGAGACATCACACCGCCAACAGATACCCACCTCAAAAACCACTTTTTACAAACCTGTGCGATATGGAAAGTCTCATGGTATTCAAAAACACTCTATCTGCCAATCCCGGTAGATTTGGACACTGCCCCCACGCAAATAAGCCACGTTGCGGAGAAAATCTGCGATGAGCTTAATTTACCCGTTAGACCACCTTCCTTCCTCTTTCAAAGAAAACACCTACTTTATCAGCCAGGACACAAGAAAGCCAATTTTGGAATCGCAAACTGCGACCCTGAAACCATGGGGCTAACACGAGGGCAATTTTAGGTTTATGCACCAGCGCCAGCGATAAAACATCATAGAGTAACCCATCAGTCTACAGCAAGATGCAGCAATCATCGGTTTGGCACAAGGCCCCTACTCTCCGCGGGCTGCATATCTAACGGCTGTGGCCCCGGTTACGGAGGACAGAAAGCCGATAGTGTTGCACAAGCTTGAAGACTGAAGATGAGCACTATAGATCCACGTTTGTTCTCGCGTAGGCTAGGCAGCCTCATTATTGCTTTGTCTTTTCAGCCCGATTTTGCCAAGCTTATCCATGAGTACCTTGCTAAATCAGATCATTAATACCATGCTATCTCGGTATCAGTAACCGGTGGTTACACTCCCATGGAGTTAATCTAGTTAGCTGGTTAGATACCAATCTGTGGAATATAGTCGCGATGGATCAATGATATGGGTATCAATGACCATCTGTAAGACAACCCAGTTGCATAATCCTTTGTTTAGAGAATCCACAACAAGCAACTCCCAAACCAAAACAACAATATTCGATGAGTAGGCTAGAATCAGCCAGCCGCAATAACGAGGAACTTGTACCGGTCATGCACCTATATGTACCACAATCCAATTTAATTTATCCAAAGTGCTCCCAATTTTTTGAAATAAGCCTTTGGATAAGTATTTGGTTTCGGGAAGTCCGTGTATGTACATACGCGTATACTTCAGGGTCCACATGCACATAATATCTGGGTTAAATACTTTGTGGGACGTATGCGTTGATCGTAGGACAAGGTTAATAATAGAGGTTTGACCTTTGGGTCACTCGGTTGACCTTGTACTAAGAGCTAGGTATGTTTGTGTTCGCCAGCAATTGTAATCGAATGGATCAATCAGTCAATAAACCATTAAATAAATAACAATGATTAATTCATTCTCAACTCAGAATACCAGACACAGGTACATACTTTGGAAGTCGATATTCATATTCAAGAAATTGGCTGATGAGCCACAAGGAAATAACATCACATGCCATCACTCGAATTATCATTCTCACAAAATAGCTACTGCAGGAACCGCTTTGCTTGAATTTTCATCCCTTGAACCATTTATCAGCCCCTTTCGATTCCCTTGGTCAATCTCCGCAGGCTAGACAGGACGGATTTAACAATACATGCCAAGCCATCAACGCCAAGGCCCTCGGCCTCTCTCGGCCGATCTGGAGGTATCGGAACTAAAGCGGTGTTCACAGGAAGTGCAAAGCTTGTTTCAGAGCCGCAACTTTTATTTTCAACACTCTGAGAGATCGACCAATCGGGCGAGCCCCCTCTCTATCCTTGTTGTTTGGCGTTTCTCTGTAGATATACGTAACTGTCCGCGTCATTCGTCTTGTCTGCTCTCTATTGAAGTTCAGCCCGAGCCTGCTTTACCACTCGGTTTCTGTGAATATCATCACATTCCTTTGATACAATCGTGTTTGAGAGAGCTAGTACCGGCGCAGATTGCCAGATACTACCCATCAGCCGCGGTTGTGAGACGACCAAGCTGAATCTCTAGATCCCTCGAAACCCCACCTTGTAGAACCGGCTACCTACTCTATATTCAGTAGAGAGAGCAAGATACATATTGAATTTAATACTGGCACCATCCCTTCGATCGTTTCAATCGATACCATCTTATCGATAAGCTGACAGCTGGTTGGCTGGTTGACAGCCCCACACCCGAAACATCCAAACCCCGAGTAAAAGTCCAACCCTCCATGGAAATGCCCCAACCGGAGTCCGGATATAAGCACTTGGATGAAACCCTTTCCTCCGCGTCTGCATACCAATCGTCGGCAATCGAGAACGACCGGCGCCAAGCCCCCCGGTTCCGGTGCTGTTGACGCGGAGATAAAACTGATTCGTTGGTAACGTGGAAATGGGTGTTTTGTGAGTTTTTTTTACGTGGGAAAGCGTCCCTTGGCTCATAGAAATCAGAAGAGTATATATATGACTCTTTGAGCCCCTTTACGTTCATCAGCTATTACATATTCACCATGTGCGGTCTCGGGAGATTGTTCAAGTCCAAGACTCCAGTTTCTGTTCCTTCAACAACCACCCAACTCCCCCACCGTGAGAAGCCAGCATCCACAACCTCCACCTCCACGACACTCCAAAACCAAACCCCTGCTACATACTCGACATCGCATCCAGCAAAAATAATCATGTCCTACCCTCTCACCGGCAAGGTCGCTCTGGTAACTGGTGCCTCCAAGGGCATTGGCAAGTCCATTGCCGAGAATCTCTCCGCCCAAGGTGCTACAGTCGTCATCAACTACTCCCGTGATTCCACCCCAGCAGATGCTCTCGTCGCTCAGCTTGGTGCAGACCGTAGTCATGCTATCAAGGCGGATGTCAGCAGCGTCTCTGAATCTCAGCGTCTGGTCTCGGAGACTGTCGCTAAGTATGGCAAAATCGACATCTTAGTATTGAACGCTGGTGTCCTCCCGAATAAGGACCTCGCAGGGACCACAGAGCAGGATTTCGATAGAACCTTCGGGGTGAACGTCAAAGGACCCTACTTCATCACCCAGGTTTGTCCTCCCAACCCAACTCAAAAGCACCCCAGTAACTAACATCTCCCTAGGCTGCAGCTCCCCACATCCCCGACGGCGGCAAAATCATCTTCTTCTCAACCTCCCTCACCGCCGCTACCACTGTAACCCCCAACTACCTCCTCTACATCGCCACCAAAGGCGCAATCGAACAGATGACCCGCGTCCTCGCGAAAGACCTCGGTCGTCGTGGCATTACAGTCAACTGTGTTTCCCCCGGCCCCACCGGAACCGACCTCTTCTACAACGGGAAGCCAGAGAACGTAGTCAAGATGATCGCCTCCTGGAATCCAATGAACAGGATTGGGACCCCAGAGGAGGTCGCGAAGGTTGTTGGCTTTTTGGCTGGTCCGGATTCGTCGTGGGTCAATGGTCAGAATTTGAGGACGAATGGAGGGATGGCTTAATGGGTTTGTGAGGGCGTTATTGGGTTGGGTTTCTGGGTCATGGCGAGCCACTCGCTGGTTTAATTCTTTTTGTTTGGTCGGGTAGATTTCATACCAAGCGGTTTCGTTTGTCACATCGCTGTAATCGATAAGTCATTAATCGGTGAAAACCTTGCGTACGATGAGCACTGAGGAATCGTGATATCTGGATATAAAACCTAGAGATCGGGTTGGTGAAGTAGGGGCCAGAGAAGACGAGAAGGCCAGCAATTCAGGTGAAATACCACGTTATAAGAAGTACCTTGGATCGAAGTGCAAATGGGGAGAGAACGATAATATCCAAATCAACTGCTATAGGGTTAGGGTTAGGGTCATTGTGCGATTGATCGATCCTACTGTGCCTGAGTCTCAAGTTCATTGGCCGAGACGCACCTCAGGGAAATTCAGGCAAGCATGACATACTTGGAAGGCTGTTCAATTGAATTTCTGCTCCATACTTGGTGTTTGGTATTGTGCGGAGTTTTACCCCAGACAATCAGCACGGATCACAGGGTGCCCAAGATACATGTAGTATCTAGTCTCGTATCGTAATCAAGGATGTAATTAAGGTTAACGTCTTAAGACTACATGTACAGTAGTGATGAGAAAACCGTCGCTTTCCTACGAACCGTGTCCATAAGGATTATAAAAAAAATAAGATAATGGATTAGTGAACTCCAGAGATGGAGAGAGTAATCGTATTCCTGAAGCCCACAATCTTCAATAGAAATATACGGCAAAACCGCTGTGACCCGCCCCAGCAGAATTCTCTATTATCAATCACTGGAATTATATGACTTGAATCCACAACGCCAGAACTTGAGTTATACCGGAATAGCGTGCCCTCTAGGCAGCCAATCCCCAATCCCAGGACCCTCTCTCTTGGACAACCAATTAAGGCAGATCGTAGGATAGTAATTGAACAAGGCGACACGAAACATACGACAATCTCAGTGAATATAGCTCATACGCGAGAAATTACTCACCTCTTTCTTTGCAACAATCAAATAAGCTCCGTGCGTGGTTAGTGATAATACTTCCTGCGCATCCATGACTCCGAACCCTGTTTCGAGTTATTCTAGGAGTGTCAGCACCGTATTGCTGGGCCTCACGACATTGGAGGGGTATGCGGCTCTCGAAATGTGGGGGAGACCGTACCACAAATGAGGGGTATAGGGCGTCCACAAGTGCTTGTTTTGTTGGAGAAAGGATGGGGAATTCGTGGTTGCCTTGCTTACGCCTGAGGCCACCTCGGTCTATTGATCCACAGACCAATTGCAGGAGATCATGCAGGTGTCCAACAATCGTCTGTGCATAGCCTCTGCCCTACGTGAGATGCAGAGGATGAGAGTGTTGATGATCCGTTTGTTTGAAAAGTATTGCACGTTTGATGTTGTTGCCTGAAGCGAGATGCAATCGGGCCAATGGCGCTTGTTGCCCGATCTAGCAGGGCCAACCGAGGATTTCAGCCGCACGATCGTTGGAAGAGTAGAGTAGAGAACTCTCGCTGTGGTACCTGCTGGATTGCTGAACCGGCTGTCGGCACTTTACACGCTCTTCTCCGGCACTGCCATCGTGTTCCTACGAACCTGCCGAGCTCTGTTTGCCGTCGATGTGCCAAGGATCACAGGTACCGAAAGGTACCGTACTGCTGAGGTTCTCTTCTCTACAGTCGATGCTCTCCCAGCCCTGATGTGACTCAATGGCAGAGGATGAGGCTGAAACAAACAAGCTCTACTCTTCAATAGACAAACATCTCGGTGAGTCATTCTGTGCTTTCCACTCGCTGAGTGCATGCATTGCGCTCCTGCCTGTGACACTATCCCTCACTGTGTTCTGCGAGATGCATGCGAGAAAACTCTTTAATTATTGAAAACCTGCAACTGCAACTGCAACCTGGTTATACCGTGCTGCCAATTACATCTCATCGCCCTTCCTGAATCGTGTCATCACCGTCAGCATCCAACCGTGGCGAGCCGGGGACATCGCTGGCTGCCTGGCTTCAGCTTTCCCTTCTGACTCCGAGCTCCTCCCACTGACCAGACCGTTGGGAAGCTTACTTCTACCACCTGGAGTAGACTACATAGATAAATACCTTCCCATCTGCCATTCTTTCGTCTCACTCACATCACCTGCAACTGTAAATACATACCTACTCCTCCTCCACTCCATACCACCTCAGACTTAGAATCCCTAGTGCTCCCTTGTTGTATTCTACCTTTCCACACCCCAACTGTGTTTGTCTCGGTCCAATTAGACCTCCACCCATCGCTCGGAACCATGGCTTCAGTCTCAACTCTATCTGAAGAGATATTCACAGCTGAAACAACACCTTCCGAACTCCCCCCTTCTTCTGCTCCGTCCGCCATCTCATCACTAGAAAGCTCTACTGCTCCTACCGATCCCCAAACTTCCTCAGCTACCCAGACCTCCTCTGCTGCAATCAAAGACGACGGAAACGTCTCGAAAGTGAAAGGTAAGGGAAAATGTATTCATAAGAAGAAAAAGGCGGAGGAGAAGGAGAAAGAGGACCGTGAGCGGAAGGAAAAGGAAGAGCAAGAAAAGAAAGAGAAAGAGAAAGAGGAAAAGGAGAAAGAAGAGAAAGAAGAGAAAAAATCTAAAAAGGACAAAAAGTCAAAGAAATCAAAGAAGAGCAAGAAATCAAAGAAAGTCGAGGAGAGCGATGAGAGTTCTAGCTCTTCCGATGATTCGGACTCTGATGAGAGTTCGGAGTCTGGTGATTCTGATAGTGGCTCCTCATCCTCTTCGTCGTCGTCTTCTGACTCGGAGGTTGATGGGGATGAAGCTTTGGCGGCTGCGATCAGGTTGATACTAGCAAAATCTTCCAAGTCAAGGCGCAGGCGGCAGAAGGAGAAGAGGAAGAAGATCAAGGCAAAGAAAGCAAAGAAGGAGAGGAGAAAGGCAAAGAAAGCCGAGAAGGAGGCCGAAGAGAAGGCCGAAGAAGAGGGCGACGAGAAAGAGCGGGCTAGCGTACTTGAGTATAAGCGAGTAGATGAACGTGAGTTCCCGATATCATTACCTCTGACGGCTGAAAATTTGGTCTTTTCCCGCTGACCCTGAATAGTCTGGGACAAGGAAATCCATGACTTCAAGATCACGGACACTGTCCCCCACCCGAAAACGGATAAATACTCTTCCTTCATTTTCACCGTCCGCCGCGTCTTCGACTACGAAAATAAGTATGTCGAGACTCTTCTTGATATCAAATCCATTCTTTTGAAGGATGCTCTGCATGAGATCATTGGCGACGTGAAAGGTGTTTCTCTCATTGAGGATATCCCCGCCATCGACCCCAACACGATTTTCAACTTTCTCCCAGAACTCCAGGCTTGGGTTGAGAACAAATCGAAATCCAAGGCAGACCCGTCGCCTTCAAAGGAAATTGAACCGGCGAAACCCAAGATTGAGTCGGGGAAACCTGAAACCGTGCCATTGACGGCCGAGGAAATTTCCCAGCAGATCGACCAAGTCAAACTGCTGATTGAGTATATCAACACGGACTATACTTCTGTCAAAGCGACAATCGATCCGCTGTTGGCAAACTCCATGATCACTTTTGATCTGCTATGGGCTGTTTTGAAACCAAACACTATCATGTACACGACTTGCGCAGGAAGCAATGAGCCCAGAGCTTTCAGGTTGGAATATGCGCAGAAGAACTCGAGTTTCATGAGGGGTAAATGGTGGAGTGTCGAGGGGAAATATCTTGAGTACGACGGAAAAGAGGGGACAAATGCTGTGGGTAGTGAAGGGGCTGGAGGGTTTGGCTGGGGGACAGTCATGGTCGACATTGACTGTTTCAAGAGCTCTCGAAAGATTGGCTCGTTGGCGTGCTACCCGCTAAGCTATCGAAAGGACAAGGAGACCATGAGAGTGAGTTTTCTACCGGTAATCCTACGGAGAAGCATACTAATAGGCCCAGAAAACCCTGATTGAGCGTGGACGCAAATTTGTATCGTTGAAAGGCATGCAGTACAAAACGCACGATGGCATGGCGTTTATGAAAAAGAAGCGACAGTATGCTAAGGTTCATGTAAGTAATCCGCTTCGGACAAACTCTACATACAGTACTAATAGCATACAGGTCAAAGGTCGTGTCATGATCGACCCATCCACATTCCGACGCATCAATCCAAATTACTTGGTCTCCTCTGTCAAGTCCCGAAACAACGACGAAGAAGACGATGCTGAAAACAACTACTTTGACGTCAGCGAGGATTCTTCGGAAGCCGGATCTGATGATTGTGACGGCTGCTGTTGCTGCGACGGAGAGGGTGAGGATGGGGAAGCCGCAGGCGCGAGTGAAACCGCGGGTGGGGAGGATTCAGAGATGAAGCAAGCAAAGTTCGTTATCGATGATAAAGGGGACTACCACATCATCACAAAAGGAGAGGAGATTGAAAAGGCAATGCAAGTTGAGCGAGTGGCCGAGGAGGAATCCGAACCAGTATTTACAGACGATGAGCTTCTTTTAGCGTCGCCTGTTGTGCTTGGATGGGCATTCAATGAGAAGTTGTGGCGTGAGGATCACTGTCCCCTATAAAACCGCCACCAAACTAACATCACTTTAGTGGAATTTCCTGTCTCAGGCATTGAGGACATCAAGTGGAACGAAAAGGCTTTCGATTCGCTTGTTCTTCCCGATGATCAGAAAGCTATCGTCAAGGCCCTTGTTGAGTCTCACACAGGCAAGAATATCGCTTCTTCGACCATCGACGATGTGATACAGGGTAAAGGCCGTGGTCTTGTTTCGGTCCTTCACGGACCTCCGGGAGTCGGCAAGACATTGACCGCTGAAGGAATCGCGGAACTCCTCAAGCGGCCGCTTTACTGTGTCTCATCGGGAGAGCTAGGGACAAATCCTGCTGTCCTTGAACAAGAGCTCAACAAGATTCTAGACATTGCACACTCTTGGGGTGCCGTGCTACTTCTTGATGAGGCAGACGTATTCTTGGAACGCAGAACTATGGCAGATATGCACCGGAACGCGTTGGTGTCGATATTCTTGCGTCTTTTGGAATACTTCCAAGGTATCTTGTTTTTGACGACCAATCGCGTTGAGACTTTCGACGACGCTTTCCAGAGCAGGATCCACGTTGCATTGAGATATAACGAGCTCGGCTTTAAGGCTAAGGTTAAGATCTGGAAGATGTTCTTGGAGATGGTGAGGGTTAAGGATGGCGTTGATTCGCCGGAAGTGTTGACACCTACGGAGATCGACTGGCTGGCCAAGAAGAAGCTGAATGGGCGACAGGTTTGTTCCTCTGATATCCCCGGGTTGTTTTGGTACCATTGCCACTAACTATCATATCTACAGATCAAAAATTCGGTCAGAACAGCGCAAGCTCTAGCGAATAATAAGAACGAGAAGCTTTCAATGAAGCATATTAGGACAGTCCTCAACGTTGCTGAAGGGTTCGAAAACGACCTCAAGGGCACTGGACAGCTTGATAGCATGAATGCTTATGCCTAAGTAGCCGAGCAGGAAATCTCGGTGAAACTTATAGATATTGATTTTCTCTTGTATATGTTTTATTATCTCTTTTTGGCATTGGGGCTCTAGGGCAGTTTAGGTTTTTCGGTTCGGTTTTTATGTTCAACTGTCACTCCTGGGTTGTGATTTCATTTAGTGTTCATTAGTTCCCTTGGTACTTATTGTTTATAGGTTCGGTTTCGGCTTTCGATTCTTCTTTCTTTGTTTGGGTAAGATTACGGCTAAAGTTACAATAGTTAGACACATTTTCCCTCCTCTTTTTGTTACAAGGTCTAGGTTTGTTAGGTTGGATAAGGCTGGGTGTAAGTGGAGCGTGGAGCGTTTTCATTGGGATTATCTCCATTCTATTCCTAAATCATGTCCTGCATTCGTTGTAGGCCTGGAGGCGGTGGGTGGGGCGTGGTGTGTACACAAAGGTTACGTTCCTCTATAGTATCATTTATGAATCTAAGACAGAAATGTGAGCTCAGCGGAAAGTGCGTGTAGCAGCAGCGGTTCGGAAGTCTACTTAGTGTTCAAGATAAACTCAGACATGTAAAGCCCAAGACTGGTATTTACACGATGCTAATCCCCTGATAACTGAGGTTTTGTGACTTTCAAGTCCAAGAGCTAGATGATATATTAAACTTGACTTGCTCTTTCACCTACAAAAAAAGTTCAACTTCCTTAAGACTAGCTATCTGATCGTAAGGTGGAGGGATTTTACTCGTAGCACCAAAAGAACGATTGTTTCAGCTAACCAATTCTAATCACTCCCTTTCCTCCTACGTTCTTCACAATATAGCACTCGCTTTACACTTTAGGTGATAGATTCAGCACCAGACAGCTAGAATATCGCTTGAATTTTACATAATAGACAGAACAGATTAACAATGAAAATAGTTGCGTAATGCATTAGTCCCTAGGCACTCTCTCCCAAACCAAAACTCGACACTTTATTTGCGCAGCGACTTGCTCAAAAAGCCCGTAGCCTGCTTCTTCCCGAACTCCACACCCTTCTCCAACACCACACCCCTCAAACTGGTGGTTCCCAGCGACGGACGCGTGTTCTCAGGCTTCGCCGGATGGTTCTCCACATCACCTGTGAAGTCCCTCACTTGAAACCGGCCGCCAGTAGCCTTTCCTAACGCTTCTTCGCTCTTGATCAAGACCTTTGCTTGAGCTGCTGCAACACCCCAGTCGGTGATGACGATGGCACCGACACCGATCGTGGCGAGAACTGCAAGTCCGAATGCAGACCAACCAAAGCCAATGTCGGCGGTGCCGATGTGGATTTCGACAGCGTCCATACCCATTTTGTCGACAAGAGTAGAAACAGCGCCGCTATCAGTCTGGTCAGTGAAACGCTGAGATAGAAAAGAATAAGACGACATACGAGGTAACTTGCTGCAAAGTCATACCACCAAGCAAAGCCAACGATCCAATAGTGCATCCTGCCGCCGCAACTTTCTTTGTCCAGGCTGGGATAGGGATCCCGGGGATGCAGTTCGCCGCGACACCGAGCCAAGCGATACCCAAAGAAACAACAGCCACCCAGATGGGGAACGCGAATGAAATCTTGTCACGGTAGATATCCGCAATTGCCACCAGGTCCAACGGATCGCCGGTGATGTTTCCAGCGATGTGTCCGAGGGCTGCACCGTCTCTAGCGCAGTCCCATCCTCCGGAGTGTTGGATGCAGAGTCCACGGTATCCTACACGGATGTTGGAGAATGATGCTTTGTTTTTGTCGGAGGAGAATAGACCGTCGATGCCGTTGATGATTTTCGAGGAAGTGGAGTCGGTGTTGTAACTGAGCGAGATGAGGTAGAATTTTCGAAGACCGGATGCGGTTGAGCCGGTGAGGATGAAGGTCGTGAAGACAGTGGAAATCGTCAGGACTATAATGCTGAACAGGAAGACAGGTTCTATTGATGATGGGTTAGTACTGGTTATGGAGAGAGAATGCAGGAGACTTACTGGTGAACTGCCCACAGCCGTAACGAGAAAGAAATGAGAAGTTGAACATGATTACGAAGAGAAAAGATCAAAGAAAAGAAAGTTGAAACTCGTGAACGTGAACGTGAAAAAAGAAAAAAAGATGTACGTGTTGAAAAAACGGTAACAGACCTGCTGTTGAGAAGAGAAAGGAAAACAGAAAGGAAAAAAAAGAGAACTCGAAGTGGAAGCTTGGCTTATGAGAATTGATGTGGAATAGAAAAGCAATCAGTGGGCGAATGGAGATCCTTATATACAATGAAGCTTTCAAGATGGCCAGCTCATCGGCTACCAGTCTATCGCTAATAGAAGTTATTATTACTATTCTCTGTTGATCGTCAGGGCGCGCGCCTGCTGCAGCTTGTGGTTGGAGCCGCGAGATGTTCCACGCCAATTAGTAGTTCTCTGTCGACGCTCATTGGTCCGCTTAAAAATAGACGAATCCCTGACATTACCCCTGTGTCTTATTACTGTCTATCGTCAAACGGAGAGGGGCTCCACTAAACGCCAGATACTTCTATAGAACTGAAAAACGCGTGAGTCGGAGGTATCGCTCATACGAGATCTCGCTGGAGCATCGGATCATTAACCACTGGAACATCTATCCACCACCAATCACTCATCAAGCAAAATAGTCCGTTATTCAGCCAACTCATCACGAACAATGGGCAGCTGAGGATAACCGTTTACTGGACGCAATCGCTCCTCGGCAGGATAAGTAGATAGAATCTATAATACCACTGAGAACCCTCAGAAACGCCACCTCGCAAGCATCTGCGACTATGGTCGGCCACGTCCTACAACCCTAACCCATACCAAACTCCAAGATGGCACTATTAACCAATACATGTGGAGGAATAGATCCGCCGCGGGTTCTTTGACGTTGATGGCCCGTTTCAGGACAGATCTAAATTTATTGTAATGTGGCCTGAAGCTGCATTCGGGAGTTTTTCATCTTCCGAGATTACTGGCCAAATTGGGACCTAGCGAACACCAATCAACGCTACTAAAATTAGGCACATCAAACACCTCTTACTCCTAACGATGATTGGGGAATGCACAAGAGAAGTGTAAACCCGATGAAGATTCAGGAGCCGGAGATTGAAGAGCTGAGGATGTTAAAAATGATACTCAAGCGACCCCTGGACTAGCCGTCACAGTTAGCGCCACCAGTGTGAAATTTGTGGCTCATACGCGTAGAAGCACCCCATTGAAACTGCTGGTGGCAGCGATGACATAGTGCATCTAAACACTGCGAGAATTCTAAAAAGGTGATGCAAATGATCATAACCGTTGAGGCTGCTGTTTTCAAATGTTTCATAAATCGCCATTTGGCAAAGTGAAACATGGTTCCATGGCTCAGTTGGTTAGCGCGTGGTGCTAATATCTCCAAGATGTTTACGCCAAGGTCGAGGGTTCGACCCCCTCTGGAACCATCAACTACTTTTTTATCCTTACTTTTATGCATTGTGCACTATCCGCAACAGCTTTAAGCGATTGTTTCTAAGTTCTGCCAAAGTACTTCATAAGCTCATGGTTCCGACAGCTACCACCGTAATATCTCGTTAGTATTGAACGCAACCGGGCCGGGCAGGATCGAAATACTTAAATGAAGATACCCGTATCCGGGAAGCCCTTCTATGGTTTTCCAATTCTCAAAGACAACTTTGTGGGTTCCGTTACGACCGATTTCAAACCGCCTAGCCCAGCTGCCACCAAGATAATACGGTAATTAGAGTGAATTGAATTTTTCACCTACCCATTCTAGTTCAAGACATGCAAGGGCCAGACATTACCAAGTAACGACCTGATCTCCAACCGACTCCCAAAATTTCTATGGGCTGGATTTTCTTGTTCCACTAGGTACAAACACTACATCTAGGCTTTAGTCTCTGGATAGAGTACATGTATAGGACTATCAAAAAGTTAACAGTGCAACGTAATCGGAAGAACCCCGAAGACATCAATAAATAATATCTTTCTCTAAAATAGTAACACTGGCCCGTGGGCGTGTGCGAATCTATACCCACTCAATCGCTGGCTGCTAGTCCATGTTACTGGGACACCCGGGAAAGCAACGCAATGAAACTAACATACACGTAGATTTCTAAAATAGACAAACAAAGCCTTAAACAGCACTCACCAGGTGTCGAAATGACAGCAAAAGAGAAAGCGAATGGTTCCAGAGGGGGTCGAACCCTCGACCTTGGCGTAAACATCTTGAAGATATTAGCACCACGCGCTAACCAACTGAGCCATGGAACCGTGACGTTACACGGGAAAACTGCATACTATTCAAGATACTTATTTCTGCTGAGCAGTTGTAATAAAGTTGGGTGGAAGTCGCGTCGTCGGCAATAATATACCCCTCTTCCTTACTTCCTCAATGGCTTCCCGACGTCTCCTTTTCCTTGTCGACTTCGACGAAACTTTGACCAGAACAGGAAAAGACACAATATCTAGAATAGCATCGGCTGCCTACTCCCACCAGCACTCGAGTGCTCAATTGCTTCCATGGAGTTACTTCACAGATACTTACATGCGTGACTATAATCGTCATACCCAATCATACCCTCAAGCAACGCGGAATACACTCGCGGCTGAGAAGGAATTCTTGAAATCTCTAAAGTCCGTCGAAAGAGCAAGTATCGAGCGTGTTGAAGCCTCTGGTATTTTCAAAGACCTTAGCTTGCCCATGCTCATCCAGACGGCTATTGGCGATAAGCAGCGACTCGAGGAACTTATGAGGAAGGGATGGTGGATAGCTTTGAAAAAAGTTTTAGAGAGGGGAGAAAGTTGGGGAAAGGTCGCGGTTGTCAGCGTTAATTGGAGTAGACGGTGGATTCGGGAATGTCTCGAGGGTTCTATTCAGCTTGGGGAAGATGAAATAGCTAAAGTTAAGAGGATTGAAATTTACGCGAACGAACTGGTTGTCAAGGACGATGAACGGACCACCACTGGGTTATTGGATAGATGGTTTGGTCAAGAAGATGGCGGGATTTGGACTGGTTGGGATAAGCTGAGAGTTATGGAAGATATCATCAAGAAAGAGTTCAAAGAAGAAAGGGAAAAGACAGCTTTAGTGGTTTACGTGGGCGATTCGACAACAGACCTCCTATGCTTGCTAGAGGCAGATGTAGGGATTATTTTTGGCCGAAGACTGGATGGCGTGTGTGAGAGATTAGGTATAGAAGTGCAGGAGGGTTTTAGCGTTATGGATACACGTTTAGAAGAGCCTCGAAAAAAACTGGTCAGGATTGAAGATTGGAGAGAAGTGGAAGAATGGATTGACACAATATGAAGCTCAAGCATGGGGATCGGGCAATCTGGTAGATTTCCGCGCATGTAGTCTCATGATCAATTGCCTAGGTATCTAAGAGATCCTGATGAATACATTTAATCATTTCACTATACCACCAGTACTAACAGTCGGATTGATTTCGTCATAAGTCCCATCAATCATACGGAGGTGTTACCCCATGTCAGACTACCCAAACGAAGCTCTCTATACCTGCCATGCAACTGAAACCTTATGACCAACCACCACTTGCCTTGCCAATTCCAAGCCGTCTAGGGAAAGGTTTAGCAGTCGTGAGAACTATTCGGATACCCTTTTTTGGACGATCTGATAACCCTCGTCCGGTAGCTTAGGTATCACAAAACGTTTGGGGGTTAGGTCAAGCCTAGACCACGAAGCCATTCCCTCCGGACGGGTACTGATAAGCGCTTGCGTTAGGATTAGTACGCACCAAGGGATAAGAAGGCTTTCAGATCGTCAGTGGGGGGCTGGGCTGCACCGAAAGATGCCTTTGCCTAGATGAATTGCCGTTATCTGAGTGGTAGGGGAGATGTAGGTCTCAGTAGTATTGGTTTAGGAGTGGTACAAAATACAACTCAGTTATCATGGGTTGAATGCATTTGAACCCCCGAAAAGCCCAGCCAAGTCACTCGGCTCCATCCAAATCTCTTACCCATGTCTAAGGAGCAAGTGACTTGAACGTTTCACCCCTCGAAAGCTTGCTATATCAGATGTTTCGTGCCCTCCTTTCCTCATTAATATGCCCAGCCCATATGTTGGTCATGAGAATGGTTGGTGAGAAGGCCCAAAAGCCATATGATCACTAGCAATAACGCCTCTCTGGCCCAGCCTCGCCATGCAACTGTAATGGGACCCCACACGAGCTACAGTCGATACTTATCTGCAACTAATCAAACACAACCCTGAAGGTCACTTCATGTAACGCAAGCCAGGCAATGCATCCACGTATCAGCAGATCCCCCCTCCAATACGATCATTCCCCATGTTTCCTGCCAATTTATGACAGAATTACCCCACAGTTAGAAAGTATCATATTCTGGCTGATGAACTTGACGCTTTTATTCCAGGCAACATAACTCGTGGTACATGGCCAAATGAGTTAGCGATAAGTGCCGTCATAGTTGCTGACGCGAACATGGGCTAGTTAAGAAAATATGAATATTGAATCTAACTGGCAGACTTCTATGACTTCGGAGTTCACAATTCCGCTATTAAGCGTAAATTCTTTGTTTATACAAAAACCCGCTCTATTTCAAAAGTACTTCAAAACTAATAGAATGCAACCCCATGGCTAGAACTAGCCACGGAGGAGCCTCTAAACACACCCTTCCTCAATACTCGTATTATACAAACCCCTCAGCTATCAACCTTGTACAAGCTTGCCAATGGCCTTATCAAAGACTCCTGCACCCTCGTTCCGATATGCTGTGTAATGGGGGGTAATTAGAAACTTTTTGACCCTTGTCAAGAATCCCGTGTTCTTTCTTGATGCTTCACCCTCGCCGGTTTAACCTTATCGAATGGAACGGAGAAAATCGATCATCACCAATAAAAAAAGGTGGCGCCACTACAGTGTCTTTGCTCTGCCGTCAGACGAAAATGTCGTATTACCCCGCTGGATGCGGCGAGGAACAAAGAAGAGAGGCCACTGATTATTTCGGCTGGGCACGATGCGGCAGCAAACGGCGATCATCCCGTAAGTGCTGATTGGCGATGGTCGTTCTGTTGAAGCCGTGTAATATTTGGAACGGGACTTGACGGCGGAAACTAAGGCTATCTCCCTGCATGACAGTCAATAACAAACGACTTATAACCTCCCACGACATTCTCTATTGCGGTCAAAGTAATATAAAAGGGGCGCTGTTGTATCGAGATCAGCTCTTTTTCTCTTTCCTATCGATATCGCACTTTGATTCCTGCAACCTCCCTTCAACCATCACAAAAACACAAACAAATCCTTCTTTCAGTAAACTCCAAACTATCAAAATGGGTGGCTGTTCATGTACCTCCTGCAGCTGTTCCGGTTCCTGTAACGGGTGTGGATGTTCGTCGTGCGGTGTAAGTCCTTCACCTTCACTCCTTTATTAGTGTTCCTCAGCTAATGACCATGGTGCTCCAGCACTAAACTACGTCTTTGAGATCTTCTCGCCCACCACCAGAGAGCAAATATCCACGTTGCAGCGACTTCTAAACGAGCACACGATCTATGGAGGGCGAGAACGTTGTCTACCGAGACTTGTGAGCAGCGGCCAGAGGTAGTGGAAGTGGGAGACGAGTGCCAGTATTTTCATGTTTCAGAGAGGGGTTCATTAGTAGTTAGTTGAATCGGAATGCTTGAGTGAATTCTGCTTCCGACCATGGCCAAAACCTAAAGTCTCAATCAGTCCCATCGTATTCTTGTGATACAAACCGCTTATTTGTGAAGAAAACAAACCAAAAATGGGGGAAATGTTACCACTGTGCAGGAGGATGCAATCGGTAGAAGTTTCTTAAGGTAGAAAGTGTGGGGTAGAGGAACAGAGTCCGCTTTCCGTGGCCATTTGTGGGCAATGATAAGTAGGTAATACCGTGAAGTCGCCATGAAGACTTCATCTGCATGCCCTGCGAGAAGTTAAGGGCTAAAGCCAGCGATGTAGTGATGTGAGGAGAAATTCAATGAGACTCTCAAACCTGATAACCTCCAACCTCCGCATGGCTTAGGCCAGTAGGTTTAGCGATTGAAAATCAGGATTAGAAAGCCCCTCCTTCGGTAGCTAGGCACAGTTTGGTTTTGTAGTGGTATATTGTAGGATTTTCGATCGAAACTGCAAGTTTTAGGCCATCAAAAGATAAAAATTTCCCCAGAAAGCCCGAAGTGAAGGTGGAACTGAGCAAGGCACGATGAGTCCAAAGTAGCATGAGGGGGGAAGCGGTGAGGATATGTGCACGAGGACTGGGGGAGAACCTTGGAGGATACTGCCCAACAAGGTGCCCACCCATGCCCAATTAAAACAAGGAATTGTGTATTTACGTGTACAGCTACAGACTGCAACAGAGACGCGAGAGAAATCCCAAAATCCCCTCTGGCTATGCATGTATCCCAGCCCAGGACTGCACAGTCAAGGGAATTTTTTCACCAATCACGAAAAATCACTCGTGATCCTTAATGTTAACCATTAGCGAGAGTCAATACCGTTATGTCGCTTGCTTACCCCCTCAGCTTAAGGTAAAAGGATCCTCGTATAGACACGGTCCTTACTACGCTACATGTATGCATCAACGGATTTTTTCATCAGGTGTATGAAAGTGGAAATCAGTCATGACGGATTTGGTATAGATTATCTACCTTAAAACATCTACATATTATTGGGCTCAGCGCAAATTTAACAATAGAGGATTCTTGTGGAGGAGCTGCCACTTGTGTTGCTGGTTCATTATTCAATTTTTTGTCATATTAAGCCCGCCAGACCAGCCTAGTCAGCCACGTGAGTGGGCCAGCCAGTCCGCAGTCCGCCAAGGGCTAGACGGCTGGCTTGGCATCCCTCCGATTCCCACTGTGCTGACATAGTCTGTGTTGAATATGAAAGAAGCCCCATTAAAAAGCCATATCTCCAATACTAATAGTTTATAGCTTTTGATATTTCGCCTTTAAGTGTTTTCTATTTGAGCCTGATGCCGTAAAATTAGTCGATGTAGATATGCCTTAGTGAGATCGTTACACGCACTTTCGAGATCAGGTGCCAAGAGCTTTACACGACCTAGGGTTAGGTGTTTTCAGATCTAGGGGTGTTTGTTACATTGCGCCTAACAAAATAGGATTAGGTCTGATCACCCAGGATGATGGAGGTGAAACCTAAAGAAAGATCGCTTCCTGATTTATACTACTTTGTAGAGACTTTGGAAGCTTAGAGATGGCTGTGCCGAAAGCTTTCAAGAGAACGTAATTAGCACAAGAAGTCTGTCTAAGCGTTTTCCGCTTTATATTTAAGAGTCAATTCACGAGTGTGGATAAAGTAGTTAGTGTATCAGAATACTATAGATCTATTCTGTTACATATAACATAATCCTTCCTAGCTTTGATGTGAATTCATGTGCACATATCCTTAGTTGTAGATTGGGACTATGTGGCCCTTAGATCATTGGTATACCACCGAGAATACCTCATGTGTTTTCTGCAGAATTGTAGTCACGTACTATCACTCATACTAACACAGTTAATTTCCTCCAACCCCCGCATTCCGAGCAGGTGCAAAACGGCAGGTGAGGCTGTGACCTAGGAAAAGAAATTAAGCTTAACAAAGTTCCGTGTAACCAGAGAGGCCACCCGATAACTTAACACCTGGTCTCCCGGGTGGAACCTTAAGATTAAATTTGTTATAAAGGTCCTAATGTGGTTATAGTGAGCAGCCTTTTTTATGCTGGTCAAAGTCCTATTCATATATATAGATAATCGATCGATTGAGAATTGAGCTGACGAGCGTTTGATACCCCATGTTTATTTCAAATACTCGTCGCTTGAAATATTATCCCTTTGATCGAGAGAGCTTGTTGGGCTACGGAATGTTCCAAGCCAATCGAAGATTTATATCTCTCAGAATTTATTGATTGGTGCCTCGGTCGTCGTCATCGTGGCCTAGAAAGGTAAGAAGACCGGGAAAGCGGATGTTACGATTACGCTGAGACACAGATTCAAGACGCACGGGAGTATCACGTCACTTTCTGGGGAGACAAGGGGTGCTCTGAGTTAAAGCACAAAGTCATAGAGGGTCACTCGTTTTGTTCTTTAAGACTTGCTTTGGATGTGAATTCGCTGTGGTGTGTATATCGGTTCAAGCCCTGTAACCGCCCAACGATATGAAGTAAATATAGTAGATGATGCGAGATCAAGATGTTCACAGCTTCCTCTTCTGTCGCTGGGCATCACTGGGCATCACTCACTCCAGGGGTAAAAACCAAGCCTCAATGAATTCAGGCTAGCTGGACCAAAGCAGAAGGCATGAAAGTGCCGAGCCGCATTAAACAAGCACTTCTGCAGCAGCAATTAAGTGAAGAGTCATCACTTGTGCGACAGGGGAAACACATTTCGTTCGTTCCTTGACTGCAGTTGGTGTGATTGGTGGTGTTTTGTCGCGAGGAACGCGTTTTAGCGGGGGGAGGCGCGAGAAATAAAATCAACTGATTTCCCTGAGAGGGAGGACGAGAAAGAGATCTTATAGAGCTATAGATGCCTACTAACTGACCGATAGAATCTCGAGATCCAGTCATTACTTGCACAATGGAAGCCCAGTCCACCGGTACAGGCACCAGCATCAGGGAGCGGATGGCCATGTTGCAGCTGGACCAAGTCGCTCGCAGCTCTTCCCCGCAGTCCTATTCTCCCTCCCCGACGTCCCCTATCGCTTCCAGGACAAACAGCTATAGCTACAGCGGCAACGGCAACGGCAACAGTAACACTCCCCGCCTACCGCCTCGCCCGCCTCCCCGCCCCTCGCCTACCACCAACAGCAATGCCGCCCCCGCGACTCCCAAGAAACCAACACCTCCCCCGCTGCCTAGACGCAAAACGAGTCGCTCGTCCCTGGCGGAGAGTGTAATTTCGGTCGCCAGTACGAGCTCGAACAATAGCTTCGGTAGCAACACCACTACTCGATCTCTTCCCCCCGTCTACACAGGCAAGGAATCGCTTCCTGTCCAGTTCCCGGATAAGAAGAGAGTGGGCACAGCTCCGTTACCGGGAAAGAGGGTGAACAGCTTGCCGCCTCGGCATCTACCAAATACCCATCACCCCACAGCACCCGCAGCACCCACACGACCCCCTCTTCCCATTCGTAGGACTACCACCGCTGTCCATCCACCCCCAAGGGGAAATTTTGGTCGAGACGAAGAGCCGAAGCAGATTGCCAGGCGTTTACCTCCGCTCCCTACTCGTTCGGTTGAAAATTCTCCTGTTGTCCCAGGGCGACCTCAGCTGCAGGCTTCACATACAGAGTCTGAGGTTACTCCGGGCCCACCTCCAATCCCTCGTTCCACCAGACCACCGCCTATCCCAGTGTCCAGTCGCCCATCCCTTAGCCCTGCCACAACCTCCGCACCGCCTTCAGCATCGCCTTTGCCATGTCTCATCTGTTATGACTTCTCAGGCCCTGACTATCATGCTGGGCTACCCCAATTCCATAGGTCCCGTGTCACATCCATATGTGACCTCGCTATTGCTTTGACCGAGCCATTCCCATCTGCTCTCGAAAAGGCTCGAGCTCTGTTTATCTGGTTTCATCACAACGTCTCCTATGACGTACATTCCTTCTTGGCCGGGAATATCCCTCCACAAAAGCCAGACTCGGTACTACATTCGGGACTCGCCGTCTGCCAAGGCTATGCAGATCTTTTTGCAGCTCTTGCGCTTCACTGTAGCCTGGAAGCTATAGTTGTGGGTGGGCACGGGAAAGGCTACGGTTACAGTGAAAGTGCAGGACCTCCACCACCCTACCAGGGAAACCATGCATGGAATGCAGTCAAACTAGCTCCGAATTACTGGCATCTCATCGACCCTTGTTGGGGTGCCGGTCACATTCAAGGCCCACCTACACCAGGATACACTGCAAAGTTGAACCCAGCGCAGTTCACCTCTCCACCCAGCGTATTTGGCCGATGTCATTTCCCCGAGAACCCACGGCACCAGTACCGCGAAGATGGCCGTACTATTACTTGGGAGGAATACATGGCCCCTGAAGTACGAGAACCTAAATATTACTCGTCGTTCTCTGAAACCTTCAATTTCACCAAGGAAACTATTCTCCCAGCAACCAAACAGATCGCGCCTGGTGGGCGTCAACGGTTCGCCGTGACCCTACCTTGCCAGCATCTCCCTGTAATACGGCCAGAAGATGAATATGTTCTCTTTCTTAATGTCGGCAACGAATTCAACGAAAAGAATTTCTACTTGCTTGAGCCAGATGGTACGGGGAGAGGGTACCAATGTGTGGTTGATATCCCAAGGGAGAGGGACGTGAAGGTTACATTGTATCACCCGACACAGTTCGACGGGCGTGAGGGGAAGGGGCTGAGTAGAGAGTATTTTAAGAAACGGGTGGGGAAATGTGGGTGGGGGTGGAGTCCAATTGTGGAATGGGGAGGTTCGGATTAGGCTACGTTTGAATAAGGTTGGTGGCGTTGCGGAGTAATGGGGCTATGCTGGAAACAAAGGGTACATAAATAGATGGCTGATTCCTGGGGCGTTGGATTGTTTGGTAGGCTCGGTCAATAAATTTTATAGTGTCATCGCAAATTTGGCTCCGATAACCTATTTAGTGGTGGGTGGGGCTGAGGTCATGTCAGATCACTCGAGTTGCCCTACTTGTTATGCAGCTTATACCGGTGAGATGGCACCTAAAGATTATAGCCCACCGAGATATCATACAATTGGCTATGCACGCCCATAATCCAAAGTGCTATTTAACTCGACTTTCCCCGTGATTTCTGTAATCCGGGCCGAAAACTGGCAATCTTTCCCCATGTATCGGCCGTGCCCCAGATTCCACTTCTCAAACACGACAGCTGAACTATCTGGGAGTGGTCGACGAAGAGGTTAACGTCAATACCGAATTCTCGAACGTACCTATCGAGTCACGTTAGTTTGGTCATCAAGCTATAAG
Source organism: Paragyromitra xinjiangensis (assembly GCA_038503065.1). NCBI lineage: Eukaryota > Fungi > Ascomycota > Pezizomycetes > Pezizales > Discinaceae > Paragyromitra > Paragyromitra xinjiangensis. Next base: position 18,025 of record JBCAMK010000001.1, on the reverse strand, counting down.
GGATTAGTAGGTGGGAGTCTCACCAGCTGAAAACTTGAGGATCGGCCGCTGTTTGTTCACCCAATCAGTAAAAGATAGCGAGGCTAACGACGATTAGGAATACCAACCTTCAAACATGACTTTCTCCATTGGTAGTCCCTTTGCTATTGCTGAAATCACATCCGTTCTCCATGTCTTGACATTCTCAGTAATCCCCTCGCTTTCGACCATTATTCTTTCCACCCCCACATCGAAAAAGCGTTTCGCCAGCTGTATCACCTGTTCGGGATCATTTTGTCCCGCAGCTTCGAGTTCCGCGGCTGGCGTGTCTTTGCTGGCTTAGCAGGGAATCACTGAGATTGGAATGGGGCTTACCTCCTCCGGCGCCGAACTGGATACCAAGCTCAGGTTTCGCCTTCAAGCCATGTGATTGTACTTCTTCCACCAGGCGGACCCAATCGTCATCTGGGAATGAGAGAAAGCCGGCTGAAAGCTCGATGACATCGAATCTGCAAGAAAGGAAATCAGAAACTCTGGTGTGTAGTGACCGTAGAAGCTGTACCGACCCAACGTCCTTGCATTTCTTAAGGTATCGCTGCACCATCTCCGTCTGACGCGGGTGAGTGAGAATGTGTTCGATGAATCCTCCCTAGGATCTACCTGTTATTTAGGGTGTCTGGGGGCAGATTGGATCTCAATTTACCGTAGAGACGTAGACTCCATGTTGGTGGGCCAGATCAATGAGCTCTCGAAGAGATTTTTCAGGGAATAATGTAAATGAACCTTGCATGGGAAGCTTAATGAAAATATCTATATAGATGCCGAAAGAGATACATACCACCAGCGAATTTCAAACCATCAACATGGTGGCCCATGCTACACTCAGTCAGTCCTATACAACCTCAGTTGGGGTGTTCTCGAGCTAGTATTTATTACGTTTCCAAGACATCTGATAAGTAGTTTTTTCCCATGGCCTATGATGCATATAATCAACCTCTCTTGGTTTTTGATTCCAATCGGGGAAGCTAAGAGCTCACAGAGTAATATGGTCCCCTTATTTCCGTCAGGCCTTTGGAGCGCGGTTTCGGATCCCGTGGGTTCGACCTGATGAATCCAAAGCCAGTTTCTTCATCGTCTAGGAGAGTTATTGCTGACTTGGAGTTTGTGGTGGGAGAGTATGAACGCGAAAAGGGTATTGCGCCGCTTGATAGGCGGAAGCGAGGTGTTGAACGGAGGAGTGGGAATGCCATAACCTACTGCTTTGAAGATTCTATGATTGGGTTTGGTAGAGTTTATGATGTATTTAATTAAACATGTGGAGTTGGCGATGCGGAATATAAATGATTGGATTTGTGGTTGACGTCATATTTGGTTGACTATGAAGTCAGCACCTTCCCTATTGTTTAGGTATTTGGATTGCTGATCATGGTTGAGCTGGTGGGATCACTAGGAGCGGGGAAGGTTCTAAAGAAGATTGAGGTATTGGAGTAGCGATCATAGCAGAATATCTACTGTAGTATTATACCATCTATAGTTTCTATGAATGGTGCCACAATTTCATTTCTCTTCCGAAACAAGATTTGTTTAATCGAATTCCGACCATCTGGTATTGTAGGAAGTTTCATCTCAAAACGTATTACCTATCTCGACAGTCGAAAAAGTAACGGCACTTGGCCAAGATGGAGCAAGGCTAACAGGTGGGTAACAGAATGGCAATATATGGGAGGCTTTAGTAATTCATTCCTGTGTATCTCGAAAATCTAGACAAAGGTTAGTGGGTGTTGCGCCACGGATGATCGCAAAGGCTATCCGGGTCAGACTCGGGTGCCACTTTATGGTTTATGGGTGGTGTGGGAGGCATTTGGGGATGGAGGAAGTCTATGAATTTGAAGCGCTTCAAATTCATATAGCGCCCTGGTGAAAAATGGTGATCGGTATAGCAGAAGGGCCACAAAGTATACTGCCTCATAGCGCTAGAGAACTCTTCCTTCCAACTTCTCGGTGTGCAGTAGAAGAGACGCCGTGGTGGTCTGTTAACATAAAATCATCCAGCCTGCTTCCAGTGGGTACCAGCATTGGCATACAAGGACAAAGATCCGATAAGCACCTCATAAATTACCCTATCGGCACTCAGCAAAGCATCCTCTACCACAGCCTCGCCCTTAGGGTCAAAGTACTCCAATTCCTCACTCTCTGCAGCTGGTTCCCTCAAAGAATATAACCATTTCTTCCTTCGACTCCCTTTCTCTAAGTCGCGATATTACTTTGCCTAGGAAGAACTGATCCCCCCCGGTAAACGATAATTGTCTTTCAATTCCGTGTTTGAAGGGCTTAGAGTATAGGCGGTTCATGATTTTAGGTGTGGGTGAGTAAACGATGGAATGATAACTGTGTGGATTAGAAGTTTGGTGTTCTAGTTTGAGAGGTTCGTTGGCAGAGGGCGCTATGGGATCTGATATAAAGTGGGTGCACTTCTGAAGCTCGGGGGTTCGATCCCTAATCGCTAATTATAAGATCTTTGCGGTAATCAAGGATTCCGAAGTCGCGTTTGACTGTAGAGAAAAGTAGTTAAAGCCTATCCACAAAGTGGGTTTCCTATACAATCCCGATCATAAGCGTTCATCAGGGCATGTAAATATCTCCCGGATGAAAGATGGCATAGAGCATATGCATAGTCTTTTCCAAGCTAATGGTGGCTATAACAGGCCAGCTCCTGTATCCTGAAGTGGGACACTAGAGGGTTTATCTCATCTCAAGGCTCCGGGTGGTGGTGGATTGTTCATATGAACAGGCTTAGACTCCTGAAATGATTTTCGCATATAGTAGAGGGAATATTGCCTGTAGGAGGTGATGCTGAAGAACTGAAAAAGTTCTCTGATAGTTGCTTAGGACCCCGAAGAGTTTCGGGGGGAATTCGCTGGGCGTGCTCAGAAGAACAGAAGGCGGTGAACGTTAGCCATAGATTTCATTTTGATACTGGGGGGAATGATGGGGAGAGAGGTCGAGGGGTTGGTAGTAGATAATACCACTACCGACACCTCGGGATGATGATGCTAAGATTTACCTTAAGCCTATAAAGCTATTAGTATGATCGTCTTAACTCCAACACTAGTATAAGTACATACAACTCTTAAACTGACTAACTGAGCGGTATCATGTATGGAGGAAAAGGTTTTGGTGTGGGTAACCAGTGACGATCGCGAGTGATCAATTATAAGCGGGAAGACGTAGCCGTTGTTGATATGTGCGCCTTCAAAAAGAAGGGAGTGATGGCTCGGGAGCATACAAATTGACAGGCGAGGGTTCTGCCACATCAGTAGACATTTGGACGTTGCAGTGTGCATCATACATCGATGTACCGTTATAATTATAATCACTATCCTAGAGAAGAATATTGCGTGTAGGGATACATGTACCAAAAATCACTCGACCCTGGGCCATGTTTACTTACTTACCCGATCCTTCATTTGATTATTTTTGGGCCAGTGGCTTAGATCCCAGAATGCCAACACCACGTATTTAACAATACTAATCGTATCCCTGTCGTTTGTTGTGGCTTCGCATAGTCTTGGTACAATTCTCGTTCCTTTTGCCCTAGCTGCTGCGTTCATGTGGCACGAGATGTTCGTCGTACAGCATATCTCCCCCGGGAAAGGCGTGACAGTTCCTGCAGGGGGAGGAGAAGATCTTGCACATTTTATAGTTGTAGCGCGTACCCCCGCTGTTACATCTTGATACCACGAATTTGTTATGTTTCAACACAATGATAGCAACTTGGGATTGAGGAGATACCGTTCGAGTGGGTAACTGATAAAAGCATCACGTACTTTGCGCAGGCTCTGATGGAATACCTATTCTATGTTCAGCGTGTTGCTGGTATTGTTCCCCAAAAGAAATCCTTCCCACACTGTTAATATTTTGAGTTAGCGCACGAGCCAACACATATTTTGACTGCAATAGGTTTCAACCTATCAACACAGCCTGGTCTCTATGACCTGCATGCGTTTGCCTACTTTGTGTGTCAAAGCGCATATCTGTCTCAAGATCCCCGACAAGCTGACCCCGCACATCCGAATGGAAACCGTTGTGAGGCTGAAAGCCCTCATTGTTGCAAAATGTTTAATCGAATGGCGGAGGCTTGGTTGTCTGAGACTGGTGATTACCTTTCAGCCGCACCACCTGAATGGGTATTGATGTATTGGGCGCAAGCATTCAACCTTATAAGAGTGAAAGAAGTCCTCCGAACAGGAGGCTTCATAGATTCGTTATCAAACTTTACTTACATATTATCCGCATCACAGGCCTTCTCTGCCAGTTCTTGCGATGAAAGGTTCACAATTTGGCCTCAGGACGGCCCTGGTCCTTTTCTCCTCTCTTGTGGCCATATCCTCACAGTCTCCGGACGTTCCACTTGATGCCTGTGGGAAAGCTGCGGTTGTATGGAACGACATTTCCGGTATTTATTTGAGCAAGCAACTTGAATTATTCTGAACCGTTCTAACAGCTCTAGACTTACCCACACCCTACATGGACGCCCAAACAGCCTACGACTGCCTCATAGCAATCCCGTTTCATCAAGATGATGCTCTGGCCACTCTTGGGCAACTGCGATTGTTCCTTCAGTTTTACTCTGCCCAGACATATTTTGCACATCCACCAACACCTGAGCTTGAACTCAACCCGGTTGATTTAAACAAAACGCTCGATACTATCGAAAGCAACATCAACTTTGGAAACTACTCAAATCACTATTCATTTAACAGAGATCTGTTCAATCTTTTCGGTGACTATCGTGATGGACACGTAACATACTACCCATCATGCTACGTTCCATTTGCTTTCGTTCACAACTATGCTCTTCTCTCGGTGGCCAAGACTCCGGATAGCATCCCGGATATTCATGCTATAAAAAACATACCGGGTGGTTTTGAGGCTGGGCCAAAAGTGGTCAAGATTAATGGCCAAAACTCTGTCGACTATCTAACTCGGATGGCCAACACTCATCCAGAATTGACCTGGGTAGATCCAGATGCAAGATTCAATCAACTTTTGGTCCATAGCTCTGGTGGAACGTATCAGAATGGTGTTTTTGCGGAGAGATTGACATACGACGATGAAGATCTGATATTGACGTGGGAGAACGGCACAACGACCAAAGTGGAGTGGTAAGTTTCAGAAGTGAATATCTGGGGTGTTCATCTGCTAATTCCACAGGTTTTCACGATTTTTACCTGCTATAGCAGGTGTAATTGATTCTTTCGATTCGGCCGAGACGTTTTATGACAATGTTTGTGTTCGCTCACAGGAAGATATAGCGGAAGTTCTCGAGGTTCCTAGTACTAGTAGTAAAAAGATGCGTGGTAAAACGGAACCGGCTCAAGGATATCCACATCAGATATTTAGACGCACAAACGATACGTCAGCGCACTACGGGAATGCAACATCTCTTACCCCCGTATTTTGTTTGGATGGTGGTGAACTAGCGCTCTATATTATGGGCGATGTCGGGGTTTTTGTTGCAAACGCTTTTGCTCCAGCCGATGATACCGATAATAGTTTCATGTCTAATTTCGCCACCCTGATCACCGATTCCATCTCTTATCTCAAGAAAAACAAAATCACTAAACTTATAATCGATGTATCAGGGAATGGAGGCGGATTTGTCAGTCTTGGTGAAAATTTTGCCATGCAGCTTTTCCCCACTGCGGATCATTTCTTTGGTAGCAATATGCGTTGGAATCCCGCCCTTGCTGCCATGCTCACCCTAGGGGCAGACCCTAATGATACATATTGGGACTTGGGGCAGTACCACAAGATGGACGGAAGTGACTTTTCCAGCTATGAAGAGTTTCTCGGGCCCGTGTATAAGGATCAGGATTATTTCACACTGATTGCGAGACCTGATATTGTCGAGGCCAATGCAGAGTCTGGTGGCGAGCTTCCGGGTTCGTATCCTGGGCCACAGCCTTTCGAAACCCACAACATAGTTCTGGTAGGTTTCTGACATACATCTTCTTATACATATTATTCTTATGTGTATTAACTTGTGTTTTTACAGGTGTCATCGGGGATGTGTGGGAGCACTTGCGCCGTATTTTCTGAAGCGCTCGCAGAACAAGGTGTCCAGTCTATTGCGTTTGGCGGTAGACCTCGAAAGGGCCCAATGCAAACTGTTGGCGGCATCAAGGGATCGCAAGTTTTGAAATTCGATGAAATTTCAAATTGGGCATACCGCTTTCTCGGCGAAGAGCCTGATATAGTATGTTCTAAAATATTTATACCCCAGAAGCCGTCAATTTCGTACACTAATCTTTGCAGTACAATCTTGACTACATACCTGGTGTACTGATTGCAGCTACATTAAGCTCAACCATCAACTTTCGTAACTCATGGCGCAAAGTCGATCAAGATACACCAATTGAGTTTATTTACACTCCATCTGATTATAAGCTGTCTTATACCAATGAAATGATGAAGAATCAAACTCTCATATGGGCAACAGCTAGAGATGTCTTCTGGCGGGGGGCAAAGTATCTCTATGGCGGTGACGGCGGATATAATTCCAGCGTAGTCGGCAGCGCTGCTGACGAAGACGATGCATCTACCTTGCATGGTTCGGCTATCGATGGCAGTGGCAGTAGCGGTAGCGATAACAATGGAGGGGTCGCCTGGAGCAGCCTTGGGCAGCTGATCTGGTCGAAGATCAATGGGCACGGCATGGATTTTGATTTCTAAGAAATTTTCTCTTCTGGGGTTTCCAAAATTTCTATTCATATATTTCTGGGGGTTGTTTTCTTTCGTTTTCATTTTTCTTTTGCTCCGGTTTCGGAGAATGACTTGGGGAATAAGCGGCGTTGAGATTACGAATTGGAGGGTATCATAACCATATTTTTGTTAGAATAGTTGGGCTATTGTTTTAGTTGAGCCTTAGCTCTCAGTAAGCTAAGGCTCACTTCAAAGTGGTATATCAAGGGAAAGTATAGGATACCGCTTTTCGTTGACTATTGGCTTCATGTATGCAAGTGATATTCTAGCTGTCACGTAGGATCATCGAAATCTTATTGTGATGGTTGTAGCCCAATACTTGGTGTCCGTCCGTGAATTAATGTCATTTAGGGTTTGAGTCGCCAAAGAAGAAGTGAATGATACATTTAGCTGTCCTCTCAGGTCTTAAGCCTCAGATGTAACAAGCAATTAATTGTGAGACATAACGTTGAGCTTAAACTAGGTGGAGTACATGCGGTATTAAGTGGAATTCAGTATAGCGCTAATTCATAGGTGGTTTGGGGAAACGGCAGCGGGAGCTTTCTACGCTCTAGACGTCTCGATTAGCATCGCTCGACTGTGTGCTTCGTCGTTTGCAATCCTTCCTAGAATCTCCGCATTGGCTGCAATTCTTGAAGAAGCTTCCGTCTCTTCCCAGGCCTCGGATTGGCCTTCCATCGTACTAGGGTCAAAAAATGGTATAGATGTGTACTGTTCGCCGGTGAATGTGCTCAGTTTTGACAAGACCACCTTTGTAATAGTCTTTTCGACTGTTTGTGCCATATCTTCCTTCATCTTGTCGCTCGCCCGTAAAATCTTCCTCTTGAGCTTGCTCGCAGCCTTCTCGATGAAAGCAACACGCAAGGCAACATCTAGTTTCTCGAGAAGCTGTACTCTGAGGTGTGTTTGTCGGTTTCCGTACCGAATCATTTTCTGCCCGATAAATTGGCCTGCACCAGTTGGCTGAACACCAGCTACAACACTGCCTAGTGTCTCTACCATCAACTCGAATTCGGCTGGCATCTCAGCCCTAGGTGTATTTTCGGCTAAGGAGAGAAGGTAATCTGCCTTCCAAACCTGGAAAAGGCAATTGTTTTCGGGAATGACATCAGGCCAAGGTGCATCGACACAAAATCGGCTGACTTCCAGTTCAATTTCATACGAGATTGAAAGACAAACAGCTCGGTAAATCTGGTCGGTAGATGATAAGTAAACTGAGTGAAGAGGTATTCGTTATGGGACTTACTTTCTGATCTATCTCTACCCGGCTAAGGGGAGGATGTGCCAGCTCTGGGATTTTCCCTTTGCCGACCACTGTAGAATCCAACTCTACCACGCCCATAGGAACGACTGATGCTTTACGACTATTGACGGATCCGCTAGGAGCAATTCCTCCCCCAGGGGGATCAAGTATTTGACAACCAACCCTGCCCCAAAACATTTTGGCCCGGGTTCTGAAGGGGAGTGATGCAATGAGCATGTAGGTATTGAAATCAGAAAGCCTATCACCGTGCAAATCCCAACTTCCAAAAGTCGCAATAACGCGTGACGTGCGAGGCAGTCCTTGACGCACGACTACTGTTCCAGCGATTTTTTTTAAGGCACTAGTGACCGGTGCAACAGAGAATCTGTGTAGTGGAAGATACTCATTCAGTGATCTTGCCGTCCGTTTCGTCTCAGCAGACAGAACACTTTTGGAATTTTTCAAGAGCTGGGTTTTCATGGTAAATATATGAGTGGAGAGCCTGCCGTCACGTTGCTCACAATTGAGAGTGGCAATGAGGATTTTGCGATCGATATCCACCGCTCCGCTCTCGGCCGGATACGTAGGGAATATTAATGCAGTAAACCAAGGACCTAGACATGCATCGCCTGTTGTTGTTTCAGGGAATAAGAATTGAGTTTCCGCTGCAGCCAGGTATGATATTATGAAAGGATCTAACAACGCGAATGCAGATCTTATGCCTTGGCCAAAATATTCGAATGGATTCCCGAAAATTATAATCGACTTGCCAACGTAATCAAATAAAACACACCTTCCAGTAAGTGGGTTAATGAAATTCCCATATACGCTCAAATTCCAGACGTCCATGCTCATTTCGAGATCACCCACGAGTCCGAATACTTGGTGAATGACCTCAGGCCTTGTGTCCGCATTCACAACTAGGAGGTATCTTGAGTCAGGATTAAAGCTGTACTTTGCCGATATCTGGACCTCGATATGGTAATGCATAATTGAACGGAGAGGGCGGTGTGTAGTGCTAAGAGTGGAAAATCTAACTTCCTTATTCCCAGGTTCCGACAATAAGAGCTCTAGGGTTAATGAACCTGTCGAATATTGGTCTGCACGGTCTGATACTTGGAATTTTTGGGCTATGGTGACTGCAGCCCCCGGAGCTAGGACATCTAGCATGTCGAGGCCACGTGTAGGGTCGACATTGGCGTCATCGCTAATGAAATTAAACAGCTGGCTATCTCCGTTTTGAGACAAACAAGTGCCTGCTGCACGATGGAGAAGTCCCCTAAATCCGTAGGGTTTACTACTAACGTTCCAAAGCTGTGAAGGGTTAGCCTTGCCCGAAGTCTTCAGATAGTGAAGGTCCCATACTCTCCAGGAAAATGTGACATTTTTTCCTCGTTCTACAGACCGTAAAGTTATTGGTGCCTCAAGTTCCAAAGGATACCTAATTTCGATTGGGATAGGTTGGAAAAAGTCAGGCAGCACATGATTTATGCCAGGCATTATTGCTGTTAATTGCAATTCCTCAGTGGCCGAAAAAATGACTCCAGGTTGACGCGGTACACCTTCTTGCCGGATAAGTGCTCGTACCTCTCCGCGAACGCTGACGGTCTCTCCAGGAAAGATTGAGGTTGGAAGGTATGCTGGCTCACTGGAGATTGGTTCAAACCAGTTACCGGCATTGATGAGGATAGGTATCTTGGCATGAGCTGGGGTTGGCATCAAGCCTGCTCAAATTGTCAGTATTCTGCTTTTGTTCCTGGCTTTATGTTTGTGGCGTACCAGAGTTTTGGACGCATATATTCCGCACTATAACGTGCTCACCGGGCTCCATGATCGCATCACCGTTCTCATCAACTATCTCAAAGCTAACAATTTTGATATGATATTTCCCAGGATAGATCGTGTCCATGCCGTTGGAACTTTTGACTTTGATCTGGACAGAACCTTGAACACCATTTGCACCTGCACTTAAGTATGTTGCTGCTGGGAAACTATGGAAACCTTGCTGGCCTTTGTTTCCCGGAGGCCGACTATGGGTGCTGTATAGACTAACTTGATTATACTACTCGGTGCTGAAAATTAAAATAATTGCACAGGGGATCATAATTTAAAGATGTGTAAGCTTTCGATTACCTTTTGACAAGTGCAAACTCGTCCACCACCACAGCATGCATAGCCAACACCATCATTAACTTGCCTATAAATCGAATGTTAGCGGAACCATTTGTAGACGAAATCACGAGTCAAAATACCAAGTACAACCAGCACCGCCATCTCCCCCTAATCCTCCTTCCCCAGGGTTTCCGTGAATTCCACTATCGCCCCCTTTCCCAGCCGAAACATCCCAATCCACGGCAAGAAGAAGATTTGTATCGTGGTCGGCAACCTCGATCATGACAACACCGCCAGAGCCGCCGTCCCCTCCGTTTGTTCCAGCTCCAGCACTGTTTTCGTAGATTTTATTAGCTCACCGAATAGCTTGCCTCACACCGGATAATAGGACATACTCCCCGCCTCGTTCCCCTGGTCCTCCATCCTATATCAATTTCGTTAGTCAATTACTTCTGTCCGGGAGGTAGACAAATCATGACGTACAGTCGCATCCTGGAATTCAGTTGCGTCTTGGCCTTTAGTGCCATGACCACCGTTTTGTCCATCCTCTCCACGTCCTCCAGCGCCGCCATCTCCACCTCGGGCTGACAAAAATATGGTTTTGCCGGCGGCTACCTCCCATCTTTTGCCTGCCCACTCACCAGTACCCTCCCCATGGATGCCGTGTGCCTCGAGTTTAGAAGAAGTGAGCTCTAGGGAAACTATTCCAGCGTGTGTGCCTGCGCCCGCTGCATGAGCTGATCGGCCATTTTCACCGACTCGACCTGGTTGAGCTAGGAGAGGAATTAGTCCTGGGAATGGAGCGATAAAACGAGAGATAGAAGAGATAACTAACCAACTCTGTCGCGATGCCCGTAAAACTGGTTGCCAGGTTCCCCGGCTACTCCGTCGACCGAGACCAAAACCCTTTGCATAGCGAGAATTTATTCCGGAAGCCTGGCAGCAAATCACAACCCCCTCCGGGGGGATTTATACTTGGAGAGGCTCAGCTCGGAGTCGGGTTTGACTTTTCCGGGATGTGCTACAGATCGATGTGGGGCTGATATGATTGGTGTTTGTGAAAGGTGCTATGGTGGGGTGGCAACCAAGTTGCCCAGCCTATTGCCGCGGTATTTCTTAGCATGGCTTGGGGTATATCTGGGCGCTCCCACCAAACAAAGCCATCTTCTCACTCAATCTCCTCCATAGAAAAAGAACTGGGTTTTTTTTGTCTTGATTTATAATTTGCCGAATTTCCTATTGGATTCGGGTTTCGCGGTATCTCGGTACAGGTTTTAGTGTTGGTCCACCATATGTTTTTGCTTGTCAATCACCCGAGGTTCGCGCCCCGCAGCGACGTATGGTTCCACGAACTTTAATTTGGTAAACCACAGACCTCCACGAAGGGCCACATCTGGGCTGACCAAGATTTAAAAGCACGCATTGCGATGATCGTGTAACACGAATCTATTCTTGGCGTGTACTTGGCGAGGGGGTGCAGTACCAAAAGGATATGCTTCGCTTGGTACTCTATCTAGTCCGCTAAGTAAGTTTAAGACATGAGATGGAGTCTTGGCGCTTCCAGGCATACGGCTGAAGAATGGTCCAAGGGCTGGCATCCTTGGGTAGCTAGTGCACTGTTGATGTGGAAATAGAAGTTGGAAGCCCAGAGGGGCTAATTTCTGTGCAAAGGCTATCAGGTGTTCTAGCCTACTAGCTTTGCGGTTCGTAGATCGAGTGGCTTTATGGTTGGATCAACCTTTTCTATCTGAGTTTAACTGTTTTAGATATCTCTATGTTTATAAGATAGGGCTATCACACGATATCTGTGGAGACTTTCCGCATTTGAGCTAGGTGAATCTTCAATTATTATTATATTTGGTCGATTGCTATACAAACCTGGGAGTGATCATTGGCAGGGGGTCACTTTGTGGGTTAAGACATGGTAGTGGGGTCAGATGAAGATAAAAGTAAGATATGGCCAATCGCTGAGAGGTTTCGATTGCTAGCGGAGATCAGGAGTATGCTAATTTGCCAAAAAGGCACGCGCTGGAGGGGTATCAAAAAACTCATCGGTATCTATTCCTAAAAAATTTGAACTTTGGTCTCCCCGGGTAGGATTTCATGGTATCCGGGATTGCCAATTATTACCTCACGTCACAAATTTGACTCTTTACCATTTCTCGGTTTTCCTCCCTCGTTATCCAACCACGTTTTCACTCCCTCTACAAGTCCTTCAATCTCTTCTTTGCTATTTCCTGCATGCACACATACTCTAACTCTTTCCCTCCCGGTTGGAACTGTTGGGTAAACAATCGGCCGAGCTACAAAACCTCTCTCCTGCAGCCATCCTGCTAGACTCCTTGGCTGCGGTGTCAGCAACAACAGTATTGGTGTTATGGGGGTTTGTGCAGGGACTGTAATTAATGGGTTTTGGGGGAGCATGGAGAGCAGGTGGCGGAGATGAGAGACATTCTCGTGAAGGGTTGATTGTAACTTTAGTTTTGTTTAAGATTAGTCATAGGGAGGATAGTTGCATGGGGAAGAAGAGGGTATAAGGCGTACCGGTTTAGTTTCTCCACTTACAAGAATGGTATATGCAGCTCGAATTGCAACAAGGGAGGGAAAAGAGAGAGCTGTGCTATATATGAGGGGCCGAGCATAATTGATCAGGTATTCTCGCACAAGGGGTGAGCACAAAGTAATTGCTTTTTTTCAATCGTAAGTTGTAAAGTTCCCCTCCGTGTTCTTGGTAGAAGGAAGCAGACCTCCATTACAAGCAAGTGCTTTTCCAAACGTATGTAGCCGGGCAAATATCTTCTCCTCCAATCCTAGCTCACATACTAGGCCGCGACCGCAAAGACCAATAACACCAGTAGCGTGAGCTTCGTCGATGACGAAATGTGCGTTCTTCAGCGGAAACAATTCTTCAGCGATACCTACAAGCCCGGAGAGCGGGGCTAGGTCGCCGTCCATCGAATACAAGCTCTCAACCGCAATGAAGATATTTCTTTTTCCTTCTCTAACAGCCTCATCTTTCTGCATCTTCTGCAAAACCTCCCGAAAAGATTCTAGAGAATTGTGTGCAAATGGGATCTTGATGTTGGCTCGTGACAACCGCATCCCTTCATGGACACTGGCATGCACAAATTCGTCGTATACTACCATATCTCCCTTCTGGGGTATACAAGCAAAAAAACCAGAATTTGCGTCATAGCCAGAGTTGAAGATTAGTCCAGCAGGGGCATTGTGGAAAGAGGCAATAGTGTTTTCAAGACCCTCGACGTAACTGGAGTTTCCGTCCAATAAGCGCGATCCTCCGGAGCCAAGAGGGTGATCTGGATGGCGGGCCAATTCATCAAGAAACGTTGAACGCAAAAGGGGCGAGTTGGAAAGAGAGAGGAAATCGTTGGAGGAAAAATCCGCGGCGCTAGCTAGGGGGAGCGTTAGCCGGCGGAGGCGGGAAAGGGTGCGGCGTTGAGCGAGGGCTGCTTGAAGAGAAGCGGAAATGCCGCCGCCAATTGAAGTATCGTTTCTCATGACAACGGACAGGAACTCAATGGGGTGCCTTAGACAGACAGGCCTTTTTGATTTCGAGGGGTTCCTGTAGATCAAGTTAATGAGCCTATGTACTTGATATTTTCACCCTGGCTACATCTGCGTGGGTAATGGGACCAGCCGCAGGAGGAGAAATGCAAGCACACGAGTAAAAATTTTCCCCTCGTGCCTTGTAGGCTATACTGCAAAGTACCCCGCCCTCACCCCACCCCCACCCCGCCCCCGCCTCGGAAGGAATTTCGACTGAACCACGAAACAAATAAAGGCCGGTTTACTAAGATCAATTAAACAAAATGACCCCTTTTATCGGCTCCTACCTCTCTCGCTCCCTTCGGTCATTCCAGGTCTACGGGGCAAATACTGACGTTGGGAAAACAATCTTCTCAACAATTATTTGTAAAGCCTTTCGGAAGAACCGAGAAAATGAAAGAGTATGGTATCTTAAACCAATATCAACTGGTTCTCTTGAAGATGCGGATGACAGACATGTTGCGAGGTTTGCGAAGGAGATTGAGGCAGAGTGTTTGATGCAATTTGACGAACCTGTTAGCCCACATTTGGTAGCCGTAAAGGTGAGTTCGATGGTTTTTAGAGGGATAGCTATTTTTGAGAGACGTGTGTTGAACTTCTTTAGGTATGTGAAATTCGGAAAGAATCGACAATTGTCGCAGATAAAGCCACATGCTGACCCCCATCAGCCTCCATCCGACGAGTCAATTCTCCGTGCAATCCTCGACCGCGTCCAGAAATATGCTCAAACAGGCCCTGGCACCTTTTTGCTTGAAACAGCAGGAGGTGTCCATTCTCCTACTCTCTCTGGATCTTCTCAAGCCGACCTCTACCGCCCTCTCCGACTTCCGGTTCTCCTTATAGCGGACTCTCGCCTTGGTGGAATATCCTCTTCAATCTCCGCTTTCGAGTCTTTGAATATGAGGGGCTACGATGTTGTAGGAGTACTTCTATTTAGGAATGATTACTACAAGAATCATGTATACCTGAAACAATATTTTACGAAACATGGGATTAAAACAGGAGCCGTTCCGCCTCCACCGGAAAAGCATAAGGATGTTGCCCTGGATCGAGAAGCTATGAGTGTTTATTATGAATCTCAGTCCGGCTCTGAAGAGATGCTGGATATGTTGCACCATCTAGAAATCGAACACACACAACGGGTCGCAAAGTTAGGCGAAATGTCAGAAGAAGCGCATAAGCACATCTGGTATCCGTTTACGCAACACCGGGATCTATCACCTTACTCCATAACAGCAATTGATTCGGCACATGGCGATTTCTTTCAAGCATATTCTCCGGGAGATAGAGGTTCCCTATTGGCCCCTATGTTCGACGGCTCAGCTTCTTGGTGGACGCAGGGCCTTGGGCATGCCAACACCACCCTGACACACTCTGCAGCCTATGCTGCAGGCCGGTACGGCCATGTAATGTTCGCCGGCGCGATACATGAACCCGCTCTTACGTTAGCTAAGCTACTATTGAGTTCTCTAGAAAACCCACGGTTAAAGAAAGTATTTTTCTCAGACAATGGTTCTACCGGATGCGAAGTAGCGGTTAAAATGGCATTAAAAGCTTCTCGTGTTCGATATGGCTGGAATGATGGACTGGAAGCAGGTGTGATTGGGTTGAAGGGGAGCTATCATGGTGACACGCTAGGGGTTATGGATTGTTCAGAGCCTTGTGATTACAATAAGGAGGTAGATTGGTACAAAGGGCGGGGCTGGTGGTTTGACTTTCCAAAAGTTATAATGAAGAAAGGACTGTGGGTGATAGAGGTGCCTGAGGATATGGCGGTAGAGCTTGGGGAATGTATGGAGTTTGCGTCATTAGGTGAGGTCTTTGAACTTGAGAAACGGATGAAGCAAGAGACTGGGAAGCGGTATGAGAGATATATCTATAACACACTGGAAAGGCTCACCAAAAAGGAGGGCTATCGATTTGGCGCAGTAATAATCGAACCAGTGGTTTTGGGTGCCGGCGGGATGTTATTTGCGTGAGTTACCTAACCCTATCGCAGGCGGAACTCCCATCTTATCGTGTTTATTTTATACAGCGATCCCCTCTTTCAAGCAGCTCTGGTCTCTGTCATTCGCTCTAACCCATCCCTCTTTACTACGAACAAATACCTAGAGAATTTGCCATCAGAGAACACCTGGGCTGGGCTTCCGATAATCTTCGATGAGGTGTTTACAGGCCTCTATCGCCTCGGTCGTATTACTTCATCCTCCTTCCTTCAAGTTCACCCGGACATTTCCGTGTTCGCGAAACTCTTGACCGGCGGTCTACTGCCACTTTCCACCACTCTAGCTAGCGAAAGTATTTTTGAAGCGTTCTTGGGAGAAGAGAAAAAAGATGCATTGCTACATGGACATTCCTACACGGCGCATGCAATTGGCTGTTCTGTTGCTGTGACGAGTGTCAGAAGTCTGATCGAACTCGGTAACACGGGTGGCTGGCGAAAGGCAAAGAGTGATTGGGCTGGCATTGATAAAGCAGAAGCAGTGGCGTGGAGTTCATGGTCAAAAGCATTCGTAGCAAACGTCTCGAGTTTGCTAAATGTTGATGGCGTTTGGGCATTAGGCTCGGTCCTTGCAATACACCTTAAGGCTTCTCAAGCAGGTAGGCAGCGTTTACTCGTGATACATTCCCGTTTTGATGACAACGAATTGTATAGTCTGATCAGTTTCTGTGCGTTATAGGTTACTCCTCTACAGCCGCGAATAGCTTTCTAGAGAAGGTAAGAGGTGGCCCAGAAAAAGATTGGAAGATGCATGTCCGTGCATTGGGCAATGTTGTATATTTTATGGCTAGCCAGACAAGCAGTCGAGTGACGATAGCAGAGATAGAGGATGCTATTATAAGGGCTTTATAAACCGCAATAGGATGTAAATACGAATTTAAGATTCTCAAGCTTGTAAATCTACAGGCTTTTGGATCAGCTTAACGCACTAAGGGACTGTTGGAATAGGGCGAGATTTAAAGCCGGCAGCCAACTAATTGGATATTGGATACTTCCTTTCTTTGCGCTACTTTCATCGCCAAGGACGGTGGTTGCCTAAATCTATTCTTGTTTTGTTTGTGTTACAGGAATTAAAAGCATACCGTATTACTACATCTCCGCTAAATTAAATCTAGCCTGTATTGAGATTCTTTTTATTTTAGGTACGCCGCACATTTTAATCGGTTTATTTCCTTTAGCTGGTTTCAGGACCATGAAATCTAGGCAAACCCCTCCAGATTTCAGGTCTTGTTCTAAGGAGGTCTATTCTTTCATATCGCAATCTTCGAGCCAAATCTCGTTTAATAAGCACTAGTTTCTCAGGCTTAGGCTACGATAAGATGAGTGACGAACGATGTTTAAAATGGGGGAAGTATCGTGGGATACTTAGGATTTATCGCGGTGAGGAGAGTAGAAGTAGGCTGCTAAGACTGTTCTTTAAATGGGGGGAAGTATCGTGGGATACTTAGGATTTATCGCGGTGAGGAGTGAAGAAGGTAGGCTGCTAAGACTGTTCTGCGATGTTGATCGTAGAGGTGGTTTCGTCTGATTATAGGGGTTTTTCGTGCTGAGCGTTTCGGGTCAGGGTCAGCTTTTGGCGGTGTGTAACGTGGTCGGGAGCCACGGGAGCCCGCAGGCTATCGTACGGCGGGAAGCAGCAACTATTCAAAAGTCAGATATGCGTCGTACGGCGCCTAGGAGCACTTTGCAAAAGTGGAGAATCGCGTCGTACGGCGACTGGGAGCACCTTGCAAAAGTGGAGAATAGTGTCGTACGGCGCCTGGGAGCACTTTGCAAAAGTAGAGAATCACATCGTACGGGCAGCCAAAGCAACTATTCAAAATCAATATATGGGTCGTACGGAGACAAGAAGCAACATTGCCAAATTGCAGAATCAGCCCGTGATTTGCACGATGTAAAAGGCCAAAATATTAGAGGTGCAGAAAGCTGTCGTACGGCGGATATCTGCTGATTGCTCGGTTGCTGAATGGCGCCGCACGGCAGCAAAAGGCCAAATCCTGAAGTGCAGAAACGCGTCGTACGGCAGCAAAAGGCCAAATCTGAAGGAACAGAAAGCTATCGTACGGCAGCAAAAGGCCAAATCCTGAGGTGCAGAAACGCGTCGTACGGCAGCAAAAGGCCCAATCTGAAGAAGCAGAGAGCCGTCGTACGGCGGATATTTGCTGGTTGCGAGGTTGCTGAATGGCGTCGTACGGCAGCAAAAGGCCAAATCCTGAGGTGCAGAAACGCGTCGTACGGGAGCAAAAGTCCAGATCCCAAGGTATAGAAACGCGTCGTACGGCGACATCGGCAAATATCATGAATTATTAGATTACTGGGCTAGGGGTTTGGGGTTGGCTTTAGGCTTTAGGCTTTAG